>JAHHFK020005194.1:0-1286078 GCA_024533555.2 Aedes koreicus
TATTAGGGGTATTCCTAGAAAATGTCGTATTTGCAGACAACTTCATATCTATTGTTCTGACATGAATTTTGACATTGACAGCTATCACATCCGAAACTTCATTCTATTCTCTAGTTATTTCAGTGTAAGTTACGCATCATTAGTGAAAGTAAACAAGTTTTTGTGAAGCCGAAAAATGTCGAAATTCGAGCCATCAAAGCAGCATTTGCGGGAAGTTTTAATTTTCCTGTTTAATTCGAAGAAAAATGCATCTCAAGCATGTGAATTGCTCTCTAAACATACCCGGACTACAAAATCGACGTTCGAATGTGTCAACGTTGGTTTGCACGCTTTAAAAGTGGTGATTTTGTCACTGAAGACAAGGAACGCCCCGGCCCGGTCAAAAAGTTTGAAGACGTCGAATTGGAAACTTTGCTCGACCAAGACCCCTCACAAACGCAAAAAGAACTTGCAGCAGCATTGAGAGTTAACCAACCAGCCATTAGTAAGCGTTTGAAAGCATTGGGAATGATTCGAAAGGTCGGTCATTGGGTGCCATACGAATTGCGGCCGAGAGACGTTGAGCGCCGTTTTTTCACATGCGAAGAGCTGCTTAAACGGCACATACGGAAGGGTTTTTTGGATCGAATTGTGACTGGTGACGAAAAGTGGATCCATTACGACAATCCAAAACGTAAGGCAACGTATGGATACCCCGGTCATGCCACAACATCGACGGCCAATCCCAATATTCATGGCCAGAAAATCATGCTGTGTATTTGGTGGGACCAGCTGGGTGTGGTCTACTATGAGCTGTTGCAACCAAAAGAAACCATCACGGGCGAAGTCTACCGGCGACAACTGATGCGTTTGAGCCGTGCATTGCGTGAAAATCGGCCGCAATACGCTAAAAAACACAACAAAGTCATTTTGCAACATGACAATGCTCGGCCACATGTTGCACAGCCGGTGAAAACATACTTGGAAACGCTCAAGTGGGATGTCCTACCCCACCCGCCATATAGTCCGGACATTGCGCCATCCGATTACCATCTCTTCCGATCGATGCAACATGGCCTGGCTGACCAGCACTTCCGTAATTATGACGAAGTCAAAAAATGGATCGATTCGTGGATAGCCGCCAAACCAGCATCATTTTTCCGAGAGGGTATCCGTCAACTACCACAAAGATGGGAAAAATTATAGCTAGCGATGGCCAATACTTTGAACAATAAATGTATAACCATTTTTTCACAATAAAGCATCAAATTTGCAAAAAAAAAAGACATTTTCTAAGAATACACCTAATACAAAAGAGGGTCCATTACTCGAGAACCAATCAAGCAAATCGAATCAAATTGGGCGGGGGGGGGGTTGGGGGGGAGGATTTTTTTGTGGTGGGGTACAACCCCCCCCTTTTGAGGGGGGGGGGGGGGAAAAAAAAAAAAAATAATTTTTTTTTTTATAGGGACGGGGGGGTGGGGAGAATAAGAAGGAAATGGAATTGGTGGGGGGGTGGGGGGTGGGGGGGTGGTGGTGGGTTGGGGTCCGCCCCCCGGGTGGGGGGGGCCATAAAAAAAAATTTTAATAAAAAAATAATATTCTATTATTAAAAGAAAATGTTTTTGTTGGGGGGTTTTTTTTTTTTTTTTTAATTTAATACTATTTAAAAAAAAAAAAAAACCATAAACGTGCCAGTTAAAGACTGTACTCGATGAAATTTGGACACACGCAATTGTTCGAAACTTTTTAGCGTGTGCGTAAAAATTATTGAAATTTTAACTGAATGTATTTCATTGTGTTGTGTCAATTGTGTAATGAGTTTCGTGAAAATAGGTCGAGTGATTTCAGTGATGGCTTCGAATGAAGAAATAGTGCGCCAACAAATTTTGGGCACTCACTTCGAAAACCCAAACGCTTCTCATCGATGGATCGGAAAACAGCTCGGAATCGCACATTCAACCGTATCTCATGTGATCAAAACGTTCAAAGACCGTAAGACAACCAAGCGGAAAAATGGTAGTGGCAAAAAACGTGGCACATCAAATCCGGAGAAGGCCAGGATGGTATTGAACCAATTTAAGCGTTATCCCAACATTTCGATCAGGGATGTTGCGAAAAAGGCGAAAGTTTCAGTTTGTTTTGTGCAGAAAACAATGAAACGTTCTGGATTACATGTGTACAAGGTCCAGAAGGCACCGAACCGGAGCGATAAACAGAATTCGGTGGCCAAAACTCGTGCAAGAAAACTGTACAAGGAGTGGCTCAAAAAACCGTTCTGCATTGTGATGGACGATGAGACCTACATTAAAGCCGACACCAAACAAATGCCAGGACAGGAACACTACGTTGCCACCTCTAAGTTGGCCGTTCCGGAGAGTGTACGGAAGAAGAAACTGCCGAAATTCGCCAAAAAATTCCTTGTCTGGCAAGCGATCTACGGATGTGGCAAAATGAGTCAGCCCTTCATCACCTCTGGGACCGTCAACGAACAAATCTACAAGGACGAATGCCTCCAAAAACGACTTCTGCCCTTTTTGAGATCTCACGATGGCCCGACACTGTTTTGGCCGGATTTAGCATCTTGCCACTATGCCCGGCCCGTCTTAGACTGGTACAAAGATAATAATGTAGTTTTTGTACCAAAAGATGCAACCCTCCAAACACTCCGGAACTTCGCCCAATTGAAATTTCTGGGGAATCATGAAGGCAAAGCTCGTTAAAACTCCAAAACTGATAGAAAATGAACTTGAACTAAAGAAAGTGTGGTTAAAAGTAAGTAAGCAAGTCGGTCCTATCATTGCCCAAAATTTGATGAAAGGGGTCAAGACAAAGGTGCGGGCATTTGGGTTAGGCGAAGAGGTTCAATAAACCAATGATGTCAAAACATAACCATTTAGTAGTACTTTATTTCCAGAAAGTTTGAAAAGAATCGGGCTCAAGGAAAATGACCTATTTTGTGTGTCCAAATTTTATCGAACACAGTCCTTATATTAAATTTTCCTTCATTTAATTGCAAGCGTAGCAGTGCACGTACCGGGTTCAGCTAGTGTATAATAAGGTTTCACAGCAACAGGCTCCTTCTCTGTTTGACTTGATTAAGCTGTAATAACCACGAATTGCCCTCAACATACCACTGTATGAAGGGCCAAAAAGAGGTTAGGTGGATCGATAGTTAACATTACTTTTACGTATCCACGGAGATATAATGAAGCTCTTTTCAACAACAAGTTTGAACCATTGGTCAAAAACACGAGCTTTCTTACATAAGGGTGCCTCAATGAGTGAGGAGAAGAGCCCGCCCTCTATTCACAAACTGTAACAAAGAGGAGTTGGCATTCCCACTCTCCCATCCAGTCTGCTTCAATCGAGTGCCAGTATTAAGAGAACAAAATGTTCATCTAATTATGTACATATATATTTACATAAGATAAAAATACCTCAAGCGTATATGATCTCCAGTTGGTTGATCATAAAATAAGAGAAATGTTGAATACCGCTTCCTGAATAGCTATTGTATACACTGAAAAATCTATGGAGTCATTTTAATATTCTAAGATACATTTTTTATCATACAGAATGGGAGTGAAGAATATTCCATGCAGTGGATATTTGATTTCGCTAAAAAAGTTTGTCCAGACTCCGTCCCAGCACAACCGAATTTACGGGATACCACCCGGAGTAACGGTTTTCTGAAGCGGAAGCGATATGATTTAATTCAACCTTTTAAAAAATCTCCCCGATATCGCTAAAAGACGATTAAAGGGTAATACGGTCAAAATTTGGTCAAGGGAAAACGCGTGTAAATCGTTGAAATCGTTTATTTAAAAAATCAAATTAAATTTCTTTTTCAAGTTCAATTAGTATAAAATTCAGGAAAAATATTCAGTTAGGCTTCCGCTTTTCCAAATCCGAATTGCCGGGCCTTACGCTTGACCCCTGCCATCAGATTTTGTACAGCCACCTTGTCCACCTTCTTCGCCGCAGAAAGCCAGTTTGCCTTGAACTGCTGCTCGTCCTTAGCAGTTTTTTTGGTCTTCTTTAGGTTCCGCTTGACAATAGCCCAGTATTTCTCAATTAGGCGGAGCTCTGGCGTGTTGGGAGAGTTCTTGTCCTTGGGAACCACCTGCACGTTGTTGGCGGCGTACCACTCCATGGCCTTTTTACCGTAATGGCAAGATGCCAAATCCGGCCAAAACAGTACGGAACAACCGTGTTTCTTCAGGAAAGGCAGCAGACGTTTATTCAAACACTCTTTCACGTAAATTTCTTGGTTGACAGTCCCGGAAGCTATGAAAATGCTGCTTTTCAAGCCACAGGTACAGATGGCTTGCCAAACCAGATATTTCTTTGCGAACTTTGACAGTTTCGTGTGCTTGAAAATATCTGCTACCTTTCCCCTTCCTTTTGCCGTATAAAACTCCTGTCCCGGAAGCTGCTTGTAGTCGGCTTTGACGTAGGTTTCGTCGTCCATTACCACGCAGTCAAACTTCGTCAGCATCGTCGTGTACAGCCTCCGGGATCGCGCTTTGGCCGTCGTATTTTGTTTATCATCGCGATTTGGAGTCACTACCTTCTTGTAAGTCGATAGTCCGGCTCGTTTTTTGGCTCGATGCACGGTTGTAGACGATACACCCAGCTTATTTGCGGCATCTCGGAGAGATAGGTTAGGGTTTCGCTTGAAACTACCGGCAACTCTCTTTGTCGTCTCAGCGGCTTCCGGTTTTCGATTTCCCCCCGATCCAGACTTCCTGGCTGTCGACAAACGTTCCCCAAACACTTTAATTACATTTGTAACGGTTGATTTGGCAACTTTTAGCGATTTTGCCAACTTTGCGTGCGAGTAGCTCGGATTTTCGCGATGCGCGAGCAAAATTTTGATACGCTGCTCTTCTTGCTTGGACGGCATTTTGACAACTGAAGAGTGAATTCCAAAATCAAAATAAGAGCAACATTCTACACACACACACCTTCAAAATGAGGGGTGTTCAGGTTTTTTAAATGCAAAATTGAAAGAAATACGTCAAGTTGATATTGACCAAATTTTGACCGTATCGCCCTTTACTTTACCTGTATTACATTCTCATGGAATTAAACATAGTTCCACCCGCATGAAGACAGTTTAAAGTAATAGCTATTCAAAAGCCTGGGAAACCAGCGTCTGATTACAATTGTTACCATCCGATCTATCATGTTTAAGAAAATTGTTTAAGGAATGTGTAAGGAAATCCTATCAAAGCTTGATCGTTGGGTTGAATCAAACAACCTGCTCTCAAATACGCAGTTTGGTTTCCGAAAGAGCAAAAGAACAATCGATCGTTTAGCGTTGCTTTCATATGATATGCAACTGGCTTTTGCATACTAGGAGCAAATATTTCTAGACATTAAGGGCACATTTGATTCAGGTTCCATTCCTGGTTTACCAGGAATTTTAAATAACTTTTTGTATAATTTACTGTCCGAAAAACAAATGACCTCTAGGACAATGGGCAACTTTCAGAATCAGCTACATGGGCTTACCCCAAGGCTCATGTTTAAGTACCTAACTTTATAATTTTTATGTTAAAAATATTGATAACTGCTTGTAGATGCGGGCCAAGACAACTTGCAGACGATGCTTTGATCTTCTTTTTTCCACTTGCGGAAATCTTGCAAAGACCTTTCCAGTGCGTCTACTACCAAAACTCCAGGGAGTTGCGAACTAAAACGACCGATTTGAAGCAACGGTTATCCAACTGTGAGTATGAGTAGCTCTTACCGAAACTTGGCTCCAGCCCAACATCTGTAACTCCGAACTGTCGTCGGATTTCTCTATATGTCGTTGCGATCGCAGTGAATCCACTAGCAACTTATCGAGAGGTGGCGGTGTGATTGTCGCAGTCAAATGCGATCTACACTGTGCAGAAGTTTGCTTGACAGACTGTAACGAGCTGCGCATTTATCTACGTCCAAATTCTGGCCCAATGCTGCATGCCACCCACGCCGCTGCTCAACATGTTTCAGAAACGTCTTCCGACAACGATATCATTCTGCTGCTTAGTAATTATAATCTCCCTCATCTGCAGTGGAGTTTTTATGATGACGTCAACGGATACCTGCCCAAAAATACATCCAGCGAGCAGGAAGTTGCTCTTACCGATTCCATCTCGGCTTGTGGTCTGGTGCAACTCAACTCCATACCCAACCGAAAAAGTAGAGTTTTAGACCTGGTGTTTACAAGCTCTACGGACATCATGGAAATTTCGCAACCAGTTATACCACTTTTTCACATTGATGAGCATCATCCACCGTTGGTTCTACAAATCGACGTAAACTGTTTCATTCCCATTCCTCCTGAACACAATCGGTCAATGGATCTGGACTTTCGGCGTTGCGATTTCACTTCTCTCAATGCTGAGCTCTGTTCGGTGGATTGGAATGATTACCCCCATGGGAATTCTGTCGACGCCAATGTTATCCTGTACTACGACAAACTATTTGGAACATTGCATTCGAGAGTCCCTCGTCGCCGTGGTGTTAATCGAGATGTTATCAGAAAACCCTGGTGGACTGTAGAGTTAAGAAAATTGCGTAACAGGTCAAGGAAATTACGTAAGCGCTTCTTCGCTAAGAAATCTGCCGAAAACAGGAATCTGCTTTACCTGGATAATCTGCAATCGAACATTAAAAATAACCCATAGATATTTTGGAAGTATGTGAGGGCACAAAAGTCAAATAGTCAGATCCCGACACGGTCAGTTATGGTGGTACAACGGTCACTACATCTGGGGAGGCTGCGAATCTTTTTGCGAGCTTCTTTCAAAGTGTGTTTAGCTCAACATAGCCACTACTGCACCCAGAAAGCTTCCAGAATATTCCAACCCACGATATTCACCTTCCCTGCTTCCAGATTTCCCAACAGGAAGTGATGACAGCTCTCCGCGACCTAGATGTCTCGAAAGGAGCCGGTGCTGATGGCTTTACGCCTTTTCTTCTGAAGAACTGTCGAACCACTGACCCGGGCTTTTCAATCGGGCGCTAAGTGAAAAAATGTTTCCTGGATTATGGAAAACCGCCAAAATGATTCCAATCCACAAATCTGAGAGTTCACAAAGCGTTGATAATTATCGTGCTTCAAAACCAATTATTTCGGAATATCAACAGGGATTTTTTCCACATCGCTCAACAACGTCCAATTTGTTATGTTATTCCAATGTGTTGTTTCGGGAGATCGAGCAGCGGAATCAGGTGAACTCCATATACTTCGATTTTTCGAAAACGTTCGACATCGGATCTCACCAATATGCCGTGGAGAAGCTTCGTCACATGGGGTTTCCTGATTGGATAGCCGATTGGACATTATCATACCTGACTGGCAGGGAGGCTTTCGTTCAGGTGAACTACTCTCGATCCGATCTGGTGTTCCGCAAGGTAGTGTGCTAGGACCTTTGATTTTCGTTCTGTACATCAACGATTTATGCCATCAATGCTCATCTGCTAAACTGCTGTACGCCGACGTTCTCAAAATTTTCAGATGCATAAAATCTATGCTGGATTGCGTCGCTCTGCAGGCTGACACTGATTTGCTTCTTCTTTGGATCGAGTTTTCACCGCATAAAACCGAATTGGTAGTGTTTACTAGAAAGCGGTTCCCAGCCCAACTGCGTTTCAAGCTGTTGGGAAGAGAAATTACCAAATTTTTGACCTTCAAATACCTTGGAGTCATGTTTGATTCAAAATGTACTCGGAGTACTCAAATTGCGTATTTAAAACGGAAATGTCAACAGAGGATCAATTTTCTAAGATCAATTTCCGGGACATGGAGGGGTGCTCACCCGGAAGACCTCATTAAACTTTCAGTTCTCGTATATGGCTCTTTATTCTTCCTCTCGGCAAGAAACTCAATATCGCTGTTTACGTATTGCCCTTGGCTGTATGCATTCAACGTACAATATGAGCCTGGAGGTTCTGGCAGGAGTAAAACCCTTACAGAACCGCTTCTGGGAGCTCTCATCTAGAATACTGATCAAGTGTGGAATCAGTAACAACCTTGTGATTGAAAAATTCGAAGAAATGCTCGAATTCAGTACCCACTCTAGATTCTTGCGAAACATATTAACTGTATGTCATCCTATATTGGTCTTCCATGCTATAACTCTCCTAGTGTATGCTTTCCTTATCACAGTTCCTCCATTGCTTATGATCTCTCCATGAAACAGGCTATTCACGGAGTTCCAGATCAACTTCGACCTATTTTAATTCCCCATATTTTTATTGAAAAGTACCAACATGTCGATTGCAACAGAAGATTTTTTCCTGATGGGTCGCGCATTGATCGATCCACTGGTTTCGGTGTCTTCAATGAATACTCATATGCCCTCCGGAAACTCCAGGAACCTTGTTTTTTATATGTCGCTGAGCTGGCAGCAATCAATTTCGCATAGGAGATAGTTTCCGACATGCCCATAGACCATTATTTCATCTTCTCGGATAGTCTCAGTTCTATTGACGCCCTCCGGTCGATGAAAACAGTGAGGCACTCATCTTACTTTCTTCCAAAAATAAGGAAGCAGATGTGTGCGTTGGTTGAAAGATCATTTAGGATTACCTTTGTATGAGACCTGTGCGCCGATCTGTTTTGAATCGGCGGCGGCGTGTATGGTATTTTTAAACGGCGGCGGCGGCGTAGCCGGCGTCACGCCGCGGTCGTCCTCGGCGGCGGCGGCGGCGGCGTGGATCGGCGCGGGCATAAATTATCCCCTCAACATTTCCTTATGCTTATCCCTTTTAACTGTTTGGCTTTCTCGTGCACTGTAAAGACTATAGGATCACTCAAAGTCTTATATTTTGATAGAAGGCCCGGATATCCATAGAGTTATATGACTCAGGTCGATGAATTGACGTGTGTATGTGTGTATCTGTATGTATGTGTGTACAAAGATATGAGACTTAACATTATAGAATTTGTTCATAACAAGTCGACGGGGAATTCGTCTTATGTCTTTATTACTAAACTTAACCAAAACTGTTTTTTCGGCGTTCAGAGTTCAATTGCCAAGAGACGCTCTGCACATTTCGTAATTGTCGTGTACGAAAATTGTTTAGTTTAGATCTTCACGAAGATGGCGAGTCAAGTTTTCAGCGCTGGCAGAAATCGAATACGATTTCACGGGGAATCTATTTATAATAAATTAACGAATGATGATGTATTCAATAAATAATATTTTACTAAAGACATATTACAACAGAAAAGTAGATTATAAGGCTCTGATAAGACATTTTATTAATTTTGTACCCTGATTTTTAATGTACCGTAGAATAGAAAACTCTTGTAATATAAAAAACGCAATGGATGGAGCTAACGAAACATCTTTCAATTGCAATAAAACTTAAAACTGCAATAATTCATTTATTCTGAATATCTAAAAATTGAATAATCTAATGTATTCAAAAAAAAAAAAAAATTAAATTTAATATCTAATCTAAAAATCTTAATATCCAGTTCTATCCAGTTCCAGTAATCTAAAAGTCTAAAAGTCTAAAATCTAAAAATCTAAAAATCTAAAAATCTAAAAATCTAAAAATCTAAAAATCTAAAAATCTAAAAATCTAAAAATCTAAAAATCTAAAAATCTAAAAATCTAAAAATCTAAAAATCTAAAAATCTAAAAAAAAATCTAAAAATCTAAAAATCTAAAAATCTAAAATTATAAATTAAAAATCTAAAAATCTAAAAATCTAAAAATCTAAAAATCTAAAAATCTAAAAATCTAAAAATCTAAAAATCTAAAAATCTCAAAAATCTAAAAATCTAAAAATCTAAAAATCTAAAAATCTAAAAAATCTAAAAATCTAAAAATCTAAAAATCTAAAAATCTAAAAATCTAAAAAATCTAAAAATCTATCTTAAAAAATCTAAAATCTAAAAATCTAAAAATCTAAAAATTTAAAAATCTAAAAATCTTAAAAATCAAAAATCTAAAAATCTTAAAATCTAAAAATCTAAAAATCCAAAAACCTAAAAATCTATAAATTTCTTAAATCTAAAAATCTAAAAATCTTAAAATCTTAAAACTAATATCTAAAAATCTAAAAATAAAAAAATCAAAAAATCTCAAAATTAAAAAATCTTAATATCGGTTTAAAAATTTAAAATCTAAAAATCTTAATATCGAAAAATCGAAAAATCTAAATATTTAAAAATTTAAGAGTCTGAAGATCCAAAAAATTATAGAATTTAAAAGTTCTTAAATCAAAATATCTTCATATCTGGAAATAATCTCAGAATTTGAAAAATAAAAAAAAATGTAGAAGTTTAGTTATCTTAAAATACAAAATCCTGAGACTTAAAGAAAAATTTTGAAACATGGCCACAACATTCTTCTATTTACACTCAGTGAATATTTTGGCGGGTCCTTCCTTAGCTCAGTCGGTAAAGGCGCGGCTACAAAGCAACACCATGCTGGAGGTGGCTGGGTTCGATTCCCGGTCTGGTCTAGGGCATAGGGTATGATGGTACTTGCCACACAATCATACTTATGCAAAAATGGTACCTGGCATAGAAAGCTCTTAATTAATAACTGTGGAAGTGCATTTAGAACACTAAGTTGAGAGCAAGCAATAAGTTAATGGCGAAAGCAATAAGCTTGAAACGCTAGGAAAGAAGAAAGAATCTTCTGGCAAAATATAAGCGCAAACAGTTTTAGAAAACCCCCTGATAATAATAGAAGAAAACCCGCCAAAGCCATGATTTCTTCTATCTTAAAATCAGACAATAAAAAAATAAAAACAAATATTTATTAAAAATGTTGCGATTAAAAAATTTAAGAATCTTAAACTATCAAAACCTTAAAAACTAAATATTAAAAAAATCCAAATTGCTTTAAATTTCATATATATAGGAGCTTAAAGAAAGTTAAATCAATTATTAAAAAGTTCAAATTAAGAGCAGTGAAATAGACCGAACTATCAATATTTTTACAACATTACTACAATCACGTATAAAAAAGAATCCACTGTGCACTGATTTACCGGTTAATTCAGTGGTTAGCCAAGTTATTTGATTCGAGATTTGTCACGTTAAAATAAAAACAATGTCTTCCCGACGATGGTTTTATTCGGCAAATGTTTTGCTAATAAGGTCTTTCGGCGATATTAATGTCGATATATATTAAATCTAATAAACACCCCTTATTTATACAGTCTTGACTATTCAGTGCAAAAATCTGGTATGTTCAATTACTTTTAACTTACACTGATTGTTATAAATGGTTTTTGAACTTTTTCATACCTGAAAAATGCTATCAAGTTGAGAAAATAAGCTCCCGTTCAGACTACGAGCTATATTACTTGATATAACGAATCTTGATATCAGATGCATTATTTCCAGTGAAAACTAGATGTACGAACATTGATATCAAGCTACTTTATATCAAGTGCTAAAGCTCGTAGTCTGGACGGCACATTACATTTTTATTTATTTGTCGTCAATCAATAGTAGACCGTTTTGTTGCAATAGTGCTTACATTTTATGTTTCACTTATATATACAGTACGCCTTAGAAAACTAACACATCAGATTTGCATTTTTAATGTTTTGAATCGTTCGTCATTATCTAATTGAATTGAAGTATTGTTTTAGTTTTGTTTTGGTCATAGTAAAGTCTACATTTTCTCCATGCTTATTGTAAGTTGCCATCATCTGATTCAGAGGTACAAATTTGGCGTAATTTGTACGATGATGGCTTGTAATAAATATATTTCTATTTCGTAGTTGCTGCGACGGTATGTAAAAATTAAGTTTTGACAAAAGTTCTGCTGAATCAACGCGTTGCGAAACAATGTAATTTACGAATGATGCTAATGCAAATTCACGGCGCTCTTTTAATGATTGGATGCTGATGAGCATGCAGCGGGCTTCATAAGATGGAAGCGGAAACCTTGTCCAACCTAATTTACGAAGTGCATACAGTAAAAATTGCTTCTGTACTGATTCTAGTCGTTCTTCATGGGTGACTGAAAATGGTGACCAAACTACGCTACAATATTCCAGTATTGACCTCACATATGCAATGTACAATGTTTTTATTGTGTACGGATCATGAAAATTGTAACAAAAACGTTTTATAAATCCAAGCATATTATTTGCTCTGTTGATGATAGTATTGTAATGTTCAATGAAAGTTAGTTTCGAGTCCAAGATAACTCCTAAATCCCTTGTTCTTTTACATTTTTCAACTGGCTGATTCCCTAGATTGATAGTTATGTCTGGGGTGTTTCGTTTCCTACTAAAAGCTATCGAATTACATTTCTTTACGTTCAGCTGTAAAAGACTTTTGTTGCACCAAATATAGAAATCATTTATTTCTTTCTGGAATGTCATGATATCTTCTTTGTTTCTTATTTCTAAAAATAGTTTCATGTCATCAGCGTAAATAAGAAATTTAATGTTTTTGAGAATAAAGGAAATGTCATTTACATACAAAATGAATAAAAGGGGTCCTAAGTGAGAGCCTTGGGGGACTCCAGAAGTGACCTTAATAGGATTTGATTTCTTCCCTTTGAATCTAACTATTTGTTGACGGTTAGTAAGATAGGATTCGAGCCATCTGAGGATTCCTGCCTCAATTCCCATTTTTCGCAATTTGAATAGAAGCATGGGTATGTCAATGCGATCAAAAGCCTTGCTGAAGTCTGTATAAAGAGCTTCTACATGGTTGCCATTGTCCATTGCTATCAGTGAGTAGTTGACGAATTCCAATAAATTTGTGCTAGTTGATCGTCCTTTGAAGAATCCATGTTGCTTGTTAGTCAGTCTGTTTTTGATTTGAGAAAACAATTTTTCATTGATAATTGCTTCAAAAAGTTTAGGAATGCAGGAAATAATGGCAATTCCACGATAGTTACAAATGTCCGATTTTTTTCCACTTTTAAAAATAGGTACTAGATAGGAACTTTTCCAAAGTTTGGGGAAGATCCCAGATTCCAGTGACATATTGAAAAGCCAAAATAAAGGTGCTGTAAGTTCTAATGCTAAGTTCTTCATAAATACGGGTGGTATTCCATCAGGGCCAGAACCATTGGAAACGTCTAATTTATTCAAACCTTCCAAGATGTCTTGAAATTTGACTTGGCTAACTCCAATGTCCCTTGAAAATTCTGGGAAGAAATTGAAATATTCATAATCGCGATCTTCTTCATCAAACGTGGTATAGATTTCTTGGAAGAATGTTGCAAATAGATTGCAAATTTCTTCCGCGTTATCACCAACATTTGAGTTAAGATGCATTCTAGATGGGAAATTGTCAGATTTCAGCTTAGTTTTAACATAATTGAAGAATTTTTTTGGACAAGACTTAATTTCAAGTTCGGTTTTTGAATTATGCTCATCATATGCATTACTAATAGCTAGATTCAGTTCATCGCAAACCTTCAAATAGTATGTCAGATTATTACTGTTACCATCTCTTTTATACATTTTGTGGGCCTTTTGCTTCCGATTTTTTAAATTTTTTATTTCTTTATTATACCAAACTGGGTGGTTCGAATTACCTTGTCGCCTAATTTTTTTGAGTGGTACTTGTTCAACTACTATTTCAAACAATAATTTATAGAAAACCTCAACAGAAGTTTCAACATTTGCTTCATTCTTAAAAATCATTTGCCAATCAATTCCGTTAAGTTTGTGTCTTATGATATCATAATTTGCTAAATGATATTGAAAGACCTCTTCATATTCATAGTCGTTGGGTTTTTCGTATTCATGAACAAATAAGGAAAACTCAATTGCTGTGTGAAAAGCTTCATTTTTCCATAATGGAAAAATAGATTTACTTACACAGAAGTCTTCCTGAATATTTGTCAATAAAAAATCTAAATAGCAATTTTCTTGGTTTTTTACATGGTTAATTTGATTGAGCCCCAAGCCTGCAGTTTTGTCGAAAATAAGCTGCAATGTTTCATTCTCCCCAACGACTGGTAGTAAGATGCACTCGTTTTCATTGTCTAGAATAAAGTCAGCACTACGTTGATTAAAATCACCGTATATGTGAACTTTCACTTCTGGGGAAAGTTCAGACATAATTTCATCAGCAATTTGAAAAAAATGGTCATATGCTTCTTTGCGAGCGTTATTTGGGGGAAAATACACTGTGGCAAATACATGTATTTCACCTGCCATGTGTACTTTCACCCATACATGTTCGAATTCCTTAACTGTAGATGTATCAATGATTTCTGAATTAAATTTGGTAGAAATAGCAACTAAAACACCCCCACCGGACTTCTTCCCAGAAATTTCCAAATTGCGATCATTTCTAAAAACATTATAAGCATTTCCAAAAACTTCTTCACTCCTAACACTTTGGTCCCAACTGGTTTCAGTTGCCATAATTATTGGGAATGAGCAACCCAAAATTTTAGTATGAATTTCCTGAATTTTAACCGCACTTTTCATACGGTTAAAATGTTGCCAATAAACTATAATTTCTGTGCCTAACTGTGTTTGGGGAGTAGGGGGTTTCTGACTCGAGTTATTCGTTATATAAAAATTATTTAAACTAATTACCGTCAAGTTATCGTCAGACTCTGAAAAATCATTATCCTCCTCTAAGGGTTTCGTCAATACCGATGAAAACTCGAATGCCTGTGTGAACATGAACATCCCTCACATGGTCCAGCTGAAGAACTCCCCGGAGCCATCCAGTTGGGTGATTGTGCAGGAACGATGCGTGAAGAATCATCAATTGCTGGGTACGGGTGTAGGGTTTCGCCTCGATGAAATGGTATCGCTTGATAGTTAGGTGGCGGCGGCCTTGAAAAAGTGTGGATTGTATGGATTGCTGACGGTGTTGAAATTGTTGTTGTTGTTGTGAGTACGGTTACTATTGTTGTAGTTGTTGTTGTGATGGTTGTTGGCATTGATGCTACTATTTTTGACTAGATTCGCCAGAGCCTGTTTCTTCTTCTTTTTAGCCTTTTCAGCCAATTTCTGCTGATTCAATCGGCGCAATTTACGAGCATCATAATCGCTCCAATCCGCTTTCCACACTTTTCTCGTTCCCAGAAGGCGCCACCCTGATTCATCGACATCGCGTTGGTTATTTTGATCCATTTCTTCTTCAAGGCTGGGAAATGAATCAGGTAACGGAGTTAAAGGTGCATTGGTGCGTGCTTCTATCAAATTTGCTGATATAGATTTCAGCTCGCTAAGTATATCCAAATCAAACGTTGGAATCTGCGTTGTGTCAATTGCAGGCAAGTTCAAAGTGAGACTTGAGAGTTCCTTCATTTCCTCATTTAAAGTTTTCAAATTTTCATAAATATCTGATGTCACCGATTTTAATGACGTCAATATATTTTCTTTAGACGCCTGCATCGCAATGTTGAATAATGATGTAATGTGGTTCTTGATGGCAATAACGTTACCAACAGAACCACTGCTTCTTGCCACCGTAAGCTCATTTTTTATGTCAGTGAGTTGTGACTCGATATTTTCGATAGCTTTATGTACAACATCCACATTATTTTGCTTACTAGAGCGGTGAGTGACCTCAATGTTGTTATTTATGATTTCAGTAAGTTTCACCTGTTGTGCTGTTAGTTCTTTCACCTCAAAATTTAGCGAAATCAAAGCTTGGCATGAGCTGCAGCATGGTAGAACATAGGATTGCACATCAACTTTTTTGTCCTTTTTCCGTAGCGAGTTTCGTTGAACAGGCACTCCCACGCAAGCTGCATGAAATGCACGCGAACATCCAACGCAGGTCCACAATACCGTATCGACCGTAGCATCCAGTGAGCAAATTTCACAGCTCATTTTTATTGAAAGACAGCGCACAAAAACTTAAGCGTATGCAAAACAAAAACCGCGAAACGCACGTGGCCAGGAACGAATTAAAAACGCGTCTATACTGATTGACGACTGGTCTATATGGGTTTTTGGGTGTTTTGGGTGTATCTTTTTTTTGCTTTTTGTTAAGGGGTTTTGAAGATGTATAAGAAAAAAAAAGACACACGCGAAAAAATGGGGGGCGGGGTGATCAATAATCCTGGGGAGTCAAAAAGATGGATGGGAAAAAGGGACCGGGGCAGTGAAAATGGACCATCGAGCTTCCAGCGCGCCGAAACCCGAAAACGGAATACCCAGAGAAGGCACGGAAGATAAGGCAGTACTTTAAGAATAACCCGAACCTTTCCACCCGAGACGTGGCCAAAAAGGTCAATTCGTCGAAGTGGTTTGTCCAGCAGACCATGAAGTGCTCTGGGCTACGTGTTTTTAAGGTCAGGAAAGCGCCAAACCGGACTGACAAGCAAAACACGGTGGCCAAATTGCGTGCGCGGAAGCTGTACCGTGAGTGGCTGGTCAAGCCAGGCTGTCTCGTCATGGACGACGAGACATATATCAAGGCGGACACCAAACAAATCCCCGGCCTCGAGTTTTTTGTCGGTACGTCCCGCATGGAGGTTCCGGAAAAGTTCTGGAAGAGAAAGATGGACAAATTCGCGAAGAAGTACCTGTTGTGGCAGGCGATCTGCTAGTGCGGACGGTACAGCAAGCCGTTCGTTACAACCGGCACCATAAACGGGCAGATTTATCGAGAGGAATTCTTGCAGAAGCGCTTGCTGCCCTTCCTCCGCTCTCACCGTGGTCCCACGCTGTTCTGGCCGGATCTCGCTTCGTTCCATTACGCCAAGCCTGTAATGGATTGGTACAAGGCGAAGGACGTTAATGTGGTCCCGAAGGAGGCGAACCCGCCAAATACACCAGAACTTCGTCCGATCGAAAAGTTTTTGGGCGATAATGAAGAAGAAGTTGAAAAAAAAGCGGAAAAACATTCATAACCGATGAAGCTTTGAAGAAAAACTGGGAGAAATTGTGTAAGGAAGATGGACAAAGCCTCGCTCAAGATCCCATGAGCAGTGTTAAGAGAAATGTACGAGCATTCAGCTTGAAGGAGAAGATTCAATAAATGAATTTTGTTAAAACATAGCTAATACATAGTTATTTAATCCCTGGAAATTTGAGAAGTATCCGATTTAAAATGAGTTTTTGGTGATCATTTTTGTGTGTCTTATTTTTTCCGAGTCCAGTCTTTAGTTTTTGCACTAAAATCATAGTTTCGATGACTCAATCTTTGCGATTATTCATGGTCAAGATTTTGTTAGGTAGGAAATAAACCTTTGAGCCTCGAAATGTCTTCCGGAGAAACCCGTAATGTGGAGGCGATATCCAGCCAAAATAGCGTCTTGCATCAGTGGGACCGCAGGAAGGACAGCAGGTGCTTCTGAAGGCACTAGTCTCGGTAGATTCGCCCATTTATGGTGCTGTGAAGGCCTGAGTCCTAGCATCTAGCATCGGATCTCAGCACCTGGCTTTCTTTCTCATAAACGACTTGCTCGTTTAAAGTTTAAGACAAGAATGTTTTATTCAAATATGTTTCGGGTACAAATTTCCTACCGAGACACTTGAAGCTAGCATATGTATATAAGCAACCATGTAAACGATCACCAATCAGTCGATCGATGACGGAACTCGAGAGAGTGAAGAGAGAGAAACTACGTACAATGGAGAAGGCTAACTACCCGGAGCGCGTCTTGGTAACAACGCGCCAAATGTGTCTTGACGACAGTGAAATAGAAACATGACCCTTTTGGGAATCGAGTCAGAATTAGTAGGCATTATTTGAATTCATCGAACCACTTCATGCGCTCGTATGCACAAGCTGCATTAGCAGTTCGATGGCATGTTAAGTTGAAGGTTGTTCATGTGGTCCCACGAGTGTGGTCTTCTAGGAATTGATGACATGTGAAATTCACATGTCACAGTACCCATCGTGATGTACGGCTGGCTCTTCTCTCCACATCCACAGATGGCCTGCCTAACTAAGAACTTTTTTGGCGAATTTGGCCACCATCTTCTTCCTTACCTTCTCAGGAACGGCCAGCCGTGATGTGGCAACGTAAAACTGCTACATTAACATTTACGAACACGTTTATTGGTGATAATCCATGTCGGGTATTTTCATATCTGCGACGAATTTTTGGATCTATTTTGATCTATTGTGTTTATTCGTGCTGGCCAACGCAATTTGCTTCCACTCTTCTGGTAGCTGTTCGGTTTCCCAGATTCAGCTTCTCCGGGCCTATCTTGATGAGTTCAGCTCCAATAACATCCTTGTCATTGTCAACCGCCTTCTTATTCTTGAACTATTGGATAGCATCCTTAACATCTTCCAGCATGGAAGCTCCCATCGTCCAGTGCGTTCCCATTTTCCGCCATGCTGACGTAGTCATTTCTTCCGCTGTCTTGATCTTGTGTACTGTGTCCTCTGCTCCACTCATAACGAATAAACACTCATTTTGTTGCCACATTAGTAATGCTCGTTCTAAAAAAGCGTTTGACATCTATGAACGCTGCTGCAGTCGAACTCAACGATTCGTACCAAAAACTGATTTAGGATATGTCTAATTGCCTAAAAGACAGCCTAATTGCCGAGATCAGACAGGAGATTAAAGCAGGGTTTAATCAACTCCTGCGGTATTATCGTGTTACATTCGTGTTTTTTTTTTCAAGCTGGCCACTCCAAACCCCAAAGAGAAGCCAGGACGATGAAGTTTCTACGTTTTCGTGGTATAAGTCCTTCGCCTGCCAAAGTATCTACAGCACACGTTGATAGACCTGTTGAAAAGTTCTGGGTTTATCTCACAAAAATATCACCAGACGTAACTGAGACTTACATCGAGAAACTCTCCAAGGAATGCTAGGATTCGGATGAAGTGGTTCGGAGTGAATAGTGTTTTGATCACCTCTCAAAACGAAACATGAATATGACTTCAACAAAGTAGAAAATATATTAATGAAATGAAATTGCGGGACATTTTTGTGGTACGGGACAAATGCGGGACAATTTGTGGAACGTCTGGTCACTTTAGTTTTTGTTATTGTTAATGAAGTTTCATCTATTGACACGATAACTTGCTATTGCATCGTGAATGTTTATGTTGTTAACAAAATTAGAATATTAAATTTTATCAATAGTTGACCGTTTCGATGAGCTTCCATTTTCTAGAACCACAAAAGACTGATTTTACATGAGTCGATCGAGAATCTTTTGCTAGGTCACCTGGATGTCCAAGCGATTTTTTTTATTCCTGTATTTAGATGGGTTTCAGCCTTAAGGTGCCGCTTACGGCAGCTATTTCTAGTATATAGTGAGCTATATGTTAGAAAACTATGTAATAGTTCATAGGAACACCTAAACTATGTAGTGATAGCTCATAGTTAGGACTTGCAAGCGAAAGTTTACGCTATGATATAGATTTGTGCCCGTTGTCGTGTGTACACTCTAGCGATAATTTCTATGCTATAGTAGTAGGCTATGAACTATTCCATCCGGATGGAATAGTTCATAGTTCGTTGGTCGAAGTTTTTTGACAGTTCGTTTGAATTTTTCGCTAGTTTGTGTTTTCGCGGTATTTTTAAGCAAAAATGGACCAGGAAAATAAAATCCACTTGATTGAGCTGTGGGACCGAAATCCGGTGTTGGGGGAATCAACTAATTGCGATCTCCTGTGGAAGTGTATACTTCAAAGTGAGTGTACTATTCTGCCTTGCAATTCCTGATCAGAAGAAATTCTAGACCAGGGGATTTTGATACCTAGCTAAATACTAAGTATTTTCAAGATGATAAGGTTGAGAGGCAGATAACAATTCTACCAATTACAATGTTCTTGATTTTGGTCCCTGACTCCAACGTACAATCACCCTTTTTGAAACTTGAAAACCCGACCGGATCGAAACCAAAGCCAGCAGTGCGCAATTTGATGGCGCTTTTCTTGAAGTGCGTCAAAATCGTATTCAAACACACGTAATTTAACAAACCAAAAAGTCGGGCCACCATTCTGGGTAACTCGAACAATTCATTGCTGCCCGATCAGGAACGAATAACTTGATAACTAGCCTTGGTATTTTAGGATAAAATACCTGAGGATAATACCATAAAATTGTTCCCACAATGTTTTGCGAATACCAAATTGAGGAAAGACAATACCAAAAAAGTACCTCTTAGGTATTCCCAGGTATCCGAAGCAACAAGTTTTGTTATTCGAGAGATATTTTGCTTGCAAATCTTAGGTATTTTACCTCTTAATCTGAGCTCTTTAATACCAAGGCCAGTTATCAAGATCAAAATTAGGTATTCATATGTTGTTGTCTCCTAATCGGGTGGATACGTTATGGTCTGAAGACTGCCTTGTATAACAAATATTCGATGGCTTTTAGGAATTTGAATAACAACTTTGAGTAGGCCTATGAAGAGAAAATAATTTTCAGAATGTCTCAAGAGCAGTTGAGTTTCCTCCCGTCAGATAAGTCATACAACCTTCCCACCATCGGAGCCAAAACAGGCGTCTCAGGAGCCAAAGATCCTGTATCAGATTCTCCAACAGCAATCGGCAAATACCCCACCATCAGTGATCCTTCCTTTTGCTCCTACGTTGACATACGTAAATTGGTATTCAGAATCCATCATAGCCATCGGTGCTGAACTGATTTTTATCATTTAAATAATCACTGACGCTCCTACAAAATTGAAAAATGGCCATTTTTCTACAAAATCGCGTGAAATTGACAGTCACTCTTATTCTTAATACTATAAGAATTTTAAAAACACCTGTCGTTTAAATTTTATTTAATCTTTGCTGCTCTAAAAACCGGTATATACGAATAATTTGAAAACTCAAAGCAATAAATTCAACCAATTTCCCTGAACTTCTCAGAAGAACTTCCCTGACCTTCTCTGAAGAACTTCCCTGAACTTCTCTGAAGAACTTCCCTGAACTTCTCTGAAGAACTTCCAAGAAGTTCTCTGGAGAACTTCCCAGAAGATTTCAGAAGAACTTCCGCGAAGAATTACACCGAAATTCTCTGAAGTTCTTCAAACAAATTCGGGACATCACCAAAGTTCTCTGAAGAACTTCCCTGAACTTCTATAAAGAGCTACCCTGAATTTCTGTGAAGAACTTCCCTGAAGTTCCTCTGAAGAACTTCGCTGAAATTCCTCGGAAGAAATTTTCCAAACTTTTTTGTGGAGTAATCTTAAGTTCTTTGAAGAACTTCTCTGAACTCCTCTAAAGAAATTCCCCGAACTTCTCTGTAGAACTTCCATATATTTCTCTGAATAACTTCCCCTAACTTCTATGAAGAATTTCACCGAACTAGTAATCCGGATCTTGATAACCCAGCTACTTCAGCAGATTAGCCTCAATTCCCTAGCTTTCAAGGCGAGAAATCACTTATGTGTACACCGAAAATAATTAAGTGATAGCGCTGCGGCAAAGATTTCTACTACATAGCTACTATTACTTCATAGCTCATATTTTTGCAAAATCGTTTCTCTAATCTCATAGAACTATGAAATAGAAATCTATAACGGCTATATCATAGTGAACTATAGCATAGATTTAAAGCGCCGTTTAGCAACACCTTTATTTCGCTACCGAAGGGAGGCATCTCCACCCTGCCTATCGCACTCATCAACAGATGAGCGAGGACCTACGGTTTTTTTTTCGTCCAAAGGATGACGTGATCACAGATTTTTTCGCCTCAGAAAAATGCCTCCGACCTCGACTGGGATTGAACCCAGACTCACATAGACTACCGGCGCCAGACCAAAGCCCGAACATACAATTCATCATGAAAAATCTTGAAATTTTCGTAATCCTCGTTAGGGGCAATTCATAAACCACGTAGACTTTTCTGGGGGGAGGGGAGGGTTTGACCAAAGTCTACGCTCCATACAAAATTTCAAAAAAATGTATGGAGAAAAATCTACGAGGGGGGAGGGGCGGTCTGAGATTTTCAAAAATGAGTCTACGTGCTTTATTAACAGGCCCTTACTGAAACTGCTATTTATTGAGTGAAGAAGAGAGAATCCTAGACTCTGGTAACAACATGAAAGGGAAGGGGGGTGGGTAATATTTTCTTCAATCTTCATGGATTGATTTGCATCGAACCTATTCGATCCTATCAAAACCATAAAATCACGTATTAAAATACACAATCATCATTCTAGCATCACGACCTACTACGATTCCACATAAGAACACAACAAACAACATCCCCAAAAAGTCACTCCCCTTGCAATGACCTTCACATCCCATGAGACCGATCCCGAATCAATTCAAAACAAGTCACACGCTTCCCCAGAATTTATGTTCTGCCGATTATGATTAACGTTCCCCTGGAAAACCAACCCCAACGAATCGCGTGATATCTTCTTCCCAGCAACGCACAACTGACCACAGCCGGCGACCGCAACGCTTTCTCCCCAGGGCGTCAATCGGATTCAAAATCCTATTTCCAACCCGGGAATTGCTCCCTGGGGATAAATCTCCACAAACCGGTCGGGCTTCGACTCCGGCCGTCTTCCACTAATTGATATTCCACCAGTGAAGGGCCGTAAATTTTCCGCTCTTCCGAGTCTTCTGCAAGGGCATTGGACTGTCTTGCTTCTGGCTTGGTCCAGCGTGGTACGCATGGATTCGCTTTTCTTGCCCCGACGTCCGGAGGAAAATCACCGACTTCTTCCTTCGCCGTACAACAAAAGCAATTTGTAGATAATGCACCATTTTGTATGCAAAACTAATACTGCCGGTTTCCGTGCCGAGATCGGGTAGGTTCCCGGTTTTTTTTTCTCACGTGCCATACCCTGATATCGTGAAATTTTGCCCGGCTTTATGTCGTGCAGTGCGTGAGGTAATAAAAAGCGCTTCTTCACATCCTTGGCTTTTTGCTGAGGTTTTTTTTTTCTGTTCTCTTGGGAAAATTTGCGCCATTTCGTCGTTTTCATTTTTCTTCCTTCAAGGAGGGCGTTAGTTTCACGAGGGTGCACACTTGCAGTTGCCGCCATGCGTGCTGGAGGGGGGAGGGGGGCATTGCGGTCTGATGGAAAACGTTCGTGAATTTCAAACATTTTATGGCGGTTTTGTCTTTTGGTGGTGGTTTCTTTTGGGGGGAATTGGAGATGATTTGATTTGCTGTATGTGGGAGCACAAATTCAATCGAACATGCTGTGTAATTCAAATTAGATAACAGGCGTAGTATGGAGAGGGTGGTACTCCCATATAATGATGGTTGAGAAACTTATCGTTACGTTGAACTTTTGTCCAAATCGATTATTTGGTAAGAATACAATGTTTTCTTCGGTGTAGTACATGATAGAAGGTTGGCTTCCCCGTTCAAGTTGTTTGCGATTGAATAATGTTTAATTCTACAATATCATAGAATAGGGTGGTCTTAATATAGAAATGTCTGAAAATGTGCTTAAAACAGAATTTGTCTAATACTTTATTTGACTGTAATAAATCAATTTTGAATTTTTTGCTTAGAGTGTTTCTGAAGAATTAGTGTTTCTGTTCTATTTATAGTTTGGTTTCACTTTTTCCAGAGAGGAGTCTTCAGCAAACTTAATAAAGATTGCAGTCGAAAAAAATGCAACACTTTCTTTTCCGTTTAGAACTTGTTTAGAGTGTAATGTTTACATGTGCAAAATTCGCAATCTGTCTGTCAAGTGGTTATGGAGATGGCTGCCACAAGAAGTGGAAAATCCAGCTGACGACGAGAAACAGAATTTGGTAGCAAAAAAACGTGCTCGGAGGTTCTACGACCAGAAGTTAACGAAACCACACCGCTCCCAAGTAGCACACAACGGTCTTAATTAGTTGTAGTAACTTGATTATGACTTAGCAAGTCATATTTATGTTATCTCAACCGAATGGCAACAAGTGTGTTACTTGTTGAATGGTGCCACGGTTCGGATCTCGACTGCGTGTCATGATCGTATTTTTGTGTGAGCGTTTGAACTTCCGGACTCCAATCTCATACTCAACTAATACACAGCACAACCTCACGCACACATTGAATAACAAAAACGACGAACAACCACACGGTAGGAACCCATATAATTGTTTTTAGAATCATCCTCCCCTACACACTACACGACACAACAACAATTGACAACCTACCGATCAAGTAGGAGTTTATACTTCACTTTAAAAAAAAACACTTTTGCGAGCGTATTAGTAGAACGATTTCAATTGAAAAACTAGGAAAAATAAGATTAACACTTCACTTGATCACTTTTTTTAAACACTTTTTTAAACTATCACTAGTAAACGCGAGAAAATTCCGTTAAATTCCACTACAGATAGCTTATCTTTTGACAGATAGGCCTATTTCGTCTGCCACTTACAGACTTCTTCAGTGTTGAGTGCTCAACGTTCTACTAATTGCTCGCAAAAGTGTTTTTAAAAAAGTGTTTGCAAACGACCGTGTAATGTAACACAGTGCTCCGCATCCATCAATTCTATTATTCTTCGCAGTCCAAGGCTCCACGTTTTCTTGCAGTCATGAACATTCACGTTCATAAATCGCCGATTTTTGTTAGAAGTCCATTCGTCAAAGTTGGCGCTGATTTTTCGTTGTCCTTTTTTAATTTCATCGAAGTCAGCTCGGTAAGCACATCACAACGAATGATCCCATCGTGGGTTTTTGAAATCCCACTGAAATCCCGAGCGACTAAAACGAAGCGGATGTCCTCAGATTGGGCAAGAGTCCTGTACGATATGCCGTCCATCGAAGCTATTCGGGCGACAGCAGTTTCAAGAGGGGAGACCGTCGGTGGAAAATATTGCGTGATTGTTGTACTTCTTTTCGGAATTGTGGTTGAAGTGGATGTGTACGGCCCCATCTGGAGAAGCAGAACGTTTCAGGATAATGTTTTGTAATCCTTATGTGTGTTCATTCCGCTTGTGCTGGAGCCTTCACACTTAATTACTTTTGAACACTTTACGCAGTTGACTACGCCACGGTTTTGCTTTCCGCGTAGAAAACAAAGCCGAACAGGAAGCAGCGGACAAACCGGGTTTAATTTTCTCTTCGAATTCCAAGTAAATTGTTTCTCCGTGAATTGCAGACACAGTCACTTGAACAAAAATTCTCGACAATGTAAACAATGTTCGTTGAAGAAAAAAGTCATTGGCAATTTGACAGATGGCTAAGAGTCCCTTCATGGACGAATGGCCCGAAGGGTTAAAGTTCCTCTCAAAAATAAAAGAAGACGAAGAAGAAGAAGGCTAAGAGAATGAAGCAACACGTATGATTAATGACGATGATGATCGATTTTTGCTGTAGCGAGAACGTCGTCAGTGATGCATACTTGTGCAAAGGTTCATTCATGCGCGCATTCAATTCTAGGTTCTTTTCTTTCATTAAGGCGAATCTTCAATTGAGAGACTCTCTCTGTTTACTTTCTTTTTCACCAATAGCTAAATCATTTTCACATTTTTCGTTTGGCTGTTTGCCCAATATGCTAGCCAGCACTCTTATCTTGCGATCTGTGTTAAAGAATCAATCCATTGTTTTATAATGGCGCTGTAATTAATGAAAGAGAACGAGGCAAGAGAGAGTTTCTCAATTGAGGATTCGCCCTAATGAAAAAAAAAAACCTAGAATGGTTGTAAGTGTTTGTTGCACGGTGAGTCTTTAGCTGATATATGTTGGTGAAAACTATTCGAGATTTTTTATAGTCTACACACCCACAAAGTTTCATTGGATTCTGAGAGGGTGCTGCCAAACACTGGATGAGTTGGCGTGAAATTCGTCAAAGGTGAAATAAATTCTATGAATAATGTTTCTTTTTACTCCCTGAAAAACTCGAATTTGAATTTGAAAATGATTTTTTTTTATGAATAATTTATTTGCACAGGCTTAATCGAATCAACTTTACAGAGCCAAGTTTTCATATTTTATACATCATTTATCTTAAAACTAATTGGGTGGGAATTTAAAGTATGGGTTACATAACACATTAATTTTAAATTCTAAATTGTCTTAACACTTATAACTATACAATGTATGGATTTCTTTTAACTTGAACATTTTTTGAAAAAGAAAAAAAAACACACAAACACAGATAAAAAATAAGAGAAAAATTCAGTGGGGTTGTGTATAACTCACGACCGGTTGACGTAGACTACGTTAAATCGTTTGATTAGTTTCGTTGGTTTCGTAGTGGAACATTAAAACGCAGGTACTGTTCTAAGGATTGTCATAAGTAAGTGAGTAAGTACACACTTAGAAAATTTTACAGTATTCGGTCATTTTTAACCGAACTTTCAACAGCTTCCGGATTTCGGTGAAATTTTACAGTATTCCGGTAAAAAAATTACCGGAACTTTTCAAATTTTACCGAAATCCGTTAAATCGGATTACCCAACGTTCAGCTGTTGAAAGTTCGGTAAAGAATTACCGAATACTATAAAATTTTCTAAGTGTGTATGTTAGAACATTCTATGATTCGCTTCTTAGAAATTATTTGGCGGCCCTGGAAATGGCCGTTTGGTTAGAATGTTGGTATGATGAAAGGGCAACGGTTGTGCTGGCTGTAGTGATGGTGTTGATATGATCGACCAGCTGGAGACCATTGTCTTTATCGCGTTATGGATTGTTCAGGGTCTGTTTGGAAATTCAATGTCAATAATTAATGATATTTTTGTTAGTTGGCAGTCGCGAAAAACTTCATTGAAGCAAACATTTCGAGAATCTATGGAGAAATGTTTGTTTCAGTTATTTTCAAATTTTCATTTCACCCCTACCCTAGTCGTAAGGCGTAATCTGACCAAAATAGTGTGGGGTGGTTCTAATAGATCGTTAGATCAGCTGTATATTCGAAAATTATATTGTACACTCTTTAAAAAGGATAAATGGTGATACTGCTTCGAGTTGAAGGCCCTTATCCAGCGTCTCAACCAGTTAGTTGGAAACGCATTACCTCTGGCTGCTTTCAGTTTTACCCGATAAACACGTGCCCACTCGGCATCGGTACATAGTCGTTTTGGATGATGTATAAATAATTAATCTTATAAATATAAAATAAACACATACATCCTGGACATAAACCCGTTCTTGCCCTGCCAGACAGCTATGGAAATCAGGTACACAAGCACACTTTCACGTGCTACAAACGAGGTGAGCAAAGTTGCCGTTTCAACATCCCTTACTGGCCCATGGATCAGACAAGAGTTTTGTTGCCACTCCCGGCTGATGATGGTCGACGCGGTCAGCTGAAGAAACGCGCCACAGAGACTCACGCTGCTTTGGAAAACAAAGTTTTCGATACGCTGGATTAATTTCTCGAAAACTGCTGCTGCACATACGACTACTACCTCGATATCGTTCGCGCATCCATAAGCCAACCTACCGTTCTGGTCAAACGGTCAATGACGGAATTGTGGACTAACACGTTCAATCCGTGGATTGCTAATGTTCTCCGTTCAAACATGGATCTGCAGTTCATCCTCGAGGAGTTTTCTTGTGCAGCGTACGTCGTTGAGTACGTTAACAAAACTAATCGGGGCATAAGCAGTCTACATCGCGATCTCGTGAAGCTGCAGGAAGAGTTCCCGGATCAGGACTACCAGTCACTGCTGAAGAAAGTGAGCATCAAGATGCTCAATTCAGTAGAAATGTCTGCTCAGGAGGCTGCCTGGTTCCTTCTTCGCCAGCCAATGTCTGAAGCCAGCAGAAAGGTCGAGTTCATTCCCACTTTGTGGCCACACGAGAGAACGAACACAAGAAAGCGTGTGCTGCAGATGGATGTAAAAGGTGTTTCGGATGATTCCATTGATATCTGGACATCCAATATAATCCAGAAGTACGAAGCACGCGAAGGGCTAGAGGATGTATGTCTTGCAGATTTTGCAGCATGTTACGCGAAAGTACAGAAAACGTCGAACACGTACAGTCGTCGTAACACTGCGCACGTATTGCGTTGGCGGTCGTGCTCAATGAACGAGCGCTTCGACTACAAGCGCGAGTACTTCTACAGCAGCGGAAAGAACACCTCGAGCAAACAGTCGATGAGTATCTGCGCATGTTTGGTACAAATGCAGACCAAGAAAAGGATACGGCTGTCGAAATGCACGACGAATGTGGTCCTCAAAATGACAGATTATTTTTTAGTGGGTTGCGCCAACCAGCTGGGTAAAATTTTCCCGACGGCTCGCCCTCCATGGAGGCGTTTTTTCAGTTACGGCGAACGAATCGGCACCATGATATTAGGCGCACAAACCAAACGAAATAAAAGTTTAATTCTTTAAAAACAACTCTTTTAATTAAATTGGTTGTCCTCAAAAGGACAGATTATCAATTTATGGATTGCGCTAACCAGTTGGGTAAAATTTTTACCGACGGCTCGCCCTCCATCGAGCACCGAACTAAATTTAAGATTACTTCTTTAATAAACAACTCTTTTATTTTAGTTTATTGTCCTCAAAAGGACAGATTATTTCCTCCTACTGCTGCTCGCCCCCAAGGACGCTTTCCCCCAAATGCGAGACGTACATGGAGAGACGAATGACATGATTGGTTAAAGTCCCTCTCTAATACAAAGAAGAAGAAGATGATGCAAGACGTTCCTTGCTTCGATTTGAAAACTGTGATAGGAAATTTGGTAAATTTACTCTGCAAAATGATATTATAAGACATCACCTTATATGTGCGTTATTTTCAATAGTTTACTATTGTTTGAGAATAATGTTTGACATATAAATTGGAGCGCGGTTAAATTTCCGACCGATTGAGGAAGAAATCATGTAAATCTATCGTGGATTATTTGAGTTATTCGCGTACAAAACGTACGGTTTTTCGTGACGGGTCGCAATATTTTAGATTTTCATTTGACATCCTACCCTTGCCGTAAGACGTAGTCTACGTCAAAAAAACTTAAAGTAAACATACAGGTTAAACTAACTACTACCTAAGGTTAATGTTAGTCAAAAACACATATATGAGCTTCATAAACTCCAGATCACGCACCACCAAAATATCTCGAACCAATACATTGGGTTGTCTTCCTCGAGCCCGAAGGGAATCATAAAGCTCAGATCTGACTCCACGATACTCAGCACATGACCAAATAATGTGATCTGCGTCCTGATAACCTTGTCCACATTCACAGAGATTGCTGTCACTCAGCCCAACACGGTATAAATGAGCGTTCAAAGAATAATGATTGGACATGAGGCGAGACATCACACGAATGAAGTCTCGACCCACATCCATACCCCAAAACCAAGATTTCTTCGACACCTCTGGGATGATAGAATTTTGCCATCGCCCCAAATCTCCTTTACTCCATTTATACTGCCAGCTGACGAGTGACTGTTGACGAAAAATAGGAAAAAAATCATTGAAGGCGATTTGTCGATCATAAATATCGCCTTCTATAGCGCCCACCTTTGCAAGTGAATCCGCTCTCTCATTGTCCAGAATCGAACAATGAGAAGGGACCCATACAAAGGTGATGATAAAATAACGCGAAGATAAAGCACTTAGAAGCTCCTGTATTTTCATGAGAAAATACGAGGAGTGCTTTACCGGCCTCAATGAGCGGATAGCCTCTATAGAACTGAGACTATCCGTGAAAATGAAATACTGATCCGGTGTTAGTGAGGCAACAATTTCTAGCGTAAAGTGTATTGCCGCTAATTCAGCGACATATACGGAACAAGGAGCTTGAAGTTTACGATTGGCGCTATAAATTTCATTGTATATACCAAAGCCTGCTGACTCCTCTATCAATGATCCGTCAGTGAAGAACGATTTAGTGGAATTAACTTGGCCAAACTTTGCAGAAAATATCACAGGAGCAATCATAGGACGATGATGCTCTGGAATTCCACGAAGCTCTTGCTTCATGGATAAATCAAAATGAACCGAACTGCCGAAGTCGGAGAAGCAAACACGATTGGGAATATTCGGCGAAGGGCTGACATCCTGTGTTATGTACCAATGGTACAAAGTCATGAAGCGAGTTTGAGGATTCAACTCGAGAAGCTTCTCAAAGTTTTCGATTACCTGGGGGTTCATAACTTCACACCTGGTGAGGAGCCGGAGAGATAATTCTGAAAACCGATCCGAGAGTGGCAACATGCCAGCCAGCACTTCCAGACTCATCGTATGAGTCGAGTGCATACAACCTAATGCAATACGAAGACACCGATACTGAATACGTTCCAGTTTGATGATGTGCGACCGAGCCGCTGACTGAAAACAAAAACTACCATATTCTATAACCGACAAAATCGTTGTCCGGTACAACGTTAGAAGATCTTGCGGATGTGCTCCCCACCAGGTCCCGGTAATTGTGCAGAAAAAGTTGATCCTTTGCTGGCATTTTCGCTTCAGATACTCAATGTGGGATCTCCAGGTATACTTAGAATCGAAGCAGACCCCATGATATTTAAAGGACATAGAATGAGTTATCGGTGTACCCCAAATTTGAAGCTTCGGTTGTGCAGGGTTATGCTTCCTAGAAAAAACTACCAACTCAGTTTTCTCCGTAGAGAATTCGATACCTAGCTCTAGAGCCCAAGTAGACAAATTGTCTAATGCATCCTGTATGGGTCCTTGCAGATCGACCCCATTGGGTCCAGTGACCGACACTACGCCGTCATCTGCAAGTTGTCTGAACGTACAATTCTCACTCAGACAACCGTCAATGTCTTTGACATAAAAATTATACAAAAGGGGGCTAAAACATGATCCCTGGGGGAGACCCATGTAGCTAAATCGAGAAGCTGTGGAGGTTCCATGAGAAAAGCTCATATGTTTCTCTGACAGCAAATTGTACAAAAAATTATTCATTAATGGAGAAAAGCCACAAGCGTGGAGTTTATCTGAAAGAACTTCAACAGATACTGAATCAAAAGCCCCCTTGATATCCAAGAATACAGAAGCCATTTGGTCTTTTTTAGCAAAAGCTAACTGAATATCTGTGGAAAGCAACGCGAGACAGTCGTTCGTTCCCTTACCCCTACGAAAACCATATTGAGTATCTGAAAGCAGGTTGTTCGTCTCAAACCATTTGTCCAGACGGAAGAGGATCATTTTCTCCAATAACATTCGAATGCAGGATAACATCGCGATGGGTCGATAGGAGTTGTGATCGGACGCGGGCTTACCAGGTTTTTGAATGGCTATAACTCTCACCCTTCTCCAATCATCCGGTACAATGTTGAGTTCCAGAGACTGATTAAACAAGTTCAACATGTGCCTCTTAGCGACGTCTGGGAGGTTCTTAAGCAAGTTGAACTTGATCCTATCAGCCCCTGGAGCCGTATTGCCACACGAAAGGAGTGCGAGAGAGAGTTCTACCATTGAAAAAGGTTGGCTGATCTCATCTATCGAATTCTCGGTTTCGCGAGGAATCATCCGTGCCGGCACCGAATCTGGACAAACTTTTCGCGCGAACTTGAGGATCCATTGGTCCGAGAACTCCTCGCTCTCATTGTACGTAGTTCGGTTACGCAATCTTCGCGCCGTATTCCAAAGAGTACTCATCGACGTCTCGCACGATAGCCCGTCTTCGAATTTTCGCCAGTAACCGCGTGAACAATGAGATGCGATCCATACAAAGGTGATGATAAAATAACGCGAAGATAAAGCACTTAGAAGCTCCTGTATTTTCATGAGAAAATACGAGGAGTTCTTTACCGGCCTCAAGGAGCGAATAGCCTCTATAAAACATCCGTATAACTATCCGTGAAAATGAAATACTGATCCGGTGTTAGTGCGGCAACAATTTCTAAGTTTTGTCGAATGTCGGAAGAAGAGCTGCAAATGTCGATTCGATGAAAAATTACCTGATGAATTTTGTGGGTGCGGATTTTAAACGGTTCACCCTTTAATCTGCGGGCAAGGCTGGCAAATGTCATTTCCGATGAAAAATTACCTATGATATTCTTCTGAATTTCATCGATTTTGTCTTCATGATAGCACGTAACAGCGATTTATTTATCGCTATTACAAGCCCATTTGATAGAAAATATTGTTAATTGCATCGCAAAACTTGAAATCAAAATTTCCACTCAATCGATTAAGCATTACTGTTTGGCTTATTACTAGTAGACTAGTAGGAAATTTAAGAAACAAAATCGCATTAGAAAAACTCTTATGACTAAGTTGGCTTAAGAATGACAAGACACCTCATGAAGTTCGTTTCTTTTCGTGATTGTGAGATGACCCGTTTTTTCACCGTCGCTTGGTGGCCATGAGGTTTGCCAGCACTGGCTGCGGGAATCGTTCTTTACGGTTTCCTTCTTTACGGTACGCATTAAGCGAAAAACCCTTTGTAGCGTTTTCTACCATACCTCATCTGCCACTCGAATGCTACATCACCTATGAACGTCCCCCAGATTAGATTCCGATTTCAATGCCTTCCATGGATGAGCTGTTGTGGATTTTGACTACACTGTTGCCGAAAATCTGCTGTTGATGCTCAATATATGCAAATGTGTAAAATTGCGATATAATAAAAAAACAAAAAAAAAAACACACACACACAGATGGAGGAAACATCGTGCTGCTGCTTTTCCGGAATATGTATATGAGTTTGGAAATTATGTTTTATCATGTGCCGTTCGGAACACCCCCCCCCCCCCCCTTCTCTCCATCACTTTCCTCTGCGTGCCTTGAAAAATGATGAAAATTTGAGTCCCTCTATGGTTTCCATAGTTTCCATCACATCCTATGCCACCGTCGATTGGATCGAACTGACTGGAATAGATTATTTGTGCTGAAATTGAATGAATAATACGGGAGAAAGCCAATTACGTTGGCATGGGGTATGGTTTTTATTGATTTGCGGGCGTGGTTCGTCCGAGCCCGCAATATTTGACAGTGATTCAATGATTTTGTTTAGTCGAATTGTGTGTGTAGCCATGGAAATGTTCTCATGGTATTTCGAGGATTTTGCAAGAGCACTCTTAAAGTAAACATATCGTGTGGAGCCCTCAAAACAAAAGTAGGCTCGCATCTCACAACTGCCAAAGTAAATCAACGCACTCATCATGAGTCCCGAAGCACCCAATACCTAGCCTCAAGTGTCATATTTTCACCCCAACTTTCGTCGTCTCTCACCGCTGATGGCCCCCCTGGTTGGTCTTATTTTCAACGACCCATTTCACACTTCACCGATTTTGACATTTTTCTTCCTAGCGTTTCAAAGAACATAACCAAGGCAACACATACGCACACTCAAACATTCATCCATTTGTCAGCAACAACAACTACAAAATAAAACACATTAATTTCCTTGGGGATTTTGAACTCCCCCACCTCCTCTCACCCGACTAAAAAGTTTGAGCGGAAAGAAGTCTCAAAAGAAGATGCCCCCACCGGAAGAACTTTCCTCTCTCGTTTTTTTTTTTTTTTTGATGAATTAAAACTTAACGAGCATCACACGTGCGAGGGAAACACATTTCCATTGCGAACGCGGATTTCGCCTCCGACAGACAGGAAATCGCGCAATCTACATATCTCGTTTGTCATTGGATGCCTCCTTCAGTATGCGTCTGGGGTTTTGTGTCAATTTCTGAGCATGAAGAAAATTTAATTTCTCCCTTTGTCACACCACTCCACCTCATCATCACGGGCTTAGATTTTCGTTTGCGTTCGTTTGGTTTTGTTTTGTTGTTGCGCCCCCACCCCCACTCAATGACATTCGATCGGAATAACAAACGTGAAATTTTATTTTTTTCGAAAGGCGAACTTTTCTACTCGGCGGCTCCCATCCACGTTCGTTATCGGAATTATGCTTTTGTTTCCCGTTTCACTCGGCAGTATCATGAGTGATGTCGTTTCAAGCACACACGTCCTATGATGGCATGGATTCGCGCCGGAATGATGTGTTTTGTGATGGTGATTGTTGTCATCATTTCGATTGAGATGTTTTTCTGTGCTGGGTTCGGAGTGGGAGGGATTGGAAAACTTTGCGTTTCATGCTTAAGTGTATAATATTCAACTCAATGGAAGCATGACCGGAAAGTGACAGTCTTCGGAAAAGTTGGAGTTTATGATAAGACGACTGAGTTGAGGCAGCTTGACAAAACAAAAGTGTTTTCGCGGATTCGTTTTGTTTTTATTTTACCAAGAAATAATATCTGTGGAACGGCAAATGTTTCAAGGGGTAAACGTCCGACCTGACAATCCTTTATCAATCTGAGGTTGTCGTGATTAAATCTGGATACATGTTTCCAACCTCAGAGCAGTCGCAAATTAAGACGATAAATGGACTGATTTTAGCGATTTTTCATGCGCGATTACTCTGCCACCTGGTGGTAAATCCCCCTTTGTTTTTTAAATCGGGGGGGTGGTGTGGTGTGGAGAAAAAAAATTGACTTTTTCTGTGGTTTTGGGGGGCCAGTGGAGAAAAAACAAACAAACACCTCCCCTTTTTTTTTTGATGGCGATACTCGCCTTGCCGTGTTCGAAGGTCTTTCTTCGCTAGGTTCAACTAGCCCCGAAAAGGTGTCACTCGCGGAAAATATCCCAACGACCCACAAAAATGATCAAAGTCCCTTTTTACGGGAGGACTTTGCCGATTTCCCAATCGAGATCACACGCGCACAAGTCTGGGAATACCAACGTAATATCCACGTATCATCAAATGACCACAAGAAAACAATAAACGGAGTATGTGTTGAAGATTCGATGCGTATTTCGATACTGACTATTTACAAAATTTTGAACTGTTCTTTATCTGCCTATTCTAGAGCAACCATCGGCTACCATCGTAATCGGGATGAAATTCTCTCTCGCTCTCTACTCTCAGACAAAGACAATTCGTGTCATGTCGAACTGTTTACGTTAGACTACTTCAGGTTTCTTAAACTATATATGGATATCTTCAACATTCCGGCCACCTTGAAACAGCCATGTTTCAAAAAATTAGTATTTACAAAACTTATGCTACTAGTGAAAAATTAATTTTGAGGTTTTCTTCCAAAGGGAGTTAATTTCTACTGTAACGCTCTCGGTGACGGAAGTAGAGCAATTCGTGCAACGGCCCGCACGACTTCATTAGCAGTCGCTGTCTTCAGCGCTACTACACGGACGACACCATCTTTTCCCGGAAAGAGCTTAACAACCTTCCCCAGAGGCCAAGTTGCTGGTGGAACGTTGTCTTCCTTGATGATCACGATCGAACCTACTTCGATTGTGACTGGCGGATTGCAACCTTTAGTTGCACGAGCTTGCAGCTGTTGTAGGTACTCTGGGTACCAGCGAGACCAGATTTGCTGCAGATGTTTTTGTGTTAAATCCCAATCAGTTATCGGCGGTCTGCATCCAAACTGCATTCTGGAACCGCTTGAAGATTGCAGCCGACGAGGAAATGCCCTGGTGTTAAGACGTCTAAATCCGTCGGGTCTTCTGGAATTGGCGTTAGAGGTCGAGAATTCAGACACATCTCGACTTGTGCTAACAAGGTTAGCAGATCCTCGTAGGCAAGGTTGGCGTTACCGATGATCTTTAAGAGATGATTTTTCGCCGATTTGACGGCGGCCTCCCAAAGCCCTCCGAAGTGGGGTGCTCGAGGTGGAATAAACTTCCAGGTTATTTCATTCCTAGAACACCAATTGAAAATTTGCTCTCTATCAGTAGAATTAGTCTTCAGCATACGATAAACTCTGCTGAGAGCATGTGATGCCCCTTTGAAGGTAGTGGCGTTGTCGGAGTGGAGCTCGACTACCTTTCCTCGTCTGGCGATGAGACGACGGAGTGCAGCTAGAAATGCAGGGGTTGACAAGTCGCTCACTAGCTCGATGTGCACTGCTCTGGTTACAAAACAGACGAAGATGGCCACGTAGACCTTGGTAGGACCACGATTTCGCACTGCTGACTTCACGTAGAACGGTCCACAGTAGTCGATACCGCACACAGAAAATGGACGCGTCGGTGAAACTCGCAAAACCGGCAGATCCGCTGTGCTCTGCTGAACTAGAGTGGGCTTGGATCGGAAGCAAGTGTGGCATTGGTGGAAGACGGACTTTACCAGGTTTCTGCCGCCAAGGATCCAAAACTTTTGGCGCAGAGTGGCTAACAGGAGTTGTGGCTCTGCGTGCAGTAGACTTACGTGGTAACTGCTAGCCAGCAGAGCAGACAGCGGATGTTTGGCGGGTAGAACAATTGGGTGCTTGTTAGCTACTTAGACGACCACCGACACGAAGAGTACCGGCTTTATCCACGAAAGGTTTCAGCCACTTTAGTGCTGACGATTTGGCGACGCGTTTCTCATTAGCTAGATGCATTAATTCCTCAGCGAATGTTTGACGCTGTGCTGAGCGACATAGTAGATGATCAGCGTGGTGTAGCTCAGCAGTAGTAAGTGCCGAAGGACAACTGGACGGAGATTTGCGCTGGCTGTTAAGGGGCATCTTAGCAGATCTAGAACAACGTGATTGTGTGAGTTCCTTCAAATGCTGCAAATAACGACAGCAGAATGCAACTACCCGGCGTAGCTTGTTGTAGCGGGAATAACGAGAAAATAACTCATCACAGAACGTACTTTGTACAGCAGCCATTGCCACAACTTTCTGGCGTTCTTCAGACACTGCAGAAGAGTTTTCCTGATCAACGATCGTCATAGGCCAGTGCTCAGGACTTAGTGAAAGCCAACCCGGGCCTTGCCACCAACGAGAGCAATTCAGGATGTCCGTTGGGTTGAGGCCACGAGAAATATCATCGGCTGGATTCTCGGATCCAGCAATGTGCCTCCAGTGGTCAATGCTCGTAGAAGACTGGATCTTGGACACTCGGTTGGCAACGAAGGTCTTCCAGCGAGTTGGGGACGAACGCAACCACTGAAGCTCGGTACTGGAGTCTGACCAGAAGTAGGTGATGGAGGTAAACTTTAGCGATGCGTTCACTTCCCAGCAAACACAAAATCATATATGATAGCGGATATAAGTACAAAGTGGAGGCGATATACGTACATGCATCCATTTGACTTCATGTAAAATGTACGTATATCGCCTCCACTTTGCACTCTTATCCGCTATCATATACGATCCTGTGTTTGCTGGGTTTCTTGAATAGTTGTGATGCCAGGTGCGCAGCACACAGTTCGAGCCTAGCAATGGTGTGGTGTGTAAACAGCGGGGCAACCTTTGATTTCGACGTCAACAGGTGAACCTGTACACCATCTGCTGATTCCGTTCGAACAAAGCAGCAAGCTCCGTAAGCAATCGAAGATGCGTCGGCAAAAAAAAATGGAGCTGAATACTATCACTTGTAGAACGGAGGACTGAACGAGGAACTGACTTCAGTGAGCATATGTAACGTGGAATGGAACTGCTTCCACTCATTTTGAAGTTTTTCTGGTAACGGAGAATCCCATTCACAGGAAACGCCATCTTGCTTCAACGCCCACAGGCGCTGCATGAACAGCTTGGCGTTGGTAACGACTGCCCCTAACAAGCCCAGGGGGTCGAAAATCTGAGCGATGTATGATAGAACTTTGCGTTTGGTTCAGATGGCAGTCGAAAGAGGTATTTCAATCTTGAACTGGAGATTATCGGCCTTTGGATCCCACAAAAGGCCAAGTGTGGAGATCGTCTGCGCATCCTGCAAACCGTGTAGAGGTTGGATAGCCAAGTCTTCTGGAAGAACATCCAGCAACACTTCCTGGGAATTTGACGCCCACTTCTTCAACGTTAATCCAGCTGCACCCAGCATACCGGTAACTTGTCGTCGCATAGTTATCGCAGATTCCACGTCTGAAGCGCCAGACAATAGATCATCGACGTAGAAATCGTTCCAAACAGGATCAACCGCAGCAGGATACGATGCCGCTTGGTCTTTGGCGATCTGCTGGAGCGTTTTCGTTGCTAGATACGGTGCGCTCGCTGTACCGTATGTGACGGTTTGGAGTTCATACGTGGTGATAGGATCGGAAGGGCATCTGCGATGACGAATACGGAGAAACTGCAGGTCATCGGTGTGATGCAACACTTGCCTGTACATTTTCTCGACTTCTGCTACCACAGCAACAAGTTTTGTACGGAATCTCATGTATATTGAATAAAGGTCTTGTTGGATGACTGGTCCAACAAGGAGCGTATCGTTCAACGAGTAGCCGGACGAAGTCTTGCATGATGCGTCAAAGACTACTCTTACCTTCGTTGTCGTACTGGACTCCTTGAAAACGACATGATGGGGAATATAACAGTGTGGGATGGAATCATCAACAGGATCTGTAATCTGCTTCATGTGACCAAGTTGTAGATACTCGTCCATAAACCGGTTATAGGAGTCCTTCGTTGTAGAATCTTTCGCTAGGCGTCTTTCCAGGCTCAAAAAGCGTCGATCAGCAATAGACCTAGATTCTCCGAGAACCTTTTCCGGATCATTGGTCTTTGGCAGACGCACTACGTATCGTCCAGTCGTCGCGTCGTCACGCGTCGTCGTTGTAGAATACAGCTCTTCACAGCGGAGTATGTGTTGAAGATTCGATGTGTATTTCGATACTGACTCCGTTTATTGTTTTCTTGTGGTCATTTGATGATACGTGGATATTACGTTGGCATTCCCAGACTTGTGCGCGTGTGATCTCGATTGGAAAATCGGCAAAGTCCTCCCGTAAAAAGGGACTTTGATCATTTTTGTGGGTCGTTGGGATATTTTCCGCGAGTGACACCTTTTCGGGGCTAGTTGAACCTAGCGAAGAAAGACCTTCGAACACGGCAAGGCGAGTATCGCCATCATTTGGTCCCTCGAGCCGGATCGAAGGCCCAAATGATGGCGATACTCGCCTTGCCGTGTTCGAAGGTCTTTCTTCACTAGGTTCAACTAGCCCCGAAAGGCGAGAGCGTCGAACGCAAGCTTGGTTTCGGCCGCCCGACAGTGCTCCGCGGCCGTTAAGTGCAGCAAAAGCTGAAGAGGGAGACCGACGGCAAAGTGGCCTCATCGTTCAGTGCCTTGGGCCGAGAGGTTGGTGGACTGGGCAAAACAGGATAAGTACATGTGCAAGATAGACATTGTTATGCGGAAGCGCAAGTCGAGACCGGCCGTGTCTGAGCAATCAGCCAGAAGAAGTGGTTGAAGGTGTTGGTGAAAGTGAGAAGCTGCTGTTCTTTTCTTCGGGGCTTAAGGTGAACGGGGAGATAAACAGTACGAAATACCTGTCGGAAGTTACCGCATTCATCAAAAAGTATCACTCGCCCCATTATGCCAAAAGCTCACAGGAGGAGATAGACCGACAGAAGATGAATGTAGTATCCAAGACTGCCAAGCATCCTAACGTCCTTGAGCTGCGATCGATTGAAAATGTTTGGGTAGTTCTCAAACGGAGGATCTACTTCAATAATTTTGCGGGCAAAACGGGGGAGAAGGTGTTCGCCAAGGGTACGAAAGTATTGAAGAGCATGCCGACATCCATCCTATCATCGGCCATGGCAGAGGTTCCGGTCAACTACCGCAAGGCCACCGCCATCCAAAATCAGTAAAAAAAAATTTAATGCATACGTTCCTTTAAGAAAAAATAATTGTTTATCAATGCTCTTACCACGTACCTTTTTTTTATCTTTCCAGGTAAGCCTCACTGCTTTTCATTCAATAGACGAAAACATCAATGACTCCAATCTGAACTGTAAGTTCCATTACAAGTATTCTTAGGTTATGTTAAGAAGAAGCGATAATATCTTCATACGATATGACACACAAAACAAAAGCTTAAGGTGAAGGGCACCAGAATGCAAAAATGATCTCCACTATGGCCGATTTATCTTTCCGCTTTGTATTTTTGAAGACACGACTCTAAGAAACTACATGGATTTAACATGCCAAACATTAATGACTAAAGGGTGTCCCACATTAATTTGCATCGCGAAAAATACGCTGTACAAAAATTACCTAGTTGACCGATACTTTTCAAACTTTCAGACAATTACATATGTGACTTACGGACCAGAAGGGCCTCGTCCAAAATTTCCCTAACCTCTGGTCACAGCCTCGGCGGTTGTCTGGGGTGGACTGCAACTGCCCCTTTTGGTTAGCCCACCTCACAATCTCAGGGCCGACAACGCTACTAGAAAAGACTTACCTTCGTGTTAAATTATATACGAGATCCAATAAAAATCAGTTTCTTTGGTGCATGCAAAAGATATTCGCGACTCGAGAAAATTTAAATTTAACGTTTGATTTATTTAATTTAGATTACAATAGCTTCGGTTTGATTCACTGCTCTTACCGCCTTGAAGAAACCGCCGCCTCGCTGCCGATGGTGCACCATGTGGTTTTCTGATCTCGTTCCTGGGCTTGGCCGACCGCCAAGCTCGCTGCCTTGAAAATTCCGTTGACTCCGCTCACTTAGGACGAATTGGTAGGACCGAATGGTGACGGACGGTCCGTTCGACAACCTGCGAATTCGTTCAGCGTCGATAGCAACATGGGTTTCAGGCTGGCGCCCTATCACTATGTTCTTCAACACGTGTTGTTTGAGTCCAAAGTCAGTCACTGGACTTTAATAACGTTCACTACGCACGGTTGGATCGTGAACAACGATACTCGAATGCGAGAAATCACTCCATAACTCCGCTCAGTTGACTGTACCGCGTCACTAGAACTTTTGTTCTATTTTAGAAAATTTAAGTTGGTCGAACTGTAAGCCCTCCGTTTATCTTCACTTCGCAGGATCAAGAGAGCCCGCCATGGGAGTGAAGTGGGTTTATATATCCTCGCCTAAATTTTCTAGGTAGTCATTGTCACCATCGTAAGATCGTCACGCCAAAAGAGTCACGACCTTCGTGCGTTCGAGTAGTTTGGGTTTTGTCTCTGTCGAAGTATTGATATTCGAGCAGCCAAGTCTCCCTGCACTACCTAAAGCTCGATGATGAATGCCCACATGAGATGTGACCCGTTTATCTAAGCACATTCGATAAATTTCGTGCATGGGCCCGTCTTCTAGCTTTAAATTTATTTATTTTTTTGTTTGGAGTCGTTTAGTATGTTATATAATTCAAAAAATCTTTTGACATGAATATTTACCTTCACAATCAACATTTTCATAGCTTTCACCAAATTAATCTATTCTTTCACCAAATTAATTAATTCAAAGTGGAATGTTCTTCGAAGGTTACACATATAACCCATTAGTAAGCTTTGGGCATATTTAGTCCTTTCAACTTCAGTACCATAACCGTACGCTCGCACCTTACGCTTAACTCCACTCATTAGGTTCTGTACAACATCTGGCTGAAGCTTCTTCTGTACGGAAACCCACTTTTCCTTCATGTCTTCCTCAGAGTTGGCCTCCTTGGGATGCTTACGGAGTGCCTGCTTCATAATAGCCCAGTTTTTTTTCGATGGGCCTTAGCGTTGGGGGGTGGTGGGTTCATGTCCTTGGGGACGAAAGTTCCGTGTTAAGTTTGCTTCGCACCACTCCAGGACAACATTTCAATAGTGGCACGAAGCTAGATCCGGCCAGAAGATCGTAGGGCCCTCATGTTGCTTCAACAGAGGAAGCAGACGCTTCTGTAGACACGCCTTGAGGTAGATCTCCCCGTTTACAGTCTCGGTAGTCACGAACGGTGCACTCCGTTTGCAACATGAGCAGAACGCTTGCCAAATTATGTTTTTCTTGGCAAACTTTGAAAATTTCTGCTTCTTTACTTCCTCCAGAACATCAAACTTGTGCTGTGCAGTGAAGAAATGTAGCCCGGAAGCTGCCAGAACTCCGCCGTGACGTAAGTCTCAACATCCATGATGAGACAATTAGGCTTCGTCAGCATCTGGGTGTACAGTTTCCAGGCCCGTGACTTTCCCACTTTCCCATATTTTGCCGTTCGTCACGATTTAGAGCCTTCGGCACTTTGTAAGTATGCAGTCCCTACCGGTCCTTGGCTCTCTGAACAAAAGACTGATTCAACTTTTTGGCTACATCCATGACCGAAGCATTGGGATTTCGCCTAAACGCTTTCACGACACGTTTGTGATCTTGATCACTAAAAGAACAACCATTCTGACCGCATTTATCCTTCTGTTCGATGCTCAGACATTCGTAGTAACGTATAATCACGCGACTCACCATTGACTCCACAATTCCGAGTTGTTCTCCGATGCCCCGATGAGAGAGCTGAGGATTTTCCAGGTGCTTGTGGTAAAATTAGTGGCGCGGTGTTGGGGGGTGACATTTTTTTTATTGAAAAAAAAAAGAAAAAAAAAAAAAAAAAAAAAAAAAATCAAAAAATTTCCAAAATTTTAGAAAAAAAAAAGGGGGGGTTTTGGTGGATGGTGGGGGGGGGGCTGTGGGGGGAGTGTGGGGGGATTGTGGTGTGGTGGTAGTGACAAAGCAAATCGGTGTTTTTCTGGTTTTGAGCAACCTTCACCTTAAACAAAAATATATAATTCCAGCCAGTTGTTATTCAATTCCATCACTCTCAACCCGGCTTGAACGCGGCGCTTCTTTGTTCTCTCGAGCACCGGTTATTCCGGTTTCGTGAATCAACCACACAAAGCGCATTTGTTTCTTTTCCACTTCTTTCTTCTTCTCCGCCGTTACCAACCCACACGCACCGCTCAAACCGGGTCAAACATTTCCACAATCTATTCAATTTAAACTCTAAAAAACATCCCCCTGCAAACACTCATCCGATGCCTTCAAGTTTTTCGCTGCATATTCCACCACTCAAAAAAAAAAGCCGTAATCCTACTTTTTGAAAGCTTCTTCCTCCTCCTGAAGCTGCGAGCGGAAACCGGAGGCTTTTGGCTTGAGGCTGGCAACTTCTGGAGAGATCTAGGATAAAACCTGTTTCCCTCCCTGTGTATGTGTTTTTGCGGGTTTCCATTTGTATTCGTTAAGCTCTGCCAAGGTTCCGGTTTTCCCCCGACAGAGCCAACAGAGTCGGTCGGCGGTCGGTGGGCAGCTGCGGTGTGGAAAGTTTCGCAAAGTTTTATTAAAACACAAACAGAAAATGAGCCAGTTTCGCCCATGTGGCGCAGTTCGTCTTCAAAGGGAGCATTTAGCACTCAAAGCGCTCTCCGTCTGTCATATGACAATCGAAAAACATGGTTCCGAGTTCGTGAGTGGGTGATTGAACAAGTTGGACCTGGCGTGCTGGAGCTTCAAAGGCATTGCAGCCGGCCGACACAGTAGACGGAACTAAATCCGGACTATGATTCCGCAAAGTAAGAGTTTCTGTTCTTTTGTAGAGCACTTTTTGTTTCCGGCTACATTCGGCCCGTCTTATGTTGTGCCATATATAGACAACTAAACCGAAGTTTCTTGCCTTTGCTGACTGCAGTTGTCCCATTATCAGGAAGGGGGGGGGGGGGGGGGGGGAGCTGTATTTGAACGGAAGTTTTGGGTGTCGGAAGGGTCCAATTTGCGAAACCACGTATGCTCTCTGCGGTAAACGGGAGTTGAGATGAGCATGGATGTGACAGCAGGAAACTTCAAGAGTACACATGTCAGATGCCACAAAATAAACAATAATCAAGTTGCAATTCATGGATTTCTGTGGTCTGACAGACTATTCAGCATTTGATTTGAGACTCGGTTCGCTGGAATGGGCCATTTCCTCGGATTATTTACTCGAACACCAATCAGTGATCGATATTATTTTTGAGCGAAGAGAGAGAAAATGAAAGAATGTGGAGAAGGCTCTTAGCCGCAAGCTCGCTTAGCAATGATTCGCCAAGTGCGCTCGTCGAAGCGTGAAATATGAGTACGATACATTTGTGTCTTGTCAGAATTTTCTGGAACTGTTGGAAGTCATTGACCATGCTTATGCACTAATTTGCATTTCATTGCATAGGCAGTTCGATGGCATAGAAACAAATATTTCTTAGAAATGGAGTGCACTGGTGTGGTCTTTTTGGGGACGAGCTGAGAGGATTTGATAACATGTGTGATAGACATGTTACACTAATGACTCGATCATCAGTGACGATTTCGATTTCCGACGTTGCCAATTTTCGGAACTGAACAACGCTCTCATGGACGTCGATTGGATTGAAATGTTTCGTGCAAAAGATACGGATGAAACGGTATGTATGAAATTGTATGGCATTATGGAGGAATATGTTCCACGTCGAAGAAGTAGGCATTGTTCGTTTAAACAAACCGCACCATGATTCCATTCCATACCAAAGGCGGAAAAAAGTAATTTTGGGCAGCTTATTTAAAATATGCTATCTAAATTGTCGTATTAGGCCACATTATCGAGTTATGGCAACTTTATGGTCCCCTGGAATATCCGGAACATCCGATAAAATTGTAAACTCATTAGTCTCGTCCTAAAGCAATAATTTTTTTTTTCATATTTATATTTTTCCTCAATGATGCGTGACTTGATTTTTGACACTTAACGTGTTGTGGTTTTTTTTTTTTTTTTTTTTTTTTTTTTTTTTTAAAAAAACATATTTATATATATATATTTTTGCTTTTTCGTGACTTGAATGTTTCCTTACATTTTTTTAATGTGGTCCAGAACAAAAACGACGCCTAAGTGTAGGGAGCGAAAGTGGGGGGGGGGTGGATGGGACGTGTAAGGAAGGGCACAAAAGGGGGGAGAATGGGGGGAGCGAAAGAAAAAAGAAAAAAAATGAGAAAAATTAATTAGGGATATGATAAAGAATGGACTCGGAAAAAATGCGACACTTTGTTTTGGGTGTAACTTTTTATCGCGTGGGTAAAAATTAATGAAATTTTAGAAAATACTAGTTTAGATTGTTATGTTTATGTGTGCAAAATTCGCGATCTGTCAAGTAGTTTTCAAGATGCATTTGAAACAAGAAGAACTACGCCAGCAAATCTTGGGCGCGGTGATCGATAATCCTGATCAGTCGCACAGATGGATCGGAAAAAGGCTTGGAATCCACAATTCCACCGTGTCCAGCGTTGTGAAGATGTTCCAGGAGACGAAGACCATCGAGCGGTGCGCTGAAGCGGCCGAAAACCGAAAACCGAATACCCAGAGAAGGCGCGGAAGATAAGGCAGTACTTTGAGAATAACCCGAACCTTTCCACCCGAGACGTGGCCAAAAAGGTCAATTCGTCGAAGTGGTTCGTCCAGCAGAGCATGAAGCGGGCTAGGCTACGTATTTTTAAGGTCAGGAAGGCGTCAAACCGGACTGACAAGCAAAACACGGTGGCCAAATTGTGAGCGCGGAAGCTGTACCGTGAGTGGCTGGTCAAGCCAGGCTGTTTCGTCATGGACGACGAGACATATGTCAAGGCGGACACCAAACAAATCCCCGGCATCGAGTTTTTTGTCGGTACGTCCCGCATGGAGGTTCCGGAAATTTTGCATTTTGTGGCAGTGGGGGGATAGTTACCCACCGACACGCACACCATCCTCCTCTTGTTCTGTCATTACCTGCCCCGCTGCAATTACCGATTCTCCCTAACCACACTGTGGATCATGAAGTTAGACCTCTCGATTACCGGAAAATTGATTACGCTTTGCTTATACAGTTTCTTTATAATCTGGATTGGAACAAAATTCTTGAAAGCACGGACGTGGATGAAATGTCAGAACGATTTTGTGATGTTATAAAACATTGGCTGGCTTCGAATGTACCTCTTAAAAGACGTCCAATTTTCCCTTCATGGAGTACTCCGCTGCTTCGCAAGCTAAAACGAGATCGGAATTCGGTTCAGCGGAAACTGAGACGATGCAAAACAGCTGATACTAAGCGGAAGTTCAAGCATGCAAGCACTGCTTTTTGTAGGCTCAATACTTCGTTGTACAAGACACATGTTTTAAAAGTGCAATGGAATTTGCGACGAAATCCTCGAAGCTTTTGGAGTTTCGTCAACAGCAAAACGGAAAAACTCCAGCATTCCGTCCAACATACGGCTAAGCGATAGAGATGCTACCTGCATCTCCGAAGCGACTGAGCTTTTTGCGTCGGTGTTCGAACAAAGCGTAGCATGTGATAATGAAGCTGAGTCTGCTGCCAGTGATGTACCAACGGATTTTTTGAATTTGACCACGTTCGTGGTAACTGAAGAAACGATTATTGCTGCGTCGAGAAAATTAAAAGGTTCTGTTTCGCCTGGTCCGGATGGTATTCCTGCTGCGGTTTTTTGTCGATGTGCAGCTGTCTTGGCTAAGCCCCTTGCAGTCATATTTACTCAATCTTTCCAGCAAGGTAAATTTCCGGTCTTATGGAAGCAATCACTCATGTTTCCGGTGTTTAAAGCCGGTGATCGTCGAGATGTAAAAAAATATCGTGGCATAACAAGTTTCTCAGCAGCGTCCAAACTGTTCGAAATTATATTAAGCCAAGCTGTCTTCAGTAGTTCGAGAAGCTACATATCAACAGATCAACGTGCATATCGGCGATGGAGCAAAATACACAAGACGAAGTCTGCGTCTGCATTGGCTGCATTCGTACCTGAATGACAGAACTCTTCGTGTGCAAATTGATTCCTGTGTATCAAAGCCATTCACCAGTACGTCTGGCGTGCCTCAGGGAAGTATCTTGGGTCCGTTACTTTTTACGCTCTTCTTCAATGATGTTGCGAATTTATTAGGAGTTAGGTGCAAACTTGAATATGCAAATGACATGAAACTCTACTTTGTTGTTCGTACGGTAGATGATTGCCATTGCCTTCAAAGTTTACTGAACCTGTTCGTGGAACTGCATTGATGGCATTCCACTTCGTAGAGTTGATAAAGTAAATGACCTGTTCTTTTGGATACGAAGCTGGATTTCCGTCTACACTATCAAGCCATAATTTCCAAAGCTAATCTTCAACTTGGATTCATTTCCAAAATCGCACGGGATTTCAACGACCCCCGCTGCTTAAAGGCGCTGTATTGTTCACTAGTCCGCCCAATACTAGAGAACGCATCTGTTGTCTGGAGTCCGTATGAATTTACCTGGATTCTACGTATTGAACGGGTACAGAAGATATTTGTAAGGCTGGCTTTGCGAAACCTTCCATGGTGCGATCCTGTCAATTTACCGCCGTATCCAAGCAGATGTTTGTTATTGGGTTTAGACACTCTGGAACAAAGAAGAAAAATTCAGCAGGCAACATTGGTCGCAAAGCTTTTAAACGGTGAAGTGGATTGTCCGGAATTGCTATCACAGCTGGTCTTTCGTGTCCCTCAACGAATGTTACGGAATTCTTCCTTGGTGCAACCAAGATATCACCGTACTGCATATGGCTTCCACGAACCACTGACGGCCATTATTAGGACTTTGTAGGCAGTGGAATCTGCTTTTGAATTCGGCGAATCATCCAACAAGTTTCGAAACAGGATACCACCCTTATTCTTGTTTACGGCCGTATTCATACTTCGTTCGAACGACTCTATACGAACGAGTTCGAAAAAGGTATTCTTGTTTTCGTTCGACCCCGTTCGTACGAATCCTTTTTCGAAATTAAATAGTGTTAGTGTTACCCGATGCACATTGACTTTTCTAAACATTTCGAATCATAGAGCAGTGCTAGATTTGACGTTTCTCGGATACTCGAGTTGTCATATCAATGTAAATAATCAAGTTTTCACTGACATATCTGGTGGTACTTGAGATTTGAGCGAAAATTGTTTTAAATGAGAACATTTCTAGGGTTTTTTTTTTTCATTAGGGCGAATCTACAATTGAGAGATTCTCTCCGGGCTCGCTCTCTTTCATTCATTACAGCGCCATTATAAAACTTTCGAGGGACTCTTTAGTACAGATCGAAACACAACAGTGCTGGCAAGCATACTCTACAAATAGTAGAATGAAAAACGTAAAGGTGATTGGTTTATGAATGAAAGAGAGCGAGCCCGAAGAGAGTCTCTCAATTGCAGATTCGCCCTACTGAATAAAAACCCTAGATTTCTGGTGAATTGAAGTTCAACTTCTGAAACAAATCATACTGCATGATAGAAGTACAACATTGTGGTGTTATTAGTATTCAAGATTGGTTGAAAGAAACATGGTTAAAAAGCCATTAAGCTGGTACAATGCCATTTTTTTAATTAACCCTTTCAGGCCTAATTTATACAACCAATTTGGTGAATTCTGATTGATTTGGTGCTCAATAACATGGAAATGATTGAAAAATTAGGACATATTATTTTTTTGAGAGCAGTCCAAAGTGCCCAAGAGTTCAGAATTTAAGATCTACAGTTGTAACAGTAGCTTTATCCACTATACAATGTTATGATATGTATTCAAACATATTCAATGAATGTCCTGGAAGACCAACTGTCATTATGAGATAATCTTGGGATATTCTATCCCAAACAAACTAACATAACTTTGTACAGCTCATAAAGCTATTGTTACAAAAGTAGACCTTAAGTTTTGAAGGACAGTTTGGAGGACCTAAAACTAACAAGGTTATCCTTTGATGTCTGTGGACGTTTCAGAATATTCATTGAATATATTCGAATATTTATCGTAGCTTTGTATAGCCCAGGAAGCTACGGTTACTACCGTATATCTTAAGTTCTGAACTCAAAGTCAGTTTTTATGAACCTGAACATCCCGAGATAGTCTGATGATGACTGATGAGCTTACAGAAGCTTCACTGAATGTGTTTGAATGCATAACGTCACCTTTCATAGATTATATAGCTAACTTTACGACTATAGATCCTCAATTCTGAACTCAAGGGCAGGTTTGATGACCTAGAACATCCCAAGATATCTCATTATATCGGTTGACCTTTCAAAAGACTCTTTTTTTTTTTTGGTCGAATACATATTGTTACTTTGTTTAGTCCAAAAAACTGTAGATTTTAAATGTTGAATTCCAGGAGATTTTGGATAACCTAGAACATCCGAAGATTATCTCATAATGTCTGTTGTTCTTCCAAAATGATCAATGAGTATGTTTTAATGCACATCGTAGCATTGCATAGCCTAGAAAGCTTTTGTTACAACTCTAGGTCGTTTGTTCAGATTTCAAGGATAGTTCAGATGACCTATAACATGTCATATCCTTAGTTCTGAATGCCAAAACAGTTTGAATGACCTAGATCATCTCAAAATTATCTACTTGTGTATTTTTACGTTCGAAAACATTCACTAAATTTACTTGATTACGTGACTTAACATTGTATAGCCCAAAAAACTACTGCTACTACCGTAGATTCCAAGTTCTGAACTCCAGGACATTTTGGATTACCTAAAATAATAAGTATTGGAAGGTTGGATTCATTGAATATATTTGAATACATATGGTACCCATATATAGCTAAAAAAAAACTACTGTTAGAACTGTAGATCTTATATTTTGATTTTTAGGACAGTTTGGAGTACCTATAATATCCCACGATTGTCGCATTATGTATGTTAGCCTTCCACACTATTCAATCAATATTTTTTAATATTTTGTCCCTTTGCACACTTCAAACACCTACTGTTACAACTGTAGATCTTATGTTCTAAACTCAAGGACAGTTTGGATGACCTAGATTATTCCCGTTTATGTCATAATGTTATTTTTCCGTATGAAAATATTCACTGAATATGGTTGAATACATAGCGTAACTTTGTATAGCCCAAAGAGCTATAGATACTACTGAAGATCTTATGTTCTGAACTCAAGGACAGTTTGGATGACCTATAACCTCCCAGTTAGATACAAAAATGTTAAACGTTTATCAACGAGAATTTAGAGAATACGTATACATATGTACAATATTCTAAAACAACGCTGTACACTATTAATAATGCATTTATTTTTTTCTTTCTGAACTTATTCATATTCAGGATGTTCTAGGTCGTCAACTCGGCCTCAAACTCATGTTTTTTTTATATTTTCCAGATAGAAAAAGTGACGGAAAACAAATTTGCCGAAGACAGTGTACACTATTATTCAGTCTTTTATACAGCCATTATCCTTTTGTGGTCATATATGACCCTTTAGGCCTGAAGGAGTTAATATACTTTTTCAGGCAAGGTTTAACATTTATGAATCCCGAAATCAACAATGTTCTGTATTGAAATTGATGCGTAGACATACTTTCGATCGATCGGTGTAAACATTTTGAAAATCTTTTGAGAAATGACTGAGATATTAATTCTCAGAACCTGACCACTTTTCGTGACGGTCGCAATGCGATTTTTTTTTAATTGTACCCCAGTATTGTAAACAAAAACGTAGTACTACGTGAAAAGTAATGCAAATTGACAATCCAAAAAGATCATCTGCACGTTATGTTATTTTTAAGTGAATTTAAAAAAAATCCTCAAGACATAGGGAACGTCCATTAAGTATGTCACGCAAAAAGTGACTTTTTATAAACCGCCCCCCCCCCCCCCCTTGTCACGTTTTTTGTATGGACTTTCAAAACTTTTTGTATGGATTGTCACGTTTTCCCAAACCCCCCTCTCCCCTTACTGCGTGACATAATTAATGGACCTTCCCATACTACTAATCCTTAGTCCTTAAGAATCTGTAGGAACTATTATTTCTTGAATTTTAGGATCAACCGAATCAAGATAATATATAATACACACGAATGCTTGTAGTATTTTTCATTAACATAAAAATATACACTATTATATAAATATTTCATGGGAATGGGAGGGACCATCAGGGCACCCGATTGAAGCACTCTGGATGTGGAGAGTGGGAATGCCGAATCCCCCTCGCTAACAGTTTGTGAATAGAGGGTGGGCTCTTCTCCCCGCCCATTGGGGCATCCTCATGTTAGATAGCTTGCTCTTTTGACCAATTGTTCAATCTTGTTGTTGGAAGGAGATTCTTATATCTCTGTGGAAACGTATAAGTGATGTTGCCTGTCGATCCACCCAACACGTTTTTGGCCCTTCATACAATGGCAGAATTAGAATAATCAAAGCTTGATCAAGTCTTACAGAGAGTAAAGTCCATTGCTGTTTCTAACTTTTCTAACTTGACATTCATAAGAAACAAATTAATCGATTTCAAAACGCTTAGGTCAAAAGTTTATTCTCAACTATTAACTCCTTTGCGGAATAAGTAAGACCAGCAGAAATGCATTAATTATCTGGTTTTCCTGGATCAAAATTTCAAGTGATAAATACATACATACATAAACATTTCAACACAGGTATTCTCCTACAGGTGACTATCGACCGGGCAGAATCGACTGCCATCATCAAGTTAACTGTAATGTAAGCTTGGTTAACTTTGTTCGTTTCAATTATGGATTTTCGTAAGTCTTCCCGGTTGAGTGGCCTACTCTGATAGTTTGATTCAAATCCTAAATTCTGATGTAACTTTGTATCAAATCCACATAAATAGAGAAATCCACACTTCATTCCAATAAAACAATTCATTTCGTTTACGAGATCCGCAACTAACGAGTGACGTTTGTGAGACAGACCAAAAAACGGATACAAACGAAAACGGGAATCGCGCAATTCGTTCGAACGAACGATGTTCGAAAGTTCGAATGGTTAGAAACGGTTCGAACGAAAACGGGAATACGAATGTGACATTCTTTCGAACGTTTCTTCTACGAACGTAAACAAGAATAGGGGTGTAAAGGTGACTAGAATATTCCAGGATAGGACGCACAAGTGAGCAGTACAAAGCTTTCAAACAGTAAACATCTTTGAACTTTTTGGCAAAGCGGAATAAGAATCCAAGCTGCGATGACGCTTTAGCCACTACGTGCGCGACGTGATCCTTGAAATTCAGTTTGGTATCAATCAGAATCCCCAAGTCCATACTGTCGATGCGCGCTGTAGTTGTGTACCCCCCAATGCATAGTTGAAGTGGAAAAGTGAGTGTTTCCGGCCAAATGATATAACCGAGCATTTGGACACGTTCAGTGATATTCGGTTGATATGACACCATTCAGCGAAAACTTTGTTGTTGCAGGAATAGGCGCGTCATGCGGTTTTTTTAACCGCACAGTAAAGCTTAAGATCATCGGCGCATGAAAGTTTAAAGCAGTCTAGGATGAAATTGACATCGTTCATATAGAGCAAGAATAAAAACGGCCCCAAGTGACTGCCTTGGGGAACGCCGGAGCAAACCAGAAAGGATGACGAAACGCAGTCACCGATTTTGACGGACATACTTCGACCGGTCAAGTATGAATGGAGCCAGATAACCAAATTGTTATTCATACCTAGTTGTTCAATTTAGGCAAAGGCATTTGGTGATTCATTTTATCGAACGCAGCAGATAAGTCAGTGTAGATAGCGTCTACCTGTTGACCATTCTCTATCTGGCGTATCACTAACGATGTGAAGCAAGTCAAGTTGGTTGGTGGCGAGCGTTTTGCAAAAAATCGCGTGCGGGTCCTGTGAGGTATAGTGTGGGAACGTACATGCTAGGATCAATAACTCAATCAGCTGTAAGCTATCATTTTGAGTTTTAGTGTCTTGTAAATTTAAGAATAAGCTCAAATTTCTGTGTTACGGGTAGCTCCTTTTATGTGCATCCAAGAAGATTCAAATTTACATGATATTTTCTAAGAGTGTAGTGTTTCTTGGTTAGATTGAATAAAATGACCAAAAATATTTGCCTGCACTTGGTAATTCAGAAAAAGCACCAAAAAAGGATAGAAGTGCCACTAAATTATTAAGGCCTGTACCAACAAACAATGTGTGATCAGCATTAAAAAATTAGAAATGAGCAATAATAGATGAGAAATGATCTTTGGATAATCTAATTGTGACCGGTAAATCTGTCAAACAAAGCAACAGCTATTAGTATATGTGCAAATAAATATGGCTTTATTTCCAATCAAATGATATAATTTGAGCACTAAACTACTCGCATGTGTCTTGGAATTTTTATTTGATTTTCCCATAAAAATGGTAAAATGAGCAATAAATAACTGAATAACCACAATAAAAAAAATTCAAATGTCCTAGGTAGTAGAAACAGTTACCCATCTTTTAATTCAACAATAATTTGAGATCTTGAAAACTTTCCCATGAAATATTCAGCAACACCATTTGAAAACTAAATGGGTTCCAGAGAGCAGAAAATAAATCCAGGCAAACAATTGGGAATGAGCCATAAAAAAGTTGTGATATGTTTTAGGACAAGTAAAAAAAAAAATCATATGGAAGAGGTAAAATGAGCAATGAATATTCAATAATGCACAAAAGACAATGATATTCTGCAAATGGACTTATGAACGTACACATTCTAAAATAAGAGTTGTTGAGCTTCTACAATTGATATTTTTATCAAATGATATGTTGAGTTTACCAATAACCATAAGACTGTCACTTGAATGGAAAAAATATTGATACTTATAAATACGGTTGATAAATGTATCCATGCCAATGAAAAGTACAACAATCAACCTGTGATAATTTAGAAATAGTCATCAAACCATTATCAATGTTCAGGCGCACAAATCAAAACAGCAATCGGAAATAAAAAATATGATCAATTTTATAATATAAAGCAGCACTTAGAAAAAGACTACTCATTTCAATGGCTTAAATTTGTCAAAGCAGATTGGTAACAACGCCAGTAAATTCTAATTGTTGACGAACATAATTCGTCATTCAAACGTCCTTGTAATTGATCTACTCATCCACTACACCGCGATTCCACACAGTTCAAGGGATTATTAATGGCTACCAAAAAGAGTATAGGGGATTCCGTTCAAGAGGTTCAACCAAAATAACAAGATTGTTTGCTTTTTCAAAGTCAGATAGCTTCAGTTTATCACACATTTCAGAGTATTCGAAAAACATCTTATTTCAATTTATCATTCAATTTCCAAGAATTAGCATTGAATCTTATTCTAATGACCCTGTATACCCCGGATAAAATTAACGCAAAGATTACTTTTTTCGTTGGAGCGGCTTTATCTTCCTAACATTTATGTTCCTTCACCCTAACAGAACGCCAGTTATGACAACTTTTTTAGGTTTATACGAGACGTTTGTAATGCACCGCAACTGTGAAATCGTTAAATGTTGGAAAAATAACCTACTAGGGTATATGTCCCTTGACTCAGCCTAATATGCAACAATCGATTACATTTTTTACTATAACTCGTAAAGTATTTGGAGCTGGAAGCGATATTGAACTAGTTATACACTTGCTTAGATATGTTCAATATGCCATTTGGTAGTATGTATCACGAAAAGTTACACAACTCATTTTATAAAGTCAGAAACTTTCAAGGGATATGGATGTAATGTCGGTCTATAAGCGCCAAATTGGGTCTAGTCATGGATGCCAGTGCGTCCCATTCGACAGATTTGTTATTAAATGTTTTCTTCGTACAATTTGTTTTCTGATTTTCTGATTCAATGCGTTTCCAGCTGTATTCGCTCTACCCAACAAACAATTTCCTAAATCAAACTATACTAAAACTGCTAAGAAACACTTGCTTGATTTTCACATATGATTTAGCGACCATTTGACTAATCAAAACATTATAATTCACTCTACACAGATTTTGTTCCTTTAGTTTGTGTTAAGATAACCCATATGGAAAACTTTCAATCGAAACTCAGACATTTTTATTGTAAATTTTACCAATAACAACATTTTTACTACGCTTTCCATATAACAGGCCATAGTTGGGAACGTGGGAAAAAATATGTTCCTTACAGTTGGGTCTATGGTTTTCTTGTTAAATCATTGTTATTTTACCTACGTGACCTGTTAGTTTATAACGTGTGACTATTTTCTTTACATCTTGGCTGTATTTTTCGGTTTATAGGTTCAATATCTGCAAATTAAGATCATTCGAAGATCGTGTAGATAATCTGTTCAGCTTAACCAGTAAAGTCATATTGTCTAAACAGTTGAGGAAATCGAAAATTACGCGGAAGTGAGCAACTATTAATTGATTAATAATGTCTCAACTGCTTTGAAATAAATTGGTCATCCTGATTGGAATATAATTTTGTTGATTATCGGCGAATTAATGACATTTTTTGGTACATAGGCCGAATGAAGGAGCTAGGCTGACATTTCATCCCGTTACCCTAAATAATTAAAATTGATATGTCCTCATTTACAGACCGTCAGACTTGTCATACACTTCGATATACAATTAGTTTGTTTTTTTCAATTCTATTTTTTTTTTATCTGGACGATTTGATCTAATCATTTGCCAGTTATTTGTTATTTTTCCAAAAGTTCATTGCACATTTTGAATTTAGAAATGCTCCTTTGCTTTGGATTGATAAGAAAATTGCTTGATGTTTCATCGCAAATTTGGTGAGAATTTACTCTTCGGCGTTGTTACCAATCTGCTTTAAAAAATGTAAGCCATTCAAATGAGTAGTCTTTTTCTAAGAGCCGCTTTATATTATAAAATTGCTCATATTTTTATTTCCGATTGCTGTTTTGATTTGTGCGCCTGAACATTGATAATGGTTTGATGACCATTTCAAAATTATTACAGGTTGATTTTCTTACTCTTCCTTGGCATGGATACATTCATCAACCGTATTTATAAGTTTAAATTAAATGATCATCCTTACCGACAATATTTTTTCCATTCAAGTGACAGCCTTATGGTTATTGGTAAACTCAACATATCATTTGATAAAAAATATCAATTGTAGAAGCTCAACAACTCTTATTTGAAAATGTGTACGCGTTCATTAGTCCATTTGAAAAAATATCATTGTCTTTTGCGCATTATTGAATATTCATTGCTCATTTTACCTCTTCCATATGATTTTTTTTATTTGTCCTAAAACACATCACAACTTTTTATGGCTCATTCCCAATTGTTTGCCTGGATTTATTTTCTGCTCTCTGGAACCCATTTAGTTTTCAAATGGTGTTGTTGAATATTTCATGGGAAAGTTTTCACGATATCAAATTATTTTTGAATTTAAAGATGGGTAACTGTATCTACTACCTAGGACATTTGAGTTTTTTTTTATTGTGGTTATTCAGTTATTTATTGCTCATTTTACTATTTTTATGGGAAAATCAAATAAAAATTCCAAGACACATGCGAGTAGTTTAGTGCTCAAATTATATCATTTGGCGGAAATAAAGCCATATTTATTTGCACATATACTAATAGCTGTTGCTTTATTTGACAGATTTACCGGTCACAATTAGATTATCCAAAGCTCATTTCTCATCTATTATTGCTCATTTCTAATTTTTTAATGCTGATCACACATTATATGTTGGCATTGCGTCATAATTATTTAGTGGCACTTTTTTTACGTTTTATTGCTCAAATCTTGCTTTTAATTGATGATTAATTATGCTGCCGAATAAAATATAGTAGAAATTTATCAATTCAATGACATCAATTTCTTCACATCAACAAGCAGTCCTACGTCAAATTTGCAGTTATGTCACTGACATAACTCACCCCTTTTTGACGTAGGACTTACGTCTCTCTTTTTCATTCCTGTACAGGGGCGCGGTTCTAAAATTTCTGAAATTGCAAGCGTTACGCGGGTTTGATAACTTTGAACGATAATATCTCCTCTCTGGCCCATTGAAATTCCTGCATGATAAGTATTTCATTCGCAAGGTAGAAGATCAAAGCTGAATCCCTGTAGCAAACTTAATTTATAACATTTATGTAAACTAATTAAAATGTACTTAAAAGAAAAATGTCTAAACGCCCAAAGCTATTGGTCGAAAATGACATCGCCTCGCTCTGATTGGTTCCTACTGCCACAGTTAACGTGCCAGCGATTATGAAACAAGTGGGGTGGGGACGACCGACCAATCATCAGTTCTCGCTATGCATCCGCATGCGACAGACGGTGTGTGGAGCACGTTGGTAGAAAACGCCGCCCAGGAACACAAGAAGAGCAGACCAAGAAGAATCATCCACGTCACCCGCAGCTAGCCATCCGCAACGACGAGGAGCTGAACAAACTTTTTTCCGGTAATGGTCACACCGGAAAAAGCCACGTTTGTTTCAGAGTGGTGTCCTGCAGCCCAAAAAGATTGAAGAAAATTTCAATCGCGAACCATGTTATCAACAAAAAGCCGTCCTTTTCAGGACGATCAAATCAAGTTGCCAACTACAGGGTGCGGCAGAAAATAATGCGAAAATGTTCAAACATGAGTATTGGGTTAATTCGTGTAGCTAGTGAGTAATTTCTGTCGAAAGTGTATTTGTTTATGTTTACATTCATGTGCTGCATCCAAACATTCTATTTGTTGTATTGCAAATTCGTCAAAATGTTCGTGAAAGAAGTGATCACCAGTTTGTTGCTCGCCCAGAAGAAGCCGAAAGAGTTGCCAAGGTGGTAGGATTCCATTTGGCAACAGTTTACCACATAAAAAAGTCCCTGCAGGATAGTCCAAAGCAGCGGTAGCCGGGAAGCGGACGTCCGCTCTTTGCACGCACGCACGTTGTCACTGTTTTTTTTTCAACACAAATTGATTTTTTTTTCTCTTTTTTTTTAAGTAAAACTCCTTTTTTTTTCAGTATTCCATAAGTGAAACTTAAAAAGAATATAAAAAATAAGATAATAAAAAAAAATACAGTGTGTTCACTTTAATTTGAACCAAGTAAATGAGAGAAATTTGAAAAACGGAAGAGGTGGGCATTTTGCCTATTAGTGTATGTGCTGTCTTGCAGCTCTAGGAGACTGATAAGAACATTTTAATCGCGAACCATGTTCCCTCCGCAAACACAGGACCCATTTAACACTAGCAAACTTACAGTGAATTCGAGCCGAACTGCAGTTTCTATAAATTTTCGAGTAGAACCAATATTTCATGGTTCTTTAGACCGAATAAAAATGTAGTAAAAATTTATCAATTCGATGACATCAATTTCTTCACATCTGTTCCGACAGGTTCCACTTGAACCGGATTTCGGATTATAAACTGATGTAGAGAAAATACTACTTTCCCTGAAACAACTGAATAACTTTTTATTTTAAAAATTAAACACGGTGGGATAATAAAAGGTCAACTCGCAAGGTCTATTGGAAAAGCACTAACTGCTATCTATTGTGATCGATCGTTTTATAGGTGGATGGGATACAATTTGTGATGAGAGTGAGTGGTCAATACATATTTTCTCACTGGAGATCTCGAGGGTGAGGTGTGGAACTTATCTAACCTCAACGTTAGGGTGAGCCAATAGACCTTTTCGTTAGACCTAACCCCCATTTTTTATATTTTTCCTTTAAAAGCAATGAACTTCTTATAACGTGAGTGTTAATAACTTGTTTTTTATATGCACTCCTCATTTTGTTACAAATTTTTGAAAGCTCCAATTTGTTCCACCACCACCATCACCATAAAAGAATATAACCATGTGGAACAAATATGAGGCGTTTTGGCAACTCTGTAAACGAGGTTTCACCATAAAATGCAAAGATTTTTCTGGTAACACGGCGATACTTTGTTTACACGGTAAATCTGGAAAACTCATTTTATGACTATATTTTGCACATTTTCAAGATTATAGTTGATACGTCAAAAAGTGACTAGTTTTTATACACGAATGAAGAGTACTTGTTACGCCTTTTCAAGTATGTCAACGGCGACAAAAAATGCGTAAAAAGTAGGCACCGCTGAGAAAAGAAAATCAACTCTGCTCGTGACTTGGAAGGTGGCGCCATTTTCAAATTAGCATTTATTTGTTAAGCAGTTTCCGGAACTGTTTTAGGCTGTCGCAGTATAGAAAATGGAGCAGTTATTTAATACGTTGGATTAAGACGCATTCACGAAATTGACAGGTAATTCAAATATTTGCTTTGCCAGTAATTACAAATATTTTATTCTGTATGGAACAAAACAGTTCCCCTATGCCTGCGGCCTGGATGTACGGTTGTGACCACTACATTATTAGAGCCGAATCATTTAGCTGGGACCGAGCTTGAGATCGATGTACTGGTAGTTCTTGAGCCAAAAACTATATCCATTTTCTTCTCGACTATCCAGCCGAGGTTAAAACACAATTAGTTCCTTAATGTTTGCTAATAACTCTGAAACAAAACCCAGCCGGTATTTGACTTGCGCAAAAAACCTAGACAGGTTTTTGTTATTTTTTTTCTTCCAATTAATAAATACGGCTGTGTGATTTATTTAGATGCATATTTTACTTTCAAATTTAAACTTATTGAATTTTGTCATTTTCAGCAATACTCGAGCAAAATTGGTGTCTCCAAAACGCGCAAATAGTATACAATTTTTGATACGTTTTAAAAAGGAGTAAAAAAGTATGCATCTTTTACTTTTCAAAAATATTAAAAAGTATGCATGTTTTACTTTTCAAAATGAGTAAAAAAGTATGCATGTTTTACTTTTTTGCGAGGAGCCAAAAGTATAAAAAAATTGACGTATATTCGGTTTACGCAAAAGAGAGTAAAAGTTGTATTTCTAATGAAGTAATAAGAAATCTTAATATATGTGTCGTGAATTTCTATTTTACTCCCGTTCCATAAGTCCAAACAATGGCGCATCTAGTGCGATGTATGGCGCATCTGATGCGCTATACAGCGCACTTGATGCGCCACTGTTTGGCATCCACAGAACTGTATAAAAATCGATTTATGCGACTCGCTATATTCCGGTTTTTCAACTGCACCAGGAATATACTCCTTTTTTGGCGTAGTCCCAGTTTCCCTCTAAAGAGCATACTTTATAGTCATAATAGCGTTAATTGAGGATTACCGTGTATACAATCGGAAACTTCAGAAAAAAACGAGTTAATAAATAAAATTTTGGCAAGGGCCGACGATGGAGTACGAGCGCGCTGAGATAATCGATTACGACTTGGACAAACTAATTCTACCCGAACCAATGCAACCGACGGCTAACCAACCAACAGCAAATTTACGGCATCTGGGTGGACGAAGATTCAGACAATGAAGACGCTGAAGAATGTTCTTCCCGGCGCGTTCGTGTTCGTATGGGAAAGAAACCAAAGGATTATACCGGAGGAATTCAACAGGCCGGAAAAAAAAGGACAAAAAGGAAAGTGAAGACGAAGACGATGCGAGCCTAGCACGGTTTGGAGGTGCTCCGTGTGGAATCAGTTCCGAATTGGAGTCGGAAGTAGCCGCAAAGGCAAATGACTTTCGGTCGATGGCAGGATTCACGCAGGAGAAGAAAACGGTTCTGATGGATCAGAAACCGAGGAAGGGAAATAAGGACAAAGAATTCGGCCAGCAGTGGAGGAAGGACAAACACAAAGGGAGGTACTTTTACAAGAGCCTAGAGAACGTAAATAAGGATTCGATAAAAATTCGAACTGAGTCATGTTGAAGTCATTGATATGACTGGTCCTGAAAGCAAGATGCTAAGTGGTTATCATGCTTTGGCTCTAGCGAAGGTCGTTGGCGAAGATCTGTATGATTCGAAAGCAACTAAGGAAACCAATAACTTTGCGCTTCCGGATTTGATGCATAATTTAAATCTGATTGTGGAGTACTGCGAACAAGATATTATTTGTATTGACAAGCAGAAGTGCGTAGCAAAAGATTGTGAAGAGCAATTGGAACTGGAGAAGGAGAATCTGATAAAAAATACTCAATTGGAGGAAGACTACATCTACACGTAAGAAGGAGCTTTAAATTTGGTGAGAGTTCTCATCGAGCCCGAGAGTGGTATCGTTGCTTTAGAAGAATGCGAACGAATTTTTATCAGTATTCAAAGTGAATTCCCTTTAGAATACAGTGAATTTGGATTGGCGGACTTGGATCCAGGCGTAGTTGCACCGTTGATAGCGGCTCTACTTAAAGAATGGAATCCTTTCATCAATCCGAATCTACATCTGGATTTATTCAAACGTTGGCGATCGATTGTTGCGTCTTCTGACACTGAAAAGCGTAATCTGTTGGATCCCTATTCTAGTCTTGTTGAGTCCGGTGTTGATCCAAGTATCCGATCTGCTGCCACTACTTCCAAGACTGCATCAACCAATGATTGCCTTGCTGGACGCTTGGGCACCGTTGTTACCGTCGTGGATTTTAGACAACGTCTTAGAACAAATGGTCATGAACAAACTGACTTCCGCCATTGGAGATTGGGATCCACTGATGGACACCATTCCAATACACATCTGGATACAACCGTGGGCTGGAATACTTGGCTCAAAAAAGGAAGTAAGCATCTATCTTACAATACGAGAGAAGCTCAGCAAGGCCTTGAAGGCATGGAATTCGGAGGACCAATCAGCAAGGGCGATGATTACTCCATGGAAGTGCGTGATGGCCGAAGAAGATTTGCAAGTGTTCCTCACAATAACCAAGCTGGAACTGCGGCTGACCGAACTGGTGATCAATCCCATGCAGCAAAACTTGGGTAGGTCCTATCAAACAATGGTGGATTTTTTAAATGCTAACTTATTTATTGTTTCAGAAATCTTCAACCAAGTTTGGGAATGGAGCGAGCTTATTTCAACTATTCAGATGGCATCCTTTTTGGACAAATTCTTCTTCCCGAAATGGATTCAAACACTGGTGCTGTGGCTGAACCAAACGCCAAATTTCGATCAAGTCACCGGATGGGACCAGGGTTGGAAGTCACAATTCACCGAGGACATTATTCGCTAAGCATTAATATCAAGTAAAGCTCCCGCAAGGCGCTAGATCTGATGCAACGTTCAATCGGCATAACTACAGGCTCTTCAACGTCGTCCGCTTCATCATCGGTAACGGTGGAACCGATGCATACGATACCACCACCACCACCGAAACCGCCCTCACTTATGGAAGTTAACGTGGATGTTTCGCCGACGTTGGAACTCAAGGAACTCGTATCGCAGAAATGTGCCGAAAGGGGAATCATCTTTGCGCCAATGCCCGGCCGGAGAGAGATGGGGAAGCAAGTCTACCGATTTGGCAAGCTGTTTTGCTACATCGATCGATCGGTTTGCATCGTCAGCTTGGACGGAGGCATCAATTGGACTCCGATTTCACTCTCGGCGCTGGTTGAACAAGCGGTTAGTGGATAGAGTGGATCAGGATTATAAACTTTTTAATGTCAAAATATAATGAAGTACAGTGATTCGGCTTTACTTAGGTTTATTTAATACCGCAATTTGCCTTTAATAGTACTGGAAATTATCGTTATCAACCATTTCAATTAATATTATTATTTGATGTTCAAGTACTGTTTTGCAATAGTTCTCAGACGCAATTCGTGACAATGTTTTGCTTTGAGTTCGATCGCACGATAATTTCAAGTCGTTCGGTATAAATAGGGGAAAGTGAGGCAAGATGACCATGTTACTCTGCTCGGGACATAAACCAATGCGACTAGTAATTTGATCAGTTGTCGGATATCCCGTATCCTTTTATTAGTGCATGTTGAGATCATTCATAACTAAGGAGATATATAGAACACTCTTTAAAGGTGCGCCCCTTTGTCTGGTAAAACCGGATTCATTGCATAGAAAACAAACGATCTCGATATTGGCCATATATCAAAACCCTCAAACTATAGAACATCAAATAGATTAGAATTCACATATTTAAATAATTTGTTCAAAAAAGTCATAAGGCCACCAAGTTCTAGGGCCTGTTAAATGAGGGCAGTCGAATGAATTGCCACCTGAAAAAACTTTCAAATATTGGAAAACCGACTACGCTTCGGGGTAACAGGTAATAATAAAATCTATTTCTTTGAAATGATCGCAAAGATTTTTAAAAAAATGGGTGTTGATGCGTATGTTGACCACATAGAACGTGAACAGAGTGTCTTGATAGGATCTTACCGAATGTTACACTTCGTTAAATTTTTCCGCAACAGCTTTGACTTCGTGTTCAAACACGTAATGCAGTTGGCCTTTGCGGACACCATCCCGGTAGAAAATGATGAGCTTGGGTAGTCCACGGTACTTCCTACGATTTTCATTGAGCGCCCGGTTGGTGTTCAGTGGCAGATAATTACTTATTTCTTCTCCATGAGAGTGCTGCGAGACGGTGGAATAGAATTTGGGCGTGCCTTTGTTGTTATGAACCATGCTGGCCACCATATAGCTTCGTACGATCTTGACTTATACCGTTTTCGTATGCAGTATAAGTTTTCGTTTTGATGCAGTTCCAACCTGGATCAGGTATTAAGATTGGGTCGATTTGTTGTGTCCTAAACATCGGTGAGTTTGTCTTTTTTTGTAACATGTATCGGGTTAACGTTTGAAATGACAATAAGCTCGGGTATCGCAGGTTGAAACTTGTTACAACCACGCTTCAAAAAGGAAAACAATATTTCTCGACAACTTTATCAAAACGACGTATCTGATTTTGTCTACGAAGAGGTAAACATAATTTCAAACGTAAATTTCTCAATAATCTTTGCACTTCTACGCAAACTAACATCTCCATATGGGTACATGAACATTAGACTGCGTTATGACGGTGTTGCTGCATATGCGTGTGTGAAAAATATCGATTAATGTTTGAATCTTTGTTTACAATATCAGATACGTCGTTTCGAATAAGTTTTCGAGATTTGTTACGAGACTTTCCATTGGATTGACTAAATAAGAAAACTACCACCACGTTTCACGTGAGACTTGACGTCTGCTTATGCGATTTCTCCATAGGTAGAGTGAAGAGGGCTTTTTTTAATATGTTTACATGAAACTCACCACTTAAAATAAACATCAGATTGGAGAAGAGAGGGCCAAATGGATTTTCACCAGTGGGCGCATATGGGGTGAAATGGTCATTAAACAGTTTTTCATTGTGTTTCAATAGTTAAAGACTTCAAAAAACATGGGTCTCATAGAAAAGTATACTCGACGGATTGAAAGGTATCTGATAAGCCAATAAAAAAAATCCACAAGAAAGGTCTATTAATAAGATGAACAAGCCCAGGACTGAAAATCACGATAATAAAGGAAAAAATAAATTCGGACGAGTTTGATTTCAACATGTCCAGCACGCTCGTTTGTAATTACTCAAAACTGAGTAAAAAACGACTCAGTTTCGTTAAAAGTGGAACTACCCTAATTAGAGTAATTGAAGGGTGTTCATTTTTTGATTAGCTACGTCACCTGTCAAAATTTGAGTAAACATTACTCAGTCACGCTTGTTTGTATTTTTTCAAAACTGAGTAGAAAACGACTCAGTTTTGTTAAAAGTGGAACTCCCCAAATTAGAGTAGCTATAAAGTTACTCATTTCTGAATAACTAGGTCATTTAAATTTTTTAAATTAAATTAAAATCTGAGTCAACATTACTCTGTATCTAATTTTATTTGTTATTTTATTTTAATGAAAACGTCGATTGTTTCCGACAACTGACCAGTTGAAACGGAACTGTAGAAAAACTTTAAATTTGTAATTTTATGAACTGAATTACAATCTATATATTCATGGATTTAATTCGGCACTTCGACTTAAAATTTTTGTTGATTACAACATACAGTAGTCCCATCTTGAAAACTATTGATTGACTGAACCTTGGATTCAACCACGTTTTTCGCTTTTGACAGCTTCATAATTACGCTATTTTTAAAAGTACAGCGCTTTTACAATCAGAGTAGCATTTACTCAGTTTTCTTATATCAAGTTACTCAGTTTTTTGACATTCAGCATGGAAATACGAAACTGAGTGAAAGTTACTCTATTTAGAGTAGATCTGAACGAGCGTGAGGAGTATTTAAAAAAAACGAATTATCCGAATTGTTTAGTAACATAAGTTAAGTTAGAATAAGTACAGTCTGTACGATCTTGTTGTCGAAGACGGTGATAATAATAAATAATAAATAATTGTTTCCTGTAGTATTGCTACATTATATTTTTTGAAATATCTTCTTTTTTGAAGCTAACACAATGTTTTTACCATGACTGGTTTATATGCGCTTCATTGTCCTTTCGTGTTAAAGCGAGCATAGCAAACTTTGTTGGAAATCCTAAGTTAAGCGTACCGTTGGTGACTGGATGAATCACGATCTCCATGAATGAACGTCAAATAGCGATGCATTTTCCCCCAGTGCTCAACCATTCATTACCCAATTGCATATGTGTGCGTACAATGTGTAGAAAGAAACACAAAGGAAATTTGCGATAGAAAAACAGTCAACAGACGAAAAGAGCTGTCAATTTCAGGATTCATTCTTCTCCTCGCACGCAGCAGTTTGTTCAGTCTGTTTTCAACTTTCGTCGTAGTCCAAGGTAAAAGTTGGAGTCGTCGGTCCAATTGCTAAGGTCGAAGTTCTGACCAACAGACCCGAGAGGAAGTTTCATTTCCGTATCGGAATTTTTGCTTTTTTTTTTGTTCGGATCATATCTACCGTCATGTGATTAGTGCTACCGAAGTTTGAGATTTTGAAAAACCGGATTTTCGGTTTTTGTAATTGGATTAACAGCGGCGGGCTCGATTTCTGTCAAGTGCAAAATAGTTGAGGGGGAGGCAAAAATCGCCAGTGACCATCGCCTGTCCGACCATTCCGATTGGCATTCGTCGTCGTCACAGGTCACAAAGAGAGCAGAGCAAAGCGAGGTGCTGCTAGTTGCCAGCAATAGCAAAGCGACAGGGGCTCAGCCCCAATCGCGTGATTAGCGAATAGCGTTGTTGTTGTGGTCGAGTGTGATATGGTGGCGAGCTGCTCTGTAAAAGGGATTAAAATATGTGTGTAGATTTTTTCTGTGCTTTCCGTTTTGTGTTGTGTTGAGAAATTACAATTTTATGTAAATTTATTCATCCAGAGCTTTGGGATTGTACCGATTGGTTCCAGCAAGTTCGAGACATCGTACGGTTTTCATATTAGTGTAAGTTACCAGCGCCGAGCAAAACAGAGGACGGAATATTACAACTTTCCGACGGTCAGAGGAAATATGCTTCCATTGTCACCACTATGATAGCAGCTGGAACGAAACGAACCGGACAGAGAATGTCCAAACAGCAAGGGAAATATGAGTTGCTTAAGGAGGACACTAGTTTAAGGTAGGCATACAAGTTACCCATTCCTTTTTTCTTGCTGTTAATTATCTAAACACCACCCAGGAGCGTTCTTCAAAGTACAATAAGAATAATCAACAAGAGCCATCAAAATGCACTCATCGGGGCTAAACATTTGATTACGTGCTTTATCCTCTTTGTCCTCCCCGTCGAATAGCACTACAATCTTCACGACTATCAGTAAGGCTGGGATATAGGAGTGGGGGTTTGTCTTCTGATTACGTTACAGCGTTGTTTATGCGTAGTGTCGTTTGATTATTATTCTTACTGGAAAAGGCAAGGCAAGCCTCTGTTTGCATCTAATTCGCGTCATCAAGTGCTTCATTATCAGCTCATTTGCAGTTCTTCAAGCTCAATTGGTGTTCAACAAATTTGTTTTGGTTTTCCTGCGCCTCATAGTGTGAAACTGGAACGATTGTGTTGTCGTTTATTCAGCACTATCGATGAATAATAATTGCCAACTGACCTGGGTAGCAGAACACGATTTTAAATCAGAGCACAGAACATCCCCTTCTGTGTAGAGCACTCCTCCAAGTAGGTCATTCGATACGCGCGTTGGAAGGCTTCTCCTTCCTTGATTTTTCGAGAGGTGGTAAATCATAACCCAAATAACATCACCCCTCGACCGCTCCTCGCCGATTCTCCGGTTACGCTTGTTCAAGGAAATGAGGGGGAAAACCGTATGAAATGCATTTTTTAAGTGCCTATCCAATGACCACCAAGATTATATGACAAACCGCAGCCCTGTTAAAATTCTGAGTAATTCAACCATTGGGCAGAGTTGAGTCGGTAAAATGGAAACCAAGTTTTCTAGAAATAGAGAAAAAATTGCTTTGGACCGTTATTTTCATATAGATCAAATGTCCAAAATTTTCATTTGCAGAAATAAAATACACGCTAAGACTCAATTACCCATAAAAAGGTAATTGTTTCACCCATATATGGGTAACTGATGCAATACTCATAATATGGGTAAATTGCACTCACAAAAGTGGGTCAACTTCACTTACAATTTGAGTTAAGTGATATTACCTAAATATGAGTTAATGCATATTACCCATATTTGGATGAAAAAATAAACATTGGCAGTTCGTAAGCTTCATTGGATCGAGTAGGTTGGTTATCATTCCATCTTGCGATTCAACAGATTGAGGTCCATCACGAAAGTTGGAATTGCGGAGTAGAAGACGGAAGAACTGACAAAAACATTTGGATCCGGATTCGTTCCGAAAATTGAGCGGTGAGAAGGTTGTGGCAGAGTTGTGACCTTGGAATTGTACAGAGAATATACTACGACGAGAGGGAGTGGGAGGAATCACAACATCTGAAAAAGAAATGCCGTTCTTGTTTTTTAACCTGATGAGTTCAACCATTCGATCAATAAATGTATTGATCAACTGTTAGTCATTTCTTTTTAATCACTTCTCAGCAATATTTGCATTACTTGTTATGGAACAAATAATTAGCAGTTAGTCCAACTGCTATGGTAGTAGTAGTATAATTGAAGCACAGAGAAATCCATATCCATATCCATACTTGCGTCTAATTTAAATATAATGTTTTAGATTTACCTATATTTGCGTGAAATTTACTTCAAATTGGTAACCCATAAATAAGTAAACATTACCTATATTGTTAGTTAACCATGTGTACTCAAATATGGGTAAAGCGACTTTACCCATAAAATGAGTATGTGCACTTTTCCGCGATTATGAGTAAAGTTCACTCATATTTGGGTAAACTGATCTTAGCGTGTAGGGTAAAGGCATAGATTTGGCATCACAGAAGACCAACCACAGTAGAGCAAGCGAATCCTGCATAAGATACCGGGTAGTGAAAATGTTTTTGAAGATAGAGGATAGTCTGAGTAAAAGTACTAGTAGTGAATGATTGGAAAATATGTAAGTAGATAGAAATTCTGGTTAAGGGATAGAAAAATTACTGCTATCTTAAGTCGTAAGCCGCAAGTTAGATACTTTTGTCTGACCTGCCGCTGCACTGGTACGAATAGCCACATTTCACGACAAAAATCGATAACTCGAAAACCATTAACTTTAGACAAATGATGTCTTTGGAAGATTTAGTCTTAAAAAAAGGTCTATCTTTTGGTTTCAAAGGTGACTAGGGTGGTCCTTTTATGTTCATAATAAAAATTCTAACTTTTTTTTCTTATGATTTAGGGGAATTGTTGCTCCTAGAGAATTGTAGATAGTTTCGTTTAATTATAGTTTTTCGAACTGTCCTTTAAAACAGTGGGACTTGAAAAAACAGTTTTTTTGCTCTAATTTTTTTATTTCAATTTGAATTTGAAAACTTTGTTTAGATGACTTTTAGGACATGAAAAGACGATACAAGATCATTGCTAGTTATTGTATAAAAAAAGTTATAGAGGTTGTAGTGTGAAAAAAAAAATGTTTTTTCAAGATATCTCACTTATTTGCAAATATTTGCAAACACGGATTACGTGAACTGAAAGTAAAAACTTCCATCTACAAGACTTATGCAAAATCGTTTGTCCCCTTTTGTCCCCTTCTGGAGAAAAACTCATTTTAAAATTGGTCGTTTTGCATTATTTCTGCATAACTTTTGATCTGCAGCATCAAATATTATCATCAAAGTGCCTAACAACGTGAGATTTTTATGAAAATGTTTTTATTCTTATATTAACCCCTCTCCATTTATTTATTAACAATAATATCACAGACAAACAGATATAAAACATTAGTATAAGCACACTTTCAAAATAACAAAAAAGTCATTTTTTTTTTTAGTTTTAATAATTTTATTTGGCAAATCATATTTGTATTTGTGTTTTATATGATATTTTACTCTCGTTTAATCAAAATATTTAATCATAGCCAAGACTCCTAACTTTTCCTCGAACATGACCCATTAGCTTCTGCACAGTGGTACTTCCCACCATTTTGACCACTTTTGGCCAATCTTTTTTAAATTTTTGGGTGTCGTCCGCTGGTTTTATGAATTTTCGAAGCTTTGCTTTGGTTAAAGCCCAAAAAGTCTCGATTGGCCGTGCCTCCGGGCAGTTCGGCGGATTCATGTCTTTCGGCACGAAACATACATTTTGACTTTTGTACCATTCTAAAGTGTCCTTTGCGTAATGACATGACGCCAAATCAGGCCAAAACACTACTTGACCTTCGTGTTGCCTGATCATCGGCAATAATCGCTTCTGGAGACATTCCTTAACGTATTTCTGAGTGTTCATCGTCTCCGTTGTGATGTACGGACTAGATGTTTTACCACACTTGCATATTGCCTGCCAAACCATAACCTTCTTACCGAATTTTTCGGTAAAAATTGCCTTCTCCGTTTCGGGGATGTCTTTGTCTTCGCTTAGAGTATAGAATTGTGGTCCGGGAAGCGTTTTGTAATCTAGTTTCACATACGTTTCATCGTTCATTATTATACACCCAGAATTTCTACACAATAACGAATCGTAGAGTTTGCGGGCCCGTGGTTTCACGGACGCGGCCTGTTTTGGGTTCCTTTTGGGTTTTTTCTGCTTCCGGTATGTTTTTAGCCCAAGTCTTTCTTTGGCACGCATGACGTTACTCGACGAGGTCCCTAGTTTTTTCGCAACATCCCGAACGGAAGTCGCTGGTTTTCGCTTGTAGGCATCCTTGATCTTTTTATCGATATCCGGACTAACAGGACCGGATTTCCGACCACTCTTCGGCGCATCTTCAAACGTACACTGTTCTCTATATTTTCGAATCGCAGATCGTACCGCTCCGACGCTTACACCCTCTTCCTTGGCCAATTTTCTCAAGGAGAGTCCGCTCACAGTGCACCATTTGTGCACGATACTTTTTCGTTGTTCCGGAGTAAGACCGCGCATTTTGATAGGCAACACAAAACTGAGCACTTTTTGATGCTATGTCATTCAGAAATGTGCAAACAAAAGGACGCAGCCAAAACATGTTGAAATATTTCATTATATTCAAAGTGACCGTTAAAATAAGGTGTGCTTATACTTTCTGGAACAGTCGTTAATACGCTCAGCTTCCATGAGATCAATCACACTTCCAGCTACGCTATGCTGTCCAACGTCCTCACATGCTGCTCCACCTGCTTGTCAGCATAATTTCCGCCGCAACCTGCTGAAAGATTTCCACCGGACTTCCGAGGCCTCATTTGGTTCTTGAGGAACAACATGGACTCAAAAAAGGGCCAGGAAGTGTGCGACTCAAAATATAATGGGCCTTCATCCCCAGATCTCCCATCCGGGACCTTTCGCAGTTCCTTGCCGAAAGTATCCCGGAGGCTCTTCCACTTTTTTTTCACAGCATCTGCTGAAAAGTAAAATGCTGTTTGGATGCACAATAAATCATTTTTCATTTATACTTACTAGATACATCTGCTCCTAGCTCAATTGCCACTTCCTTCCACAGCTTCTCCACTACCAATCGGTTCCGGTAAAGTTTTGTGGTTTTGTCCCACAACGCTTTTTTCGCAAAAACTGCATAAATTAAATTTTCCGCATCGATATCCATTTTGTCGACCACTGTCAGCAGAATAATAACAAAACTGCCCAGCCGCAGAACCTCTAGCGTTTATGCGCGTCAAAACACCACTCGGGCTGCTTAGACGCGTTTGGCAGCCGGTTCGCACCGCATCGCGTCGCGTCGGCTATATCAGGTTTACGCGATACGCATATATTTCAACCAAAAGTGTTTTGTGCCAATCACTTTGACATTCCTGGCACTCTTGTGGTTTTTCCGTACACCTCTTGTGCCACGTTAATCGAAGCATGCTCTTTTATGATGATGCCAATGGGAATTATACCCGCTCTTATCCACATTAGTCTGTGCGTACGATCCAGCTTACCTAGGTATTTCTCAGTATTCAACGCGGTGACCCACGCCGGCACGCCAAACCTAAGGATGGACAGAGCGACACTAGCCAGGAGCATCCGCTGGAGACCTTCTTGCAGGCGTAATCGACGTGGCTGAAGAAGGACAGATTGTCGTCGATCATCAGCCCCAAGTACCTCTGGGACCGCTTTGAGGTGATAGTGCAGTTACTCGCCTGTTGGCTTTGTTTTCTGATGGGCTAGCTCCAGTTTCCTAGAGCGCATCCGTCCATCTATTAGATCAATAGAGTGAGTGAACATTGACTCCACCTCTACTATGGACTCTCCATAGACCTCAAGGGTGATGTAGTTCGCGAAACTCCGTTAGGGAACATTAGCTTCAAAACTTTGTCAAACATTGTGTTCCGAAGCACCGATCCCAGGATAGAACCTAGTGGAACTCGTGAGGTGACTTGGAGACATTCCTGACCCACTTTTGTGTTGTAAACCAGTAAACGATTCTGAAATTAGTTTCGCAGAATCCTTTGCAGGTGCCCAGGAATCCGGAGGTTATAGCCTCCGAACTGCCGCCATTGAACGCGTTTCTCACGTCAAGGGTGACCACTGCACAATAGCGGACTCCCCACCTCTTTCGCTGGAGTGCTATATCGGCTGTCTTGGTGACAGACCGGATGGCATCCACCTTTCACTTCGAGGGGGCTGCAACTCCCACGATGAGCGTTAGATAAAGCCTCCCTGGCATGACAATTTCCACGATGATGACGATTTTATTTCTGCTGAAAGCATTTTATGCGATTAGCATGATCAATCGCGATGACGATGCGATCAGAATAAAAATGATCGCTGACAGAATGGAACTGCTCGAAAAATTTGACAACCAGAACTGCCAGAAATAAAATGACGTTTCTCGCTTCCAAATTTTAAATCTGTAATATTTTCTCCTGACATCGCAGTTTTCACTATCCATGCTTCGATTTTTTTTTCGTTGCCTTTTCTGCGTTAGGCCGCCAGGCGAGTCGACGTCAGTTCCGTGTCCGTGTTGAAGAAAGTTGACGGTTTTCTCAAGAGCACCATACCAACCCTCCTTGAAAACATGGTCGAGAGAACAGGCTCCATAAATAAGCCCCTGGAAGACCTCACCGAGGAGCAAATCAGTAGAATGGAGGCTGGTATATGTAGATTTCCAGAGCTAGTGAACCTCCCTGCAGGAAACCTAGTATTACGGAAGTATATAGAAACCAGAAGATTTTAATTTAATGAGTGGAGAGAGAGCCTTGCTGATGAAAATGGCGGGGGCTGTGAAAGCAAAAGGCTGGTCTTTCTTTGCTAGAAATAGATCCCACGAATAGGAAATGCAACGGACAAACTTGTCCTAATAACTAGGTACAGTGACGACTTCGACTAAACAGAAATCAGAATACCCATCATGCTTTATTAAATACGAGATCATTATCAGAGTGATAACAACCTGTCAGACTTTAATACATGAGACAGAAATCATATAGAAGCATAGACATAAAACAACATCCATGTAGAAGCAGTTGATACTAGTGCAATTCATTCGTAGGCACTCTTTAGGGACGCAACCAGCAGAACAATCTTGTGGCTAAAACATAAAGTTTTTGGATTCGGAACTCTTTCTTTATTACGCATTTATAATTCGTATTTTTGTCACATACATTGCTACAGAAACAATGGTACTGAATAATACAACAATCTACGACAACAGTTACACGAGATATGCAGATTCAAACTTGACAAACTAAACTCATTCGATAGTCAAACGAAGATAGTAATGGTTTTTTTTAGCACCGAAACAAACGTAAACTAAACTACTGATTTTGTTACGGGAAACTTGCTTGCTTGGATTCACTTGCTCGAAATAATCAAAACAAATTTCGACACTGTTGCCAGAAAAGAAAAAGGGTAGCTCGAATATGAATGTCATAGCTACCAGACATCCATAACTTTGCTCGCGATTCGAGTAAGAATCGGTGACGATGAGACGCGATTACGCGATTAATTTCGCGATTCATAATACTGTTGCGATTATTGGCGATAATGGAAGCGATGGTTTTTTTGTGTGAATTTGATAAGGATTTGCAGCGATCCAATTGGAAATCGCAAAGTGGCGTACCCCTCGTTTCACTTGCCTTTTTGGAAGCCCAACTGATTACTTTAACATCGGGTGGTCTTTTTCCCCCTTAAGCTTTCTCCCCGGGGTATCCACAACATACAGGGGGGTGTACCGGGGGGGGGCGCCGGGGGCCTTGCTTTGGGGGTAGTAAGACGATTCTGTTGTGGCGGGCCGGGGGGGGGGCCAACTTCTTTTGTGTTTTGATTTATAAAAAAAAAATATTTTTTTTTTTTTTTTTTTTAAAATTTATAAGATGTGTGAATGAATTTCATACAAGTTCAACCTAATTTCATATATACGTAACGAAAATGAAAATTGATCTTTTTCCTGTGCTTTATAAGCTTCAACTTATTATTATCCTGAGGTAGTTTGGTTGAGTGTAGTCATATTTTTTACCGATCCTACTCAAATGTGCGTTGTTTCGAAATAATGTTCAAAGCATTCTAAGAAATTACTGCCACACCTATCGACGGTCCACCACATGCTGCTAAATGTAAATGAAAATACGTTACTGTGAATTACCAGTGGATCCTGTACCATTCCTACGTACAAGAAAAGTAAAAGTAACAGACAAAAAAAAGCGGCATCATATTTCACTATCGAACAACCGTCTTAAGCTTTTTCTTTGCACGATATATTCTCTCCTTTCAAAATGGGGTGACTTACGTCTTAGTGAATTATTTTACCTCGTATCACCAGCAACGTGGAGTCCGGTAAATGCTGACAAACCGATCACAAAAAAAAACTAAGTTATTCTTCAAACAAGGACTCGTAAAGGGAATTGCAGACGCCGGCCTTTCCCCTCTGGTGAAGCAAAAAATGAACTGCAGCAGATTGAAACTAATTAATTTGAAAAATGGTCATTTGAGAATGATTTGCTAGTAGCTTCCGCTGTTTTGAAGGAGCAATGAAAAAACAGTACAGCTTTGCCAAAACGATACTTATGACCATGGTATAAAGACTGTCGGTAGTATGTCTCAACTCCCTTTACGTCCTTAGCTTCTTTTAGTTTATTTTTGTCGATTTATCTTACCAGTTGAGCCGTCCAGCTTTTGAAAGGTCAATTGCGAGAAAAAATTTCACTGTGTGGCAGGCGCCATTCTTGACCTGCCGGGGTAGGCGCCCTACTTATTTACCATGGAAGTTGATTGGCTCATGTTCCAGGATCCATTTTGAATCTACCCTTGTAACCGTGCGGGGGAAGGATGCTGAATCTCAGTCAAACGCGATGGCTTAAGCGCCACTCCCATTAAGGGAGACCACCGGTCGTGTTGAATATGCCCGACTAATTTTGAAACTGGTTTCTCAGAGGAACCACCCGAACGGTACTTAAGGAAAACCCTACTTCAAACGCACATATGCTGCTGAAACCTCAAACGAACACCTTTTGCCGATAAAATTAACGAAAATTCCACCAATCCATTCTAGTTATATAATTCCCGTAGTCTCTTTAGACTTTAAAGCCAGAACCAACCAACGTACCTGTTTTCAAACGGATGTGCATGATTTGAATAGACGAACGCAATATTGCAAATGACGGATGAGCCAGCTAAAGGACGAAACGTAAATAAAAAACGGAAACTAAACAACAAACTCCAATCTCAATCTATTTAACATCTATTTACAAGCTTCACTCGTGTTGGACAGAACTTGCTCTAAAGCTACAAACTATCTAACTAATCATGGCCATGAAAACTTTGTACTGACATACCTGCGCAGGTTTTTTCCTGATGACGGTGATGGCGGTGACAAGCTTCCGATTTATATCTTGTCGAGAACGTCCGGAATTGACCGTCTCCTTCAATATAGGAGTCCCCTTTCCCAAGCGACCCGGCTTCGCGTACCTTTCCGCTATGACCGAGCGGGGTTAAGGAAGACTACTATATATTTTGGGTAAGGTCCGGTTCAGTGTCCGACACTTGACAACGGATCACTGAAACCGCGCTCTCGGTATCTGTTCCACAAGGATTGTAACGTAGGGTGGAAACACAACGGATTATTGGCGACCGTCGGAATAACTTCGCTAGTTTTTCGAGCGAACTTCACTCTCCTCCGTTTACCTGATCAGGCGGGCCTTTGCAGGGCGCACGAGTCTGGCGTTCTTGCAGACGACGTTCACCAAATCGCTCAAATCAAATCAAATTGAATCGGACGCGAGAAATAATGTTCGGCTTAGCCATTGTATTGTATTCAGGTGTTCATTTGATTTCCATCTCTTTCGCATATGTAGCCTCCCATAAAAACAATCTTCCATCCTAGCGTGCTATAAAAAAGCTTCCACCTATCATACAATAAGAAACCCTACAAATGTACAATGAATAACACGACTCAAAACAATAATCCAATTGGAAACGAAAATCTAATTTGAAACACATAATCTACTATCTACACTACCTTGAACTACAAATCTAGTATTTACATATTTACATTTATACAAAATTGGTCCAAATAAACGCACCGCGTTACACCCTCCTGCATTCCGCTGCAAAAGCTTTTTCATGACAATTCAAGCTCCTCTAGTCATCATTTAGTTGGATGATGAGTTATTAGGCCGAATGGGCCATTAGACCGAATCGGCCACCAAGGTGGCTGAGTGACTGATAATTCATTTATTTGTTCCTATTTGCTTAGAACCAAGGGGCAAGACAGCTCCTTGTCGCAAACAATTTCAGAGTTGCTTTTGAGGTATCTCGAGTAACTCACGTTGCTAGGCGAGCGAACACTGTCCTTTGCAGGATGGCCAGCGAAAACGGGAAAAGCGGAAAAAAGACGGGAATTTGAAAGTACCGGGAAACAACGGGAAAAACCGGGAATTTCAAGGATGCACCGGGAAAATTTTGATAGTCAATGTTTTGTTTCAGATTACCATCATTTGGATTGCCCCATAAGCTGAAATATTTTTCTTCAGACTCCCATTGAGAATTCGTTAAAGTATTTTTACTCGGACTTCCCTTTATTTTCTGTTTTGAATTCTGTCACGCACACTAACAAAGCATCGTAGAAACGGGGGGTCCGACTGCAAGAAAAATACAATTTAGCATGCCTTGTTCGTTGATTAGTGTCTGATACAGCTGAATGGCTAAATACTGTGTTCGTGCCTTTTTTTTTTTAAGAAATTGTATTTTTTGTTGGTTTAGTGATTGTAAAATTATTTTTTACTTGTTAAAATTGTGTAGGTATGCAAAATAATAAACTAAATAATTATTACAAATTATTTGCATCACAACACTTATGCACACCCCTCGAATCAGTCGCCCGAGTATATGAAAGCAACCAGACGTTACAAAATTTATCAAAGCAGCACAATTCACATCGCGATCAATGGCAGTAGTTCATTCAGGATTTTAAATGACAGTTTCAATGACAAAGTTTTCGCTGCGCTACAAAGATCACTTTCCGTGGTGTGCCCCCGATCCCAAGGATGCCGGATCTGCCCGCTGCACCATGTGCAACAAGTCGTTTAAAATCGACACGATGGGTAAGAAGGCATTTACGAGCCATGAAAAAGGAAAATATCACGTACAAATTTCGAAAGCCCAGAGCAGTATACTTGCGGTTCCCAAATTTTTTGAAAACTTTCAAAAGCTGGTAAGTAACTGTAATGCATTAAACAATATGAATGTTTCTTATTTTTTCCTTTATTGCTGCTTCAGGATCCTCAAAACAGAGCAGTGTGGTAATCACCGATGCTGATAAGACCGGGGGACAGGAGGAGTCGAACAGCCAGATGGGTGTTACGGAATCTCGAGACAAAAACACAATAAGTAAATACCTGCTGAATGATAAAGTTACCAAAGCAGAGGTGTTATGGGTCCTCCAAACTGTGTTTACGCATGCTTCACTTCGTGATGCCGGCTCAGGTGTGGTGTTGTTCAAAGAAATGTTTTCTGATAGTGAAATCGCCGCCAAGATGGAAATGGGACGCACTAACATCGCATACACTATTTCATACGGATTGGCTCCGTTCTTCCTGAATCAGATCTTCGATGTTTTGAGTACCTGTACGGACCTCGTAATAGGCTTTGACGAAACATTAAACAAAGTGTCGCAGCGGCAACAGCTGGACGTCTGCGACAGATGATGACACCAAACAGGAAGTTCGATCAGCATATATCGGTTCGGCTTTTCTGTCATCCACGCGTGCCGTTGACTTACTGGATGGTTTGAAAAGCTGCCTCAAGTCCAATCCCGTTCTACTGATGCGTGTCATGCAAGTGTCTATGGATAGCCCCAACGTCAACCTTAAGTTGGCCAAGGATTTGACAACGGAATTGCGTGTAGAACGAGGTGAAACATTTGAACAGCTGAATCTGGGAAGCTGAGGTTTACACGTCGTCCATAATTCTTTCAAAAGCGGGATGAAGGAAGCAGAATGGCGGATTGACGAATTCCTACAATCGCTTTTCTATTTGTTCCGCGACGTTCCGTTGCGTCGTGTGGATTACACTTCAATTACAGCATCAACTTTGTTCCCGCTGAAATTTTGCGCTGTAAGGTGGGTTGAGAATCAGAGTGTGGCTGAAAGAGCTTACGAAATGCTCCCAAAATTGAAAGTTTATGTGAAAGCTATTTATAAGCAAATTGAAAAGAAATGGAAAGACAGTCACCCTGATTACCGGAGGAGCTTTGCGGGAGTTTCCGTGAACAAAAACTTCAAGGTAGTCGCTGCAGCAGTCATTGGCAAATTTTTCAAAGCCAAACTGGCTTTTTTCATGTCTGCGGCTGCATCAGTCGAACCTTTCTTGAAAAAGTTCCAGAGTGAAGAACCAATGGTACCTTTTTTGTATGATGACCTTATTGAGCTAGTTCAGCCGGTACTGGAGAAGGTTGTTAAACCAGAAATCCTTAAGTCAACGACATTGAAATCGCTATGCAACATTCAGCTGAGTGAAGCTAATTTGCTGTCTTCAACCAAGGTCAATATTGGGTTTGCTGCAAAAGTTGCGCTGAATGAATTGAAGCTTGATCCAGCAGGCAAGGACGTTTTGTTGTTTCGAACTAGCTGTAAAGCATATTCCCCCCTCACATCCGTTTACCAGATTTGTGACATGCCTCAATCCAGAGCTGATTGCTCACTCTCCGGATATTGCGAAAATGAGACTGCAATTTTGTTTGGAAACGGTTGTAGAAAAGAAGGGGCATATGGCTGGGTCATCTGCAGATAAAGCAAAAGACGAATATGCTCAACTGATTTGTCTTCCATCGTTCAAACATAGCTTGTCGGTCTACCGGAGGACTGATCGACGTGTGGACCATTTTTGGGTGACTACAATCTCTGACTCTGGAAAGGCTTTGGAGTTCCTGAAAAGCTTTTTGCAGAAAATTTTGATCTCATCTCACGGTAATGCTTCTTCTGAACGTTCTCTATCAATAAAGGCTGCCTGGTTGTGAACCAACTAGAGGAAAGTTTAGTGGCACAGCGTATTGTCTATGATGCCGTGAGCAACGCGGGAGGGGTTAGTAAGGTACCAATTGACAAAAGCCTGGTGCAGTACGCCAGAAATGCACATTCCCGGTACCAGGAGGCATCAGAAGCGCAGCGCAAAAAGGAAAGCGAGAAGAAACAACAAGTGGAAAGAAAATGAGAAGCAGCAAAGATGATTAACGATCTGGAACACAAAGAAGCTTAAATTCTGACAGACGCGGAAAAGGAGGTCTCTTTGCTGGACGAAAAATTGAAATAAATGAAACAATGAGTCGTTATTATTGATTTTGCAAACTTGGTTTTGAAAAATAGAATAAATAAAATAAAAATAGATATACTGTTTGTGTTATTTTTTGGTTATGTAAAACCGGGAACAAACGGGAATTCAATATTTGATGTTGAGTGGCCACCCCTTTGTTTTCTCTCTGTTTTTGCACAGCAGCTGTCAAACAAACCGCTCGCTAGTACATGACCTCTCGTATGTGCACTATTGGAACTTTCTCTATTTAATTTTGATTTTGAAAATAACCTATATTCGCTCAAACTACATTTTTTTTCCGTCGGCCTATTTCTTAACATGGTGACAATCACCGACGCCAGGAAGACGACTCCACTTCCTGAACCCTACCTATCGACTCATGAATATCTATTGCCATTAGCAGCATGTCCACTACTTTTGCAAACAAATTGGAAGTCCAACTTTTTGAAACCATGGCAACCGATAAGAACCGATGAAGATTGATTCAATTTTTAGCTATAGGGCCTGTTCATAAACCAAGTTGACTCATTTTTTGAAAATCTCAGACCCCCACCTCGGCTTTCGTAGACTTTTCTCCATACATTTTTTTGAAATTTTGTATGGAGCGTAGACTATGATCAAACCCACCACTCTCCCCAGAAAAGTCTACGTGGTTTATGAATAGCCCCACAGTGAGTTACTCGGTGCATCAAAGCAACTCAGAGTAGAGCTGTCTCACCCCAAGCTTAGAACCGCTTTCTTCAAATTTCAAAGATCGATGGAACTTCAACGCGGCTTGTTCGCTGATTTAATGTTTTGAAATTAGAAAGAACTGCTCACGATTGAAAGATGAAAAAAAATTCCATTGCAATTCAGTAGTTTTTTTATCCCCTAAGATAACGAAAAAAAAACTAAAAATACATGTTGGCAAATTGAACAAATTGAAACTGCTCATGATTCAAAGAAGATCTCCCATGGAAGTTCAGTTGTTTTATGTCCCAACGATATCAAGTTAAATTCGAATATTGCGAGTTTAAAATTAAATAAAAAACTGCTCATGATTGAAAGAACGAAAAACCTCCTATAATAATTAATTGCTTCTAGTCCAAAAACAAAATTGAAAAAACCCCCGGGGGGGTAAAAAGACCTCTTTTACAAAACTACTCACAAAAAAGAGGGGTGAAAAAAATAAAGTGGGGTCTCTGTTGGGCGAGGCGGGTGGGGGGGCGGGGGGGGGGGACCCAGTTTTCAATAGGGTATTTGAGGGGTATTTGGATTATGACATTTTTCGATGAAAAATATAATAATATACCCACATTCCATTTATTTTTTAATTCTGACAAGTGCAACTATTGAAAAAAAAAAAACAATTTTAAAATATTATGAAATGATAATGATTCCAAGACAACACCAAGAAGAACAGACTACCTAAACTAACGAACCAACCATTGATTTCATACATCAAAAACGTCAAAAAGGCGTTGCATATTCCGACAGGCCAGCTTGCTGTCACTTTGCATAAATGTCAATTTTTGAACTTCATGCCAGTTTGTAAAAATAAAATTATAAGATTTTTTTACTTTAAAATTCGAGAAAAAATAGTTGAGATCTAAAAAAAAAACATTTTTGAGCTAGTAAGAACGCCCGTCATCGATATCAATGAAAAAAAAAAAAACTACAAGGTACAGCCCCATTGGGTTGTTCGAAATGATGACGTAAGACTACGATACTAAATATAAGCCATATAGATGGTACAATACAATGTTCTTTGAATTAACCCTTCCAGGCCTAATTTAAACAAGCAATTTGGTGAATTCTGATTGATTTGGTGCTCAATGACATAGAAATGATTGAAAAAATCATCCTATGATGTCTATGGTCTGTCTGTATAGCCCAAAAGGCTACGGTTACTACTGTATATCTTAAGTTCTGAACTCAAGGTCAGTTTTTATTAACCTGACCACCCGAGATAATCTGATAATGAGTGGTGAGTTTACAGAAGCTTCACTGAATGTGTTTGAATGCATATCGTCACCTTTCATAGATTATAAAGCTAACTTTACGTCTATAGATCCTAAATTCTGAACTAAAGGGCAGTTTTGATGACCTAGAACATTCCAAGACATCTCATTATATCGATTAACCTTCCATAAGATTCACTTAATTTGGTCAAATACATATTGTTACTTTGTTTAGCCCAAAAGGCTGTAGACATTAAGCTACAATTCAAAATTTTAAATCTACAGCTATAGATTTTAAGTTTTGAATTCCAGAAAAGTTTGGATAACCTAGAACATCCGAATAATATCTCATTATGTCTGTTGTTCTTCCAAAATATTCAATGAATATGTTTCAATACACATCTTAGCTTTGCATAGCCCAGAAAGCTTTTGTTACAAATGTAGGTCCTATGTTCTGATCTCAAGCAGTGTTGTTGATTCATGAGCGATTTCACGATTTACAGTCGAGAGTTCTCTACATGCGAGAGGAGAGCAAAAAAATAATATCACTGTTCATCACCCCCCTATCGTTTCCACAGGAGAGTGAATGTGCGTGTTTTTGCCATTGCGGTTTATCTCTTCACTCTCTGAAATGAACTATTATTGATTGGCGAGGAAGCCTCTCGCATGCTGAGTGAGTACCGCTTGAGCAGCTGACGGGTTTGCTCATTGAGTGAATAATGTTGGTTGAGCAAGATGTTACGGGAAATTCGCTTGCATCTAGTAGGTGAGTCTATGGCGTGCAACCAAAAGAGAGGTTTGGATTTATTTTTTCATCATCGCCTATCCGCTTTCTGCTTCATTAGTGGAGCTTGATAGCACAGAGAACAGACATTCATCTTCGGTCTGCTACTTGTGTAAAACTTTAAACCGACATTTCAAATGTATGTCGTTATGCTCCTGGTAGGCGGCGCTGCAGTTGCGCTGCAATAACTGTCATGTTAATGTTTACCAATAAAAAGCCTAGCACAAAACCTGAAAATTTGTTTGTTTTTCTCTGCACTTGCTTTTTATAGCGGCTGCTCATATTAACTTTTACACACGTTTTTCAAGAAAAGGTATATGGACATCAATGTCTGTTCTCTGTGTTGATAGTATGTAATATAGGATTTGTATTATTTTGATCTTGGCGTTAGCTTGTGTCGTAATTTATAAAGACGAAATAAGTGTGCATCTGACCAACGAGACTTGCGAGAACAAAAGTGGCATTGCGCAGCTCGAAACGAAGGACTTTTTGTACGAATGCTTATGAGAAAAAGTTCTCCATTTCGAGATCCACAATGCAACCCCAGGTTAATTTTCGAGCTGGCATCGAACGCTTATTTATACGTTAGCAAACAGAGCAGTGTAAGCCAATATTTAAATGAATTACATCTCAGCATTGTTGTTAAGAATATGCAGTTCCTTAACCATCGATATCCATGAGTTAAAGATGTGCTGTGTTTTCTAGCGAGTTTTGGGTTGTATATAATACGAACGATGTCCAAAAATTTCGAAAAAGTGATATTTTATAGTATGTTTCTATAGATAGGGATGTTCCTGTAAATCTCTGAATTGATAAAGTGACCAACATACAAAGCACCAGTTTGTTCAGTACATTTTTAGCTGAAAAGAGTAGTTATCTAAAAACAAGGTTATAAATTTAAAGAAAGCCACAATTTTCTCCAAACTTTTCCTGAATTATCTATTAAACATAAATAATTTAGTGACTTTTTAGATGTAAATCATGAAAAAAATTCAAAGTAGTATGTAATAGATCTATCTCGACTTCTATTCGACCTACATTTGAATTACCTTTTGAATCGTATTCATGAAGCAAACTAGATGATTAGAAGATGCTAGAACACCTTCCATACAAAATATATTCGATCGAAACGTAAATTTCTTCAACCCTATTGCGCATATTCTTAAGGTGTGATTCGTGGCTTGCCAATTTGTAAGTTAATATAAAACAGTCAATACCAGAGGGCTAACGATGTTTTTTGACGTAGACTAAGTCTTACGGCAAGGGCAGGGTGTCAAATGAAAATCTAAAAATAGCGTCCGTCACGAAATATCCTCACAAATTTAACGCTTATAACTTAATAAATGCTAGATAGATTTTCAAGATGTTTAAATTAATCGGTTGCAAATTTTTCCGCGTATCAAGTCAACTGTCAAAAATAATCCTTCCACAATGGTAAACCATTGAAGTAACGCAAATAAAAGGTGATGTCTTAAAATTTTGTTTTGAAGGCTAAATTTACTGAATGCATAGTACTTTTCCATCACAGATTTCAATGTAGCAATGAACGTATGTTGCAGTGAACAATATATAAGGGGTACCCCTTTGCAAATTATCTCATTCGTTCGGTAATTGTCAAGCTGTGCGGAGTGGCGGGGAACCAATATTGGATTGGCTGCTGGTGGTGGCAAGTACCCTGGATGGTTTTCTGGCGAGCAACTATTCGCCAGGTAGCTGATCACTTCGCTAGGCAACCGATGCTAGGCAGCCATGTGTTTTGCAGTCGTGGGATGGGCAATCGGTTGACCAAGCCAGTGGTGTATTTGTAGCCAGCCGGTGGGCGGCACCATGAGGAGCAAAATAAGGTGCTTGTATGTGATCCTGTTGTTAGCCAATTTTTGGTAAGACGCAACGGATCCAATAATATGCTTCTGCAAAAAAACTTAGGAGGTTTAAATTCAAATGTAGACCATTTAAAAAATGTGGACCGTCTAAGTAGACATCTAATCAACACTTCCCGCCTATTATAAGGACCTGGCTAGGTGTTGTGCAAAGAAATCGATGGATGAAGAGCCTGTTCTGTCACCTCCTAGGCAGCTCTTCTGACGCTTCCATCGTCTCTACAACAGCCAACCCAAGATTATGTATGGTCGGAAAATGCTATACTATGCTATTCTATTCATCCGAATTTGGAAAATTTGGAGGAATGTTGCAAGATTTTGATTTTCTAACAAGATATTCTGAATTATCATTCTCTGTACATTCCAATCAGTACTGTGATAAACAATTGTTCTGTTGTGTTAACAATTCGTGTTTGAAAGACTTTTCATTCTAGGAAATAAGTTTTGAAATACGGTGTAAAAGTGGGAATTTCGGAAGCGCGTAAAGATCGAACAATCAGGAAATCCTCCGAAACGAGCTTCTACCGATGCCAAGCGAGCTCGTTTTTATTTCACTAAATAATTTCTAAGCTGCGAATCATAGAATTTCTTAAAACACATACTTATTTACTAGCATATGGCAATCCAACGTCCCATTAGAACATACGCTGCAATGTTCTGCTATGAAACCAATGAAAATTATTTAACATGTTGAACATAATAATGCATCAAACGGTCTACGTCAACCGGTTGATCGTGTGTTTTACACAGCCCCACTGATTTTTTTAAAATTATTACCAAATTGTACACGATTTTCATTGCTGCACAACAAATTTATCGAACCATTTAATGAAAAAAAAAAAAATCACAAAATAAGAAACTTTAACTCGATTACAAGTATGGAGAACGTAGGGCAGAGCAGAACTTTACGCGCTCATTTTTGGCACATAGATAGAAAACATCAAATTTATAATTATTTTTTATATGAAATATGAATTCATACATTTGGCAAGTAAGTTAAGTTCAATAACTACAACTCAATGTTAGTATGAACTTTTTTCCTGAATGTTTACATTCTCTCTGACCGAACACAAAAGAAGCGCTCCAAATATATAACATTTTTCATACCTGCAGCCGACTGCTGCAGTGGTGGTTCAATGGCATTTCAATATGTCGAGTCGTAATTTTAAGTGGTATGCCGTAATTGCGATTGAGAAGCTGTGTCAGATTTTCAACAATATCTCAGCAGCCAGCGATTTCTCGCGTACCTCTTGAAAACCTATCCTTCCGATTTTCTTCATCAAATTTCTGTTAATAGCTCAGCTATTAAAGTATTTTCCAATGAATTAGTTGTTTGGCGCTGCACGCAGAGCCACAGATTTGTTTATTTTGCTATGGTATACTACAGAGAAAGCCGATGAAGAGAATCGACCAATAAGAATCGGATCTTTTCAAATGTTATGCGAGATTTATTTTCAAATCTAACAATTCGATGCAAAGATAAATAAACTAAGAATTTGTTTTCGAAATTCACATTCCATCTCCTGGTTAGAGTGTGTGTTGTGCTAAGTATAACGGAATAACGATATGTACCCAATCAGTCTAACCTCTGGAATCCACTCCTGAATGGAGATAGCAGAAAAAAAAGATAAATCTCAATAAAAAAAAAAAAAAAAAAAAAAAAAAAAATATATATAAATATATATATATATATATATATATATATATATATATATATATATATATATATATATAAGTTTTTACTCAAACAATTTCCTTAATAGTTCTATATATGTATTGCGATTCCAGTACTTAACCATATGTATGATTTCTATGTTTTCATTCTGGTTCACGACCGTGACGACCACGACGCTATGCGGAACCAATTTATAAATTTCTGATTCTGTATTTGTCTCCCTCACTTCATCACATTTGCCGCTTTCCCAACGAGGCCTGTCAGGATTAGCATTGCAACGAAAAACAGTTCCCTGTTCTTTCGTTTTGCCATTGTCTCACACACGCGGTGGCTTCGCTAGAATTAACTGAGTGAGCAAGAAATGTTTGGCTCAGCAAAATAATGCTCAGGCTGCGAGTCAAATGTTGCATGAGTTTTTACGATTGTGCTCAAGGCCTGAGCGAGATAGAGCTGATTCTTATGAACTCATTCTCTGGCTTTTCCTATTCTCACGGTGAGTTGAATCACCATATCGTTCAAACCGTCACGCTCTATCTCGTGCTGCAATGCTGGTCGAAAATGAACACTGTGAGATATCTCTCTCGAAAACAGGTATTGAGCGTTCATTGATGTGAGTGCATACAACATTGATCTCAAGGACAGTTTGGATGACCTAGAACATGTTATATTGCTTTATAATGTTTTCTTTTTTTTTTTTTTTGACTTTAAGAATGTTAATTAAATATGTTTGAATATTTATTGTAACTTTGTATTGCCTAAATCATAAATTCGGAACACCAAGACAGTTGGGATTATCCAGACCATCCCAAGACTATCTTACTGCGTATTTTTACGTTCGAGAATATTCACTTTATGAATTGAAACAATTAGAAACCTTGTATTGAATAGCAACAACATATTTTGTTGATTCAAAGCAGAGTGTTTTCTTAGCGTGAGTAATTCGACACGTCGTGTTGTCGAGAATTGTCGGCTCGTCAAGGGAGAGCGACTCGTATCGACTCACTTGACTCGCAGAATAGGTCCAACCGGTTGCATTGCACAGACATCAAGCAAACTAGATGTAAAATGCCTTTCTCAACCGCGTCGAGTGTACTGGTGAAAAGTGAAGTTAGGCGACGCAATTGCAAAAAAAAAACGAGCTACAAATAAGTGAACATTTGAAACCTATCAGGATACCGATACAAAAATAATTCCTAGGCTAAGAAAACCACTAGCAGCCGTTTAGGAATGGAAAGGTTCGAAGTTTGCCTCGTGTGCGATTATTTCATGGCAAAAAATGCAGTGGAGAGGACCGCCATACAAATCAAATTTTCGAACCGTGAGTGGAAAATTGTCCATATCATCTAGTGAGCGACATTGGGCCTTATTATGGGTGTCACTTCACGATGAAAAAATTCACATGCAAATCAAATGAGAATCACTGCCACGGGTAAAGTGAGAACCGTAATAAGACCCAAATAGAAATAAGAGCCTCCATCTGACCATCGCACCTCATCGCACTCACCACGGAGATTTGCAGTTTTCCGTAGGACTTCAATGTTGAAACACATGGAGAAACATCGTTTTTTTTTTCAAGCATTTATTAATTAGATGACGCAAAATTTGATTGTGGATTTATGTCCACAAAATTTTCAGAAAATATACCAATCACGGGACAGTCCAAGTCCTATCTCGTCCTATTAGCAGAACGGCTTCGATTTCGGCTTCGGCTTCGGCTTCTGGACGTTCTGGACGACATTGTACGTCTACGAGTGGCGGATCTCGCCCTACCGATCCCAGTTGAGCAGGTTCGTCTTCTCAGTGGGTGGTAAAAGGCTTCCTTCACGTATGGCAACCGTTGTTCCTCGCTGAGATTGCGCCATGCGGCAGCGCCTTGCCGAATAACCTCAACCGGCGAAAGGCCACAGTTTGATCGGCGGAAGTCCCTCAAAAAGTTGACGTACGGGTTTCGACTCACTTTGCCGGGGTTGCACCTTCTGCTTCCTGCTTGCCGTGCCTTGCTCGGTGCCGGACAAACACATTTCGGGGGCATCGTTCGATTTGCGCTGGTGATTTGAAATGATTTGCGGGAGTGTTTTGCCGAAAGTTACTGCTTCTTGCAAGAAGAGGTGAACGTGAAATGACACTTTGGTTTGGTCCACGATGCGGGGCCTGCTGAGTTATGTTTTTCCCTTCACACTGAGCTGTCAACACGCTATAGCGAAACTACACAAAATGTGTGTGGGGTTGTTTATGGCGATATGCAAGGATGGGATGACTCGTTTGCCGAAAACTCACCTCACAAGCTACATGTCAAAATATGATATATGATGAACTAGTAGTGCTTTGTTTTGCTACTTTGTCTAAGAGTGCGATGTTTAAACGCAAATAGCTACAGAGTGAGAGCAATAGGTAGAGCAACCTATACTAAGTGGGTAGAGCATATAATGATTAAGAAGGTCTAGTAGGTTAATATTCATCCCGTGCTTGCCCCATGCTTGGAATAGGGTCCCGGGGGCTGAAGCCGTTCCTTATGCTGCTTTAGAGCATTGGTAATATAATGCTTGACAAAGTGGAAGGAAAAACCGAGCGCTACGACAATCGATTCTCGTTCATATCTGCACTACTCCACCTATTCTGGCCCTTTCTAAAGAAGTTATCCTATTCGTTTTTGCGAATTAACGAGAAGAGACTCGGTAAGTGGATGCATTTCCTGAAATACACGTGCATTTAAATCACATTTCATTTTGCTTTGCCGTTGGAGGTATGTGAGCTGATTTTCCTAAAGCTGAATACGCAACATCTTATACTTTTGACAGACATACAACGCTGACCGTTGTACGAACTGTCTAATACTTTATCCAGTACGAAAACGCGTACTAGATTAAAGGAGTGCACAGCGCTTTACTTGTTCCTTTTTTCACTCAGCAGATTTCGTTGCAATGATGGACAGAAAAGCGCTCGAATAATTTATGCAATACGATGATGAAATTAAGTCGCTAATATTTACTTATAAAAAGCAGGATGTGCTGTTCGGAAAGCGGTCAAATTACACGGAGTCCTTGACAAATACTTCCGACAAAAAAGATTGGGGGATGCGTAGCACATTATTTGCAGATATCTGCACGACCCAGCCGTTCAAAAAAGGAAAACTTGGTCGGAAATTAACGAACGGCATCCAGAAATATCATGACCAATTCCAAGCGAACTGCCAAAGCATCGTTTTACCGTTTCAGAACCACACCTTAACAAAATTTTCAATCTGGCCGAAACAGTGGTGCGCCTACCATGTAAAATGTTCAACATCCGGTCAAGAATCATATCCTGCACTGTTTTGCGAAAACGCAGCTGAACAGTCGGCTCCAACACTGATGCTGTGTCCGTATAAATCCCGAATGTCAAATTTGGCAGAGATTACCTGGAGGATGGGCCGCAGGGACAACAGAATCGGGTTCGATGAACAGGGACACGTTTTGTTCTGTTCCTTATGTATGTATTTTATCCTTGGCTTGTGCAGGTGAAAATACCGTGAAAATAGCGACTGAGCCTTCCACCGAATATAGTCCAGATCACGCAACCACTGGATGCCAGCTTTATTCGACCGACCAAAAGCTTTTGGAACACCGTGAAACAACGCCAATAGAAACTATGGTAAAAGAGACGGAAAGGAGAGATGTTGATTTGAATGATTATTCTTTGGGGAAGCGCCGCGAATCGTTCTTAGCAGCGGATCATTTGAGCATTTTTGAAAACTGTCCTGTTAAAGACACTACCCGTTATGAGGTGTCGACACTAGCTAAACGAAGATTGAATGCTTCGTCTACTTCAAAGTCCGATTCAGTTGAGCCTTCCTACGGATTTGAAGATGTTTCGGAGAATAAAAATTTACATATGACTTCCCAAGCCAAGATGGGAAACCGGAACCAGAAAATCATACATCACATACATTGTATATACAAAATTGGGAAACACCAAGAAAAGCGTTGGGATGAAGAAACAAAAAAAAATAGATGAAGGACTAAGAAATAACAAGCTAAAGGTTTCCACCTTCATCGAATTAAATAAATCGAAAATAATGATAACTTTAAAAGTAAAATTAATAGTCGCGCAAAAACTTCCAACTGATTGAAGCAAAAATCCATCGAGAAATGATTGCTACATGATGATATCTGCGCATTGGAATAATATATATCCGCTCAAATTCAGAAGCCATTGCACCTTACACAGAAAAAAAATAATGAATTTTAACGAGCGCGTAAAATTTCCCCTCGTTTAATTTCAAACCAATGGAGGCGTAAACGACGAAATTGTTTGCAATTTTTCATGTGCCATACAACAATGTTTGCATTCTTTCATACAACAGGCTAGATTCAGGCGTAATCAGGCTAAAATTTACATGAAATCTCCCATTATTTTCTGCCAAATCTAGCATTCCCTTTATGTGCATTAGATCACGCAGAAAATTCAATATTTCTTTTTATCTGTGTACCAGCTAGTTCCGGTTGCTAGGCTGCTAGATCACCTCTGGCACTTTCGTAGCTGGTTACAAACTGACGAGAAAACGCAACGAAGTTAGCGAAACTCAAATCAAACAAACTCTTTTGCTCGGAAAATCGAATTGGTCCTGTCCAGCGTATCCGACCAGCTTTGACCACCGTACGAACACTGGGTTCGCCAACGAGTTGCCAGTAGAGAACAATCGGTCTTATTAGCGTTTTGTACAAGATACACTTCATACGGGAGCTACGTTTGTTTGACCGCAGTTGCTTGTGGAGCCCGTGGGAGGCATGACTTTCACTGATAATACGCCTATGGATCTCACGGCTGTTATCATTGTCCGCAGTAACAAGTGAGCCAATAACTACTCCGAACGCATCTCGTCGATCGTTACACTGCTGCCTAGTCGGGCCCAGTCGTGCTCGGTCTCGCTTCATTTTCGACGTATCTATCTTTAACCCAATCTTTACTGATTCGTGCTTTAGTCTGGTTTACTACACTGCCACCGCCCCAAATGTTCTGCTGACAATGTCCACGTCATCGGAAAAGCAGATAAACTGACTGGATCTGTTAAGAACCGTGCCCGCATGTTGAATGCCGTTCGTCTTATAACACCTTCAAGAGCAATGTTGAACTGCAGGCTAGAGATTTCCTCGCCTTGACGATGAACCCGATAATCCACCCGATATCCTCACACAGCACTGGTTTCCATCCATTGTAGCCTTGATTAGTCGGTTCAGGGTCGTTCTCGTCCGTGATCTTCAACTGTTTCATATGCGGCTTTAAAGTCGATGAATAGATGTTGCGTAGGAACTCTATATTCACGGTACTTTTGAAGGATCTGCGCAAATTCTCACGAATCTATTTCCTTGTGGCGACAGTAGCTCGAAGATGATTTCGCATAGCAATTTTTAGGCGGCATTAAGGAGGGTGATCGCACGATAATTTTTGCAGTCCAGTTTGTCGACCTTCTTGTAGATGGGGCAGATAAATCCATCCTTTCACACTTCCGGCCGCTGTTCGGTATCCCAAGTGTTGGTTATCAGTCAATGCAGGCAATTGGTAAACTTGGTTGGGCCCATCTTGATAAGTTCTGCTCCGATACCATCCCTTCCAAACCAGACGGCTTATCACCTATATTTTTAAAATCTCTTTCAAAGGAGCTAGTTGAACTTTTATTTCGGTTGTTTAATTCATCACTGGAGTTCAGCGTTTTTCCTGATGTTTAAAAGGAATCTTTTTTGATCCCAATTTTTAAAAGTGTAAAAAAATCTGACATTAAAGATTATCGTGGGGTTGCTATATTATCAAGCATTCCGAAACTTTTGGAATCTATCATAAATGATAATATGTTTACGCAGGTTAAGACTTTAATTTCTAATAATCAGCATAGTTTTGATAAAGGACGATCAACAGCCGCTAATTTGATACATTTTGTAACTTTTTGTTTGAACGTAATGGATAAAGGAAATTATGTTGAAGCGCTATATACCGATTGATTTTCCACTGTTGCTTTTTAAATTATCCAAGTCGGGATTCAATTCTGGGCTACTAAAATAGATTGAGTCTTACTTGACTCAGAGAACGCAAAGAGTAAGATTTGAGGGAAAACTTTCAACAATTCTGAACGTCACATCAGGCGTGCCACAAGGGTCTCACTTGTAAGGAGGTCAATTTCGTGCCGAAGCATCTCAACCCCCCGAACGCACCGGAACCACAGAGAACAGACTTTCATCTTCGGTCTGCTACTTGTGTAAAACTTTAAACCGACATTTCAAATGTATGTCGTTATGCTCCTGATAGGCGGCGCTGCATTTGTGCGATAACTGTCATGTCCATGTTTATCAATAGAAAGCCTAGCACATAACCTGAAAAGATTTGTTTGTTTTTCTCTGCATTTGCTTCTTATACCGACCGGTATATGGACATCAATGTCTGTTCTCTGTGCCGGAACTGCGGCCAATTGAAAAGTACTGGGCCATCATGAAGCAGGCACTTCGGAAGCATCCTAAGGAAGTGAAATCAGAGAAAGATATGAAGAAAAAATGGATTACCACGCAAAAAAAAAGTTGGTCCAAATGTTGTACAGGACCTTATGAGTAGTGTAAAGAAGAAGGTTCGCGCATTTGGATATGGAATTGAAATGGAATAAAACAAACATGGGAAAATATTCATAACATGTTTTATTTTACTCCCTGAAAGTTTGAAGATGATTGGTTGAATTTTGCCGAATATTTGTGTGTGTTGCAATTTGATTCCGTACACCTTTTATACGGGCCTATCTCTGAAAGCGAAGCTGTTGAGGTTTTATTACAACAAACAAGATGCTTGATTCAGAAACGATCTCGTAGAAGTCGAAATAAGGATAACACTTCCCTAATAACACATCATCGATGACCAATCTACAAAAAGGCTTTCAAGTTGGATTGGGAGAACTACCGAGCGGTCACTATTCGCGACCAAGAAAGTGCTTTCCGAGATTAATGCCGCCACTATTTTGGCAGTAAACGATAAGTTCTAGATTACGGAATACAGTTTGCGATGAGTTAGTCGTCCGGTAAATAGAGATCCAGTGGGGTTGTTTTGTAGGAAATGAACTGGAAACTTACTTGTAGTAGAGGTCCGTAATTCCCCGTCCTTCAACTCAAAATGCGTCAAGAAATCGACTGAAATCAACGATAGAATAAATAAATAAATAGAATTGTTCGAAATATCAGCGCCATGTTTAAGCTTGTAGTCTACGTGCATCCGTGGATGCGGTTGCAGGAAGTAACATTTGTTGGTTTAATTAATTTAAATAGATCTTGAGGTCATCAGCAGATGAACGACGAAAATAACAAGTATATTGTTCAGCGGTGCCTGAAAAAACATCGGACATACAATCACCTACAACGACTGTCAGCTAAATGTCAACGTCAACAATCGCGTGCCATCTAATACTCAAAAACACTGACCATCCGGTTCGCCCTAAATGATCGCCCACCTACATTAATAAAACCAATTTTTCCCAACGCGAAAAAGCCGGGAGGTTGGGGATTTATAGCGACGCGGATGCCCCTAATGACCCTTCTGTCAGCGTGTTCGCTACCCATGCAAGCATCGCATAATCCTTACAATCCATGCCGTCTGTCTAGTTATAGGAATTTCCAAGCGAAATCGACACTAACTTTCACCTCGCCCCGTTCGCATCGCACCACCCCCCAGGAAGAACCTTGTCGACTTTATAACCATAGACTTTTCCTACTGCGTTCGCCTAAATGTGGGCACAGAAATTTAAGGCTCCACATGCAGCACTTTTCCCTTCCTTGCGCCCTTGACAGTCTAGCGGTTTGTTAATTCCATTATGTTATTGTTCTGTTTTTCTTTCAGGAAGAAACACACCTACATTCAAGGATGCCTTCTGCTGGCCTTATGTGCCATGTCCAGCGTGGCAGTGTACGCGACCTGGACGATGATCTACCGCCAGAATCTAATCATTCCACCGACACTAATCGGTAAGTTTTCCTGTTGAAGCGAGTGAGGGAGGGGAGGGGGGGGGGGGGGTGATTTCTGGGCATAGGGCTATGGCTCCTGATAACTTAATCAAGATTTATTGACCGAAGAGTGGGGCTTTTGTTGTCTTTGGTCTTTATTAAGGGATTATGTCGGTCTGGTTGCAGTTGGAATGTAATTTTTTTACCTTAATCAAACGTGTTTCGGAAGGTTGTGTTTTCCCTTGAAAAGATAATCTATCTTGGAAAGAAGTCTTTCTTGAAAAAATCTCCTTTTACTTTCCTTTTAAAATCTCCTTTTTCAATCCGCCCAATATGGAGGTGACATAAAAAAATTCGTTGAAAACTTCTCACCTTCCCAAACTTTAACCAAAAAACAGCGAATCAAAAATAACACCTTCCCTACAAGTTCGTTCAGTCAAACTTTTGATCCTCTTTCCTACCTCACAAACAAACCGATTTCGAAACCCCTCTTGGATTGCTCTAGGCGAAAAGTTACGACTTCGCATTCATCAAAATCAATCATTCTAAAACAAATGTCCCGTTCACACACAAACTCGAAGAACAAAGAACATCGCAGTCAGGATTCTTAATTACCTAGCCAGCAACCGCGTCTCAAAATCCACTTCAAAATATAACCCCCCCATCCTTAGTTCTGCATGCAAACCAAATTCATTCCACCTCGCGTGACTGCCAAACGGAAGACGAAACAACAACAAAACGCGCCCGTTGTTCGCTAAATGCTTAATCACACACGCTCCCCATTCCCCCTTGTTTCCTTGCAGACATTCCACCCCTTTGGCGGGAACGGCTTCGCCAGTACGCGGAAGTCTACAGCACATTCCAGTTGCCGCCGTCGGAGGCGTCCCGAACTGCCCCCGAGCTGCCCGTCTCGGAGGACGCGATAGTGGAGATTCTGAACACGCAACCCAGCAGTGCTAGCCCGAATGACAGCTTGGCGGGCATGGATGCAGATGACCAGCAGGCGGAGCAGCGCATCAAAGAGCTGGAAAACGAACGAATCCTGCCGTCCAAGTTTGGTAATTTCATCTACTCGAAGGAGGCTTCCAGGGGAGGCAAGGATTTGCGGAAAATCGTGTGCTACTACACGACTCCCTCGATGAGTGGCCATGATCGGCGAAGTAGCAGACTGCGAAGTGACCTCTTTCCGGAGGATATTGATCCACACCTGTGCACGCATGTGAATGTCGGAATTATTGGGATTGTCAACGGGACGTTGTTCATTGACGACGATTTGAAGGCGGTGTTCAACCGGACGAAGCAGCTCAAGAAGGCTAACAAGCAGCTGAAAGTGCTCCTCTGGGTTGGGGGAGGTGGTGTGGGGGGATTTTCGGAAATGGTTGTGAATCATGCCAGCAGGAAGCTATTTATTCAGTCGTTGAAGGCCACGCTGGAACAGTACCAGCTCGATGGGGTGGATTTGGATTGGGAATTTCCGGGAAGTTGCTGCAAAAATAGGATGCACTTTTCGCAGTTGTTGCACGAGATTCGAAGGGAGTATCAGAGGGAACATCGGACCTACATTCTGAGTGTAGCGGTTGCAGCTCCGGCGATCATCGCGTACATGTCGTACGATGTTCGGGAGATCAACAGCTACGCGGATTACGTAAACATTATGACGTACGACTACCATTTCTACTCGCCGGATACGCCACAGACGGGTAAGTTTGTTGAGTTAAGTTTTGATAGTTAATCTAATTAAAAATGGCCACACTTTCAGGTCTCAATGCGCCTCTTTTCCGGCGCCAGAACGAGCAATCGTTGTACGGCACACTGAACATCAACGCTTCCGTCCACTACTGGATGTCGCAAGGACTGGAAAAGAGTAAAATCATAATAGGTCTGCCTACCTATGGGCACAGCTTCCAGCTGGTCAATTCGCTCAACACTAAAATAGGAGCACCTGCTGCCAGCTTCGGCCGGACGGGTATGATCGGTTATGCGTCCTACTCGGAGATTTGCTGGTTCCGAAGACACAACATCTACGTTCACCAGGTGTACGACGTGGAGAGTTGTTCGCCTTATCTGTACGCCGGTACGGAGTGGATTTCGTACGAGGATGAACGCAGCCTTGAGTGCAAAGCAAACTGGATCAAGGAGAATGGGTTCGGCGGGGCCATGATATTCTCGCTAAATACCGACGATTTCGGGCAGTACTGTGCCGACAATGCCATGTTTAGCGATGCCGGGGAGGGGGGTTTTGCAGGGACGAACAACGTTCCGAGGGAGTCAAGCAGTTTCCCGCTGCTGAGGAAGATTCATTCCATCCTGGTGGATAAGTCGCCGGGAAATTAGGGGAAGATATAAGCGGAAGGGACACTAAAAATGAAACAATAACGAAAAATACGACTTATAATGTGTAAGAGTAATATTATGTATTTCAATTACGGTAGGTTCGCGGAAAGCGGGAGGCGCGTTAGGAGAAAAGTGATATATACTGCGGTTGGCTGGTGTGAGCGTGCAAGAGCATTTGTATATTTAGGTGAATTAATTGGAATCGTGCGTCTATAGTTGTTAGGGGGAGATGAAAATCAAAGAACTAATCGATATTACCATTTTGTTATCTACATATATTATTTGGAGTGCAGCAAAGCAGTGGAAAACTACGACAAATGACACAGAAGTTCTCGAAATTACAGAAAATGGAAATGATCTAGTCATCTCGCTTCGATGTGGTGCGATTTCAGCTATTAGATTTTTGTAGGTTAAAAGAAAGGAGGAGGGGGGGGGGGGGGATTTTTATCTGACAAAATCCATGTTAAGCATAGTATTCTAATTGACACGTTATCAACCGGAGCGAATAATAATAATAATAATGGATATAGCGTCATATGTTTGAGGCCAATTGTCTTCCAAAACCGACAAGTAAAATGTTTATTATTTTGAGTTTTGCTTTATTTTTTTCTTGAGAACATCTATTTTCAGTGAATGAGCGTCGTGGGCGCTAATGAATCCAAGTGTGCAAGTATCATGTTTCGTTCGTAAGATTAGGAATTTTCGTGCGAGGATATTTCTGACCAGTGTTGCCACATTTTCATCTGTTCGCGGAATGATAAAAACCTTTTCCATCTGTACTGGTTTTCCAAAAAATCTGTACCATTCAAAAATATTATAATTATACGTTAAGTTCAGAACTAAGCATTTTATTTGCATTCAACGCTAAAAACAATAATAATATTGCTTACTACTCGTTCGTATGATGGTGTTAATTCATGGTAATTGAACATTTTACCTGTATACTATCATTCAAAACCAAATTTGAACTACCGCCTCGCTGTTTTATTTGATTCTTGGATCTCAAGATAGCATTAATAGTACCTTCTCCAAGCCGATTCCGATATTGGGGTTTGTTATTGTTGTTTTGCGAAAATATTCTCTCGACAGCTGCCGAAGGGTGATGAATTATTAGAATGCTGAAAACAAAAGTTCGGAGGACCGGAAACAAAAGCGCATTGAAGCATCATCAATTCGCTTCAAGCTCGCAGCTTTTGTCCACCAATCCTGCACATATTCGTGCTCAGACACGCTTATCTCTTGTCGTTGCAACTTGAATTTCAATGCTCGGAATTCCTTTTCCAACGTTTGAAGATCTCCACCGTACATACCCGGAAATGACTTTTACACTACACTTATGCCTGGGAGGGTGGCGATTTTGGGTTCAATATTGCAGCAGCCTTTAGCACTGGTTCATTGAAGTCAAACCGTTTACGCATCTGCTTGACCAATTCTACAAAGAAATTACGACTGATACAACGGAAAACTGTTTGTCTTTCGCCGTTCATCGATTTTGCCGCATCTTCGCTGCCAGCTTAACTTAAATATGTTCAGCATTCTTCAAATGTGTTTCGAAACCAACTATGCCATCGAGGGATGTAGATGGCATATTAGTTTCGTCGCAAATGTTTGAAAGAATCATCAAGTTCATCGTGCAGCATGGTAAATTCATGGTAAACTACGTGGCAAGATGTAATCCAGTAAAAATAGCAAAGGTTTCGTCATTGGATCTTGCGAATACGTCAGTATTCTGCACGCAGTCTGATTTTTACCATCATTGCACTGACACTTGAAAAACTATATCAATTCAGGCAACCGAGCAACACATCTTTTGACGAACGCTTCTAATGACAGCCATCTGGTTGCAGATGGATGGAGCATTTTTAGTGGTTCGAGGCCAAGGATATCCTGAATCATGTTGAATTTCGCTTGTTCTCTTCGGACTATTCGAAGTTTAGCTGTAAATATCTCTCAAAAGATGCTCCAGATAATCAGGAATCTTTTCACAAGTACAACTCGCACATAGTGCGAGTGAATAGCATGTAAACTTTGTAACAATTTAGTCTGGACCATCGGCGACCGCATGACCGAGTTCGACACGCTCATCATGACTGCAGCTCCATCTGATGCATCTTTACGGAATACATCTACTATGGCATTATACATACTGTCGTGGTCGGCTGCCGCTAACGGAATAGCTGCTTAAAATTGATCGTATCTCGTCGATTCCTGCTACGTCGCCAATTCTTACAACCATCGCCAAAGTTTGTGTTGCCCTTATGTCGGTTGAGTCGATGATCGAGGAAAAATTACAGTGCTTGATTTTTGACATCAGCTCATCCTTATGTTCCGCCGCTATAACTCCACCAACTACAGCAGTTGTTTTCGTTCTTCCAGGTTTATATTTAACCAACACTGCGAAGTCTGGATCGATAGAGCGAATAATTTCAGCTAATTTGTCGATGGAGTAGAACGAAATAATGTTTTCAACTGCCCAGGCAGCAATCTTCAACTCTGCATTCAAAGCAGTTTCCATACTGCGCTTTGTCAAGAGACTGGTGTCAAATTGGATTTTCCTTCGCATGACGCTGAGCGTGTCGAGGTACACTTTGTACCAAGCATACGATTTGTCTTCTCTCTTCTTGTATCTCTCAAAGCACCGGGTTCACGAATCCATTTATCTCGGAATGTATGTACCTTTTCTTTAGAAGTTCTTTCCCTTTTAGTTTTTGGTTCTCCAGTATGCGCAGATGTGTTGTGTGAATCATTATTTTGACGTCTCTTTAAACTGTACGTCTGCTGTAGCCGTTTCGGCACTTTGGTTTTTTCGTGGAGTAATCATTCAATGTAGTTTTCCGTGATATTGCAGCAAAAACGGTGGAACACTTCTTCCAAATTCAAAAACAAACTTGAAAAATAGTTTGAGTCAAGCAGGACTCACAAAAATCCATACTAGTTCGTTCCAATGTGTATGAAAATTCAAGTTGACAATATATAAAGGGTGTCCACGATGAAATTGCCACACACAAAATTGATTCGCAAAATTCGAGTTTTCATCCGATTGCCATCAAATTTTCAGGGATTGAGAAATAACTATTAAACTTCATTTTACCATTTTACTCGTATTTTATTTACAGTCCATACGCAAATGCCCGCACCTTGGCCTTACCCCCGGCCATAAGATTCTGCACAACCTGTGAATCAACCGTTTTTTGCATGTAAACCCATACTTTCTTCAGTTCCTCGACTGTCTTCACTACCTTAGGTCGTTTAAGAAGGTGCTGCTTCATAATCGCCCAGTACTTCTCGATGGGGCGGAGCTCCGGAGTGTTGGGAGGGTTGAACATTTTCGGCACGAAATTGACCTTATTGTCCGCATACCACTTCAGCACGTCCTTGGAGTAGTGGCATGAGGCCAAATCCGGCCAGAAGATTGTTGGGACGTTGTGGGCCTTCAGGAGAGGAAGCAGCCGCTTCTCGAGGCACTCTTTTATGTACACCTGTCCGTTCATCGTGTCCTGGGTCACGAAAGGTGCACTCCGCTTCCCGCACGTGCAGATGGCTTGCCAAACCAGGAATTTCTTCGCAAATTTGGACATCTTCTGAGTGCGGACATGCTCCGGAACGCTGAACTTATCCTTGGCCGTGAAAAACAGGTTGCCGGGGATCTGTTTGAAGTCGGTCTTCACATATGTTTCGTCGTCCATGATGCAGCATTCAACTTTCGTCAGCATGTTGAGGTACAACTTCCTGGCACGGGTTTTGGCGGGCTTGTTCTGCTTCTCGTCGCGATTAGGGGCCTTTTGTACCTTGAACGTTCGAAGCCCAGCCTTAGTTTTGGCCTTCTGGACAAAACTTCGGCTTAGGTGCAGCTTCTTAGCCACATCCCGAACGGAGGCGTTCGGATTTCGGTTGAAGGCCCCAACTACGCGGTTGTGATTTTTGGTGTTGTACGGAATACTTTTTCCTTCACTTCTGGGCTTCCGATCGGTGGTCCACCGTTCCTCGAACCGCTTAATCACTCGCGACACCGTGGAATTCGCGATTCCCAACGTTTTAGCGATGGAGTTTTGATCACAGGACTTTAAAATTTGCAGGATGTAAATAATGCACTATGAACTAAATCCACCCAAATTTTCATTAAATTCTACCCAACGGTTAAAAAGTTAGAGCAATTTCATAGTGTGGCAATTTCATCGTGGACACCCTTTAGTTTTCTTTCGTTCTTGTTCATTCTTCAATGTTGGTCGCAATTTTTATCTGTTCACTTTGCGCTTCACAGAGACAGATTTCCTTCATGCCAGGGGGTGCGTATAAGGGTGAACTTGTAAGTTTGGGCCACAGTTAGAAATATATGTATATGTTTTTGAAGGTGATCTTGTATATCTCACTATATACGATTTGTAATTTATTTTCAATTTAAAATTTAGTGATTTCCGCCTAAACTCGCAAAAACCTGTAACAATCTGTATTTTCGGCCACGTATCTGTAATCTGTCCTGTCCAGAATCTGTACCGAATAATGTAAAAAAATCCGTACTTTTCCAAATAAATGTGTACGAGTGGCAACACTGCTCGTCATAGGTCTTTCGCGCATCGAACATCAGATATTGTATCCGATCAGTTTTCGAAGTGGCGTTATGAGAAGAGAACGCTTAACGCCAGACTTCCTGACTAGCAAAAAACTATGGAAAGAGGCCGGAAAAGAAAGGAAGGTACCGATGGACCCCACAGTTGGTATTGAATGGAATAATTGAGATTATTGCGATTTATCTAATGCTTTGAGAGTGAGAAAATGTTATTAGAAGTTGGTAGAAGGCCAAGATTTATAACTGATTTTTTAATCCACGAATTTTAATGCGTAATGGTCGCCAATTGAATTAGGAAAAACTGTCAAACACATGTACATGCAATGTACGTATTTCTAGAGCGAAGACCATGACGAAAACCAATAACCGACGCCATTTCGAAATCCGAAATGATGACCATCGGCGTAGGAAAAGCTTTAAAACACCACACCATATGGCTGTTTTCAGGATAAAGACCCAAGTGTAGAACTTCCCGTTAAGCTCAATTTTTGGCTGTACAACGTTAAAGCAAAATATGCAATAATGACTATAATAGACACATTTTCACTATAGGTTAGGCATTTTTCACTTTCCTTAGAAACTGCATCCTTTTTAGTCATGTGTAAATAGTTATCATTTACAGTATAGTTATATACAGTTTTCATAATGACTTAAGTAATTTTGTTCGATAAATCCTCGTTTTAAGCTTCATTTTCAGTACAAAACAGAAATACACCTTAATTAAAAATTGTGGTGACCCACTTCGATTCACTTTGAATCGTCTGCCAATAACTGATTATAGGGGCTATGTTTTAAAATATGGTGTAACTCGTGTGAACTCGTAGTGCTTGATTTCCCCTACAACTTTGTTGTACAGTTTATTACTCTAATTCTACTATTCACAGCAAGTGTTACGGCGAATAGAAGATGGTTGATGATGATATATGATGACATCTTTTGTCAAAATTCAGTTTCGGGAACGAGCTATTGAAAAACAAGTCGAAGTTCATCACTGCAGTCCTGCATTAAATCCATGTTTAACGGTACTTTCAGATTCTGTCCAACGTTCCCGTAAGAAAAATAACCATGTTTTATGCCGCTTTTCCTAAATCTATGCTCGCCGTCTTGTATTTAAAACTGATGTCGGACATTGATTTTTGGACTCTACACTTCAACCTAATTATGGAAATACCCATATCGTAGCTTTAAAGATATACAAGTCATGAGTTGTCAGGATGTAGATCATGCAGGAAGTGCACATGCATACTAATGCCGCATAGTGAGATAATTCTGAACTAAACTATTCACCATCCGAAAGGCCTAGTTTTCTTGAGGATCTTTGTCGATTTCGAGATCTAGCTTATAAAGGAACATTCACTTAAAAAAAACACTTTTTCAAAACTATTACGAGCGTATCAGTAGAATGATTGCAAATGGAAATCTAGGAATTTTAAACTAACACTTGATTACTTTTGAAATAAAAAAAAACTGTAACACCTTTTCAAACTATCACTTGTAAACCCGAGCAAATTGCTTTAAATTCTAAAGTCGAGCACTCGACACTGAAGAAGTCTGCAAGTCACAGACGGCAATAGGTCTATCTGTCAAAACATAAGCTTTTTCTAGTGTAATTTAAAGAAATGTATTCGCGTTTACTATTTTTTATTTTGAAAAGTGCCCAAGTAAAGTGTTAGTTAAAATTTTCTTAGTTTTCCAATTATTATTATTTATTTCTTGGCATAACGTCATGTATAACATTACGTGATACACAATATCCCTCCAACAATCTTGGTTCATGGGTGTCCCGTGGACACATTGTACTCCCTAGATCTTGCTCCAATTGGTCTAAGCATCTTGTTCGTTGTGCCCCTCATCGTCTTGTGCCAACCAGATTCCCATCGAACACCATTCGGTGAATCACACTTCAATTCGTCGGAAAGTACGCGAACTTGAGAGATCGGTAGTTCCACGTCCCGAGTTTCCAATCCTTAGTCCTTATCCGTAGCCTAGGTCCATGCCGATTGTTCCGGTTCGAATGTCTTCCTTGTGTATTATTTGTTGCTGTAGATTTTCTTTTACCGGTGTCGGCTCGCATCGCCCACAACCAACCCCACTATCTGGCAGGAGAACCATCGTGATGCTGCTGTTTAATAGTGTCGAGCACCACCAAGCCCTTTCGGCTTTTGTGTTTAGAGTGCTGAGCGCACTAGCAAGATGGTAGCTCAACCGCTCCTACACACAAACAAGAATTATTATTTTATTGAAAGTATAGCACTTTACTTCTGAAAAGAGTTTATTTTTCATAAAATTAAAAGTAAAATTATCTGGTACGAAAGTTATGAGTTTGATTTGAAAGTATATTTTTTCGGTTCAGTGTGTAAATTTAAAAGTGTGTTCTTTTACCATGAAAATTGTAGAGCTGTCAAAGCCACCAACACAAAGTAAATCATCGTCCTCGTCGTCTTCGTATGAAATTTTTCAGTACAGTTGACCGCGTCCGTGTCTACTCCCGTCTGCTTTTGTACGCGATTTGTAAAAATCCGTGATTCACGTATCGACAATAATTCAACGATCGACATACTATAAAAACTTCATATTCAAAAGGTTCCTCTTGGCATAAACTTTCGGAGTTATTACATTCCGAACGGACCATGTAAACGGAATAGGCCATGATTATAATCCCAACTTTTTTTTTGCAGCGCTGCCACAAGCGACTACGAGCTACAGCAGATGCCAGAAGTAATTCAGATGCATTTAAGTGATATGAATATGATTTGTTTTGGGATGGAAAACGTTGGAGATCGAAAGTTATAAAAATTAATTGAAAATAAAAACCTTTTTATGTTCAAGCTATTTTTCTTTCAATCCAAACAGCATTCATTTATTTTTATTGCACGATAGTTTTTAGTTGAAATTTTATTTTCAAATAGAAACAAGTTGCTTTCATTTTCAAATATGCCACACTGTGGATTTGACAGTTCAACAATACATCTGAAAAGAAATCTTGTTATGTTAAAACTATTTTTTGTTTCAATCTAAACAGCATACTTTTACTTTAATTGCTCGACACTTTCTGAATGAAAGTTCATTTAAGAATTAAAATAATTTGCTTTTGTTTTCAACGATGCCACGGTTTCGATTTGACAGTTCTACAATTTGTTTTGAAAATTTCAACTTTTAAATGAAGAGTAGCAAAATTTTGAATTGACGGTTTGAAGGTTTTTGTTTAGAAAGTAAACCACTTTCTACGAAAAAGAACCAACGCAACTTTTCAATTTAAACAGTGGTTTTTTTTTATTTTAATAATCATTATTCTTTGTGTGTAGTGTGGAGAGAGACGTGTTGGGTTTGGGGTGGTTTTGGGGTGAGGGGTAGTTGGTTGGTTTTTTGGAAAGGGGGGGGTTTAGTAAAAAATTGGAAAAAAAAAAAAAAGATTTTTTGGTTATCCCTGGGGCACTTGACTTTGTTTTTTTTTGGTTTTTGGGTTTGTTTTTTTTTTTTTGTTTTGTTTTGTTTTTTTTTTTTTGTGGGGGTGGGGGGGGGGGGTTTGTGTGGGGGTTGGGGGGGGTGGTGTGGGGGGGTGGTTGTTTTTAAATTTCTTCATGACTATCCAATCTCTGCTAGCACCGCATAGTGAGATAGTTCTAATAGTGTTTGATCTACTGAACACCTTGCTGAAGGTAATATCAACAGTAATAACTTTCTTCGTGCCCAATATCACTAGATATTACATGTTAGAACCAATTAGGTAAAATCCCATAAGCTTTCTATTAGGGCGGTTTTCCCCTGGGTGAAACGTGTTAATGGAAACCGTCGACAGCAACGTTAATGGAAACCACGCTATTGCACAGTGGTAAAAAAGTCGATTTTAACGCTCTCAACTGATTGCTTCCTAAAATAGTGGAGCTATACCGACGGCGTCTTTGGCAAAGTTAATGGATATTACAAGCTTCGTATTTTGACGGCAGGACTTTCTTCATCAATCCCCCCAAAAGTGAGATCAAAATTCAATTTTTTTTTATGATTTCGAGATAGAAAGTTAATGTCTTCAGCAAAGTTGTAGAAAAAGTCCATACAAATAAATTGGCTGAAGACTTAAAAATCTAATGTTTCACTCAATTGGAGATAGAAAGCGTTGTATAAGAACTAACCTTCAAAAACACATTTTTCACTGAAACATTTTGTTTTTCAGTTTAAGAGCATACAAATATACAAAGTTATTGTAATATCAAAATACACAACATCAAAATTAATTGACCTCGTGATATTAGAAGCCAGTTCAGAATATCGCGATTCGGAGCTGTTCTTGATAGTTCTTAATCAGGTGTTATATATGCACAGCCAAACCAACCGAAATGAAAAACACCGACAAAGTGCGTGCACGTGCAGTACATAAAAAGGCTTACGAATTCGGATTATCTACACTTCATACGTAGATTCGATGTTTTGAATATTGTTTACGCGTGGCGTATCGTGAACGGATAAACTTACCACCACTTGAAAGCTCTTTCAATGTACTTTTCGATGCAGTCAACTCTATCTGCTCCTACCTGCTCCTAAGTGTGGTACAGCCTTCGAAAATACGACGAAACAACGGGAAAAAATTCAATAACTCATCCTGCCATTTCAGTGGGCAGCAGGGTAAATGCACCCTTCTTTTTGGGGAAATGCTCCTTAAACTTTGGAAAAATGCTCCTTAGATGCGTTTGCCCGGTATAATGCAATCGGAGGTATTAACCTTCTGATTAGCGCTTGCCGGTTGTTTTGACGGGTCTTAAGTTTCTTCAAGATTGTATAGCGCAATCTTCAAGGTAGTTTTGACGGATTTAAATTTCATTTTGACGAGTTCTAATTTCATTTTGAAGAGTCTTAATTTCGTTTTGACAGGTATTAATTTCGTTTTGACGACTCTTAAATTCAGAAACTTAAAACCCGTCAAAACTATACAATCTTGAAGAAACTTAAGGCCTGTCAAAACACCCGGCAAGCGCTAACCAGAAGGTTAATACCTCCGATTGCATTATACCGGGCAAACGCATCTAAGGAGCATTTTTCCAAAGTTTAAGGAGCATTTCCCCAAAAAGAAGGGTGCATTTACCCTTTGCTCACTGAAATAATGCAGGTATAGTACATATCTATTGATGTATTGATATTACAAATAACTTTGTATGACCACTACAAAACATACAAAATATTTAATAACATATAACGGGGAAAGGGAGGGACCATCAGGGCACCAAAGTGAAACGATTTGGATAGGGAGCATGGGACTGCCTCCTCCCTATTGTTAACATTTCGCGGAACAAGGGCTCTTCGATCCAATCTATTGGATTTATTCTGTTCGAGGGCTCGATTCTAGTGCTGTTAGTGTGAACTTTTTTTTGGAATGAGATTTTCTTCCCTAAATTCGCGGGAAATTCCATAAAAGAGCTTAATGATCACAAACAACAATAGAATCCTGATCAAATCGTTTTTCAGATTATTCCACTGCTATGGAAAGTTACCTTGCTACAACAGATGGTAGTAACGGGTGTCCACTAAATAATGAGAACGAAAAGAATGGGTCAGGAAAAAAATACCAGTGTAGTTTTGTTCAAACTGATTTATTTTATTAAAAGGGTCAACTTAAATCTTCAAACTAATTTTAGTGAATATTGTCATATGGTCCGTGGTCCGCCGTGCGGCGTAGCTTAGTCGTTATGCTGGAACATGACCGTTGGACGGCAGCCACATCGATTTTTCGGATGCAGCTTTTGATCCTGTTGGTAAGTTGCTTGGTGTTCTTGGCCTTCCAATTATCCTTGTATACCATGGAGCTCAAAAGACCGAAGAAATCCTCGATAGGACGGCACTGTGGCAAATTTGTCGGATTCCGGTCTTTTGGTACATATGGTATATTTTGGCTCTCCAAAAACGTTAGCGTTTTTTTTGCGTAGTGCGATGATGCCTTGTCCGGCCAAAACACGTATTTGCCATCCGAGTGATGTTGTTTAAGAAATGGGATGAGTATTTTCTGCAAACACTCTCTTTGGTACACCTCCTGGTTGATGGCCAAACCGCTTGGTTTGAACCACGGCTTCGAAATACCCTTATCGGATATTACGATGTATAACATAACCTTCGATTCAAATTTGTGCTTGAACTTATACATTACTTTTGGAGGAGTAGTAGATTTGTCCTTAGTGTAGAATCGGTCGTTTCCCGGTATCTGAGACTTCGAAAGAGGAAAGTAGCTTTCGTCGTCCAGAACGAAAGATTTTCCGCCGTAATTCCGAGTCATCCAGCGGCATTGGGATTTCACGGTTTGAATCTGCTCATCTGTGTACTCTGGGGATCTGGTTTTCTTTCTACACACTATTCCTTCTTTCTTTAGCGTCTTGCAGATGAGTGACTTCGAACAATGGAACTTTCGGGCTGCTTCCCGTTGACTTACTGAATCCTTGTTGTTGAACATGCTGCGCAGCGAGCGGAGCGTTTTCTCATTCATTATTTTCGCTGGACGGCCGCAACCTTTCTTCCGGGTTACTCTCATGCATGCCAGGATACGGTATACGGTGGATACCGGAACTTTTTCACGACAAAAATGGTCCACCGTGTATTTTTTTCCACGATCTTCGTTCGCTTGAAAGAATTGTACAACGCGCGCGCGCAGTTCTTACTGTTTCGACGGCATGCTGAACACGACTGAACATGTTAGAGTGAAATAAGAGTGTATGAAAATTTTCTGGAGAGTGCAACGATTCATTCATCTAAAGTGACATTTCTATGCGGCCGTTTTTGTTCTGATGGAAAAGTATTGAAATCATTCTCATTTTTTAGTGGACACCCGTTATTAAATCATCAAATCACCATCATGTATTGATATTACACATAACTTAGTAGAACATTGTATTGCCCTTGAAACTGAAAAACATAATGTTTCGGTGAAACACGTGTTTTGAAGGTTAGTTCTTATACAACGCTCTCTATCTCCAATTGAGTGAAACATACGATATGTGTCTTCAGCAAAGTTATTTGTATTGACTTTTGCTGAAGACATCAACTCTCTATCATCAATCATAAAAAAGTTGAATTTTGATCTCACTTTTAGGGGGATCGATCAAAAAAGTCATGCCGTCAAAATACGAAGCTAGTCATATCCTTTAACTTTGCCAAAGACGCCATCGCTCTAGTTCTACTATTTTAGGAAGCAATCAGTTGAGAGCGATAAAATCGACTTTTTCACCACCGTGTATATTGGGGGATTACTGTACCTCGATATCAACATAGAAGCGTAATATACGCATAATTTTTGTTCCGTTGGATTGTGACAATTCTCGATGTATTCCGAAAGTTGACTCGCACGAGGGGAGAAGTTCATTTCGTGTCGAGCGGAAGGATGAACCGGTACCTGAATGAAGTTCACTGGAAGAAACATCAAACAGCGAAAAGTTCTTCGCGGATTTTATTATTGGGAACGTCCATTAATTACGTCACGCAAAAAGTGACTTTTTATAACCCCCCCCCCCTTGTCACGTTTTTTGTATGGACCTTCACATTTTTTTGTATGGATCGTCACGTTTTCCAAACGCCACCTCCCCCCTACTTGCGTGACGTAATTAATGGACCTTCCCTAGGACGTTTAGCAAAACATGTATTTTGATATCATGATATCATGAATATTTGCTAAAAACATAAACCATCCACACTGCTAAAAACAATAAATTTAGCATTATGGTCCACTTTTTACGAAAACTGAGTAACATTTCCGTGTGCACGGTAATCTCAATTTACGCTCTTATGACTATAAAGTATGCTCTTTTGAGGGAAACTGAGACTACGCCAAAAATGAGTATATTACTTTTACTCTCTTTAGCGTTAACTGAATTCGTCAAAATGTGCATACTTTTTACTCCTTTTGAAAAGTATAAAATGCATACTTTATACTCCTTTTCAAAAGTAAGAAATGCATACTTTTTACTCCTTTTGAAAGGTAAAACATGCATACTTTTAACTCCTTTTGATAACTTAAAAGATGTGTACTTTTTAAGCATTTCGGAAAATCAATATTGCTCGAGTATTGCTGAAAATGGCTCAATTCCGTTATTCAAATTCGACAGTGAGAAAGACATTAATAGATTACACAGCCATGTTTATTAATTCAAAATAAAAAAAATTACAAAAATATGTCTAGAGGTTTTACGCAGAAATTGACTCAAAGTACCAGCACATCGTTCCCAAGCTTAATGATTCGTCCCTAAAAATGTATCCCGAATAGCTGAATTCGGCCTCAGGGCATGGGGGACCTATTTTGTTTCATACAGTGTTAAACATTTGTAATTACTGACAATAGCAAATATTTAACTTACCTTACAATTTAGCGAATGCGTCTGTATCCAACGTATTGTATAATTCCTCCATTTTTTTAAACTGCGACAGCCTAAAACAGTTCCGGAACTTAAACACTGCGCTTAGCATATAAATGCTTATCAAGTCACGAGTTAATTTTCTTTTTACAGTGGTGCCTACTTTTTACGCATTTTTCTGTCGCCGTTGACATACTTGAAAAGGCGTAATAAGTACTCTTCATACGTGTATAAAAACTAGTGACTTGTTGACGTATAAACTATAATCTTGAAAATATGCAAAATATAGTCATAAAATCAGATTTACCGTGTGAAAAAAAGAGAAAGGAATACAGTTCATTGAGTAGAATGGAACGGGAGTGTACAAACTACGAATATTGGGTCGTATCAATCTACCAACACGCAGATTAATTCTGCACAAATGTTGTTCCGAAAAGCTATCATTTCGAGAATCAGCGAAAACAGCATTTTTTTTTAAAGTCTGCTGTTTTCAAAATCGTGAGAAGTAGCAAGTAAGAACGCGTTCTCTTGTAGACCTACCGAAATCCGGTCGCAGAAATGGGCCAATGGACCGAAAAAATGAGCTGGCAGCAGTGCACCTTTTGTCAAAGAAATCGTATTCTGTTCGCTAGATTGAAAAAAAAACTGAGAATTAGTATCGGAACTGTGCAAAATACAAAAGAAGCGTAACAACATCAGAACTTTTAAGAAGCAAAGAGCACCTAAAAGGAGGAATGCCCAGAAAGCATAATCGAAAACAAGGCCACGGAGTTTGTAGAACCTTCTCTTAAAAAAGCTAAACTGATGCATTTTGATGGACGAAAAATAGTATGTTAAATTGGACACCAGTCCACTTCCAGGCCTCAAATTTTATGATGCGGCGCAGAGTAAGGATGTACCCGATAACGTACGGTACACTATAACTGAAAAGTTCGGAACGAAGGTGTTCGTATGGCAGCCGATTTGCTCTTGTGACATGAAGAGTTCTTCATATTTCACAAAGGGCACAATCAACAGTGAGGATTACATGAAGGAGTAAAGTAGGAAGAAGTTCCCCCATTGTTTGAGCCGGATCTAGCAGCTGCACACTATCCTACTTTGGAACTCCTCAAAAGTGAAAAAATCAGTTTCGTCGAACAATGGCAAAACCCACCAAACTTTCTTGAACTATGACCCATTGAATTCTGTGCAATTATTAAACAGCCTCTCGAGAAAGACTTCTGCCCCGGAAGTCGTTTGTCCAATTTGACGTACTTTTTATCGTCTATAAGAATGGATCCATGGAATTTGGTCAGCACGTGGTTATTCAGCTTTAGCGCCCGCGTTTTGGCCATAGTTCGTAAACGGTCCGATTTTTCAATAGCCCGTTACTTGAAAAACCTTCCCAAATGTGTACAGGGTAGGCCCAAATAAGTGACGTAGTATTTTGTTTCACTGTGGAATACTTCTAGCCATCGCAAGAGCCATCTGGTTGCCAGCATATTAAAGAGGGACTGCCCAACAAACATCGGTGTTGAATTAGAGCTTGTTCAAGCAAATTTGGAGAAGCTATTCAGCTGTTTCTTCTAGAATAGCTGAATAGCTTCTCCAAATTTGCTTGAACAAGCTCTAATTCAACACCGATGTTTGTTGGGTGATTAATATGTAAACAAACTAGTGTTCGCTAGATTCCGTCGACAAGAAGTGCCTAGGAAAAATATGGATTTTAAAAGACTACGAATTTTTCAGTTGCATTTGGCTGGAAAGCGTCCCAACCAGAACTGGCCGAGACCCGGAAGGAAGGAATATTCCGCACATTAATTGACCGGACGTTAAGAAGATGGAGGACGAGGGGAACCATCGATCCAAAGAAAAAACCAGGTCGTCCTCCCAGTGTACGTACCAAATGGCTTGTAAAGGTGGTGCGTGAGCGAATTCGCCGAAATCCTTGTCATTCTTCATATAAACTAGCTCAGGATATGGACGTCTCCAGGAAAACTATCAGATCGATTCTCAAAGAGCATTTGAGATTGGTACCGTACAAAAAAAAGAAAAATGCAAGGACTTTCGGAAGCCAACAAGAAGAACAGAGTCATTCGTTGTCGCGAATTACTTCGTCGGCACGGTGATTCCATGATTGTGTTTTCGGATGAGAAAAATTTCGTACTGCAGCAAAGTTTCAACGCTCAAAATGACAGGGTCTATGCAGCGAGTATTCAGGTTATCCCTTCTTCAATTCGCGCAGTTCAACGCTTCCAAAATCATACTTCGGTCATGGTTTGGGGAGCGATTTCTGTGGAAGGTCGTCTACCACTGCTTTTCATTGATAAGGGTGTAAAAATCAACGCATCATACTACGTAAAAGAGATCCTGGAACAGCATTTGAAGATGCATACTTCAATGATGTTCGGTAACCATACATGCGTGTTTCAACAGGATTCTGCGCCGTCCCATGGAGCAAAGATTACCCAAGCATAGTGCACCAAAAATATGCCAGACTTCATTCCTAAGGAATTATGGACAGCTTCTACGCCAGATGCTAATCCTCTGGATTACTCCATTTGGAGAATCATGGAAGCTCGCTTTCGAGATCTCAAACCAATGGGTATTGAAAATTCAAAGCTACCATACAGAATATATGGGATGAAATCCCCGAAAATCAGGTGCTTGCCGCTTGTAATGCCTTTCCGAAGAGACTAAAGGCAATAACTAAAGCTAAAAGCGATAGAATCGAAATGCAACTATGTACACATAAACAATAAAATATAAGAAACAGAATAACAAAGAAACATTTAAATTATATGTCTTTTCGTGGGAGATACAGTCTTTGTTTCATGCGTCACTTATTTGGGCCTACCCTGTATATTCCGAACTGTACTGCCAACAACACACCCAAGCACCAATTTTGGTTTTATAGGGGTTCTGGAGGACATGATTTAGATCTGTAGAATGTTTTAAAACCTCAATAAAACTTGCAATGTTACTAGGGATAAGTTTGTTGGCTTTATCCACGTGCGAACGTCCTGAATTCGCTCTAAAAGCCATAATGACGTTCTGACACAGTTTGCGGTTCACTGTACCCCTTCGAAGCATTTATCGCACCTTCCGGGAAACCGACAGGCGTTCCTCGAAACGTTTCTGCACTGCTTAGACGGTGGTTTTGGCGATTTACAACACATTTGCCATCTGCGTGTTGCAATCCAACCATGTCGGGATTCCTAACCTTTTAGATCAGAATTAATTTTCTTCTTATTTCTTTTATCACATGACATTTCAACAAAACATGAATTTATTTCAAGAGGTCAAGATTTCAGGAGATTGTTTTTGTTTTATAAAATGCTGTCAAAAGATTCCAGAATCGACCACCAGGAGCCCTGTACCAAACAAAACAAGTACACTTCGTACTGATATTAAATTGACAGAACTCTAGTTTTTCAAACAGCTGGAAAATTCTACGAAAATCTGAGAAGTTGTTCAAACGTCAGGAAAGTTCTGCAAACCGTAGTGGTTTCTTGCGAACTTTAAAAAGTTTCTTGCATGACGAATACGGATCGAAGCTAAATGAAAATAATAGTGAATATCTGCATTTTTTTGGAAAACATTCATTAACGATCTGTGAACTTCAAAGAAGATCTGAAGATACAAATCAAGTTTCAACCACATTTTTCTAACTGATCAATGCGCGTATAAATTATATTTTCCGGGTCTGAAAAATCTGCAGCTACGCCTGAAGAGGGTTGCTTGGTACAGGACAACCATCTTTACCAGGTTGAGTAAGTGATTAGGAGTTCTACTAAGGGGTTGCTTCCAATAAAACGCATACAATCCTACCATACGACTTTTGAATGTCCATACAGAGCTGGGAAATATCAGCGATGATATCAGGACGCAAGAAATGGGTTTCCACCCGTGTCGAGGAAATCTGCTGGGTTGAAGATCCTGGGCAAAAATCATTATCGTGCTTACTTGCCTCATAATATGAGAAAAACGGTTATGCTAGTCGTTCGGTGTGTTATGTAGCATCAATAAAAAGGAAGCTCTAATTCAACGTCCAAATCGACAACTTCAATAGGTTAGTTTTAAAAGAAGCAGAAAGTCGACGAAAAGAATGTTATTATTTTAAAATGAGGCTGTTACAACTTGGAAAGTAGAATAATGAAGTATGATTTTACTTAAATATCTCAAACATGTTCCCGGTTTTGTACCGATTAATTTTTATGTTGTCATTTTCAACTACATTGTATGTTACACTGTATTCATTTCACATCAAATAACTGTCACAACCGTTCAACGGGAACCTTCCAGTGTCCAGTTCATACAAATAGCCACCAGATGCGACTCCATTAGATTCAGTAGCCTCTAAATTGTTAGGACATGTTACTCAAATCCATTTTTTTCCACCACAATTTGAATTTCAAGTTGAGGTCTCGAAACCTCTCAAACCCAGAATGTACAAAACGAAATTTATAAAACCACAAAGTCCATTCAACTTAAGTGCAGCTTACTAGCTAGAGAGCTTTTACTACAAATAAAAACGATAACAGATTTGGAACATTTACAAAACTAATCAAATTAGAAAAAAAACACATTTTTTGAATAAGAACAAAATTCTATAGAGCGAGCTTGGCGCTACTTTTGTTTTCTACTCACATCGTAATATCCAAAACCTCGATTATAGAACCCACAGTAAACCACCACCAACCTTTTTAACCAGCAAAAAAGAAAACAAAGCAAAATCTGACCGCGTCCACAGATCTTAACTATAGTGCCAAAACAGTTCAAATAAACCCGGATAAAACATAAAAATAGAATGAATGAACTAACTAATAATAATCAATGAGAAAAACAAACTAAAATACCAGAAATATTGTTACCCACTTACAATCAATAACATAAATAATACAACTTCTGCAACCCTTCAGTATCGTAGAAGCCTCGCAAAAACTGCAAAACCGGAAGGAAAACAAATGTCTAAGCACTAAAAAATTATCCTTTAATTTGAATCGATTTGAAAAAAAAAGTAATCTTTTCTCCTCTGTTGATTGAAGTCAACGTAAAAACGTTGAAATATGCAATAATGTAGTGTATGCGTGTATCTGTGTGCTACGGTTCGAGATAGTAAGATGTGCATTCCGTTAAAACTACACCAAAAAAATAACTGAAAACATATGTTAGGGGATTCGGAAATAAATTTATTCAACTATTTTTCAACAAGATTTTGTTGGTTGGCTTCTGATAGTTCATTATGAGAAACTGTCCATGTTTTCGAAATGAGGCGTCTGTAACAAACCAACACAATGGGTAGGTGCTAAATGCTCTAAATGCTTGGCATCGTTTTGGGTCATACGTAAAAAATACGCCGAATTTGAGTCGTCCAATTTTTGGTCATTCCAGATCTAAAATAGCAAACTCAAATTTGGCGTATTTTTAATTTTTTTTTTTCAGCAGAAAAAGTTGTCAAAGTCCGCGAAAAATGTTTGGTTTGGTAGGCGGTTTGTAATTGTGGACTGAAGTGATATTTTCGTAAAAACTGGGACTGTAAACCATATTAATCGAAGTCGAAAAAGCGAAACCAAGAAAGCAGCGATACTTTCCGTTGCCGAGATACATCTTGAGAAGGATGCAGTGATTGTCGGACAGATCGGTCGCGCCATGGACGTTTGTCTGGATGGTAAATGATGCCGAATGAAAGTTGCAAAATTCTTAAGATTTCGGCTATTGGAAGATGCGTTCTGGCAACTACCACTGCTTCATACGAACACCATACTACCATACCAAATTCTAGGACCTCAACACCGATCATGCAACGTTGGACTTGATAGCTTATCTCTTAGATTTTATCACATTTGCAGATCGTTTCGATGTTTCTCAGATATACGACACTAGCGCCATGCTGTGCTGATCCATGATTGAATGTGTGCCGCAACTTCCCGTCTGATTGGACACCTAAGGTGTGGCCCAGTTAGAATTTGGAACATTGACTATTGTGCATATTTCGGATATACCTTAACAAAATAGTATTCTGTTTTAACTAAACTGTTCGACTTTATGTGAACTTTAGAGGGAAAATACAAAAAAATACATCTCAATTTCGAAGAAATTTGTGGACTTTTCCCGGAATACGTTTCATTAACCGGCGCACATTATTCTCATCCATCATTTTGGTAATCTTATTCCACTTGGTTCTCAATTCATTGATGCTGTTAGTTGATGGAGTTCAGGACATCATTGAAAACGCTTCCTGAAGTAAGTTGTCAACAAACTCAAAACTAGAAATATATTTAATTTAGTCGCTTACATTGCGAATTAGTTATAAAACTCACAAACTTAGTTTCCTTTTACACATTCTGTCCAAAAACTTTCCCAACTAACAAAACAGTCCGTACCCTACAACAACAAATTAGAAATCAGCAGCAATTTTAAATTCACAGCTACTTACGGTAAACTTTCTAATTTGGGGATTTCTTTGCCCTTCCTGCAATTTCCTCAGAATAAGTAATTTTGTGCCTTCGATTTCCGCTCACTACAATTCCAAATAATTTAATTCTTCACTAATTCAACGAATGTCTCTAATTCAGTACAATTGGATTTACTTCTTATCATTTATATAACAAAGATGTCAGCGCCCTGTGTTATCATTCCACATACAACTACCAAGTTGTCTACAATGTAAACACGGGTTCCGTTCCGGCTTCGACCCTTTCTATCTTGGCGTAACAGATGCTTTTGACGACACTGCCATTCACCTTCAACTTCCTCTTCACAATAGCCCAAAATCTCTCTATCGGTCTGAGCTGGGGCCAGTTTGGTGGGTTGAGTTCTTTCGGTATAAACTAAATACCGTTGATTTCATACCACTGTAGCACTGTTTTACTGTAATGACAGCTTGCAAGATCTGGCCAAAACATGACAGGTTCATTGTGGGATCTGATGAATGGAAATATTCGCTTTTGGAGACATTCCGTTCTGTACAGCTCTGAATTAAATGACTTATCAGTGATGAAAACCTTGGTCTTCCTACCGCAGCTACAGATGCCTTGCTAAATCGTGTATTTACGTGCAAATTTATCTGCAAACACAAACTTGAATTTGGCAGGAACATCTCCCCGAGCCGTGGCCAAGTAAAATTTTTGTCCCGGTAGCTGTTTGAAATCGGCCTTTACATAGGTTCATCATTCATGAGGAGACAGCCATTGAATTTTGTCAACACCTGATCATACAGTTTTCTGGGACGGATTCTGGCCACATTGTTCTGCTTTTGATCCCTATTTGGTTGTCTACAGGGACGGTATGACTTGAAGCCTTCCCGGAGACGAATCCGTTGCACGATGCGGCGCGAAACTTTTTGGCCAAATCGCGGTCTGAGATGTTCGGGTTTGCCTTAATGTTCTTGATGACTTTGTTCAGCAGTTGACGGTTGACAGTACCCGCCAGACGCTTACTTTGAGGCTTGCGATCCGTCGACAAAGTTTCTCTGTACATTTTCTAAACACGCCACACGGAATTTCGGGGAAAACCCAACACTTTAACAAGTTATGGCCCAGACCACGAAGGGTTTTCCAAATGATTGCGCACAATTATTTTTCTTCTTTCTTCTTCCATTTTGTATTTCTCTGAAACACGTTCGAACTGCACCGCGAAAAAAAACTTCTGATGTTGTTATTGTTATAGGGAACACATAAGATGTCATAGTTTACAAATCCGAGGATCGCTGTAAGAATCAAAAATGTTTGTTCCAATACTAAATAGGCCATACCTGATGTAATCGACGATTCCGATTCAGTTGCCTATGCTGTGATCTATTTCAATCACGTTATTCGCTATAATAACTGTTATCGCTTATGTGTCCTTATGTCGTTCAAAGTCTAAACCTCTTGAGACAAACCGGAACTTCGGATATTGAGACTAATAAACCGATGGTTTAGGATAGACTGTGTCGTTTATTCTCAAGATTCTGTTTGGTAAACTTTTGGGCATATGCGGAAGGATGTGGAAAGATATACTTAAAACAATCGAAGTGACGTTTAGAATTTATTATGAGTTTGAAAATACGGAAAAGGAAAAGGAAAAGGTTTAAAGGTTGCTTGTTTATTGACTGAGCAGTTTCTCAGTAGGTCAAGAATTTGGGTTTTAGCTGTTTATGTCAAGATAGTAGTGGAATGAGGAAATGGTTGATGATTTACGGAATGTGATGGAATTCTATCTGAGTAAATCAGGATAAAAGGACACTAGAAACCCTAGCAAAGTAAAATAACAAACTGGTATCAAATAAGTAACAAGCTGTTGTAAATGTAGCATCCGGAACGTAACTTTGAGTGTGTCAGCATTTATTATTGTGGGTTTCAAATAAGGGATTAAAAACACATCAAATAGAACATACAACTGAGTCATATTTATCCTTGAGTCTCGAAGTATTAACGTGATCACTCGTGTATCACTCGTACATCACATATTCATTATTTTTAAGAGTGTACTCAACTCTCCGACAGCGTTGAAGTTGGAGTTAGGCAAGACGCCTCTTTCGACGCAATCTCTGTACTGTGACACGTCGTGCAACAAGGTAAGGCCATACATATCACCCCAGTACAGGCAAACAATTCTGCAGTACGTTCCATGGACTTGCTCACCCGGGACTACGCACTACTTGACGACTAGTTGCCGAACGTTTTGTGTGGAAGAATGTGCATAAGGACCTTCGGCGTTATGTGCATGCTTGCATTCAGTGCCAACGATCGAAGGTCCAACGCCACACCAAAGCACCTTTGTCAGATTTTCCTTTACTTGACAGTCGTTTCCGTCACGTTCATGTCGATATCGTTGAACCTCTTCAACCTTCGAATGGCACCCGCTATTAGCTGACAATAGTTGACCGTTTCTCTCGTTGGCCTGAGGCACTCCCTATGCAGGACATGATGGCAGAGACAGTTGCACGTGCTTTGAGTACGGTTTGAACCCGAAACTATTACTACCGATGAAGGTATTTAATTCGAGTCCGACCTGTTTAGATTGGTTCGAAGCGCATTCGAACGACACTGTATCACCCTCAAACGAATGGGTTGGTTGAGCGGTTTCACCGTACTCTGAAGGCAGCGGTAATGGCAGGGGACGCGAAACACTGGAGCGTACAACCGATCCGATGGTAATGCTGGGATTGCGTGAAGCCTTTTGGACGGATTTTGGTTGCTCTGTGGTAGAACTCGAACTTTCTGTGGCACATCCACCATCAGGTTCCGTACGGTATCCTCAGATACGCTCGCCGTGACGATTCTCCATCTTCTCTTGAAATCATCGGTATCATTTGCTTTCTTCTTAGTTTCGAAGAGTTTCCGCTTAACTAGAGCCGAGTACTTCTCTATTGGACGAAGTTCTGGAGTTAGACGGATTGGCGGTTTTTGGCACGTATTTGAACTCTTGTACCTTATACCATTCCAGGACGGATTTCGCATAGTGACAAGAGGCCAAAACAGAGCTGGAGACTCGTGTCATCTGATAAACGGTAGCATCCGCTTCTGCAGACATTCTTTCTCGTACACATCCTAATTGATAGTGCCGGTAAAGACGAAACTTTTAGATTTTCGACCATAACTACATATGGCCCGTAAGCTGTTCAAAGTCTTCTAGTAGGGAAACTGCCCTCATATTAATCTCATTGTTCCTATATTCATCCTACGATGAATCAAACAATTGGGCAGTTGAAGGATCGGTTTCGTTTTCTAATAATGTTTGCTTACGTTAAATAACTATAACAAACATTACTAACTAATCCTGTCACGTGTATATCGTTTTATTTCAAGTAGGATGAATTGCAAAGTGATGAGATTAATATAGGTACATCTTCCCTACGTATGTTTCGTCGTCCATTACGATACAAGAAAATGTTGCAAAAAATGTGTGTAAAGCTCCTTAGCACGACTTTTTGCAGTGAAATTTTGCTTGTCATCTCGGGTGGGCACCATTTCCACGTTGTACACCTTCAGTTCTTGTCTCTGCTTCTCTTTTTGTACGTATGCTTTTGACTTCCCAACATTGCGAGCCACATTTCGCACAGAAAGATTGGGATTTTTCTCAATAATGGCAACCACCTTCTTGTCCATTTGTCGGGAGCATACTTTTCGATTTGTTCCACTTCCAACCTTCCGATCCACAGGCAAGCGCTGGTCAAATGATTTGCAAACACAAAACACGGTACTTTTCGGTAGTTTTAGTTTCTTGGCAAGATCGCGTACCGATAAATTCGGATTTTGCTGCCGTTCGTACAAAATGCGTTTGCGCACTTCCACTTGATTCGACGCCATTTCACTGAATGTAACAAGAATGTAAACATGATGTACCACGACATAAAGTGGAGAGTTTCAGCTGTCATATAAGTGAAACGTTTCAGCGATCCGTGAAATAATTCAATATCTACACTGAAAGAAAAGTGTCCAAAATTTAACGAGGATAGACTTTAACATCATCACGCTAAACCAAACGTGTTTATTAACCGTGAACTTTCAACTTGTACTCATGTGTTCGTCATGATCCATGCCTTTAAGAAGCCTTTAGTTCAGCCCTACGAATGACCTTATGAGGAAATTGAACGACATGCCAAGTACATGGATATACGAATCAACTCTAAAATTCAGCGTATTTCCATCGACCGGATCAAGCCTGCGTTCATTTGTGATGAGTCTTAGTCTTAGCATCATGTTGTTTCGAAGCGCTCTAGGTTGAACGTTAACATTTATTTGGTCCAAGATTGCAGAGCACTATATTCTGCCTTGTAATGTATCTGCAATAAAAAGCGTCCTCGAGGTTTCTCTTCTGGTACGGAGAAGCTCCAGATCGATCAGCTGGCAACGATTTTCATAACTGGGCTGATGAAACGGGTCCCGCCACGGCAGGTTCCTTAGAGCAAATCGAAGAAAGCGTCGTTGAACGGACTCGACTCTCTCAGCACCATTGTTGTAATTTAGGTTCCAAACTGTAGAACAGTACTCCAATGTGGACAGTACAGTGATTTGAGGCAGTAGATGTCGGAGAATTTTTTTGCTATCCTGAAGATGAAGCCCAATGTCCTCGACGCCTTATCAACCACATACGAGATGTGTTGCTTGTATGAAAGTTGAGAGTCCAGAATAATTCCCAAATCTTTTACTTGATCCACGCAATCTATTGTTGATCCTTCGAGTCTGTAGGTAATCGATTCTTTTTTCTGAGAAAACGTGATTACCGAACACTTCGCAGGGTTAACCATCATTCTGTTTAAATTGCACCAGCTGGAAAAGTCTTCGAATTGACGTTGGAGGAAGATGCAGTCGTCAGTCGCACGAATCCGAAAGTAGATTTTAAGATCGTCTGCATACGATAGTTGTGGGCCTTCGATGACCAAATTCACATCGTTGAAATAAAGTAGGAAGATCAACGGTCCGAGGTGACTTCCTTGAGGTATCCCTGACGTGGCTAGATAAATGCCGGATTGGCAGTTCCCAATAGTGACCATCAGCTGTCGATCGGTCAGATATGAGCGAAACCATCGCAGAAAGTTGCCGCTAACCCCAAGTTTTTCTAGTTTCGCAATCGCAATGGCGTGGTTCAGCTTGTCAAATGCTGCTGACAAGTCGGTATATATGACGTCAGTTTGAACTCGTACAGCCATACTATCCGTGATATACGATGTAAGAAACAGTAGATTAGTAACGACCTGAAGTGAAACCGTGTTGATCACAACTTAGATGTTGCTTGCAATGAGAAACTAGAAGCTCCATGACGACTAACTCAAATAGCTTCGAGATCGCGCTCAACGAAGTGATTCCGCGATAATTATTCATGTCTCCTTTGCTTCCTTTCTTGTGGACCGGAAACATATGTGCAAATTTCCAGCAGGATGGGAACACTCCTTTTGCGACGGACATTTGGAATAGGCGAAGCAACGGTGTCAATAAGCAGGTAATGTGTCTCTTCAGGAATACTGACGGAACACTATCGGGTCCAGGATTGTAGGACGACTTGAGTTGTTTTGCGGCGGTTGTAATCATGTCGACGGTGATATCGATTGAACCCAGAGCTTGACCGTATAGTGGCACATTGTTAGCTGCTGATGTAACGTGTTCATCAGTCAACCTCTCAGGCGGCATATCTCCTGGGGGGATGAAGCGACTTCACCGTTTAGCACCATTGAAGATGGTAGGCCAGACTCTCTGCGCTGCTCGTTTGCGTGCTTCCAAAAAGTCTTCGGATGCGACCTGGGTTTGGACTGAACCCCTCGTAAATATGACGAGTAGCATCGACAGCTGACTCGCTTGAACTCATAATTGAGCCTGACGTAGTGATTTTTCAGCGCAAGCGTACGTTAATTAGTAAATTTTCTCAACGCCGCTCTCTTAGTCGATTTCAGTCTTCGAGATTTGCAAGTTTGCCAAGGAAGGTGCGACTCTTTTTAGTGGACTCTTTTCGGAACTTGCCTGTCAATGACATATGCCAAGACGTGTAAAAAAGTTTGCGCAGCGGAATCGACGTATTCAGGATCGAGGATACTCTCCCAGGCTATGTTAGACAGCAAATATGATACTACGGTGATCGGCTTTCCGGAAATCGTATGACACAGTAGCAGAAGTGCCGTCAATGCCTCGAACGTGGTTGCCTTCCACGGCGACAATCAAAGGAGGGTGGTGAGGAGCCTTCTTTACTAGTGGAGTTGGAGCCGTAGAGATGAATGGAGCGGTGTCATGCTCCGGTTGTTCTCGATTACAACGTGATTGATTTGAGATAGCGTGGCTGCACTATAGTTATCAAGAAGGTAGGCAAGGGGGAAGGGAACCCCCTTTGACAGGCACCTATCACTACTATCCCTGTCAATACTTTCTCTTCACAAGAATAAACGAGTTGAGTTGTACGTCGCGCTCTTGTTTTATTTCCCGTCTCGCGAAAGTTTCCATAGTTTATTCAATTCTGAAATCTAGTGTCGTTGTCGGGAGCTCTTATTAGAGTTGCTAGAATGTAAGGTTGGGAAGAATTTTCGTTCGCTTTACACTGATCCTGGCGGAATGGAACAAACCATCGCTGTCCGTTGCTTGGAATCAACACGTTAGAACTAAGAAGACGTAGAGCGCAAGCTGTTTTTATGGCTAAGATTATGGTGGAATTGACTCTTCGGAACTTCTCAATCAGTTGTGCTTGTATGCCCCGCAAAATCAATTATTGAAAAATGTCTCAAAATGTGTATGATAATGTCTTATCTTCATTTAGATGGATTTCAGCCTTAGGCTGGCTACCTTACGTATCGCACTCTTCAACACCCGGGACCAACGATTTCACTTCCCTTCCCAATCTTGTGTGTGTCTTGCAACATCCTAAGGCTTTCTTTTGGTTCTATAACGAACTGACTCTTAGCACACCTTAATTTACAAAAAAAAAGAACGTTAGTATTTATTATCTTCTGTCCAAAACGGTGGGGAGAAAACATTTTCCACCCCGTTTGTCGCTTTCGGGATCCCTTCAATTCATTTCACTCTTTTTTTGTTTTAATTAAATATCGCCCTTTGATCGCTACTAGTACTCATCTCGCTGTGCCGGTTTATAGAATCGTCTTAAATATATAATCTTACATAGTCAACATTCATCTGTTTCGCTTTTATTTGTCTGAGTGCCAGTCGTTGGCCTAGTTCGAAATGCCAATTCCAACTCCACGCGTAACGTAGGTTTGAAAATTTAACGTTTCTAATCTTTTTCGTTTAAATCATATTCGATCTTCATCGTACATAAATCTCATCATATATCAGCATGTTTGTGTTTGTGTATAAGTGTCAACGATTGTTCTGCGATTTTTTTTTAGATTTATTTGTTTATTTCTTGCCCTCCACATGCGGGTAAGTGAGTTTCGTGGAATTTTTGCTGTGCTTATCTTAAATTATCCTTTAACTAAGTCGTTTAGAAGTCCATTTGTTCGAACGGTATCTTGGCATGCGAATGGCTCGCTTTCAACGCAGTCTCTTTGACATGTACCATATTTTTTGTTTGATAAGTTTAAACCGAACGTTTCCTTAAATGTCTCACTATGTTTATTTTTCATATTGAAAATAAAGCATACTTCTGAGGTGGAATAAAGGATATTTTTAAATTTGTTAAAAAACTAAAACCGCTTCTTTCGAAGACCGATCCAGGTAAGCGAAAATACTTGAACTGTGCAATTGAGATACTGCCGAATGTCACTTACAATCAATTTGAGAAATAACTGGGAAGCAACTAAAACCTACCATTAGATTAAATTCAATTACCTTACCTTTGTAACCACCTGTCATGCATTATCAATCGCTCCCATCTCAATCTGCTGGACTTTCGCGCGCTCAGAAGAATATACTATTCACATCAATTTTAGGAAAGATGATATCACCGCTTTTGCTTCCCTGCCCGGTGCTACCGCCGCCGTTGTCGACGTGGCCACTATTGCTGCTGCTGCTACTACTACTACTACTTCCGTAGGACGACGGCTGCTGCTGCTGCTGAACCCGGTAGTAGTAGGGATCGGTGAAGGCCGGATCGTAGTACGAGGTGGGAAGTTGCTTCTGACGCTTTAGGGTGCGCTGCTGCTGTTGCTGCTTGTCTACGCTGTCTACCATTGGCGGTGGCGGCGGCGGCGGTGGCAGAGCTGCTGGACGACGCTGCACTAATCAAAGAATGCGGCTGCAATGACCATTTTGTGCGTCACCACCGGTGGCTTCTCCGTTGGTGCTGAAACTGCTACTACTACTACTGCTGCTGCTACTGCACTCCAAGGTGGAGGAAAGCAGTGGCACCTGGTGCCACAGCAGGGCGAATCTGAAATGGAAAGATGGCTTTGCATTAGTTTGACGTTTGCTTAATATCCGAATAGCTTTCGCGTTGAATTAGAATATGCAGAATTGAGAATCTCCAGTTTCAGTCGACATAATAGCTAATGAGACTTAAGAACAGGTCCGGGAAACAGACTCTGAGTAAATCTCAAAAACGGATCACTCATATGTAGTATATTTTTATAGATCAATAAGTCAGCTGAAGGGATGATTGAAAAGCGCTGGTGGGGAGAATGCTTGACTCGTATTACACCCTTTATTCGAGGACAGATTCAAAATACTGTAATTTACCTGTAATTTTGTACTGTAATAGCCCAGTATTTTTCGTACCGGTGCATTGGGTGGGGGGGTCAACATGTTCTAGGGTACGAAAGTGACCCCGTTGGCTTCGCCTCTGTAGAAACTCCTTGAGTTTACAGTCCCGGTAGTCACGAACGGCGCACTCAGTTCACCACATAAGCAGATCGCTTGCCAAATCATGTATTTCTTGGCAAACTTTGAAAGTTTCTGCTTCCTTACTTCCTCCGGAACATCAAACTTGAGCTGGGCGGTGAAGAACAGTAGCCCGGGAAGCGGGGGAAGTCCCCGGGGGGGGTGTCTTATTTAGGGGGGGGAAGGGGGTGGTGGATTTTTTCCCGTTTTTTGGTGTGTTTTGCGGTGGGGGGGGTCTGGTTGGTGGGGGGGGCCCCCCGGGGCGGGGGGTTGTGGGAAGAAAAGTGGACATATTTTTTGGGCCTGCGGGGGGGGGGGGTGGCTGGTTCTTTTCTCCGGGCTTCAAATGGTGAGTGGACAACTTCGAAGGAGGGTGCGACCGACCTCTCGTCCTCACAAGTTCCTACCTCACGCCTCCACGAGTCATATGATCACAAAAGACTGCCAGCTGAAACATGGAGACGCTGGTTGGCGTAGCCTGGGCAATGCTGTCAATTTGACAATAGCGAAGTGAGGGGGTGCGACTGAAGATCGTGTACCTTAAGTCATATTGTATATTTTCCATTCTCAATTTATTAATAATTTCAGCACGCATTAGAATCATCGGCAACGAAAGCTCTCAATTAATAACTGTGGAAGTGCATTTGGAACACTGAGTTGAGAGCAGGCAATAAGCAATTTATGCAAGCAATAAGCTTGAAATGCTACATATAATAACGCTTTAGAATCATCTTTGCATTCCAAAACCATGTAAGAGCCTGGAGCAACATGACAGGCATCAAAGGCTCAATTTGTTTTTCAGCATTTCAGCATAACATTTAATTTAAAATTGCACTTCTAAACTTCAACTACTATATTCATAAAAGACTGGCATGTGCTTATAAGCAATGTAGGATTATATTTTAATATTGTATTTAGTGGTATTATGGTAAAATAAGCCATTTATTTCAGGAATCATCAAACCGGACTTTTCGTTCACTCCAATTGCTATCTTTGAAATGTTGCTAGAACAGTATAAAGAAAGATATATAGATAAGATAATAGAAAGATAATATTTGGTATTACAATGTCATATAAAATAATATCTTTTATGGAAATTTTATCTTCGATATTTGGAATGATCTATTCTGTTTTCAGCTTTCCCAGAACTAGTAGGATATTAATACATATCTAACTTTTATTTATTTTTCAGTAACAATCCATTCAAGTTTGAAATTTGAATAAATTAGCATTTTTGTTTATAATGATATCTTAATGTGTTGTGTACAAAATATATTAAATATAAAATAACATATAACGGGGAAAGAGAGGGACCATCAGGGCACCCAAGTGAAACGACTTGGATAGGGAGCATGGGACTGCCTCCTCCCTATTGTTAACATTTCGCGGAACGAGGGCGGGCTCTTCGACCCCATCTATTGGGTTTATTCTGTCAAACGAGGGCTCGATTCTAGTGCTGTCTGTGTGACCTTGCTTTTGGAAGGAGATTCTTTTCCCTATATTCGCGGGTTTCGCGTAAGTGTCTCTGCTTACGGGCCCGCCCAAACGTTTTTGGCCCTTCATACAGGAGCTTGATGATAACAAACAATAATAGAATCTTGATCAAATCGTTTTTCAGATTATTCCACTGCTATGGAAAGTTACCTTGCTACAATAGATGGTAGTATTATATCATCATCATCATCATTCATTTGAGTGCCTCCACCGGGACGGTTCGTTCGTTGCTCCGCCGTGCTGTGAAATTCAAGTCGGAAATTTTCGCCCAAAAGTGCCAATTTTGCGACCAGGTGTATCGAAAAGTTATTCCGAAGTGTGCGGTGTTGTACTTTTGTGAAAAATTGCCCCGGTTCTCGTTCGGTAATGACGGGAAATTTGTTTGGCCCGTCCCAGTCTCAGACGACGGCCATTGAAAACCATTATTTCCCGAAGTATGTAGGTATAGCAGCCGTTGTTGGGAAGAATAAGCACAGAAAAGAAGGAAGCAGAAAGTCGCTCACCACATCGGCTCTTTTTTTTTCCTCTACCACTCGTTCGTTCATCGTCGGTCGTTGGTCGGTCGTCGGTTTTACGCTTATGCTGTTAGCTTTGGAAGCAGCAGCGTCAACCAGAGTGCTGCCGTGTGTATTCGTCAGGGACGAGCATTCTCGTGAGATCCTGTTTTAATGATGTGTTGTGTGATCCGCGGTCGGTAGTTCGATCGGTCAGTCAATCGGCAAAGTGGTGAGCGCATCGAGCGAAAGCATCGGCAGCAGGAGTGTTTATGCGTTTGTGTACAATCATCATCATTATCATCACGTTCATCACAACATAGTTGTGTATCTATCGAAAGCGTGAGCAAGTGTTGCCAACGAAAGTTTTTGATATGCAGGGTGTATTAGCAATGATCTAAATGGTGGCCGTTATTGGTTCTTTGAATATTTACACACGGTGAATGGTTCGCTGGCATGGCAGAAAGTGTACTGCACAGAGATAAGGAGAAGAGAATATCTGTGAAGAACTAATGTCGTTTTCGGTTATTGCCAGTGCGGAACTGGGTTCGCCCTAGGTCCGCCCTAACAGCTGTCAAAACGTTTTTTTATTCAATCCAGTCGGACCTGGATCCGCTCTGGATCCGACCCAACATCGATGAGGTTCGCTCTCAAGTTTTTTTGAGGTCCAACCTGGGTTCACCAACACACACAAACATGAACTGTCAAAATAAAATGTTTATGTTTGTTTATGTTTATGTTTTGCACTAATACCATGATACTGGCTCGACTCTGGATCCGTTTTCGTTCGGTAATTGCGAGTCAGACTCAGACCTGACCCAGGTTTAAAACCGAAAACGACATAAGCGGATAGGATCGATGTTCCAGTAGTTTCGGGAGGGGTTCTGGAAAAAAAGGCGGCTCAACTTGTCTTATCTCTATTTGTAGGATGTCCACAGAAAAGGAGACATTCCGCCACAGAGAAAAACAACCCAGTATAGTGAGCAATAAAACATATTACCTACACAGGCAGAAAAAGCGATGAGCAAATAAAGACAACGACTTTTTCTCGTTCTTTTTTTCATTTTATTTACGGAGTTTGCGGTGATTAGGTCATGCCTGACTATTCGGGGTGCGATGCAACTGGCGTTCGATGTTCTGTTGCTTGTTGGAGCGGTCCCATGCTTTTGGCGGATAGTGCTAATTACATACTTTTAGCGTATCGTTAACCAAAACGAACCCTGCTGCTAACCTTTTCCCAACTATCCAACATCCCAGTGGTTTCTCGTGGAAGTGCAGAGGATTTCTCGGCTTCTTTCAAAGCGAGTATCACGTCAACACGTTTCTTCCCATTCCCTACTTGACCATTAGGGCACGGCCGGCGCCGGTATTGCTTCATAATAGATCACCAGTTCTTACACATTGAGGATGTATGTTAGTCCCAAACATCATCTGTTGGTTCTTTGTGTAATTAAAGGGTGTCCACGATGAAATTGCCACACACAAAATTGATTCGCAAAATTCGAGTTTTCATCCGATTGCCATCAAATTTTCAGGAATTGAGAAATAACTATTAAACTTCATTTTACCATTTTACTCGTATTTTATTTACAGTCCATACGCAAATGCCCGCACCTTGGCCTTAACCCCGGCCATAAGATTCTGCACAACCTGTGAATCAACCGTTTTTTGCATGTAAACCCATTCTTTCTTCAGTTCCTCGACTGTCTTCACTACCTTAGGTCGTTCCAGAAGGTGCTGCTTCAAAATCGCCCAGTACTTCTCGATGGGGCGGAGCTCCGGAGTGTTGGGAGGGTTGAACATTTTCGGCACGAAATTGACCTTATTGTCCGCATACCACTTCAGCACGTCCTTGGAGTAGTGGCATGAGGCCAAATCCGGCCAGAAGATTGTTGGGACGTTGTGGGCCTTCAGGAGAGGAAGCAACCGCTTCTGGAGGCACTCTTTTATGTACACCTGTCCGTTCATCGTGTCCTGGGTCACGAAAGGTGCACTCCGTTTCCCGCACGTGCAGATGGCTTGCCAAACCAGGAATTTCTTCGCAAATTTGGACATCTTCTGAGTACGGACATGCACCGGAACGCTGAACTTATCCTTGGCCGTGAAAAACAGGTTGCCGGGGATCTGTTTGAAGTCGGCCTTCACATATGTTTCGTCGTCCATGATGCAGCATTCAACTTTCGTCAGCATGTTGAGGTACAACTACCTGGCACGGGTTTTGGCGGACTTGTTCTGCTTCTCGTCGCGATTAGGGGCCTTTTGTACCTTGAACGTTCGAAGCCCAGCCTTAGTTTTGGCCTTCTGGACAAAACTTCGGCTTAGGTGCAGCTTCTTAGCCACATCCCGAACGGAGGCGTTCGGATTTCGGTTGAAGGCCCCAACTACGCGGTTGTGATTTTTGGTGTTGTACGGAATACTTTTTCCTTCACTTCTGGGCTTCCGATCGGTGGTCAACCGTTCCTCGAACCGCTTAATCACTCGCGACACCGTGGAATTCGCGATTCCCAACGTTTTAGCGATGGAACGATGCGAGAGACCCTTGTTCTCGTGATGAATGCGCAAGATTTTATCACGCACAAGCTGTTCTTTCGACTCCATTTCCGCGAGTTTTGATCACAGGACTTTAAAACTTGCAGGATGTAAATAATGCACTATGAACTAAATCCACCCAAATTTTCATAAAATTCTACCCAACGGTTAAAAAGTTAGAGCAATTTCATAGTGTGGCAATTTCATCGTGGACACCCTTTACAGCTGATGTGGCAATAACGGAATAGCATCCGTTGGCGGTCAATCATGCTCATGCTCATGCTCATGAATAACTCGATTGCAAAAGCAATATCATTGGTATTTATCATTCAATGTTCAAGATAACCACGTATTTTCTCAACCTAGGCTGTAAGTAGAGCTACAAATTCAATTGTTTACCGGCATAATCGCAAGCGAAAATAGATGAAGAAAATGGATCAACGAAGATGGGCCCTTTCAAATGTTACGCGAGATATTTGCAGTTCCCGTAGTCCGTAGGAGCGTCGATTTACCAATACGGGTTTCGAGGACTCGATGCCCGATACAGGCGATCGTCTTTTCGGGGAAATTCGTTTGACTGCCCAGGAAAGTAAAAGTATCTTTCTGCTTGCCATACATTATACGATTGGATGCTATGGAATGACAAAGTAAGCCCTCAATTAGGAACTGTGGAAAAACACTAATTTGAGCGAAAGGCAAAGCCCCGTAGGCCATATGAAGCCAAAGTAGATGGGACGGCAAACGTTTCAAGTGCTAAAGCTAATGCAGTTGATTCCAAGGGACTAGGTGATCATTCTCGGCGATTTCAACTTTCCTTCCTAATTTCTCGATCTACGATTGGCATGGCATTTAAAGAACTGCTTGATGCTTGATCAACTTAGGCAGCTGACTGGCGTTCAAAATGAGAAAAATCGCATGCTGTGCTGATCTGTGCTTTGTTAGTGACGATTTGTGTGAGGATTGCACAGCTATTGAAGCACCAGCACTGCTAATTAAAATCTGTCGGCATCATCCACCATTAATTTTGAAACTTGCGGTAAATCCATTGTGTCGCTCCCGTGATTCCTCTGAAAGTGTTTTCATTGATTTCAGGAAGGCTGATTTCAGCGGAATGAACGATTTCTTGGGACTTGTTGACTGGTACGAGATGCTCGATGTTTCTGACGTCAACCTCGCTGCATCGACAATGTCTGGTGTACTGCTGATTAGTTTGTTCCAGTGAGGATGAAACTTGAATCAACTAAACAAGCTTGGTCGAATTCCGCTCTCAAGCGCCTCAAAAGAGTGAAGCAGGCAGCTCTGAGACGACACAGCAAATATCGCCCGGATTCTACGGAATCGTGTTACGTGGAAGTGAATGCTGAGTACACGCAATTAAACGATTATCTCTATAACGCCTATCAAGACCGCCTTCAATTCAGCAACGTTTTCTCCGACGAGCTGCTTGACCCGTAGGACATCGCACTCGCCACCAGTAATGTGCCCCGTCTTCCTGGCTCCGGAATGCATTATGCCATCACCAATGACATGGTTATTGCAGCTGGCAAGGAATTGAAGTCCTCAACGGGATGTGGTCCGGACGGCATTCCATCGCTTGTACGGTGCGTGGATTTGCTTGCGTCTCCGTTAGCAAAGGTATTCAATCTTTCTTTGTCCACTGGCATATTTCCGAACTGTTGCAAGAGAATGGTCTCAAATTACCGGGGCATAGCTGCATTAAGTGCAGTATCCAAGTTGTTTGAGATGATAATTCTTCGGAAGCTAGTGCAGAGCTACGCGCACTATATTTCGCCGGATCAGCATGGATTTATTCCCAAACGTTCGACATCCACTAATTTGACGTGCCTCACCTTTTTCTTGGTCAAGCAACTTGAAAACGGTCATCAAGTACATGCTATATACACGGATCTCTCCGCAGCGTTCGATAAAATGAACCACCAGATAGCAAAAGCCAAGTTTGATAAGTTAGGCATGAGCAACAACTTGCTTATCTGGCTGCGATCCTACCTAACCGATCGTAGTATGTCCGTCAGAATCGGTGATCACGTTTCGTCACCATTTTCAGCTTTGTCCGGCCACCTTGGGTCGTTTTTGTTGCTGCTTTACATGAACGATGTCAATCTCATCCTCAAATGCCTAAAACTCTCATACGTCGATGATTTGAAGCTGTTATAAGCGATAAAGCATCCACTAGACGCCGTTTTTTCTGCAACAACAGCTGGGATCGGATGACATTGGATGTGTCCAAGTGCTCGGTGATTTCATTTGGCCGTAAACGTGAACTCTGTGAACGTGAACCAATTCTGTTATGCTTTGGCAGGATTTGAGCTGCAGCGCGAAACGACGGTCAAGGATTTGGGGATTCTCATCGACCCTAAAGTGACCGCCAAAGACCACGTAGCATACGTCGTGTCTAAGGCATCATCGCAGTTAGGCTTCCTGTTCCGTTTTGCCAAAAAAAATTAAGGATGTTTACTGCTTGAAGTCGCTTTACTGCGCAATCGTCCGCCCTGTTCTGGAATATTGTTCTGTTGTCTGGTCCCCCCATTACCAGAATGAAATCCAGCGTGTTGAGGCCATCCAGCGGAAATTCATTCGATTTATCCTACGTCATCTCAGGTGGAGAGACCCGTTCAATCTACCCAGCTATAGCAGTCGGTGCCAGCTCATCAACCTTTTCAAGCCCGAAGACAATATGTAGTTTAGATTCTGGGATATTACATGGAGACAAATGTCATTCGCACACCAGCGCCACCTAGATATCGATTTTGAACTCGAAAATAACTTGGAAAGGTTGAATTTTGGCGTCCGAACAGCAAAGCAGAAGATCATGACCCATCATGGTCAATCCAGGATCAGTAGACCTAAATTCGAACTTGATTGATTACCATTTTCAAGAAATTGTTCCACAGTCAGTTTTGTAACCTTCAAACTTAAATTCGATAAACCGAAGCCGTACGAAAAGACATTTGAGCTTCTCGGAAAAATAATAATTTCCTGGGATCGTAGGAGCATCTTAGGCAACCCTTTAGGGTTGGGATAGTTCATCAGATTGAATTTCTCAAGCTATCTGCCGTATCTCGTCCTCCCAACGACCTGAAAGCGTAAACGCTACTAGGTACTCACTTCTCCGTCTCGGGAATGTCACTGTCGATCAGAAGCTTCGTGAGCCGAACGGCACCGCTGTCCGGCACGGCGCAGTGCTTCTGCAGGTACGCCAGCGTGAACAGCTGCTGTTCGTCGTAGCGCCGCAGGCCAGGCTGCCTACGCGCGCCATTTCGCAGTCCCAGCAGCTCGTAGGTGGTCCGTTCGGATATTTCGCTTTCGAATATCCGTTCGTTTCGGTCGATCTTGTCAAGCAGTGTGCCGAAGGCTTGAGACAGCATACTGCCGGCGGCCAGTTCCAGGTAGAGATTCAACTTGCTGGAGTTTGAGATTCGCGATGGGTTTATCGACGCCGGAAGGGTTCTGGAAGTTGGTGGAAGGCGGTTAGATGCGGAACGGTTTTTTTAATGGGGGAAGTACTGAATACTTACTGGGACATGCATTTTTGGGCTTCGTCGTCGAAGACGTTCTCCAGGATGTGTTTCGGTTGGCTGGTCTCGGTGTTTTTGAACTGTTCTGCCAAGGTGTTGAGGGCATCGTGTAGAACCAGCGAAATGTCCGCACCAAGCCGGGCAAAGTTTAGGGATCTTGTGAAAATAGAATGCTGTGAATGGTGGAATTTGAATTTTTTTGAGAAGTTACGGCGTGACTTACAGTGGATATTTGTGATGGAAGTATGGTTCCTGAGTCTTTTTCCTGGAAACGATGACCATGTTCAAGGCGATTGAGTATTTGAGATCCGGAACGGGAGCCCTGCGAGCTCCAAACCCGATCGGTGGGTAGATTTCCGTTACGATTCTGGAATTTTTCAAGAAATAAGATTTGGACGTTTTTGAGCCCCCCATTTACCCGACTACGAACCTTTCACTCTCCGTCATGTTGCCCAGCATTCGATCCATTCGGCTCTTGGCAAACACCCAATGGACGGCGACGTTGTCCATGAAGAGCAGATTGTCCGGCACCCAGTCGTGGTAAAATTCGTTGACCTGCTTCTCGCTCTTTACCAAATCTCCGGGAATACCGATCTGCACCCGCATCATCGACAGCTTGTCCGTTATGAACTTGGTTAGTTTTTCGTTGATCCAGTTGGAATTGATCACCGCCGATTTGTACTCGTCCCGGATGTGGTAGAAGATCATTTTAACCAGTTCGTCGTCGTACCGAATTCTATCGTCGTTCACCAGCTGGGAACTTTGATATGGATCCAACATATCGATCACCGGAAGATGTTCGGAGTATTCCAGGTCGCTGCGATCATGCACGATCAGATCGGGGTTTTCACGGAGCGCTTCCATCCCGTGAGGCATCCACTGCTGTACAACTTTGGTACAAAAGTACCAGATCGGTTGCTTCGACTGGACGCCGTACAGGACCTTTTCGAACTCCTGCATGGATAGCCGGAAGTTGCGGGACATGTATGGGACAAAGTGCCGGATCAGGGACCACATAACGAAGTTATTCAGGATTTCCTTGTCGGTGGTGGTGATGATCTGGGATATCATTTTCAGTGCCACCGGACTGTACACCAGCACTTGGGTCTTCTCCGTGATCTTCTTTTTGAACATGGCCTGTGCCGTTTCCAGTATTGGGAGCTGAAACAAAATGAAATTGAGGTTATTCGTTGGAGAGTGCAAGTAAGGTCTGAGATACGCACCGAAGACGCTTCGTTTGCCAGCTGCTGCAGAGTTCGCATCTGCGGTTGCGTTGCATTATCGCCACCCTCCCGCAGAACACTCATCACGTCCAAAGCAATCCTCCGCTCGTAGTTGTAGATCATCCGGGCGTAGTCCTGTGACTTGATCGTTGACGCCGCCACCAGGTGCGCCAGAATGTCCTTCAGGTAGGTTTGATACGCTTGAATGATCTGGTCGGAAAGAAGGGTCAATCGGTTACAAAGTTTGCGACGAAGGGAGAAATCCATACCGGGTGCTTCTCCTCCAGGGTGTAGAACTCTTTGCTCGGCAGGCCCAAGCTTCCCTCGCTGACGGTGATGATGTAGTCGTACGGTGGTGCATTCCTAGTGTCGATTCCCAGCTTGAAGAACGGGGTTGCGCCGTACTTGGGTTGCACTTTCTGCAGGTTCTCCTTTAGGTTCCAGTAAGGGTAGTTGTTGCCCGGTAGCATCCGCCAGCCGCCTGTTGGGGAGAATCGGAGAAGAAGAAGGGTTTAGAAAATTGATACTTTTTTGGGGATGGCATTGAACAGGGAAGGAAACCGGTTCTATCGTACACAGACCTTTCTTCGAGTTCAGATATGTGAGATAAAAAAATCTATCGCACTCCACGGAACGTAAATCAGTGTGCTATGCTAATTCAAATGAGATGGTTAAATTTGCGAATTAAATTTGCGATTTGAGAGATAAAAGCGTCTGCCAGTAAATTTCTTTCCACAAGGGTCCGTGCTGGTTTCAGGTGTGAAATTTATGGCCATATCCAACCGGTGAAAACCGGTTGAAATGTGAACTTGGCTGCGCATCACGCTGAACATCTTTACGGGTTGAGCGAAGATTGACATGTTCGAGTTCATGATCAATTATTACGTATCCCGCGTGGATGAGGGATTCAGTGTCTAAGAAAATGACGTTTATAAATGGATAGGTCACTAATAGGGATGAAAGACGAACATATTTTCTCTCATGAAATAAGCTTTTGATCACAAGTTTACATTACTTCAAAGCAAGAGTGACTGATAGTTTCGACAAATAGATGTTGGTGGAGGCACTGATAGATTGACTGATAGATGGATTAATCGTGACAAGAACATTGGTCAAGGACAAGGTTGTGCGCGTTGTCAGTTGTGACTTTGAATGGCATGCTCAACTTATGTATCTGAGTTGTCACAGAAATGATACTGAATGGCTTGCATAGCATCAGTCAGTTCACGGTAGAAATAGACTGGCAATGACATAATAGCTATTTTCTGATGATTAATGGTTAATGATATGATGATCTTCAGCAACATCGGCAACAGCAGAGATGACCTGAAGGCATTAATCAGCCCGGAAGAGGTTGTTAGGTTGATGGTAATTGCGATTAAATGAAGCCGTGTTTAGACAACTGGTTTTTCCGTTAAGGTGGCGCCTTTCTTGTTTTCCAACGTATTCTTCACTAATTGGCGTCGTTCATAAATGATCAAAGTCTTGACTTTCATAAAGCTAGAAACAGTTAAACAAAACATCTCGCTTGGATTTTCGTGAAAAAAAAAACTCAGCTTGTTTATTTCATTTTCAAACCGGAGAGAACCGATCTCCGACAGTTTTTTTTTATCCTTTTCTAGATGTTTCAATTTGATTGCAAAATTCAAACAGCATTGAAGCATCTTGAAAAGCGCCAGACACGACGAATGAGTCAAAAGTTGTTCAAATCAGCGCAGTGTGTGTTTTTGTGTGGATCACATATGACACTCAGTCACTGTCGCTCGGCCAAGTATGCTAATAGGCTAGAAGAAAATAAAATCTTCTAAAGCTTTTTTTTGTGCCCTGCCATATTCATCTGAATGTCTCGAGGATGATGCTAATTTCACCGATTCCAAATTTTAAAATACACCAAAATTAACAGCGATTTGCGCGGACCGGTTCTGCATTCATTAGAAGAGTTCTTTGAGAGAATAAACAAATCGTGACTTCTTCTCGAAGAAGGAAAACAAAAAGTTTCTGTAACTTGTCGGAGTAATGAAGACGGCAGTTGCTGATTATAGTAAATATCAATATATTTTTTTACACGACGTAACAATTGAAGTCCTTCTAGTTGATATGTTATTCTGATAAAAAAGAATATTAAATAACACTTCACTAAGTTAATTCAATCCTTTTCTATATTTAAAGTTGTTTCTGAAGGATTGTTGTTGTTTCGTATTTACGTGACTTTCAGTTTGGGGCTGGTTCGTCTCGCCTACGAGCCGACCTGGACCCCACATCGAGCCCATCAGTATGTGGCCGGGAGCAAAGGCTTTGCTTCCTTTCCGAGGGGAGACGTGATTAGAGATTTTTCGCCTAGGAAAGTCCCAACGGCGCCGACTGGATTTGATACCAGACCGACTGAGGTGAAAGGCAATCATCCCTAGCAGGAACGAATAACTTGATAACGGGCCTTGGTATTTAAGAGCGTTGCATAAGAGGTAAAATACCTGAGATTAATACCATAAAATTTTTCCCACAATGTTATGCGAATACCAAATTGAGGTAAGACAATACCAAAATATTATCTCTCAGGTATTCCCAGGTATCTCAAATAACAAGTTTTGTTATTCGAGAGATATTTTGCTTGTAATTCTTAGGTATTTTTGGCTGAGCTCTTTAATACCAAGGCAAATTATCAAGATCAACATTTGGTATTCATATGTTATTTCCTCGTGTTCGGGATGCTTACCACTCCACCACCGGCGCCGTCGACTAAATGATTTTATTGTACGCTTCTCAATGACGTGTAGAACAGTTATACCTAATTATTAAAAGTAAAAATTAATGCTCACGAACACTAGAGCGTTTCCAGTCGAAATGACCTACCGACCAACTTGAGTGTCTCCGATTTAATTGAAAATTTGTACACACGTTTTACCCACGACAGTAAGTTTTTTCCACTGATGCAAAAAAATGTTGGACTCAATAGTCAGTTTTAAAAAGGGCGTAAGCATTTTGAATAGCACTTCAATTAATAATTTGTAGCTCGAAAACCTGTGATTGTACAAAATAACTGTCAAGGAATAAGTTGTGGCCCTATGTGTAAAGGTTGTGAAAAAAATGTACACTGAAAAATAAATTCGGAATAATAAATAAAAAATTAACATTAAAATTTAAATATCTCAAAAAACATTTTTTTTAATTTTTTTAACTTTTGACTGTAAAAACTTGAAGTTATTACGCAAATTTTAGCGAAGACTCCAGGATGGAGAAATGTCAGGGAAAAAAAGTTTCTAGAACATCATTTGGTGTATTTTTCATAATTTTAAAATTGGCGGAAATAAACGTATTCTGATGATATAATCTGATTCTTGAAGTATTAAAAAAAAATCAGCCCCTGATGATGATCTTCGTAAGAGCATCCGTTCACGAGATATTTCCGATTTGATTTTATCATATTCGAATAATATTCGGAAAATACGACCTTTTCATCAATTATTCGCGTTTCTCCAGTAACCACAAAACGTTTTGCGAAATGTTTGTTAAATTTCCTACAACTCTCTCTTTGACAGCAAGACGATTGTATGAACGGTTCAAAATATATGGGGTAAAATGTTTCAAACAGTATTTTTGAAAATTTTCGTTTAACATATGCCTATTTTGCTTCTTATTGTATTCTTTATACATTGCGTGTAACAACTTGAAGTTCTAACGTCAGTTTTGGAGAAAACTTCAGGGTGGAGAGATCTGAAGTGAAAAAAGTGTCCCTTAGGTTAACTTTTAAAGCATTTTTAAAATCTCAACTATTTGCCAACATAACCGTGTTTCGATGTTGCAGTAGATTTCCAGCAGAAAATACGGCCTTTTTGGATAAATTATTCGCAGTTCTCCAGCATCAGAAAAATACCTTTTTCGAAATATGCGTTTAGTTTCCCACAACTCACTCTTAGCCAGCAAGACGATTCAATAAACAGTATAAGAAATAGGGCAAAATGATTGAAAAAACTTTTCTTATATTTTAGTTTACTTGTATTTCCAATTTATTATGCGCATACTAAAGTACATACCAGCACCAACATTAGATTAGGGCGTATCTGCTTTTGTAACCAATGGCTTTCGTAGTCATTTTCTCTTGAACAAAAAGTCACAAATAAAAATTAAGCACTCTTTAAGGAAGAGCAGCTTTATCTCTACTCGCTGATATATTTAATTTGAAGAAATTGTATTCAACTTCCGATAAATTCTCAGAAAAAGTGTTTGTTTAAAAAAGCAGATTCGCCCTAATCAAATGTTGGCGCTGATATATTGTTTCTACATTTAGATTTGTTTTGAGAAGTTTCCTTTCATTTTACATGTTTATATATACTATGAAGGTTGATGCTACATCATTTGAAAACAATTTTGCCTCTATCTGATAATCTGAACGCGGAACAAAAGAGTGATATTTTTGTGTACCAGTAATCATTTTAGTTTGCTGAAAGATATTGCTCCATTCTGTAACTTCCTGTTCATAGTCTTCATAAGATTTTCATTTCTGATTGACCCAATCATATAATGCTTTTGCATTTGTTATTATTTGTTATTTGTTTAAACCGTCAGTAATATTCAAATATTTTCTCCGAGGATAGTGAACCTGCTTCAGTTTTGATGATTGATGATGATACCGGTGAAATGTTGATTCCAGCTATACCTTTGTAAAACAACTCGATATTATGCGCTCTGGAAAATTCCTGTTGCAAGCTTTCTTGAGAAGATGATGTGATGGATGTAGCCGACGGTATTTCCTCCATAGCGTACCTTGATGTAGATGGTTGAAGCTCCGGAACGGAGTTGTGTGGTTGCTCATCGATATCATACTCAGTTTCTGCGTCTTTCACTTCGTTTAAATGTAATCGACACGAATCACAGATTGATAAAGACGTATCCAACGGAATTCGGCAGTTCATTATTCTAGAGACATTTTGCTTGCAATTCTTAGGTATTTTGCTTAGGTATTTTACCTCTTAATCTGAGCTCTTTAATACCAAGGCCCAGTTATCAAGATCAAAATTAGGTATTCATATGCTTTTGTGTTCTGCTCGGGTAGGGACGTAATAAAGCGAAAGAAGAAGACTATAGACAATTTGACAAAGTATTGCCCATCTAAGATGTAAATCAGCTGTTTTGAGGTGTCGTGCCTTCGTTTTTTGATCGATTATAAAATTTCCAAAATTTAGCAAAAACAGTCAACACTTAGACACCTTTTTAGACACTTTTTCTAAAACTGTTCATATGAACAGCCACCTAAAAAATATGCAACAGAGAAAAATGATCATAAAAAATGGATTTCAAGTCGGATATGTTCAAACTCTCAGGAAATAAACAAACACATATTAGCTATGTTTTTGCAAAGTTGGTTTAAAGGTTGTACGGAATCAAATTGCACCACTTTTAAATGGCTGTAACTTTTTACCCGTTGGGTGGCAAAAATGGATCTCCGTATAGTGTTAAGGATCACAAGCGGGTAGTTCAAGCTTTCAAGAGGAATCCCAACAGTTCAGTTCGAGATGTGGCGAAGAAACTGAATCTTACCAAAACTTTCGTGCAAGATGCGAAAACACGTGAAGGACTACACACGTACAAAGTCCAAAAGACGCCCAATCGCGATGAACGGCAGAATACGGTAGGTACAACACGTGCACTGAAGCTCGTCACCCAGATGTTGACGAAACCACATTGCCTCGTTATGGATGATGAGACGTAAGTAAAAGCAGACTTCCGGCAGCTTCCGGGTCTCCAGTTTCTCACTGCTCATCATAAATTCGTCCTTGGGGGCGTTAGAAAGCAGAAAATGTCAAAGTTTGCCAAAAAATATATGATTTGGCAAGCAATTTGCTGGGTGGAAAGCGGAGCACCCCATTCGTGACACCTGGAACGGTCAATGGGCAGGTGTACCTAAAGGAATGCCTCCAAAAGCGTCTACTTCCTCTTCTGAGGTCACACGATCGTCCTACGATTTTCTGGCCGGATTTAGCCTCGTGCAATTACTCGAAAGAGGTTTTGGAGTGGTACAAGGCTAAGGAGGTCAATTTCGTGCCGAAGCATCTCAACTCCCCGAACCCACCGGAACTGCGGGCAATTGAAAAGTACTGGGCCATCATGAAGCAGGCACTTCGGAAGCATCCTAAGGAAGTGAAATTGGAGGAAGATATGAAGAAAGAATGGATTGCCACGCAAAAAAAAGTTGGTCCAAATGTTGTACAGGACGTTATGAGTAGTGTAAAGAAGAAGGTTCGTGCATTTGGATATGGAATTGAAATTTAATAAAACAAACATGGGAGAATATTCATAACATGTTTTATTTTATTCCCTGAAAAATTGAAGATGATTAGTTGAACGGGCGAATTTTGCCGAATATTTGAGTGTGTCGCAATTTGATTCCGTACACCCTTTATTCAACCTTGGACTTAACGCTACCCATCAAATCCTGTGCAACACTTGCGCCATCTTTCTTACACACATATGAACGTTTGGCATATGGATCTTTGGCAAATGGATGTTTGGCTGAATGGACGTTTGGCCGAATGGACGTTTGGCCATTAGCATAAATGTATTAGCATCTATTAGCATAAATGTATTGCAGAGAAAAGGAAATAAGAATCTAAAAAAAGTATTTTTAAACGCATTAGATCTAAAAAAGGAAATAAGGCACCAAAAAAAATTTTTCGAACGCATTAGATAGCATCCCGATATTCTAGACTTATTACACTTAGATTTTATGAATATGTGTGCCCATTTGCAGTAATAATCAACTATATCAATTCACTAAAAAACGAAATGTTTTATGTTCAAAAGTGCAAAAACTGGTATTCGGCCATTTGCCCACAAACATGAGAAGTATGAATATGTTTTGATAAAATCGTAGACTCCTGATTTTAGGTGGAAATATGTATTATGTTAAACAGCTAGACAGAATATGACATTATTTTTTATAATCTTGAAGAAATATGCAGTTCCTCTGAAAGATACCTTCTTTTGATTCTTTGCACATGGGCCTTCTATGACGATACATATTCCTGTATTCGAAAGCAAACTTTCGCTTGCCCAAGAAATCAAGCGCTTGCCCGATTTATTACTCTTTGTGAGATTGTTCCTTCTTTCAAACAAGAGCAGAGTTTTACTGATCAACGAAATAAAGCACTGCATATTTGACGAAGCATATTCCTGTATCCATACGCGAACTTATGATTCAAGCGCTTGCCCGGTATAAAACTCTTATGTGAGATTTTTCCTTCTTTCCAACAATGAGCAGTTCTTTGGAGTTTCACTGATCAAACAAATGTAATTCTCATGATTTCATGCATTTCAATTTAAGAAATTTTGAACCGGCTGGTGAATTATGTGAGAAACTAATATTTGATCCTTTTGAGCTTTAATAAATTGCATTTTTCATATTTTACTTTTGAGACGTTGTTTGTTTATATTTGGCTAAATTCGAACCCTATAATTACTTGGCATGGCATTTCACAGTAGAATCTGATTTTAAATTTCGACTTTTCTCAAATGAGTTATTCGTCCTTTTTAACAATAGTTACAATAAACTTTCTCAGAAAAATCTAGCCTCTAAATGACTGACGAGTATCAAAACATGGTGAGGGATAATATGATCAAACTAAAGCAAAACAAATGAGACAATTATATGAGAATTTGACAATATGAATGAAGAATACACATAAATAAAGGGCGATACGGTCAAAATTTGGTCAATATCAACTTGACGTATTTCTTTCAATTTTGCATTTAAGAAACCTGAACACCCCTCATTTTGAAGGTGTGTGTGTGTAGAATGTTGCTCCTATTTTGATTTTGGAATTCACTCTTCAGTTGTCAAAATGCCGTCCAAGCAAGAAGAGCAGCGTATCAAAATTTTGCTCGCGCATCGCGAAAATCCGAGCTACTCGCACGCAAAGTTGGCAAAATCGCTAAAAGTTGCCAAATCAACCGTTACAAATGTAATTAAAGTGTTTGGGGAACGTTTGTCGACAGCCAGGAAGTCTGGATCGGGGGGAAATCGAAAACCGGAAGCCGCTGAGACGACAAAGAGAGTTGCCGGTAGTTTCAAGCGAAACCCTAACCTATCTCTCCGAGATGCCGCAAATAAGCTGGGTGTATCGTCTACAACCGTGCATCGAGCCAAAAAACGAGCCGGACTATCGACTTACAAGAAGGTAGTGACTCCAAATCGCGATGATAAACAAAATACGACGGCCAAAGCGCGATCCCGGAGGCTGTACACGACGATGCTGACGAAGTTTGACTGCGTGGTAATGGACGACGAAACCTACGTCAAAGCCGACTACAAGCAGCTTCCGGGACAGGAGTTTTATACGGCAAAAGGAAGGGGAAAGGTAGCAGATATTTTCAAGCACACGAAACTGTCAAAGTTCGCAAAGAAATATCTGGTTTGGCAAGCCATCTGTACCTGTGGCTTGAAAAGCAGCATTTTCATAGCTTCCGGGACTGTCAACCAAGAAATTTACGTGAAAGAGTGTTTGAATAAACGTCTGCTGCCTTTCCTGAAGAAACACGGTTGTTCCGTACTGTTTTGGCCGGATTTGGCATCTTGCCATTACGGTAAAAAGGCCATGGAGTGGTACGCCGCCAACAACGTGCAGGTGGTTCCCAAGGACAAGAACCCTCCCAACACGCCAGAGCTCCGCCCAATTGAGAAATACTGGGCTATTGTCAAGCGGAACCTAAAGAAGACCAAAAAAAACTGCTAAGGACGAGCAGCAGTTCAAGGCAAACTGGCTTTCTGCGGCGAAGAAGGTGGACAAGGTGGCTGTACAAAATCTGATGGCAGGGGTCAAGCGTAAGGCCCGGCAATTCGGATTTGGAAAAGCGGAAGCCTAACTGAATATTTTTCCTGAATTTTATACTAATTGAACTTGAAAAAGAAATTTAATTTGATTTTTTAAATAAACGATTTCACACGCGTTTTCCCTTGACCAAATTTTGACCGTATCACCCTTTATACATTGACCTATTTTATTTCAATATCACGATCAGATCCATCTAAAAACACACACCTGCCATGCATTAGACAAAACGAGAAATATTTTTTCTGCACTTCACCTCGCGCATAGTAAACTGAAAGAGATTTCAGCTCTGGTTCATAACGACTGAAAGAAGGTCCTTTAATGCGCACCAAAAACTCGAGCCAACCGTCACAATCCCGGTATCCGTTAACACAAAAAAAGGTTGTTAACTTGATTCTCTACGCATAACAAAAGGTCTGGGATACGATAATATTCTGAAGGCTGGACTGCAAACATCTTGAACTGTGAAGAGAATATCTGTCGAATATTGATTTTCCCGATATATTTTTGAGAGTTGCTATAGTGGATTATTCATTTCAAGAAAATTACAAATTTTGAGCTCTTGCACTACGTCGACAGTTCATAGTAATCATGGAAACATTTTGCTGTTTGGTATGAAGTAGACTTTTGAATGGTCGAAAATGTTCGTGGTATGAGGGCCATGCTTTTGCAAGCCATTATTCTGTCACTGTAATTTAATCATTTCAATTCGGCCAAACGTCCGTATGCCAAATGTCTTTATGCCAACAGGGTATCATCCTCTAAGTTACGTCCCGGGTGCTACATTTACAACAGCTCCTAAGGTAACCTCAAATCTAAGTCCGTAAAGCGTTAAAAAAATGCCAATTGACAAAAAAGTGGAATGTGCAAGCCATGTGTGATGATCCTTGTCTTTGGTGTTATAACAACATCAAACCTATAGTCAATTCGGTTTCGCGCGTCAAGGCAAGTCACAAGTTCAAATTCGTTTCCTCCGTGATAGATTATAATACGATTATTTCAAGTAGCATGATATGCATAATAGATCGAATTTCATTGCTTGAAAATAAAAGTCTTGAAACAAATAACATTTTAGGAACAGGAAACAAACTAAATGTTTTCAAATTAAACTCTCGAATTGTGTGAGTGTCGGTAGTATTTCCCCGTTTTTTTTTTGTGCTTCGCCCCCGCACCCGGAAGAAGAGTTACATCAGCTTAGGGAAGGTTCATTAATTATGTCACGCAGTAGGGGGGAGGGGGGGTTCGAGAAAACGTGACGATCCATACAAAAAAAATTGAAGGTCCATACAAAAAACGTGACATGGGGGGGGGGGGGGTTACAAAAAGTCAATTTTTGCGTGACGTAATTAATGAACGTTCCCTTAGTTTTGGTAATTAGTGGTGATATTGTGAAACTCGGGCATAAATCATTACATTTAGAGTGTTTTTCCGCTTTGTCGCGAGTGAATCGATGATTATAAGCAGTTTTGAAGCTCGATATAGAGTCGCCTCATAGCGGGGATTTGCATTATTGGCAGAGTGTGGAATGAAAAAAAAAGAAGACTAGTGCAATGTAGAGAACGGCCATTTGCTGGTCAGAAGCAGCAAACGAAAACAACGCGTATGGACGGGTGAAAAGCTCGCACATAATTTTAGGTGCATTCACCACGGGGTGTACAGACTTTTGTTATGCAGGTTGCATATCTAGCAGGCGGTTAAGAAAAGTTAATTTTTGCGCATATATAATCGCTAGTGCATGAAATTAATTACGAATCAACGTCGAAAATTTTTATTTTTACGAATGAACAAGATAGTGTGATTGAGGAGGCGGACATGGGTGATATCTATCTGATTATAACTATATAACAATAATCTTATTTTCAAATAATACTAAATACGTGCCTGGTTTGGAAATTTAAAATTTCCAAATCTGGAAGTGTGCTGCAATGCCCTTATCCAAATGATATCGGTAATGTTTACATGCGGGGCTTATTGTATGTGAAAGTAACCTCGGAATGGGCGTGACTCTCCAGACATTCTGAAATGGGTTGCTGGATCTGCAGTAGAGCTATCACTTTCTAGCTCCCAGATTAAAGCTGCTTCCAATGGTCACTTGAATGATTGTTGTAATCAGATTTCTTCCATAATACCATTGCCGGCCGATGGGTGTTAGATTGGACACACACACACACACACACACACACACACACACACACACACACACACACACACACACACACACACACACACACACACACACACACACACACACACACACACACACACACACACACACACACACACACACACACACACACACACGTCATGTAAGTTATCATTTCGAGTTTTTATGGTCTTGTAAATTTAAGAACAGACGTAAATTTTGGTCAAACGGCCCGCTCCTTTTATGTGCATCCAAGTAGACTTAAATTCACATGCGGTTTTTATAAGAGTGTATTTGGCCGAACTTTTTATCAAAACTTAATTTTTACATTCCAAGTCGACAACTAGGAAATCTAAATGTTTTTACTACAAGCCACCATCGTACAAATTATGCTAAATTTGGGCCTTTAAATCGAATGATGGCAACATACAATATGCATTGCAAAAACGTTGACTTTACAACGAGAAAATCTAAATTGACGCAATACTTTAATGATATTTGATAAAAAGCTGCTCATCAATGTACTAGAATATAAGCCAAATACTGTTACAAATATATTTATATAGATTTAAGTGAGAAAACATGTAAAAATACTGTAACTAAAGGTCTACACGTGATTGACGTCAAATAAAGAATGAAAGAATGAAAGAACTAACTCTGTGGAATCTGCTTTTGCAGACACAAGAATATGTCTAAAAAGAGAATTGATAAACCAGGATAGGCCCCTTTCCAATACAACACGGGATTTTTCCAGACACTCCGCAAAAGTTAATTACTCTTTCAATGAATGAGATATTGACAGGAGGAAGGATCTTGTCACTGTCTGCTTCTTGAGCCACTGATTAAAGGAAAGCTCAAAGAAGAGCGCCATTCATCAAAGCAGTAAAAAATCCTTTAATAACAAGTGCCCAGATCCTTTCCCACTGATCAAATTTCAGTCGCACTTTCATATCCATTCTTTGAAAGTTCTGCATCGCCTTTTCCGCCAATGCTTCAAAAACCTTTACACGCCGTTGTGTGTCTTGCTTGCTCTCGCGTAAATTTGTAAACACGAACTTGGTGAGACCATTCCAGTTATAGAAAACATTTCCAACATTTTCTCTATGCTAGACTATAATAAAATCGACGTTAAATTACGGACACATTTCTTTCAGTGTAGTTTCTGAATTATTTCACTGATTGCTGAAACGTTTCAACTATATGACAGCTGAAACTCTGCACTTTCGTAGTACAACATGTTTACAATGGCGTCGAATTAAGTGGAAGTGCGCAAACGCATTTTGTACGAACGGCAGCAAAATCCGAATTTATCGGTAAGCGATCTTGCCAATTTGTGTTTGCAAATCATTTGACCAGCACTTGACTGTGGATCGGAAGGTTGAAAGTGGAACAAATCGAATAGTGTGCTCCCGGCATACAAGGAGGTGGCGAGCCATTAAAGCTCCCGGGACAAGAATTGTTGAGAACAATCCCAATCTTTCTGTGCGAAATGTGGCTCGCAAAGTTGGGAAGTTATACGTACAAAAAGTAAAGCAGAGGCAAGGACTGAAGGCGTACAAAGTGAAAAAGGTGCCCAACCGTGATGACAAGCAAACTTTCACTGCAAAAAGTCGTGCTAACAAGCTTTACACCAATTTATCGCAAACATTTTCTTGTATCATAATGGACGACGAAACATACGTACTCGAAGACTCTCAACAGCTTTCGGGTCTGGCTTTTTGTACCGCAATGCAAAGAAACGCCGTTGCCGAGCGTTTCCGGACAAAGAAAGTGTCCAAATTCCCGAAGAAGTATTTGATTTGGCAGGCCAAATGTAGTTGTGGTCGAAAATCTAAAAGTTCCGTTTCTACCGGCACTATCAATAAGGATGTGTACGAGAAAGAAGGTCTGCAAAAGCGGTTGCTACCGTTTATCAGAGGCCACGAACCTCTAGCTCTGTTTTTACCTGATTTGGCCTCTTGTAACTATGCAAAATCCGTCCTGGAATGGTATAAGGTACAAGATGTCAAATACGTGCCAAAAACAGCCAATCCACCAAACTGTCCAGAACTTCGCTCAATAGAAACGAACTGGGCTCTAGTTAAGTGAAAAACTCTTCGAAACTATGAAGAAAGCAAATGGTACCGATGATTCCAAGAGAAGATGGAGAATCGTCACGGCGAGCGTATCTGAGCGGATCCTGATGGCGGATCCTGACCACAGAATGTTCGAGAATTTTACAGGAAAATGGATTAACATCTTAATCAACTGTTTTAAATGTACAGTCACCGCCTAAATTAAGTGCCCACTTTTCTCATGAACACGCTTCATCTCTGAAGTAATTGAAAAACTCATTATATCGTATTCATATATTTTTCGAAGCATGATAATATTATTATTTTAAAGATGCATGTGTATTTTTGCAATACACATGATAATACACATTTTTGCAAAATTATTTTTTGAACCATACGTGGTGTAAATTTGGTGTGTCATAATAAAGTGCCCAATTGAAAATATATTATGTGTATGTAATTTTTACATCCAAACGCCCCTCGTATTCAATTTTTTTGTCGTTTCCAAGTGTTTTTTGATCTTCTTACGGATTTCAGTTGTCGGTCAGAAGGATTCAGTGCGAGTTATATAAATAACCATGGATAATACGGTGGCAAGCAAAACTATTCCCTTGCAGATCCGAAAATGTGTTATTCGTGACATCGAGAAAGGTGAATCGCATCGCAAGATTGGTGAAAAGTATGGATACAGCAAAGCAGCGGTTACCAAACTTTTCGCAAAGTACAAGACCTATGGTTCAGTAGCTGATCGCCCAGGAAGGGGAAGGAAACGTAGAACAGATTCCCGAACAGATGCGAGAATCATTCGAGAAGTTAAGAAAAATCCGAAGGTTACCCTCAGGGAGATCAAGGAAGTGATTCAACAACCGATCTCGGACAGTACTCTACGCAGAAGGATCGCTGAACACGGTATGAAGAGCAGGTTTTGTAAGAAATTGCCTTTTATTAGCAAAGTCAACAAAGCGAAACGACTCAAATTTGCTCGGGAACATGCTGATAAACCTTTAGAATATTGGAAGACTGCTTGTGGACTGATGAGTCCAAATTCGAGTTGTTCAATAGCAAAAAACGAGCTCGTGTATGACGTAGACCTGGAGAGGCGCTTCATGATCGACTTATCCAGGGCACAGTTAAGCATGGTGGAGGGAACGTGGTGGTGTGGGGGTGTTTTTCTTGGGCGAATGTTGGTGCTTTGGTAAAAATCGATGGTATTATGACAGCAGATTCCTACATCGACATATTGCGTGAGAATTTGGATGTTTCGTTGGTTAAACTGGGCTGGAAAACAAATTTGTGTTCCAGCAAGATAATGACCCAAAACATACCGCGAAGAAGTCAAAGGCATTCTTCCGTTCCTGCCGTATTACACCTATGGAATGGCCCCCACAGAGTCCAGATCTGAAGCCAATAGAGAATCTGTGGGCCATCTTGGATTCACGAGTTGATAAGACAGAAGTTACCAACAAACATAACTATTTTCAAGCTCTTGAGAACGCCTGGGAAGATCTTAACCCACAACACCTGAAGAATCTGGTGGAGAGTATGCCGAAACATTTGCAAAAACTGTTGAAGGCCAGGGGAGGACACATCAACTACTGATCACTCAACAGACTGGATCTACAACTTGTTTTTTTTTTAAAGAAAATAAGAAGTGTGCACTTTATTTTGACATGCATAATTTCTACTATAGTTTGATCTTTCTTGAAGGAAAAAATGAATTTGCAGGACAAGTGTTTTTTTATGTACCAGACGAGAAAAGAACATAATAAATATGCCATCAAAACAACAAAACTTAGAATTGTTCACTTATTTTATAGTTTGCTGCACAAAAAGGAGAAACTGGGGTAGGTGGGCACTTTTTTTTTCTGGCGGTGACTGTAGATATAGCTCTATTATTGTGAAATAAACAATCGGTTTTGTTGAATTATGTGTAATTTTTGTTGTTGCTATTATTTTGATGTCCGAAATTTAACGTGGACAGGCTTTAGTCCATTGGTTCCTCATAGGGAATGTTTTAAAATAACAAATGGTCTTCATCCCTTCTTCTGTGCTGCAGAAATCTTTTCATTCATTCAATTCAGCGTGCCAGGTTTGGCCGGTTCATCCCTTAAAGCAAATTATAATATTCAAAATCAAAGCAAACTTACAAACTCAGTAACAAATAAGCAAATTGAAAAATAGAAATAAAAATGGAGAAATAAAAAACCAACAGAAAATAAAAATCAGAAGGGATAACATGCTCTAAAACAGGATCAAATAAAAAGAAGAAATACAGAAAAAAGAAAATGGAGAATGAAGAGAAAAAATAATTTTTAGAGATCAAAAGTGAGAGATAGCATTTCTTTCTGTCTCCCTTTTCTTATTTATATACACATATAAATAAGAAAAGGGAGACATAGAAAGAAAGCGTGAAAAAATGCCAACGAGTCCAGTCTTCTATGACCGCTCTGAGGAGACACGAAGACAAACACATGAAACAAAAGACTACTCAAATATTTCTTCTTCTCTGTCACCTGGTAGCAAGGCCGAAGCCCGCGCCGTTATTTGTCTCTAAAATAGACATCAATATATGATCGCTAACAGAATTATTAAACAAATTTAACTGACTCTGGTCAATCATGTAGATTAGCCATGGCAATGATCAATTCATTCCCACCGTTTAAACCAGAATTCTCTCGGAAAGGTCAAAACCTAATGCAATGGAAAACAGCAAATTAATTTTTTTTTCAGTCTGATTGATCACATCACCACCATTAGGTTTTAAAGCAGGCAATAATGTGATATCGGTTAGAGACATTTACGATCTTTATATTAAAAATCTAGAATATATCAGGACAAAATGTTAATTTCAGAAAGCTTGAAATGGTAGAATGTTATTCTGGGTTTATTAGCATACCCACACATCGAAGACAGAGATGTTTTAAGGCTTATTTGTCACTTGCCAATCGAACTGAAAGCCTGATTATGGATGTCTGGGATTTCATTGATATCAAAACAAGAAGAGGCTATTTGTTTGTTTGTTGAATTTTCGACAAAACACGAATGAAATTTAGAAAACTGGCTTTTGTCCACAGACTCTCGGTTAGCAAAATGGCATAGGTGCCATACCTATTCTTAACGATACAAATATTTGCAGACACGTGCCACTCTTGGAATTCGATTATACAATAGTCTCGTAAATAGTAAATATCTACAATACCTTCCGGCACTACCTCAACAGAAAACCTGTTGAGTGTTTAAATATTTCACAGCAATCGTCACGGTTGCCGGTCAAATTAACCTACCCTCTTCCAACCCCCACCTTCCCTGTTATTTATTGTTTTTGATGATGATGATGATGCTACTGCCTAAAAAAACAGTTTCTTCAACCATTCATTGCCGCCGATGCAGATGTCTGAGAAAACGATTACAAGCTGATCTGCTTACAATTACTGTCATTCGAATGATGCCGTTGCGACTTGCAGGAAATCACCGCTTGAGACCGGTTTGACAGTTTTAATGGACAATTTTCAGCAATCAATAAATTCAATTGAATGGTACTCGTCCGTTTCGAATGTTTGTGCTCAATGAAAAAAAAAAAAAAAAAAACAACAACAAAAAATCCTCCAAATCTGCAGGGGCATATAAGTGTGAGGGATAATTGACGGGTCATTAAAGAGCGTGGAATCACCGATCTTACCGGCAGCAGGTGGAGCTCGATTCGTTCCATGACAACGATTTGAGTTGAAAGGGGATTGGCCGGAAGGCATTTTCATTGTTCAGCTCATCACAACTGACCCGGAATCCGTCACGCAGGACGATAATCTTCTGAAGCAGGATTTAATGAAATTTAATAGATGGGACAGTAGGCACTCCTTGGTGTGGTGGGGAACTCCAATAGCGTCAATTACTGCCCGATTTGATTTCCTTGAACAATTGGTCTGTTCTTGATCTTTTTGGCCAAAGTGTGCAGATTTCTTCAACGCTCTGTTAGGATGGAATGATCAATAGTTGGTCACATTGTTAGTTCAGAGACAAACATTTTCTGGCGGCGCAGGTGGTGTCATAGTAAGCGTGGTTGCCTCTCACCCTAGTAGGTTTGGTATCAATTCTAGTTGGCGCCGTTGGGAATTTCTAGGACGAATTTTCTCAGACCACGTCCTCCTTCGAGAGCGAAGTAAAGTCGTTGGTTCCAGCCCATGAGTTGAAGGCTTCGATATAAAGGGTCCAGGTCGTATCCCTGGTGTGACGATCCTGCCTCAGGCTGAGTCACGTAAATACGAAACAACAACAACAACATCATACATTCTTATTTAGAGGACAATTTGAAACTAGGAAATTGCACTTTAGAAGTAAACAATCTACTTGAGTTGTTCGTACTAAGGTTTTTTTTTTTTTTGATTATACGAAGGCTAGGGAGGATCTTACTTACTAAATTGAAATGAAAATAAACTAGTTTTTCAGCAATATTAGTATTAATTTCTTTACAAGTTTTTTGGGTGACGTCTGACATTAAATAAGTAGACAGTTTTTATCACTATTCGATGCGATTTTCCTGCCTCCTGGTGGTGGACACACCTATCCATTGTCAATTATAGTGCCTTTATTGTTTGCAGTCAAAATTTGACAGTGATATCTTCCGGCCTACATCTCTAGACAAGTATGCGTGTTATGTCGATCGATCTATTCCTGATGCCCTTCAAAATTCCAGCTCCACCTCCGACTTCAGGGCGAGTCCTGAAGCTCAACAAGCACCTTCTATCAGCCAGCCCCTCATTGTTTCCGGATAGTCAACCGGGACGCACGCACCGAAGCCCTTTGGAAGCCCCTTCTGGCCCCGTAAAAGTCGAGCCATCAATCGCCGCCTCTAACACCAGTTCTGTTTCCTGCCGTCGCAGTCATCCCGGCCCTGTTTACGAAGGTTTGGAAGGGGTCTTCCGGCCTACATCTCTAGGCAAGTATGCGTGCTATGTCGATCGATCTGTTCCTGATGCCCTTCAAAATTCCAGCTCCACCTCCGACTTCAGGACGAGTCCTGGACCTGAACTCGGGGATTTGGAAGTGGGCTTCCAGCCTGCAACCTCAGATCTACAGGTCTACTACCAGAATGTTTGCGGAATGAACACCTGTATTGACGAATACCTGCTCGCATGCTCAGATGAATGCTATGACGTGATCATGTTCTCCGAGACTTGGCTCGACGAACGGACCCTATCGAGCCAAATTTTTGGTACCTGTTATGACGTTTTCCGAACCGATCGTAACCCTAGCAACAGTGGAACAGTGCTCAAGTATCCATGTTATCTGGAGGAGGAGTCCTCATTGCTGTTCATCGGCGTTATAAGGCACAGCTAATCGAGGATACATCCTGGGCCAGTATCGAACAAGTCTGGGTGCAAATCAAGCTAGTTGGATACTCGTTATTCCTTTGTGTGTTATATCTTCCACCGGACAAAACGCGTGATGTTGCGTTAATCAAAAAGCATGCTGAATCGCTATATGCAATATCGGCTCAAGCAGATGCTGTGGACGAGATTATAGTGATAGGCGATCTTAATTTCCCAGACCTGAAATGGTGCTCCTCGGGCAATGGATTTTGGTACCCGGACTCGAATGCATCTCGATTCCACGCAGGAAGTCTCAGATTGCTCGATAGCTATAATTCATCTTTTGCGGCAAATCAATGACGTCACCAACGGATATCCGTTGCTCCTTCCGTTTTAGTTAAAACGGTTCCTCTGCATCCTGCTTTGCATCTCACGCTCGAGGTTGAACATCTGACGAATGCTCTCAATGTTGCGGATCCCGTCAGCTACGACTTCAAGAGAGCTGATTACGACAGCATCCTCGGCATTTTGTTGAGCATCGACTGGAATGTTACTCTTGATACCGACGATATCAACGTTGCAGTTCAGACCTTCTCCAATATCGTGAGCTATGCTATCGATCGCCATGTTCCTAAACGGGTTCTTCTAAAGACCAGAAATCCACCGTAGCAGTCCGCTGCACTACGGAAGCTCAAATCTTCAAAAAGAGCAGCATTCAGACGGTATTCTAAGCATGGGGGAGTTTCACTGCGATTCCGATACCTGCGAATCAACAGCGAATACAAATGGATGTCTCGCCAGAGTCGTGCCAATTATTTAAGAAATGTGCAGGATAGGCTGAAATTAGCCCCTACGTCTTTCTGGAAACATGTCAACGATCAAAGGAAAGAATCTGGACTACCGTCAACGCTAACATACGGAGAACGCACAGCATCGAATTCCGAGGACATTTGCGAACTTTTCAAAGTAAAATTCGAGGGCGCGTTTTGCTCCGAGATATTGACACAGAGTCAAATTTCGCTAGCAGCAAGTAATGTGCCGCTATCTTGTGATCCGTCAAACACCATCAATATTGACGATTCAATGATCCGTTCAGCTATTTTTTTAAATGAAAGCATCAACATCGGTTGGTCCGGATGGTATCCCTGCAGTTATTTTCAAAAAGTGCTGTACTGGCATAATATCCCCTCTTCGTCACATGTTCCAACTCTCTCAAACAACTGGAACATTTCCCTCGCTCTGGAAATCGGCCTACATGTTTCCAGTTTTCAAAAAAGGCGACAAGCACAACGCCAACAACTACAGAGGAATATCTGCTTTGAATGCTGTAGCGAAGCTCTTTGAGATGGTAGGTCTAGACCCAGTCTTGAATCATTGCAAGCAATATATAGCCGATACACAGCACGGGTTCATGCCTAAGCGATCTACGACAACAAACCTTTTGACGTTCACAACATATGCGACAGATGTTATGTGTAAGGGCTTTCAAACAGATACAATTTATACTGACTTATCTTCAGCTTTCGATAACATCAACCATCGCATTGCATTAGCGAAACTTGAGCGACTGGGCTTTGGAGGCAGTGTTTTACGTTGGTTCCATTCGTACCTAACAGAACGACATCTAAGCGTTAGGATTGATAACTGCACATCTGGTGAATTCCTTGTCACATCCGGTATTCCCCAAGGAAGTCATCTTGGGTCCCTTGTCTTCTTGTTGTACTTCAACGACGTGAATCTTTGTATGGAAGGCCCTAGGTTATCTTTTGCTGATGACTTGAAAATTTACAATCAGGTCAAGTCCATCGAAGACGCATGGTTTCTTCAACACCAACTTGATAGTTTCGCTTCATGGTGCAACACAAACAGGATGGTGCTGAATCCTACCAAGTGCTCCGCTGTTTCTTGCACAAGGAAGAAAAAACCGATAATTTTCGACTACCACCTCGAAGGCAGCATTATTAAACGTGAATCGTGCGTCAAGGATCTATGAGTTTTTTCTCGATGCCGGACTTACATACAAGGAACATATCAGCTACATTGTTTCCAAAGCAAACCGCAGTTTGGGATTCATCATGAGAATGGCAAAGGACTTTACGGATGTATATTGCTTAAAGAGCCTCTACTGTTCGCTGGTGCGATCCACGGTGGAGTATTGTTCAGCAGTATGGAACCCGCACTATCTTAATGGAGTTGATAGAATCGTGGCAGTGCAGCGAAGGTTTGTGCGATTTGCTCTCCGTCGTTTACCATGGAATAATCCACGTGAGCTGCCTAGATATGTACACCGCATGCAACTTATTGGCCTTGACACACTAGAAGTGAGGAGAGATCTATCACGTGTCATGTTGGTTCCCGATCTTTTCATGGCAAAAATTGACTGTCCGATGCTGCTTAACCAAATCAACATTCATGTTCGTTCTCGTGCACTTCGCAACAACATCTTTCTTCGAACACCATTTCGTCGAACAAACCACGAAACCGCCAACGGAGCTCTTGTTGGTATACAACGAACATTCAATCGAGTGTCATCTGGATTTGACTTCCACCTGCCTCGCCAAAGAATTAAAACTAATTTTTTGAATATTCTTAGGAACTATCATTAGGACCACATTGTGTCTGTTGATAATAACAAATAAATAAATAAATATCGCTTGTTGTATCGTTCTATTGCAGAAGTCATGGGAAAGCAGTCCTGCCACCTGTCGGGCCTTCTTGGGCACTTCATGTCGACGGGATACAGTAGACATGCCATCCACAAGATTATCGCCTTCACGGAGAAAAAAATATAATTCAATCAGTAATATTTCATCCAAAATCAACTAGGGTAGGGAACGGCTTAATCAGGGGTCACTATTTTAATCAGTTGTTAGGAAATAGGTCTATAACTCCTACATTTTCCAAATCATTTCCTTTTTAATGATACGACCATAAGCTTTACCTTTTCGTCCAATGATTCGATGAATGAATCATGATTGATTATCAATTTATTACTGTTATTTTGAAGATTAAAATACATCATCTAGAAACCATCAGTTTCTGACCTGCTGAAGAAGTTCGCTCAAATTTTGCCTTTGTGTATTTTGCATTTGCATCGCGTGTACCGGAGCGCATGTCTTCATCAGCTCTCTCCCACAACTAGGCTTGTTGCCAGAATGTGATGTTGAACATTGAGTTAAATTTATTACATATTTAGATAATCTGAAATCGCTATTTATTTCATGTTTCTTCCAGTCATTGGAGGTTGATCTATGCTTATGATTATACTGTCCATCATCTGGCACTATCATTTGCAATAAAAAATATGTTTTGGAACTGTCCAATAGTACCCAACGATGAATAATGCTTCGCTGTTGAGCTGCAGCTATGGCATCACTGTTGCTTTTGAGAGAGCCCATGTTTCCTCTCTTCTTTGTTATCCATGGATATAGCACACCGGTAATGTAACGTGAAGCCTGCTGTCTCTTGCATTTGTTTGTTTTTAAACGAAGCATCCCGTTTGTCGTCACAGTCGCTTTGGCTAACATTTGCGTGAGAGTAAATGAAATAAGAAATACACATTGCCAATCTAAAGATCAATGACAAACTAAAAGTTTGGTGTGTAGGTCTGTCTCATAACCTGCTAGGAGACGAATTTGTGGTCGTAGCAATCGACGTGTTTTGGTTGATTGTTTTCGAGAGCGGATGGGTAAAACGAAGGAGCGGGTTGAGGAAATTGACGTTTGCAGCAAATCGTGAACTGGCCTATTTAATTTTGCCTTCGCACACATGAACAGAATCGCACTCATACAATATTGTTAGTTTATGTACAGATTGAGGAGCTGAAGAAAACATTTTTTTAATCGGAAAGCAATCCGCATGCGTTTAAGAAGTGCCTGCAATTGGGAACTTTATTCCATGGCTATGAAATTTTCTGAGCCTAATGCTCGTTGCTGAAGGTATGTTCCGGTAGACCAGAGGTAAGCAGAGGGATAAGTGTCTAAATATTGGCAGTTCTAATTATAGATTACATACAGCTTCATCAAATGTCTCAGGGGCTGACTAGACTGCTTAAAACCCGTCCCGTACCCTATTACCCGTCCCGTACCCTACCTATATTATTGCATTGATTTTTCGATAACCCATGTGCATGATTGTAACAAGCATACATTTCAAATTGATTTAACTAATGTTTTCTTGAATCAACTTCAGTAAAACATGGTTGATTCAACTATACAATGGTTATGTCGAAAAAAATATTGTTGATACTTTGACAGTTGGCTTACAGTGCCAGTAAATTCCATCATGATTATAGTTGAACCAACTGAATAGCAATAGTTGGTTTGAATATGCTTGGGGTCAGTTCAATTTTTTTTTCTGAATGAGATTTTCCGTTCCGAAGTCGTTTGAATGAGAATGCAATTACATTCATCATATATTTTGAGAATGGTTTATGACCGATTTGGGATTTGGAATCAATTAACATGACCAATTAACATCATGTAAGTTAATAAGCTTTGAATCCAATTTATAGATATTTTTCCTCGTCGGACGCCATGATGAACTTGAAAGTTAATTCGACAAAGGTTTTTCATTAGGGCCTAACTGACTGGGCCAGGTTTACAAAAGTAAACAAAGGCTTTTTCCGCGAATTTCTCGTCATTCAAAACTCGCCTAATCAATCCACCACGGTAATTTCGAAGAGGAAGAGTTCACCTATCCGATAGATGGAGGCTTACATGAGTAGCCTTTGTGCCACGAGAAATTTACGGAAGAAGCCATTGCTTACGTTTGTCAGTAAGGCCCTAATGAAAAATCTTTGTCAATTTGAAAGCTACCAGGTTGATTTTATTTTTTCGTATAGTTGCTTCAAGCATACACACTGGTTGTAATTATAACTTTTTTGTTTTGATTTAACCCTATGACAGATGCGTAAAAACGATGGCTGTTTTAACTATGAAGTATGGTTGATTCAATTCAAAAAGTGCTTTGACTGTATTCGATGAAATTTGGACACACAAAATAGGTCACCAAAAATTTTCCTTGAGCCCGATTCTTTTCAAACTTTCTGGAAATAAAGTACTACTAAATGGTTAAGTTTTGACATCATTGGTTTATTGAACCTCTTCTCCCAACCCAAATGCCCGCACCTTTGCCTTGACCCTTTTCATCAAATTTTGGGCAATGATAGGACCGACTTGCTTACTTACTTTTAACCACACTTTCTTTAGTTCAAGTTCATTTTCTATCAGTTTTTGAGTTTTAACGAGCTTTGCCTTCATGATTGCCCAAAATTTTTCAATTCGGCGAAGTTCCGGAGTGTTTGGAGGGTTGACGTCTTTTGGTACAAAAACTACATTATTATCTTTGTACCAGTCTAAGACGGGCCGGGCATAGTGGCAAGATGCCAAATCCGGCCAAAACAGTGTCGGGCCATCGTGAGATCTCAAGAAGGGCAGAAGTCGTTTTTGGAGGCATTCGTCCTTGTAGATTTGTCCGTTGACGGTCCCAGAGGTGATGAAGGGCTGACTCATTTTGCCACATCCGCAGATCGCTTGCCAGACAAGGAATTTTTTGGCGAATTTCGACAGTTTCTTCTTCCGTACACTCTCCGGAACGGCCAACTTAGAGGTGGCGACGTAGTGTTCCTGTCCTGGCATTTGTTTGGTGTCGGCTTTAATGTAGGTCTCATCGTCCATCACAATGCAGAACGGTTTTGTGAGCCACTCCCTGTACAGTTTTCTTGCACGAGTTTTGGCCACCGAGTTCTGTTTATCGCTCCGGTTCGGTGCCTTCTGGACCTTGTACACATGTAATCCAGAACGTTTCATTGTTTTCCGCACAAAACAAACTGAAACTTTCGCCTTTTTCGCAACATCCCTGATCGAAATGTTGGGATAACGCTTAAATTGTTTCAATACCATCCTGGCCTTCTCCGGATTTGATGTGCCACGTTTTTTGCCACTACCATTTTTCCGCTTGGTTGTCTTACAGTCCTTGAACGTTTTGATCACATGAGATACGGTTGAATGTGCGACTCCGAGCTGTTTTCCGATCCATCGATGAGAAGCGTTTGGGTTTTCGAAGTGAGTGCCCAAAATTTGTTGGCGCACTATTTCTTCATTCGAAGCCATCACTGAAATCACTCGACCGATTTTCACGAAACTCATTACACAATTGACACAACACAATGAAATACATTCAGTTAAAATTTCAATAATTTTTACCCACACGCTAAAAAGTTACGAACAATTGCGTGTGTCCAAATTTCATCGAATACAGTGGTTGAAACAAAAATGTGTTTAAGATAGGTTATTGTTATTTCAATCCCCCGTCATTTCTTTCCGTGTTGATTCCAACCGCTCCACGGTCATGCGTGACCGGAACGTTCAACAGAAGTTGAAGGGCAAAACCGTTAAGAAGTGAAGTACCTCAAAATATTGGCATGCAGAAGCGTAGGTCCGTTTCGGAGCAGCAGGCTACGGCCCAGAATGAGACATATCTGATCCTGAACAGCAACGACTGACAGGGGATCGGATAATTGACTGCCCCCACCAAGGAGGTGAGCAGTGAGGTCAAGTATACATCCCACACCAAGTTCGAGAAGCAGATTCTCCCGGGAAAGATTTAGCATAACATAGAAACCATGCACATAGCGTGGGGGAAGTCACCGAGATAAGCCTGTCCACTTTCACTAAACGTTTCACCAAAAACGTTCAGTGTCGTAGATCCGCTCCTCTCTGCACACCTGGTCACGTCCTTACACTTAGATGAAAAATTAGATATTGTTTTGAATTCTATTGCCGAAAGTGATGGGTACTAAAACAACCTTCATAGACATTCAATGAAAAATTGACGAGTTTGAATATTCAATATAATTATTCACGTTCAGTATTTCATACCAGCAATATGTAGCTCAAAGAAGGCATGTACGCATATCGCCTCCATTTTGCACTCATATCCGATATTACGTACGGCTTCGTATTGGATGGGAGGAACAAGAACTTAGCCAATTTTACTTCACAGAAAACCCTTTTAGAGAAAATGAATCACTATCCTACGATATTTTTAAAACCGATGGATGCTTTTGAACACCGCTGAGCGCTCAACAATGGGTAAATTTTATTTTGCCAATATGTAGAATTGTTCAAATGCATTTATGGCAGTAAATGTGCACAAACACATAAATCATAAATAGAAAGGAACGAACTCACCTAGACTGGCTAATTAAACCAACTTCCGTTTTATGTTAGGTTCCATGAAAAGTTTGAAGTTCATGATGCAATTTGAGATTTCTATATTGAGTAATACTCATTTGATAAGAATTGCACTTTTATGTTTCACCGCAGAAATATTGTTTTTGGCAACCCTGCCAGAAAATGCTGACCGAAAATTGTCCTATTTGCTCGAACAATATTGTTCAAAAAGTAATGTTCTAATACCTATCGTTTCTGGAGATTTGGTCCAAAAAAATACGGGTATAAATTATAAAAAAAAAGAATGGAAAGACCCAAAATGTCTTAAGTTTAAAGTTTTTTTTTGGACAAGTTTGAAAGAAGAATTTTTCAAAACACATTACATTCGTTTGACGAAATTTGCCGTATTTTTTAAATGACAAAAATAATTGCATGTTTGACAACACTACCTTTCGTAAACAGTTAGCGTGTTACACAATAGACAAAAGTATATAAGTTAACGAAAAACAAGTAATTACTATGGACTTTTTGTCTATTGAAAATACCTCAAAATCTCAAATACAACTCATAAGATGTCTCGAAGTTTCATGTTTTTTTTTTATACTAAAAAAAGTCTGAGATACACCAAGCAATCGGAATTTTTACTCAAAATCATACTCATTTGACGAAATGTGCAATTGAATTATTTTAATGGAAAATAGCATATTTGGCAACAGCAGCAAAACGTGCTTGGAAACGGACGTGTTTTGTTTTCGCTGCGTCCTTGTCGCGAAAAATAAAATCAAAAATATGATATGACATATGATTAAAATGATTAAAAAAGATTATTTTTCCACCTTATCGCGAGTGAATTGACGAGTATAAGAAGTTTAGAAGTCGATATAGAGTCGCCTCATAGCGGAGGATTTTGATTATCGACAGAGTGTGGAGAAAGAAAAAAGAAAACCAGTGCAATGTAGAAAACGGCCATTTGCTGGTCAGAAGCAAAGAACGAAGCTAACGTGAGTGGCTGGCATATAATTTCAGATGCACTCATCACGTGGTGTACAGATGGAGAGCTGGGAAGTTTTGTTTTCTTTCGTTGCACAATGATTGTGATTTTCAAGTTAAATTTCTTCTCAGAAGTGCTTTGTTTAGCTGTGATTTTCATTACATTGCATTTGTACGCGAAGTACTAATTGTATTCGGGCTGTTCGAAAAGGATGATGTGAAAATATTTGCCGAATAGCGCAGTACTACTTCTGCAGAGACATAAATGCATCCTTTAGCATCACATGAAAGCCGTTCAAATGAAGACTGTACATCAGCAACAATTTCCGGTGAGATCTATCTGATTATAACTAAATTTGAACGATACTGCTAAATACGTGCCATCCTCAAAACAAGAAGATTTGATGATGGAAATGTATGAACAGTACCTGTATCCGTTTTATGTTTGTACATACTGTGTTTATGCGGGGCTTGTTGTAAGTGAAAGTGACTTCGGAATGGACGTGAGTAACCAGGCATTCTGAAATGGGTCACTGGAACACAACAGAGCTATCACCTTCCAACTCCCGGGCTAAAAATGTTTGTCGTGTCGGCAACAGTTGGTTTAACTGCAAACATTTTTCTTCCATAAAAACACTGCCGGACGGTGGGCGTTGAATTGTATATACACACAAAATAACATATTTGGCAACAATGCCGCCTGAAGATTGTATGCTTTGTCTGAGTTCCCTGAACAATTTCCTTCAAAGATCAACAACTGGTGAAAGATTCAAAATCGTTAGAAATCATTATGATATTCCGTATGCTCGGGTTCCGAAGCTAGCTTGTTAGGACTTTCTTGGTCATCATGATCTGATACTGTACGAGAAAGCGTCTAAGACTGGGCGATGTTCTCGTTCGTCTTGAGACAGCCATTTTGAGGTACGTAGCTTTTATGATCTCAAGAATGAGAACCAGTTCTCGCTGCTCTTCAGCTGCCCTTCAGAAGTAGCTCTGCGTACTTCGGTCGAAGAAAGTGCTACACAGTCCTGCTTCCGCGATGTTCAGTTGATCTGTTTACCGCCAAGCTTGAACAAAACTCTGATCCCTAGCCTAATCTGCGTCCGCGTATCCTTCAAGGTTTCCATCTTCTGCAATACTAAGTTGCAAGCTGGCAGTACTCTTCAAATGTTCCATTCGTAGGACTCGCTTCGTTTCCGCATGGCCATCTGTGCCCGAAAATGGACGCGGTGATCGCCAATTCTGGTCTGGTACAAACGGCCACATAAAGCAAAACACCGACAAAACGTTGGTATTTCTCGTTTATCGGCAGCATTTACTCTTCCTCTTATTTGATGTTGGGGTAATCAGGGTTCATCAGTATTGGTGAAGGTTTCGCCATGTTCCATGCCAAATGCAGCTACGACCTGTTAATGTAGTTCTCTCGTGACAGCAGTAAATCTTCTTCTACGGTTCATTTTCCCCGGATCCTGAAGTAGTTACACATCTCCAAGGCGAGAAATCTTGAATTTCTTCTCCAGGAAAGAGCAAACTCTTTGGTAAAGACTGTTCCCATCACATATGTGACGACGTAGAGCAAAACAGACGAAAGCTTCCCAAAAAAAATTTCGAGCAAAAGGTTTGTAGTATCATCAGGACGTCAGCAGTGGTTTTGTTCCAGTCTCATCCGGCTTCTATCTCATATTTTATTCGGCAACTACCACCAAAAAAGCAAAAATTTTTGGCGTTTGACTACGGACGCGTAGACTTCTTCATAGCCAGTTAATTCTCTCGGGGGAGATTTGGAGTACCAAATGGCTGCCTGAAGTGGCCGCCTTCATCCGGAAGCGATGTGATGTTTTGGCCGTACTACGCCAAAAGGTCGTTGGAAGAAATTGACCGCCTGAACAACACTGTGGTACCCAAGAACGCGAACTCTCCGACCGTTCCCCTGCTGTTGCCAATCGAGAACTTCTGGGTCAACTTTCATCGCGGGATCTATTTTAAAATCCAAGTAGCAGCTGGTCAAAAAAAAACAAAGATGGATCTGAACCAGTCAGTCAGCCAGTCAGTCAAAAGCCGAACAGTATAACAGATTCGGTTCATGCCTATACGAGTCGCAAGCGCGGAACCGAACTATATCATCGGAGGCAGTATTCGTTATCACCGGAATGATACCTATCGGCATTACCCTGGAGGTGGACAGCGAAAGCTACAGGCGAAGAGCAACCACGGCAGTACGGAAGATCCTGAGAGTGAAGTGAATGGCCAAGTGACAGCAGGAGTGGAACACAGCGGCGAACGTTGGATGGACGTACAGGCTCATTCAGGAGAGGTGAACTTCTACCTGAGACAGTTCCTGTCTGATCATGGTTGATTCAGGAAGTATCTACATAGGTTTGGGCATGCAACTTCATCCGTATGTCCAGAATGTAGTTATGTGGGAGTTGCTAAGGTCGTTGAAGAGATGTGGCGAGATGATGCCATATGGAATGCGGTCAGCAGAGCCGTCAGTCGGCCCCTCTGACACTAGTAGAAGTTCATGTGCATCCGAGTAGAACGCGATGGAGCCAACTGGCTTATATTAACGCGTAACCGTTTCGGATGAACTTCCGTCGCCGGAGAACTCTACGTCGGAGTAGGTTAGAAACAAGCTGAGTAAAGTGGACGGCATCGCGATCCATAGATCAGGAGAAAGTATCCCACGAGGGTGACTGTGAAGAAGAACATGTTATGGCGGTCAGCTACTCCACATCGGTACACGTCAGTCAGTCAGTCAGTCAGTCAGTCAGTCAGTCAGTCAGTCAGTCAGTCAGTCAGTCAGTCAGTCAGTCAGTCAGTCAGTCAGTCACTGCTGCCCTAAAATCATGTTATTTGCTCGAGAAATATTGTTCAAAAGCAATTTCATAATGTTTCTTGATATTTTAAGTTCCCTAAGTATCCCTATATTATTGACAAGGCTTATAATAAAAAAAGAGAAGCAGGGAAGACCCAACATATTGTGAGATTTAATCGTTTTCTATGTGGAAAAGTGGTGAAATTAGAATTTTTCAAAACACTGCAAGAGCCAAAATATCATGAGATTTAGGTGTTTTCTATGTGGACAAATCTTAGGATCTCGATAAAATTAGATTTTTTCAAAAAACATTACATTCATTTGACGAAAATTACCAGAAGGCTTCTTCATTTCTTGAAAAGATGTCATTTTACAGTAGTAGTTACTCATTTTGGATCATGACTACGTTTCGGTTTGTTTGATAATGGTATGGTGTCTTAGGAAAACTTGTAGATAATAGTATAACCATTCTGATGAAAAAAAATATACACTGTAAAAAAACTTTATACGATTTTGTTTAAGAAATACAAAAACAAATGCGAACATTAAAATAACTTTATTTTTTAAATATGTTCAAGCCCACAATTTTTGCTAAAAACTGGCGGTTGACTGATTCTGGAGAAATAAAAAACAAGAAAGTTGAAGTTTTGGAAACAATTTTTTTAACCTATTTTTTGCAGTGTATCTTTCAATAACTGTTAATCCATATTTTAATAATTCAAATTTTATTTCTAAACCTAGTAACAATTTTTTTTTTTACGATATCGCATAATTTAGCATCGCTTCTAGCACAGTTTGAGTTAACTTTTTCTTTTATTTTGTTTTCTGATAAAGGTACACAAGCATAGAATTGTTTTTGTATTATTATTAACAGGTTAAGCTCTGTTGCCATGTTTCCATATTCTGCTGTTGTGCCGAAATTGAAGGATAATTTTCTTAACTCTTCATCTTTTCGATTGATTGCACAATGAAAAAACTCCCTTGCATTTTTAGTTAGATGTTTACGTGCTTTGGCCTAGTGGCCTTGGCCTTGTTCTAATGGCCATGCGTTTTAACGTATTCGGCATCGTAAGGACTTTATCCACGGGATGAAGGAAAAAAGGTCAATCGATTTCAATTTCATACTGTGATTTGAGTTTTTTTTAAGGAAGGGGGGCGTTTTATTACGAAGGTTTATTATTAGTTTTTTTAAATGATAGATTGTTGTCTTTTCATAAAACCATTAAGCCAGCATTAAATTTTCCAACTGCATTAGAATTTTTTTTGAACAAACTTTGCTGACTTTACAATTGTTTTTAGATCACATCACACAGCTCACATCAAAAGAATTTGTGCAATATAGTCACAAGAGTAAATTTTAAGCTCCGCTACGTAAAGTATGCTAACATAAGAAAAAAGGTGAAGAGTTAAAAGAAAGATGGAAAATTGTTACATTCCGAGATATAGTACCGCATCTGTCCATTCAACCCCAGTTGCCCAAATATCCACTATATATCCTAGATGATAACAGTTTTGGCCTTCGAGATTGAAAACCCAGCAACCCGTTTCAGGAATGCCTGTCCATACACATTCTGAGAATTCATGCATAACAAGCGCCTCATTAATATCATCGCATGACGCAATTCGCATTTGAAGAATATTCACACATCCCGACTAAACAATGAACATTCTTTATTCTGGCATCCATATAATTATTGCATATTTTTTGTAAGTTGGAACGATCTCACCAATGTGTCATACTGTCTGGTGTAGAAAAACCCCTCACGCAGGAAACCTCTGCTCCCCATTGCGGCGAGATTGCGTCGCGAATTCGCGTCATAAACAACCAAAATACAAAACCCAATAGACTGTTCGTTTTTTTTCGGGGAATGCTCATGTTTTTCGCCATTTGCCAGTAATCGGTTTATGTCCGGAAAGCACAATAATCGCACCAAGAACGACTTCCTTCGATTGCAGGAGTGGGGCTTCGTAAAAAAGGAACGCGAAATTCACCTGAAACAACGTGACTCACAATTTGGGAAGGAGTCGATTACACTCACTAGATGCAGTCAAGGGATACAGAGATTTAGAGATTTTACAATTTCCCTTTGTTTTAGTTAAAAAAAAAAACTTTCCCGCAATTTAGCAGTTATTATAGAACTCCCATTTTTTTTTTTTGTAATTCTGAATTTCCGTTTTTTCCTATAGCCACCCTGAATGTATACAGTTGAGGATCGTCGTTTGCATGTTTTCAATTTCCGTTACATGCTTGGGCGGCGAGACACAACTTTGGCAGCGAACCCATTTCCTGTCAGTTATCGCTATTACTCAGCCGCATTTAAACTGATCGGCTTGATTTTTGAACATGTCTTGTGCCACACAAACACTAATCATGGACGAAGAATCAGGTTGTTTGGTTTGAATATGGCTGAGTAATACCGATGTTTGGCGGAAATGGATTCACTGTCGGAATAGTGCTCCTCCCTATTGCTTCATTTTGTGTGCAACTAAGAGGCATTATTTTACTATAATGAATCACGACTTTCCTCAAAATTGGGTTAATTGTCTCTCTGATTAGTAGACTAATCACGAAACAAGGTAGTGCAACAGATCGAGCTGCTCATGTTCACAAGCCGCTCTAAGGCCAACAAACATTTTCACCTAATAAATAACACCGCCTCATCCTCGATTTCTTTTCCCTTAGCAACCACCCTACAAACCCTCCAGATCTAACGCAAAATTTAAAGATTCGATTGACCTTAGTTTTAAAATTTTCAACACCAAACCCGTCTTCCGTGTCTTTTTCTTATTCGACTGCTGCATCTTGGTCGAAACATTTAATGGCATATTAAGACACAGTCCACCCATGCTACCGCTTCGGATTAGCATAAACGGGCATTTTTTCAAAACGCATTCCACCAAGGAGTAGATCTGGCGGTTTGACATTGCCCTTGGACCTTGACAAAGCTTCTCTCTCTCTCCCTCTGCTCCGATTGGGAAAACGCTGCCGAAATGCAAAAATGTGGCAAATTCACAAGTCAGCGCTAAATCGCTAACTGCGATCAGGATGGTGACTCAAATGGCAGGCAGGTGGCATTTTGCATCGTGATAAAACCCCATCCATTCGTCTCTGGGTTATGTCATTGAGCACCGTTTTGGATGTTTTTATCGGTTTTGAGGATGTTGTGAGATTTGAGTCAGTCAACTTTGGGGAGAGAATGTTATAGGTTTTAGGTTTTTCACTCTAGCACTCTGAAATACCAACGTATTCGAATTGTCTCCTTGGTTCCGAAGGTAATTTCAGTATTTCGCCCGGGATGGGATGGGTTTGGAAAACCATCTCAAGTGAGTCCAAAATAGATCCTAACAAACATCATTGTCTCCTCCCCACACATTGGCCTTGATCTTTCTTCAAGACCAGGCAAAAAAACCGTCCACTTCCCCCAAACTAGGCAGCGTTTAAGAAGTCACGCAGATCGAGTTTTTGAATCAAAAGGCTCGCAACAATCATAATATCCGTATCACCAAAAGATCATCCTCGCTTCAAACTTGATCTGTTCGTCTCACGCGAGAGAGAAAGAGAAAGAGAATCGCTCAAACCAAATGGTCGAAAAACCACCCGTTGACATCCGAAAACAAAAACAAGATCGCTCCGCGTCGTCCGACTCCGTTGTGAAGCCCGTGGGAGATTTTAACGACCGGATTTTCTCCCTCCTATGGATTAGCAGGTCATTTGCAGAAAAAAAAATCTGAAAAGAAGCTGTCGTTTGATGTCATTGCCCGTAAATCACATCGGTTATTCAGCTGATCCACCTTGATCTAGACCGCAACCTCTGTACCTTCCGAGGGGGCCACCGCACCGAACATTTGTCAATCGCAAATATTTGACGAACCGCAATGAAGCGCTCACCCATCCACATAGAACGGAGGAATTGTGAGCCGAAGAATTTTGGCTTTGTCATTCCCGTGATGAATGCGTTCCTTGACATCGATTGTTGTTTTCACTTTTGTTGGGAGCTAAACCAAAAAGTAAAACCAACGTCTGTTTGTCTTCAATTGAATTGGACTTGTTTGCGTTGAATGTTCCAAGAACTGTATCGTCCAACGTTCCGTCGCTTGGTTGTAGAGTACGTTCTATTCAGAACCAAGATTGATTATAGATCTTTGGGCATTAGCAGTCATGGTTTGAAAAAGACATTCCTCACCCTACTTCTCGAAGTTTACGGAATCTTTCCCGAATTCAGGTTTATTTTTTGCCAACATTCCGCGTTGTGAAACATATGACATTGCTCGAATTCTAAAACCACGAATAACTGATTAGCGCTAACGGTGATTCCCCCGGATGTTGAAAACCACCGATTCAGATTAACACTTATGGGAAACAAAAACTTCTCTCTCGAAAAAAGAAAACGAGCGAAAATACAGCTGGATTAAATAGTCGTTTACCTTATCCTCTTCAGATGATTGACTGTAGTTAAGAGCCAGGAGCCCAACCCCAAGTTGTTTCAATGTTCATTTGATTGAGCTCGAATTGTCAGGTTTCGGTTAGGAACAGCGCACAGTGGGCAAAAATGGACCCCCAAAATCCCATTAATTTAGACGGCGCAGGGTAGGAGTCCTAAGAAATAGCTTATCTTATGGGGAAAATGCGGGAAATCGAATGGTGTTGGTCTCATTTAGGTTGACCACAGTAAGTGTCCCGTTTTGACCGTTTCTCCCCCCATGTTTGATGCAAACTAGAATTATTACCCAAAAATTCAGCTCGGTGCTACTATATTGAAACAAAGTGCACCGAAAATTTGCAAAACTAGCTGGAGAACTGAATGGAACAAATTTTACTCTGATCGGATCCTAGGAAGTGGCCCATTTTACCCGATTTCCCCTCATAATTTGATAAACTCATGTACCATGCGGTTCTGAAGATCGGCGCCAGTGATATTACTCTCACTTGGTCTGTACTTATGTAAAAAAGTTCGGAGAATTGAATGGTGATGATTTCGTGAAATCATTGTCCATTTTACCCAATTCTCCCCTCATACTTGAAAAAAATGGACCATTTTCTGAGGTCAACCCTGCACGAGACCATCATCATCTGACCATAGTTTTGCGAATTTACGGAGCACTTGGGTTCAATATAGTAGCAGTTGAATTTTTGGGTAATAATTCTAGTTTGCATCCAAAATGATGTGTATGATGTATGATATGTACTGATTATCCTAATCATGCCATTGTATGAAGGGCCAAAAAGGGGTTGGGTGGATCGATATGCAACATCACTATACGTATCCACAGGGATATAAAGAATCTCCTTCCAACAACAAGATTGAAAAATTGATCAAAAGAGCAAGCTATCTAACATGAGGATGCCCCAATGGGCGGGAGAAGAGCCCGCCCTCTATTCACAAACTGTTAGCAATGGGGAGTTGGCATTCCCACTCTCCCCATCCAGAGTGCTTCAATCGGGTGCCCTGATGGTCCCTCCCATTCCCATGAAATATTTATATAATGGTGTATATATTTATGTAAATGAAAAATACTACAAGCATTCGTATCTATAATATATGATCTTCATTCGGTTGTTCCTGAAATGCAAGAAATGTTGTAACATGTTAAAGTGTAGAGTTCTGTGGTTCGCGCTTAAGCACGTTTTCGTTCGTTTTCAGCGATAGCAGCATTTCACCAAAATCTTGATTTGAGGTATCCTGAAAAAGTTTATTAAATCTATTGAAATTTTACAAAACTAACATTTATACATTTTTATTTACTGTTGCCATGGTCACTATTGCAGTTTGCATCCAAAATGAGGGGAGAAACGGGCAACATGGGACACTTACTGTGATTAACCCTAAATGAGACCAACACCATTCGATTTCCCGCATTTTTCCCCATAAGATAAGCTATTTCTTAGGACTCCTACCCTGCGCCGTCTAAATTAATGGAATTTTGGGTCCATTTTCAGATGATCATTTGATCTTCGAAAAAAAAAAACAATTGGGCCAGGACGTCAATATTTCATTTGATAAACATGACATTTAAAATTTACAATGTGCTTTTATGAAGAGACGTCAGAAAAAGTGAGCGGAAACCTTCCATAAAAACGCCTACCAAAACGCATCCTTCGTCATTCTTAGTCTGACCGCTGAGCTGAACTATTTTTTACCAGGGTTCTGAACAGGGATGCCAGATATTTTTTTCAAATGTCTGCGATAAAAATTTGAAATGTCTAAAAATATCCGTAAATTTTATTTTGCAAAATTAGATTTCTTTCGACGAAAATACGTAATATATAATAATAGAGCGAGTTATGTCATTTTCGCTATATGTGTGATTATGTGAACATTTTTGCATCTATTTCTTGGATTGTATGCAATCCTTCATTATTGTCATTCACTTAAACGTGAAGCATTTGCATAGATAACACAATTTTCTATAGTTTTTTTTTCTCTATAAACGTCTTTCCAGTTTTGTATTTTCAAATCAAAATTTAGTTTTCATTTGATTAACTCTACAGACATTTTTTTTTGTTCAAAAATAACCATTGAATTACAATGAATTACAGACTAAATTTTGCGTAACATAAATTAAAAAATTGAATTAAATATTTTTATTTTTATTTCATTAATAATAACCCGAATTAATCCATCGATGGTGACACTGAACCCTTCTTACACTTCACCAGAATTACGAACTCAAATGTGGCCAATATTATACTGGATACATATTTTCATCAGAAATTCCAGGAAGATCCAGGAATATTCGATATGTCATTCAGTCTATAAAATGAACTATTTGTCAATCCTGAACGTATTGTTCATCGATGTGATTAAAATATTGCCATTAATAGGCTTTAGCGAAGTGTTTATGTTAGTTATATAAAAGGGGAAATTACATAGATATTAGAAATTTCATATATTCAGTCCATAGAATGAATTATTAAACAATCCTAAGCGTCAATTTTGATCGTCGATATGGATTCAAGATGCTTAATAAGTACATGTTCGTTGAAAATTGTGTAATTATAGTAAATGGAGACTTTGTGTAATTTTCGATTATACTCGATGCGGTTCAAAACTGGACCACTCGAGCCAATCGATCTTGCTCTAATTCTATAGAGTCGAATAGTGTGGCCGAGTATATTTTCATCTGACAATTATGTGCTCTCAGGTATTGTTTGGTCATCCATGAAGGATTATCTAATCGTAATGAAATTTTGACCAGTTATTTGACGATTTTACAGCTCACAAATAGCTCAGTATGTAATCGGAGACTAAACTGTTTGATTACTATTATAGTAAGCCGTCAAGTACGGTTTCGTTCATATCTTCGTAAAGAAATGTCCGAATGAAAAAAAAATCAATAGCGTTCTATGGGAATATTGTAGCTTTCATTTGCCGTGAACAGAACTGAAATCGGTTAACAAATGGCAGAGAAACCAATGTGACATTATTTGTAACACACACACACACACACACACACACACACACACACACACACACACACACACACACACACACACACACACACACACACACACACACACACACACAACTAAAGGGTGTTCCGATCAAAATTTGGTCAAACAGTAATGTGTGTGAGTCCATCAAATGTTTTATTAATAAGTGAAATTATTTTTCTTTTTCAAGTTCAGTTAATACAGAATGCAGGAGAAATATTCAGCTAAGCTTCCTTTTTACCGAATGCGAATTGCCGGGTCTTTTGTTTAACATCTGCTATAAGATTTTGTAAAATCTCTTTGTCCACTTTATTCGCCGCAGAACGCCAGTTTGCCTTGAACTGTTTCTCGCTCACAACAGCTTTTTGAGTTCTTCTTAAGGTTCCGCTTGACGATGGCCCAATATTGTTCGATTGGGCGGAGCTCTGGCGTGTTGGGAGGGTTCTTGTCCTTGGGCACCACTTGAACGTTGTTCTCAGCATACCACTCCATGGCCTCTTTTCCGTAATGCCAAGATGCCAAATCCGGCCAAAATAGAACGGAACAATTGTGTCGCTTCAGGAAAGGCAGTAGACGTTTTTGTAGGCACTCGCTCAAAAAAATTTACTGGTTGACGGTTCCGGTCGCAATGTAAACGTTGCCTTTCAAGCCACAGGTACAGAAGGCCTGCCATACCAGATATTTCTTCGCGAACTTTGACAGTTAAATGTGCTTGAAAATATCTGCCACCTTTCCCCGTCCGGTTGCCGTATAACATTCCTGTCCAGGAAGCTGTTTATAGTCTGCCTTGACGTAAGTTGCATCGTCCTGTACCACGCAATCAAAGTTCGTCCGCATCGTCGTGTACAACTTTCGCGATTGTGCTTTGGCCGACGTGTTTTGTTTATCGCCGTGGCTACCACTTCTTGTAAGTCCACAGTCCAGGTCGTTTTTTAGCTCTATCCACAGTTGAAGGCGTCACTCCCAGTTTCTTTGCGACATCTACCGACATCGGACGGAGAGGTTGGGGCTAGATGTGACGCTAAACAATGCAAGCAGTATCGATTGTTGCGAGTGGTCTTGTCTGGTTTTGAACTGCAACGAGTGTCTCACTCACAATTCATCTCACAATTTATGTGTTCTCAGGTATTGTTTTGGTCATATCTTCATGAGGAATTATCTAATCATAACGAAATTTCGACATGTTTTTTGAGGATTTTTAAATTTAATTTGACGCCAACCAAACTAAAATCGGTACAAACATAGCTCAGTTATCAGAGACTGAACTGTTTGGATACTATTATAATATGCCGTAAAATACTGGTATCTAATTACCTGTATCTAATACTTGTTAGCGCATTTTCAACACAATACACCAAAATAACTGGAAGAAATCATTGTTCCTGATAGTGGGATTTTGTAACTTGTTTTTCAAAATACTTTTAAGGCAGAGAATTTCACTCGAATCTTTAAGCTGTCAGTGTCATTTTAACTCAAAATTTTCCAATCTTTCCGAAAAAAATACTTCTGAAACTGGAAAAACACGGAGTACATCCGAAAAGGGCCAAAACTTATTAAGTTATCAAAAAAATCAATATTAAATCAGTAATATCTTCTAAACGGTGCATCTTAGAAAAATGTTACCGAAGTACTTTTTGCTTGCAAATTTGATGTACTTTCATAAAATTAGGTTGACAAACTTTTTTGACTTGTCTTAATAGCTTTTTTGAAAATTAAATTTTTTTTTTCATTGTAACCTGTTTTTCTCCAGACCAACCCACTGTGCACTAGATAGCATTTTCAGTCAGCTATAACATAAGAATAATTAAAAAATTATTGACATGTAACTTTTAAGGGAAAATCTATATTTTAGTTCAAAACACAAAAACCAAACTTTTTTTTACCGTGCATATTTTTTCCATATAGCACCAACAATTGTCTAAAACTTCGCCGAAGACACCAAACCAATCGGACAAACCGTTTCCGAGATACAATTTTTTGAAGATATCATGTGCATTTTTCATAGGCCCTTCTCATAAGTAAGGCTAGATTCAAAATGGCGAACCAAGTATGCAAAACGGCGTTTTTCTTCCCCAAAAACTTGTATGCAAGGTTTCATGCAAATCAAAAAATATGAAAATTACTCGTTGCTGAAATGATATGGAACCGCTCTGTTTCGTTTATATCTCCGTAACGAAATGTCCAGGAGGCTAGTCACTCTGCCACGTTGGGTTTGTGTTCCGGGGTGCAGAATGCGTTTCTGTGTTTCAGCATATTTCTGTCAAGCTAGATTCGAAAATTTATGCCGATTGGCAACCATAGACCCTTTTGATGTTTAATCCACGCATACTTATGCTTCATCTGAATCACATCAGTGCAAGAGAGAGGGAACAAAACAGTGGGGGAAATAAACGATCAACTCGTGTAAGTGGTGCCAGGAATAAATTTAAATTTTATGCGGTGGAGAGTTGTCTTAAATGTGTCAGATTGTGTTTTTGAGAGTGTTAACACAAGGTGCCGAGTAACTAACCCCTTGCATGACTCTCCCTTTCCTCGTGCTGTATTATGTCCGGCAAACGTGTTTAATCATGTTCAGCTTCGCATCTCCCTTTCAACGCTAAAAACAAAACATCCGAATGTTCGCGGTCGCAATTTCTTACTCTTTCTTTTTTACTGATATCACTATTTCGAAACCGAAACTTTCCTACTTGCTCTCACGGGAAAAAATGACACTGGTTCTTGTTTTCAAGTTTCTAAGGGAACGTTCATTAATTACGTCACGCAAAAATTGACTTTTTGTGAACCCCCCCCCCCCATGTCACGTTTTTTGTATGGACCTTCAATTTTTTTTGTATGGATCGTCACGTTTTCTCGAACACCCCCTCCCCCCTACTGCGTGACATAATTAATGAACCTTCCCTAATGAGAGTGAGCAAGATAACAATTACGACAGCACCAGACCAGACCTTGCACACGTCAATTGCGGTGGTAAAGGTAAGCACCAACCAACAGTTGTCATTTGAAAACAATTTCAGTGCACCCAAATACCTTTATTTGAAATTTAAAAAAATATTTAAATGTCTGTAAAAGTCTGCAACATCAATAAAATGTCTGCTAAATGACTGTATCGCTAAAAAAGTCTGCAACAAAAATGAAAAGTCTGCAAATTAACCTGGTCCTAAATCGTCGAAGCATTAAAATGAAAAATGGCTTCTGTAAAGCCTGTCTAAGTTAAATTTTGGACACCAAAATAAAAGCAGCAAAAAAAAATTACACATAATTCCACAAAACCGATTGTTTATTTCACAATAATAGAGTTATATCTACACAAGAAACAGTTGATTAAGATGTTAATTCTTCTTTCTGTAAACTCTTATATTCTCTTGAAATCATCGGTACCATTTGATTTCTTCTTAGTTTCGAAGAGTTTCCGCTTAACTAGAGCCCAGTACTTCTCTATTGCGCGAAGTTCTGGACAGTTTGGTGGATTAGCTGATTTTTTGGCACGTATTTGATCCCTTGAACCTTATACTGTTCCAGAACGGATTCCGCATAGTGACAAGAGGCCAAAACAGAGCTGAAGAGTCGTGGCTTCAAATAAACGGTAGCAACCGCTTTTGCAAACATTCTATCTCGAAAACACCCGAGCAGGAGACAACAACATATGAAAACCTAATTTTGATCTTGATAACTGGCCTTAACTGGCCTTAGGAAGGATTCGTTACAGTACGTGTAAGGGTATGGGAAAATCGGTGATCGGTGGGGCTGAAAAAATAGCGGACGTCATATTTGAATCGTCTTGAAATGGATATGCATCAAGTGATGTGATGATGATGTGATAAGAACCCACCATCAGTGCAAGGATTACCTATGTCTGCAGGACTATTCTCGTCAGGTTGTTCCGAGAGAGTAGCCTACGTGATGGCTTGGTGTAGCAGGGCCAGTCGATCTCAATGAGGACCTTCGGAAGACAAGGGACTGGCGACTCCACGAACCCTTTTCCAGTCAACAAATCCTTCTACTGCCTTAGGCAGATCCCCCCCCCCCCAACTTGAAATGGATATGCATCAAATCTTATCAAATTAGAAAATTTTAATTTGATAAGACGATGCATATCCATTTAAAGACGATTCAAATAGGCTGTTATATGAATTTTCGAAATACTGTTTATTTCAATGAAAACTCATATGTTTTTGCTTGGTAAGGGTTTTATTTTATTTATTGTTCATATTTCCATATAATTCATTTATAAATCTTTCACAAACAAAGTAAATTTTTATCCTTTGAATCGGAAAACCTTTTAGTTGAAATAGGTACAAAGCAATGAATCTGTGTTCCTGGTATTGTTTTTACGTGCCTATATAACTCCTCAAGTTATTCTGACATTTTTGCATACTTTTCAGCTGATATGAAGCAGAAATTCAGTTTTGTAATAATTTTATTTGTCTGTTCAACTGCCCATTCATATAGTTCCCGAGGAGTTTTGATTGTGTTTCCATAAAACAAATTTTGTCCAAGTCTAAAATAGCCCTTTTTTGCAAATTGACTTTAAATTTTAAAATATTTTTTTAGCGTGTAAAAATCGATTTTATAATTTTGACAATTTTCTTCATGAAAGTTAAGACAATTTTCTAAAAGTCACTCATACATCACTTTTTTGCAAGTCTTGTCCTTTTTGAGTTATGTTGATTAAAAAAAAAACTATCAAAAAAATTAACCCCTTTTAAAATGGCAGTAGAGATAAATTGAAAAAAAAAAACAAAGTATGCAAAGTTGCTTGAACATATATAGTCTACACACCCACAAAGTTTCATTGAATTCTGAGAGGGTGCTGCTGAACACTGGATGAGTTGGCGTGAAATTCGTCTTTATTCATTTCACTCCACTTCAATACGTTTTCATGCAGTAAATTAATTTTACTTTCGCCGTTTCACTCACAATTCACTTCCTGTCAACCGTGAGTAAACTTAAGTGAGTAAACTTAAGCTTTCCTGGCGAAAGCGTTTAAATTAAAGACTGTATTCGATGCAATTTGGACACACAAAATAGGTAACCAAAAATTTTCCTTGAGCCCAATTCTTTTCAAACTTTCTTGAAATAAAATACTACTAAATGGTTAAGTATTGACATCATTGGTTTATTGAACCTCTTCTCCCAACCCAAATGCCCGCACCTTTGCCTTGACCTTTTTCATCAAATTTTGGGCAATGATAGGACCGACTTGCTTACTTACTTTTAACCACACTTTCTTTAGTTCAAGTTCATTTTCTATCAGTTTTGGAGTTTTAACGAGCTTTGCCTTCATGATTGCGCAATTTTTTTTAATTGGGCGAAGTTCCGGAGTGTTTGGAGGGTTGACGTCTTTTGGTACAAAAGCTACATTATTATCTTCGTACCAGTCTAAGACGGGCCGGGCATAGTGGCAAGATGCCAAATCCGGCCAAAACAGTGTCGGGCCATCGTGAGATCTCAAGAAGGGCAGAAGTCGTTTTTGGAGGCATTCGTCCTTGTAGATTTGTCCGTTGACGGTCCCAGAGGTGATGAAGGGCTGACTTATTTTGCCACATCCGCAGATCGCTTGCCAGACAAGGAATTTTTTGGCGAATTTCGACAGTTTCTTCTTCCGTACACTCTTCGGAACGGCCAACTTAGAGGTGGCGACGTAGTGTTCCTGTCCTGGCATTTGTTTGGTGTCGGCTTTAATGTAGGTCTCATCGTCCATCACAATGCAGAACGGTTTTGTGAGCCACTCCCTGTACCGTTTTCTTGCACAAGTTTTGGCCACCGAGTTCTGTTTATCGCTCCGGTTCGGTGCCTTCTGGACCTTGTACACATGTAATCCAGAACGTTTCATTGTTTTCTGCACAACACAAACTGAAACTTTCGCCTTTTTCGCAACATCCCTGATCGAAATGTTGGGATAACGCTTAAATTGGTTCAATACCATCCTGGCCTTCTCCGGATTTGATGTGCCACGTTTTTTGCCACTACCATTTTTCCGCTTGGTTGTCTTACGGTCCTTGAACGTTTTGATCACATGAGATACGGTTGAATGTGCGATTCCGAGCTGTTTTCCGATCCATCGATGAGAAGCGTTTGGGTTTTCGAAGTGAGTGCCCAAAATTTGTTGGCGCACTATTTCTTCATTCGAAGCCATCACTGAAATCACTCGACCGATTTTCACGAAACTCATTACACAATTGACACAACACAATGAAATACATTCAGTTAAAATTTCAATAATTTTTACCCACACGCTAAAAAGTTACGAACAATTGCGTGTGTCCAAATTTCATCGAATACAGTCTTTAAAATTCAGGGTTGCTTCAAACAACGTGGTAAACGAGCTTTTATCAACTTCAATGAAATTGATTTGATTTATTTTTAATTTTTAATTGAACCCACGTCATCCGTCCATCATCGGGCAGATGCACCACAGAGAACAGCCATTGATGTCCATATACCTTTTCTTGAAAAAAAAAAAGTGCAGAGAAAACCAAACCAAACTTTTCAGGTTATGTGCTAGGCTTTTTATTGATAAACATTTACATGACAGTTATCGCACAACTGAAGCGCCGCCAACCAGGAGCATAACGACATACATTTGAAATGTCGGTTAAAAGTTTTACACAAGTAGCAGACCGAAGATGAACGTCTGTTCTCTGTGGATGCACTGCAAGTCAATTTAATGAAAATTTCTTCACTAAATAGACTAAACATATCGCATATCATTTTTTTTTATGTCGATTTGAATGTTTATCTTTCCGAGGCGTCCAATCAAATGTGTTTGTTATTGTTTTTAACGGGCACTGGTTGGCGAGCACAACGAAACATAGCTACGGGCCAGTGTTGTTAGAAGTATTGTCCATTGTCGACACATCACTGCAATTAAGCGCGTTTCTATTTCATACTGCGGTGACGTATTAGAATTGCATTTGTTGCACTTGCGCTGGAGCTGTGGATACAACTGGAATAGAATCGCGTGAAAGCAACATCAATATGCGCAAGACAGCCTGTCATTTTGATTTTTTGGTTGATTAATGTATTTTGTGTTACAATTATTTTATCTGATGGCACTGTTTCTAGTCCTAAAAATAATGAATGCCTCAGAAATGAATACAAATCCTCACATGTAGCATGAATTTCAACTGTCCTGCTTCATGCGAAGTTTGTCAGCGAAGGCTGAAATAAACACCAATGAATGAAAAGCTAGGTCGAAAAAGCTAGCATGCAGATTGTTTTGCTAAAGTTGACTAAGAATTGGCTGTCAAATGAAAATAATGTGTTTCAATTGACAGGGATGAATGTTTAGTTCATCGTCCCAGGACGATTTTCAATTGAAAGTGAAATTTTATGACCCTGTTTTCTACCATTCAACACAAGTAGGGCTAACCAAAGCTCAGAGAGTGACACCGTAATGCGAGAATGGCGAAAGCAGTTACAACGTCACAGAGATCATTCCACTGTTCCACAGCCAGATAATAAATAAATAAATTCATTAATTAATTAACGAAAGTGAAAATAAACAAGAGGGTTCCTATTGTTAATTATCACGTTTTGAAAAGCTAAGCTAGAAATGGACCATTTTGATACCAAATTACAGTGATTTGTAGTTCATACAAAAGGATCCTTGTTTTTTTATTCCTTTATTATCGAGATTTTCAGCCCTGAGCTGGTTCATCTCCCGTCGTAGTCACTCAAATACCTTTTTGGTTATTTCTCGTAACTTGTCCGGGGGGAGATTCGAACTCGTGACTTTGGCGTGAGAGGTATGGATGTTACCACTACGCCGGGGTCGCCCCCAAGGGCACTTGTCTAATATGTTTTCTATCGGGATCTAATTCGCCTTATTTCTACAAGAAATAGGATAACAGGACGGAGCCAGAAGAATGAATGAAAAAACCGTGATTTACCAACAGTGCATCAAATTATTCATCACCGATGCCGAGAGACCGGCCGGTGTCACAACTAAAGCATCGGGCCTGGCTTTTTGGATGGAACAAACAGCTTTATGCATCCCTTCAAATCGAAAGTTTCCTCCCCAATCCATCCGTGATGGATGTATGACACTGGCACCGGACAAACATTTTTTCCTGCTTCGGACAAGGTAGCCAACTGGAAATAGAACCATAAAAATGGTTATTGTTGTTGTTGCTGTCGTAGACGAATTAATTTGGTCAGGGTCGATTCCGTCGAAAATCCCGTTGAAATTCAAATCCTTGTCCCACCTTCCATTCCGAACCCTTCCAAGGTTGACCCATTAACCCGAACTTGGCGCCTCCACCCAATTCGATTGGAAATGAATTACGATCGTCACAGTATGCTCTCTGGGATCCGATTATTTATGATAGCAAAACCAGCAAAACACCCCTGCCTTGAGCAAGGTTGCACCTCGAGGGAGGTGGTATTGCTAAGGGTTGTGTTGTTTGTTTACCGACTGACCGGTTTCTGCCGACGACGAAACTTAATTAACTCAGCAGCTGAGCAGCTGATTAGGAATTCTTCCGAAAGATTACGGCAATGATGTAAATTTGGATTGCGTTGTTTGCGCATGAGAGTCGTGTTTTTTATATGTTCGGATAGGTGTAAAACGATCTACCATAGTGGTGCTATCGTTTTCGTACTCAAACCGTCAATTTTGCATCACGTTTGTATTCACCACCAACACTAATCAAGGAACCAGTTCTATTATTTAATTGGTAGGCATCTAATTTCCATACAGTGCCGCTGAAGAGAAATTCAAATTTAATCCAAATTTAAGGTCGAAAACCTTCTCGTCGATCAGAATCGGAACCTGATTCGGACTTGGTTATGCAAGGGGAAACAAACAACAAAACAACAAAACAAGTCACCAGGAGAAAATATCAAAGGTTAGTCACGGGCCTCGAAATTCTCTCGTTTTTTGCAAGCGCTTTTCCCGAGAAAATTCAAACCGATGTCGTTCTTGATTTGCATAAATTTTATCTCCTGCCACATGTGAGTTTGTGTGTGCGTATGTGAGAAAGAAGAGATGTATTAACAAATGTCTACTGGGTGGATCTGAGAAGTTAAACCAGTTTGCCCACCGTTAGTGATCGGTGTTTTCGAATTTAAGATTTAGCTTAGAAGCATTATTTTTCGCATTTTTGCGAAATTAGCGATAGAGTGGAGAATTTTTCGTACGTCGTCAGTGGCGACGATTTGATTTGACCGAAGTTTCATAGTGGAGGTCATTGGATATATTTATTTATGAAATAACAGTTGTGTTTTTATTGGCAGCAGTCGGGTTACTTTATATTCGATGCATGCATCAATTCGATGCATTCGTCGAGAAGCTTATCTTTCACAACGTGTTTTTAATTTCAAATTAAAGAACACAAATTTAACATAATGAAAACTTTTCATGTTTCAACATGATTTCAAACCCAAACAGCTTGCTAGATGACATTCAAAATTACTGATAAATTTGAAAAATATTTAAAGAGATTAAAAGAAAATGGGAGTTCGGCTGTGATGAATCATTTTTCTATAATTTTCGCCTTTGGTGATTGATTTTAAACCAGAACGAAAATATTTTGATTCGTAACCATCGTTTCGATGTCACCATACGTTTGATTGAAGCCTTCTTCGGGAGAAACTGTATTATTAAAGACAATCTAACAAAATTTAAAACAATGAATCATTTAAGATCTTTCTGCCTTAAAATACTTTTTGTGAATCCTGGTGAGAGTGAGCTTTTTTGTGGAATACCTGTACTAGAAAATGAGAAGAGTAATTAGTTATTTCCATTTAATTCCAACTACCTTTATTGCTTATCTTGACAGATACGCGTATTTCGACTACAATGTGCAGACTTCTCAGTATCGTGTACTAATACTCGACTATTAGTACACGGCACTGAAGAAGTCTGCACATTATAGACGAAATACGCGTATCTGTCAAGATAAGAAATAAAGGTAGTTGGAATTAAATGGAAATAACTAATTACTCTTCTCATTTTGTGAGTGGCCCCAACAGCATCCGTACTATTGGTTTAAATCGGTCTATATTGGCTCTCGAACGTATTAAATAACCTTCCCAATGAGAAACCACCGTCACACTTTGTGATTTTTTCAAGCGTCTTCAAGCGTTTTAGATCCTTTTTTCAAGAATTCAAAAAAAACATCACGTTTTGTGAGAGGCCCCAACGGCATCCTTACCATTGGTTGAAATAGGTTCTAATACAGTCTGTCCTGTTAGCTTAGGATCACCCGATATTTTCTCCATATGATGAAGAATAAATTTATGTTTTGAGCATACCCTATTATATTATGTTTGTATTAGTGAACGCAGAATAATGAAGTGGTGGTGATAGATGTACACTTAAGAATCTGTGTTCATTCAGTCATAAGCATGTTTTTTGGTGTCCAGTTAAGTTAGATCCACTTGCTTTCTTCGTGAGTTTTGAGTTTTTTGTGGCGCTAAATATCAGAATTTCGAGGGGACAGACACTCACCGATAAGGAAAAAGGTAAAATTGAAGCATTCCATCGGGAAAAAGTCGGCATTAGAGAAATAGCTCGCCGACTCGGTCGGTCGCATCATGTTGTGCTCAACTATTTGAAAAATCCAGAAGAATAGGGTCAAACTGTGATGCATCCTCGTCGATCGAAGCTTCTCCAGACAACAGACAAACGTAGAATTGTTAGAATCGCTTCAAATTCTTCAAAATTGCTGAACCAGATCAAGCAGGAACTCAATTTAAATGTTTCCCGGGAGACTGTTCGTCAGGTTTTGATCGAACTTCCGTTCATTAAACGGGCTAAACAGGCGAAAGCTCCAAATCTGACTCCGTCTCACATCGAAAAACACTTGAACTTTGCGTGGAACAATATGAATCGACAGTGGGATACGGTAAGTTATCAGCCAGACCCCTGATGCTGTTCAATTTAAATTGTGTATATTGCATGCTTTGAACAGCTATCCTTAATGGTTTTTATTTTCGCGCAGGTGATCTTCAGCGACAAAAAAAAGTTTAATCTGGACGGCCCCGATGGTTTTAACGGATACTGGTGCAATTTGAGGAAGAATGAGTAATATTTTTCGATCCGGAACTTTGGAGGAGGTTCACGTATGGATACGTGGATCGGTTTTTCTGCATCCGGTAAACTCGAAATCGCCTTCACGTCGTCCAAGATGAATAGCAGGGACAACATCACGGTGCTGGAAACACGTCTGCTACCTTTCATGCGTAGATTTTGGCGCAAAGCAAGACAACGCTGTTATTCACACGAGCAAGGAAACAACACAGTGAATGAAGGACCATAAAATAGATCTGCTTGACTGGCCAGCCCAGTCCCCAGATCTAAACCCGGTGGAAAACCTCTGGGGGAACATGGTACGCAGGATTTAGGCGGAAGGAAGGCAGTACGCCACTGTAAATGAGCTGAAATCGGCTATTTCTGAGGCATGGGGAAATATTGAGAAGACTGTCCTCCAAAACTTGGTGAACAGCATGCATGCCGAACCGAATGTTCCAAGTTATTAACAGGCACGGTAGGCCAACTGATCATTGATATATTATATACACTGTCTATGAGCTTTATCGGCATTCAAAACGCAGAAAACTGATCGAAATCTGAAGTGGTTCTAAGCTAAATTTACTGCTGAAATCAACAATTAAGCTCTAAAAAACGCGTGTATAAGCTAAGTTGCAACTAAATGACTACAATATAATGTAAACATGATGAACTTAATAAAACATCGACAGTTCTTCCTGAACTTCTTAAAGGTTGTTTGAATTTTCCCAAAAACATAGATGGTCCTAAGCTAACTGGACAGAGTGTATTTAAAAATATATTTGAGCATCTGCTAAAATCCGACTAACTGAAGAGTAATCTGAAAACAGAGATAAACAAGAATTAAGCGTATCGTTTACCAAAACGAAGCCTGCTGCCAACACAACCCTTTTATCCAATATCCTAGAGTTTGTGCAGTGAAGAGAATTCCTCTGCTGCCAACAGAGTGAGTATCACGTCAACACACATTCCTACCCTTTGCTTATTTGATCTGCATTCGGGCGGGGACAGCGCCAGTATTTCCTTAATTTCACCAGTTTCTACACATTGAGAATGTATATTAATCTTATGCATCATCTGTTGGTTCTCTGTGTAATTACAGCTGATCTGGCAGTAACAGAGTAGCAACCTCGGACGGTCAATCATGCTCATGTTTCATGCTGACAACCCTTTCATTCATTCATTCAGCTTGAAGGCGTATCCATAAAAAATGATACGGTCCTTGTGAGCTTGTCCTATCATTTCGTGGATTTACAATTTTCTGCTTACGTTGGAGAATGGTATTGATCATTCTATGGTATCGTATGGCTCTCCAAGCTTCATTATCAATACAAATTGAACGGGTGTACCGTTTAAAATCCACATACACTCAAATGGCTCTAACTTTTGATCCGTTGGGTAAAATTAATTGAAATTTTGCGTAGATATAGTTCAATGTGTATTGTTTACACTCTGTGACTGTGATTGGCTGCGAAAGAACAGTGCGTGCGTGAAAAAGTTTTGCACGAGTACTTTGAGAATAAGGATGTCACATCGTGCCATCGGAAAAAGTTGGGAATCGCGAATTCCACGGTGTCTGGTATCATAAAACTGTTCGAAGAACGTCTGACTGTTCACACAATCGGAAGCGAAGATGGTGGTTGGGGTCTTTAAACGGAAACCGAGCGCCTCAGTTCGAGATGTGGATAAAAAGTTGAATGTGAACAAGACTTTTGTGCAGAATACCAAAACTCGAGCTGGACTACGTACGTTTAAGGTTCAGAAGTCCCCAAACCATGATGAGAAACAGAATACGGTCACAAAAAGCCGTGCCCGGAAGTTGTACGACCAGAAGTTAACGAAACCACACTGCTGCGTAATGGATGACGAGACATATGTGAAGGCGGACTTCAACCAGATTCCAGGAAACCCGTATGTGACTGCCAAGGATAAGTGTGATGTTCCCGAGAACCTCCGGACACAAAAGATGTCGAAGTTGCCAAGAAGTTCTTAATTTGGCAAGCGATTTGTACTTGCGGAAAGTTCACGACGGTCCGGTGATCTTCTGGCCGGATTTGGCATCATGCCACTACACGAAGGACATGCTAGAGTGGCGAATGATGTCGATATCGTGCCGAAAGATCTGAACTGTCCAAACATTCCGGAGCTGCGCCCAATAGAAAAATACTGGGCCATTATGAAGGAGCACCTTCTAAAACGACCTAAAGTGGTGAAGAATGTAGAAGAAATGAAGAAAAGCATGGGTTAATATGCAAAAAACTGTCGATTCTGAGGTCGTGCAGAACCTTATGGCTGGGGTTAAAGCCAAGGTTCTCGCATTCGGATATAAAGGTGAAATACATTAAATGAAGGATGCCAAAACTTATTTCAATTGTTTCTTTTTACTTCTTGAAATTTTGGTGTAATCGCATTAAAACTCGAATTTTGAGAATGAATTTTATGTCTCCGGTTTTTAAACGGCACACCCTTTAATTTGGGTTTAAACAGGCTTTAAGCTTCACATTATCAAACTATTTTACGATGTTTGACTCTTGCTAAGCCATGATGTTGATGATGATGATGTGCACATGATCAGAATTTATTTCTTTTACTGCTTTTTTAAGACCATTGGATTGAAAATCGGAGACCATAATTATGAGGTTATTAATTAATTGAGTAAAGATTCCGTTAAAAAACCAGATATTAAAAAACAGATAAAAAAAATCGATCGCATTTCAGAACACAGCGCACAATTTCTCATTGGAAAAAAAAAATTTCAGCTTATTCAGCTAATGTTACATATTTTGTTTTTCTAGAATACAATAAATAGACGAAAAGGTCCCGAAATCTTACGATACCGAATAGTAAATCTAACTTTATCGGCACAACATAAAGACTGTATTCGATGAAATTTGGACACACGCAATTGTTCGTAACTTTTTAGCGTGTGGGTAAAAATTATTGAAATTTTAACTGAATGTATTTCATTGTGTTGTGTCAATTGTGTAATGAGTTTCGTGAAAATCGGTCGAGTGAATTCAGTGATGGCTTCGAATGAAGAAATAGTGCGCCAACAAATTTTGGGCACTCACTTCGAAAACCCAAACGCTTCTCATCGGTGGATCGGAAAACAGCTCGGAATCGCACATTCAACCGTATCTAATGTGATCAAAACGTTCAAGGACCGTAAGACAACCAAGCGGAAAAATGGTAGTGGCAAAAAACGTGGCACATCAAATCCGGAGAAGGCCAGGATGGTATTGAACCAATTTAAGCGTTATCCCAACATTTCGATCAGGGATGTTGCGAAAAAGGCGAAAGTTTCAGTTTGTTTTGTGCAGAAAACAATAAAACGTTCTGGATTACATGTGTACAAGGTCCAGAAGGCACCGAACCGGAGCGATAAACAGAACTCGGTGGCCAAAACTCGTGCAAGAAAACTGTACAGGGAGTGGCTCACAAAACCGTTCTGCATTGTGATTGGCGATGAGACCTACATTAAAGCCGACACCAAACAAATGCCAGGACAGGAACACTACGTCGCCACCTCTAAGTTGGCCGTTCCGGAGAGTGTACGGAAGAAGAAACTGTCGAAATTCGCCAAAAAATTCCTTGTCTGGCAAGCGATCTGCGGATGTGGCAAAATGAGTCAGCCCTTCATCACCTCTGGGACCGTCAACGGACAAATCTACAAGGACGAATGCCTCCAAAAACGACTTCTGCCATTCTTGAGATCTCACCTCATCTTGAGATGGCCCGACACTATTTTGGCCGGATTTGGCATCTTGCCACTATGCCCGGCCCGTCTTAGACTGGTACAAAGATAATAATGTTGTTTTTGTACCAAAAGACGTCAACCCTCCAAACACTCCGGAACTTCGCCCAATTGAAAAATTTTGGGCAATCATTAAGGCAAAGCTCGTTAAAACTCCAAAACTGATAGAAAATGAACGTGAACTAAAGAAAGTGTGGTTAAAAGTAAGTAAGCAAGTCGGTCCTATAATTGCCCAAAATTTGATGAAAGGGGTCAAGGCAAAGGTGCGGGCATTTGGGTTGGAAGAAGAGGTTCAATAAACCAATGGTGTCAAAATTTAAACATTTAGTAGTACTTTATTTCCAGAAAGTTTGAAAAGAATCGGGCACATGGAAAATTATTGGTGACCTATTTTGTGTGTCCAAATTTCATCGAATACAGTCTTTACTACAGGTAAACTTCGATGTAACGTGCAGTTCTAATTCAAGAAAGTATGTGATATCGAATTGTAGGTTATATCGAAGCACGACCAGTGGATGTCAGATATATTTTGTTTAAATAATACATTTTAAATTTATATAATCAGGACACGGGACGGGCTTGATTGAGGCGAATTGGATGGGGAGTGTGGGAATGCCAACTCTACGTTGCTAACAGTTTGTGCATAAAGGGCGGGATCTTCTCCCCACTCATGGATTTTTACCAGTTGTTTAATCGTGTTGTTGAAAGGATTTCTTTATAACCCTGAGGATGAGTATAGGTGATGTTGCCTATCGATTTATCCAGCCTATCTTCCCAAGTAACAATTTTAGTGTTATTCCAGCCGTATAGCACTGCTCCCGGCTTTGTTGATAAATCTACATTCAAAACTATTCTGTCCATCAATACCTCCTCTATGCTCCTTTAAAGCCAAAATTTGTACAAAGTGTCCCACTCCATAGACGGGTGTGAAAACAATTTAATTAAACCTTTATAAGACCATAAAGATTTTGAATATGTTCTAGTGAAAGATGTTATGACCACTTGAGAACCTTCATAAAACCTAATGGCTGCCATGAAAACCAGAATAGGGCCAAATGGTCACAGCTGTCAAACTTCACTGTGGAATAGTGGTTGGTTTTTGTTGGTCTGCTTTGTTCGATTCTCTGCTCTTCCAATTCATTTAGCAGTAAATAATATCTAAGAAAAAAGTTCTAGTGTTGCGGGAAATTTTGTTTGATAGCAAAATATCCAAAACAAATTGAGTTTTTTTTACAGCGTATCATGCTCCAGATCAAATGCGCATTTCATTTTATGGTGAATATTGGCACGATAGGAGCCAAAAATTATTGCTCCTCGGAAATTTTGCGAGTTTACAGTAACAAAAACAAAATTAAAACAAATATATTCGATAAATTAATCATGAATTTCCTGAAAATTAATTAAAACAAATATATTCGATAAATTAATCATGAATTTCCTGAAAATTCAATAAGGTTATCTAAAAGAATGCCAAAAATGGTCTTCGATCTCCGTTCCCCTGAATGACATTTAAAATTTGGTGCATTTATTTTTCCACATTTCAATTATTTCATATATTTCAATACGGCGATTGGGAAAAAAAATCACAATTCTGCCATAAAGCCAAGATATCTTCGTAATGACTACTTTAAAACTATTTGGTTATTTGGTGGCGTCCCTCAATGCCAATTTGCCGTTTAGCATGAGCATGAGCATGATTGACCGCCCGAGGTTGCTACTCCGTTGTTGCCAGATCAGCTTTTATTACACAGAGAACCAACAGATGATGCTTGGGACTAACATACATCTTCAGTGTGTAAAAACAGGTGATCCCAAACTAAGTCAATACCGGCGCCGGCCTCGCCCGAATGCAGGTCAAGTAGGGAATGGGTAGGAATATGTTGACGCGATACTCGCTTTATTGGAAGCCGCGGAATCCACTGCACTTCCACGAGAAATCACTGGGATTTTGGTTAACAGGATTGGGTGGCAGCAGGGTTCGTTTTGGTTAACGACAAGCTGTTAGGTGTAAATAGTACCGATTTCCGATTTGAACCGATTTAAACCAACAGTAAGGATGCTATTGGGGCCACTCACAAAGTGTGATTGTGGTGTTTCATTGGGAAAACAAAGTGATTTTTAACTAATGCTGAAAAGCCGATTTTGACCGGTTTAAACCAACAGTAAGGATGCTATATAGGCCACTCACAAAGTGTGATTGTGGTTTTTCATTGGGAAAACAAAGTGATTTTTAATAATGCTGAAAGCCGATTTTGACCGATTTAAACCAACAGTAAGGATGCTATTGGGGCCACTCACAAAGTGTGATTGTGGTGTTTCATTGGGAAAACAAAGTGATTTTTAATAATGCTGAAAGCCGATTTTGACCGATTTAAACCAACAGTAAGCATGCTATTGAGGCCACTCACAAAGTGTGATTGTGGTGTTTCATTGGGAAAACAAAGTGATTTTTAACTAATGTTGAAAAGCCGATTTTGACCGGTTTAAACCAACAGTAATGATGCTATTGAGGCCACTCGCAGAGTGTGATAGTGGTATTTCATTAGGATTTCATCTCAACGCTGGAGAGCCAATTTGGACCGATCTACACCAACAGTACGGATGCCGCTGGAGTCCCTTACAAAATGGGACAGTGATTTATTTGCTCCAAGATAGGGTGGCCCGACGAGCATGACGAACGAATAATTTGGATCACAATTAATAATGTACCTCACCACCGACCGATCTTACCCGGCGAACCACGACTTCCGATGCTCACTCGATCACTCGCGCAACGAACAATAGGGAACCGAAACAATAGGCAAAACGCTACGCCCGATAACAAAATATTGCGGAACAAAGTATCGACACAACCGATTTAACCGATGGTCGACGCAAACCTATTAAAAGTAAATTTTTATTAATATAGATACATAATGGGTAACAATTACCTGTCCTGCTCCTCGTCATTGAGACCACTTACTGCCTTACTACCGAGTATTAGATATTGTCTTCAAAATTTGGTAGAAATAAATTATTTGTTGCAACATTTTTTTTTTTTCATTTTTCTCCGACGGGATGATTATTTCTCTCACTATCAACGATCACATTTTCGTCAACACCTAATAATTATCGCCAAACAATCTATTTCACTTATTTCTACTAGGGATCATTCAAACACTATACAACTGTCAGCACTTTTTAGTCGGGCTAAAGTGACAATCCGAAATAGGAAAACAATTTTCCCATCGCCGTCGTCGCACTTACACACACATGAAATTCGGTTTCTCGCCCGAACGCACTCTTCACGACACGACGCACGCGAAAACTACGGCGGGACGCCGGCGACGCGGTTTTCCCCGGCACACTGCTATTGTCAAAAATTCGAAGGGAAAAACTTCCCCACAGCAGCAGTTTGATCTAACCACTCGATTTCTGAATCCAGCTCGAGACGTCACCATACTCCCTCAATGCCAATTTGCCGTTTAATGCATTTACTGGAAGAAAAATGGTTTTAAAAGGCTTTTCCAACTGACCCTAATAAGACAATATGAATGAGTCCTAAAACGGCATTTGAAAACAGCATTTTACGAGTTCATAAAGTCGAAATAAAACCTTTGAGTAAAAGGAATTTGAGAAAACCAATTTTGAAGATCGTTGTAAACAAGCTGTAAAGGTTCTCATAAACCTGACTAAAATATGAAACCTATTGACACCTATTGGTGCCATAATAAAACCAAATTGATTTCAAGTGGCTTTCATAAAACTATAATAAAACACAATAAAGCTGGATGGTTTTGGCAATGTTACTTGGGTTAGGCTCTTCATGATAAGGATAATCAGTGGTTATTAAAGCATGATCATGCCGAAAAGATCAGAAAGGAGAGCCCGGTGCTGTCGGACTTAGTTCCGTGCTACAGTACATATCGTATCATATCATATAACGATAACATTTTGAACTTTGTGTTAACAAAACGAACATTTCGTTGTTTAAAGATTTAGATTTCTAAGAAACCAGGGTACACATTTCAAGAAAAATCGGAAACAGTTGATGGCACAAATGGATGTGTTTTAAATTCTGAGGAAATTGGACATGTTCATGTCATATTTCTCTAGAGAAGATTATCGTCTGAAACTTGTAAAAATTGTATTTCTTGGATGTTTTATTTTGAATGGGTTGTTGGTGGCCATAAATATCCAATCATTTTTCTAGGATCAAGATAAATTTATCGGTCTTTTAAGGTAAAAATCATTCAAATCGGTCTAGAACTCGGAGCTTGTGAGCAAATCTCAAATCTCGGATTACATTGAATACCAGGAGACCAATGACTGCTTCAACCACAAGAGGCATTGCCATATGTCACCCCAGTTTTTTTTTCCGGGACGCACCAGTATTTACGCGTTGGAAGCCCCGTATCCCCCCATCACAGTCGAGCCAGCGTTCATCAGTTGTCCCGGTCCTGTGTCTGAGTCAGGAGAAGGGGTTTTTCAGCCTGCCATTATAGGCAAGTACGATTTTAACAGCCATTTTTAGGCACCTTATAAAGCTATTCGCCTCAGACAATCAGCACCGAATCAACCATTTCATGTGAACCACCGGGATGCAAGCCTGCAGCCTGGAAGCCCGAAGTCCCCTCACCACAGTCGAACACTTCTTGTCAGCGGTCAACAATCATCCCGGCGAGGACGGAGGAAGGGTCTTCCAAACCCCTAATGCAGGCAATTATACATTCGTTTTGAATAATTCGCTCCATGAATCGTGAGCTGTTCGTAGGTACGCCTTCTCATTTCACAATACCCGGCCGAGTTACGGGACTCTTTATACTACCAAAATGTATGGAGGCTGCGTACTAAACAAGACGACTTCTACACTGCGACGAACGAGTTTTCGTTTGACATATTGATTCTCACAGAAACCATGCTGGATGGTGCTTTTGAGTCCCAGATACTTTTTGATACACGGTCTATCGATATGACCGCAATCCACTAACCAGCAACAAGAAACGTTCCGGAGGTGTATGGATAGCAGTGCATAACTTAACAGTTTATCTTCATCGACACTGGTTCAAACTACGACCGGAGATAACCAGGTCAGTCCAAAATTATCCTGGGATATCCAGGCGTGATTTGACGGAAAAGTTCACTGCGTCACACAGTACAGTTCAGCGAATCTGTACGCGAGAAGGATTCCGGTCGTACCATGCCAGCAAACGTCCTAACAAGACGGTGAAACAAAAACTGATTGCCAAAACCCGTGCAAGGCAGTTGTACGAGCAAGTACTGACCAAGTACAACCGTGGTATTTTTACGGACGATGTAGCTTACGTGAAAATGGTCTTTGGACAAATCTCGGGTCAAAAATCTTACCGAGCTAAACGTGAGGGGGGACCACGGTTAAGGTCAAATATGTATTTGCAGATAAATTCGTTCGCTAGTTGATGATCTGGCAAGGTATCTGCAGTTTTTTTGGGATTTACGAAGCTTCATCTTTACCGATTATTTGGAGAGGGGAAGGACAATCAGAGGGCAGTAGTATGCTGATTTATTGAACCGATTCGATGCTGAAATGAAGAAAAAACGACCCCATTTTTCGTGGAAAAAAAGTACTTTTCCACTATGACAACCAGCTCACTCATCAGCCAGCGACACAGCAAAACTGGGCGAATTACGCTACGAACTGCTACCTTATTCACCGTTTTCTCCAGATTTGGTCTCATGCGATTTCTTTTTGTTGGCGTCAAACGAGGAAAATCATATTTTTTAGATGAATTGAAAAAGTTGGAATATCGCTGGACAAAATGTATCGAGTTGAAAGGAGAAAGGAGAAGGAGAAATAAATTAAAAAAAAGGTAAATAAAATTGCGTTTTCTTGCCTAACACAGGTACTTACCATACAGCCCTCGTACAGTCGTGAAGTCATAGAATGGTATAACAGAATAATGTCTATTTTATTGAGAAAAGTACCAATCCACCAAATTGTCCAGATTTTCGTCCCATCGAAAAATATTGGGCAATTATCAAGCGTAAATTTAAGAATTGTGGTAAAATAATCAAAACACCGTCTGATTTGGAGAGAAGCTGAAAAAATAATACAGCAGTACTGTGCAAAAATGATTTAAGCCAACAGTAAGGATGCCTTTGAGACCTCTCACAAAGTGTGATTGTGGTTTTTCATTGGAAAACAATTTTAATTTGAAGGATGCTGTTGGCCAAAGCAACGATGAATCGACTGATGTATGTCGTTCGAGTCTCAGGGACACTCTCGAGTCTCTTCGAATTTCAAGGAGGGTTAAGGTGATGGATTGTCATTTTTGCTATTTAACATTGTATTGGAGGGTGTGATTTGAAGAGCGAGGATAGACACGAGTGTCAAATCTTCAGGAAGCCAAAAAGGCTTCGCCGACAACACTGATATCGTAGCACGTAACATGACGGAAACGTACATCAGACTTAAGGCTGAAGTTAGAGGATTTGGCTTGTACGTTGAAAACAAGTGAAGGAAAGAGGCTCACGAGAAGACAATGTTAGCCTCGCACCAAGAGTTCAGATCGACGGTTATGCAATCAAGGCAGTAGACGAATTCGTGTACCTGGGCTCATTGGTGAGCTCCGATAACGACACCAACAGGGAGATACAAAGGCGCACTATGGCTGGAAATCGTGCCTACATTGGACTCCGAAGGATGCAAAGATCGAACGGAGTTCGCCGAACAACAAAGTAGACCATCTACAAGATATTAGGTATACCTGAATGGCCACGAAACATGGCATTGCTTGTGAAGGACCAACGCGCTCTTGGTGTCTTTGCACGCAAGATGTTGCGTACGATCTACGGTGGAGTGCAGATGGAAGACGGGACGTGGAGGAGGCGAATGAACCACGAATTGCATCAGTTGCTGGGAGAACCTACCATCGTACACACCGCTAAGATCGGTCGACTACGGTGGGCTGGGAATGTCGCAAGAATGTCGGACGACAGCCCAGTTAAAATGTTTGGAAAAAAAAGGGGGGAGGGACGGGGGTGGGGGGGGGGGGGGGGGGGGGGGGGGGGGAGAAAGGAGGGGATTTTGGGGGGGGGCCGGTTGGTTGTTGGGGGGGAAGGGGGGAGGGAGGTGGGGGGTTGGGGTGGGGGGGGGTGGTTTGTGTGGGAAATTTATTATGGGGGGGGAAAAAAAAATAAATATTTATTTTTTTTTTTTTGGTTTTTTTTTGGGGTTGGTTGTTTTTTTTTTTTGTGATTGTTTTTGTTTTGTTTTGTTTTTACTGGTTTTTTTTTTTTTTTATTTTACTAGAGATGGGCAATTCAGCTCATTTTAAAGAGCGGATCTGAGCCGATCAGCCCATTGGAATAAATCGATTCTTTTGACCAGTTCTTTTGATTTTGTAACGTCAACATACGCACAAGTGTGAAAGTGACTTAACTAGGTTACTATTGGTCTCAATTATGGATAAAATTAAGCTTTAGCATAGAAATTATTTCACAACTTGTTTTTAGTCTAATCGATTTAAATGTGTGATCTACAAATGAAGTACAAGGTTACAAGATTTACTTATTCAATGAACCAATTATAATAAAGATATTTGATTCTCCACTCAGTTAGATTCGACATGCATTTATTATTCAGTTAAACAATTAACAAAATGATCCGACTTTATTTTTAAATGACTATCCGAAAATGAAATGGATTTTAGATTCTTTAGAATAAATACTTGCACCAACACAGTAGAACTAGTTAGATTCGTCTATTTTGAAACTTACTCCTGTTTGCGTTGCGTGAGATTGTGCTTCGCAAAGTGACAGCCGGTTCGGCGATTTGTGGAAAAAAGAAAACAAAAGGGAATCAGTTCACTTTACACAGCTCTCTTCTCTTTTACTCTTCTGCATTTTGATTTGACAGAGTCGATGAATTGTTCAGCTCACTGGAAAGCAAAGCGGACAGTGAGAACGGGTGAGCTGCTGAGCTGCGATTCTTTTTTAAAGAGCTGGTGTCATTTGCTCACTGAAATGAATCGATTCAGTGGAACAGCTCAGGAGCGGAATGCCCATCTCTACTTCAAACGTTACGGACATTGCTTACAATTTCATTTTCATTTTGCAGCGTTTGGTGGGGCAATAAGAGGGAGGTAGTTTAAAGCCAATGAGGAAGGAAGGGTGTGGGGAATTTTTTTTTGAGGGAAGGGGGGGAGGAAAAAGGATAAGTTATGGGGGGTGGTTAGACGTTTTTGCCTTTTGGAAAAAAAAAAAAAAAAAAAAAAAAGAAGGGAAAAGTGAGGTTTGTTACGGTTGTTTTTTTTTGGGTGGGGTTTTTGTTGGGGGTGGGGGGGTGTTTTTTTTTTGGGGAAAAAAGAGAAAAATTTTGGGGGGGCCCGGGCGGGCTTTTTTTTATATTTTTGTGTCTTAAGTAACACTTTTCGATAACCTTTCTTCAATTCGAAAAAAATTTAAGCCTGTAAGAATCGATTTTACAAATTATATAGCCTTAATTAAGAAAAAGTTTCGTCCAATTATAAGATACCCATTTTTTGCAAATTGACTTTATATTTCAAATATTTTTTTTTTTTGTAGCGTGTAAGAATCGATTTTACAATTGTTACATTGTTTTTCATAAAATTTAAGACAATTTTCTAAAAGTCACCCATACATCACTTTTTGTAAGTCTTTTCCTTTTTGAGTTATGTTGATTTAAAAAAAATCGATCAAAAAAACTCAAGCCCTTTTCAAATGGTAGTCTAGATGAGTTTTGAAAAAAACAAATTGCATACATTGCAGTCACTTGAAAAGACATAGTCTACACATCCACAAAGTTTCATTGGATTCTGAGAGGGTGCTGCCAAACACTGGATGAGTTGAAACATTTGGGGATAGTTGGATATGCGGAGGCAAACTCGGATAAGTTTGTAGGATTGTTTTCAAACAAGGAAGATCTGTAGGGGACATATCATATCAGGACATATTATTAGTTGCTCAAAAGCATGATCAAAACACTTACCCTTTTCGATAATGAAGCGAACAATAAGATTATTAACCCTCAAATATGCACGATACTAGAGGTTTATCATATAAACTACAAGGTACAGCCCCATTGGGTTGTTCAAAATGATGACGTTGGACTACGATACTAAATGTAAGCCATTTAGATGATACAATGCAATGTTCTTTGAATTAACTATTTCAGGCCTTATTTATACAAGCAATTTGGAGAATTCTGATTGATTTGTTGCTCAATAACAAAAAAATGATTGAAAAAAGTAGGAAATATTTTTTTGAGATGTACTGGGTCTTCCAAACTGCCCAAGAGTTCAGAACATAAGGTCTACAGTTGCAACAGTAGCTTTATCCGCTATACAATGTTATGATATGTATTTAATCATATTCAGTGAATGTCCTAGAAGACCAACTAACATTATGAGATAATTTTGGGATATTCTATGCCAAATAAACTAACTTAACTTTGTATAGCCCATAAAGTTATTGTTACAATTGTAGACCATAAGTTTTGAAGGACAGTTTGAATGACCTGAAACTAACAAGGTTATCCTATGATGTCTGTGGACGTTTCAGAATATTCATTAAATATGTTTGAATATGAATATTTATCGTAGCTTTGTATAGCCCGAAAAGGCTACGGTTACTACCGTATATCTTAAGTTCTAAACTCAAGGTCAGTTGGTGACTGGTGAGCTTACAGAAGCTTCACTGAATGTGTTTGAATGCATATCGTCACCTTTCATAGATTATAAAGCTAATTTAACGACTATAGATCCTAAATTCTGAACTCAAGGGCAGTTTTGATTACCTAAAAAATCCCAAGATATCTCATTATATCGGTTGACCTTCCAATAGACTCACTTACACCGTGTCCAATATATTCTCATACAAAATAAAACTCTATCTATTTCAAAACGGTAATCCAGATTTTATTGATAACTTTACCCATTATATTGCAATATAATACTGATCAACTACAGCATATGTTTTGAAATAAAACCGCCTTTAACCTTCTTGACCAGCTCCAGACGTATTTCGAAACCGCCACAGGCGGCATGCACGACTTCCATTGGCATTTCGTCCCAAATTCGTTTGATTACGGGTTGAAATTGGTTCATATTAGACGCCCTGTGGTCATTTACCTTCGCCAGCATGTATGACTATACGAAATAATCCAAGGGATTCAGATCTGGTGAACTGGGAGGCCATTCATTCTTGTCCAAAAAGTCGGTCAAATTTTCTCGGCACAAACCCTGAACGAGATTTGCAGTATGCGATGGCGCTCCGTCCTGCTGAAACACATACTGATCATCTCCAAACACCTCTTGTACATATGGCTTGACAACTTTCTCCAAAACTTCCGTTTTATAATCTACGGCATTCACTTTAACGCCTTTTTCGATGAAAACCAGTGGTAATTTGCCTCGCTTGCAAATTCCTCCCCAAACCATCACTGACGCAGCACTTTGGAACCGTGGAATATTCCTATCACTCTCTGGAACAGTTCTCGAAGAGAGAGCCCACAATCTGTCGTTCTAGACAAATAACTTTTCGTCGGAAAAGATAAATTCTTCCCCACCGTGCCGCGACAAAAACAGACTTGCTCTTTCGAGTTGTTTCTGCTTGGAAGATTCCGAAACTCCGTGAACCTTACGTTTCTTGAAAGCTTGGAATCCGAGGTCATTTTGCAGTATATTGTGCATTGACGATCTCGAAACATTCAGATCTGCGGCCATTTTACGTACAGAGCGCTGTGATTTTCGTCTAATCCGTTCCCTGACCACTTTAACAACTCGTGCAGTCCGCACCGTACGAGTGCGACCGGATCTCTTCCGGTCATCCAACGAACAGGTGCCACGGTACCTTCGGACGGTTCGGTACACAAAATCCCGCTTTACTCCGAGGTTTTTCAAATTTCTGAAAATAGCGCCCGGGCGCTCACCTTTCAAAAACTGTTTTATCACCACAACACGAAACTCATTCAGCGCTGGTAAAAGATAAACACCGAATGAAAACAATCGGACATAACCTAAAAGCGTTTGTGTAAACATAGTGCAAAACTACACCAACACATACGTGAAGCATGTTGAGTAGTTGCAAGACACCAATGCAAGGAAAAAGTGTATGAGAATATATTGGACACGATGTAACTTGGTCAAATACATATTGTTACTTTGTTTAGTTCAAAAAGCTGTAGATTTTAAGCTCTATTCAAAACATAAAATCTACAGCTGTAGATTTTATGTTTTGAATTGCAGGAAAGTTTGGATAACCTAGAACATCCGAAGATTAGCTAGCTTTACATAGCTCAGAAAGCTTTTGTTACAACTGTAGGTCCTATGTTCTGATCTCAAGGATAGTTTGGATGATCTTGAACATGCCATATTACATTATAATGTTTTTTGACTTTAAGAATGTTAATTGAATATGTTTGAATATTTATTGTAACTTTTTATTGACTAAAATGTACTGTTACAACTGTAAATCTTAAGTTCTGAAGTCAAGACAGTTTGGATGATCTAGACCATCCCAAGATTATCTTCTTGTGTATTTTTACGTTCGAAAATATTCAATCACTATACTAGAATACGTAACGTAACTTTGTACAGCCCAAAAAAACTACTGTTACTACCGTAGATTCCAAGTTCTGAACTTCAGGACGGTTTGGATTACCTAGAGGATCTCAAAGTTATAAAATAATGACTGTTGACCTTCCAAAAGATTTATTGAACATATTTGAACACGTATGGTCACCATATATAGCTCAAAAAACTTCTTTTACAACTGAGGGGGCGACCCCGGCGTAGTGGTTAGCATCCATACCTCTCACGCCAAAGTCACGAGTTCGAATCTCACCCCCGGACAAGTTACGAAAAATACCCAAAAGGTATTTGAGTGACTACGACGGGCGCTGAACCAGCGCAGGGCTGAAAATCTCGATAATCATGCAACTAAACAAAAACTACTTTTACAACTGTGGATCTTATGTGTTCAAAACATTGAAGGACACTTTGGAGTACCTAGAATATCCCTAGATTGTCGCATTATGTATGTTGGCCTTCCACACTATTCAATCAATATTGTTAAATACATATTGTATCTTTGCACACTCCAAACACCTAATGTTACAACTGTAAATCTTATGTTCTAAACTCAAGGACAGTTTGGATGACCTAAATCATCCCCGTTTGTGTCATAATGTTTTTTTACGTTCGAAAATATTGCGGAACTGCGGAATCCGAGTTCCTCCGGGGAAGTGGCCATGTTCAAATATTTTTCAAAACCTTTCATGCGACATATCAAACTTCAGGATTTTGCAAATCTTGGGCTTCGGAGGAGATTCTGAGGGTGTCTGACCATACAGATCACTTGGAGAAGCACTTTGGGATCAGAGTTCCTTCGGGAAACTGGCCATATTAAAATCTATTTCAAAACCTGGCTTGCGACATATCAAACTTTGTGATTTTGCAAAAATAGGTCTTTGGAGGACATTCTGAGGGTGTCTTACCGTACTAGCCACTTAGAGAGACCCTGCGGAGTCCGAATTCCTCCAGGAAAGATTCAAATATTCCATATTCAAATCGTTACCAAAACCTGGCTTGCGACTTATCAAACTTCATGATTTATCAAAACTTAGTCTTCAGAGGACATTCTTAGGGAGTGGAGTGGCCCTGAAAGATCCGAGTTCCTCTGGAAAAGTGTCGAAATTCAAATCTTTTTCAAAACCTGGCTTGCGACATATAAAATTCATGATTTGGCAAAGCTTTGTCTTTGGATCAATATATATCAATATCCCTTTCCACCTAGGTTGATTCCAGATCCGCGATGCTCATATTATCGGATCCCGAGTCATTCAAAATTATGCACAAAAATAATTCTCACTATCGAACAAAACAAAAACAAAAACGGAAATCCCGTTTCAACCGCAAAACCACAATATTTGTTTTGACATAAGCTCTTCTAACTATGCTTGTCTCGGCTAGCGGTACATGCCCTAACTAAACCATTTTTTACAAAAAGATGCTGTCGAGCTGGAAAAGACACGCACATTTTAGTGCACCAAAGCGTAACGAAATTCAGAAAAAGAGTACGAAGACGACGGACGAATTACAAAAGTGAGACGAGGTCTACTTTGTTCAATCTATCTAGGTTTTGGAAAAGATTTGAATATGGCCACTCTTCCGGAGGAACCCGCAGGGCTTCCTTAAATGGCCAGTATGGTCAGACACCCTCAGAATGTCCTTCGAAGACAAAGTTTTGCATAATCATGAAGTTTGAAATGTTGCAAGCCCGATTTCGATAACGATTTGAGTATGGCCTCTTTCCTGGAGGAACTGGAATCCCGCAAGAACTTCTTAAGTGGCCAGTATAGTCAGGAATCCTCAGAATGTACTCCGAAGATAAAGTTTTGCCAAATCAAGAAGTTTGATATGTCGCAAGCCAGGTTTTGGAAAAGATTTGAATGTGGCCTCTTTTCCGGAGGAACTCGGATTCCGCAGGGCCTTCCCAAGTGGCCAGTATGGTCAGACACCCTCAGAATGTCCTACAAACACCAAGTTTTTCAAAATCAAGAAATTTGATATGTCGCAAGCCAGGTTTTGGAAAAGATTTGAATGTGGCCTCTTTTCCGGAGGAACTCGCATTCCGCAGGGCCTTCCCAAGTGGCCAGTATGGTCAGACACCCTCAGAATGTCCTCCGAAGACCAAGATTTGCAAAATCCTGAAGGTTGATATGTCGCAAGCAAGGTTTTGAAAAAGACCTGAATATGGCCAGTTTCCCGGAGGAACTCGGATTCCGCAGGACCTTTCTAAGTGGCCAGTATGGTCAAACACCCTCAGAATGTCCTCCAAAGACCAAGTTTTGTAAAATCCTTAAGTTTGATATGTCGCAAGCCAGGTTTTGGAAAAGATTTGAACATGGCCATTTCCCCGGAGGAACTCGGATTCCGCAGGGCCTTCCTAATTAGCCAGTATGGGCAGATACCCTCAGAATGTCTTCCAAACACCAAGTTTTTCAAAATCATGAAGTTTGATGTGTCGCAAGCCCGGTTTTGGAAAAGATCTGAATATGGCCTCTTTCCCGGAGGAACTCCGATCCCTCAAGAGCTCCTTATGTGGCCAGTATGGTCAGATTGCCTCAGAATGTCCTTCGAAAACCTATTTTTGCAAAATCATGAAGTTTGATATGTCGCAAGCCAGGTTTCGGTAACGATTTCAATATGGCCTCTTTACCGGAGGATCTCGGATTCTGCAGGGCCTCACTAAGTGGCCAGTATGGTCAGACAAGCTCAGAATGTCCTCCAAAGACCAAGTTTTGCAAAATCATGAAGTTTGATGTGTCGCAAGCCAGGTTTTGGAAAAGATTTTAATATGACCACTTTTTCGGAGGAATTCGGATTCCGCAGGGCTTCTTTCAATGACCACTTTCGCCAGAAATCCTCAAAATGTCTTTTGATGACCTATTTCTAAAAATCTTTTGCCAGAAATCCTCAAAATGTCTTTTGATGACCTAGTTTTGTCTATTTTGATTTTGGATTCATCAGTCAAAATGAAGTTTCGATATGCCACCATCCCTTGACTTGGTACTTACCCCTGTACTCCCACCTTGGAATCCGAAACTATGGAAATTTTCGGAACAACCAGTACAGATCTATAAATAAGGATAATTTTGTGATCTATTGCAAAAAAAAACCGCATCAAAATCCGATGGCTTACGATGGAGCTTCATCAATTTTAAATTTGAATTTTTCTGTTTCAGAGGGATTGGGGACGTACGTGTTAATAAGGCATTATTTTTTTTCTTCCTGAACTTCTTCATGTTCAGGATGTTCTAGGTTGTCAATTAGGCCTTAAACTCATATGTTTTTTTTTATATTTTCCAGATATAAAAAGTGATGGAAAACAAATTTGCCGAAGACAGTGTACACTTTTATTCAGTCTGTGTGATTGTATACAGCCATTATCCTTTGGGGGTCACATATGACACCTTAGGCCCGAAGGAGTTAATATATTTTTTAAGGCAAGGTTTAACATTTATAAATTTTTCAAAAGTATGTGACCCGAAATCAACAATGTTCTGTATTGAAATTGATGCGTAGGAATACTTCCGACCGATTGGTGTAAACAGGTTAAAAATCTTTTGAGGAATGACTGAGATATTGATGCTCAAAACCTGACCACTTTTCGTGACGGTCGCAATGCGATTATTTTAATTGTACCCCAGTATAGGAAACAAATACGTAGTCCTACGTCAAAAATAAATTTGTTTTTAAACACGTTGACTGCTGTTGAACTAACAAAATGCTTCAAACGACTGCTTCATCGAAGTCTGTTTTACAATTTCGCAGGATTATTTCCCCAAAAGGAATAGAATTAATTTATTTTTAAGCGTTTTCCGGTATGTTGTTTGAAAGCAACATTCCGCATTTAAGGGTTAATGATACCAACTGTATAAGTATGTTTGATGTTTTATTAATGACAATTAGAGAACAAACAACAATGAAAGAATTGTCAAGCAAATGAAAAGTGCGGTTTTTGTCGTTTCCCGAAATTATTTGACATCAGGTATTTGTAGATTGTTCCTAGCTTCGTCTAAGAGTGAATTGCGGCTAAACCCGCCAGTATCACACCTCTTTCAGTGCCTTCAAATAAACGTACTACGACGTGGCAATTTAAAGAAAGCAGAGTGTGGTACTACCACTGCTGATCATGTCCTTGGTCTCCAATGACGACCTTTTGCATGAGCTAGGCCCTCTCACCTGCGACAAGGTGACCATGATCTTCGAGAGGGCAATTTATGGACACTGCTTACAACAAAACAAAAAGACTACCTTTTGATTTCCATAAATAATGCCCAAGTTGATGCACCTCAACTTGGATTTATAGTATACTGATGATAAAATATGACCATTACCCAGGTAACCAATAAGCAGTTCCAAAGCGTCTTTACGGCAGCCTATCAAGCAATTAAGTCACCTTAAATGCAACATAAATGCCGCTTTTGACCCAATATACGGCTGCTGTACTGCAATGCTATGATAATGCTTCATCAATGCTATTTTGCATTCGAAATGCTTATTACAGGCTACTAGCCTTTAAATTGCATTTGAAATTCAACTTCACAACAGATAGCATTCAAGATGCTGATATAATGCTAATATAATGCTTGTAGCATCTGAAATGCAGTTTAGGGTTGATTTACTGCATATGCTAATGATTATTGGTTACCTGGGTAGTTATGGAAATCAAAAGGTAGTCTTATTGTTTTGACAAGAGCAGTGTCTGTTACTTTCAAAGCGGTAAATGAAAAAAATATGAATACAGATAAAAATTAAAGTTACTTCAAGGCTAAAATTTCAGCTAAATTAGTTAACCGGAAAACAACGTGACTTAAACGTGACTATTTTGTATGAAAATTGGGATTCGGATTAAAGCATTGCTATGAAACTGATGAGTGTATCCCTTGTAAGACATTTTGCTTAAAGCCAACATTTCAACAAGCAGCCAAAGATCAACCAAATAATGGAAGGCGGCACGCTGCAAATTTTCTCAAACATGATTTACATCCCGCGCAATGATGGCATTTCGCAAAACGACGAATATCATAATAAACTCAACGACAAACGACTTTACGACCACGAGGCAGCACAAAACGCATCCAGGAAACTTCGATCTAACCACCAGCACCTGGCACCTGTTGATGGCTCAAATTCTCTCGGTGATGCAACAGAAACTGGATAGAGTTATTTTTTGTTTCATTGAAATGCGAAGATCTCAATCGAATGATCCTTTTCTTCTTAATTCGGGAAATATTCTAATGATCGAAGAGAGATTATTCTGAGAGATAGCACAACTTAAACCAAATGGACTATTTTAAATGTTTGAATGAATTTCAATGTGATCCGGTTTGCTAAAATTTTTCCGTTCAGGGCAGGGCGAGAAACAAGTTTTCGAACCTAGAAAATGATATTGACAGGCAAAAGGCCCTCCAATGGTGATAAATCCACTCGGGGGTTATAAATTAATACGAATCAAACGACCACCAAATTTGATAGTTGTCACAACTTGGCAGATGACTCAGGTGGTGTGACATTCTGAACCTGAAATGCAGTAAAATAAACAGTCAACCGCCAGCACGATCAAACGGCCAGCACTCTAGATTTGATGGCATCAGAACACTTCGCATCGATCTGCCACCTGTTTGAGGGGCAGGAAGGGTGACGGGGGTGACGGCCTGCAAATAAACCAATAATGAGCCACAATCGGTTTGGCTGGTTTGCCTCTTCGGCAAGCTGGGACCATCTTCCTTCGAGCGTCGTTCAGCACAAATCTGACGAACGATCGCGTCGATTAGAAAAACGAAAGAAGAATAACAACCCCAAAAAACCACATCCCTATCGAAATCTTGTGCGCGCGATTGCCGACAACAGGTTAACAGATAGACGACGGGCAAGGCTTTTGGACAAGTTTTTTTTTTCAGTTTGTGGGGCGGTATATAAAAACCGAAGGCATTATCTCATCTTCATTCCAGCTCGATTGATCGTTCTAGTAACAACGTTAGTGTTTGAAGAAGACAATGCGTGCTATAGTGGTAGGTTCTGGGTGACAAAAAATTAATAGGATTTCCAGGATTGAGTGAAAAGAAGCTTCTAATTGGTGTGATGAGTGAAATGGACTGATTAGTGAAATTTGCGTGATGTTAAGTGAAGTGGTGATTCGAAAAGATGGCTTCTTTGCACATAGAATTCCTGTTCTAATATATAACCATCTATTGACGGAAAGCAGTTACTAATGGAAAGTCCTTTCTTCACAGTTATTCTCCGCCTGTTTGGCGATCGCTTCTGCCGACATTGGCCTGAAGCTGCGTCAGGCTGCCGCTGCCAATGGTGCCGGTGTGTCGAGCTATGATGTCGGTCAGGGTTCTGTTTCGGTAGACTATTCGCCAACTAGCTACGATCAGACCGTGGTTGGCAGTGGTGCCAGTAGTGGTGCCAGCAGCGGTGCTGAATTCCGGTCGTCTGGATTCTCTGGAGCTGTTTCTGGTGCTAGCGCTGGTGCTGCTGCTTCCGGCGGTGCTCAGTACGATGCTGGATTCCAGGCTGGACTTGCTGCTGGACGTGCTGCCCTCGTCTCGTCTAATGCCGGTGCTTCGTCATCCTCTGGCTCTGCTTCTCGTTTCGGAGGTTCTTCCTTCGGTGGAGCTTCATCCTTCGGCGGAGCTTCTTCCTTCGGTGGTGCTTCTTCCTTCGGCGGAGCTTCTTCCGTCGGTGGTGCTTCTTCCTTCGGTGGAGCCTCTGCTAGTGCCCAGGCTAAGGCCGGAGCCAATGTTCGTTACATTACCAAGCCAGAAATTGTCAAGAAGCACTTCTACTACCATGTTGCCCCAGAAGCTGAAGCTGATGCCGAAGCCGAAGCCCGTGTCGAAATTCAGCCCCAGACCCACTACAAGGTTCTGTTCATCAAGGCCCCGAGTGTGTCTGCTGCCGCCGCTGCCCGTGCCGCCGCTCGTACCCGCACCCAGGAGAAGACCATTGTCTACGTTTTGGTCAACAAGCCAGAAGCCGACGGCGGTTCTGCCGCCGATGCCGCTGTCGATACCTACAACAGTGCCAAGCCGGAGGTCTACTTCATTAAATACCAGGGCAAGAACGGGTAAGATAACGATTGACGTCTAGTGTAAACCCAATTTCAATCGATTCTAATGTTTTTAATTTCTTATCTGCAGAGCTAAGGCTGGTGCTTCTGCTAGTGCTGATGCTGGAGCTGCTGCATTCGGTGGAGCTGCCGGATTCGGTGGAGCCTCTGCGGATGCCTTTGGTGGAGCCTCTGCGGATGCCTTTGGCGGAGCCTCGTCCGGTTCCTTCGGTGGAGCCTCGTCCGGTTCGTTCGGTGGAGCCTCGTCCGGTTCCTTCGGTGGAGCTTCTTCGGATGCCTTCAGCGGAGCCTCGGGTGGATCTTCCTTTGACTTCAGCAACGGTGGAACCACCTTCGGAGGTACTCCGACCTTCCTCTCCGGTGCTGATGCTTCTGCTTCGAGCGGTTCCTTCGGTGTGAGATCCGATGCCGTCGATGCCTCTTCGGTCGGCGATGCTGGTTATACTGCCGGATATACGGCTGGAGCCGCCGCCGCTGGCGTTGCTTCCGTATCCGGATCGACTGCCGCTTTCGATAGTGCCGCCTTCGGAGGAAGCACCACCGTCAACTCGCTCAACTTCTAAGCACCTGAACGCCTGAATGAATCTCGGTTATTGACCCTAGGTTACGGAAACGGTCGTGGAAGAATGACCCGTAGGGATGAATAGAATAGGTTTACTTTCCTTTAGGACGACATTCCGCGACACCAGTCAGAATGAAAGAACGAGACAGAATGTGAGCTAGCGAACGCACGAGCGAGAGAAAGAGAGAGAGATAAATGAAAATCATGTTCCAAATACGACTGCCATAATAACGAAAAAAAGAGAAGCCAACTTTGTACCATAATAAGATTTGTGAGATTATGTAAATGAACTGCGAAAAATATAAGTTGTAAAATTTATTGGGAGCGTGGTAAATTATTTTCACTGCTATTAGAGTTACCTGAGATATGATTTGACCTGAACCTTCTTGGAAGACATCAGAATTTCCTAACAAGAATTTCGAATTGCTCCCCCCCTCTTTCCACTTTCCTCGGCAAGGATCGAGAGGAATATTTTCAAGATATTCTACGAAGCATCTAAAACGGCATTTGCTTATATCTTTTAGAATCCGAAAGCTTTCCAAATAGTTGATAAATTCAGGAATCAATTGCACCATGGTCTCGATAACTGGACCAAGTAAAACATTAGACAAACAAGTTGAAAACCACAGAGATCATGACCTGAACTAAACTAAGATTTTCAGAAAAATGGGGCTAAACTAGTCGTAGTAAAAGTTTTTTTTTTCGTTTCATATTTGCGTGACTTTCAACCTGAATTTCTCGCCAGGGAGATGACCTGGACATACATATCGAATCCATCAACACATGGGTCGGGACCAACGTCTTTACTTCCCTTCCGAAGGAAAAGGTGGTCAGAGATCAGAGATTCAGAGATGTTTTGTCTCAGACAATCCCGACGGCACCGACTGGAATTGACACCAGACCGACTGGGACGAGAGTCAACTACGCATACCTCTGCAACTCGGCGCCGACGAAGTAGTAAAAGTTTCCGATTTCTAGATTTCAATAGATCTTTATTTTCTTGCTCTCGTAATTTCTATAACGCGAAGCGAACAAGAAAAGGAACCACAATAAGACAGAAAGGATTGTATCGAAAATAAACTGGCAACGCTTATGATGCGCTCACACATACACGCGTAAGACTATCGGTCTGAGCCTACCTTCATTCGACGCGTTCATCTGTCAACAACTTGATCAGCTCCTGAACTTTCGGTAAACAGTGATCATTTTCCAGATGCCGCAAATCGAAAAGAGTGTTAAAATTGGCAAAGGGTAAATGTACCCTTCTTTTTGGGGAAATGCTCCTTAAACTTTGGAAAAATGCTCCTTAGATGTGTTTGCCCGGTATAATGCAATCGGAGGTATTAAACTTCTGGTGAGCGCTTGCCGGGTGTTTTGACTTGTCTTAAGTTTCTTCAAGATTGTAAGAAGGGTGCATTTACCCTGCTGCCGTTAAAATTCAAGTGGTGGACACGTGGCTTCGTGAGACGAATGTCTCAATGAACAAAATAGCGAAATTCATCACGACAGCGTAAAATCTATCATCAACTAGTTCGGGCATCACTACTCACTACAAGACTTCCAGAAGAGGAAGAACACCAGGTCCAGCTGCCCAAAATTGGGTCGGAAGTTAGTCAAGCTCATCCTTCGGAACTGATCGGTGTCGATTCGTGGTTGGTACCTCCGTCGGAATGGTGCAAAGAATCAAGAAGCGCAACAACCTGAAGACTTATAAGAAGCAGATAATATCAAAACAAAGTGCTTAGCAAAAATTCGGGGCGACATCAGAGCCAGAAAGTTGGGGGAACAGGGACGATCCTTGGGAAACCATCCCCCCGACGCGTCGCCCCGAACTCGATCCAGGCCCTGGCTTTTCTCGTTCGGAGGATGGACCATACGACGCGAGGTTCGGCATGTACCGTAAGTGGTCGGACAGGGAGATCGCGGACGATCTGGAACGCGGGCAACCAGACGTCCCGAACCAAGTTTGGATCCAGGAACATCTCAATCGAATCAGCGTCAGGTCGCATGAGCTAACTACTAAAGACTTGTGTCGTTAGTAACACCGGAAGGTAGTTCAGGGTCTAGTATTTACTTTTAGTAAAGGTAGTCCCGTCTAAAAAAAAACACCTTTAGCCATCTCTATTCTCCATGTCCAGATGAACGCGGGGTGCGAGTTCGAATCTAGGAACCACATAGTTCGTGGTTCGAGTCCAGTTTTGCAGCCCTTATTTTTTTTAATATACTTGTGGTCACGATGATTTCATGGAATTAGCTTTCAACACATCAGGTCTTTATAGTCAAATCTGGCCGTGCAATAAGACGTAAGTTGATTTTCTGATCAAGTTTTCTGTTGGCTGGTGAGCGTGACTATATGAGGTAAAACCATAGCTGATGTAGTAATGAATCCATTTTACCCCGATTCCCCTAAAATTTCTAGTTAATTAGAAATTCCTTTCCTCGGAGTGACTCAAGATCGACAAAATAGAGCTTGTTGGAGAATCGAAAAGAGTTGGCTGTTTTACCCCGATTCTCTCCATATTTTCGTCTCGCATAGAAATTCCCATTCTCGAAGTGACTAAAGGTAAACAAAGCAAAAGTAGCCTTTTTTTCTGAAACATCGAATGGTACTCGAATGGTTCCATTCAAACGGCTGCTTGAGTGAAGATATGACTGGTTTTAACCCGAATTTCCCCTGCATTTTCTCGTTATTTAGAAATTCCCTTGCTCGGAATGACTCAAAACCGACAAACCAGAGCTAGTGCTATATAATTTAAATGTATTTTACCACATAGTTCACCACATAGTGGCTGATTGTACTCCGATTCTTCCTACAGTACTGGACAAAATAAATCATACACGTGGCCTAAAAACGCATTATAAAGATTGTACTCGAAAAAAATGCACCAGGCAAAAATGATCACCAAAAATTCATTTTAATATCCGACTTAAAATGAATGTTTTTTTTTAAATTCCCAGGGAATAAATAAACACACATTAGCAATGTTTTTGCAAATATGGTTTATTCAACCTCCCCTCCTAGGCTAAATGCCCGCACCTTGGACCAACCGCTACCCATCAAAGCCTGTGCAACAATTGCGCCATCTTTCTTACACACTTTCATCCACTCTTTCTTCAAATCCTTGTCGTTTTTGAAGACCTTCCCTGTTTTCCGGAGCTTGCCCTTCATAATCGTCCAGAATTTTTCTATTGCGGGAAGTTCTGGCGAGTTTGGCAGATTATCCAGCTTCTGCACCGGTTTCACGTAATGGCACGATGCCAAATCCGGCCAAAACAGAGTGTCACCTTCGTGGGACAGGAGGAAGGGCACCAGGCGCTTCTGGAGGCATTCTTCATTATATATTTGGCCCACCCACAGATGGCCTGCCACACCAAGTACTTCTTGGCAAATTTGTCGACCTTCTTCCTCCGGAACATCTCCGGAACATCCAGGCAGGACTTGGCGCCGAAAAACTCCAGGCCGGAGATCTGCTTGGTGTCCGCTGTAATGTACGTCTCGTCGTCCATTGCGATGCATTTCGGCTGCACCATCCATTCGCAGTACAGCTTCCTGGCGCGGGATTTGACCACCGTATTCTGAATATCGCTTCAGTTAGGCACCTTCCTTACCTTGAAGATATGAAGTCCGGCCCGATTCATTGTCTGCTGGACGAACCAGATGGAAGAATTGGCCTTCTTGGCCACGTCCCGAATCGAATGGTTTCGCTTGATGTAATCCCTCACCATCCTTGCGTTCACGGGGCCGGTCATCTGCGCTTTTCTAATAATGCACTTCTTGCTTGGAAGCCATCTCGATAACCACTTGACAGATTGTGTTGAAATTTTGCACATGTAAACAGTACACTGTAAACCAGTTTTTTTTTCCCAGCTGGATACATTTTCCACTGCGACCAGTTTTTTTGATTTATTGTGGCGAGCCCCTAACTAGTTTTACCCACAGATGTGTGACAGATTGTGTCAAAATTCTGAACATGTAAACAATACACTCTAAACTAGTTTTACCTAAAATTTTATCAATTTTAACCCATTTAAAAAAAGTTATACACAATAGAAAGTGTTGCATTTTTTTTCGAGTACAATCTTTATGCCACTCGATAGATTTTTGTTGCAATGAAATTTTGATCACTCCATGGTTTCCAGAACCGGTTCCAGGGTCATAACTTGACCAGTACATATCATACATATTATGTGTTTGATGGGATATATAAAAAAAGTATTTTTTTTTTTTTTTTTTTTGGGAAATTTTTTTGTTATAAAAGGAAGGTGTGGGGTGGTTTGTGTTTTTTGGGTTTTTTTTTTTGGGTGATTTTTTTTTTTTAAAGCCCGATTCAAAGTAAATTTGGACGCATTCAAGTGATCATAACTCAAGAATTAAACAACATACACGGTTGATCAAAACGTCAAACAAAAGGGTATTTATTCAGCTTTCAAACGATATATAACAAGTTATTACATTTTACCGTTTCGAACGAACTGTCGCACTTTACTTGTGATCGATGCCATCATGATCTGCACAGTCGCTGGTGACACTGTACCGGCGAACTTATTCCACTTTAAACGCATTTGTTGTGCATTTGTCACTTCTTTACCGCATCCTCGAAGTTTTCGCTTGACAATTGCCCAATATTTTTCGATCGGTCTGAACTCAGGGCAATTCGGAGGATTAATCTCTTTGGCGACGAAATTAACATTGTTTGCAGCATACCATTCTAGTACCTCCTTAGAGTAGTGGCAGCTGGCTAGATCCGGCCAAAACATAACGTTGGTCTTGTGTTGCCGAATGAAGGGTAAAATCCGCTTTTTCAGACACTCTTTAATGTAAACCTTCGACGTCATTGTGTGAGATGTGATGAAAACCTTGGTTTTAAGGCCACAACTGCAGATTCCTTGCCAAATCATTAGTTTCCGAGCAAACTTATCAGCAAAAACAAATTTATACCTGGAAGGGACATCCCCACGACCAGTTGCCAGGTAAAATTTTCGTCCGGGGATTTGTTTATAATCCATTTTGACATATGTTTCGTCATCCATTAAAATACAGCCATCAAATTTCGTCAAAACTCGTTCGTATAGTAATCGTGCTCGCTTTTTGGCCACTAAATTTTGTTTCAGGGAGCGATTCGGATGTTTACTGGCACAAAAAGACTTATATTCTTCTCTTGAAAGGATGTTACGCACGGTGGAAAAGTTGGAATCGTATTTCTTTGCCAAATCACGTATGGAGACACCTGGGTTGCCTTTCACGTACCTCAACACCTTTCTCCTCAGCTCTTTGTCCCTAGTGCCACTTTTATGATAGATGCGCTGTGCTCTATCCACACTCAGAGTATCCTTGTAACGTTTGATTACAAGACACACCGTTGACTTTGGGAATTTTAACACTTTTGCTATTTTTGAGGCAGACCACGAAGGATTCTCTAGATGTTTGTGCACAATTAATTTTCTTTTCTCAAGTTCCATGATCCGTAATTTCGAGATGCGTCGATCAATCGAGAAAAACTTTTCACCAATTTCTTCGTCAATGAAACATCAACAAATGCCTGTCAAACGTTTTTTGTTCCAACCACCAGGGACGCGGTGGTGTATTAAACCGTGCGTCCAGATTTACTTTGAATCGAGCTTTATGACTCCAAAAGGAAAACGGCTGAATAAAACCACAGACTGAATAAAAGTGTACACTGTCTTCGGCAAATTTATTTTAAATCAATTCTTCTACTTGGGAATAATAAAAAACATACGAGTTTAGGGCCTTATTGACGACCTAGAACATCCTGATTATAGAGAAGTTCAGGAAAAAAAAATAAATGCCTTATGAAAAGTGTGAAGCGTTGTTTTAGACTATGGTACACATGCATACGTATTATTAAATTCTCGATGATAAACGTGAAACATTTTTGAATCTTTCTGGGATAGTCTAGGTTATCCATAGTGTATTTGAGTTCAGAACCTCGGATCTACAGTTGTAACAATAGCTGTTATATAAGGTTACGATATGTATTCAATTGAATGAACCTTTTGGAAGGTCAACAGTCAGTATTTGATAATTTTGTGATGTTCTAGGTCATCCAAACTGTCCTTGTGTTCAGGTCTTAAGATCTACAGTAGTAACTATAGCTTTTTGGGCTATACAAAATTACGCTACATTTTCAACCATATTCAGAAAATATGTTCGAACGTTAAAAAAAAACATTATGAACTAAACTGGGATGATCTTGGTCATTCAAACTATTTGAGTTTAGGAACATAAGATATACAGTTGTAACAGTGGTTTTTGGAGCACGCAAAGGGACAATATGTATTTAACAATATTATTTGAATAGTGTGGAAGGTCTACAGTCACAATGCAACAATCTTGGGATATTCTAGGTCATCCAAACAGTCTTTAGCTTCAAAACATAAGATCTAAAGTTGTAACGGTAGTTTTTTGGGCTCTATTAGGTAACGATATGTATTCAAACATATTCAATGAATTTTCTGGAAGGTCAACAGTCATAATTTTATAACTTTGTGATCCAAACTGTCTTGGAGATTAGAACTTGAAATTTATGGTACCAACAGTAGCTGTTTTGGCTATTCAATGTTACGTCACGTATTGAAGCATATTCAGTCAAAAATTTGGAACGTAAACATACATAAGAAGATAATCTTTTGATGGTCTGGATAATCCAAACTGTCCTGGCGCTCAAAACTTAAGATGTAACTTACAGTTGTAACAGTAATGTTTAGGCTATATAAAGTTACAATAAATATTCAAACATATTCAATTAATATTCCTCAAGGCCAATAGGCATTATAAAGACTAGATTGGGAAAAAATAAGACACACAAAAATGATCACCAAAAATTCATTTTAAATCGGATACTTCTCAAATTTTCAGGGATTAAATAACTATATATTAGCTATGTTTTGGCATAATTTATTAATTGATTTTCCTCCACCAAGCTGAATGCTCGTACATTTCTTTTAACACTGCTCATGAGATCATGGGCGAGGCTTTGTCCATCTTCCTTACACAATTTCTCCCAGTTTTTCTTCAAAGCTTCATCGGTTTTGAATGTTTTTCCGCTTTTCTTCAACTTCTTCTTCATTATCGCCCAAAACTTTTCGATCGGACGAAGTTCTGGTGTCTTTGGCGGGTTCGCCTCCTTCGGGACCACATTAAAGCCCTCCGCTTCGTACCAATCCATTACAGGCTTGGCGTAATGGCAGAAAGCGAGATCCGGCCGGAACAGCGTGGGATCACGGTGAGAGCGGAGGAAGGGCAGCAAGCGCTTCTGCAAGCATTCCTCTCAATTAATTTGCCCGTTTATGGTGCCGGTTGTACCGTCCGCACTCGCAGATCGCCTGCCACAACAGGTACTTCTTCGCGAATTTGTCCATCTTTCTCTTCCGGAATTTTTCCGGAACCTCCATGCGGGACGTACCGACATAAAACTCGAGGCCGGGGATTTCTTTGGTGTCCGCCTTGATATATGTCTCTTCGTCCATGACGAGACAGCCTGGCTTGACCAGCCACTCACGGTACAGCTTCCGCGCACGCAATTTGGCCACCGTGTTTTGCTTGTCAGTCGGGTTTGGCGCCTTCCTGACCTTAAAAACACGTAGCCCAGCCCGCTTCATGGTCTGCTGGACGAACCACTTCGACGAATTGACCTTTTTGGCCACGTCTCGGGGGGAAAGGTTCGGCCTTATCTTCCGCGCCTTCTCTGGGTATTCCGTTTTCGGTTTTCGGACGCTTCCAGCGTGCCGCTCGATGGTCTTCGTCTCCTGGAACATCTTCATAACGCGGGACACGGTAGAATGGTGGATTCCAAGCCTTTTGCCGATCCATCTGTGCGACTGACCAGGATTATCTATCCTGATTTTCTGGCGTAGCTCTTCTTGTTTCGAATGCATCTTGAAAACTACTTGACAGATCGCGATAAAATTTTGCACACATAAACATAACACTCTAGTATTACCCAAAATTCCATTAATTTTTACCCACGCGATAAAAAGTTACACCCAAAACAAAGTGTCGCATTTTTTCCGAGTCCAATCTTTAAAGTAATATGACACGTTCCAGGGCATCCAAACTATCCTTGAGAACAGAAAATAAGACCTACACTCAGTAGCAAAAAAAGCCGAGCAAAATTTTGCTTCCAAAAAACGCCATGTTCAACCTTCTGTAACTTTGTCAATTTTCTTTTCTTTTTTTTTTTTGTTGAAAGTTTGACAACATTATTACCAATGTATAGACCTTATGTGACCAAAATTTCATGTTGATAAGGTTTATAAATTTGAAGTTTTCGTAACATATGTGTCTACTAATAATACTGTACATTACTGTATACGTAGTTTGCACAAACCAATTCATACTGTATGCCATATTAATTGTAACAATAGGTTTCTGGGCTATGCAAAGCTACGATGTGTATTGAAACATATTCATTGAATATCTTGGAAGAAAAACAGACATTATGACACAATCTTCGGATGTTCTAGGTTAAACTATCCTGGAGTTCAAAACTTAAAATCTGTAAGCTGTAACTGTAGCTTTCTGGAGTAAACAAAGTAACAATATGTGTTTGACCAAATTAAGTGAGTCTTCTGGAAGGTCAACCGATATAAAGAGATATCTTGGGATGTTCTACGTCACCAAAACTGCCCTTGAGTTCAGGACATCAGACACACAGAAGTAATCGTAGCCTTTCGGGCTATAAAAAGCTACGATAAATTTCCAAACACATTCAATGACTATTCTGTATACATATCGGAACTTTGTGTAGCGGGTAAAGCTACTGTAGACCTTAAGTTCTGAACTCCAGGACATTTTGGACGACCTAGCACATCTCAAAACAACATTTCCTGCTTTTTTCAATCAGTTCTGTTATTGAGCACTAAATCAATCAGAATACATCAAATTGCTTGTATAATAAGGCTTGGAAAAATTTAAGCCCTGAAAGTAAGGATGCTTTCGAGACCACTGTAGTGTGATGGTGGTTTTCATTGGAACGCTTGCGATCCAGCGGACAACAAAGGGGTGCATTAACTTTCTTAGCTTCGTTACTCCCAACGACCTATATACGTATTAATATACTCCCGCAGAGTCCCATCCAATTTCCATCTCCAGATGTCTAAGAGCTCGATGGATGAAGAGCCTGTCACGCCCAAGGCAGCTCTTCTGGCGCATCCATCGTCTCTAATACAGCCAACGCAGGATTATGTATGGTCGGAAGATACTATGCTATGCTATGCTATACAATGGCTTGATAATAGTTACTTCAATATTCTTCCATTCAATCATATCATAACATCCACTGCTAAATTTCTATAACGAGACAAATTAGCTAGAGATCTGTAATGAATATAGATAAAGGCTTTATTTATTTATTTATCGTTTATTTTGTTCATAAGTCATTCTTAACTGGTGGTTGTAGGATTTATTGATTCATATAACGGTAACAAGAAATAAACAACGATACATAAAGTTGTATATTAAAGGAACGCAATGTTTTTGCTGCCATCCAAGAAATCTGGAAAATGCTCTTTCACCGCCCGTTCGTATATTTTCAGGCATTCTTCTCTTTTCAGAGAGCGAGTAATGGCGCTATAACCATAAGCCATAGGGAACTAGGGCTATAGTAAATGCTTAAGTCCCAACCGTTTGAAGAGAAATGGAGCATCACTTAACCTTCTTAGACTAGATGCTCCCAACGACAATTTTTAAATAAATGTTTGTTCTGTACACCAAACAGGGCATTCTGTTCAACTATTCTCTCCGACTATTCATTTCCTTCTTCCTTTGATATCTACTGAAGGCTACGTGGGTTCCCCGTGTCTTCTTAAGGTAGATATCAAATCCTCCCTATCACCAACGGTTGCATGGACGTGACCAGGTGAGCGATCGAGGAGTGTCTTCGTGGAGATTATTGTGTGAAGAAACGTATCAGCAACTGGTTTCGTTTCATGGTGGCATGTAAATGCTAATGCTAATGCTAATTTGTCTTTAATTCTCTTTCAATTAAATCTTCCCTGTTTTCCTAACTCAGAAGCAATAACAATTAGGCCAGCAAAAAGAAAAGCAGATTGCTGTTATAAAATCAGCACCAAGCAGCAAATAGTGATCATGGCAACAATAAATTAAAATGTATAAATGTTAGTTTTGTAAAATTTCAATAGATTTAACAAACTTTTTCAGGATACCTCAAATCAAGATTTTGGTAAATTGCTGCTATCGCTGAAAACGAACAAAAACGCGCATAAGCGCGGAACCACAGAACTCTACACTTAAATACTTTACAACATTTCTAGCATTTCAGGATCAACCGAATGAAGATCATATATAATAGATACGAATGCTTGTAGTATTTTTGATTTAGATATATATATACACTATTATATAAATATTTCATGGGTATGGGGGCGACTCCGGCGTAGTGGTTAACATCCATACATCTCACGCCAAAGTCCCGAGTTCGAATCTCACCCTCGGACAAGTTACGAAAATACCCAAAAAAGTATTTGATTGACTACGACGGGAGATGAACCAGCCAAGGGCTGAAAATCTCGATAATAAAGGAATAAGAAAAAAGTTCATGGGAATGGGAGGGACCATCAGGGCACCCGATTGAAGCACTCTGGATGGGGAGAGTGGGAATGCCAACTCTCCATTGCTAACAGTTTGTGAATAGAGGGCGGGCTCTTCTCCCCGCCCATTGGGGCATCCTCATGTTAGATAGCTCGCTCTTATGACCAATTGTTCAATCTTGTTGTTGGAAGGAGATTCTTTTTATTCCTGGGGAAACGTATAAGTGATGTTGCCTATCGATCCACCCAACCCGTTTTTGGCCCTTCATACAATGGCATGATAAGGATAATCAGTGGTTATTAAAGCTTGATCAAGTCGAACAGAGAGGAGAGCCCATTGCTCTCGGACTTAGTTTCCGTGCTACAATGGGTGGTAGTACATAATCATACATCATATTTTCCACTTATAAGATTTTACCGAGAAACACAAAAAAGATATTTAAACATAAGTACCAATTAGTAAGGATACTGTTGGGGCCACTCACTAAATATGATTCCATTGGGAAAACAAGTTAATTTTTAATCACACATGAGAGCCGATTTTATATTGGCTGAAAAACATTTTGAAACAGAAACTTTGTCTTTATCGTTAATGGTTCATTCGCGAAGATGAACGCGTTGTGGTTGTGACATATTGTTATCAATTAAAAAAAAAAAGTTTTTTTTCCCTATATTTAGGTGGTTAACAGCCTTAAGCTGGTTCGCCATCCGAAGGAGGCACCTCCACACTACAACAGATGAGCCGGGACGAACGGTTCTACATCTCTTCCAATGACTACTTCGACTACTCTTTAGACTGTTTCTAAATTTATGTTTTTCAACCACCACAATTTCTTCATTCGCGGCTTTTCAAGCTTATTGCTTATCAAAATTAGCTTATTGTCTGTTCTCACTATGAACTTAATGATTTAAATGCACTTTCACAGTTAAGAGCTTCCGATGCCAGTACCATTTTTGCATTATTATGATTGTGTGGCAAGTACAATCATACTCTATATCCAGTGAGTCGAGAAAAAAAATCCTTCACGAAATACCCCGATACCCGACTGGGAACCGAACCCAGACTCATCCACTTCTACTAAGTATCATTAAAAAAATATATATTCTCGCCTTCAATGAATCTGAAACCAACTTTCAAATGCAGCGATGACATTGTCACTTTTCAAAGCTCTTGAAACCTGCCACATTTTTCCTTGAATCCACGATATCGGATCCGAAAAAAAAACTACCTCCGCCGAACCGGTTATGGTGTCGGTGCATTTGCATTTTCCTCCCCGGCATTCGAGACGGAACCATTTCGACGTTTTGATGCACATGGTAAGTTGCCTATTCTAAATTTTGCGAAAACCCTCAACGTGAAGATAATTCAATTATTCGGTAAGCATCCTACAACGAAAGAATCGAATGCAGTCGCGCCCCGTCGGCGAACTTCCAACTCAAATAAAAATATTTAGAAAATAAAATAAAACCGGCTCAAGGATGCCCGAAAAAAAAAAAATATCGGGAGTCGAGAAACTGGCGAAAGAGGGGTGGAAGAGGGATGGAACTGGAGTCGTTAAACTTGATTTTCGATTAGAGAAAAGAAGACTTTCCAAGAGTGCACCATCGCCGTTCGATCGGGTTCATCTGCCTTTCGGAGAAGGAAAACTTCTCCCCCATCGGAGCCGATATAAAAGCCAACAGAAGTCCCCGTTCTAATTCAGTCAGGATCGATTCTTCAGTTCTACAGGACTAGCAGCAGCAGTGAAATATTCGAGATGCGTGCATTCGTGGTGAGTTCCCCCAGGGGGAGGTTGTAGAGAGAAGCAAATTGCATGAAATGTGGAGTGAATTGGAACTGTTTTAAGTGAAATGGAATGGATGTGATCCCTGAACTCATGAGCAACCTTAAATACGGCATATCTTTTTAGATTTTGTCCGCATGCCTTGCGGTGGCTTCGGGTCAGTTCTTCCAGGGGGCTAACTCTTTCTCCGGTGGCGGTTCCCGAGCGGTTACCGTAGACTACTCGCCAGTGGCATATGACCAGACCGTGGTTGGCGGCGGCGGCTCAGGTGGATTTAGTTCGGTAAGTTTAGAGATCGATTTGTTTGGCTCGAAGTGAATCAAATTCTGAACCATTTTTGTCTGTTCCAGTCTGCTGGTTCGTCCGGTTCGTTCGGTGGTGGCAGTGTAGGATTCGGTGGTCGTAGCAGTAGTGGATCGTTCGGTGCTGGATCGGGATCTTTCGGCGGTGGATCGGGATCTTTCGGCGGTCGTAGCAGTGGTGGATCGTTCGGCGCTGGATCGGGATCGTTCGGCGCAAGCTCAGGATCAGGGTCGTTCGGCGCAAGCTCAGGATCAGGGTCGTTCGGCGGTGCTGGAGTTAGATCGTCTGGATTCGGTGGCGGAAGTTCCTTCGGTGGCAGCGGAGCTTCTGGTTTTGGTGGCGCTAGTTCTTACGCTGGTGCCGGATCTTCTAGTTTCGGTGGTTCTGGATTCGGTGGTGCATCTGCTCATGCCTCTGCTGGAGCTGGTGTCCGTTATGTCGTCAAGCCTGAGGTAACTATCAGAATTCATTAGCCATCATATCTATTTAACGAATTTCCTTTTTTTAAAAAAAAAAACAAAACAGATTGTCAAGAAGCACTTCTACTATCACGTCGCTCCCGAAGCCGAAGCTAAGGCTGATGCCCAGGCCCGTGTTGAAATTCAGCCTCAGACCCACTACAAGGTTCTGTTCATCAAGGCTCCATCTGCGTCCGCAGAAGCTGCATCCCGTGCCGCCGCTCGTACCCGCACTCAGGAGAAGACCATTGTCTACGTTTTGGTCAATAAGCCGGAAGCCAACGCCAAATCAGCCGCCGACGCCGCCGTCGATACCTATGCCAGTGCCAAGCCGGAAGTCTACTTTATCAAATACCAGGGTAAGAACGCTGGAGCTAAAGCTGGAGCCGGAGCCTATGCCGGCGCTCAAGCCTCCGCTGGTGCTGCCGGATTTGCTGGCGGTGCTTCTAGATTTGGTGGCGGTGCCTCTGGATTTGGCGGTGGTTCCGCTGGTGCTTTTGGAGCTTCGGATGCCTCAGCCTATGGCGATTCTGGAATTACCACCTACAACAGCGGAGCTTCTGGATTTAGTGGAGCTGGTGCTACCGGATTCGATGGTAGTAGCGGATTTGACAGTGGTAGCTCATTTGGCGGTTCCACTGGCTTCGGCGGCGCCAGTGCTGATTCTTCTAGCTTTGGCGATGCTTCCTTTGGATCCAGCGGCTCCAGTTCTTCGGCCGGATCGAACTCGTTCAGCCGTACCTACAAGACCGTTGGTGGAACCAGCTTCGGAAACACTCCCACCTTCATCAGCACCACTGCTTCGCCATTCTTCTAAACACAGGAAACGCGACCAAGTACAACTCACTATAACAGACATAAACCTTTTGAACATGTGATAAACGGGACCCGGTTGAATGGTTTGGATAACGACGACGATTAGCTAAGAATGTAGCATTATAGGATTCCAACTAGAATAAAGTAGATTTATTTTCCTTTAGGATGGGAAACGAAGCAAAGAAGATTATTTTCCTAGGTGTACGAAAAACGTTCGTACAACTCTCCAAGAAGCCAACTTTGTGCCATACGAAAACCAATCGTAAATAAACGAAAAGTTTCGATTTCAAACGAATCAATTTGTATTTACTACTTACCCAAATCGTTGAGGGCTCGTTTGAGTGAAGTAATCACTTCGTTGTTGCTGACCGTTTCCACAGTCGTACAGATCGAGTACAACTTTTTGATCATCGCTTGGGCCGAGAAGGTCATCGCTACTGACGGCAGCTTGGAGATAAACTCGTACGCAGCGGTGGTTTCTGAAAAATAAAACCATTTCACTAAAGTCATCTGAAATGAGGATGAAGCTATATCCAACCTTCATAGTCCTGGTAGGCATCGAAGTTCCACTCGCCCTTATTCACACCGAACAAGCTGTGTGCGATGTATTTTTCCTCGAACCGCCCACAGGCCCACTCGTACGGCGAGCGACACGTGTTGACGTCCGGCTTGGCCCACATGAGAATCTGAAACGAAAGAAAACGGGGAGAGCGTGGAGAGAGAGAGAGCGTGAGTTAGTGCGAGATAATTTGTGAGAGTATTTAGGTGATGCGAGCGCCACGCTGCGGAAATGATGGACATTGGTCGAGTCACGAACCTTGCAGGAATGAAGACACCGAAGGAAATGCAAATGAGTAAATAGAAAAGATTAACACGTTTTCATTTTCTTAATTTTTTTTTATTTGAGAGCCTTAAATTTTCTAGATCTTTGTCTTTGGTGTTATAACAACATTAGTTTCACACCTCACGATAACAGGGTGTCTATTCCAGGTTTCTATATAGTTTTCCAGGTTTTCCCGGCCAAAATAATATTTTGGTAATGATATCTGTTTTCGCCTAGCGTCCTTGAAAAATCAAAATAATTTTGACTATAAATTGTAACTGCACATATTTCACAATAATTTCGAGTAACTTAGTGTAACTCTTTTTCGTTTTGAATTTGTATCATGAATCATGAATATTTGAAATAAAAAAAATTATAAAAATAAAGTGTCATAGTTATTAAACAAATCATTTTTTATTCGACAAATTTAGTTATTCGGTTAAGCCATTCGCTTTTTTCTGCGCACCGTCCATCAGTTTTTTCCGTTTCGCTTAAGATCACGAGCTTCTGCGGCATGTTTTCTCTTTACAGATGCCAACGACTCATTTTCTGCAGCTTCTTTCTTTTTAATTTTCCAGATCCGCGGTATACAGAGAGTGCGCATTACGAGCCCGAATCAGAAGATTTCGTGACTTCAAACTTATGCAATCTGCCATTCTGTGCCACCGCATCATACGCTAGTCGTCTATCCATCACGGATTCCTCATATTTTTTTTTATTTTTTCATTTTTCATATTTTCAAATAAACACTTTGCGTTGACCGAAAATCCTATCTTAACTTTTGCGTTACCATGTGAAAATCAGCAAACCGTTTTTACTATCTCCAACAAGTCACCGTACATATCTCTGGCCTGCCACGAAGTCTCTCTTTCATCAACTTATTCTGCCACACTCGATCAGGAGAAGCTTATCCAGTCGTCGCATTGCGACGGTTGTGTTTAGGGCATGCAATACCGGTAATACCGAAACCGAAACCTAAAATTACATACCGAAATACCGGTATTAAAGCCGAAAAATACCGGTATTTCGGTAAAAACAAACACATTTTTTATTGATAAAGTAAATCTATGATAGTTTATTTTCAATCCACGGTAACAGTCTGGCATTCAATAAGAGTAAATTAATGTATTCAAACACTGTAGACTGCCCGAAATTTGAAATCACATTGCATGGATATCACGACCAACAAAACTCAAATTCACGCGTTTCTCGTCATCACCGTCCACATCAATGCGAACCATGATGTAAACTGCTTCGTTGAAGCTTCTGTAGTGTTATTTTCTAACGCTTCATAAAGGGACATAACCTCACATCAATCAATAATGGTTACTTTTTTGTCAGCGTGCATCGACGATTTGCCCTCAGCTAGTGTCGTACTGCGAGCGATGACGACACGTATGTTTGAGTATTTTTTTAGCTGTCAGTTTTCATTCATTGTACAAATTTGGTGCGTCTCGATCGGTGTTTTTTTTTCTTTCAAATGGAGTAAGAAACAAAAATCAGAGAGGATGTTGCTAATTCGTCGGTTTTGAAATACTTCTTACGCGGAATATCAAATCGATGGATGACTAAGTGTACAAAATGTGATACTATTTTGAAATGCGAAGGTTCCAGTACCAGTGGGATGATTACCCACCTCCGCTGCCGGCATAAAATTAATTTGCAAAAACGGGCCATTCGTGCGTAGACAGCATCCAAAGATTCTTTTTTGCCAAAGAACTGCATTATTGCAGAATCTTGGCTGTATTCTGTGCTTTGCGGGCAGTAGGCGGAACATGTTTCTCTGGCTCAGTGATTGATGGTGCTCATCAGTTGTCATCTGACTACTCCGGAAATCATGTGGTATAAAATTAGACTCCTCAACCGTCAACTATAGTGATTAGGCCGTTTTTAATTCAGAGTACATACATATGTTAATGCGTATTATCAGTATTCACTACCAGTTGCAAATGTTTTGTCCAATACTGTATTTGGCTATCTGTGCAGTCGTGTAGCTCGCAAATCAAAAAACAACAATTTTGAAATATTTTTCAAAACCTCAAAGGCTACTCTAATTACGCTAGCTGATGAGATTTTGCACCGCTTTTTGCTGCTATCAGCATTAGCAAGCTCATCTACAGAGGAACCACCAACAGCATGATGATGGAGAAAGTTCTCTATCAATGAAGGAAAAGTTGGAACGCCACCTTCAGCAATCTCGCCAGTACATCCCAGAGAAGACAAATAACAATATCATAAAAACAATCCGCCATGAATTTGCATATTATGAAGCCAAAGGCCAAAAAGGTAAATATCTTACCATGCTGTTCGATGCACTGAACACAGTTCAACCTACCTCTTTGGAATCAGAGCGTGCATTTTCTATGGCTGGGAGTTTTGCAACGAAAATCCGTTCCAGTTTGAACAATGACACGTTGAACACACTGTGCATCATTAAGCGTTATTTTTTTGAGCTTGAAGTAAGCTACATTACATTGCATTCAATAAGAATAAAATAAAAAGCCATGAATTCTAAAGAAATTCCTTTTTTTTCTTCAATGCCGGTTTACCGGTTTTTACCGGAATTGAAATTTAGAAATGTATGATGTATGATATGTATGATATGTACTACCACCCATTGTAGCACGGAAACTAAGTCCGACAGCAATGGGCTCTCCCCTCTGTTAGACTTGATCAAGCTTTAATAAACACTGATTATCCTAATCATGCCGTTGTATGAAGGGCCAAAAAGGAGTTGGGTGGATCGATAGGCAACATCACTTATACGTATCCACAGGGATATAAAGAATCTCCTTCCAACAACAATATTGAACAATTGGTCATAATAGCGAGCTATCTAACATGTGGATGCCCCAATGGGCGGGGAGAAGAGCCCGCCCTCTATTCACAAACTGTTAGCAATGGGGAGTTGGCATTCCCACTCTCCCCATCCAGAGTGCTTCAATCGGGTGCCCTGATGGTCCCTCCCATTCCCATGAAATATTTATATAATAGTGTATATATGTATATGTAAATGAAAAATACTACAAGCACTCGTATCTATTATATATGATCTTCATTCGGTTGATCCTGAAATGCAAGATATGTTGTAAAGTGTTAAAGTGGCGCTTCAGCACGTTTTCGTTCGTTTTCAGTGATAGTAGCAATTCACCAAAATCTTTATTTGAGGTATCCTGAAAAAGTTTGTTAAATCTATTGAAATTTTACAAAACTAACATTTATACATTTTAATGTACTGTTGCCATGGTCACTATTTGCTACTTGATGCTGATTTTATAACAGCAATCCGCTTTTATGTTTGCTGATTTAATAGTTATTGCTACCGAGTTAGGAATGGGAAGATTTAACTGGAAGGGAGTTTAAGATAAATGGGCAAAAAAAAAAACAATAAGTAATGTTTATATCATCTATGAAGTAAAATCAATAAAATAATATTACCAAATATAATGATATTGTATGTTATGATGAAGTAATGACAAAGATTGAATGTAAAATCAAACACTAGCCAAATAACACACAGCGCTGCATGAATCAGTTCAGCTCAGAATTGGTAAAAAGTCTATTTGCAAACCGGAAATGGAGAATACATTCAGCAATAAGTGCAAAAGCCTACCACAGATTCCGTAATTTTCAAAAGCCTACCACAGCTGTAATTTTCTGCGTCATATACTGGACATATATGGAATGCTAGATGTCATAAATTGAAGGGATATTTCGTGTTTAAGCCAGATACCGCCTAAATCAGGTTTTTTGTATGAAAATGTGAAGGGTATGATATGATGGAAATAATACGATGTTGTAAAGAAATACTACATAATGTACATATAATAATTAAATGCCGCTATTTGCCTCTTCCGCTGCGATGTTAGATGATTGAAACTCTAAAATAGCGAACATTCCAACGTGATATAATGAAATAAAATTGATCACCTGGCCTCCTAGCAAAATAACAAAGAAAATTTAGGCAAATAAATTTCATATGAGTATGATTACTGCCCAAAAACGGAAACTCAATAAATCCAAAACGATTTTTTTTTTTTGTAGAATTTGTCGTATATTTTTCTCTCTCTAAAAAAAAGGTAAAAACCATCCTATCTTTTCAAATAAATAACGTGAGTTAGGTGGGCCAAAACTTACAACGATGCAAATGCAAAGCTGAAAATAGCATAAAAAAATATTGTGAAGGGATGTTATAATATAAAATGATAATAACAATTATATTTGTAATGTCTGCATGTCGGCTGATCCTGCTGCAATTGTAGACGGACTTGCATGATCATAGCCACGGGGGAAGAAAACAATTCAAACCCATTTCACAATACCCGGGAATTCTATGGATATACCGTATAAAGAATACTTCCATTTTTCGATGCAGAGTAAGATTTCAGCATGCTACTTAACCGGGGTCACGCGATACAGCGTTTCTTACTCAACCGCTGGATGCCAGGACAGACGCTGTTTGAGCCGCACCTCCTTGGTAGACAGACGCTCGGAACGCACCTCCTCAATCTAGCTGAAGTCAGAAGGACAACAGTGCCCAGGCTGCACTACCAGCTAAGTACGCAACCCTTAGCTGGCGGTCTTTGTCATCTCTTGACCCGTGGAAGCATGAGGTAGGAACTTGTGAGGACCATAGCTATGTTGCGAGGACGCACGCTCCATCCCAGCTATCTACTCACCATTTTGCAGCCCACCGGAATTGAAATTTAGAAATACCGAAAAACCGGTTTTGGAAAAATGCCCCGGTATTGCATACCCTAGTTGTGTTAGGCACAATCCAGCTTGGGTCCAGGCATTCGTTATCAGACAAGTTTTACATTCCTTTCGAATGCTCAACACATCAAATACTTTAACTTTTGCATCCTTCAAAGCTTTGGTAGTATCGAAACTCGAAATCAAACTTTTTGTTGGCAGATGATTTGCAATATCTTTTACCACGTCCAAAGTCCAAAGTTAAAAGATCCTTCAGTTTTCTCCGGCTTGATGTTTTTTCACAGAGAGTCATGGCTACTTCACTGATCGCATTGTGTAAGAAAGCAATCAGTGGGTTATCCGTTTGAAGCTCTCGTAGAAGAGGTTCAATTTCTGCAGCAACTGATCGGAAACACGTTAGCTTGGCACAAACTGAAGGATCCTTCAAAAAGCTCACAAAATCACCATATGATTTGTATTTGGGTTCAATCTTGTCTTTTCTGAACCCATCAAAAAAATTCCTGATGTTTCCAATGGTGTCGATTACCTTTTAGCCATATCGCTCCTAGAATATTGCACATACAGTGCACGTCGAGCGGGAACCTCTTGGAAGAAATTATGTAAAGCGCGTAAAAATGCAACAATAGGTTATTCTGTTGCCAGGATGGGAAGTCCACAACTTCCCAAATTTAGTAGCTTCATATCCCCTTTGAGCTCTAGTTTTAGTTCACGTAGAAAACCCCAGTTGACATTAGGGCCGTCCATCGACACCTGCACCATCTTCTCAAAATTTAACATTTTCAGACCTTCCTGAAATGCCTTTAATCAGTGGTTCGAGAACGAGTAAGAAACCGAGGCGTAAAATAGCAAGTAACAATGGAGTTTTGGTTCCATGTTCCAATAACGGATGTTTAAGTCCATTTTTTTGTCGAATCATGCCACAAAAAAGCTTTGAAATACGGCGCAATACCGTACACACTCAATTGACTTCGGCAAAATTTGCCACAGCCGATCAACTTGGCTGATATTTCTGTCAAATTTTTGTTTGTTAGCTGGTTTTCGACAAAGTTTTAATTTGTAAGCTGAATCTCGGTTATTTATTCGATGAGTCTTATTTAATTTAGTGAAAATTAGACGTTGTATTCTTAAAATAAACCCAAAAAGCGGGCGATAGTTTTCTCTAAGATGTAGGCAACAAAACAGAGTGTGTACAAACAATCGTTAGAACCATCACAAGCCATTGTAGTAGATCAGCACGATCAGGCGTGCATTCTTTTGCCAGTCAAGGGGATATCCTCCCCTTGCCCTACCCAGTACGTGGGTAGTATGGCAAAATAATGTGTGCTTGCTTCGAGTACTACTTCACATGCCCTTCGCTCAATTTCAACTACTTCTATTCAATTTTACACAGCCTGCCGTACACTAACGGAATTATCAACACTTTCTCTTCATATCTTTTGTTCTAGAAAAATTACTGTCCACTTCTGGGGCCTCATGGTGAGGAGAAAGTATTTCCTTCTACATCATCATAATCGTTAAAATAACAATTATAGTAGTTTTTTTTCGATTGCTGTCAGTGGAGATTAAGACCACGTCATCGGAAAATAGTATGATCTGCACAATGAACGGAAGTTCTGAGAATATAGTGTCGATTGCTATAAGAAACACCTTTTACTGATCTTTGGCACAATCCGTTTTCCATACGCCAGGCCTTTGATGATATCGTTGCGTAAATCCTTTCGAATCATTTTACCAGCCATACACGGAACATGTCGTCCGAAAAGACGCTGATGAGAATTTGGAATCCTTTCGTCTGTTTCTTCAATTTTCGTTTTGTTATTTTGTTAGTCAGTGTTGCGTTTACAAGTTAAGTCAAGCATTTCGTAATATCTTCAGTCTTTTGTAGTGTAGTCCGTCATTTATGTGCTCTAAGAGCCTTTCGAAGCAGTTTTCTCTAGCCAACAATAAGAAGTTATTGTATTGTTTGAAAAATTGGAAATATCCTTCTTATCTACATGCAACACTAGGAGTGGACAACAATTTCTTCTAGAACCAAAGATGTCAAGAGAAAGTATTGATAGGTCCGTAAGAGCACGGTAGGTTGTGAAATTGAATAGAAGTAGTTGAAATTGAGTGTAGGGCATGTTTGAAAGGCGGTATCCCATCGAGCAGACAATCTCTATCCTAGCTACCACAGTGCGTGGTAGGCAAGAAGAAGGGGACCTCCCTTGACAGTCAAAAGATTGCCTGCTTGATCGTGCTCACATACCGTCAATGGCACAGAGCAGTTCTAGCGATGCTAATCATCTGTTAGCAACGGGTAGTTGTCATTCCCACTTTCTCTATCTAATTCGCCTCAATCGGGTGCCCTGATGGTCCCTCTCATATTTCGATTATATGAATTTATGAGTAAGAGAATATATTATATGTATGTCAAAAATCTATCTGACATCCACTAGTTTATTACTGAAAAGAATAATAACCAGGGAGTCCTTTTTCAAATTCCCGGTTTTTACCCGGTTTTCTCGGACCAAATGTTGAAAATTTCCCGGTTTAAGACTGGTTTTCAGGTCAGGAAATGCGTCACGGGATTTGTGCGGCTGTGTGTTTTAAATCGAGCCCTGGATATGAATTCCCGTGGCGGGAATAAGAGCGTAGATACCGGGAGTAAAAGTCTTTCCGCTAGAGGGTGATTGCAAACTGCACCAAGATCATATACACGTTGCCAGCAGACATAGCTCCTTTTGATAGCCGAAGGATGTCCACCAGTGGGAAATTGCTCTCAACGTAGCCACAAGTTCTACACTATGCATGAAAATACGATAGCAGGTGTTCACCATCCACAAACGGAATGCCACTAACTACTAGGTCGTTCATACGAGTGGATCTATCCAGTGCCAACGATGTTAGGTTAGGTATCTTTATTAGAGAGACTTTCAGCCGGCGGCTGGTTCGTCTCTTAGCGGCCAACGATGTCTGTTTGTTTACCATTTCGATCGAAGATGAAATTGTGGAAAACGTTCGTTTATTCTCCTCTCGTAGTCTCTCCATATCCGAGGCGATGTCATCCCGAAGTTTACTCAGCTGTGATGTTAGAGATGTGTGAAAGGCTCCCAGTTTTTTTTAGTCTTTTTTTGCAGTCTGTTGATAGCTAGCCAGTTGAATCTGCATAAGACTCGCGAGATCCGCAACGGTCATATCACCATTCGACTTAACGACTGAGTTATTGCGCAATCGTGTTTGTTTCTCTGCCATGGCGGGATTTAACGTATACAACGCAAGTAAACGACTGATGAATGTATGTCTTTTGTATAACGCACAAATTAAATTATGACAGAGAAACTCGAGATGAAAAATCACTTTTTCTGCATTATTCCACGGCGAGTTTAGCTTACACCGAAACTTTTTCGAAAGCGAACCACTTGATCTTTCAGTTCTTAGTCTCTGTGGAATTTTTCGTGGGAAAAACAACTATTTAACTGTATGCACCGCGACAGCTTTTTATGTGCATTTCATTCCACTCACGTTTTGGAACTCACTTGGGACGAATAGGACGAATATATTTTGTTTCCATAGGGAAACGTATGCCTGACAGCATGTCCTATACTTTCTATGCACTTGAAAGGGAAAAGAGATTAGACTTCAGAACACCCGTTGCTACACACTAGACGAATGAACTAAGATATTTATAGAAGGTAAATTAATTGACACACTCTAAAAATTCACAGATCGTTATGGATGCTAAGATAGGAATAACTAGAGTTCGATGATAATCACACACAACCTAAATTATAAATAATCATGTGAACATAAATTCCCGGTTTTCCCGGTTCTGTGGTCACCCCGAATAACGCACATATTAATATCATAATGGTTCTGGAAAACAAGTTAAACATTCCAATTATTATAGTTCAAATTTTAATAAGAAGATGTATGATTTCTTTTCCTGAAAAAACAACAGATTATTCTATAGCACAAGTTTTTTATAAATTTTCTAGATAACGTTCTAGTTACATTTCAAAGATAGCAATTTGATGATATCTGAAAAAAAAGGATTATCTTATCATAATATCACTAAAAAAAATATGCTGCTAATAAGCGAATGCCAGTCTTCTATGGAAATAGTAGCCGTTTAGAAAATAGTAGTTGAAGTTCAAAAGTGCTATTTGAGGGTAAATGTTATACTTAAAAATTATGTAGCACTACCCGCCAAAAGCAATGGACCACTCCAATGTGACTGAAAATAGACAAGCATAACGAAAAACAAGACAAAATAAAACAGGATATAAGATATTGTCTTCAAAATATGGTAGAAATAAATTATTTGTTGCTTTGCAAACCAGCTCTCCTCGATGTCCTAGACGGCCAAGTCCTGCTGGACCCGCAGCTGCTGCCGTCGGGCACGGTTGTGGTATTTTGCTCTAAAATCTAGTTCTAGATATTGGCACTCGGTTGCAGTAAACAGAATCAACAAGAAAAATAAACTCGCTTATGACCTCTAGCTTAACACGGTTGCTACTAGACAGGGTACGTCAATATTTCGATATATCCACACACAACTCTGGCTTCTGCGATAGATAGAGACATTTATCACCCGCTTGCGCCCACCAGAGACAGCCCGAAAAAGTGTCTCAGCCTTCCACCCTTCATCCCTCAAAAAGTGATCAAGTTTAGTGGAAATCCAGAGTCTTACAGTTTACCAATAGAGAGCTACATTTGTTTACTTCCTTTTTCCCTTTCTCTTTTTTTAACATCTGAAAATTTGTCCAGGCAACCAATAAAGCATGGCCAATATTGGACCACTCACCATATCAACGTTTTTTCAACATCTCTCACCAATTGTCAAGATTTAAGTTCGATAAAAAAAAGGAATTCTAGGAGATTGAGCAGGGGATTAATAAGAAACCATGAGGCCCATTAGAAACAATAAACCAAACAACCACCAATATAACAACTCTGACATATAATTAAATCATATAACAGTTGAATCGCCGCCAACTTTTCTACCAGTGCCATTCGAATAGTTACTGCGTTTCACCACAGATATCGCCACCACACAAAAGCGAGAACAGATGGATGTCTTCGCTATGGAACCATTATGATAATCATATTTTACGACCGTCTGATGGCTGTGCACGTTCACCGTCGTCACTCGTCACCATGCCCCCCCCTTGTTCCCAACCCAACCCGCACCCAGCTTCACACCTTAGTCGTGCCGGTTGGTCGCGTCACATCGCATCGCATGTTCACACGAACCAGACGATTTGGTACCACGACCACCTGTTGATGTCGGAAGGAAATTCCCATATTCATCACCCCTTCCTACCTTCCCTCCGGTCACGTTCCGCTTGACTGTTTACAAAACCAAACAAATCCAGTTCGGAGGAACGTCGAAATCGAAAGAAATCGAAAACTAGTTCAAAGTTTAATTTTCACCTTCTGATTGCTATAATTTTTAGCAAACTTGTCAAGCGCCTTTTGTTGGACTTGGTAGCAAAGAAACCTCACCCACCTTTCATTGTCAGCTTCGGAATTGTGCTAATTAATTTGACTTCCAGAGCACGGCCACCAACCAACAAACCGGGTGTAGTGCACTTGGCAGTGCAAGTTTGTCTTGTCTTGGCAAATCGAACATCGAACTGAAACACAGACGATAAAAAGTGCTCAAACCGGGAGAGGGGAGGGGAGCGGTACGGCTTTTCACGTTTCATTAAATTTTGTCGATCTCGAAGTGGGAAAGCGGGAGCAGTAAAACAACCAAATCCAAATAGTTTTCGCCATCAAATTCCAATAAATCATTTCGAATGGTTTCGGATGGTACGGGGGACAACTTGTAGACGACATCCTCTCGCCCACCCGGAGCTGGGTCATGATTCAGCCCCATCAACAGGAACATCGGAGATTGTGTAGTGAAGAGTTTTTCAGACTAAAATCAATCACTGAATGTTCTTGTCAGCCCAGCAGGACTCAGGCTGGGCATGGTTGGCAAGACGAGAAATTGTCGCCAGTTTCTTGGGCAGAGAGCAAAACGCAGAACTTTTCTTCTGTTCAATATTGACTTCAACAACAACCGGTCGATCCAGCGGCGGTAATTGAATTAAGAATGGAATCGTCGTCGTCGGCGGCGCCGGTCTCATCACCTACCGAGCGTCTCCTCCGTCCGAGAGAAATCAAATGCGAGCAAACCTGTTCGGCACTGTGGGAAAAATTCGAATGGAGATTTGAATGGAGTCGCCTCCAATATACCTGGCAGGGCAACCTGTGGATCTGCGGAGGTTGAGGCGCTTGATAAATTGCCGGAGACGATTTTCTTCAGTGTACAGCGTATTATTTAATTTGATTAATTTGCTAGTATAGTAGCTTGTTGTGGATGTATTGAGCCTATGAAAGTTCATTTTAATTTTACGATCTGCGACAGGAGACTCTTTGAGGATGTTGTGTTTCTTATGCTCCCATTTAAACGTTCCTGTCTAATACAGTGCAGAATGGTTTGTTAATTGCATTGTGAAAAGGACAAGGGCAAAAAATAGGACTCTTGCGATGGCCAATGATTTAGTACTTCCTTTTTCTATCAGCAACGAATATGTGTTATTGCCCAGCACGGTAAGCGCTGTATTGCATATCCTGAAAACCTGAATTAATCCAACTATTGTAATAACTGACCCTTCTTAAAAAAATGAATTTATGATATGATTTACGGTTTGGCCACATCACGAAGTCATGAAAAATCAATTGGAGTCATAATTTTAATTTTTTTATGAATTCATTTATTTCTATACAATTGAATCAACTTTACAGAGCCAAGTTTTCTTGTGGCCCAAATAAGTGACGCATGAAACAAAGACTGTACCTCCCACGAAAAGACAAATAATTTAAATGTTGCTTCTGTTTCTTATACTTTATTGTTTATGTGTACATATTGACATTTCGATTCTATCGCTTTTGGCTTTACACAGAAAAAAATAATGAATTTTAACAGGCGCGTAAAATTTCCCATCGTTTAATTTTAAGCCAAAGGAAGCGAAGACAACGAAATTGATTGCAATCTTTCATTCGCTATACAACAATGTTGACAATCTTCCATACAACAGACTAGATTCAGGCGTTATCTGGCTTAAATGTACATATCCCTTTAATTTCTGAAAAATCTAGCGTTCCTTTTATGTGCATTAGAAACGCAGAATATTACATGTTTTCTTAAAACAGTGTAATTATTGCCCTTAGTCTCTTCGGAAAGGCATTACAAGCGGCACGCACCTGATTATCGGGGATTTCATCCCATATCTTCTGTATGGTAGCTTTGAATGTTTCAATATCCATTGATTTGAGATCTCGAAAGTGAGCTTCCACGATTCCCCAAATGGATAAATCTAGAGGATGTGCATCTGACAAAGAAGCTGGCCATAATTCCTTAGGAATGAAGTCTGGAAAATTCTTGGTGCACCATGCTTGGGTAATCTTTGCTCCATGGGACGGCGCAGAATCCTGTTGAAACACCCATTTGCGGTTACCGAACATCGTTGAAGTACGCTTCTTCAAATGCTTTTCCAGGATCTCTTTTACGTAGTATGATGCGTTGATTTTTACACCCTTATCAATGAAAAGCAGTGGTAGACGACCTTCCGCAGAAATCGCTCCCCAAACCATGACCGAAGTATGATTTTGGAAGCGTTGAACTGCGCGAATTGAAGAAAGTATATCCTGAATACTCGCTGCATAGACCCTGTCATTTTGAGCGTTGAAACTTTGCTGCAGTACGAAATTTTTCTCATCCGATTGCCGATGAAGTAATTCGCGACAACGAATGACTCTGTTCTTCTTGTTAGCTTCCGAAAGTCCATGAATTTTCCTTTTCTTGTACGGAACCAATCTCAAATCCTCTTTGAGAATCGATCTGATAGTTTTCCTGTAGACGTCCATATCCTGAGCCAGTTTATATGAAGAACCACGAGGATTTCGGCGAATGCGTTCACGGACCGCCTTTACAAGCCGTTTGGTACGTACACTGCGAGGACGACCTGGTTTTACTTTGGATCGATGGTTCCCCTCGTCCTCCATCTTCTCAACGTCCGGTCGATTAAAATTCATTGAAGGCGATTTGTCGATTATAAATATCGCCTTCCATAGCGCCGATCTTTGCAAGCGAGTCCGCTTTCTCATTGCCCAGATTCGAACAATGAGAAGGGACCCATACAAAGGTGATGATAAAATAACGCGAAGATAAAGCACTTAGAGGCTCCTGTATTTTCATGAGAAAATACGAGGAGTGCTTTACCGGCCTCAACCGAGACTTTTCTCCTGGGTCCTGGTTTGTTTGCTGGCCGGTTTATGGTTGTATAGTCTTAGACTGTGTTTTAGTTTTTTGTAGCTCTCTCTGAGAGCCTCCAACTATTTTTCGGCCTTCTTTCTTCTTTATTTTTCTTCCTTATCAGCTTGCATGGGTTCTTTTAGTTGGTTGTTAACTTCTTCATGCCTTAACACCAATTCCTTAACTTTTTTTTCAAATTGATTCTGCATATCAGTGTTGCGCGCGTACGAAGTCATTTCTTCGTTCATTTGCCTGATCTTTTCATCGAACTGTTAAGTGAGGGTAGCTTTCACTGAATCAGCATACGAAGCATTTGTTTTCATTTTCGACCATTTTTCTGGCTTCCCAGAGGTTGATATTCTTATCCACTTTGAGTTTGGTGATTGCGACTTCGTTTTTGAAAGTCGGGCACCCTCTGAAGAAGGCTCTGTAAGAGTTGCCACAATTCACGCATTTTTCCGGGTTATTGCAATTTTCGTGGAATGAATCTCCACATTTGTTGCACTTTTTACCACTGTTGCAATTCTCCCCAATGTGACCGAAGTTGCAGCAGACGAAACACCTCAGTGGATTCGGATACCACGGTTGAGTTTCCAGCAGCGTGTATCCTAGTTTGACCACCTTGGGCGGTGTTGTGCCCTTGACCATGAGAACAAAAATTCCCGTAGGGATTTTTTCCTCATCGCGACCTTTCATAATTTGTTAGAGATTGCAGCAAGCCGTGCTTCGAAACTGACAAAACACGTTTTGCTGCGTCGTTTTCGCGAAAAAAAACCAAACAATAATTCGTAATTTAACTTTAGCTAACAGTGAAATCATAAATTCTCCGTGTGCATTCTGTAAGCCATAGTGAATACAATCGATTCCCTCTCGAAATGTGTGAGTGTCGGTAGTATTTCCCCGTTTTTTTTTTGTTTTTTGTTTTTTGTGCTTCGCCCCCGCACCTGAAAGAAGAGTTACATCAGCTTAGTTTTAGTTATTAGTGGTAATGTTATGACACTCGGGAATAATTTATTAGTTTAGAGTGTTTTTCCGCTTTGTCGCGGGTGAATCGATGATTATTAGCAGTTTTGAAGCTCGATATAGCGGGGATTTGCATTATTGGCAGAGTGTGGAGTTAAAAAAAAGAAGACCAGTGCAATGTAGAGAACGGTTATTTGGTGGTCAGAAGCAGCAAACGAAAACAACGCGCATGGGCGGGTGAAAAGCATGCACATAATTTTAGGTGCATTCAACACGGGGTGTACAGAATTTTGTTATGCAGGTTGCATATCTTGCGGGCGGTTTAGCAACGTTAATTCATGCGCATATTTAATCGCGAGTGCATGAAATTAATTACGAATCAACGTCGGAAATTTTTTATTTTTACGAATGAACAAGATAGTGTGATTGAGGAGGCGGACATGGGTGAGATCTATCTGATTTTAACTATATAACCCAAAATTTTATTTTCAAGTATTACTAAATACGTGCCTAGTTTGGAAATCTAAAATTTCCAAATCTGGAAGTGTGCTGCAGTGCCCTTATCGAAATCATATCGGTAATGTTTACATGCGGAGCTTATTGTATGTGAAAAAAACCACGGAATGGGCGTGATTCTCCAGGCATTCTGAAATGGGTTGCAGTAGAGCTATCACTTTCTAGCTCCCGGATTAAAGCTGCTTCCGAGGGTGACTTGAATGATTGTTGTAAACAGATTTCTTCCATAATACCATTGCCGACCGATGGGTGTTAGATTGGTCACACACACACACACACACACACACACACACACACACACACACACACACACACACACACACACACACACACACACACACACACACACACACACACACACACACACACACACACACACACACACACACACACACACACCCCCCCCCCCACACACACATGTTGCTTCGGTCAACCGATAGATCTCTAGAAGAACTGCTCACTTTCAGTCACACTCCTGAAAGAAGAGCCTCTATGACTAATCAGCATTATCCCGCATGATCGTACGAATAGTTTTAAACTTCGCCAGGTTACTGGCCTGTCTATCATTCTTAGTACGCGGACCAGAATGCATCACCGCTTTCATGTTTAAGACACTGAAGAGCACTTCTTACGCAGATATTGTCTGGCCACGGCTATTTTAGCAATACCTTATTCGCCATGTCACTGGCCTGGCTATCATTTTTAACTCGGACGAGAATTTTCCCGTCTTTTGTTTTTTTCGCACTGGTTACTTCACCACAATAGACTTTTATCGTTTTTTCGACTAGAATTGGAGAGACTCCGTGGAAGGATTGGCCTTCCTCTCCTCTTTCCATCACCATTACTTTTTCTCTGGAGCCTCCACCTCCCCCAAGCTGGGGAAACTTAAGCTACTCATCTGTCGAGTTGAGTCCACCGAGTTTAACGCTTGCGGGTAGCTTAACCAATTGCACACCGGGGTTATTCACACTCGCGATTCGATGATGTATCACTTTAACCGTCGCGGCCGAGGGGTATGCCACTTTGCGATTGCACATTGGATCGCTGCAAATCCTTATAAATTCACATAAAAAGAACCATCGCTCCCACTATTGCCCTTAATCGTAACAGCATTATGAATCGTGAAATTCATCGCGTAATCGCGTGTCATCGTCACCGATTTTTACTCGAATCGCGAGCAGTGATATTGATATCTGGCAGCCATGATATTTATATTCGAGCTACCCTTTTCTTTTCTGGCAACAGTGTTCAAATTTGGTTTGATTATTTCGAGCAAGTGAATCCAAGCAAGCAGGTTATCCGAAACAAAATCAATAGTTTTGTTTATGTTTGTCTCAGTGCTAGTGGCTGCAGAGCGAATAAATGGTTGCGAAATATGTCTCGAAACGGCTCAGTGTCCTCATCATTATTTGATGACTGATTGTTGGTGCTTGTATTTGCGAGAGTTATTACTGTATCCTCCTGGATATCCTCCAAAGCTTCATATGTCAAGTCCTCATAAAGTGCTCCATACGTAGACATTCCGGTTCAAGAGTAGTTTTTCGTCTTTTTGTTGCAGGTTTCAGGCATTTCATCTGGTGCGATTTAACGCGAGCAACAATGTTGAATACTTTCCAACTTCCACTTCTCTCTGTATTACACACTACTTGAGATTCGCATAAAGGGCAAGTCGACATGAAGTTTTCATAAGGGCCAATGTTGCAAACGTAAATAATGGCTTCTTCCACAACTTTCTTGAAAATGCAAACTCGCTCAGGTAAACTACCACTTCTATTATGAAGGGGAATTCTTCTTCTGCACAATTGTCGTGGTAATTTACTAAGATTAAGTTAGCATTCTCAAGAAATTTGCGGAAGAAGCTAACGTTTGCAAAACTCCATGTCCTGATTATTGTGAGGCTCAAAATTAACGCGTACTGTTGTCGTAGATTGTTGAATTCTTCAGTTCCGTCGTTTCTGTAGAATTTTATATGACAAAAATAAGAATTAGATATGCGTAGTAAAAAAGAGTTCCAATTCTAAAAACGTTCTGTTCTAGCCATATTTATATTTGGGAGCGATTATTTCTGGCAGTTCTCGTTGTCAAATTTTTCGAGCAGTTCCATTTTGTCAGCGATAATTTTTATTCTGATCGCATCGTCATCGCGCTCTCATCGCGATTGATCGTGCTAATCGCAAAAAATGCTTTCAGCACAAAGAAAATCGTCATCATCGTGAAAATTTTCATGTCAGGGAAGCTTTATTCTTCGCTTATCGTGAGAGTTGCACCCCCCTCGGTCGCGGCCAGTTGGAGAATATGACACCTATCGAGCGTATTTAATTAAGGGCGAGAAAGAAAACAACGACTGAACTCGACCGTGGTCAAGCTAGGATAAAAATCAGTAATTTTGCTAAAAACTTTTTTATTTCAAATTTTTCAGCTAAGTTGTATTCATAGTTATTATAGAACAATAAAAGATACGACTTATGGTGTACCGGAATCGTCGCTATCATATGTCAAACAAAATTTATTATGGTTTTTGTATAAAAATAGGCCTTTTTCAAATGTTGATCTCTATGGTTGGGGCAGACAAAAAAAAAACATTTCTCAACAGCATTTGAAAGGATTTTTGTGATTGCACACCATATCTCAAAATTGTACATAGGTTATTTTTCAAGCTGAGTAAAACACATTTGAAAAGGGCGTAAATTTATAAGAAAATCATTAAATACTCGCTAACGGTAAGATACACCGGCAAGACTTATAAGTCAAAAGTGTTAAATTTTTAAGTTAAAAAAACCATTTCTAGTCAACTTTGTAAGTAAATTTGAAACAAAAAAGTTAGATCAAAAAACAATTCAATTCTCTTTTTTCAACTACTCAGTTTTATTTCGATCAAACATCGCAAAACACCATCTCCATCAATCACTCCACCATCTTTACCTAATCAATTTCAAAGTCATAATTGATGGCAATCAGTACAAATCAGATTTCCAGATACTCTCTGCTCCGTTCCCAACCCCAACAGACCAAACAAGGCCTCACTTCCTTCCGGTCTTCTCCCTTTCTTGTTCCTCCTTCCTCCACGGATTTAATTGCCGAACGGCAGAAAAGTTTTCCGTTTGATCACCAAGCCGTGATTGATTACAGTTTTTCTAGTTCTCCAACCCTCGTCGGCGCCAATTACAACCACGAACAACACAATCCAGTCAGTCTGAAGAGCTTTCGAAAGTTTCCCCCCTCTGGAAAACGCAAACAAAAAGCACACTCACGACCAGACCAGGCACTTCCTTCAAAACATGTGCTCCCTTGGAAATTAGATCCCAGTCATTTCCCCAGCTGTGGAATGGGTAAGATGCGTGTGGCCAGGGCCCTTGTGGTAATATGGATAAACACAACATTCAAACATTCGGTTCCGGTCACTGGTGGTTCTCTGGACAGGACATAGTTTCCGATTTTAAATAGGCTGAGCCCCAAACGGTCGCCCATCCCACGCCACAAACGACGACAACAACGTGGACATCGTCAATTTGAGATTAGATAGAGCTATCAAGACAACCGGCAAATGGTTAAAGGTTCCTTGATTTTACTTTGAGTGAGGTTTCCTACGCACGACGGATCCTCTGCATACCATTCAAGCAAGTGAAAAGAACCCCTGTGATTTAATTTACCTGCTCTTTAGTGGCCAGCCGTTCAGCTTCCGTTGAGCATGGTCACTTTCCAGTGTAGACCGTAGCATGAAGTGAATAAACAACGATGATGATTTCGGGCCTCCATGGCTTGTTGGATAAAAGATTTAACGGATGTCTTTTTGTCAACTGGACGACTACTGACAGGGTTGAAACTGGAAAGCCAATTAAGTCAATTCTCCAAAGGAAAGGAAACCCACACTCGAAAAATAGGCCGTGCACCCTTTACTATCCGTGACGAGCCTTCGACGAACCAAGAAATTCAAACGGACAGAAAAACAAATATCACTCACGTCGGATGGATGGACGGTCAAAAAGGGTCACGAGAAAGAACAGTCTAAGGGCCGACAGGTAACAACTGTCGTGGAATAAATTATCCGTTTAATTTTCGGTCCAAAAGTGAAAGAACCGAAAAGTGCTTGTGATGGTCACCCAAAAAAAGAAAGGTGGTTTGGGGAACAAGAAAAATGAGAGTCACCTTTTTCCGGTGCTGAGGGAAAAGGCCAACATTTGATAAAGAGATAAGGCATTACATTAAACGAATCATTTGCATTTGAACAAACGCAACCTTTCGGTGTTGGGTGTTTTTCCGTTTGACACGAAAAGGATACATTTCCTTCTTTCGGTGTTGTCTTGAAGGATGTCCGTCTTCAGGGCTCGGATTAGTTTTGCTGCACCTTGAATAGCTTTGAACATCGAACTCGATAATGTTGACCCAATCGATGCGATTTTCAGTAAAGTTGAGAGATTTTACTTACTAACGGTATATTCTTTGCAATAATTTCTAAACATAGTCTTGAACGACAAATGTGTCAGAACATTGTAGGGACTAAGAAACTAACCAAGCAAATTCAAACGTTCACCCGGACCAACAAATTTTTCAGCCATTTGGGTAAGCAAATGAAAAAATCGCTATGTTCCAATCCAATCAATTTTTGCGTTTCGTTTACTCAGAATATTATTCTCAATTTGTCTCCTGTCGCAGTGACGATTGAATACAAGAGCCGTTGATCTTCGGATCAAGAACTTAAACACGACAGACAAGTCAAGCCACAGAAAAGCAACACTACTGCGAATGGAGTGATCTTTCGCTTTCCTCCAGTGGAGAAATTGCTGAAAAATCCATTCCTTTCTGTTTATGACAGCTCACCGGAAACCACCGTACACCGTCGTCATCAACTCAGGGGATCAGAAGGGTGTCATAGGAAAAAGTCTTCAACCCTCTTTCCACCTCCTACCTGAGTGCATGCAAAGAATCTGCTTGAAGCGAAAATAACGGTCGTATATCATCCGATGCATTCACAAGGTAGGGTGAAATAGCAACAATGTGTCCTTCTCCATTGCACTATGGGCAATTTCTACACAAGCAGACGGACGAGAACATTTTCATCATTTCGTCACATATTAAACAGTAATCTGTGGTTGATAAAGAATGTATTCGATAAAAATCGTACACGCATATTAATTCACCATAATTAAACCGATTATCGTATATTCTTGAACTTTTCAGGAGAATGAAAAATTACTAATGAATTATTCATTTATATATTTATTTAAATAATTCCAACTGGTTAAACATCTTATAGAAATGTTATGGGGAAAAGCCATGTGGCGTAAAAACCCCGTGTCTCTAAACCGTACATTATTCAACAAAAATAGAAGGAATACAAAGCAAGTAGAACAAAATTAATTCTAGTACACACACACAAAACTTGTCAGTAAGGTGTGGCCCTTTTAGTATTGAAACAAACATTTTTGATTCTTCCAGCGACCCTAGTGGTCGGATTTGTAAACTGTGACATCTTATGTGTTCCCTATAACAATTACAACATCAGAAGTTTTTTTTCGCGGTGCAGTTCGAACGTGTTTCAGAGAAATACAAAATGGAAGAAGAAAGAAGAAAAATAATTGTGCGTAATCATTTGGAAAACCCTTCATGGTATGGACCAAAACTTGTTAAAGTGTTGGGTTTTTCCCGAAATACTGTGTAGCGTGTTTTGAAAAAGTACAGAGAAACTTTGTCGACGGATCGCAAGTCTCAAAGCAAGCGTCGGGCGGGTATTGTCAACCGCGGAACATAGTCATCAAGAACATTAAGGCAAACCCCAAAATCTCAGACCGCGATTTGGCCAAAAAGCCTCGCGCCGCACGCAGTACCGTGCAACGGATTCATCTCCGGGAAGACTTCAAGTCATACCGTGCCTGCAGACAACCAAATAGGGATCAAAAGCAGAACAATGTGGCCAGAATCCGTGCCAGAAAACTGTATGATCAGGTGTTGACAAAATTCAATGGCTGTCTCCTCATGGATGATGAAACCTATGTAAAGGCCGATTTCAAACAGCTGCTGGGACAACAATTTTACTTGGCTACGGCTCGGGGAGATGTTTCTGCAATATTCAAGTTTGTGTTTATAGATAAAATTCCACGTAAATACATCATTTAGTAAGGCATCTGTAGTTACCGTTTGCATTAAGAAAATGGACTTTTTTTTCGGATGGTGATAAAAAAAAGCTAAGACAGATTATTGCTTTTGATAAATTTCCCATGATGGTAACTAATTAGCTGACTTCCAAAAAAATCTACGCCTTTGCGCGCGGCCTTCCGGCAGTTTACCGGAACATTCGCCATAGCGGACGAAAACATGCGTGTAGGCATGTTTTCAGATCCCACAATGAACCTGTCATGTTTTGTCAGCTCTTGCAAGCTGGAATTACAATAAAACAGTTCTACAGTGGTGTGAAACAAACGGGATTCAGTTTATACCGAAAAAAACACAACCCACCAAACTGTCCCCAGCTCAGACCGATAGAGAGATTTTGGGCTATTGTGAAGAGGAAGCTGAAGGTGAATGGCAGTGTCGTCAAAAGCATCAATGACTTGAGAACCAAGTGGAATAAGATTGCCAAAACGATGCATGAGAATTATGTGCGCCGGATGATGAAACGTATTCCGGGAAAAGACCGTTAATTTCTTTGAATTCGAGATGATTAATTTTTTTTTGTATTTTCCCTCTAAAGTTCACATAAAGTCGAACAATTGATTTAAAACAGAATACTATTTTGTTAATGTATATCCGAATTATGCGTAATTAAGGGCGATACGGTCAAAATTTGGTCAATATCAACTTGACGTATTTCTTTCAATTTTGCATTTAAAAAACCTGAACACCCCTCATTTTGAAGGTGTGTGTGTGTAGAATGTTGCTCCTATTTTGATTTTTGAATTCACTCTTCAGTTGTCAAAATGCCGTCCAAGCAAGAAGAGCAGCGTATCAAAATTTTGCTCGCGCATCGCGAAAATCCGAGCTACTCGCACGCAAAGTTGGCAAAATCGCTAAAAGTTGCCAAATCAACCGTTACAAATGTAATTAAAGTGTTTGGGGAACGTTTGTCGACAGCCAGGAAGTCTGGATCGGGGAGAAATCGAAAACCGGAAGCCGCTGAGACGACAAAGAGAGTTGCCAGTAGTTTCAAGCGAAACCCTAACCTATCTCTCCGAGATGTCGCAAATAAGCTGGGTGTATCGTCTACAACCGTGCATCGAGCCAAAAAACGAGCCGGACTATCGACTTACAAGAAGGTAGTGACTCCAAATCGCGATGATAAACAAAATACGACGGCCAAAGCGCGATCCCGGAGGCTGTACACGACGATGCTGACGAAGTTTGACTGCGTGGTAATGGACGACGAAACCTACGTCAAAGCCGACTACAAGCAGCTTCCGGGACAGGAGTTTTATACGGCAAAAGGAAGGGGAAAGGTAGCAGATATTTTCAAGCACACGAAACTGTCAAAGTTCGCAAAGAAATATCTGGTTTGGCAAGCCATCTTCAATGAAAAGTGTTAACTGATAAAAAATTCTAAAAGAATATCTATAAATCATTTCGCCAGAAGGATAAAGGAAAGGGGGCGACCCCGGCGTAGTGGTTAACATCCATACCTCTTACGCCAAAGTCACGAGTTCGAATCTCACCCCCGGACAAGTTACGAAAATACCCAAAAGGTATTAGAGTAACTACGGCGCGAGATGAACCAGCCTAGGGCTGGAAATCTCGAAAATTAAGGAATAATAGTTAAAAAAAAAGATAAAGGAAAAGGTTTCCAAGCCGTGAAGGAAAAATAGGTTTCGCCATGGTAATTTCCATGTGAATTTCAAATGGAGTGTGCAATATCAATTTCGTTTCATATGTGCTCAAACTTCATGAGGCTACTTTAGCTTTTGAATGTGTCCCACTGTTTCTCCCTTAGATCTTTTGTCCTTCGTTTTTTTTCTTTTTTTTTTTAATATTTATTGGTTCAAAAAGTTTGTAACTTGACTAACATTTCCTTTCTTGTTTTTATCATTTCAGGTATTTAACTCATCAACGTGACAACCTCTGAGCGATTTTATAAGTGTGAGTTTATGGATGTTGGGTAATTTTTCAGATCCAAATTCTTCAAAACGACCAACAAAAATTTGACTGTAAAGTTGTTGGGGAGCTTTAGCGTAATAATTTAATCACATTTCACTTAATTTTTTCTTCCCAGTATTATATGGAAAAAAAACCTGCAATTATTCACATATGCATAGTGGCCCCAATGCTAAAAAATGTGCGTTTTTTAAAAAAATGCTTTAAAATTTTGCAGACGTTTTCAGTAGTCAAAAATCTCTTCATTTGCAATGTTCGGAAACGCAACGCTCAAAATACAAATTCGACAGTTTTTTTTTCAACATTTCATTATGTCTTATAGTAAGTTGTACAATATACAGTATTGGACAAAACATTTGCAACTAGTATAGAATAATTATAAAACTCATTGTTTTACATTCATTGCTCCAAATTAAGTCAGATGACAACTGACAGCCCATCGACATTGCTTTGTTGACAATTACCATTCTGCGTTGGTCAAAACAAGTGCAGCGTATATTTTTTGTTTGTTTTTTTTTTACAAATCAAAACGGATGATAACTGATGTAATTGAATTCATTTCCTAGCAATCCACAAGTTAAATAATGCATGATTTTGCAAAAAAATATTCTCATATTTGCAAATATTCTCAGTCCAGAGTCAAAATGGCAACATGAGTTGCAAAAACTAACTATCTCATGGTATTGCTCGAAGATTCGTTCCACCCGAAAGGTTTCTGTTTGACTACGTCTAGAAACCGTCCTGTGATCGTCCGGTGAATCAAGAAGGACTCTTTAAAATCATCCTTCGGAGTGAAAGAAGAGTTGCAGCTGTCTGTGTCAGACAGTGCAGTCAGAAGACGTACTGTTTATGCCGCACAAATAACTACTGATATCGTTGAAAAATCAAATCAATGGAATCATGGAGCGTTCTATGGACAATAACATCCTTAGGGATGTCATGCTGCTTCATGCGGAATGGAATATGCCATAGAAATTTATGTTTCAACTTGACAACGAGCCAAAACACCCCGCCAAAGTGGTTAGAAAATGGTTCAGCGAGAATTACATAATTTTATAACAGCCATTAATTACCTAAAATAACATGTTAAATGAAGCTAGTCATACGCATGTGGGTGAACAAAATCCTTTCACAAAGGATTTGCAGATTTTCTTCCATCGAACTGGAATCTCACTGACAACTGCACAGCTGAGCGGATGTAAACAATACACTCTAAAGAGAAACTTGGCAAAACTCGATTATTTTCAGTCAAGCATGACATTTTTGGGCAACTATTCTTTATAGACTTTATGGTCAAAATTCCGCTTCTACCGATGGCGCGGGTAGTTGAGTGGATGAAAGTTGCGACTGGCTTCAATCGGTCGGGTTATTAAAATTGAAATTGAGTTGAGAAAATATTTGATCATGACTATCTTCGGAATGCTCGGTAGATGTTAGAGGGGCCCTTCAGGTTAAAAAAATCAACGCCCTTCAGTTATTGAGATTCAATTGAGGAACCGAGACCGATGTTAAATCAGAAACTAAGTTTACTCTTCTCACAAAAAAAAAAGTTATCTTTACATCCCTTCAAACCCAAACCATTTCCTCATCTGTAATCATGCATCAGCAAATTCGCTTCGGTTCATTCAACAAAAATACCGATACAAACTGAAATCATTCCGGATAAAATCATTTTCACCAATCTAGTAATCGATCGATCGCTATCCCCATCTCCACCTCCAAGCCAAGTCAGTTGGTATCAAGTTCAAAAGTCACGTACGTGCTCAACGTGCGAGTCTCGTGCTTTCCCAGCTGCTTTTCGCCTCGGGTATCATAGTAGGCATTGATTTTTTATTTTTATTTTTTGTCTGCTCAGATAACAACGCTCGGCGTCTTCTGAGATAGCAGGCGATGAAAATCTGTAGGTCGTGATTTCGAGAAAGTCCCAAACGATTGGGACGACAGCGGGCAGACATTATTGACCGCGTTGCTAATCGGGTAATTGAAATTGGCTAGGGGTTGAAAGGGAATTGCTATCTGTCGAAATTTGATCGTCACGCGAGCAACCTGGTTGGAAAGTACAGCCATTCGAGAGTAAGTGGTTTGCAGATTTGGATGAAGAAATTGAATAGCTACCCTACAAAGAACAGTCATAAATAGCAAAAGCAAAAATCAGATGTGTGTGTCATGACTTGCGAAATTGCACTCGAACCGTTAGCGAAACAGATGTCGTCCGGCACTTATCCTTTTTTAGGAATCCCCCCATCCCGGACAGGTTAAATGAAAAAAAAATATAAACAGTTACGTTTAATTACCGCTAGTAAAACTGGTAGGGAAGGCATAAATTTAACACCGAGCTGAGCGCAGACTTCTTGTAGCCCGTTGCAATAGAGCAACCGGTTTGTCATGAACTCGTAAAACTGAACACAGATAAGAGAGCCCGGAGCGAAACTAGTTCCCGGTTGTTCTTCGGCAAAAGATCCGTACCTTTTAGCGTTCTGTTGCATAATGATGGTCCCGTTCATCGGTGGTGGTCCAAGCAATCCGAAAATAGCGCTTTACCGTACAGCAGGCCATGGCTCTAATATCTCAATCAATTAGATTCATCAGCATCTCGGTGGCTTTTAAACGTTTACGACACGGCAATTGATCCTTACCCACCTGCCTTGCCTGCAATGAGAGAATGGAAAATGTGGGGACGGTGAATCATTAGCTGCAATCGTCATTTGGACGCAAAAATACAACAATAGACCCCTTGATGAAATCGGTCGGTGGGATGCAAATAAAGCAAACCTCTAAACACATTAGGTCCGCCTACACTCCGCAGCCGGCTTCTCGCTAACTTATGGACCCTTGAAGAAGAATCATTAACCTTTCCGGAGCAGGTTTACGATTGGTGGTGTAATTGTAGGTAATTGTACCGAATTTATTGGATCTCCCTCCCTCGTTGATCTCGTCATCTGCTCGAGTGCAAACTTTCGCTTTTTCCGTAATCTCGTCTAGTTGCGTGAGTTTTGTATGGGATAGAGCAATTAAATTGTCGGCCGGGTTTTATTGATACGATGCTACGATATACCGCAAGCTCGTATTGCTTAATTCCCAAATGAGGTAATATAACTTTCGTTGGTAATAATTTCAAAATTACAAAATAAAAGGGCTGACTGAACGCGGTGGAAAACGAAAGTTGCCCAGCTCTATCCTCTTTTGCGCTAATAAAACAATAATTCAAAACAAAACAGCCCAGGCAATGCGCTTTTGTGGGGCTCGAATGTATGTGCCATAAAATGCACGGCTTGCTGCGTTTGCATGTTTGCTGTTGACCGAAATGACAGGCGCAAACCACCCGAATATGCTCTCAGTAGAGACCGCTGTCAACTGAGAGGTTGCCAGATCAGTTTCGGAGAAAGTTGGTTCAGCAGAAATTCAAAATCTGGAAGGATCCAGACTAGACAATGATGGAATATACGAAAATTTAATGGTTAAGGATTATTTTTTCTTAGTACGCGTAACCGAGTTTTGTTTTACTAATTTATTGTGAATGTAACTCTGTTGGAGACATTTCGGTGTCAGCAATTTATTCACTGCTTTGTCGTTGCGCTTTCTCACAGCTGGCTGCCAATTGACGGGAATATGTGCGATAAGTTAGAGATGCGATTCCAATAGAACAAACTCTTAATCAGGGAAAAAATGAATTAGTCACCTGAAAAGGACACAAAACCTTCTCGGACTTCTTTGGAAGCAGATTGTTTCACTTCACTGGCTCCGCATCCGGCTGCCTTGCCATCGAATGAGGCTGCCCGTCAGCTGCCAGTCTAACGCTCCTGCCAGCTCGAGCCGATCGAATGAACCATGTGGCTTTTTAGCTTAAATGATCTTTATTTCAATAGTTAATCCTAATCTAATTCGAAATTCGTATACCTTTGATGTAACCAATAGATTTTAATTTTTCCCTTTACAATGAGTTTATTTTAAATTGAGAAATATGATAACCTACTGATATACTTTTTACAAACTCAAAGCAAATGTGATCCCGGATTAGGAGGAGGTTTGACACAGGACTCTCTGAATCTAGCCAGAGGTTCTCCGTTCGTACAACCACTGAAGCCAGCCAGACGATGGATCTCGGAGTTTGTAATGTTCGGAGGACTATTGAGAATCATTCTCAGGAAATTATTCTGTAGTCTTGCATGGTAGGATTTGGCCGAAGTCTCCTGGACTGGATAAGCGTATTCCATAATCGGAAGGATAATTTGCTTGTGGGTTGCAAGCCTATTTCTAAGGGAAAGGAATGACCTCCAGTTAATGAGAGGGTATAGAGACCTCTTAAGGATGGTGCACTTGGTGGCTATTTTGTCTACGTGGGATCTAACCACCAATTTGCTACCAAGGGTGAGACCGAGATATACGACTTCACTCGACTATTCGATGGGCCTGCTACCGAGATGGACTTTCGAATTCCCAGGCGGAAAAAGCCGAGGTGGTTTTGAATCTGAGAACAGAATGGTCTGTGTTTTTGCCGCATTGACACATATCTTCCAGATGTTGAAGTAGTTCATCCATAGACAGAACATGCAGGCCTTCCTGGAGTTTAAGTGTCAGAGCTCGAACCAACATCGAATACAACCTCACTTCCTTTTTTAGTTAATGTTTTCTTGTATAAACATATACATAATTATATGAATATTTCATACAAATACTGGGGAATAGGAGGGACCATCAGGGCACCCGATTCAATCAGACTGGATGGGGAGAGCGAGAATGCCAACTCCCCATTGCTAACAGTTTGTGAATAGAGGGCGCCCGTCGGGGCATCCTCATGTTAGATAGCTCGCTCTTTTGAGATTCTTTATGACCCTGTGGATACGTATAAGTGATGTTGCCTATCAATCCACCCAACCTGTTTTTTGACGCTTCATAAAATGGCATGATGAGGACAATCAGTGGTTATTAAAGCTTGATCAAGTCTAACAGAGAGGATAGCCTATTGCAGTGGTAGTTCATATTATCATATCATCATCAGAGCTCGAAGCTCGAGCTAGGGGAAGAGCATCTACCACCAAGATTTATGGTTGCCTAGGAGGCTCCCCTGCGGAACTTCTGCATCAACGTTGAACGTTTTGGAATCGGAACCAGTCAGAATGACCTGAAATCTTCTATTCGTGTGATGATTTTCACGATTTAGAGTGGGGAGTTGAATCGGTTGTCAAACGCCTTTCCGACTCCCAGCAATGCTAAGGCAGATGTTTTCGAAACGGATCTTAGTAACCCTTGACAACTGATTGACAGTAGAATACACTCTCGTAAAACCGTACTGTTCCGGGAAGAATATGTTATTTGGATTGAGAACTGCAGCAAACGGCTGAGGATCAGCTTTTCGAATATCTTCGAGATAGACGATAATAAGCCGATGGGGCGTTAGCTTTTGGCATTGGTAGGTTTTTTTGCCAGATTTGTGGATTGAGATAACTTTAGCTAACATCCAACAGAATGGAAGGGAGCCAAGTTTCAAGCCCCTTGTTCAAGACCGCGACCAGGTGGACAAAAAATGCAATGCTTAAGTTCTTCGACTCGAGGGCAAGTACTTCATCGACAAATGTGGCCTTCATGTTTTTGGTTGATTTGATAGCTGCTATCATCATCAGCAGTTATTCGTGACTCATCAGAAACAACTATGGGAGTTCCCGACTCAGGCTTGTCTGGACTCACTATGGCACGGCCTAGGTTATGGGAATCCACGAGTGCATTGGCCTTTTCAACAGGTGTTAGTAGTAGCGATGGGTCCGTATTTTGATTGGGAGAGGAAGAAGGAGGGCTTATTTCTAAGGATTTTAGTCATCTTCCAGAATAGCTTTGCATAGTCTGGGAGTAAGCGAAGATGGTTAGCAAAGTCTCAATATCGTTGATCCATCAACCTGGCTGGATGATTTTCAAAAGACGATTAATGTTGGTCCTCAGGTCAGAACGATGGTATTGACGACGAATGATATATTACGGAGTCGAATGAGATATTTGGTAGATCTGTTTAGGTTCAGAGAGTTACTCACCAATCTGGAATCTTACACGTGTTGATATCGGGCCTGGGATATTTCCTCGCCGATTTGCTGCAGGCACTGGACGATGTCTTCACACGACTCCGGATGGGTGCCGGAGTCATCGGATGAGCCGACGTACTGCTGAAATTGCGCTCCAAGCTCGTTGGTCCTCCACACAATGTCCATGTACGTCTAATCAATGACTTCAAGATGCCAACTTTGTAGTTCGGCGAACTTGCTGATTAGCGTCTTTCGGAGTCCAAAGTATGCACGATTGCCAGTCATAAAGCGCCTTTGTTCTTCTCTGCTGGTGTCGTTATCGGTTGTTACCAATGAGCCCAGATAAATGAATTCGTCAACCGCCTCGATTGCTTCACCTTCTCCAGCGTCTCAAAGTTACGCGCTACGACATCACCGTCATTGGCGAAGCTAAAAAGTTGAACAGACTTCCTGAAGATCGTGCCACTCGTGTCTATCGCCGTTCTTCGAATCACACCCTTCAATGCAATTTTAAAAAGCAAACACGACAATCCATCAGGCTCCATCAAAACGGTAGTAATACCTGGAACCGGTTGGCGGAGAAACCTACTTCGGCCACCACTGCAGAGTGGTCCGAGCTGAGTTCCTTATAGATGACAGGATCGGAGATGATCGTCATGTTGGTCAGGAAGATACGGATAGTAGCATGAGCACCGGAACAGCTCGACCGGGAGGTTCCTCCGGGTCTGGTGTTTCGCATTGAGGTCGCCTAGGATGATGAATTTCCCCCGCCGCCGAGGTCAGTTGGCAGCGATGATGGTGGCCGGCGGAAGTATCCACTTCGACTCCTATAGCCTCGATGACTTTCAGCCCAAAACTGGTCAAAGCAATGGCCACTCCCCCTCCTTCCGAGTGGGTACGATCCTGCCTTACTATCCGAAGTCGGGGATGTAGAGGCTCACCTCAGGCTTGAGGGGCGTCTCAGTGATTGTGGCGATGCCGATTTCGTTCTAGTTGAGGAAGTCAACGAGCTCGAGAGTTTTGTTCATTATAGAACAAGCAGTCTAGTTGAGGATGTTGATGGTGCCTTCAGGGCCCATATTGGCTCATGAAGTTGAGCAGCACCCTGATGGTGCCTTCGATTTGTACATTGCTTGTACGAACTCCATCATCTGGTCTGGGAAGAAGAGCGAGTCAGACGGATGGGCCTTGTGCCTGGGTTTTCCCAGATTAGAGGGGGCACATCCTGTACTGACGGTGTTGCTGCGATTCGTTGTTGAAAGGAAGATGCCGGCTGGCAGATTTCCTGCCGATACATTATGGTACGATTGGTCAAATTTCGCGACAAAAATCGATACCTCGAAAACCATTAACTTTAGGCATATGTCTTCGGAAGATTTAATCTAAAAAATGAGATCTTTTGGTTTGGGTGGGGACTAGGGTGGTCCTCGCATGCCCATAAAAAAAATTCGAACTTGTTATTCTCATCATTTAGAGGTACTTTTCTCCAACAAAATTGTAGATAATGCAATTTAAAGAAACTTTGCCGAAGGAATTTCCATCTCATCTACGTATCGTTTTATAACCGTTTTTCTAACTGTCCTAACCTTAGGGTGAATCTTACAGAAAGTTTATTTGCAATAAGTTTTTAGTTAAAATGTAGATTTCATTTTATAGATTGATTCTTTCAAAGACATCATATGTCTAAAATTAATGATTTTGAGTTATCGATTTTTGTCGTAAAATTTGGCCAATCGTACCATAGTGCGATGGTTCGACTGGAGACGCGGCATATTCGGCACTCTGGACCGGAGTGGCGGAAAGCTCTCCGGTGTATTCCGTGGAGGTTAACGATAGCTGTACCCAATCTGGTATGGGCGCCTTTCTCGTGATTTTAAAAAATTCCGCTCGCTCGGGGCATGACTATGAAGCGTGTGGTGAAGGTGCACCCCTATGAGACCTCGGTTGCTCGAATTTGTAATCTGTGATGGAGAAGTACTGTGCATTTTGGTAAATTTAGTATGGAAAACGGAATGAAAAGACATTACCTCTTATTTGCGTTATTTTCAAAAGTTTACTGTCAAGAATAATGTAAATTAAATGTTTCAGAAGATGCTTAGAAAGATTTGCAGTCGATTGATGCAAAAGCTAAGAAAGGAATTTACCAAAAATACTACATTAACAATGGCAGCAGGGTAAATGCACCCTTCTTTTTGGGGAAATGCTCCTTAAACTTTGGAAAAATGCTCCTTAGATGCGTTTGCCCGGTATAATGCAATCGGAGGTATTTATCTTCTGGTTAGCGCTTGCCGGTTGTTTTGACGGGTCTTAAGTTTCTTCAAGATTGTATAGCGGAGCTTCGCTCTGCAATCTTCGAGGTAGTTTTGACGGGTTTAAATTTCATTTTGACGAGTCTTAATTTCATTTTGAAGAGTTAATTTTGTTTTGACGACTCTTAAATTCAGAAACATAAAACCCGTCAAAACTATACAATCTTGAAGAAACTGAAGACCCGTCAAAACACCCGGCAAGCGCTAACCAGAAGGTTAATACCTCCGATTGCATTATACCGGGTAAACGCATCTAAGGAGCATTTTTCCAAAGTTTAAGGAGCATTTCCCCAAAAAGAAGGGTGCATTTACCCTTTGCCATTAACAACAAAAGTCACTCCACATTTTTTTCAGGCGACCTTTTTTTTGCGCTTGCTACGCCATAAGTGAGAAACGTGGCAACTACTAAATGGACACGCTCAATCTAAGCTACCCAGCTTTTGATATACCTAGCGTAATATTTCAAAAGTACTCAACAGACAAATTGAAACGAATCACAAATTGTTAAACTAAGGCCCTAACTAAAGAAACGATTTCCAAACAACTCACCGCAACTCCGTCTTGTTGCCAGCTGCGAATGTCATAACAAAAGCAACACGCAACTTTGGTTTGCTGCAACCTGAACAGGATAGGAAAAAAGATCGTCTGTTGGAAAGAAAGTGAGATTTACTATTATCTTTGATTACAATAGAATGATTCTCAAATTCACGCACTGGAAAAAAAACCACAATATTTTTTGACCTTAGCTACCAACAAATACATTCGCAACATTTTATTGTTGGCAAATGATTGGGACAAACACATATCGACCTGCTCTTTTGTTGCTAGTTTTTCACGGTTTTTGAAGAAACACTGATTCCTTGGCCCTAAAACAACAACATCGGAAACGGAACCATACTTTTCAACCCGGTTTTGGTCACTTCCATTGTTAAGCAGCTCAGACAAGATGATGTTTTTGATTTATGTTGGTGGAACTTGCGTAGTTTTATCACCCGTGACAAATTCATAAATGAGTAAATATTACTGTCAAAAGAAGTTGAAAATGCGTATAATGCGGTGGTAATATTGGCGTCGACGTTTTTAAAAATGCGTAACGGAATTATCATCTTGATTAAAAAATAAGCAGATAACCTTATTTGTTTCAAAAAATAATACAGTTTGGATAAAACTAGTAAAAGTAATTCTATTCTAGTAGTAAAAAAGCACATTTTGACGTATCTGCGTTATTTTCAAAAGTGCTCTGAGAAAAATTATATGGTTATACCGACAATTAAATCATGGTCAAGAAAACCATTGCATATAATGGTTACAATTACATATAGTAAATGTTGAATCAACTATTTTGAATGGTCATTTTGACCATGATTACAATCGCTTGAAAATCATTATTTTGCCCTGGTCATCATAATCCCCAATAATGGTAAAATTCACTATCAAACTTTTCTCTGTGTGAGCAAACAATACTCATAAAAAGAGTATATTAGTTTTATCGTGGATACACGGTAGAATTAATTAATCAAATTGAAAGGTAACTATGTTTTGATTGCCTTTTTTAACACCAGATGGTTCTGTTGGCAGCGCTACATGAGTCGCCTAACTTGTATATGTGGAAAAAGAAAGTGACTTATATTGTTAATATAGTATATTCGAATTTACTTTCAAGACTGACCATTGGTGACGCTCTCAATAAGTTACCGAAGGATGTTATTCAACATCTAAAAATAAAATCGATTGCTAGGCAATGCTTACAATCTCTGTATGTAAAAGATCTGAGATTTTTTGGAGATATATCGATTAACACAATAAACATGGCTGCTCTGACATGTCTGACTTTCGCCACGTGATCATTTGTTCGTGACTAGTTTCATATTCTGGCACATCAAATCAGCCATCAAATGATAAATCAGATCGTTTTCAATTCTTCAGCCGAAAGAATTTAGCGAGTGCTGTGAAATTTCCGAAATTGTTGAAAGTTCGTAAATTTCAACAAAATCTGACGGCTGAAAACCCCAACAGCGACGGTCAAGAGCAAGGCTGCCATCACCGCCGTCGTCGTGGCTCGCGCTGATTGAAGAAATAAATGTTTGCAGTTACCATCCGCTGTGAAGGGGGCGAGATGGCTGACTTTGGCACTAATCGTATAAATGTGCTGCTCGTCACACTGCGGAATTACATACCCAACTACACTCAATCGAAGCAGGCGAGGGCACAGTCAGAATGAGGTGTTCTATTTCTTTCATTAAACTGTCTGTCTTTTTGGTGTCGAGCCGCTGCTGTTTTTATCGTTATTTTTATGGAATAGCTTTCTGGAAAAAAAAGAGGGGAAAAAATGGAGGCCGAAAGATGGCTCTGCTTGATTGCCTCATGGTCAGGAAGATACATGGCCGGTCGAGTCGTTTTCCTGTCTCCGAGTAGATCTGGAGCTCGTAAAAGTGAAGCGAGGAGTGTAGGAAAGTGAAATAAAAGTAGGCTCTGCCGCTTTGATGGGTCTGCTCGTATCCAAACAACCCGGTTCGGAATGGAAAAGCCGACAACGAAGAGGAAAAAATGGCTGGGATAAATGCTCTAGTTGATTAAAAGCTAAATAGACACTTCATTTATTTCGATATGGTTTATTGCCGCTCGGTTCTGGACAGAGTAGATGAAAGTGTTTCCAGGACTGAGAGACATCGGGTTTTTATTAGGTGATTGCCTCGTTTTGAAATGTGTTTGACCTTCCGGAACATTTTCCGAACTAGATGTAACCTTTAGAGTTATGTCCTTTGAACAAAATCTTATTACGTAGGAGGCGGTACCGCCTTCATACAAGCTCTGAAAAGCAAGCCATGAAATTGGTTCAACATCTACCATAGAAACGTCATTACAAGTTTCAGCTATTTGTAACAATTCAGAATGTACATCGTTAGCAATGGCCATCTATGGAAACACGACCGGCAACCGACCGGCTCAATGATTAAATATATTCTTTCACAATGCAAACATTCTATTGACTCGCCATCTCTTGCGATGCAACCAAAATACACATTCTTGCATGCTAAACATTATACCTCTCGGAGTTGGACATTGAAATCCAACACCGACGACATTCTCCACCTTCACTTTCACAGATTCTTCCCCAGTCGGTATAACTATAAATAACCGTGCAATTTTCCCGACTCAGGTACAATCATCATTATGGTTGCTCTTATTATTATTTATATTATCAATGTCCCACTCTGCCCGTTTGCGCATTTAGACTCCATGAATACAGTAAATGAAGTTGGGAATGAAGGTGGAATGAAATCGAAAATGGAAGTAATTTTTTCCCACTGATGGCCATTCTTTCCGTTTCTGTTCTGATCTGGTACTCCGGACGGTAGAGGGCCATTCCATTTCGATCAGCCATTTTTGTTTTTTTGGTACCCGGACACAACCAGGTGACTAACGAGACTAATGTTTTGCTATTAATTTCCATGGACTTTGTCCCAGAGCAAATGAAGGCTGATGCAAGGTTCAAGGGTGCCCTTTTAGGGCTCGCAAATTGTTGAAGGGACAGAGGGTTTTTCCTATTTATTCTAATGAAGTGGTAATCAGGTGGTGGTTCAAGCATTCCAATGGACCTTAAATAGAATTCATGAGGAGCAAGATTTATGGGCAGAGATAAATGAGATTTATTCATACTGAAGGTGGGAACTGGATTTACTAGAAAAAAAAAGTCATATATGTAAACCAAATAGCTGCAGCAAACTCCGAGTCCAATGTGAAAACCAACCGAGCGGAAGCGAACTCCCCAACTTCGAATGCTACTGAACTGCAAAAGTCAACAATCGATGACGACCATTCATTTCCTCACCCGTTCGACTTTATCGATCACAGCAGGCTGTTAATCGGGACTTTCGCTTTTTACGCCCTTATCGCGTGTCACAGCCTACTTTGCTCTCGTGGCACGCAGCTTCCACGTATCGTTGATTTATCGATTGTAATCGCTTCCCTTCGGCAGGGATCGTGTAATCGTCGGCAAACAGCTATAAATTCAATCTGACCTTTTTATGTCGCTTTCGGAATTATGCATCATAAAACACCACGGTTTCAATCTTCCCGGAACGAGCTGCCACAAAAGCAGGGCAACTCAAGGGCTCTTGTTAAAGGAAGTTCAAGGATCCATTCGGGCGCGGACCTCCACCGCTACCGCATTGCATGGGATTTCTTCATGTTGCCTTTTTGTCATCTTACCATCAAAGACGACAGGCTCGCGAGGCAAAGGACGTGCTCTGGCATTTTCTCTTCTGTCAATAGAAAAAAAAAAAAAACTACCTCAGAGGAAGCGAACAAATTAACCTGGCTTATTAAAATCCTATTTAATTCCAAGGACATACCGCCGTGAGGGAATTTATTACCCGCAACACTCGACTGGAACCATCTCCCTTATTCTACCAGGCTGGTAACTTTTCTGGAACGTTTCGACGTGGCAGCGATAATTATTGATTAATTGGAAATGCAACGAAGAAGAACGTGACAGTTTTTCTCCCCACCTGCGGTTGCGCGGCCTACTGAGCGGGTAACTCTGCAAAAAAACCTAAGAACAACCCTATCTTACACAATTCAATCTGACGCCCGCACGTTCTTGATCTTCGCGAAAAGCCTACTGAGGCATCCATTTAATTAGACCACACGCCACACGTGACTCTTGACCCGTTTTGTATACGCTAACGCGTATATTGTTCACATTGACATTGACGAGGTCGCATCAGGTGGTCGGAGTCGAGGGTTATCGTGATCAAGAACTCTAGATTTTAAAACAACAACAACAACAGCACGCACAAGGCACGAAACGAGCCCTGCCGGCAGGGTTCCACCGTCGAATCGAAGCAACCATTGCGTGACTTCCTTTAAGCGCCGCGTCCATGAGACGATAAAAAAAACGAAACAGTAATTAAATGGAAACTTTGATTTCCCCCCTCTCTTTGCCCACGCTTGCTGCGGTCTAATCGTGCAGACTTCGGTGGCTTGATTTTGAACTGGGACAAACACATCCCATTAAACTTTGACAGTAGATTGGGAAATTGTCTTTATGGGCTTACCTCTCACGAAAATGACATTCTCGCGTAACTTTCTGTCATAGCAGGCGAAATCGAAACGAAATTCCCCGTTTTCATCCAGGGACAAGCGAGGGCATAACAAGACAAGGGGACAAACAATGCGGCTTTATGATTATGTCTTTATTATTCAAAACCTGAATGCTGCCGATGACGGCAATAGCGATCATTATGATGATGATGATGATGCCAGCGATTAAGGATGATGACAGCGTTAAATAAACTTCACACTTTCGACAACGACGATTGAGGTTTTTGACTTTGGCTGGCGAAGCTCCAGTCTCACCAGTCGAATTGAAAGTGATTGCGTCCCGTCTTGTTCTGTTGTCACTTTCATCGCCCTCTATGGATATTGGATTGGGGTGTTAACAAAGGAGGCTTTGCTAATGGGGCGACCTTTGTTGGACGATTGAAGCAGAATGGTATGACTCGCGAGTGGGAAAGAGTTGCGCAATGAAATTTAACGATAATCAATCGGTCGTGTCACGTTTCTTCTTTATCTGGTATCGATTTGGCAGCCGGGATGCTACGGATGATACTTTTGTGAATGTGAGTATCAGTGAGGTATGTTTGGCCGCATTGAGGACACCGTAAAACTTAACGGTAGATTTTCGTGTCAATCGTCTAGGTCTGTCTAATAATGATCATTACTGGATGGAAATCCATGTTATGAAAGTGCAACCATGTTCAATGAATGACTGTGTTACATTTACTGAATTAGTGTTATTTGTACTCATAACAAAAAAGAATTGCACAAAAAAAATTCAAGTACTACACGGAAAAAAAATCGTGCCCAAATTCGTGAACCGCAGTCATGAATTCCAGAACAAGCAAAAATACACCGTGAACTGAATCACGTTTAGAGGTAAAAATCCTGACAACGTGAACTAATTCACGGTCCGTTTTCATTTTCAGGAACGCTTTTGTTTCTGTGTACCCAAAACTGGATCAAAGTAGTCTAACATTTGACGACGCATATTGTTTTTTATGGTTAGTTCGAGTGGAGTAGGCTGCGCTTTTGAGTGAACAAGACGGTTTTTTTCTCCGTCATAATTCAAATTTTTGAAAATTCTGAAAATATCGTGTTTTCGATCGAAATTATTGAAAGTGTAGCAAAGTGCTTTTGAAAGGGTTTGCTCACTGTTGTTGAAATAATCGGCGCATTTTTGGTCGATTTTCGGAGGAACTTCGTTATCAGAAAATAAAGGAAGATTGTTTTTTGTAGTCTTTCCGCTTTGTCGAGAGTGAATTGTTGATTATTATTTCCAAAAAAAAAACAGTTTTGAAGTTTGATTAAGAATCGTCCCATATCTGGAAATTTTGATTTTTGGTAGAATGTGGAGTTAAACCAAAATTTATAATAAAAAGTAGACCAATACAATGGAGAAAACAGCCATTTAGAAGTCATAAGCCAAGTCGGATCGAGTATTAGTACATCGAGTATTAGTCACGACACTGAAGAAGTCTGCACATTGTAGACGAAATACGCGTATCTGTCGAGATAAGCAATAAAGGTAGTTGGATTAAATGGAAATTACTAATCATTCTTCTTATTTCTAGTCATAAGCCAAGGTCAACACGCACACACTCAGTGCCGTTTGCGTCACGCTGGTTTCAAATTTAACGGGCGTTTTAGCAACGTTGATTTTATTTTAACAGATTGCATAGATTTTGTCGCGAGTGCATAAAATGTTGAAACTACAAATCAGCAATAAATTTGGGCGGCCTTTGGTGAGATCATTCGTTTTCATTTTCAATTTGTAGCACAGGGTGGGGGCAGTAAGAGCGCAAGTCAATCAATTGGCTGTGAAGGAGGGGTAATGGCTGACTCGCCACATGCAGGCTACATTATCGCCATGGGAGGGGATAAGGATTAGGTTGGGGTAAGGGGTTTGTAGTGTTATTTGGGTCGATTCATAAAATTCTAGGAAATTATGGCCGCGTTGCTATAAAATGTCTGAAATTTCTAATTTGTTATTAATTTGAAACTTGTTGTAAATGTTATATAACACATTTTCTCTTTAGAAAGATATATATTTGTTAATGATATTTGTGAGTTATATAGTTTTGATTTTATTTACATTTACTTAGGACTGATGATACTTCTCTTTGTGTGCTGTCTTTGATTCTTTTGTAGCTTCTGCATAGTTATTAAGTCCCGAAATTGATATCATCATTGCCTTAGGGCTATTCATTAACTACGTAGACATTTCTGGCGGACGGGGGGGGGGGGGGTCTGGCCAAAGTCTACGCTCCATACTAAATTTCAACAAAATGCATGGAGAAAAGTCTACGATGGAGGAGGGGGGTTCTGAGATTTTCAAAAATGAGTCAACGTGGTTTATTAACAGGCCCTTACCAAAACCGCATGCAGACCAGGCCTGAGTAGGTCGTTCGAACTTGGACCGATCCATGAATTTTACAGTCGTTCTCGATCGTGAAAGTTAACAATATAAAGAAAAGGAGAAGAGAAAGAAGGTATAAGTATTTGATAGCATGCAGGGCGTATGTGAGAGATTATTGGAGATATTCTCACGACTTTTCGTTTCTCTGACTAAGCATTTTGAACCACTCTAACCTAACAACACTTAATCAGCACCAACCAGAGCTATTGTCATTGCCAGTATTATGTAACACTTTTCTGTGACTATGTGCTTCATTTCGAACAATCAGATTATTACCATGGTCAAAACATTCACCCTTTTCGGTTCAATTATATTCACTTATTATACCATGAGTAAACCATGTATTTTGTTTATTCATTCGATAAAACAAATAACAACATAAGTTGCAACGTAAATGAAAAGTGTACGGTTAGTCGTTTCCCTTGAAAGAAAGGAGCTTAGAGTGGATTGCGGCATATCCCGCCAGTATCACACCTGATGTTTGTGCCTTGATATAAACGTCCTACGACGTGGCAGCGAAATAAATGAGCAAAATATGTGATACTTTCACTACTGGTTTAATTCTTGGTCTCACATGCAGCTCTATAGCATGAGATACGCGCTCTTACCATCGGCAAGTGATGAATTTGACCTTCGCGGGGGAACACATTTAAAAAAATCAATAAGCCTATATATTGAATTTCACGTGTCTATCGGAATGGTATACTGCTGTGAGAGGCATATCAGCCCCATATCGTTGTTTGACATACGAATCACGGCAGTATAGTCAGTACGCATTAAACGGACCCTCCGCGTCGATTCTTTCGAACTATTTATTTCTTGTCTTCGCCAGTCTTAAGTTACACTGCTCAGTGACTGAGTACTTCAATTCCAAAATTCGGATCCCTATCTAATTTATATATTGCTTTACGAACTGATCTGTAGTATGATGATATGTAACCAACAACCAACAGCCATGATTAAAACATTGTTCTTGGTCTCCCATCCCAGTTTTTGGCATGGGATAACCCCTCTGCCTTTGACAACGCGACAACCATGACCAACGAGAGGGCGACCTGTGGTGAGATCTTTTTGATTACAAATGTATTACAAAAACTTGTCTTCAAATAATACTAAATACCTACCGATTTGGAAATTATACATTTCAATGTTTCAGTACCCTAATCTAAATGAAATCGGTAATTTTCACACGCGGGACTTATTTTATAAATAAAAAGTAACCTCGGAATCCGGGTGACTCTCCAGACAGCTGGATCTGTAAAGTTTAGGTAAAGTCAATGAAGAGAATCTATAAACGAAGATAGGCCTTTTCCAAATGTTACACGAGATATTGTGGTATTTCCCTTACCAAGCAAGCTAAAGCCGGGGTGGCCACTACTGTACACAGAAGTTGTGTTCATTCTATTCGGTTGATGGCTGCACTACTCCAGCCTCGCAGTCTGCGGAGGATACACAGGTCGCCTTCTACTGGATTGATCCACCTTGCTCGTTGCGCGCCTTTTCTTCTTGTGCCCGTCGGTTCGTTATCGAGAATCATTTTAATTGGGCTGTCTTTCGACATTCTTACGACATGCCCAGCCGACCGTAGTGGTACAATTTTTGCGGTGTGAACGATAAGTGATTCTCCCAGCAAAAGATGCAATTCGTGGTTCATTTACCTAGTCAACGTTCCGTCCTCCTTCTGCACTCCACCGTAGATCGTACGCAACACCTTCCGTCCAACGATACCAAGGGCGCTTTTGCCCTTCACGAGCAATGTCCATGTTTCGTGGCCGAAGATGATTCTTGTCTGTATCAGCGATCACCAATGCGCCCCGATTCACCTTCCAATGCAATGTTAAATATAACAATCCATCACTTTGCTGTAACCTACTCCGAAATTCGAAGGAATTCGAGAGTATTTCAGAGATTCGGACGACACACATCACTCGATTCATCGTTCCTTTGACCACGTTAGTTTTTCTGAAAATCCATAAACGTTCATAATCTGCCATAGCTGGTTTCGATCGATTTTGTCGTAAGCTGATTTGAAATCGATGGAAAGATGATGTGGGCAAGTTTTATTTGCGACATTCCTGCAGCACCTGCCGAACCGCGAAAATCTGGTCCGTGTTTGCGCAGGTACTCATTAATCCCGCCTGGTACTGCCTCACGAACAATTGGTGCAATTTGTGACAGACGGCGGCATAGAACTTGGGAGAGCAACTTATAGGCGGCGCTCATTAGCGTGATTGCACGATACTTGCAGCAATCCAGCTTGTCACCCTTTTTATAGATGGGAAACCTTCCATCCAATCCTACGGTAAACACTATTCCTCCCAAATCTTGGTAATTACCCAGTGCAGCGCCCTTGCCAGTTGGCCGTATGAATAAAGTGAGTCGAAGTAAATACTCCCATGCATTTCTTATGGGGCGTGCTTGAGTAAACTCTTTTATTCATACGACCTAGTGTTTCACCACCGTATTTTAATAGCTCGTTTGGGAGTTGGTGTAGACCAGCAGCTTTGTTGTTTTTCAACCGACTAATTATCTTCTCAACTTCCTGCAGGGTGCGGTCGCAATCCTGTCATCTTCTGCGCGTGTTTGTAGATGTGCTACCATGCCATCTTCATTTGCAGCAACATTGCCTTTCAGGTGCTCGTCAAAGTTCTGCTTCCTCCTTTTGATCACCTCGCACTCATCTGTGAGAAGGTTACATTCCAAGTCTCTGCCCAAATCGGCTTGTGGTACGTATCCTTTGTGCGAGCTGTTCACATTCTCGTAGAGTTTGCGTGCTTCGTTAACACGTCACAGTGCCTCCGTTGCTTCGCGTTCTGGTTCTCCCATTTGGCGCTTTGTCCTTCGAAAAATAGAGTTTTGCCTGTTCCGCTCTCGTACGATGTTGCAACAGACGAATTTCACGCCAACTCATCCAGTGTTTGGCAGCACCCTCTCAGAATCCAATGAAACTTTGTAGGTGTGTAGACTATGTCTTTTCGAGTGACTTTGCATACTTTGTTTTTTCAAAATTTATCTAGACTACCATTTGAAGAGGGCTTAAGTTTTTTGATCATTTTTTTTTAAATCAACATAACTCAAAATGTGATGCATGGTCGACTTTTAGAAAATTGTCTTAACTTTTATGAAAAAAAATGACATGAAAAAGTTGTTGTAAGAAAAACTTAAATTAAATTAAATTTTAAAACTATTTTTTTTTTGTAGCGTGTAAGAATCGATTTTACAATTTTTAGGACGATTTTCTAAAAGTCACACATACATCACTTTTTTGTAAGTCTTTTACTTTTTGAGTTATGTTGATTTAAAATAAAACGATCAAAAAACTTAAGCTCTTTTTAAATGGTAGTCTAGAAAATTTTGAAAAAACAAAGTATGCAAAGTTGCTTGAAAAGACATAGAGCCACAAAGTTTCATTGGATTCTGAGAGGGTGCTGTCAATCACGAAGACGAGTTGGCGTGAAGTTCGTCAACATTCTCTTCCTCTTCTAACTGCTTGCATTAGCCGTTAAACCAGACATTTTTCGATTTGGTGCAGAATTACCTAATGCCGCTATTGCAGTGCTACAACCATCTGTCGCCAGAATATCTCTCCAACCATCTTCAGGAGTAGCTGTGCCAAGCTACTCTTCCGTTGGTAGGGCTGCTTCCAGCTGTTGCATGTTACCTTGGCAACTCTGGATTCTCGTGGTAGCTCAATGTTATTTCGCCGCGTCCGAATTCGACGCGTGTTGTACACCATCGAAAGTTTTGAGCACATGCATTCTGCAAACTGGATAGTCCGAATCTGCACTGCGTTGATGACATTGGCGAAGAATTTATTGTCGATTAGAACATTTGATTCTCTGTTCGTTGGTCAGGTGATCTCCAAGTAGCTTGGCGGATGCCTTTGCGGGCTAAGAAGGTGCTTCGGACTACTAAACCACTCACCGTTGTCGTTCGATGCAGCATGCAGGCTGTTCAGCTCAGTTACCGGTCTGCCTCCCGTCCTAATTGAGCGTTCAAGTCGCTAATGAAGACTTTAACTTACACTTGCTCTAGCTTCGCGTATAAGGCTTTTTTTCGTCATCGGGTCTCCCTTCGTGTGGGCAGTGATGATGCTGTAGTCGAAGAAGCGACCCCTGATCCTCAGCTTGCACATTCTCGCATTGATCAAAAACTATACGCGGCGCCCAGCACTTTGGTGATGCTCCAGCTCTGGTAAAAAGTAGCCGCTCGATACCAGCTTTTCCATACCATCTGTCCTGTACGGCAAAGTTCCTGCAGTGATACAACTTCAAAGTTGCGTGGTTAAAGCTCGTTGTAGAATATCCTATCGCAACCCGGGAAGCAGAGCGGTTTGTAGTTCCATGTTCCGAGTTTTCAGTCGTAGTCCTTATTTCGTCGCCTAAGTGCACTGAAAATAAATTTTATTTTATATCCGAAATCGAAGGTAGAACTAACGAATCTATTCGTTGTTTGCTGCAACGAAACTAATTAGAACGTTTTTATGAAGCTTCCTTCGTAATTAATGGCACACGCGCAACTGCCAAAATCACGAAGTATTCGTTGACACGGAAAAAACATTCGTGCATTGTACGAAAGCAATAAAAATAGCTACGAGTATTTTGTTACAAATTAAAAAGAAACGTCTGTGGTGGTTGCGTAAATGACTGACAGATCTACTGTATCGACTCGAAATGTAATTGAAAAAAAAAGCGCAGCCACGTCGAGTAGTCCAGCGTTTTTTTAAATGTTTCTGACGTGGGATTCGACCTGTATTTATTGAATCCGTGGTTCATCTTACTTGGCCATGATGACTCGTGAGAAGATACTTGAATAATGAGTATGAAGTTATATCTCTCGGCAGCGTTTTTATTTTTATTTTGAGAAGAATAAATTATTCCCGCCCATCCTAGCAGCAACACCATCATGCATGAGTACGATAAAAGAGAAGCAGCGATTGGCTGGTCTTCACGAAATTAATTTCGTGCATTATACAAAAAGGTGTAATGATAGCATTTCACCAGATGAAAAGCATAATACAAGCAAATATACGAGACACATGTTCTATGTACAAAATCCATGTTAACGAAACAAGTGCAACCTAATTTACGAAAATAAATTTTCAGTGTGTTTGCCAGTTGTTCCGGTCTATGTTTACTTCTGCATTATTTGCAACTTTTAATTTTTAAGGGCGGCTTGTTGGGCCATCCCGAACAACCTGTCTCGCCGGAGGACCATCGTGCACAGCGCAGGCTGGCAAGAGGGCGATGATCAGCAGACACTAACATGGAGAATAGAGCCCCACCCCCTCCCTCCCTGTCAGGATATGAACAAGGTCCCACCGGGAGTTGGTTACCCGATCTTTACTGAGGTTACCCAATCGGCACCACGAGGAGATAGATATAGGAGTTACTGGACAAGAGGTTTGGAACCACGGTGGGATCTAGTTTAGACCGCTAGGTACGCAGTCTCCAGTGATTTACCAATCGAGATATTGTGGTATAAGATGAAACATGTTATATATTAAAATTTTATATAATAAACTACAATCAGGATTAGGACTGTTAGCATTGTAACCTTTAATATTAAAATTTAACCTCAATAAAATGAAGATATTTCATACGACAGATTCTTAAGGAAGATTTGAGGAACTAAATATAAATATCTGCGAGAATTTCCCAGTAAGACCTAGCGAAGTACAACATGCAGATCTTCAACCAGTCTCAATTATTATCTTAACTGACTGCTATGGAAAATAACCAAATTCATTAAGAAGATATGACTCCAAAATCCATAGCAACAGAAGGTTTTGAAGAAGTCTATAGAAACTACTTAAGGATGTCTTTTATGTTCACGAAGATCTGCAGGAAATTCGTCAGACCAAATAAGTCTTATGATTCAGTAAAACCCTACAGGAATACAAATACATGCATTGGTATTGGCATAGAAAGCTTACAATTCATAACCATGGAAGTACGCCTAGAATACTAGAAGTGGTACGAATACATTCATATTGAATTTCTGGAAACGTCGGGGATGTTTTGAGATATTTAATACTTTTATGACCACCGTACTGCCGTTATAAGCATAACTGTCCCATGTATATAGGGAAAGAGGGCGTAGCACAATGAGAAATTTCTGCAAAGGCCGTTTCACCCAGTAAGTAATGTCATCGAAGGGCCAATCTCATCGATTGAATCAAGTTGGCGAATAATTTAGAGATGTGTCCTTTTGCAAAATGTTCCAGCATTCAGCAAAAATTCAAAAAAAACCACATTTTGCGATTATTAGATTTTTTTGCTTGAAATAATATAAAATCTCTTGTCCCAAAGGATTATGAAATACACAGTTCTTCCATTTTTCACACTTCAGCTTGATGGCTTCCGGTCGCATGACCCATTCGACGTTATGGAGTTTGGCCTAATGGCCCTAATTCGTATGAATAATACAGAGGTCGATAGCACGGATGAGGCACTGGGCAGGATTTTCGTGGTGTGGGAAAATTCCCTTGTAGTTCATAGTACGAACGATCCACTATTCCACTATGAGCAAGATTTATGAAAACATGGGGAGATTAAAAATTTGATATCTTTAGACGGTCAATCAAATGAAGCTGTGGAAAGCCAAAATAAAGCCGTAGAGACGTATTTTCCATTCAAGGTTGGATCAGATTAATCGAAAACTAGCATTTCAAAAATACTTGTACAATCCTAGACAATCGGAAACCGTATGAAATTGTGCATCGTACATCCCTTCATTTTTAAGTAGAAATTGCATATACTTTTGTTCTACATCGTATTATGTTTGAGTTGAATTGTAAATAATGCAAATTTTCAACAAACATATGATGTGTCATTATTCCACGGAGGAATCATTAGCCATTCGTTCATTAACTGTTGTCTTAACTGTGAAGCAGATCTTCTAAAGCATCGAAGTAGGTCGTGCATTCGAAATTTCTTTGCAGGCTTTTAACTGCGGCTTCATTCTTATGAAATTCAAAAAAAAAAATGGACGGAGTTGCTAGAAACTGTAAGACTTTATTTATTTAATGTGTTCTTCTTGCAAGGAATTTTGTTTTATATGGAATCAGCAAAAGAGTTATCACCATCATTTTAAATCAGCCAAAAGAGATCAGAAAATGAACCCCAACAAACAACCAGTTTAACACAAATGCTTCCATCTTTTATTTTCATTTTCCGACGTAACTATAACTACGAGCTGACAATGATTTATCTTTTTGCCATTTCGTTTCACCATTCCAGCGGATTTGAAGCTTCAGCCGATTCGTGAAAGCTTCAAGTGTTGCGTAACTTAATTGACAAATGCCATCCTGTTATCCCGATGACGCAATTGACTCGATTGGCGAAAGAATAAAAACATGACCATAAACGAGTCAATTTCGTCCCCTCGAAAGCCACCTTGTCCCACCACCGTGAAATTGATCGTCTCCCTAAGGACGATATTTCATCATATGCAAATTTCGACATAATTTAGAAATTATGCTGCCCTCCTTCCCGCCAGTAGACACACAATCGGTAGCATTCTCATTAAGTCGTCCGTTCGAACTAGGAAAATTATTGATTCAATTATCCATCTCCGTCATGATATATTGATGATCATCCAAGCGAGCCCATGGTTGATTAGCTCTCCTAGTGCACGACGATTGGACGGCGAAGGGAGGAAACAAACAACTCCGGTGGATGCCCGCTCAATCAATCTCCAATACACTCTCTGCACCCTGATCCTAATCGCACCGTTCATCGAGGCCCAGACGCACAGGGACTCCCCTATTCGAGTGGGAAGCCACGTTTCAGAGTTGGGAAGCAATCAATTTTGAGTGAAAACAGAATTAATCACTCACCTCTCTTCAAGACTTTGGTCGCATCGAAGGAGGCGATGACGACGACGACGATCTGCCATGGTTACCAATTGACGATGATACACCAATCTGAGATCTGAAGGAGGGGGTGTTTTTGATTCTGAACCTAAAACTCCACCCGGTCCGGTTCGGCCATAGCTTGAAGCGGATGCACTTCAAGAAGGGTGTAAAACAAGTGGAAAACCACCTTTGGAAGGGAATGACATGAAGGCAATTAATTTTTAATCATAGTCAATTAATATGATAGAATGATTAGATTATACCACCGGCTTGTGCAGCCGCATGCAGAGCCGGGTAATTGAATGATGTGCGGAGCGATGATGAGTTTCAAGAGGAGATTTACAATTTTTAGCACTCATTGGCTTCGGCTCAAGCGACATCGGTTTGTTGGGGTTCCAATAACAGAAATTGTGGGTAAAATTTCAAGAAATGTGAAACATAATAAACAACCTCGTTTCAATTCTCATACAAAATAATGAAAACTTCTTCCATTTATCTCTTTTCCAGAAAATGCCAGCAGCTTGAACCCACCAGCTTCCACCACGATAAATCCAGCGGGCCTCCACCATTCACCGCACAAACCCGACCACCATTACGCATCCACCCTGTCCCCCGGACGGTTTCCGCTGCGCTTCGGCACCGTGTCGCAGCAGGACGAGACAGTTACTCCGGACCATACACGCCTGCCGCCGCCATCCCCGCCACCCCCGCAGAAACCGACCGAAAATGTGATAGTGCCACAAGCGGCGAGCTTCAGCCAGCAGATCGCAAACTACTTCCTCCGGATCCGCCGTCGAACGACGCAAGTTGTTCACCACCAAGATAGCCAACCCAGCCATTCCCTGTCCCCAGAAGGAGCTACCACCGCCAATAACAACACCACGATGGCCGCTACGGATGGCCAGATCATACTGGCTGCATCACGCTTCGGCGACACGCAACCAGTCTATCTGAAAGATTTCGCTAAAACCGATCTACCCGCCGTCGGGAAGATCGTCAAAGGCCAGTACTACAATCTGGGCGTGCCAACCCTCTCGAACCCTTCGCTGCAGAGTACAGCTCTGTTCTTGAATGCCGGCAAAAAGTACCAAATCCTCGCCCAACCCATCAAGATTAAGGAGGGTCGCAAGAGTACCAATGTCGGTCCCAAGGTCCTCATTCCCGAAACCTATCCAGGGTTCTTTGAACTCCTCAGCGAAGATGGTCGATCGACGCGTTGCATCGAGAGTGTCCTTGAGCTGTCGAAGCGACGGAACTTTCGGGTATTGGTCCGTGAGACGGTCCGCTGCAATCACAATAGTAAATCGCTGCATGCTGGCGAAATTCTCACCACGATCTCAGACAACGGCAAGTATCTGCAGTGCAAGACGTCCAAGGACGAAATCGTCAATTTGCCATTAGAAGCCAAAGCCAAATTCTCACCTATTGCTAAAGAGGATAGTATTAGCGGTGTACATACAGTCAACAATCTGTTGCAGAAAAGAATGCCAGTAACTGTTAGGTAGGTTGATTTTCGTTTGTTCCATTTGCAGGTTTTTTTTAATTTGAACTATAATTCTACAGATTAGTCCACGGTACGGCACCCAAAGGCCTGAAGCAACCATTCGTACCGGAGCTACGCCTGTTGGGTTGCGTCGAAGTGGATCGGATATTTGCGTTGCCTCTCCAGAAAGACATGGATTTGATCTCGGTCCCTCTGAACGCCAAGATAAAGATCCAAAGAGCGAAAAACATGGACCAGCTGGATCACTTTATCGAGTATTCGCGCTTCCTGGACAAGGCACAACGTCTACTGGTAGACGCCCGTGATCGACTGCAGATCATCGACCTCAAGCTCGGCGAAAAGGACAAGAAAGAAACGGCCAAGCAAACCAGCAACCGCAAGGTGGCATCGAGCCTGTCCGGCCTGACGGCCAACGGGTATTTATTGAAGAAAAGCAACAGCTGTGATTCGAATCGGTACTCACCGCCTCTAGGTAGTAGTAGTCAGAACGGTTCCGTTGCCGACGAGTACGACGAAATTGATCAAATCTACGACTACGTTCGTGGCCTAGCACCGTTACCGAAAAACCTTAACAAGTTTGAAGCGATCGTGGAACCGAATAACAGCTACATTCCCGTCGCCACTCACCAACATAACCTCAAAACAGTCGAAAACATCAAATCCACCAGCAATAGCATCAACAACAACTACAGTCACTACGATACTGGCAACTACTCCAACATCATCAAGCACACCAACGGCAGCAGTATCATGAACGGCAACAGTCTGGAATCGAACAAACACAGCGCCACAATGGCCAACGCAATCAATAACAACCATATCATCATACACCGAGAGGAACACAAGCCGATTCCACCGCCGATAGAAACCATTCCCGGGAAGAAGTTGCCGGAGAAGCGTCAGCGGCCGACCTTGCCGAAACTGTACTTCAAAAACAGCCTGGGAGCGCACCATCAGAAGAGTCCCACGTCGGCGGCCGTCAGTCCCATGGGTGGAGGCCCTCCGACGCCGGGACATCCACCGCTGAACGGCATGGGAACGCCGAAGGAGATTTCGATCGAACCGCAAAGTCCACTGTTCCATATAAGGTGAGTTGGGTGAGAGAATGAGTGGGAAATGGAAGAAGCTGTTGTTCAAATGATTGTTGAGTTGTTAAACAGGAATTCGGGAGGGTCTGAGACAAGATTTACTTTTGCAATAAGTACCGATGGTTGGGTTCATTTTTGCTGCCAATGTGGCACGTCTATGAAACCGTGGACGATTGGAAGGATTTCGTATCTTAAGAAGCCGCAGGGAACTTATCCATGCTTCAGTAGATAACGATGAAAAATGGGAATCGGATAGTCCGAGTGTTTGGTGTACATAGAAGTTAACATTTAAGGACATACGGGATCAAGTCCCTATAACTTCGAAGTTTTCTGAGCACAAACCTCAAATACTATTAGTACTTCAGGCGTGAAATTTTCAAGAATCGTTTGCTCCACTGGAGCATCCATTGTTTAGCACTTTGAGCGCTGTTTGTTTTGTTTTCTTTGTGATTTTTAGTCTCAAAAATCGTGAAGTGATTACCTAACCTATAAATCATATGGAAAAAGGACTCCCTCCAGTTTCACCTTAACAATAAATGGTTGGGAATCTAGTTTAAGAAGGTACCTCACCCTTCTAACGATAGGGACATAAACATTAACTACTGTCCAAGTTGTTCATAGTTATACCGACATGTCTTGCTCTTGGCAAACTGAAAAACGTATAACCCAATGTGCATTGATGTTGTTGAGATCTTCCACATCCGGGTTGCGAAATGGCTTCCAGTGAACGGTTTCACAATTCACCTCTTGCTTAGTTCAGGAACCGGAATATCACGGGGGGTACCCTCGCGGCAATCTTAAAAATTCACACAGGGGAAGATTTCAAGCATTCAAGGAGTTTTCTCTATTTTTCGCACTAAATTTGCACTTAAAAACCTTGGGAAATTCAGCACCACCGAAAACAAAAACACGTCAGATGTGAAACGCGCCTACCACGATCCGTTTTCATTTGATCTGACAAGCCTACAAAGTAGATTGCTAAAATTTGCAAACAGACAACCCAGCGTTGCCTGTGGTTACAACAAACAACACCGCATTTTTGCTGTTTTTTTTCTGCACAGTTCGCTTGATTTACATCTTTAACATCCATTCGCCCAGTAAAGGTAAATTATCTCCGATGTCTTGTGGATTAGAATTCGAACGTTTAAGCTGTTTATAGAACAGTGGCTTTTGACGTTGCCCAAAGTGAGTTGACCGAGCAAGACGGTTCCCATAGTCATGGAGAGCAGTAATACGAATTCGATAAGGAAAGAGTAAGGCCCGAGGAGCTATCTCTGTCATCCCTCCAATCGCTTGCACTTTAGAAATGTTTCGGCAATCATAACATGTTTTGAATATTGTCCTCTCGTTTCGTCCACATGTTTGGAAATTCACTATAATGTTAGTAACCTTCCTAGTGGCCAGAATTTGGCAATGTTTCTAGAACCCCTAAAAAGAAAAAGGCAAAACGATAACACCTCGAACATCTTTCTTCCAGATACAAAAGCCTCAGCTCGCTGCAGCTGGCGCAGGACTCCCATCCCCCGACACCGATCTCACCCTCACCCAAGGGCAACAGCAACAACACTCAGGACAAGAACCATATGCTCTCCAAATCGGCCAGTACCGGGCGCGAGGGAACCCTGGATTCGTCCCGCAGCGGTGGCCGAACGTCCGGCGATTCCAAGCTGCCGGAGAAGAAAACCCGCCGTCTGAGTCGACCGCGCAGCCTGTCGAATTTGGTGTGGGATCTCCGTCCGCACAAATCGGACAAATCGAAGAAGAAGCTCTACCTGCACCAGTTCGATCGGCAACAGGGGACGCTCTACTTGTAAGCGGCCAAGAGTGTGTAAAGTTATCGTAAAATGGTACGCATTCATGATTAACATGCAACCAATAAGTAAAGGCTAATCCGTTTATTTTTAGTTAAAAAGATTTCGAAAAAAAATAGTCAACTGCAGCAGAAGTTCAAGTGGCTTCCGATAACAACAACAGCAACATAATACGACGTGCTGCACCCTGGAAGCTTCTCTTCGCGTGACGGCGGTAATTGAAGTTCTAGTTTGGACAACATAACATCAACTAAATCAGTTAACTTATCACTTGATGTCTTTAGCGATGTAAAACAAAACAAAAACCAATAACAAAAAGTTTAAAAGAAAGTCATACAAACAAAAACAAAAAAATGTTAAATTAATTAATACAAAACTTAAATACTGTTACTAATGTGTTCGATGTTTGAAATTAGTCTCTCTGGCGTCACACAACCACGCTCTGTAATTTAGATTAACGTTAAAGGACACTGCGACATAACAAAGACGAAAAAAGGCTAGTAAATGTTCTTGTTTACTTGTTGTTTACATAGTACAGTACATACAGACACACACAAACACCCATCACCATCACTGTCCAGTCAGTAATCGAAGGAGATTAATTACAAACATTGCTATCGAATTACCAGAAGAGGGCAAACAGCAGGAAAAGGCATTATGCACGAAGGTGTGGCGCAAACGTTGAATTCATTTTCCAGATCGCATTAAAGAAGCAACGGAGAACAAGAAACGGATATAACTGATCAACAGAATAAATAGTTTTACTTTCGCCATTCGTCGATAAGGCTGTGGTAATTATTACTTTAAAAGACGTACTGCTTATAATCTATTCCAGAGAACGATTTGAACGACAGAAACGGAACGAAACGGACATGTTCAGCGACAAGTTAAACACGTGCTTATCCGATCGAATCGATTCTTACACTAAGTTAAGTTCATTGAAGAAAAGGACAACCTTTATTAATCTTCTATCGAATACTTCTCTCAAAACGAAAACGAATGTGTTTAACCAATTGAAAGGTTTAAGTTCTTTTGCTTTTCCGAAATGAAATCGAAGAAATGGTAGTCGAATCCCCGAAGCTCCACATTCCACCAACCCACACGAATCGCCAACATGACTAAATAAATACTAAGAATGCTCAAATTCATTTAGTTTATGGTTGCTGCACATCCCTTTCCCTCAAAACGCCCTAATACCTAATTCCCATCCAACCGCAAACTCAACAACTGAACCCACTTCGACGCAAGCAGCGAAAAGCAACTGAAATTTTCACTTTTCAACCAAACATTATGATTATTTTTTATTTAGTCTCCGAAAAGTCTAATCTATTCCAGTTAATTATTAAACAAAAGAAGACAACTAGCAATTTAACAAATCTAATTTGTAAGATTTTACAACAACGTGGAACAATGAATGTGTGCTGGTGTGTTATATTATTATTATTATTATTATTATTATTATTTACGAGAACAGTGAACAATCAGTCAGGATTCTATTTTCCTTCAATTTTCGTCTCGTTAGCATCACTGTCAAATTAACTGTATACGTTTGGGAAGATTTTGCCACGCGGCAAAATCCGACGAAGATTGTTTGAGTACAGAATTCCAAATTCTCTAAGATGTAAATTATAGATTATAGCCTGTTCGCTCGAACCTAGGCAAGGCATTATTGATAACCGCCGCTGTTTCTCTCTCCAATTTACTCTTTGAGACCTAAACAAACAAAAAAAAAAAGAAACTAAACGCAAACACACTGTAGGTGAGAAGAAGAAGAAGAAGAAGAAAACAGTTCTAGCTCTTAACAATTCTTCATTAAACAAAAGAATGAAAACTTATTGGAAAATATTTTATTGGAAGAGATGAGAAATAAATATGGAAGAAAATGATTGAAAAGTATTGTCTTATTTGTACAGGATCATTTCAAAAATAGTCCGAAAATTCATTTTTCTCCTTCAACATTCACAAGCATGTTTCTTTGACAAGAGCATGAAAACCAAAGGGATTAGTAGTTCCCGTTAGGTGAAACTCCGAAGTTTTTCACATATTGGAGGTTATTCCGAGAATCGAAGTGACATCATAGTTTGCCAATTGACTTCTGGGCAAATCAAATGGAGAGTCACGTCACTGCCACCTGGCTTGTCTCACTTAACCTGGTTCTTCCCGAATGGATCTCAATGAATTCCGCCTCCTTACTAGCGGCAAACTCAATAATTTGCTCGATTTGATTGTCATCACGACTTTTCCCACGGAAAAGGATTGCATAAGTCCATATTGCAATTGTTGCAAGTGATCGTTTTATTGGTGTACCAAATTTTATCGACGATCTTGCTGCACCTTGCTTGCCGCACTCCACGTCTTCTTGTACCGGCCGGATTGCAAACGAACACAATCATTGCGGGGTTGCGGTCCAGCATTCTTGCATCATGCTCTGCCCAATGTATACTTCCAGCTTTCGCCACTTTCTTGTTTACTTGTTGTTTGTCGTCGAATTGGGCGAGCTCGTGGTTCATCCTTCGCCTCCTGACTGCAAAAGGTCAGAGCCAGCAAAAAAAAAACACTGTGATAAAACAGCAGCAGCAAAATACAAGATGGATTCAATGATAAATGGTGGCTGCGCTTAAGTTATCTTGTCTATTTCAAGGGGTAGATCACAAGGGTTCATTATACACCCACACTTCTCCTGAATGACCACCGACTTTGTTGAAGTCGACAGTCCATGAATGCATCTGCAATCATCTCGCTGGATGGACAGTAAACCAAGACGATGATCTTCCGTTCGATAGGTCACGAATGAAGTGATTCTTCGTGTCGATGTGCTTCACTCTTCAACTCGATCGTTCAGCTGTCGCAAAACTTATGCACCCCTGATTATAATCGAAGATGGTAATCGCATCGGATTGAGGCTCGCCTAGGTCAATGAGCAATCGCTTGCTTCAAATTGCCTCCTGACACGCCACAAAGAGTGCATTATACTCCGCTTCTAACGATGAGTGAGTGGCGGAATCCTATCCTTTGCTCACCCAGCATATCAGCCCACCACCGTAGAAAAATACCATACCTGTAGTAAACCGCCTGGTCCGCTGATCCCCAGCCCAACCCGAGTCTGAAAATTCGATCAACTTCCATCCCTGTCCCGGTCCAAATGTCAGCTTCTGATCCTTCGTTGCGTTCAAATATTGCACTACCCGTTTAGCAGCAAGCCAGTCAATTTGATTAGGTTCGGCAATCTTGCGTCCAAGCAATCCTACACTGACAGAGATATCTGGCCTATCGTTGACGGCCAAATACAGAACCTCCCCCAAGACTACGGTACGCTGTCTGATCTAGAAATTGCTTTCGGTCATTGTTCGCAGAAAGGTACCCCGGAACCATGGGCGTCTTCACCCGCGCAGCCTTCTCTATAGCTAGCTTGTTGACCAACTTATCGATGTAGGCCGTAAGTCACATCCATCCGAAAACTCGCAGACGGGTCAAGTCCGGCTTCGTCCCAGTCCACATCTCGTACGAAGTACGGTCCAGGACACGAGTCACCGCTGGGAAAGGATATCGAGCCAATTTCCCTTTCAGGAAGCATTCGCACACGATCTGCTCACCACAGTCCTTCACTTCTAGTCCACTAGCCAGATTCTTCGCCTTAATCAACCCTATGACGACAGCATCTCGATGACCAATCCTTCTATGCCAAGTGTGCTGACACAACAGAATGTGATTCCCGGACACCGTTACCATTTTCAATTTGTACTGGTTGCCGATGGTTCCACCTACTGCCACTATAGCTCTATCCGGAGATATAACTTGACAACGATCCACTTTGAATACCACTGAAAATCCTCTGTGCGCCATCTTCCGAACCGGGATTAGCCCTCCTTTCAGTGACGAAACATATAGAACATTCTCCAGCAAAATGGTAATACGGATTTTCCATCTCCGTTGACGCCGAACAATACTCCATTGCCGCATCCAGCATTCACTTTCACGACGATATTCTGCTTCAACTCGTTGAAAAAACTGCGGCCGTTGTCAAATGACACGTACAACCACTAGTCAATCACAGTCCACGGGCCGGGAATTATTTGTTTTAACTCTTTATCTATTCCAAATTTTACATTATTTTACATTCATATATTATCCTAGGTGCTCCTGTTAAGTAATGAAAATTTCAACCTTATATCATTTATATCTAATTGTGTTAATATAATTTTTACCTTGTCTATTCGGTATTTTTTACAGGGTTTTTTGCCTGCGAGTAAGAATAATAATTGATTTCTTAAAACTAGTTCTTATCTATAGAGAGAATTGATATTGAATGAAGGAATTTTTTGTAAAATTTATAATTTTTTTTGGGTTTTGTGAATTGAGGAGGGGGGAATTTTTTGTTGGTGGGTTAAAAGGGGAGGGGGGAAATGAGTAGAGTAAAACACATCAGTCAATAAGTCCCAGGCCTAACTACCAGATGGTGCCACTAGTAAAATATCCATATGATTTTTCGAAAGTATCAACCTTCAAAATATTACTGTCAAAATTTCATGACGTTTGGTTTATTATTTATCGAGTTACAGTGATTTAAGTGACGCTACTTTTGTGATTCTTAAAAACGATGGATTCATAGCAATTTCGTGTGTTGATATATCATTGCTTTTTGATGGGGAAAAACACCGTTCAAGCCCAAGCTTGGCTTGAAAAATGTTATCCGGGCTCTGCCCCATCGAAAACGACCATCAAACGATGGTTTGCCCTTTTCAAACGTGGTCGTACGGACACCGACGATGCTGATCCTGGCCCTGGTCGCCCAAATGAGGCAGTTATTCCGGAAAATATTGAAAAAAAAACCCTAAAAATCATCATGGGCAATCGCAAAGTGAGGTTGCAAGAGATATCTGACACTCTGAAGGTATAAAAAGGTAGGTGGTTTACACCATCATACCCGAAAATTTGGGTATGAGAAAGCTGTTTTCCAAATGGGTGCCGCGTTTGCTCACACCAGACCAAAAACAACAACGAGTCGATTATTCAAAGAGCTGTTTGGAGATGTTCACCCGAAATAAGAAGGAGTTTTTGCGTCGATACATCACAATGGATAAAACATGGATTCACCACTTCACTCCGGCAGTCTGCTGAGTGGCGTGCAGACGGAGAAAGCCGTCCAAAGCGTCCAAAGATGCTGGGAAGGTAATGGCCTCTGTATTTTGGGATGCGCATGGAATTTTATTCATTGACTACTTGGAACACGGAAAAACAATCAACAGCAACAATTATATCGGTTTGTTGGATCGTTTGAAGGCCGAAATCGCCCAGGAAAGGTCTCATTTGAAGAAGAAAAATGTGCTCTTTCACCAAGACAATGCACCGTGTCACAAGTCATTAAAAACAGCTGCAAAAATGGTCGAATTGGGTTTCGAATTGCTACCGCACCCACCGTATTCTGCAGATCTGGCCCCCAGCGACTACTGGCTCTTCGCAGAACTCAAAAAGATGCTCCGTGGAAAGAGATTTGGCTCAGATGAGGAAATGATTGCTGAAACTGACGCATATTTTGGAGGTCTCGATAAATCGTTCTACACCGGTGGTATCGAGAAGCTAGAGAAACGTTGGAATGATTGTATCACTGTAAAAGGAGATTATATTGACGAATAAAAATGAATTGTGGCAAAAAACATTTTGTTTTCCTACTTAGGCCCGGGACTTATTGACCGATGTGTTATCCTTCTGACTAGACTGACTTGAACCTTTTCCCTTCGACGCTGCTAGAAACATCCAGCAATTCTTCTTCAAACTATGGAAGTGCGATATCTTTCCACATATCTCAAGGTGCGGCGAGAGGCGAAAAGAGAAAAAGTGCATATCTTTGAATATAATACATTTTTCATTTCATTTCTAAGCTAACGTTCGCAAATACAAGTTGTAAAGTGTATTAGCTCGTTTCACCATCATTTATATACACGCGTCCGAAAAGTCTCACGGTTGATTCCTCCGCTTGTTCCGTCGAGATTGTATCTGCTGGGTAGCCTGTGCATGGTCGATGGTTCTGCCCATTTCCAATACAAATGCCCTGGCATGTTGCAGAAGAAACACTTCCGGATGTCGGTCTTCGGCTTCACTACTGCCTTCATGACATTCATTGCCTTGGCACCATTTCCTTGCTGGCTTTCCCGCTTTTGGAATTCATCCCGAAGTCCAGCCAGCACTAGATCGATCCTCAAGTCTTCCTGAGGCCTGTTCTCCAATGAAGTAACGAAGCTGTGAAACGAAGACGCCAAACTCCGAAGCATTTTATTTTTTTTCGGCACCTCTCTAGTTCCCCCCTTGTGTTTTAAGGGGGTTCAAAAAATTTTTCTTTTTTTTGGTTTTGTTTTTGGGGTTCCTTTTTTGGGGGGGGGGGGGGGGGGGGGGGGTGGGGAGGAGGGGTTGTTTTTTTTGTAGTGAGGGGAAAAAAATTTTTTTTGGGGGGGGGGGGGGGGGTGATATAAAATTGCTTCATTACTGTACATGGCTCTAAAATGATATTACCACTCTATTCCACTGTACTGTCATTGACTACATCCTATCGAAGAATAAAAACATAACTGTACAAGTCGTCAACAGAAGTACGCGTTCTTTCCTTCAACTGCCGAAATTCATAACAGTTGGCGACGAGGAGGAAGAAATCTGCGTTTAGAGTACGATTGTCGGAGAGATTTTCGAACGGCGATTACGGGAACTGCGGAATTGTGACCGATTTGGTGCCCTCCGGTCCGGAAAAGTGGATTTGATTGCCGTCTTGCTGATGAAATTCCGAGGAGGAGCTGCCTCAAGCGAAGATCGTTCTGCATACGAAAAAGAGTATAGTATCCGGACGACGACGGAAAAAATGTGCTTCTGCTCCTATGTTTGTGTAAGTGCCGTCGTGAACGATTTGCTGCTGTCTGCTGCGATACTGCTGTCTGCTGCCTGATCGGCGCCGCATCGCCGTGCGTCGTAATTTCCTTGCTGTGCGTTGTGCTACTGGTACCTACCGAAAATGCCGAACCAGGACCAAAATACTGATCCTCCCGGGGGAGGAGGTGCTGCTCCTGTTGTGGGCGTTAGTGCTGCTATACCACCATCGTTCGCATTGGAGCCGTTTGATAAAAACAGATCGCAGTGGTCACGATGGGTGACACGCCTGGAGAGTGCGTTCCAAATATTTGGTGTTACGAATGTCAACAAAAGGAACATGCTGCTATTTTACATGGGTGCGGAAACATACAACATTCTGTGCGACCATCTGTCTCCTGAGGAACCCGAAACGAAGACGTATGACGAAATAGTGACTTCGAGCCCGAACCATTGGAAATGGTGGAATTATGGAAGTTCCGCTCACGACAGCAGAAAGAAGGAGAATCTATAACGGACTTCATCACTGCGCTCCAACGTGAATCAAAACATTGCAAGTTCGGGGATTACCTCCCGAAGGCGCTTCGTAATCAGCTGGTGTTCGGATTGCGCAGCCAACGTATCAAGTCTCGACTCATCGAAGAAAAAGGTCTCACGTTTGAGAAAGCGAAGGAGGTCGCGATTGCTATGGAAGCATCTGGTGAAGGGGTCGAGGTGCTGAACAGGAGATTCCATGAAGTAAACTTCACCGATAGCAAGAAGACACAACCGCAGTCAAACCGTGGGGCTACCGCCAGTGCATCAAAGGTAACTAACCCGAATACTAACAAATGTTTCCGTTGTGGTGGCGAGACACATTTTGCAAATACCTGTGCACATAAAAATACTATTTGTGGATTTTGCAAGAAAAAGGGTCACCTGCAAAGAGTATGTCTCGCTTTCACCAACGAGGGCAAACCGAAAGGCAAGTTCCAGGCGAAGAAATTTCAGGCTCACAAGGTTGAAGAGAATTGCTCGTCGGATACCGATAATGGTGATAATGATAAGGAGGTTTGTGTTTTCGATATTGGTAAAATAAATGCTGAAGACTATGCGATGTTTCCGAAAATTTTCGTGAGGGTGAGGGTAGGCGATTGCGTGATTAAGTTCGAAGTTGATAGTGGCGCTCCCGTTTCTCTTATGGGGTTAAACGATAAGATGAAGTTCATACCTAAGGTTCCATTACATGAAACTCAAATCGAACTGCGAAGCTACTGCGGAAATCCGATCGAAGTGTATGGTATTGTTCACGCTAGGGTCAATTACGATGGTCAGTCTCATGAGTTGCGGTTATTTGTTGTCGATACGGATCGACATCCACTTTTGGGTCGTGAATGGATGCATGCTCTAAAGCTTGATTGGAATGTCATTATGGGACAACAAGTCACCACTGTCAGTATTATCCTTCCACGTATTTCATCGCAAGGAGTTATGAAGACTCTTATGGAGAAATTTCCTTTGGTTTTCGATTCTTCTGTTGGCAAAATTGAAAAGATTGGAGCGTCCCTTCCTCTAAAACCAAACTTTAATCCCGTTTTTCTTAAAGCACGTACTGTGCCATTCTCAATTAAGGCAACGGTTGAACGGGAAATTGAGAGAATGGTTGAAAGCGAAATACTAGTGAAGGTAAACCATAGTGAGTGGGGGACACCGATCGTTCCGGTAATGAAGTCATCCAATAAAGTTAGGTTGTGTGGAGATTATAAACTAACTGTTAACAAGGGTTTTTGATTGACGAACATCCTTTGCCCACAATTGACGAATTGTTTGCTAATATGGCGGGTGGAGAAAAATTCTCAAAAATTGATTTGACTCAAGCCTATCTTCAGATGCCAGTGCGGTCGGAAGACCAGGACAAACTCACTCTTAATACTCATCTTGGGCTTTTCAAACCAACCAGGCTGATGTATGGCGTTGCCTCGGCACCTGCAATTTTTCAGAGAGAGATCTCGCAGATATTGCATGGCATTGAAGGAGTTTCTGTGTTCATAGACGATGTGAAAGTTACTGGCCCTGGTGACGCAACACATATGAACCGACTTTCTGAAGTGTTGCGTAGACTTCAGGAATATAACATGCGCGTCAATGTTGAGAAGTGCGTTTTCTTTTCCGATAAAATTGAATATTGTGGCTACGTTGTTGACAAGCAAGGATTACATAAAACAAAACAGAAAATTGCTGCTATTCAAGAAATGCCAAGACCTGAGACTCGTGAACAGGTCCGTGCTTTTCTAGGTCTCGTAAATTATTATGGGAGGTTCCTGGAAAATCTTAGCACAAGAATATATTCCATTAATAATTTACTAAAAGAAAACACTCCGTTTGTTTGGGACGAACCGTGTGAGCAGGCGTTTAAGTGGATCAAAATGGAGATGCAGTCAGAGCGGGTTCTTGTTCATTACGATATTAACTTACCACTAATTCTTGCCACAGATGCCTCGCCTTACGGCGTAGGTGCCGTTCTCAGCCATGTGTTTCCGGATGGTACTGAGCGCCCTATCCAATATGCTTCGCAAACCCTTAGCCCTACGCAGCAAAGGTACAGCCAAATAGATAAGGAAGCGTATGCCATTGTTTTTGGAGTGAAAAAGTTCCATCAATACCTATTCGGCAGGAAATTCATTTTTATAACTGATAACAAGCCCGTGGCACAGATCTTCTCGCCAAGCAAAGGCCTGCCAACTTTATCGGCCGTACGCATGCAGCATTATGCCGTATTTTTGGAGACATTCGATTTCGAGATTCGTTATCGTAGGTCGAAGGAGCACGGTAATGCGGATGGTATTTCACGCCTGCCAATAACTGTTTCCCCTAAAACCCTTGAAGAATCAGATGTTTTCGAGATCCACCACATTCAAACACTTCCTGTTTTAGTCGAAGAGCTGGAAGAACACACTTCCAAGGAAGGCACGGTGAGACGTCTAATTGAGGGTTTGAAATCAGGAAGAATCGTTGACGGTAAGGAGCGCTATGGCATTGATCAGACAGAGTTCACATTACAACAAGGTTGTTTACTTCGGGGCATTCGGGTATACATTCCCCCAACACTGAGGTCTAGAGTTCTGGAAGAACTGCACAGCGGTCATTTTGGTACGTCCCGTATGAAGTCGTTAGCAAGATCATACTGTTGGTGGGAGAATATTGATCGGGATATCGAAGAGTTAGCCCGTGACTGTTTAGATTGTGCCAGAGTTCGACCAAATCCAGCAAAAGCACCGATTCATTGTTGGGAACTTCCAACAGAACCATTTCAACGGATACATGCTGATTTTGCGATCTCGTTTATGGGATTCTATTTCTTGATCATTATTGATGCGTGTAGTAAATGGCCAGAAGTGAAAATCATTCCAGATATTACAACTGATACCACCATTCAACACATGAGGGAGTATTTTGCTGCCGTTGGCCTGCCATCAGTCCTAGTTACTGATAGAGGTACGCAATTTACCTCAGATCAATTTCAAATGTTTTTGAAAAGAAATGGGATCATCCATAAAATGGGAGCACCTTACCATCCCGCAACAAATGGGCAAGCTGAACGGTACGTCCAAACGTTTAAAGACAAGATCAAAGCCCTAAATTGTCATCGTTCGGAAGTTCAAGCTGAACTACAGAACATCTTGATGGCGTATAGGCGTACCGTTCACCCATCCACAGGGAAGATTCCATCAATGTTGGTTTATGGGCGGCAAATAAAATCCAGAATCGATCTAATGATACCACAGCAGGAGTCTTCTTCACTGAAAGAGAGGGGGAAGAAAAGGGTATCCGGTCGTTTGAAGTAAATGATCGAGTTGCAGCGCGGGATTATTTGTCCAATTCGGAAAAATGGAGGTTCGGATATGTCACGGAAAAAGTTGGAAAGCTGCATTATATGGTGGAGTTAGATGATGGTAGGCTTTGGAAACGTCACATAGACCAATTACGATCCGGACCATTACTTCGTTCTGGTCAACCCAGTGATAATGGGGGTTTTGAAAATATAGTTCGCTCTCGGTCTGTTAGGTCGTCGGTTCCACCTCTGCAAGCTCCAGTAGATACCCCGGTTCCACAAGTTGATTCAAACATCTCAGATCATTCTCGTTCCTCGGATGAACCTTCGGTTTCAAGTGATTGTCCTATTGCTAGCGAGCCTACTACTATGGATAACAGTGAAGCCAGCGACCGAAGAGCACAAAATCAATTGTCGCCTGCGAACTTGCCCGTTAGGAGATCTACGAGAGATAGGAGGCCCCCAAATCGACTGGACCTATAGTACAGATACTAACACAACTAACAACCTGAATTCCTCCATCCGTATATTCCTAAAAGTGCATTCCTCTAACCCCGAGACGACCCGGGTATTTGGTCTTCCAAACACTAATCGAAATATAGAATTAGGAACTCTTCTTAGGGAGGAAGAATTGATATAAAATTGCTTCATTACTGTACATGGCTCTAAAATGATATTACCACTCTATTCCACTGTACTGTCATTGACTACATCCTATCGAAGAATAAAAACATAACTGTACAAGTCGTCAACAGAAGTACGCGTTCTTTCCTTCAACTGCCGAAATTCATAATAAAGTGGATAACGGATGGGCTGGAAATGAGCTGTGTTTGGGCTGGGGGATCAACTCAAGTTCCATCCTAGCTAAAACAACGCATCAAGATCTACTAAAATTATTATTAATTACATATTGATTTTAATCACTAACGGGTGAGGATAACTACAACATTGATACGGTAAGCCTTCACGACAAAACTTTCTTGTACTGATAATGCAATTTCACTGTCAAAACCAAGCTTTACAATATGATTCCAGTGAATAAGATATGTTCATAATGAGTAGGGCGCTCAGATGGGTGTGCTGACCAAAGTGTATGGATGTTAAGGTGAGCATTGCATTTCTGCACACTCCTCTTCAATGGTCAAGTCACGTAGAAACTGCCTCAACAACACGGTATCTTGGCAGGCTTCGCTAAACGCCACGTATTCCGCCTCCATAGACGAGAGTGTGAAGAAGTCTGGCGTCGGCTGGCCCAAGATATTACTCCTCCTGCGAACGAGAACACGAAACCGGATGTTGACTTTCGGCTGCCAACGTCTCCGGCCCAGTCGGAATCTGAATATCCAATGAGTGCTTGGTCTGGATCTCCTCCTAGTGCTCGCGTTTCGCTGCGGTCCAATCTTCTTCTCCTGGAGCACTGAACTTGCGTCCAAGATACAATAATCCGCCAACAAGACTTCGGTACTTCGTCGGATCTTCGAATGCTGCGCTTGAATCACCGATTTTCAGGTACCCAGGCTCCATGGGTGACTTCGCCATCTTGGACTGCTCCATTCCATGCTTCACGATTAGCTTCTCGATGTACTTCTGCAATCGAATCCGGTGGACTCCGTCACTTCGCTGCACCTCCATTCCGAGAAAGTGTTGAACCTCACCAAGACCTGTGAGTTCGAACTCTTCCTTCAGAGAATCGAATAGTCGATTGATTTCTCTTTCGTCTGCTGATCCAATCAACATATCGTCAACGTACACAAGTAGGTACACTCGAATTGTGCCTACAATCTTCACATATAGGCACGGATCAGCACCTGATGGTTTGAAACCACGCTTCGATAAGGCTTTGTTGAACGTGCTGACTGTCGCAAACCGTAAATGCTTCGGTTGAGTCGACAAACGTACTCCTCCTTCCCGGGTACTGCATACCCAGGGGGCTGACGCATCAGAATTTCCTCGACCAATAATGCGTAAAGATACGCAGTCTTCACGGCGAGGTGTCGCACGGCCATGTTTTGCTTTGAAGCCACAGCGAGAAACGTTCGCATAGTGGCCTGACGTATCATTGGTGCGAACACATATTTTACGCCTTCGTCTTGCTCGTTGCGTTTGACCTTGAACATCCACTTTGATCCCACTATCTTTCGTCCTTGGGGTGGTTGAACAAGGTCCCATGTCTTGTTGCGTTGAAGAGATACCAGCGCATCCTCCATCGCACTCCGTCATTCGGGCTTGCCGGTTCCTCCACCGCGCATGCCGCGATACCAACGGCGTAATCTAGCACAAAATTGCCGAATCTCTTAGGCACTACTCCAAGGTTCTGCCGAGATGATCGACGGGACGCAACAGGAACATCTCCATCTTCTTGATCTGCTTCGAAGTATTCTTCACTGTTGGCATACTCCGCATCACTTTGGTCCTTCTTCTGGAAAAACATCAGCTTGATCTCGTTCTCGCTGATGCAGGAAACTCCACTGAGCTCGTTCCGTTGCCCAACTCGATGAACCTGGCGTCTCGACTTACGGTAATCTTGTCTGTCCCACGATCTACGAAGCGATAGCCTTTGTGCTCCATAGAATAGCTTACAAACGTAAGCTTGCGCGCCTTGCCTTCCATTTTTTCTCGCTTCGGCTCCGGGATGTGGACGAATGCCTCGCTGCCAAACACTTTCAGGTGAGCTACTTCTGGCTTGCGGCCCAACCACAGCTCGTACGGTGTTTTAGGGATAGACCTCGACGGTAAACGATTCTGCAAATAGGTTGCGGTAAGCGTCGCCTCACCCCAGAAGGGCTTCTCAATGCCAGAGTCGAGTAGCATACAGGGGGCCATTTCGGTGAGCGACCTGTTCTTACGCTCAGCCACGCCATTCTGCCGTGGTGAATTGTGACTTAATACCATCCGCTCGGTAGAAGTTTCGCAGCTCCTTGTTGTCAAATTTTCCGCCACCGTCAGAACGGACGACCTTCGGCTTCCGGCCATGCAGGGTTATTAATCTCGCAACGAAAATACTTCATTTACTACTCACTTTTCTTGGCTCTGGATTTCTGTTGCTGATGGTCCATTCGTACGGTTGATCCACACGGAAAATGTGCATACGGCCGGGGCACGGGGAGAAGCTGGACACTGATCGACTACGGAGAACAGAAGGACGAAACACGATCAAAAACCGGAGCGGTGAAGAAACACGAGCAAATGCGTTCTCCACCCATCGAACATACTCCTTGATGCTATCCGCTGCTTCCCATTTGTTATTCAGGAGGTACGTCACCGTGAATCGACTGAAGTTATCGATGATGTTCATGACATATTGGTTACCACTCGGGATGGCGGTCTTCATCGGGCCACACAGGTCAGTATGCACGATGTCCAGGATACCAGTCGATTTCCGCTCTGTAACAGTTGGAAAGGGTGGTCGAGATGATTTCCCCTCCATACAACATTCACATTTAAGCCTCACACCACAATCGCTTACCTTCATACCTATTGCAAGGTCCTCCTTCACAAGACGCTCTGCCACAGCCCAATCGCGATGGCCCAAGCGTCGATGCCACTGGTGTTGGCAATTCTCCAGGTGATGTCCGGTGGTTACCTTGAGCGAAGTCTCTGCAAGCCGTAGTTGATATACGCCGCCGCAACGACAACCTGTCGCCACAACGAAGCCCTTTGGATCCACAATCCTGCACTCTTGCTCGTCGAAACAAACGTTGAATTTCTTCTGTGCCAGTTTAGCGACCGAAATCAAACTGGTCGACAGACCGGGCACAAGCTTCTTACAGAAGTGGCACACTCGCTTTTCACCTTTAGAATTTTCCGCGGATCGCATCGCTTTTTTGCTTTTCGAAACACTACCGCTACCACCTTCCCGTTCCATCCGCCGCTGGAACTCGTCCGTCAACCTGGACTTGACGACATCCATAGAAATGTCATCATCTGAACGACTGTCATCTAAAGATTGTCAAACGACGGGGGAAGGCTTCGCAAAAGCATACAAATGTTTGTATCTTTGTCCAGTTCAGTATCGGCTGCATCAAGCCGTTCAAAAAGTTCATCCACTTCCTGCAAATGCTGTTCCAGATCACCGCGGTCTGGCATATTCATCGCGCACAATTGTTTCAACAGAGAAACGAGTAGTCTTCTGGTGGTATTTTTTCAGTGCATCAAACGCATCGCGGGCATGCACACTTTTCTTCACCAACGATAGCTGGCTGTCTTCCAACATCAGCATCAGTGTTGCTTTTGCTCGTCGGTCAGCCGTCTTCCACTTATCACTCCGATCCTGCGGCTGGCTGAGCGAAAAGTCTGCGTGGAATCGGATGTGAAAAGTAAATAACACTCGCGATTACAAGAATAAACCTGAACACTTGTGAACTTTTATTTAAAAACAAACTACAAAGTTAAGAACGTGTAAAAACCGGTTCTATAAACCGTCCTTGGTTCAATGAATTTCATCTTGTTCACGAATTTAGCAGAAACGACGCTTTGTAGCCCCCGCATAGATTTTTAGATATGTATTATAGATATAGATTTTTAATAATGTATTAATATAAATATAAATTCAATATTTTTCAAGAAAAATTGGACCGATTTTGTAAAATACTCAACACATCTTGATTTATTAAACTACAATCATATTCAAAACAACATTGTTTCAATTAAAACTACCCTAATCTTATAACCTTCTCATTGCTCCGAGTACATGATTTCCTTTGCACGATCACACAGCTCCCGATGCTGTTCATTATCATCATCGTTTATTCTGAAAGAAAGTATTCCATTAAAAGTAAACATAGGCTATCCAAGTCTATTGTAAAAACCAACAGTGTTTCAATCAAGGTCAACTTCTGATAGTAGTAATCCCTTTCCAGCTCAGCGGTTTCCATTTTTTGCGTCAAATCATCCCGCTCCTGGGTCAGCGTTTGCACTTGTTCCATCAATTCTTCTGGGTTGAAATAGAGAAGCATTGTAGAATTCGTGAACTTACAAAATTAGTTTTCCAACAAACCTGAAACTTTCACTTCTGGAGTAATCTTCTTATCTACGGATTTCAAAACCGTCTTCATCCCGCCAATACCACCCATCCCTTTCTGTCCACCACTGACATTTGCCCGCTGACTGGATCGCAGGGTGTTCGGCGTTCCATATGCCATCGGATGCTGATTCCGTGCCCCAACCGGGTCGTACTCCTTCCCATCGTAATTGGCATCGAAAAACTTCTTGAACCACTGCAGGAACTCAAAGTTGTCCTGGAAACGGCCCTTGATCAACCTATCGATCGGGACTGTTTTTTCCACTTGCATTGCGACCAACGTGTTTTGGAAAATCTTCAAATTATTCAGGAAATCATGCTCTAGATTGGTGCAATATTTGATGCGCTTCAACGGTATGCTCCCGGGGAAAAGAATGTCCATCATTTGGCAATAGGCGGCGCCTGCGGGAAATAAGCTTATAGAAGGTGGTTGGAACTGTTTCAATGAGGTTGGATTATCACCTGTGCAAAGTTCTTCGATTTTCTTGAATTCCGACAGCAGGGTTCGATTAACCCATGCTAACATTTCTTTTCGGGACAGATTCTCCGTCGTAACACTAGTACTATACACGTTTACAGCCATTTTTCTCTAGTTTTTCATGAAAACACTAATTTCTAGAAAAAAAAATTTCTCCGCTCACTGTCACTACAATGCTAACAATAGGGCTTTGTGAGCATGGGCTGTTGAGTGATGATATGATCAGACATGGCAATGCCTACTGCACTCATTTTAAATGTTCTCTCTTCCGAACTTAGATGGAAGCACACTCTGTACCTCTATACCAAAGCTTGCAGTGGTACGAGCTTTTGCACGAAAAGGCAACGATGTACTATTATAAAACGTACACGAACAATAAGATCGACTTTAAATTGAGTTAAATTCGAATAAGCTTCCATTCTCTACACGGAAGATTTTTCTTGGTAAGCGAGGAAAATTTACCTCAACAAACTGTTAAATGTTGAGTGCGCTCGTCTTGTTTTCATTTGAGAGTACCTTCTTTTTTTTCGGGTGGCTACGCGTCAACGCCGTACGCATCGAGTAGCTGACTCTCACGTGCTCTTCTCTCGCTGCGGCCGACGTTGGTTGGCGTCGTGCGCGAACACAAGCAGCGGGAGAACCTCGTCGCCTATTGCCATAGAGCCAAAAAGCCCCATCAGTCTTGTGAGAAATCGTGAACGGTTCAGTTTGGCCTCCGGTGGAGTTTCGGGGAACGATTGCTTTGATCGGTTCGGTCTGTGTGTTACCTTTTTTTGGCTGTGAGTGTGCAATTCCATCACGATATAGGTGCAAACATCTGATCAGACATTGCCAATAGCAACTGCTTTTAGTTTATTGGCTGCTCGTGACATCCGTAATTGAATCATCATCTTCATCGGCGCTAAGAATGTAAGTATACGTCAGAGAATAGAACAAACTGCCGGTGCTATTTTTAGGGAGGAATTTATCGGTTGAGAATGCAGCAGTAGCTGTCTCACGCCTCGCACGTGCGTGGAGAAGTTCAATGTTTTCGGCATCTAGGCGGCTTTTTTCCTGTGAGGAGACAGACATGTCTGTCCAACTAGTAGACTGCGACAGAAGAGACGAGGAGTTTGCTTAACAAATCGAGGGATGCTGGATGGGAAAGCGATATTTTTTCGCCTTACCTTCTCGTTCATGGAGCGGAAGTTTCCCCACTCAACACGCGCTGTTTTTCCCACTGCTGATGGATTATCGATTTTTCCATCGAGTTAAGACCAGCCTACGCTCGCCAAACTAGAAAAGGTGAGACGATTCATTTGAAGGCACTATTGATTGCAAACATGCCCGAAAAAGGAGTTTCATCGCAAATGCCTGCGTGTTTTCTGAATTTGGGCATTTGTAAGCTTTAATTAATGAGGCAGATTTGCAGAAGTGGTCTGAATTGAAGGCTAGTAGATGCAACGTATCTCAGTCTGTCTGCCGAAAACAGATTGCTCATGATAATTCATAAACCATTATAAGGACTTTTAAACCAAAACAAAAAGCAATTGTTCAAAAACACATGTCACACCACTTGCCGCGAATACCTCTCGGTACTCATAGTTCCTGGTTAGGGAACATCAGTGCGATTTTTAACCTGTGCATAATTGATTATATTTTGCTTTCTCTCTATCTCGGCTTTCAGCTCAACCATGTCAAATTGACATTGTCTTTTTTTCTCTCTCTCTCTTTGCGTTGAAATGTTAGGCACTATTTTGATGGCCGAATAATTCGTTGATTGCGCTTCATCGTGATGGAGTTTGAATGGAATGTCTGAATAGATAGAGTGGGTCTTCTTCCGATCTAATTGGTTGGGAAAACATCCGTAATCACTTGAAATGGTCACCTAGAGGCGATCATAGGTTCATCGAATGAAATCTTGAAATACTCAATGGGTTGTTTGAGTATTTTTTTTTTAAAGAAAAACAAAATAGCTGATTTAAAAGTCAGGTAGAAAGGCTTACAAATAACAACACGATTAATAAGGAGCTACGTGAACAATTGTAGATCACGATTTTCGTATTAATTATTGTCATATTATAAGAAAAAAGTGCAAATGGCGTTACTAGACAAACATCTTTTTAACGCTTTCTTTAGGAACATGCATGTCAAAACAAGAACAAATTAGGGCTTTTGACAGCTATGTATTTTCATCTATAGTTTATTGTTGCCATATTTTGCCAGAAATGCTCAAAATTTACTTTCAGTTAAGGAAAGTCTGAAATTGTTTTCTAAACATTCAAAGAGGCATGTTTAATCGGACCTCAGATAGCTAGGGTGGATTATCAAGTCGGAGGCGGCGGGTTCGATTACCGGTGCAGTCGGAGGGAATCTTTCGGTTTGCAAATTTTCTCGACTTTCCTGAGCATAGAGTTAAATGAAATTCAGGAGAAGTCTTAAGAATATAGTCCTACCTCAATACAACGTAACTTAACTCAAAAAACAAAAAAAACATTAAATTAGTTATATAATTTAACATAACAAGAATTTAAATTTACTTGAGTATATCATGAGCAGGGCTGGTAGCGGATTTATGGATAAATAATAGTGACTTTAGTGACTAAAATAATAAAAATAGTGACCAAATAGTGATTAAAAAGTGATTTCCAAATTTTAGTATTTTTTTGTTGTATAAGTACAGTAAAAATGAACTAAGTGATTTTGATTTTTTTTTAAAGAAGCCTGTAATCAAGCGCCTTCCAGAATGGCCTGTGCTAGAATTACATCTGACATATCTTGCTTCTCAATTCCTTTTTTGAGCCATTGCCTTGTGAAGCTATTTTCACTACCTTAATCTTCTATACTAGGGTGCAATTTAAAAAAAAAATTGCATTGCGACCGTCACGAAAAGTGGTCAGGTTTTGAGCATTAATATCTCAGTCATTTCTCAAAAGATTTTCAAATGTTTTCACCAATCGATCGGAAGTATTTCTAAGCATAAATTTCAATAGAGCATGTTGATATAGGGCCACATATTATTGAAAAATTCATAAATGTTAAGCCTTGTCTAAAAAAGTATATTAACTGCTTCAGGCCTAAGGGGTCATAAATGACCCCACAAGGATATTGGATGTATAAAATCACACAGACTGAATAAAAGTGCACACTGTCTTCGGCAAATTTGTTTTCCATTAATTCTTCTATCTGGAATATATTAAAAAAAAAAACATATGAGTTTAAGGCCTAATTGACGACCTAGAACATCCTGAATATTAAGATGTTAAGGAAGAAAAATAAATGCCTAATTAATAGTGTAAAGCGTTATCTTAGAACATATGCATACGTATTATTAAATTCTCGTTGATAAACGTTAAATATTGTTGTACCTTTCTGGGATGTTCTAGGTCATCCCAAATGTACTTGAGTTTAGAACTTCAGATCTACAGTTGTAACAGTAGCTTTTAGGACTATACAAAGTTACGCTACGTATTCAACCATATTCAGTGAATATTTGCGAACGTAAAAAAAAACATCATGAGATAAACGTGATGGTCAACCAAACTGTCCTTGAGTTCAGAACATAAGATCTACAGTTGTAACAGTAGGGGTTTGGAGTGTGTAAAAGAACAATATGTATTTAACAATATTGATTGAATAGTGTGCAAGGTCAACAGTCATTATGCGACAATCTTGGGATATTCTAGGTACTCCAAAGTTCAAAACATAAGATCTACAGCTCTGACAGTACTTTTTTGAGCTATATATGGTGACCATCTGTATTCAAACATATTCAATGAATCTTTTGGAAGGTCAACAGTCATTATTTTATAACTTTGAGATCATCTAGGTAATCCAAACCGTCCTGGACTTCAGAATTTGAAATATACGGTAGTAGCAGTAGTTTTTGGGCTATACAAAGTTACTTCATGTATTCAAGTATATTCAGTGAATATTGTTTTTTGTTTTTTATACAAGAAGATAATCTTGGGATGGTCATCAAAACTGTCTTGGCGTTCAGAACTTAAGATTTACGGTTGTAACACTAAATTTTAGGCAATACAAAATTACAATACATATTGAAACATATTCAATCAAAACCGACGCAGTGGAACACCCGCTGCTACGGTATAATCAGGTTGGGTATAAAGAAAAGGCGAGGTAGATATCAAGCATAATATTTGGTTTGGACTCAGGAAGGGTAGGGCAAGAAATGTGGGGGGCAAGGGTTTGGTTTAGAAAAGGGAAAAGGGGGGGGGTTTGGGTACAGGGGTAAAAAAAGGGATTCATATTCAATCGATATTCTAACAGTCAAAAAACATTATAAAGCAATACGACTTATTCTAGGTCATCTAAACTATCCTTGAGATTAACACATAGTACCTACAGTTGTTACAAAAGCTTTCAGGGCTATGCAAAGTTACGATGTGTTTTGAAACATATTCATTGAATATTTTGGAAGAACAACATACATGACGAGATAATCGTCGGAGGTTCTAGGTAATCCAAACTTTCCTTGAATTCAAAACTTAAAATCTACAGCTGAACATTTTAAATTTTGAATTGTAGCTTAAAATCTACAGCTTTTTGGCCTAACAAAGTAACAATATGTATTTGACCAAATTAAGTGAGTCTTTTGGAAGGTCAACCTATCTAATGATATATCTTGGGATGTTCAGGTTCATAAACTGTCAGTTGGACATTCATTGAATATGTTTGAATACATATCATAACATTGTATAGCGGATAAAGCTACTGTTACAACTGTAGATCTTAAGTTCTGTTCTCCTGGGCAGTTTGGACGACCGCATCTCAAAAAAATATTCCCTACTTTTGACAATTATTTCAATGTTATTGAGCACCAAATCAATCAGAATTCACCAAATTTCTTGTATAAATTAAGCCTGGAAGGGTTAATTCAAAGAACATTGCATTGTACCATCTAAATGGCTTACATTTAGTATCGTAGTCCTACGTCGTCATTTCGAACAACCCAACGGGGCTGTATACCTTGTAGTTTTCGATTACGTGCTTCCCAGCAGCAACGTAATGCTTATTTGCATTGTTGAAAAAGATGAGTTTGTCGATCTCCTTTAATTTGTCCAGCTCTGCCATTGCTTCCTCCCCAACATAAACTTTTTCCGCAGGTAGCAAGTCCTCAATATTGTCGAAAATGTCCTCTGGAAGTGAAGTATTCGCGGGCCACACACTTGGCTTACAAACTCGACCGACGATGGTACACACCAACGTTTCCAGATCAGCGTACATTAGATGCATGAGTGGTTCTTCCCTCTAGAAGAAACCTTAGAAAATAGCATTGAAAGAGATCAGTATCAATAGCTCGTAAACTTTATCAAAAAAAAATTTAAATCAAATTCTACTCAACAAGTTTTACAACCTTGCAAAAAAATATTCGGTTTAACAGCAGTCAAGCAAATTCAGGAAAAACTTAAATAATTGATAAATTATGAGTTTTTTAAATCTACTGTTAATCTTACTTTATGAAACACTAAGAATAGTTGTCTCAGAAATTTCTTAGAAAAAATATATAAAATTTTAATAGACGAGTTTTAATGGAACTTTGAAATCATAACGCCTTTATAAGCTGGCCGACTTGCACTGTATCCCAATTTCACCTTTGATCGAATTGAGTTTGCTAGACAGTCGGGATACGAACAATCAACTCTAGATTCAGAATTACTAAGTGAGTAACCGAAAATAAGTCCTTTATCTGATTTACAATTCGTTCCCACTGTTCTCGACTATGTGGATGCCAAATCTAATGAATCTAATAAAATATTTTGAAAAAAAGAGAGTGTAAATCAAAAATTACTTGATTCTTTTATGTAGTTTCTTCATTATTGGTTCCATCAGTTTTTGCTCCTATCCCGTTCAATTCATCATGGGGTTCACTGGGTTTATATGTATAAAAATATGAAAAAAATATTATGAAATAGCTGGAAAATTTAAATGAATTGTAATTTACGGAAGAAGCCATTGTTTACGTTTGTCAGTTAGGCCCCAATGAAAAATCTTTGTCGATATTTCTCGACTTTTATATAGTGTGGCCAAATCGCTTAATTTGGTTGTCTATTATACAATTTATAATATTATAAAATAGTGACTTTAGTGACTTTTGGATGCAAATAGTGACTTTTTAGTGACTAGACTCAAAAAAGTGACCTGCTACCAGCCCTGCATAAAGACATCTTGAGGAGTCTCGGTTGTCGCCCAATGGTAACCACAACCGGCCGAACACAAAAAGGGAGTTCTGACCATATCGCACAAAGTTCTAGTGCTGGCGACAACTATCGGACGAGACTGCAGAATCCCGTATCCAAGTTCCTCTGACCATTTCATACCCAAAACATGTCACCCATATTAATCTCGGGTAAACCGCGAGTAATCGGTCCAAGTGCTAATATTCGTAGTATTAAGTCATTATAAAAGTTATTATCAAAAAACAATGAATTATCAGCTCCGTAAAGCAAACGCAATTGAGCCTCTTATATAAACTAGTTAAAAAAATGATCAAAAAGGTAAAAAAAAAAAAACACCAGGATACTTCAGTCTTGCTTATAAGAGTTACTATTATCAATTTTTATTCAATCGAAGCAGGCCGTGCTTTGAAAGTGATGTGTTTTGCTTTTGCTGCGTCGTTTTCCTCAAAAAAGATTCAAACATTGAAAATTCGTTTGGAGTAAACTGCGATCCTAAAAACCCTCCGTGTTTCTTGTGTAAGACGTAGTGAGTTTAATGGAACAAATCTTGTGTTTTTTCGTTCATTGTTTTGTTTGGGGTCTGTCGAAATTCGGAGAATGTTTTTCTATCAATTTAATTTAGCTCATTCGTGTTAGAATTATGCCTCCCGTTTTTTTTTATTTTGTGTTAACGTGACATTCTGCCTGAGACTGATTCGTCACGCCAGGGAGACGACCTGGACATATCGAACGTATCAACACATGGGCCGGAAAAACGGCTTTACTTCCCTTCCAAAGGAAGAATTGTTTAGAGATTTTTTTCGATTAATAGTACCCTAAAGGTGCCTACTGCAATTGATACCAAAGTCACTGGAGGCTACCGGCTTTGCAAAATAGCGGAATAAAGATAGTACTCGAAAAAATGCAACACTTTCGTTTGTGTACAACTTTTGATTGAGTAAAAATTAATGAAAGCCCTACAGGTGGATCGTGAAACAGTTGGGAATCGACAATTCGTCCGTGTCCCCTGTTGGAAAATCGTTCAAGCAGACCCAGACGACCCAGCGGTGAGCTGGCAGCGGAAGAAAATCGATGAAGACCGACCCCGTGAATGGTGAACACATTAGATCAGAATTTGTCCGCTATGTGGCGCTAGTGTTCATGTGAACTTTTTGTAATATCTGTATTTTGATATCTAGATCATTTATGAATTCATTGTTTTCAGGAAATTTACTCGAGTAATCATGGTCTTCCGGACGGCCGACTTCATAGTTCAGAATTATTTCACTGCGTGGTGCTGGTCTGCCTTTGAACTATTTAATACACATAAGAGGCTGATAACCCCAATTTGGGTTTTTTTTGGTACGTTCTTCTGACAACTTCAGGTTAGTCCTTCAGAGAAGTTCTTCACAAAACTTCAGGTAAGTCCTTCAGAGAACTTCATGAAAGTTCTTCAGAGAACTTCATGGAAATTCTTCAGTGAACTTCAGGGAAGTTCTGCAGAGAACTTCAGGAAAGTTCTGCAGAGAACTTCATGCAAATTCTTCAGAGAACTTCAGGGAAGTTTTTCGGACGTTTTTCAGAGAACTTCAGGGAAGTTCTTCAGAGAACTTCATCGAACTTCTTCATAGAACTTCTTAGAAGTTTTTCATAGAACTTCATGGAAGTTCTGCATAGAGCTTCGGGGAAGTTCTGCAGAGAACTTCAGGAAAGTTCTTCAGAGAATTTCATCGAACTTCTTCATAGAACTTCTTGGAAGTTTTTCAGAGAACTTCATGGAAGTTCTGCAGAGAACTTCAGGGAAGTTCTTCAGAGAACTTCAGGGAAGCTCTTGAGATAACTTCAGGGAAATTCTTAAGAGAACTTAAGGCAAATTCTTCAGAGAACTTCATGGAGGTTCTTCAGAGAACTTTATGGAAGTCCTTCCGAGAACTTCATGGAAGTTCATGGATGTTCTTCAGAGAAAACTGGAAGTTCGTCAGAGAAGATTTTCAGGAAAGTTCTGCTGAGAACTTCAGGGAAGTCTTTCAGAGAACTTCAGGGAAGTTCTTCTGAGAACTTTAGGAAAGTTCATCATAGAACTTCAGGAAAATGTGCAAAGAATTTCAGGGAACCAAGAAGTATAGAATGCATGTTTTGCTTAATCCATTATTTGTTATACGTATTTGCTTTTATAGCTAAATTTAGGAATAAAGTACCCTGTCTTAAGTTGGTTTATTTTAACACAATTGCAGTAGAACACATCCTTTCAAACCCGGAACCAATATTTAGTGGTTGAATAAGCATTGCATAGTATTTTTTTGCTTCGTTTTTAAAACACATCTTTAAATCCACAGGTCCAAATATTTGGATAATGAACCAAAAAATGATGCTTCGGCTAAAGATCTTTTTTGAAATGTGTTTGAGACAAATTGTGATGATGACTGATCAAACCTCGTAGTGCATCATGTTCTTCATCTGCAAACGAGCACTTCAAACATGTATCTACTAATTGTACCAAGTTAGTACAATAAATCCATACTTCATCCTCCATTGGGACAAACTTCAAAACAATAAATGTAAAAAAAACGGCTGAATATGCGCATCTCATTCGATGTTAAACTTTTGATGAAAGTAGCGATAATGAACTCTCTGACCAAAACCTAAACACCTAGAATGTTATAAATTAAATTTAATCACACCAAAAATTTATTTTATATACATTGTTGGGTAAATTCATAAATTGTCTCGTTTCAGCAGATAAACTCTAGGATTTTTCCAGGACACAAGGAAGGAACACCCATCCCAGTTTTTCCCTTTTACTAATTTCAGAGAGCGAACAATGGCGCTTAAACTTAGGCTCATGAGCCAGGACACAAGGTGGATATACCTTTGGCTTTCTCAAAGAAGCCAGGAAAAATGGAGTGACATTAACCTTCTTAGCAACGCCACTCCCAACGATTCACCTAAACCTACAAAATCGAGATGGAAGGACGGTTGTCCCCGTTTCCTCTTTCTTACGATCCGAAAATATTCGTTGATTAACTTATTCATTAAGTGGATAATTTAATTGCCGTTTAGTTTTGAATCTTCTTTTACCCCCAACGCTACACAGTGGGCCTGGCCGTTTTAATATTTTTGTCATATTACAGATATGCCACAAACATTAATTTTGCTAAGAAAAGTACTGGTTATAGTATTTTCCAGGATGCTTTTAATTACTGGCTGTGTGAGCGTTAGAATAGAATAGAATAGAATAGAAGGCCTTGATTTATTGAATAACATAGCTGGAGGAAGTAATTTCCAATATACGAGGGATCACGAGATATTTTCTGATGAAACAACAAAGGTCCAATGCCCATATATCATTTGAGACCACCATCAAGGGATTCCGCGCATGTCTGGGGGTTTACTGTACTTTGCTTTTTTTTTGCTAAAATATGCTGCCTTTCAACGGTCATAACTTTTGCTGGTGAAGTCGGATCGACACACTTTTTCTTCTGCAAAGTTGTTTGTTAAGGTCTGGAGAGTTTCTTGAAAATGCTTCTTGAGCAACCACATTTAAACTAAGGCAGTTATTTGAGTGGTTCTCAAAATATATCGAAATTTCAATTTTTGATGGCAGTTTGTGAAGAAAAATGCAAATCGCATGAGGTCAAAATACGATATTCGGTGGTTTTGGGGCCCAAGCTAACGGAAACTGGCAAGGAGCTCTGGGTCTCAAGACTTTTCTTCGGATTTTGTCGACTTACACTGGTTTTTACACCCAGTTCATTATGTACGATTCTCTGGCATAGGAATCCAAAAATTTCCTTTGCAGGTAGAAGATTCGCCTTTCTAATTGTGATGATGATGTTAGTCATGTTTATGGTTTTTTGTCGCTTCTAGGGGGACTCTTATGTTCCCTCACATTGGACTTGGGAATTGCTGAACACTTTTCAATGTTTTTCTCCCTATATTGGGGAGTTAACTCTGTGGAGTTAGGTTGATCCGATACTGAGGAAATGGCCGTGGTAGTGGTTTTATCCGTGGCATTAGTATTATTACCTGTAACCGTAATCCTCTAACGAGGATTTATTTTGGTCACAGATCAACTGCCTCTGTCTCCCACAACCGCCTTGACCCGTGTTTCATCAGTCTCCCTCACTTCCACCGATAAACGATTGAGCAGGTTTCTTCGGAGGTTGTTTACGGATCTGAGCGTTGCCGAAGTTGAAATCAAGAACAAAATTATTATTTTGTATTGTTTGAAGAGAAATGCCGTCAACAAGGAAAGTGAGTTCGACGTGTTGTTGGTTTATGACTTTGAGTCGGAGTACTCTCCATGCATCGATCACCAACTCTTCGTTCGGACCCAACGAGCGAATAAGTGAGATAATGAAGCTCCATAGCAACCATTTACTTCATACTAAGCATACTAAGAAAACTAAACTAAGAGAGCTTTGCATATTACCATTTTGGTCTCACGGTGGGAGTTCGCGTGTGCAAATTTTTTTTTCTGAGCCGGTAGTGCACTTATAGCACTGGACGAGGCCCCTACGTTTTTGGGATCTTCCTTTGAACGACTTCCACATTTTTCATTTAGCATTTATAGGTTTAGATTTTAAATATCTCTTGGTCTGCAAATTCCAAACTGTTTGAAAGAAACATGTCATTTTCTGCGTAATGTAACGCTCGTATATGGAATGCTACATTTGGCAAAAAAATTTATGGAATGTTTCATGTAAATTTCAGCCAGTTGACGCCTATATCAGGTCTTTTGTTTTAAAGATTACAAACAACCCAAGCAACCAAAAGTTCTGATAAAAGGGTGTTTTTGGCTTAACCAGCTAATCGAAGGATTATGATGAGAATTCTATTCAGCTTACTTTTTAAGTAATTAACCGAACTTTCAAGTTCGCATTCAATGATTAAGCTGCTAGCAGCATTCTTATAAACTTCGAAAGAAAACTTTGAAGTTCACAAAAGGTTCGTTCAAGAGTTTGTAGAGAATGCTATTCAGCTTAAAAAGTACCTCAAACGAAGTCAACAAAACCAAAAAAAAAGAGATATGTGTTCTATATTTTAGTTCTTGTTTTTGTTCTAATCCTGGAGCAAATTTATTTTTAGAGTGCTGTGTGTAATGAAATTATGATTGAGTTCAATTTGATGAATTTTCTTAGTTAAATTAAATTTTTCATAAATACTTAGCTAGTCTCGAACTCGAGTCCTCCTCTTTAAAACCGGGATACTTACCACTGTGCCATATGGACTGGGTGGTTTATGCTATGATTTTACTCGAAGCGTTGATTCCATGCATTAGTACTTTTTTGTTCCCTATAATCTTACATCGTTTTGATTAATTTAGAATCACGCTATGTAACGACTTCTCAGTTTGAGTGTTTGGGAATATAGCCATGTATTTCAAATAAGTAGCCGAAATAGGATTACCCTATAAGGTTAATAAGTCAGTACAATTACTTATATTGAGTCTTACCGAACAAGATCAATCAGACACTGCTGAATACCTTTGTACCAATATTGTCCTCCAGCAACTTTAAAAATTTCGGAAGTTGCTTGCCAGGATGTCTTCATAAGCGGAACGGGCGACCTTTTCCCGAATAAAAATTTACAATAGGATTACAATACAAAACCATAAAATTATAATTAGTTTTGTTGTTGAACTGTAAACTATACTGTTCATGTATACTTCTACTAAAACGATACTATTATCAGTATAATTCATAGACAATAAAGTCTATTCTAGCAAATATTTTACCAGTAAAAAAAATAAATGGTTTTTTTTTTAACTGTTCGAGAAAAACTTGATTGTTTTATCGTTAAGATACATAACAACCCTGCATTTCTATTGTAAAATCGTCATCAACAATAGATTCTATGGTGTAAAACAATAATTTTAAATGTTACCTTATCGTTGAGAACAATATAGCCTTTAGTATCTACCATTCTTTTATATGTTGTTTTACAATAGATTCGATCGTAGTTTTAATCTGATTTTAATTTGGGTTAATCTCCAATATTAGATTTATGGATTCGTGTGATTAGTTAATTAGTTTTGCGGGCCCAAAACCGAATGCACTCATTCAAATTCATTTAATGCAATGCAGCACTATATTTATCTATTTCAAATGATGAATATCAATAATTCAATGAGTCATCATCACTTTCCTGAAAATCTTCCATTTTGCTGTCATCGTCTTCAGTGAGGTCAATTGTCTTCGGACAGAGATTCAAATGTCTTGGGTAATCGGTCCCAATTTCTCTTTCGTTTGAAACATTTTGTGATGTGGTAGGCTATTGTTTTCCTATAAAGCAGGATAAAAAAGCATTCAAATAAAAAAAAAACTACATATTAATTAGCTTGTTGAATGACAGCTTCATTTTCCGCATCCCATTTAGCCAACAATCAATGTGTAAGTAGCGATTTGAAATTGATTAACTGTTGTAGAACCCCTAGTTCCGAAGTAAACCTTGCAGTCTGCACCTTGCCATGCACTCTTCCGCTTTTCAGTACCTTTTGGTACTAGTATCTTTGTTTTTGTTTTGATTCGCTATGTTGTTTTGACAGAATATTTGAGGGTGTATTGATGTGAGTTACGTTATTAGGGGCGAATATTCCCAAGCAACACAGCTTGTTATAAACAAGTTGAAAATACTGTCCAATGACAAATACATGCAATTAATAAGCAATTAACTTCATTTCATACTTTAATATGATAAAACAAAAGGTGAAAAAAAAATAAAACCTCATACAAAAATAAAACAGCGCCTGGTATGGGATTCGAACCCTAGTCCTTGGCGTGAAAGGTTTGTAGCTTCTTTACTATACCAAATCCGATGATTGAAAAGTCTATTCTTAGTATCTACGATTTGCTTTTCGTTGGCAATGAAACCACAATCTTGTACAACAAATCCATCCTTATGTCACAAAATATGTTTTGCAAAACATGGTTGATGTAATGATTTTTCAACAGTGTTTTATACTATCTATAAAATCTTGTCTTTTTTATGTTTTATAAATGTATAGAACGATGTTTTTACGAACAACTATAAGGAATAAATCACTCGCAGCATTGAAAAAAATAATTTTAGCTTAATCATAGTCAGAGAAAACTGGTTTGGCCCGTTGATCTTATAAAATATGAAAGATTCAAACCGTTCAGAACGTGACATATTTTGCAAAACACTTATAATATATTTATAAAACAAAATATTATAATTCATTCTAAAATGATGATTTTCTTTGAGTTAATTGGGATTGAGCTTGGGACCGATGTGGTAGTACTCCCTGAGCCAAAAAATATATTAATTTCCTTCATGAATATCCAGCCGCTGATTAAGCTAAAAGTTTTTTACGATGGTAATAAAATAAGCCGTTCTTTTTTAATGTTTTTTAAAATCCATTCTTTGCTCTTGTATCTTGTCAAACTTGAAGTACAACACCAGATCACTCTTCAAATGTAAACAATCATTTTACATTTTCTAAAGTTTTACTCAGAACTTTACGCGTACTTCGGAAAGTTGGAAAGTAATTCAAAATAAATGTTTTTTAAATTTTTGCGGTTGAAAAAAAAAGTTGTTTTTTTTTTTTTTTTTGTGTTTGTTATTTTTTTTTTTTCATTTTAATTTTTTTTTCTTTATTATATTTATTTTTGGGTGGGGTGGGGTGAGAAGAAAAAAAAAAATTTTTTTTTTTTTTTTTTTTTTTTTTTATTATTATTACTTTTTGAAATTGATTTTTTTTTGTCGGGGGGTGGTTTTTTTTTTTTATTAATCAAAAAAGTTACTTAAAATTAAATTTAAATTAAATGTTTCTTTTTCGTTTTCTGTTTTATTTTTTTTTTTGGTTGTTTGGGTGGTTTGTTTTGTTGGTTGTTGTTGTTGAATGGGGGAGAAAAACACTCTGTAAAAATTCATAATTTTTTTAATTATAAACTGATATCTTAGGCATATTAATTTCCAAAAAAAATCTTGTCATCTTTCTCTAAATCGGACGGCGAATAACCTCTAAATCTGGAGTTCTAGTTCTTCCAAAATGCTTCCTCTACTTCTGATTTTACCTGATAGCTTTTGCCGAAATTACTACGCTATAACTTAAACTGTGAGAAATTTAAACCCAAACTTATCAAATTCTTCAAAATGTTCAACGCAATCGAAATAAATAAAGTTCATATAGCAACTTAAACCTTTTTCTCACGCTTCACACCACAGTCATGGATATCGGAACGGAACGGAAATACAAACCCTTCCAGAATGATCGATTCCAGATCGAATTCATAAGGTCAACCGTCTTACAAATTAAACTGCTACTACCTCTGTGCAACCTTCCAAATAGGGAGATGCGATCGTCCTTAGCGCGTGACTTATTCATGATCGTTCAACGTGCGATCGTAAGCCGTTGGCGCGCATAGTTCATACCTTCCATGTTCTCATGTTGCTCGCCGGTTTCTAGAAATCACTCTTCCAATAGGAAACTCACGTTATTTTAAAAGGGAAACCAATCGGCAACGATGACGAAGACGACGACGACGACGACGACTTAGCACAAGAGTTGACGTAATCTCCTCTTTCGCTCGTGGTCGTTGTTGACCTTGCAGAACGACTACGGCCGCAGAATCACGATCGAGAAAGTTCGCAATTGGTTGTTGTGCAGATTCTTGAAAGATGACTTCAATCAACCCATGCTTCTCACATGAAATGATTCACCGTGCGTGTATGTTCTGCACTGTGCGATCGAAAACGGGGGAGACTTTTAAATTGGTCTGATGAGGAAGATTAGATGAACAAATCAAATGCGGGCACATCGCATTGCATACCGACGGTGAGCGGGGGAACAAACGAAATCAGCCACGGCGCGGCGGTCCGCCCCCACAGTAGAGGCCATGAAATAGGGCCTACGCGTGCTTGTGAAACGCGAGCTGGGAAAGAGGCGGGAAGGCGTTTCAACGTGTTTAGTTCGTTTGCCTTGCTAATTGAAGTGAATCATAAGTGAGTCGTTTGCCGGAAATTGTTATTTTGTCCAACATTTAATATATTTCATTAACCATTCACAATTAAGTTCGCTGGACTAATACCTCTTGCAAAGTGTTAAGTCATAAATAAACCCAAAGTTGGACGTAGATGACTTTGTCCGCATACCACTACATCATCTCCCTCCTTTGCGTTTGTTGTTTACATTGAGAGCTCACGCGAAAGAGCTGTTTAGTAAATCTCTCATCAAGCGTCTACTATTCCACATCGAACAAGTAGGTCTTTGCAGCGTGTATTCGAAGGCAGAGAAGGCAGGCGGAGAGCTAAGTTACCGCTGAATGAGTAGATTTGCGACGCGAGAGCCTACTTCGATGAGGTTAGAAATCACGGCAAGCTGAGCGTACTCGATAAACAGAATACAATCAGACGTCGTGCTAGAAGGTTGGTAATTCGAGCTGTTCCGCGTTTTCCCACTGAGATTCCCTTTGTAGGTGCTCTGATTTTTGAGTGCTTTTCTGTTGTGACGTTTCGTTTTTATTGTTATTACGGCAGTGCTCAAACAGCGTTTATCAACAAAAAATCCTACTACACGAATACAACGCCCCCGAATGTGGTAGCATTTTCATAATAACATCAAAACAGTTATGATATCGCCCATGGCATGAGTTGCCATAGCAGAAAGTGCAATTGCAAAGCTACTTTGATTGAATCGAAACAAAAATAAAACAGTGCAAAAGAGTGGTAGTGAATCATAGCTAAGGTGTTTCTGTTTGTGTTTGGCGCTGTGCGACTTGGCTGGATTTTTTCCTTTTTGGTTTTTTGGGGCGCTATCTTGAGAGGTTTCCAAGTGCCGTGAAGTAAAGGAGTAAAAGGTTTCTGCTAGTAGTTGGTGTGGTGGTGACTCATAGCTTCAGGCGAGAAGAAAGAAGTCGTTCGTTACTTGCGGTTATGCCGATTGCCGCGAGTTTCAACTACAACGGTTTTGCTATGGTTGGAGGGCACACCAGCTCGTAGAAAAAAGTGGAGAAATACAGTTTGAGTTGGGTCTCTGGCAAATGAGCCCGCGTTCACTGGGGCTCGATATCCAGGCGAATGGGTTAGGTCAAACCGCAAAGTTGTCGGTGCTAGGCGCTTGGTTGGATTTGATGGATTGTACTGTTAATTAACACTAGAAATGTATATACACGGACGGAGTGATAACAGAATGACTGCAAAGACCTTATCTTTGATTGGTCACGTTTAAGATTTGTTAAGACCGTTTGTATACGACTGTTTTGAAACATTTAGAGGTATTTAATCAATCATAGGTACTGCATGCACTGAACCCTTGATGTTTCTATATTGATATTTGCCGTTCGGCATTCGCATATTCCTAGTTCAGTTCAGCATTCAACATTGCAATGATTATTAGAAAGCAGTTCACTGATTAAAAATGTATACATATTCTGTTTAATATAGAAGAACAACAAAGCGCGTCATAGAATGCGGAAACTTTTTTAAACAAAGACCAAAGAATGTATGTATAAACTTTTAGAACTTTGAAAAACATCGAATCAAAAAATTGAACTAAAATTGATAAATTTTCTAATGAAGAAAAAAAACGGTGAAAAGCAAGTGTAAATTTGATCAAACAGTAGAACTTGGTGAGACCATTCAAATTATAAGAAAACGCTTTAGATCACTAGGTTACTTTACTTAACGATGATCTCTTTTATGCTTTGTAGTTCATAAACCATGTTGATCATCAACGGACATGTTTTTTTTTTTATTCAAGAGTCTATTCGTTTCTAACTTGTGGGCAATCTTGATTATATGTACCTCGATTTTATGTACGATAAGGCCTATATCCACTATAATCCGGTCAGTTAAACAAATAATTTCGCATTATATCAATTGCAGTTGTTTATTTCAGATTCAACAATTCACGAAGTCAAAACATAGTTATTCGGTATTTGCATAAGATTTTGAATTTGGGTTATTTGGGGGTTTGAGATTTAGAACGGGGGGGCCGTGGATGGTGAATTGGTTGAGAATGTTTGATATCTTTGATTCCATGTTTCTTTCCAGAATGCTTCGAGTTCATCAGAGCTAGATATCTCTCGATTGGACGTAACTCTGGACAATTTATTATAATCACTTGATTTACTTCGTACCACTTCAACACAGCCAAATTGGACCAGAACAAATGTTTTTCTTTGTGGTTTTTGATGGAGGGTAGCAATCGCTTCTGCAGGCACCCTTTTTTCTATATCTCCTAGTTGATTGTGCCTGTAGTGACGAAAGATTTACTCTTTCTGCCACACGCGCAAATTGCTTGCCAAACAAGGCATTTTCTCCGAAACTTCGATGCCTTCTCCGTCCTGAAATGCACAGCTGTACCATTTCTGGTTTTAGCTGAATAGAAAACCAGCCCTGGAAGTTGCTTGAAATCCCCCAGAACATAAGTTTCACCGTTCATAAAAACGCACGAAAACTCCGTCAAGTATTTTGTCGTTGCGATTTGGAACTGTTTTTACTTTATACGACTTCAGCCCCAAAGGCTGTTTTGATTTTCGGACAAAACAGGTAACATTCGTGTTTTACGAACCACCGTTCGAACAGAGAGATTCTTACAATATCCTCTTCACCTTTCGGTCCACGACAGCATCAGCTCATCCATTGTTTTAATCACTTCTCGGTTTCCTCTCGACCGTCAAATGTTCCGAAAATGATTTGAGTTCGCCGTTAGCGGTGGATTTAAGCAAATCCATTTTTTTGCATGTTTCCATATTGACAAGTCAGGTTTTACCCTACGTCCGTACAAAATCCGCTCGCGAAAGTATTTTTTATTCGTCGCCACCTTGAACACCAATCATAGTCTTTTTCATCAAAGACTCCCAGCTGTACCTCAGCCAAAATTTTCACTCCTACGTGCAATATTTCAAAAGGTCAATTCCCCATACACTTATCATGAAGATCTAGGGGACGTTTCTTCTGTTGGATGACGTTTTTGTTTTCCGTGATTGGTTTACCATTTTAGGGAATTTAGAGGCATTGGAAGAGCTTAGTTTCGAATACATAAGTTAAAATCGCATTGTTGTGGAATGTTTTTTTTTTAACGAATGCACTACATGTTAACTCTTCTACTCTTTTATTTATAAATCAAATATATATCATGTAGACTGATGAAAAATGATTAAATTGTAAGCGTATCGTATTCGATATATAACGTTGTCGACACTGCTGTGCTGCTAACATAAAGGGTGTCCTACATCAAATTGCATCACGGAAAAAACGCTGTAGAATTACCTAGTTGACCGATCCTTTTCAAGCATTCAGACAATAAAATATAACCCATTAATAAGTTTTTAGCATATTTATTTCATTCAACTTCAATACCATAACCGTACGCTCGCACCTTACGCTTAACTCCACCCATTAGGTTCTGTAAAACATCTGGCTGCAGCTTCTTCTGTACGGAAACCCACTTTTTCTTCATGTCTTCCTTAGATTTTACCTCCTTGAGATGCTTCCATAGTGTCTGCTTCATAATACCCCGGTTTTTTTTCCCGATGGGCCTTAGTTTCGGGTCGTTGAGGGGATTCATGTCCTTGGGTACGAAAGCGACCCCGTTGGCTACGTGCCACTCCACGACAACATTTGATTTGTGGCACGAAGCTAGATCCGGTCAGAACATCGTAGGACCCTCATTTTGCTTCAACAGAGGAAGCAGACGCTTCTGTAGACACTCCTTGAGGTAGATCTCCACGTTTACAGTCCCGCCCGGATGAAAATAACCATACAATAATATAAAATAACATTAAAATCTATTTCCGACCATGAATCTCATTGTTCATGAATCAGATAAATGAAAAAGGCATGTTGTCATTATAATAGATTAACTATTCACTTGTGCTAGGATTTTCACAATTGTGAAACAATACAATCAATAGTAATTGACTCAAATTTGTTCGGATTTTAACAATACATAACAACCCCCCTTTTCTATTTTCGATGCATCAACTTACATTAGATTCTATTGTGGAAACAATAACTCATATTGTCATCTTATCGTTGTGAACAATACTATTATTTGTACATACTATAGATATGGTTACAATACATTTAATTGTAAACCTATGAGATTTTTTTTTTCGGGCGGTAGTCACGAACGGCGCACTCCGTTTGCCACATGAGCAAATCACCTGCCAAATCGTGTATTTCTTGTCAAACTTTGAAAGTTGCTGCTCCCTTACTTCTTCCTCCGGAACATCAAACTTGTGCTAGACGATGAAGAACAGTACTTCCGGAAGCTGCCGGAAGTCATCCATGATGAGTCAATGAGGCTTCGTCAGCATCTGGGTGTACAGTTTCCGGGCCCGTGACTTTCCAACCGCATTTTGCCGTTCGTTACGATTTGGAGCCTTCTGCACTTTGTACGTATGCAGTCCCTACCAGTCCTTGACTCTCTGAACGAAAGAGTTGGACAGATTCAACGTTTTGGCCACATCCCTGTTCGAAGCATTGGGATTCCGCTTAAACGCTTTCACGACACGCTTCTGATCCTGATCACTAATAGAACATCCATTCTGTCCGCATTTCCCCTTCTGTTCGATGCTCAGAGTTTCGTAGTAACGTTTAATCACACAACTCACCGTTGACTGCACGATTCCGGGTTGTTTTCCGATGTCCCGATGAGAGAGTTGAGGATTTTCCAGGTGCTTGCGCAAAATCAATTTGCGACGTTGCTTTTTGGGTGACGCAATTTTTTCCATTTTTTTAAAAACTGACAGCGATGAAAATACAACAAAAAAAAAAAACACTAAACTATTTCCACCGAAATTTTGAAGATAAAAAACCCAATGGGAAATTTTCTACAGCATTTTTTTCGTGATGCAATTGATGTGGGGCACCCTTTAGCACTTCTGCTGCACTTCTGGAGATATCGTGGTTGAAGTGTGTTGTTCGGGAATGAATGATGATTATGATGATGATGCTAATGTTGTGTGGTGCTGCTAGATCCTCTATTTTGTCATGATGCTGGATGCAGAACTGTTCGATTATGAATGACTATACGTCAAGATGAATACTTTTTTCCAAATATCAATCCTAGCGGTGCTTTGATGGTTCATTCGTGATGATTAACACGTTTTGGGTGTTTTTGACGTAGGACTACGTTTCTCTTTTTAATACCAGGTTTCATTTCGAAATTTTGAAAAATGGGAGCGTTACGCTAAAGTGTAAGGTTTTTGAACGCTAATAACTCTCGTTCGACTGAACAGAATGATTTCATTCATATAACATTAGATCAGAACAACTTACAAATTTTATGCATTAAAATTTTAATTTTAATATATTTTACATAGTTGTTCCGAATCTTCCGCAGGGACACCATTCTGGTCCATGTTCCGGTCAAAACTGTGGTTCTATTCTAATGAGAATTAATGGTTTTGTAAAAACTGCCTTACTATTGGACCAGTTTTAAGAACTAAAAGCTCTCACAATATAAAAAAACTTCTTAGGTGAAGCCATATGGAGGAGGTGGACCGGTTCCCGGTTTCACTCGCTTTTACTCAGCCATATTCAAAATAAAATTTTGGATAATATTTTATTTACGTGTGCATCCGAAATAAGAAAGCAAGATATTGTTATATTGATGAGTGCGAGCTTTTTGTGAAATAACTGTAACGATGATTCAATTAGAATGTTTGGCAGCTTTTCACAAACCGGAAGTCACCATCTTGGTTTTCAAAATGGCGTCGGACTTCGATTTCCGGCCTCTACACGACGTCTTCGTTCCTAGAGTATCCATATTGTAGACTATTTGACAATTTTTCACAAACCGAAAGTCGCCATCTTGGATTTCAAAATGGTGTTGGACATCGATTTCCGGCCTCTACACGATGTCCCTGTTCCAAAAATACCCATATTGTAGGATATTCGGCGATTTTTCACAAACCGGAAGTCGCCATTTTGGTTTCCAGAATGGAGTCGGACATCGATTTCCGGCCTCTACACGTCGTATTCGTTCCGAGAATATCCATATTGTAGACTATTTGACAATTTTTCATAAACCGGAAGTTGCCATCTTGGATTTCAAAATGGTGTTGGACATCGATTTCCGGCCTCTACACGTTGTCCCCGTTCCAAAAATACCCATATTGTAGGATATTCGGCGGTTTTTCACAAACCGGAAGTCGCCATTTTGGTTTCCAGAATGGAGTCGGACATCGATTTCCGACCTCTACACGTCGTCTTCGTTCCGAGAATTTCCATATTGTAGACTATTTGACAATTTTTCATAAACCGGAAGTCGCCATCTTGGATCTCAAAATGGTGTTGGACATCGATTTCCGGCCTCTACACGTTGTCCCCGTTTCAAAAATATCCATATTGTAGGATATTCGGCGGCTTTTCACAAACCGGAAGTCGCTATCTTGCTTTTCACAATGGTGTCGGACGTTGCATAATATGTGAACAGTCCCTCCACAGCACACCATTGATGGCTTAGGTTAACTGAACACCGAGGAAACTAATCTTCTTCATGACACACCAAGTATCCAATAATGTTTTTCGCGTTTTTTTACTCTTTCATTGTATGTACATCCTCAGAAAACACTTAGGATTTTTGGCTCGCGTTATTTCAAAAATAGTTCAAAAAAACCGTTTAAAAAAACCTGTAAAAAAAGACTTGAGTGTACTCGGATCAGACTGCTTTCCCCCAACCTAATTGACGTTCCACACTCACCAGATCTTGCTTTACCGGATCCACCCACCTTGCTCGCTGCGCTCCACGTCTTTTTTTTTTAGGTCAATCCAAAAGTCAGAACCAGGTCAGATCTGGTTGCTGTGTTCGCCGTAGAGTTGGGCGAGCTCGTCGTTCATCTTTCGCCGCCATAAACCGTTCTGCTGCACATTGCCAAGGATGGTCCTAAACACGCTACGTTCGTAAACACCAAGTAGCCGATGCATGCCGATAGACAGCGTCTCCGGGACCATTTGGATGAGTTCAGCTCCGATTCCATCTTTGTCAGCCGCCTTGTTATGTTTGACCTACTACTCCCAGCGTGGGAGCTGGTACAACCCCTTTGTTCGCCGTGCTAATGTAGTCATTGAGGATTATTCCGAAATTTAAAGTAACTCCTGTCAAGTGAAAAAGTCGCAGTGACGTGACTTTCGATTTGATTTACCCAGAATCACAATCACCCTCTGTATAACCAACACTAACATCAAATAACAGGTTTGCTAATAAATCTTAAGAGTTTGAAAGTTATTCCGAAAGTGACGTTCTACTCTTCTAGGCAAATTAAATGAAGAGTCAAATCATCGGCAAGCAGCATATTGTACGTATCTTCTTATGCTTCCCAGTAGAACCGCTAACTTGATACTTTTAAGAATACGGAAGCGAGCATAATTCCTAGAAATTTGAATATTTCCGGTGCGGTCACATGGAATCGTGTATCTCCAGACGCAGTCTGTGTCAGATAGGCAACGGAACATTTGAACGGCAGACCATATGTGTTTCGAGCAGAGATCGCTGAGAATTGGTGAATGTCCTTCCAGAACAATAGCTGCATTCCCATCCAATCCAGTGTCTGACCCTCCGCTTCTTTCTGCTGCTTGAGAAGCATTCTTGTGATTAGTCTCGTCCAATGTTGCACACGATATTCACTCGTTCGCCGAAACCGGAAGGGTCGTTGTCCGAGTCACTATCTCCGGCATTCACGTCGCTGTCTCCACCGCTCGGGGGCACGATGACAAAGGCGATTTCATTTGTTGATAATACCAGATTTTCGAAAGCATTCTCGTCCAAATCAATCAGAAAGTTGTACAGCTCGTCCGGATTATCGGGAAGCTTGTGTATCCTATAGAGAGAAAAATATAGCGTGGTTGCCCAGCGTATGAAATTTCATACGCTCAAATGTAAATACCGGTTTCACAATTTTCTTCGGATCTTGTGGTAGATATCTAACAAAGCGACTTAAAAAAAAACCTGAAAATAGTAGAAAGGCTCGCATTAACATTTGTAGATTTCATTTAGACTGAGAGAAGTCTATAAATCTAAATGTGCACTCTTTTAATGTTTGTTGGCATTCTATTCAAATAATTGAAATTACAGAAGAAATGTTACGTGATTGTAAACGGAAATGTTTGTTGCTTCAACCGTTTTTGTTTGTTTGTTTTAAACAGCATTTCAGTTTAAATCATACTAAAATTTGTTTGAAACAAACCATAAGCGTTGGTAGAATCAACCAACAAATCTGTTTGTTTTCGTAGCTGTCATAATGAAACAACCAACATAATGGTAAATTTAAACGGATGTCAGTTGAACTTAACTGCTTAGTTCCCGAAACAATTGCTCCCAATTTTAGTTTGTTTTAACCACCGTAGGTGCCCAATTCAACGTGAAATCCCTGTTAAATGAAACTAGAATATGTTTGCGTTTACCAATTTTTTTTCTCAGTGTATCCTATGCAAAGCTACCGAATTCTATTGTGCTGAAGGTTTCAGAACGTCACACATTGAGAAGTATAGTGCGCCATTTAAAAGTGAAGTAGGCTGCCATTTTATTCACGTCTCACTAGCTTTCGGATGTTTTTCAAGTGCTGAACATTTCGGAGTGTTCTTATAATTACGGTTTTTAAATTATTCAATCTTTTGCTAGTATTCTAAGTCTGTAAGAAGGGTAAAAATATCCACCATTTAACATTTAGAAAAAAAATATCATAACAACATATCGTAAATACGTTCAATTGATAATTTGTTCTAGGATTCATTCGATTTGACAGAACCAGTGAGCCAAAATTATCGGGGTACATTGACTTTACTCTGGAGCTATCAAGTTGTTACCGGGTTGTTAGATTTAGTGTAAAAGTTTGAACATTCATTTTCGCCAACTTCTTGTTAAAAGTAAAATCAGCTTGTGTTTACGGTATGTCACTAAAAAAGATCCATTGGAAAAAAAAAACATCCGTCCTGGTGAGTGTGAGCTTTTTAGTGGAATACCTGTGTAACTAGAAAATGGGAAGAAAGATGAGTAATTTCAATTTAATTCCAACTACATTTATTGCCTTTATCCAGTCGAGTATTAGTACACGACACTGAAGAAGTCTGCACATTGTAGACGAAATACGCGTATCTGTCAAGATAAGCAATCAAAGTAGTTGGAATTAAATGAAAATTCTAATCTTTCTTCCCATTTTCTAGTTAAAAAATCTGTGTACATCCAATTTCCTAACTCCTTGTGAATCATGCTTTTGACATTCGTTTGATTACATCCATCACAAATATTTGCTACTGTTGTGAGAAGTAGCGAGAAGAAGCGAGTTGTGCTCAAGTGACGAGTTTTTTTAAGAATCGAGCATGGGAGGAAAGAAAATAACACTTCAATTTCGAAATCGTGAAAACTGTATTCATGAATCTGGTAAATCTACATTATCGATTCTCGGGATTCGGGTGTCGGGATTGTGATGATGTGAAGAGCTGTAATATTACTTGGTGGATTACTATGCTGTGATACTATTATTCTTGAATAGATTCTTGATCAATGGAGCTTTAGATTAGAGTCAGAACAACACTTCCAAAGTGCACGACTTGCACGTGTCATTATAATCATGAAACCACGAATAAGTGTCATGAATTCATAGAATAATTTAAGAGTTCGTTTCATAAATGTTTTATTCCTGAAAACAGAACCGGATTTGTTACCGTGTATCAGTGAGGGCAAAGTGAAAAGTCATTTTTTTTTCTTGATCAAGGCAATGAAAATAATACTACTTTTCACTATGCATAGTAATCGCAAGATAAAAAAATAATTTGCTATCAAATTTGAATATCTTTTTTTTTATTTGAAAAAAAAAAACAAAAACTTTGCTCATGCCTTGTTCATACTACAGAGTTAAAACATTTTGTAAAGGTTGTCAAATAATTTCTACAAGAAATTCGTCATCAAGATAGGCTTATAACATGTTATAACTGCTCCGTCTGGCCAGTGTTTTATACCCCGTTCACACTAGAACATATATTATTACGTGATACAGAGTTTCTTGATATCAAATGTCATGTACGTTATTTTCAGTGAAAACTAAATGTATAGATGCTGATATCAAGATAGTCTATAATATTAGTTGTAGTGTCAACGGAGTGTTACTGTTCAATTAATGACAACAAGTGTTTCTTAAAAAGAACGATCTCGGGTTTGCGAAATGTTTGCCACCGATTATAGTTATTTTGTTTTAATTTCAAATTGAAATGAAACACTTATATAAATGCATTGCAATCAAAGATTAACACTTTTGAAACAAACCAAAATAGGGCACTGAAAACAAATCCGGTGAGAATTAAAAACAAACCATACACAAGAAACAAAATCCACTTAAAACCGATAATAACCCAGCAGAAATATACCGCTATCCACATTCAGCTACCCACAAAATAACTCAACGCCTAGGAAAACTACAAACCCAAGAAAAAAAAAAGTGCAAAAACTTCATTCATCTAGCGTTTTTCTTATCTCTATCCGCACCGTCATCTCCGCAGCAAGTGCGCATATTTTCATCGTTTACTTCCCGCGTGCGCATACATCTACAAACGGAAATTTTTGCACGGAAGATTAAATGGAAAAATTGAAAAAAATTAGGCCATCGCGATGGTAACCAGCTTCAACGCGAATGCGCCTACTGCGATCGGGCTCGGTGTTTGCCGTTCAATTCGAACGCAAATTACAATAAAAGGGAAATTAGTCGGTATGATTCGGACAATTTTCGCGATATTGACTCTCGATTTGCTCCAATTCCGCTCGGAACTTTCGCTAGGAATAGCCACCACATCACTTGTCGCGTGTTTGCCATCTGGAGTAAGTGCACTCGCGTTGGTGAAAATCAGCCTGTGAGTGGGATAATTGTTGCATTTAAAAAAAAATGAGCGGAGTAGTCGGGGCACAATTGAATCGCAACTCCGTCGCAGCCTACTTGGTGGCGTTGGTTGTTGTTGTTATTCTGGCACCACGCAGTTGGCCTTGTTTCCATCTACGGCCATTGACGACGACGACGACTATGCTGACGATGCCTACTATGGGTAGGTAGATCAACTTGCAATGACTTCCCCTTCAAGAGATCATAGGAAGTAGTTCCGTAAAGGAGAAATAGAAATTTCTCGACTGAATGGGCGAACCTTGAAATCGTAGAAAGAATAAATAAATGCTGCCTAGAGACAGTTGGTCGTTTAAAAGAGGGGAATTGTGCCTCCTAGTACGATGAGTATTTGGGTCGCGTCGGAAGCATCACAATGCCAGCATTGTTTAGTTCGACAAGCGCACTTTTTCCTATATTGGGGCTCGGATTTTTCGGTTTCAATTTCATCGGCATCGTCAATGGCGGTCGTCGTCAAGGTAGCTTGCAATAACATAAACATAAGTTACATGAGAGAAACAAAAGGTACATGCTTCAAATCACGAAGAAAGTGAAAATCATGAGTTTGCGAAACTCATCAATTGTCTAAGTATTGATTATGTAAAATTGCTTTGTGGTAATTCGAATTATAACAAGTCGCTGTTATTTTTCAAATATCATCGTACTAAACGACGAAATGAAAAGAACAATTCACAGCTACCAACTGCCAACAAGTGGCAAATCTAGCATCTAATTACATTTCAACAGATAGGAAGAGCCTAAAAACGAAAAACGAGTGAAAACGACTCGCAGTTTAATCATCTCTCAAAAAATGTGGGTCATCGAACTGAATGAGCGCGCGGGCCGCCGCCGCCGTCTTCGATGGATGAAGATCTCTTCAATCAGCGCCTTCTGTGATCGTTGCATGGAATATATACACACATATGTATGGCGAAACGATGACTACAGCCGGTATTGAACCCGGGAAGAAGACCAACACGCTACCGATCAAAAACGATGACGACTACGTCGGGCCAGGTGTATAGTTTGAAAGTGGGTAAAAGTTGCGATAAAATGCACAATTTGATGTCGTTGGTGTTTTGGCTGCTGGGGGCTTTCGCCTAACGTTTCTGTTTCTTTTCCTGCGGAGGAAGTGCGAAGAAGAATGACATTCGGTCTCCAGTCTCGGCGTAGTCTCTTAAAAATAATCTTAATCACATGAGCTGTAAATGACAAAAGATTTAAATTTAGTGTCATGTAAATCAATTAATGATTGAGTTTTAAATTCCAATAGATGGTAAACCAAAAATATTGGTTGTCAACAAAACTATTGTTGAGAAGAAAGATTAGTAATTTCCATTTATTTCCAACTACCTTTATTGCTTATCTTGACAGATACGCGTATTTCGTCTACAATGTGCAAACTTCTTCAGTGTCGTGTACTAATACTCGACTAGAAGTCTGCACATTGTAGACGAAATAGGCGTGTCTTTCAAGATAAGCAATAAAGGTAGTTAGAAATAAATGGAAATTACTAATCTTTCTTCTCATTTTCTATTGGCTGTCACTTGAAAGTAAACACAATATGATGCGAAATAATGTCTTGTGATGCAATATATACGTCTATTCCGTCGTCTGAAAAAGGGGACATAACGCCTCCTTCCGTCTTTTTTTGTAGGAAATATGGAATACATTAACCTGATCCTAATCCACACAAAATGAGGTAGTTATTATTCTGACGCCGGATTTTTCTTTCTATGTACAACGAAAGCAAAACGAGTTAAGAAAGTATTTCATAACACGCCGCTGTAGGAAAAGTAAATTAACATATCAGCAACGAACGAAAAGTGGGGAGTCACATGAAAAATTATTTCCACGTTGGAAAAGCTCAACGCACTACATTGATTTGCTTTTACGACCGAAAACCGTTCGTTGACTGCGAGGGCAAGGCTTGCGCCACTATTTCCTTCAACTTGACTTTTGTTGCCGAAAAGAACGAGAGGTTTCTGGTATTTTTTATGACCACTCAGCCCTACCTACAGCCAATCGATTCGAATAATTAAGAACACATCTAGGGTGAACGGTTTTGGTTAACCTGGATAAATCTGACCGTTTGTGTAAGATTCGGAACAACTCGTTAAATGGAACTATTGAGTTGGAATAGGTAACGAACGTGAAGTGATTGTTCCGCACAGTGTGTGTTTTTTGAAGAACCGAACAAAGTAATCTGCGCACGTGCTTTCAGGAGTAGAGCTTGGCTACTCTAATAAACATTAATGTGAAAACAAACATGCAATATATCAGCACTACCTATCTCATAAAATACCAATTCATGTTTCATACGGACATACGAAACAAGCACGACAAGTATTGAAGGCATTTCCCGCTTATTTTCCACTCCATATATTTTCCTCTTGCTGTCTGCCATCGGTCAAATGGTGGGCACAAATATGCATCAACAACCAGCAATGTTTAATCTGTAGCATTATTGAAATCGACAAACTACATGAACCGAAGGCGGATGACCCAAGCAAGAGAGCGCGAAGAAAATTTTCAATCATCCTACCTTCCAATGGACAGCGTCGGCAGTAACGGGGCAAGTGAACGGATGATGGTCAGATTAGTCTAAATTATGTAAGGTGGGCTTTGGTGCTTGGGCTTTGGATTAGTAGAGCGAGACGGATGCGTTTTATATTTTGGCCCCTATCAACCCGCTCGTAATTGTAGTAGGCGTAGACGTTCCAGCAAATGACAATTTACTATTATTGACAAACGAATGTTCACGACAATCGTTTCACCTGACAATACACCCGATAATCTGCAATCAGGTCAACGGTTGCCTCATGAAAATACATCCATCACAGTCCGAACCGGATTAGCACTCAAATCGATTCGTGCAGGAGTTACCCCCCAATATTGTAGTAAAGCGCAATTCCTCCCCATCAGCCTTTTATCATCCCATTCGAATCAACCTACATTTCCTGACCAATTGTAACGAATTCTTCTTTTTATATTTCTTCCACAGAACCTCTTATTTCGTGCTCAGCTCTGGACATTGTGATGAATCGTGCTCTATAAATTTATTAACTTGCGGTCACACGACGCAAACCAAGTGCAATAATAGACCGTTCGAAAAACTGATCAAAGGAAGCCACACGTGCGGCAGTGCTTCAGTGTTTAGAATGTATGGCATTTGAAATGCATGTCTGTCAGATCACGTAAGGTGAAACAACAAAACAAGGGGAGAAATTTCCAGTGCAATTAACGTTCAACGAGTTTTTTTTTACGGGTTTGAAATTTAGTGCAGTGCTACGAGGAAATAGTTTGGTTCTGATCAATTCTGTTTATACAAGTGGTTAGAAGTTACCAAGAATAGCAACATAAGATGGAGTTCCGGTTCAACTGTCATCCTCTGTTTCGGCAGCGCATCGTTCGGATTAACAACTCACTCCTGCCGACTGGATTCGTGGCGCAACACAGGCGAGAAGCTCTGTAAGTAGAATTGCACATTTCATTTCACATAAGGCTTGGGGAAAGTGCTCTAAGAAATTATATTTTTCAGTCACTCAAGCAAAAAGTCTTATGCTTCAAGAAATATGTCATCCAGCGTATTTAGATATGCGTTCGTGCACAATCAGAAAGAACCTCCAAGGTATCTCATTAAATGCAGCTGACTTCATGACAACACAACATCTCAAACCAAACAGTGCGAATACAGGTCCTTATTGAAATTAATTGATTCTTTTAAGTGGTTTCAGCTTGGTTCCTTACGTGTTTTTTTTTTCGTCTGAGACACTAGAAAGCCTTTTATCGAATCGGTGATTTAACTTCGCAATCGCTGTCTGCAAATTGCTTCCGTTTGAATAATATGCCTGGAGTCAAGTTCTTCAGGATGGAGAGTGTATGAGCGATTGTAAAGTCAATTGGCAAACTCGGCTGCTGCGATTAAGGTCCACATCCTCATGACTTCATTCAGATTAAAAAATGATGATAGTTTGTACAAGTGACATCTTTTGCCAACTAATGTGCGATGTTTCAGTTCTTTTTCAGGAACAATGTGTTACTCCTTAAAGAATCACTCCACCTAATTTTGCACTTTATGTGTAACATAACATACAATGGATTTCATCAATCCTAAATAGTAATTTCGAACTCCAACCTTGGAACTGATAGAAGTTTAATCACCGACACTTTTGTTTTCATAAAGGCGAGACTGCAGCGTACTGTTCCGTTTCGGGGCATCATCGAAAAAACGGAATTATCCAAGATGAAAGGCTTCACGGCTTTCCTATACTGTTACAGCACTTTAGAATCCCCATCGTTTCGTAAAGATCGAAATAATGATTCTTTCGAAATCCTTTCGGTTCCATCTGTGGAAACTTAGCAGCAACTTCACCCGCATTCAAGTTCTTCACAACTTGTGTTGAGCTTGGAGAACATGTTCATCTATCAAAGGGTGTTATGAGCACTACTATTGACGGTAACCGAACAAACTGGTTGTGGTGAATTCCACAGGTCCGGTCCTTCATGAAAAATGGAATTCGTCTAGGTTTCTTCAACGTGTGCATCAGCATCCCAAATAACCCCAAAATATATCGGGCATATTTGGGATCATCATGACACCTAGCGGGAGCAACTATAAACAAACAGCTTCAACTCTAAATAGACGGTCTCATTTATCAACTACAAATACTCTACAATTTTTGCTCCTCATACATCATTAATTGTCTTCATACTCTTGAAGTCTCAGTGCAAAATATTGCTCATAACAGAACCTGGCCAACGAACTTATGTGGAAAAATTTGCTTTTTGCACAATTTTCAACTTTAGACGGTTGAAGGTAATTAAACTACTTTAAACAGAATTGTAAATGGGGTAATGTAATTTAGAAATGGGGCACTTTCAAATGCGTGTAATTCTTAAACTTTTCTTTAGATCAAAAAACTCATTAGCCGGCGAACACCTTCTCCAGTCATGGTTTTGGCTAGCTGATTCCATCAATTCTTCATCAGGCCAATGTCACTGGTGACTGCTTCCATCATCTTCAGTTTCTACAAAATCATCGCCCAACACTTCTCTTATGGTCGGAACTGAGGACAATTTGGTGGATTCAGCTCTTTTGGGATAAACTGGACCCCATTATCGTTGTACCATTGTTTGCAATCTTGCATACGCCATACAACAATGTTCGCAATCTTTCATACAACAGACTAGATTCAGACGTTATCTGGCTTAAATTTACATGAAATCTCCCATAAATTTCAGCCAAATCTAGCGTTCCCTTTATGTGCATTGTACAACGCAGAAAATTACATGTTTTTTTTTAAACTGTGTAGATGCTTGGCAAAATCCAATCTCGCTTGAATGTGCTTCGGGGTGAGGTTAGATTTTTTGGAATTCTTTGTACAGAATTTGGAATTCTTTGTACAAAATTTGAGCAACACATCTCTTCATTATGGGAAGATTAAGTTTCTAATTTGTTTTTGAAGTATTGAACCTTTCAGTCTCTCCAAGCTGTGTAATACAGTTCCGTTCTCGATTGGAAATTTTAGAGTTTCGTCTTCCATATGCACTCCACTGTAGATTGTACGCAACACCTTCCGTTCAAAGGCACCAAGGGCCTGAACGAGCAATGTCCATATTTCGTGACCATAGAAGACTACGGGTCTAATAAATGTCTTGTAGATGAACAACTGTGTAGTTTGAAGAACTTTGTTAGATCTTCGAAATTCAAAAGGCTGGGGCTCGTTATCGGCGGTCATCAATAAGCCCAGATACTTGAATTCGTCTACAGCCTCGATTTCATCAACGTCAATCTGAACTCGTGATAAGTGGCTAACATTTTCTTGGTAGGTACTTTCTTCCCCTCATGTATTTTGTTTTCAACGCAATAATGACAATCTATCCCACAGCCTTAAGTTTGATGTACGTTTCTCTGTATATATCTCAAAGTTGCGTGCTACAAAATCAACGTCGTCGGCGAAGCCAAAAAGTTGGACGGAATTCAGGAAGATCGTACCACTCATGTATATTCCCGCTCTTCGAATCACACACTCCAATAGATCATTGCACGATGGCGTCATCAATACAGTTTTGACAGTTCAGGGAGCTTGTATACGCGGACTTAGAATATATCCGGTAAGATCGGTTTGAGATTGCGAGCTCTAAGCCCTCTACGATTGAAGTAAAATAGCCGGAAAACAGACACCAGTGCTTATTTTTACATCATTGCCTGAATTTAATCGTATAGAAGCTCCCTGAACTGCCAAGAAAGTGACGTTAACACATTCCGTGCAATGATCTATGCAATGTTAAATAGCAAACACGAAAATCAATCACCTTGCCGTAACCCTCTTCGAGATTCGAAGGTACTCGAGAGTGTCATTGAGACTCGGACGACACATATCACTCGATCCATCGTTGCCTTGACCAACCACGTTAGTTTTTCTAGAAATCCATATTCGTGCATGATCTCGGTCGATTGTGTAGTAAGCTGATTTGCAATCGATGAAATCGCGACATTTCTGCAGCACTTGGCGCATCGTGATAATCTGGTCTGCAGTAGCGCGGATACTCTTGAATTCGGCTTGATACCACCCACGAATTTCTTTGTAATTGGTGACAAATGACAGCATAGAATTTTGGAGAACAACTTGTAGTCGGCGCTCAGTAGCGTGATTGCACGATAGATGCAGCAATCCAGCTTGTCACCCTTTTTTGAAGATGAAACACATGATACCTTCCATCCAATCCTCCGGTAAATGCTCTTGCTCCCAAATATTGGTAATTACCTAGTACAGCACCCTTAACAGTGCTGCACCACCGTTTTTTTTTTAAAGCTCGCTTGGGAGTTGGTCAACACCAGCAGTTTTGTTATTTTTTACCACTCCTCAATTTCTTGGTGGGTTTTGGTCGGAATCCTGTGATCTTCTGCGCGTGTTCCTAGATTTATTGCCGTGCCATCTTCGTTTGCTGTAACATTGCCGTTCAGTTGCTTATCAAACTTCTGCTCCCTCATCTGTTAGAAGGTTACCTTCCAAGTCTTTGCATATATCGGCTTGAGGTACGCGAGCTGCTCAACTTTGCGCGAGCTGTTCAACTTCTCGTAGAATTTGCGTGTGTGCCGTTAGCACGGTACAGTGCCTCCATTGCTTCGCGGTCTCTAAATTGCTCATCTCCTCCGTTGTTTCGCGGTCTCCAAATGGCTTTTCTCCTCCATTGTTTCGCGGTCTCCAAACATACGCTCGGCAGTTATATAGAGAGATTATCACGAGGTACCCATGATGCATACAGATGGACGAAAAAGTTTGGGTGAAGTTTGATGACGCCACGGCGCGAGGAGATATCCGCTACACATATACATTCATTTTTGCTGATAAATGCGTTGGAGAATTTTTGATTTGCAAAAAACTCAAGTTTTTTTTCACAAGGAAGAGCGCCTGAAAAAACCCATTCATCAACATAGGCCGGTAAAGTTTTGGCCAGATATAGTAACCGGAACCGTGACAACAGGGTGGATTTCAAAGGACCTCAACCAATCCGATTGCCCTTAATTTCGCCCAGTCGAATAATTTTGGGCAATTGTTAAGTGGAAGTTGAAAGACCGGAAAGTGTCTCGGTATGCGGCAAAGATGAAGAGATGGTGGCATAAAATGACCATTCAAAGTTGACAGAGTGTCCAAAAGATGATCAAAACAAAACCGAAATAAGACTGTTGATAGTTTTTTCCAGAAAGTGGAACAAAAAGCCTTGATTTTGACTGCTCAATTATTTTATTTCATCTCAACAATCTCGAGATAGAGCGGATTTCGTGCATCCAGATATTAAGTGAGTCGAGATTTATGCATATTTCTTTTGTAACCCTTACACAGCCAGTATTTAAAAGCATCCTTGAAAATACTACCAGTATTTTTCGTAGCAACAATAATATTTGTGGCATATTTGTAAAATGACATAAATATTTAAACGGCTAGGCTCACCATATACCGTTGATGATAAAAGAAGATTAAGAAATCAACGGCAATTAAATTATCCATTTGATGAATACGGTGGTCAAGCGGTTTGCGGTGTCACCCGTCGTTCAGGCGATTAAAATGAAGTGAGGGTTCGATTCCCGCTCCTGCTTGTGGAACTTTTCGCGAAACGAAAATGTCCATACTGGTCCACTGGATGTTGGTTACGTTGTCTGTTGTTATTCGCTCTATGTCCAATGTTCAGTCTGTACAACCTCGAGTTGACGAAGGTGTAAATGTTTATTTAAATGTATATTTGATTAATTTATTGATTTACTTGTCTTCGAAAAACTCGTACAGACAGATTATACTACACTGTAAACTAATACTATTTTTGAACATTGTCTTGGATGTGTTAAAATCAAAATGGTCAGACACTTCATTAAACCTACGGCAACACACGTCAAATGAATTGTTCTGTCCGAATAAAGTACGATGCATAGATAAGCGAAGGAAATCCACACGCCTAGCTGTTCTTGCTGGTGCGTTAAGTTGTACGTTACTCAGGAGTTCTGAACAATCGATTTTATTGTCATCGTTTCCACCGAAAATATACGCTTTGCATGTATTGATGTGATGTGACATCAAATATACTATATTAACAATATAAGTCACTTCCTTTTTTCACATATATATGTTAGGCGACCCGTGTATCACTGCCAACAGAACCATCTGGTGATGAAAAAGGCAATCAAAATATATTTTAACTTTCAATTTCGTTATTTCATTCTGCCGTGCATAAACGGTTAAACTAATATACTCTTCTTATGAGTATTGTTTGCTCACACAGAGAAAAGTTTGATAGTCAATTTTACAATTATTGGGGATTAGGATGACTAGGGCAAAATAATGATTTTCAACTGACTATAATAATGATCAAAATGACCATTCAAAATAGTTAATTCAACATTTACTATAGTGTCAAAATAGTCCCTGTAATCATGACCATAGTCCTAAATGAGATGATGAATAAATGTTTCCGACCATTTTCATGGTAATTGTTATCAGTATATGCAATAGTCTTGATGATCTTGATCATGATTTAATTATCGGTACAACCATATATTTTTTTCTCGGAGCATTATTGAGAATAACGCAGATATGTCAAAATGTGCTATTTTAGTCCTAGAAGAGAATTACTTTTTTGCATTTAAATGAAGCAATGTCAGGAAACAAGAATAGTTTTTCCCCTTTTTTTTTTGTTGGTGGAAATAAAAAATATAATTTTTTTTTTGGGGATTGGGGGACGCGTGTTTGTGGCCCCTAACTTGATGATGATGATGATGATGTAATACTACCATCTATTGCAGCAAGGAAACTTTCCATAGCAGTGGAATAATCTGAAAAACGATTTGATCAGGATTCTATTATTGTTTGTGATCATCAAGCTCCTGTATGAAGGGCCAAAAACGTTTGGGCGGGCCCGTAAGCAGAGACACTTACGCGAAACCCGCGAATATAGGGAAGAGAATCTCCTTCCAAAAGCAAGTTCACACTCACAGCACTAGAATCGAGCCCTCGAATGACAGAATAAACCCAATAGATGGGGTCGAAGAGCCCGCCCTCGTTCCACGAAATGTTAACAATAGGGAGGAGGCAGTCCCATGCTCCCTATCCAAATCGTTTTACTTGGGTGCCCTGATGGTCCCTACCTTTCCCTGTTATATGTTATTTAATATGTAATATATTTTGTACACAACAAATTAAGATATCATTATAGACAAAAATGCTAATTTATTCAAATTTCAAACTTGAATGGATTGTTACTGAAAAATAAATAAAAGTTAGATATGTATCAATATCCTACTAGTCCTGGGAAGCTGAAAACAGAATAGATCATTCGATATATAGAAGATAAAATTTCAATAAAAGATATTATTTTGTAAGACACTGTAATATTTGTAATATTTTTCTTTATACTGTTCTAGCAACATTTCAAAGATAGCAATTGGAGAGTCCGGTTGGATATTTTCTGAAAGAAATGGCTTATCTTACCATAATACCACAAACACAACATTAAAATATAATCCTACATTACGTATAAGCACATGCCAGCCTTTAATGAATATAATAGTTGAAGTTCAGAAGTGCAATTTTAAATAAAATGGAATGCTGAAATGCTGAGATACAAATTCCTCCTTTGATGCCTGGCATGTTGCTCCAGGCTCTTACATAGTTTTGGAATGTGCTGAAATTATTAATAAAATGAGAATGGAAAATATAAAATATGATTTAAAGGTATAAGATCTTCGGTCGCACCCCCTCACTTCGCTATTGTCAGATTGACAACATTGCCCAGGCTACGCCAACCAGCGTCTCCTTGTTTCAGCTGGCAGTCTTTTGTGATCATATGACTCGTGGAGGCGTGAGGTAGGAACTTGTGAGGACGAGAGGTCGGTCGCACCCTCCTTCGAAGTTGTCAACTCACCATTTGAAGCCCATGTTTGACGCCACTAACGTTGATGCCAATATTACCAATATTGGCCAATATACGCATTTCTAACTACTTTTGAGAGTAATGTTTATTTATTTGTGACTTTGTCGGGGGTAGCGGGTGGGGTTAGGGGGTTTGGAGAGTGGAATTAATGGGGGGGATGTTTAAAACCAAGAACCATGTGGACAACAACATTTCCGGGGGGTTTTGAATGGTTAATTTCGGTAAAAAATTAAGGAAGCGGTAAATGTGCGGCAACTGAATTAGTTCCGTCAACATAAATCATTTCATCATCTTGTCTGAGCTGCTTAACAATGGAAGTGATCAACACCAGCTTGACGAGTATGATTTAAATTCGGTTCCGTTTCCGCAGTCGTTGTGTTAGGGACAAGGAATCAATTTTTTTTCAAAAACCTTGAAAAACTTGTAACAAAAGAACAGGTCGATATGTGTTTGTCCCAACCATTTGCCAACAATAAAATTTTGTGAACGTTTTTGTTGCCAACTAAAATCAAAAAAATATTGGTTTTTTTTTCAGTGTGTAAATTGAGAATCATTTTCAAGCTAAAATTGTATCTTATTGTATCAAAGAATCTGTACTTCGTAATATTTGAAAATCATTCTATGATAGTCAAAAATAATATTTGCAAGCCGTAAATCTCGCTTTCTTTCCAACAGACGATCTTTTTCCTGTCCTGCTCAAGTTGCAGCAAATCCTAGTTGCTTTTGTCATGACATTCGCATCTGGCAACAAGTCGAATTTGCGGCGAGTTGTTCGGAATTTTTTTTCTTAGCTTGGGCCTTAGTTTAACAATAAAGGGTGATACGGTCAAAATTTGGTCAAGGGAAAACGCGTGTAAATCAGTGAAATCGTTTATTTAAAAAATCAAATTAATTTTCTTTTTCAAGTTCAATTAGTATAAAATTCAGGAAAAATATTCAGTTAGGCTTCCGCTTTTCCAAATCCGAATTGCCGGGCCTTACGCTTGACCCCTGCCATCAGATTTTGTACAGCCACCTTGTCCACCTTCTTCGCCGCAGAAAGCCAGTTTGCCTTGAACTGCTGCTCGTCCTTAGCAGTTTTTTTGGTCTTCTTTACACGGTGTTCAATAAGTTCGGATACACTTTCAAAATTTGTTAAAAAAATGAAAACATGTTTTTTTATTTTTTGGATTTATGTTATTGAAAGCTATGTTTACAAGGAACGTTTACAACATTTCTCTTGGAATGACCTCCCCTTTGTACTCCTTAACGAGCTTCAAACGTTTCTCGAACGCGTCGCAGGCGGCACGCACGGACTGCATGGGCATTTCGTCCCAGATTTTGAGAATTACCGTCTTGAAATGATCCAAAGTGCTGACCTTGTATTCGTTCAGCTTCGCCATCATATAGGACCAAACAAAAAAGTCGAGAGGATTCAAGTCCGGGGAGCTGGGAGGCCACAAAGTTTTGTCCAGAAAGTCGGTTAAATTGTCCCGACACCAGGCTTGAACCACATTTGCCGTATGGGCTGGTGCACCGTCCTGCTGGAACACGTAGTGCTCATCGCCGTAGAGGGCTTCGGAGACTGGGGGCAACAACCTTTTCCAAAACCTCAGTTTTGTAGTACGCCGCGTTGATTTTGACGTTTTTTTCAATAAACACCAAGGGTAGCTTACCACGTTTGCATACTGCCCCCCAAACCATCACCGACGCGGCACTTTGGAACCGAGGGATGTTTATATTGGATTCAGGAATGCTGGTAAAAAAAAGGAAGATGGAAGGGGAAGGTTGTGGAAATGGATGGGAATGAAACATTAAAAAAAAAGTGGATGAAAAAAAAGGTGAAAATGGGGTTCGAATTATTGATAGGTTCCGCTTGACAATAGCCCAGTATTTCTCAATTGGGCGGAGCTCTGGCGTGTTGGGAGGGTTCTTGTCCTTGGGAACCACCTGCACGTTGTTGGCGGCGTACCACTCCATGGCCTTTTTGCTTCGTAGCGGAACTAATGGGACGTTGGGTTAGCATTATTAAGTGAGTAAGTATGTCAGAACATTGTATGGCTCGCTTCTTAGAAATTATTTGACGGCCTTAGAAAAGGACGTTTGGTTTGAATGTTGGTATGATGCAAGAGTAACGGCTGTGCTGGCTGTAGTGATTGTGTTGATATGATGGACCAGCTAGAGAACATTATCCTTAACGCATTATAGATTGTTCAAGGTATGTTTCGGAATTCAAAATAAATAATGAATGGTATTTTTGATGGTTGACAGTCACAAAAACCTTCAACGGATTAAAGCAAAAATCTCGAAAATCTATCGAGAAATGATAAAGCTATTAGGGTTCAAACTGTTCGAGTTATTTTCATTTCACGTCAATTTTCATTTGACCCCTACCCTTGCCGTAAGGCGAAGTTTGACCAAAATAGCGTGGGTGTGTGCCTATTATATCGTTATACCAGCATTAGATAGTAAATATGTACACTTTTTAGAAGGCAGCTTGCGGCCCTGAAAATGGCCGTTTTCTTTAAATAACGATACGACCTCAAGTTGAATGCCCTTTTCCAGCGTACCAACCAATAGATGGCAACGCATTACCCGATAATCACGAGCTCGCTCGGCATCGGAACATGGTGGTTTCGGAGGATTAAAACGGTTGGCATCAAGACGATTAGGCATTGTACTTATTTTCACTTTCACATTTTCTCAAAATTTATTTCTTCCTAGAAGTAAAGCTCTATCCAACGCGAATTGTTAACACAACAGAACTACAGAACACAACTGTTCATAACAGTACTTATTGGAATTAACAGAGAATAATCATTCAGAATGTCATGTTCGAAAACCAAAACGTTGTCCGTGATAGAGAATTTTTTTATACTTGCGGGAATGCAACATTCGTTAAATTTTCCAACACCGGTGGATAATTTTGTACACAAAATATATTCATCGTTTGTTTGTAAAATTGGCAAGCATTTGAAACTGAATGTAAGATAAAACTCAATCTAGCAAACACTTTAGGTAGGAAAATAGAATTTGTCGTCCTGGAAAGGACGGACTCAAATAGTCCACATTTATATTAAAACCTTCTCGGTCTTTTGAAGAAGCAGGTTATTTCATCAGTTCCACGTTGCGCCTTACCAAAAGATGGCTACCAACAGGATCAAACACAAGCACCTTATTTCGCTCCGTGTTTGAGCCCACTGACTGGCTTGGTGAACCGACTAGTAACTAATGGCTGCCTAAATGCGTCAACGGCTTGCTACCAACAGACTACAGCAAAAGCCATCAGTCAAACCGGGCCTGGGTACTTGCCACACGCTAGCTACCAATGCAATGCCGCTCCAAACAGCTTCAATACTGCAGTCCAAATATAGTTAGTGCACACTTCAGGGTACCGCTCCGAACAGCTTCAATACTGCTGCTCCGAAAAGAAGCCAGAGCACCCTCCGTGGTACTGCCACCACCAGCTGCCAATCCAATACTGTGAACAGTATCGCACTGCTTCAATGCTGCCGAACGAATGAGAAATTTGTGAGGGTGTGCCCGTTTTATATCGTTCACTGCTGCATATGAGACCTCCCTTGCTCACATTTGAAATCTGTGATAGGAAATTACTGTGAATTTAGTAAATTTAGCTGAAAACGGAATTTGTTGTTGTTTTTCGTATGGTGGGTGGTTGGGGGCATTTAGTAAATTTAGCCTGCAAAACGGAATTTTAAGACATCGCCTTTGATTTGTCTTATTTTCAATAGTTTACAATTAATCAAGGATAATTTTGGTGGGTGGTTGGGGGGGGGAAATTTTACGCTGGGGGGTGAAAATCTATCGAGGATTGATTGAGTTATTAGCATTTCATTTGTAACGATATTTCGTGACGGTCGAAATTTTCAGATTTTCATTTGACACCCTACCCTTGACGTAAGACGTAGTCTACTTCAAAACAATGCCCATGAGCTGCGGGTGCCTTCCGGGAACTTCTCGTACTTTTCATTCGGATCCTGGTTAATCGATTCGTATTCTCGCAAATCTTCCTCTATGTCAACACTATCAACATCACTATCACCGCCATACAGTTTAATCGTATCAAGAGACATGTTTTCAACAATTAACAGCTATTACAAAACGAAAAATGCGTATCCACTGTGATCACGAAGTTTAAATTATCAAGCACTAGAACGTAAACAAAACAAACGAGGGCGAGTGATGTGACTGGTATGCGAGTTGTTTTTGCGTTTGTTGATGTGAGCACTCGCATAACGAGTCCCATATGGTTTTATAATAATTTTCGCATAAAAAAAACAAGTGTTTTAAGAATATTCCAAATATCAACGAAATATTTGTGTTGCAATGCAAATGTTTTTACCGACCACTTTAAGATTTATTGCTTGCGAGAGTGACAAAAGATCACTTTATGTAAAAATGTTTGATCGCAATTTTCTCGAAATCGTGATTTTCCAAATGGGACTGATACGCGACTGGGGGCAGTTTAGCCCTTCGCTAATCTCGATCAGACAATTTCCATCAAGGAAGGTATAATTGTCATCCATGATCTGAATCGTGGTTGTCTCTCAACCCAGTCGGTCTGGTATCAATTCCAGACGGCGCCGTTGGGATTTTCTGAGACGAAAAATCTCTGATCACGTCTTCTTTCGGAAGGGAAGTAAAGTCGTTGGTCTCGGCCCATGTGTTGTTGGGTTCGATATGTAGGGTCCGGGTCGTCTCCCTGGCTAAGCTATCTGGGGCTGAAATGCGAAAATCTGTTAATGTGTTATCTATCATGTTATGGTCCAAATTTGATGATTAAATGGTTACACCTAAGCACCTGCGGATTACAGTCAATGGAAACCTACAGCTTAAGTGATGGTTTTGCTAAACTATCCATTGAAAAATAACACGCATTTCCATTGCAATTGGACAAACCAGGTCCATTTCTAAATGTCGAAACGACTGGGAAAATACTGCAAAAAAAGAAATCCAGCTGTGGGACTTCCCCCGTTCCTATTTATCTCATTTCAAAGTTAATTAATTCCGCGTTGAATTCAATTTGAGCCGGACTCAGCGCAACCGACATAACAGCAAATGGAACAACTCTGCTGACTCCGCGAATAATTCGATTCATTTGCCACTATAATAATAATAAAACATCCAAAAGCGGTGAAAAGCGAGCAAGGCTATCACTACTGGCATCTCGGATGTCGGTTATCGGCGGATAGCTTGAATTATAACAATCTGCACTATAATCCACTTGCTCATTAGCAAAAAATCGCATATCAATCGTCTCAATTCGATCTGAGAGTGGCGTTTCATTTATGACTCATTAATGCATCAACACCACACCATTAAATCGGTGTAGTGAATGCAGTCAATTCTGATTCAATTTCAAAAAGCCCGCCTCCTCAATCAATTTATGTTTGAATACGGAAACGTCCACCCGGCTGCCAATTCCCGCTTTGGTCGTGCAATTTTAATTTACGACCGATAAGCGATGGCCCCAAATATGGAATCGTGCTGTCCGCCTGTAGCTAGTTCCCACGTTAGAAGACGGCTGTTTTTGGGAACAAACCGAATCGATCGAAAACAATTGAATTGCTTGTGGTGGGTGGGTGGTACGGACGATATTCCCTAATCTAATGAGGGTTAAAATTGTCTTTTGTTCGCTAAATCAGCCTCAAATTAGGTCTAATTAACATTGTTTTATATATTTCATTCTTTTGCAGCGATGCCACAGCACAAATCTCCGAAATCATCAACTTTGTCGGCCAGCTGTCTGCACAAGCACAGGGACTATCAAATCCAGTGACCACCTCACAGAAACTGCGCAATTCTGACCACCACATCTATTTGATGTTTGAATCGAATCAGAAACAGTAAGTATGGAAGAAAAGGGGCAATCCGTCGGTTTTCCCTTATCGGTCAAGCCAGTAAAAATATTGAAATTAATCGCTAAATCGGCAAAGGAAAACTAGCTCAATTTTCCTCATGTCAAAAGAAACGGAAACCATTGTTGCGTGTCGCGTCCTCATTTCACTTTCGTGCCGCACGGGAAAAAGTGCTTGAGGACAAAGAAGGAACAAATTCTAAAATTTGCTTTGTTTCCCTTTTCTATTTCTTTTCTGGTGAACCGTGATTACAGTGGACTGGTCGTCGGTATTATAAAAGTCGGTCGCAAATCCCTGTACGTGTTTGACCAGAATGGCGAGACGGTTAATGTGACGGCGCCTTGCGTACTGGACTTTTACGTGCATGAATCGCGACAACGTGGCGGACTGGGCCGGGAGCTGTTCGAACACATGCTCAACGAGGAGCACATCCACCCGGAGGAGATGGCCATTGATCGGCCGTCGGAGAAGCTGCTCGGTTTCCTGCAGAAGCATTATGGTGAGTATTTGACTATTTATGTAACGATTTGTAGTTCATAGGAGTCTCATTAACTTGGTGATTGCAATATTGTACGGGAGACAGTGAGTTAGAATTCCGTCGTTGTAGTATTTTTTTTTCTCATGATTTCCAACAGAGATATTTACTGGTTTTAAACCAGAAAGTAGCCTTCCAATTGTCAGAGGAAGTATTTTGTATCTTCAGGGTGGCCACACAATCTGCATTTAAAAATTCCCGGATTTTTTCGCTAATTTTTTCCGCATTTATGCCTGATTTTCCCGACTGGGAAAATGAGTGAATATAAGTTGGTTTAAAAGATAGTTTTGAAATTTTTGAGAAAATTCAAGCTGAAAAAATGCATTAGGTCCTAAGTAACATTGAGAGATTCTCTTCGTCGACTTTCTCTTTCGTTAATAATAGTTTGTTAATAGTTAGTTAATAGTTTGTCTATTAAACGATTTGCTGATGTTTTTGACTTATAGGATCATTAATTACACTTTATATTACCGTACTGTGTGTCGAAAGTACTTGAACATGTTTTTAAACAGCCGTAGGAACGCAAAGAGAAATTCGACAAAGAGAGTCTCCCAATGTTACTTAGGTTTGTTCAGCTTGAATTGTGCAATCTGCTTCAATTATACAAAATGGCGGATAGAAACTGCAAATCAAGCTTCTTCTTGCGTATTGCGTAACCTGCTTTGGTGACGCATTTTGCAAATGAGAACAAAAATCTTTTATAAGTCTATATAAGTAATTGATCTTTCAAGTTTCTAGAAGCATAAACAGCTTAGAAAAATAGTGAAGTATTCGAGGTTTTCGAGTACAAAATGATGCAGACTATACTGGGGGGGAAATTTAAAAATAGTAGGGGGGAGGAAAATTCTTTGGCCGGGAAAAGGGAAGGTGGGGGAAAAGGGACTGCCGTTGGACGCATAAATGTCACATGTTACATTTTAACGTTTTCGAGGTTTTGATGTCTAACGTCATAATGAGATACGTATTTTTGAAATATTTTGTCAAAACAGAGGTTTTATTCTAGAAGACTCGAAAAAAATCCGGTCAATTTGTCACATTCGAACAAATGGACGCATATTTGTCACACCGGGATAAATGGACGCATATTTGTCACACTAAAAAATAGAATTATAACAATCACACAAAGAGACACATAGCACTGCATGATGTGTCCTGAGGACCGTTCATAATATATGCCATGATTTTAGGGGCCATCTACAATACACGTGGATAGTTTAGAAGGGAGCTAGTAGGTATGTACGGTCCATACCAAACTTTCAAAATTCATATGGACGGTTGTACATGAAGGAGGAGGGGAGGTATTATATTGTCTAAAACCTCTCCACGTAGAATGCGAACGGCCTTTTGGGAGAAGGCGATATCAAACTGTGACTATAAATATACTTAAAATGTTCAAACCCATAAAAAAGTGATGAAGAGGAACCCTTTGCCAAACCCATTTTATCCTAATAAGACGCATAATTATTGTAACGTGTTGTGGCGATAATATTTATTTAAAGTTTGAATCAAGTACAACGATTAATTAGCTGCTTGTTGCTTCGTCGGAAGATTAATGAAAAATGATTTTTCCTCTTCGTTAACGACAGGTAGAACCACTTTCAGGAGAGAAGTTTTCTTCTCTTCTTCAATTCCTTGGGGAGCATTTTGCCAACGTACATTTGTCTCAATAGAGAACGAATCCTTTTCAACCAACTTATGTTGCTTCTTGGAAAACAACTTGCAGTATTTGAGGTCTTCACTGTTGATGTTGTCTGCGTATCCAAGTTCATAACGGCCTTTTTCAAATAGCACTTTCCGCACGGAGTCCACGTACGGGCGGGGCTTGCACTGGTTTATCGTGTACTGCGAAACGGTGAGGAAAAAGTCTGTAGCTCAACATTGTTCTTCGCATTGCCAACCGCAGACTTGAAGTTTTCAAAAGTGACAACACGTTCATGGCGCATTTTGGATTCAACCGCCGCATGGAAAGAGTCAGCGGCCATGAACGTATGTCCGGATTCGAAGTACTTAAAAAGTATTCACTCGACCTGCATTTCATTACTGTTTATCAGTAGGATAATGTGATGGAATAAGTTCCAGTTCTTATTTTGCGAACTACAATTATCCAACCAAAAGATAATTGTCTTCAGGTCAGCGTACTTTTTAATTACTTTGAAAAAGCAGCTGAGGATTTCGTTGGCTGTGCGACCAAATGCACGCAGACACTGGAAATGCACGTGTGTACGCACCAACACGCGCAAAGCTCTCATTAAAGACCAGCAACCTTTGCGAGAAAATAATGCTTTTGAAGCAATCCAACCGTGGAAGCTGTATGACCTAGAAAATAAGTTCAAAACTTAGAAATGATTGTGTATATTAGGCATTTCCGAGAACTTACTTTTTGCAAGTCCACAGAAAAAACTGCTACACCTGGCAGCACTTTGTCACCATCTTCTCGATAAGACAATCGTGATTCCTTTGCACGTTGAAGATGTAGTGCATGTCCAGAGAAGTCGGTGCAGCTACAATCCTTAATTTCGGAGTGTCCATTGACCTTGATACGTAGCTCTGCAGCAGTGCACGCGTCACACTCTTCGTGCCCGAGCTTCACAAAAGAGATGTTGTTTTCTTTGACGACCTTACAGTACAACGAATAGCTTGCTTTGAGGTGTTGTTTGGCTGCATAATCCTCGTGCAAGGACTTTTCGGTCAAATCCGATGGCAAATAAAGACGGTTGGGAGCATGAGATCGTCGATAGTGGGAGATACTTGGGCCATATCCAAATAAATGCTCCCTTATGGCCTCACGTGCTTTTATATCCCTCTTATATTTCTCACGTCGGTCTACTGGATGCATCTGTAAATCACATTACTACTTTCTATATAAATAAATTATGTAACAGACAATGCTTCCAAAAACTTACCCACAATTTTCGCGAAAACCAATCGTGTTTAGGAAAAACTTTTTGCAGACAGTTACAGGGTCACCGCTTGAGCTTGGAAGAGCGTATTTTAACGGAAGTTGCTTTACCAAATCCGTGGACACTTTACGGCTCCGGCGTCGTGCGATAGGTTTTGGATGAGCATACTGCCGGATTAGGTTTCCTTGACCAACATTGTCCAGATCCCAATATAATTTATGGAACTGTAGTCTGTCATCCCGCGTAAGATTCTCGTTGCACTTTTTGAGGCATCCACAATTGTCCAGAATGACCGTATGCGACAGATGCCTTTTTCTAGCTGAATCATCTCGTTTAATTTCTTTTTTGGTTCTTTTTCCGGATTTCCGCTTTGGCCGCAGCTCGGAAAAACTGCCAGAGCTATCCGTATCCGTTTCCCTTGTTTCCTGTTCTTCGTCGGAGTTTCTACCGTGGAAACTTGTCCCAGGTTCCGATCTTACGCCACTGCCGCTGAAAACCGATTGGTCGACCTCTGGGACCGGTAATTTTGCCGGGTCCGCAGACGGAAATCGCTCACCTGTGCCATTTTTGAAATCGAACCCGCGGAAGTCCTCTTCCGATTCCTCGCCACTGGATTGTCCGTATTGTTTCAAATATTCCATTTCTGGTTCCACTTCTATCGACACCGAAAAATCACGCCAAAGAAATACAATCGTCGCTCGTGAAATGTCAAAACAAATATCAACAACAACCATCTCTCAGTTCACGATGTGACAAATATGCGTACATTTTTCGCCTGGCCAGAGAATTTCGCGGCATAAGTGTCACATTTGAGATTTGATTGAAAAAAAGTGGAAAAAATAGTTTTTTTTGGCAAGTTTGAGTAAGACTCAATAATATTAATATGTTTCGATAGTTTATTGCGTTAAATTCAATAAAAAGAGCGAAATTGTGCGGTAACAGTGTAAATATATTTTGAAACTTCAAATGCGTTTTTCTCATTTTGCTCGTTTGTAACATGTGACATTTATGCGTCCGACGGCAGTGTAGTTCGTTCATATTTAGGCATACACGCCAAATTTCAGTGCGATACTGCCCTTAGTTTTGTTTTGACAGCTGATTGTTGTTGACGTGTTTGGCATCATGTTGAATATGGATAAAAACGTTTTTTGTTTTCTCAAAAAATATTTTTTTGGGGGGGAAAAAGAAGAAAAAAAAAAAAAAAAAATGGGTGGGTAGGAATGGGGGAAAATGGTCGGGTAATAGTTGGTTTGGTTGGGGGGGGTGGGGGGGGCGCGGACACCGGGGGGGGAGAAGAGGAAATAAAAAAGTTGTGGGGTGGGGGGGGGGGGGAGGGGAGGGGGCGTGCGCGAGTACCTCAAAGATTAGTACTGAGCGCACACGCCATATTTTGGGCTAGATTCTGCATATGAAAAAGTTATCCTGCCACTGGGTGCCGCGCCTGCTCACTCCCGTCCAAAAACACGAACGCGAGAGCACTTCAGACTTGCTGATGCGGAATCGGAAGGACTTTTGGCGTCGATTGGTAACTGTTGATAAAACCTGGATCCACTATTACGCACCAGCGAACAGAATGAGTGCCCGGCAATGGACTGTCGCCGGCACGAGTGCTCCGAAGCGGCTTAGGGAGGCTCAATGGGTCGGAAAGATTTTGGCGTCGGTTTTCTGGGATTGTCATGGCATACTCTTCGTGGACTACCTCGAAAAGAATAAAACCATCAACCGCGAGTATTACTGTGTAATATTGTAATATTCGGCCTTCAACAAAATCGCTGCAAAACGGCCTCACATGAAGAGAAAAACAAGTTTTGCAATGCAATGCACCGGCGCACAAGAGCTAACAAACACGGCTAAAATCAAGCACTTACGGAATTGCTTCCACGTTAGGTTTGCGGATATTTTGTTTCAAAAAAATGAAAATAAATTGGGAAACGGGGAGTTTTTGACCTTGGAAAATTTGGGAGGGGAAAAGGAAAGGAGGTAAAAAAAAAAAAAAAAATAAAAAATTTTTTTTTGGGGTTTGGGAAATGAAGTTTTAATATGATGATGATGATGATGTAATACTACCATCTATTGCAGCAAGGAAACTTTCCATAGCAGTGGAATAATCTGAAAAAACGATTTGATCAGGATTCTATTATTGTTTGTGATCATCAAGCTCCTGTATGAAGGGCCAAAAACGTTTGGGCGGGCCCGTAAGCAGTGTCACTTACGCGAAACCCGCGAATATAGGGAAGAGAATCTCCTTCCAAAAGCAAGTTCACACTCACAGCACTAGAATCGAGCCCTCGATTGACAGAATAAACCCAATAGATGGGGTCGAAGAGCCCGCCCTCGTTCCACGAAATGTTAACAATAGGGAGGAGGCAGTCCCATGCTCCCTATCCAAATCGTTTTACTTGGGTGCCCTGATGGTCCCTCCCTTTCCCCGTTATATGTTATTTAATATATAATATATTTTGTACACAACAAATTAAGATACCATTATAGACAAAAATGCTAATTTATTCAAATTTCAAACTTGAATGGATTGTTACTGAAAAATAAATAAAAGTTAGATATGTATCAATATCCTACTAGTCCTGGGAAAGCTGAAAACAGAATAGATCATTCGAAATATAAAAGATAAAATTTCAATAAAAGATATTATTTTATAAAACAATGTAATATTTGTAATATTTTTCTTTATACTGTTCTAGCAACATTTCAAAGATAGAGTGAACGAAGAGTCCGGTGGGATAATTTCTTAAAGAAATGGCTTATCTTACCATAATACCACAAACACAACATTAAAATATAATCCTACATTACGTATAAGCACATGCCAGTCTTTTATGAATATAATAGTTGAAGTTCAGAAGTGCAATTTTAAATAAAATGGTATGCTGAAATGATGAGATACAAATTCCGCCTTTGATGCCTGGCATGTTGCTCCAGGCTCTTACATAGTTTTGGAATGCAAAGATGATTCCAAAGCGTGCTGAAATTATTAATAAAATGAGAATAGAAAATATACAATATGATTTAAAGGTATAAGATCTTCGGTCGCACCCCCTCACTTCGCTATTGTCAGATTGACAACATTGCCCAGGCTACGCCAACCAGCGTCTCCATGTTTCAGCTGGCAGTCTTTTGTGATCATATGACTCGTGGAGGCGTGAGGTAGGAACTTGTGAGGATGAGAGGTCGGTCGCACCCTCCTTCGAAGTTGTCAACTCACCATTTGAAGCCCGGTGAAGTGGAAATGAAGTTTTTTGGGGGGATTTTTTTTGGGGGGGGGTGGGGGGGGGGTGGGGGGGGGGGGGGTTGGGGATGGGGGGGGTTTTTGTGGGGTGGGGGGCAATACCAACGAATAGCTCCGTTTGAAATTCGGATGACTTTAAGGTGACCGACACAATAGGTTTCTGTCCACTGCAGTGACGAATATAGGGAAGAGAATCTCCTTCCAAAAGCAAGTTCACACTCACAGCACTAGAATCGAGCCCTCGATTGACAGAATAAACCCAATAGATGGGGTCGAAGAGCCCGCCCTTGATCCACGAAATGTTAACAATAGGGAGGAGGCAGTCCCATGCTCCCTATTCCGAATCGTTTCACTTGGGTGCTCTGATGGTCCCTCCCTTTCCCCGTTATATGTTATGTAATATTTAGTATATTTTGTACACAAAAATTTAAGATATCATTATAGAAAAAAATAGTAAATAGCTACAGTAAGTCAATACGAGAACATAATATGCGTATGACGGTTTTCGCGCCAACTCGAACAAATGTTGACAGCACTTTCTCAGATTACAACGAAACTTTCTGGGTGTGAAGACCATGAATACATAAGCCAATTTGCATACTTAGTTTCTTCATTTTTTTAGGTAGTATTATGTAAGAAAGGGGTAGAAACGTTTTGGTAGAAATTAAAGTAGCACGTATGAAATGCGTGTTCTAATATTGTATATTGAGTCGTACTTCTTGAGTGCTGCTGCGTGAATATGCGTGCTTCGCTTTGTCTCACATCACAAATTAAGTTTCATTGCATTTTGAGATGACTACATAGTCGTATAACCTTCACTGATTTAGTTTTTGATAACGAAATACACTGAAAAAAAAATCAATGGGACATGAAAAAGTTTTTGTCACAAAAACCTTTTTTCCTTTAAAGTGCCCTTCTTGTGATGCATGAACGGTTGGTAGAGAACATAATTACCTATCTTGGGACAAAACTTCATCGAAATCAAAAATGGTGTTTTTTTTTTAATCGACTTTGATTTTTTTTTAATGATTTTTTTCAGTGTAGGGCTCATTTTGGATTTTTTTTCAATATTTTTTTCTTAAAACTTGACTTATTTTGTGATAATCACCCATACAACGGTTTTTGTTGTAGGAGTAAGGAGTGTATCGAAAATAAGCTATCCACAAACTTTCTTTCAAATTATGTTGAAAACCGATATTTTATTCATACAAAAAATTGATCCTTTATTGTACGAGGTTAAACTTGAACATAATGAAGACCGGATGAAATTTAAGTTATTCCTTCACGAATTTTCGAACTTTGGATCGAATGCTCTTCATCAAGTTCCGGACAAGTGTTGCATCGCATTTTTTGGACGCTTGAGCCCAAATTTTTTTGAACTCCTGCCTTACCAGTCTTCTTGAAGACCCTCTTCACGATTGCCCAGTAACGTTCGATGGGTCGACGCTGAGGGCAATTTGGTGAATTGATATTTTTCTCAACGAAATCTATACCCTTTTCCGCAAGCCAATTGAGAGTGGTTTTGGCATAATGAGCCGACGCTAAATCCGGCCAAAACAGTGGAGGTGTACTATGCTTCTTATATAAAGGCAACAATCTCTTCTGGAGACACTCAGATCGATAGATTTCCGCATTTATAGTTCTGGTAGTGTAAAAAATGGTTGACTTCAAACCACAGGAACATATTGCTTGCCATACCAGTACCTTTCGACCGAATTTTTCCACTTGAATCGACCTGTCCGCATCGCTCACATCCTCCCCAACGACGGCAGTAAAGTATTGTGGACCTGGAAGGGTTTTTGAGTCCTCCTTTACATAGGTCTCATCGTCCATCAAAACGCATGCATCCGGACGCTGCAAAAGACGCGAATACAATTTCCGGGCCCTTGTTGCTGCTCGCTTCTTCTGTTCTGCACTTTGTTTCGAGATTGTCTGCTTCTTGTAGGTCTTCAGGTGGTTTCGCCTCTTGATACGCTGGATCATTCCGACACTCGTTCCTGCATTTTTGGCCAAATCACGTATTGACATTGATTTGTCCTTCATGATTAGAGATACCACTTTCTGCTCCAGTTTCGGGTTGGAAGAACCGGGTTTTCTGCCTCTTCCTGGTAGCTCATCCAAAGAATAGTGTTCCCCAAACTTATTAATGATGGTTTTAACACTCGCCTGATGAATTCCAAACCGCTTCGCCAATTTTCGCATAGTAATACCCTTCTCACTTAGCCATGTGTCCAGAACCTTAATTTTCACTTCCTTTTCAATACGCGACATTTTGAAAACGCAGAATTTGAACCGCACAAACAAGTAAACAAAAGAAAGCTGACAGTCAAACGCACCGCATGCAGTGTTCAGACCATAAAAAACCATCACAAATACATGCGTACAACGCAAATGTATGTGGATAGCTTATATTCGATACACTCCTTAGTCATTTTTTTATTAAACACATTTGAAAAAAATCGACAAAAAAAGTTTAGCCCTTTTCAAAAGACAGTCTAGAAAAAATAATACTTAAGAAACTAAGTATACAAAGTGGCTTATCTAGTCATGGTCTACACACCCAGAAAGTTTCGTTGTACTCTGAGAGGGTGCTGTCAACTCCGAATACGATTTGGGGCGAAAACCGTCGTATGTATCAAATATATCTGACATCCAATCGATTGTTGCTGAAAAATAAATAAAAATTAGATATGTATTAATATCCTACTAGTCCTAGAAAAGCGAAAACAGAATAGATCATTCCAAATATCAAAGATAAAATTTCAATAGAAGATATTATTTTATAAGAAATGTTGTAATATTTTTTTCTTTATACACGGAAAAAAATCCGTGCCCGGATCCGTGAACTGCAGTCATGAATTCGAGAACAAGCAAAAATACACCGTGAACTGAATCACGTAATCATGAACTAAATCACGTTTTTAGGTAAAAATCCTGAAAACGTGAACTAGTTCACGGTCCGTTTTCATTTTCGTGAACGCTTTTGTTTCTGTGTACTGTTCTAGTAACATTTCAAAGATAGCAATTGAAGTGATCGAAGAGTCCGGTTTGATGATTTCTGAAATAAATGGCTTATCTTACCATAATACCACTAAACGCAACATTAAAATATAATCCTTCATTGCTTATAAGCACATGCCAGTCTTTTATGAATATAGTAGTTGAAGTTCAGAAGTGCAATTTTAAATTTAATGTTATGCTGAAATGCTGAGAAACAAATTGAGCCTTTGCTGCTTGTCATGTTGCTCCAGGGTCTTACATGGTTTTAGAATGCAAAGATGATTCCAAAGCGTGTTGAAATTGTTTATAAAATGAGAATTGTTAATAAAATGAGAATGGATAATATATAATATAAAATATGATTTAAAGGTACCCGATCTTCAGTCGCACCCCCTCACTTCGCTATTGCCAGATTGACAACATTGCCCAGGCTACGCCAACCAGCGTCTCCATGTTTCAGCTGGCAGTCTTTTGTGATCATATGACTCGTGGAGGCGTGAGGTAGGAACTTGTGAGGACCAGAGGTCGGTCGCACCCTCCTTCGAAGTTGTCAACTCACCATTTGAAGCCCTGTGAGCAAAAAATCCCGATGTATTTTGAAGTTCCCGACTTTTTCGGGCATATTTCCAGAAGATTTTGGATTCCCGCATTTTTTCCGCATTTCCCGATTTTCCCGAGTCTGTGGCCACCCTGTATCTTGTATGTTGATATGAGTTTACAATGTACATTTTAGTCTTGTCTGTTTAAAAAGTAGGGCACACCAGAGTCCAAAACATCCTCGTCCGACGGTACTTCGAAATTTGAGCATTACAGTTATAAGCATTCAATTAAAATAGGAACACTTTAGAATACTTTGATAAGCTTTGATAGAACTTATTTCTAGATAATTTGTATGCCATATCACATATATTACATCAATAGACATAATCGATTTCGAAATTGATAATTTACGTATTGATTGATCGAATTGAGGAGCTAAAATTAACTCATTCATCTTCTCCATGAACCAGCAGGATACATTATGATACTGATAAGTTAATTTAACAGCACGGCTGCATTGCTTGTCAATACGATTACCGCTAATTTTCACACAGGGTGTTTCCTTGCAAATACCTTCAACCTGACTGGTAAATTATCCAACTAGCCACGGGAGCTATCCTTGTTCATCCAAACGGGATGGCAATCGCCGTTTTATCAAGGCAAATATTTGTTTCACTTTTCCGCACTGGCCGGAAGAAATTCATTAGATGGTAGGAGGCGTGTTACCATACTACAGACATATGGCCAACTGAGCAAACACATTTGCTTCATGCTCGTCACGCAAGGCACACTCTGACTAAACACCCCATGGAAGTAATTTATTATCCAAGAGGTTAAAGTTGTACTACGTCTAGTAGAAGAAGCTAGTTGGCGCACTATTGGACATTTTCTTTCTTTTCTCATTTTCTACCTTTTTTCCGTTTTCCAGGACTCTACAAGAAGATACCACAAATGAACAATTTCGTCGTATATGAAGGTTTCTTCGCCAACAAGGAGCATGCTTCGGACATCGACGGTCGCCGTATGCACATAACTGCTAGGTAAGCTCGTCGCTATTTCACCCAAAACTAAAATAAAACATGAAAATCACGCCAACAAATTAACACTCTGAGGGGCTTAATGCTTCAGTGGCAAACTAGAAGGAAATTTCATGGGGCGCGTTTTTCAATTCAATCATAATAATCTAAGCCAGCAACCGGCCATTTGTGTAGCTAATCTTTCACAATGCTTATCCCTTCTTATTTCTAACCCCTCACTTCAATCAATCAACAAACAATCAACCCCCCCTCGCACCAACCAAAACAACAGTCCTAACACGAACCTCTTCGGGCCCACCTTCACCACCGTCGGGGACCAGAGGAGATCCAGCTCGCAAACGCGGCCACCGGTCGTCTCCCCGCCAGTCGTTCAACAGCCCCCGGTGGGTCGCTATGCGGCAAAACGACCATCCTGCAGTATGGCACAGGTAACTAAACAGCCTTCTAACGATTATCAGCTACTAAATTTGATGACAATTATAAAAATCTTGGCATGCTATAACCCGTGCCAAAGTTCCAAACGCTTAACCATTTTCTCATTGATTTTTCTTTCTCGGAATTTTTAACTATTTTCCCTCGGCAAGCTAACTTCCGCTACACAGTCATACCAGTTAGTGGCTTTAAGGACGAAAAGAGGATTTTCTTTTTATAGTTTTCGGAATAGTTGAACGAAAGTTGGAACTGAGTGTGATAAAAGTCGGAAGAACATCGGCCACCACACCGAAAGCTATTAAAATGCAAATCTTGACGCCTTCTAGAAACGAAAACCTTGCACACGCCATTTAACTTTAACCAACCATCCATGTGCTGTGGTTTGTGGAACTTTTTTACTTAACTTCATCGGCAGGTTGTGGATTTTTAAATGGAGTGATACATTAAAAAGGGAGCAGTAGGAATCCTTCGCAATGTTTTCTTTTTAATGTTGAGATTAGGTGATGCCATAAAATCAAGGCTAGATTGAATCAATTGTGTGTTGTATGAAAATGTCACCATGGATAATAAAACTTTGTATTGATCTACAACGCGTTCACTAAATAACTAAATAAGTTTAGTGACGTGCGAATTTGGAATTATAGTATTCATTAAAATTATGTTGTTTGTATAGAACTTCGAAAAAATGATCATCGACTGATTTTCGAGGTGATATTTGAACCAAGAAAGTATGCAATTGATTCCGTTGTTGGTTAAATAAATGGATTCTTTTTGAATTTTCATTTTTTATTCATTGTGTAATCCACTAGAAATCACAAAAACTATTAAAAATTTCAAACCGTCGAAAGAGATATTCACGTGCTCAGATTGTACTCGATATTGCACGAACGATATTACCGTCGATGATGACAATCGATGTATTTCATATTTTGACATTCATTTGGCATAATCAAAGTAAACTGTACCTCGGTGAAAGGCAATTACCTGAAAATCACTATGGACAAGTGCACCTAGTGAATGTCGCTCCATTCTCTGAAAAAAAAAATTGGAGCTGGGGGTTCATTTCTAATCTAAATGGCCCGCAGCTACTGTCATTTTTTCTTGAAAGAGCGAACTTGAATCAAAGAAGGCTAACTAAATTAACCAGCTATAAGCAAAATTTACCGCAATAATGTAATAATCTTATCAGGTGAGTTCGGTCAGGCTGATATTGACTTCCGATACTGTAATAGCTTTAACAAGCGAGTTTGGTCAGGCCGATAAAAAAAAAATTACAGATGAAGCGTGATAAACTCTTCCAATAGATGAAGATCCTACATCCAAATAAATGTATTCATGTTTAAACAAAGCATGCTTTTAATCAGAATTTCTCTAAAATTATTGAGTTAAATGTTTAAAAACCAAACAATAAGAGAAAATCCGTGGTTAGTAGAGCTGATTAAAGCTTATGTACGCTATTTTGACAACTTTTAAGTTTCTAACAAACCTAACAAAATGTGTTAGCTGAAAAAAAAAGGTAATTTTTTAGTCTGAATCCACCATTTTTTAAATCATAATATCTCAAATATATCTCAATATATCTCTAAGCTATTCTATAGGACATATAGTTCATTTGATGTACATTCCGAATAACCGATAACATTTTGCGCTTACTTGCGCGTCGTTTTAAAAAAATACCTTCACAAAGCTACGTATTTTTTTCGAATTCAACTTCAAAAGATTGAACTAATCAATAGCTACCGACAAAAAATTAGGCATATTTTAACGAAAATACAGAAAAACAAAACCTCATATATCTCCGTAGTAAAAAAGACTTACAGCTTTCATGTCGGGGGCGATCCCGGCGTATTGGTTAACATCCATACCTCTCACGCCAAAGTCACGAGATCAAATCTCACCCCCGGAAAGGTTACGAAAATGCTCAAAAGAGGTATTTGAGTGACTACGACGGGAGATGAACCAGCCCGAGGCTGAAAATCTCGATAATCAACACAAAAAAAGCTTTCATGTCATCGACAACTTATCGTGAAATTTTATACTAGCGTGCGCGCGTGTATGTATTTGTGTTTGTGCAATCAAACGCCCGCCGTCCGGCAGCGTTTCTATGTAAGAAAAATGTTTGCAGTTAAGCGAACTGTTATCGACACGACAAAAGTTTTAAGTTCGGGAATTGGAAGATGCTAGCTCTGATGAGTTCCAGTAACCCATTTCAGAATGCCTGGTTACTCACGTACATTCCGAGGTCACTTTCACTTACAACAAGCCCCGCATAAACACAGTACAAACATCAAATCATATTGTTTTTAGGATGGCACGTATTCAGCAGTACCATTCGAATTTAGTTATAATAATAATACAGCCCAATGGGGTTGTGCGCAAAGGTGACGTAGGACTACGCAGCAATCTAATTCCCATACAATTTCCAGAGATGTCAAGGCCATCTGCCAATTGATTTAAGTCAGTCGGGAAGCTACGCTTTCAATCCGCTCGGATATATCATAGACGAAGCTGTTCATAATGCTTATCGCTTTGGAGGAAACGACAGTATCGGGTTAAAATGCTTCAGCACCCGGTAGATGTGGTGCTAAAGGGCGATACGGTCAAAATTTGGTCAATATCAACTTGACGTATTTCTTTCAATTTTGCATTTAAAAAACCTGAACACCCCTCATTTTGAAGGTGTGTGTGTGTAGAATGTTGTTCCTATTTTGATTTTGGAATTCACTCTTCAGTTGTCAAAATGCCGTCCAAGCAAGAAGAGCAGCGTATCAAAATTTTGCTCGCGCATCGCGAAAATCCGAGCTACTCGCACGCAAAGTTGGCAAAATCGCTAAAAGTTGCCAAATCAACCGTTACAAATGTAATTAAAGTGTTTGGGGAACGTTTGTCGACAGCCAGGAAGTCTGGATCGGGGGGAAATCGAAAACCGGAAGCCGCTGAGACGACAAAGAGAGTTGCCGGTAGTTTCAAGCGAAACCCTAACCTATCTCTCCGAGATGCCGCAAATAAGCTGGGTGTATCGTCTACAACCGTGCATCGAGCCAAAAAACGAGCCGGACTATCGACTTACAAGAAGGTAGTGACTCCAAATCGCGATGATAAACAAAATACGAGGCCAAAGCGCGATCCCGGAGGCTGTACACGACGATGCTGACGAAGTTTGACTGCGTGGTAATGGACGACGAAACCTACGTCAAAGCCGACTACAAGCAGCTTCCGGGACAGGAGTTTTATACGGCAAAAGGAAGGGGAAAGGTAGCAGATATTTTCAAGCACACGAAACTGTCAAAGTTCGCAAAGAAATATCTGGTTTGGCAAGCCATCTGTACCTGTGGCTTGAAAAAGCAGCATTTTCATAGCTTCCGGGACTGTCAACCAAGAAATTTACGTGAAAGAGTGTTTGAATAAACGTCTGCTGCCTTTCCTGAAGAAACACGGTTGTTCCGTACTGTTTTGGCCGGATTTGGCATCTTGCCATTACGGTAAAAAGGCCATGGAGTGGTACGCCGCCAACAACGTGCAGGTGGTTCCCAAGGACAAGAACCCTCCCAACACGCCAGAGCTCCGCCCAATTGAGAAATACTGGGCTATTGTCAAGCGGAACCTAAAGAAGACCAAAAAAACTGCTAAGGACGAGCAGCAGTTCAAGGCAAACTGGCTTTCTGCGGCGAAGAAGGTGGACAAGGTGGCTGTACAAAATCTGATGGCAGGGGTCAAGCGTAAGGCCCGGCAATTCGGATTTGGAAAAGCGGAAGCCTAACTGAATATTTTTCCTGAATTTTATACTAATTGAACTTGAAAAAGAAATTTAATTTGATTTTTTAAATAAACGATTTCACCGATTTACACGCGTTTTCCCTTGACCAAATTTTGACCGTATCACCCTTTATACGTTTTCTTTTTCCGAACTTTGCTACTGGAACGGTTTGCCTTCCGAGATGGTGGAGCGAGAATGCACCATAAGAGCACATCCTGTTGATATGATCGACCACCTGGAGATCATTATCCTTATTGCGTTGTAGATGGTTGTGGTCTGTTTGGGAATTCAACGTCTATTATTGCCGATAGACGTCTAGGTCGAAAAAGTGCTAATGGAACGTTCGACCAGTTTTAGGAAGTAAATATGTAAGGAAATTCTATTGTAAAATCTTTAGCGAGCATTTGGTGGCTCTTAATGATGATACGGCCCCGGTTGTATTTTCTAAGATGGTTGAGAGGGCCACTATCTTTAACGCGTAGAAGATAGTTATGGATCTGTTGGTTCGTTGGTTGTTCAACGTTCTTTGTCATTTACTCCGGGACGCGGCGTTTAATGAATGCTATGTTCAGCCGGGCGCGGTAATTGAAATTAATTTGAAACAGCACAAGAGAAAATTTAACCAAACAAACTCTTTAGTTGGCAAACTGATTTGGTCGTCCTGAAGAGGACGGATTTAGTTGACGGGGGAGAAACATGGTTCGCGATTGAACTTGGGCTTTCGTCTTGGTATTCTTGGTTCAGTTCCTCGTTGTTGCGGGTGGCCATCTGCAGGTGACGTGGGATAGTTGATTCTTGTCTCGTTGTCACGGGTGGCTTTTTCCCGCCAACTCGTAGGCTTCAGCAGCCTGTTTCTCGCAGCGATGTTGACGCGAGCATCGGCTACAATAGCCAACTGCACCAACGCCTCTCTGGGCAACGACTGCGCGCCAGTGCTGCTGTCGGCTGCGATCCAACTGCAGATCCTATTCTGCACAGCTCCACGACCACCGAAAAACTAATTCAAAATGCGAAGGTGTACCCGTTATATAACATTCATGGCTGCCTAGGAGACGTTCGTTACTTAAATATGAAGTCTGTGCTAGGAAAGTACTGTGTATTTGGCAAATTTACTCTGAAAAATCGTCAAAACGGGACCTTGCAAAAACATTGGATTTGCCTAAATCCACTGTTTACGATGTGCTCAAATTATTTTCGGAACGTTTGACGGTGGAGAGGAAACCGAGAAGTGACAAAAACATTGGACGCGTTGATCCCGTTATGGACCGAAAGGTGAAAAGGATATTAACGAAAAACCCAAATCTCTCCATTCGAACGGTAACTCGTAAAATAGGGATGTCGCCTGGTTTTGTCCAAAAATCAAAACAACGTTTGGGACTTAAGTCGTATAAAGTAAAAACAGATCCAAATCGCAACGACAAACAGAACTTGGCTGCAAAATCACGGGCTCGACGTTTGTACTGCGAATATTTGACGAAGTTTTCATGCGTTGTTATGGACGATGAAACCTATGCCCTGGATGATTTCAAGCAGCTTCCAGAGCTGGCTTTTTATTCTGCTGTGGCCAGAAATGCTACAGCTGAGCATTTCAGAACGAAGAAGGCATCGAAATTTCCCAAAAAAATACCTTGTGTGGCAAGCAATTTGCACGTGTGGCAAAAAGAGTAAATTTTTCGTCACTACAGGCACAATCAACAAGGAGATCTCTCTGAAAGAGTGTCGTAGAAGCGATTGCTACCCTTTATCAAAAGTCACAAAGAAAAACCTTTGTTCTGGCCCGATTTGGCATCATGCCACTATGCTAAAACTGTGATGGAGTGGTACCAAGCAAATCAAGTGAACATTGTTCCAAAAACCTCAAACCCGCCAAATTGCCCAGAGCTACGACCAATCGAGAGATATTGGGCTCTGCTGAAGCGGAAGCTTTCTGGAAAGAAGCAAGGAATCAAAGACATCAAACACTTCCAGCAAATTTGGACAAAGACGGCTTCTACGATTTCTGAAGAGTCTGTACAAACCCTAATGGACGGAGTTAAGCGCAAAGTTCGAAAATTGTATGCAAATACCGAATAACTATGTTTTGTCCTCACGAACTGTTAAAACACATCCCATGAATCTTAAATAAATAACTACGACGGAAATATAATGCGAAATTTATGTTTTATTCATGTTTTGAGGTGTCCGGATTATTGCGGATACAGACCTTACTTAGTAATTAACGTTCAAAACCTGACCGTTTTTCGTGACGCTCCAAATTTTCGCAATTTGAATGTGTACCCCAGTATTGAAAATACAGACGTAGTCCTACGTCAAAATGTAACTCCAACATACTTAGTTGAATAATTAATTCAATATCGTACAACCTAAACGAGTTATGATTTTTTTTTTGCTTGATCCCGACTGTCCTCTAGATCTTCCATTTCTTGATAGTCCATTTCGATGATTATATAGGGCCTTATTTAGAGTGTCACTTCGCGGGTGAAAACGAATAACGGTGAAAAGCTCACGTGTAAATCAAATGGAAGTCACTGTCCTTATTACGGTTGTCACAGGGAAAGTGGGAACCGTAATAAGCCCCATAAACATCCTTCAGTTCGTCTTCGGATTTACGGATTTCCTATGACTTTCCTGACGACTCTTTTCTATGACATTCCTGAAAAAAATCTTGGAATCTTTCAATATTTTTTTTTTTAGTCAAAGATTTGTTTGGAACCTGAATGAGAGATTTAAAATAACAAAATACGTACCGTGAAGGTACCATATTCTGCGCACTTAAGACATTTTTGACGCAAACATAGCATAACAAAAATTGAATATAAGCTTTTTTCAATATTTTTTTGGCAGATGTGTAGTTCTTGTAAGTAAGCATGAATGAAAAATATAAACGTTTTTCGAATATAATATGAACACACGAAAAAGGCGCTTTTGGGATATGTTATATTGTTCGTAATTCTGCGCATCATTATTTGAAATGTTCTATATTCTGCGCAATGGGTTCCTAATTCTGCGCATAAAAAAAACTTCGTGTTATGCTATTTTGTTTTATTTGGAATAATGTATGAGTATTTATTCATGAAATTCATCATCTTTTCAGTTCATTCCTGCCAACTTAGCATCTGCTTTGTTTTAACCAGTTCCGTCCAAGAGCTATTTCACCGAATGGATTATTGAACTTGCGAGTGATACCAAGATAATGTGCCCCGGATGTTTTTAAACGTTGGGTATCTATCGGCAAGCCGACCTTTGCTGAATCACTGATCCACTGCACAATACGATTTTCCTCTTCCTTAGATAGTACGGTTGGTTTCCTGGACAACGACAAACGAAACCACGAGCCAGCGCAGCTCTCAGTATGCTTTCCGCAACATTTTGTGTTTTGGATGCCTCTCGAATAGAATAACCACTTTTACCATCGATACAACTGATTCGGTTTGCTGAGAATATTTTTCCTTCTAGGACTCATTTCGTTAACCTATGCGCAGAATAAAGAACATACGGTTGAAATTAGTTCCATATTCTGCGCAAAGCAAATTATTTTTTTTATTTTATTTTTTATTTTTATTGTTCTTCGTCTTCGACTAAACATCGTACAGACTACTCTACCTACTATTCTTAATCCTATTTTTAAAAACGTTTTTGCTGATGTTAAAGTCAAAATGATCATTGGCATCGTTGAAGGCTCGCAGACAGGCGTCAAGTGGATTGTTGAAACCGTAACTGGTCCGGTGAGCAGGTACAGCGACTAGTTGTGCGCTTCTCAATTGTCGGGGTGGAACGTGAAGGGGAACATCGCGCAAGAGTTCCGGACAGTCTATATTGCCGCGTAGCAGGTCGTAGACAACCAGTTGCTGAATGATTGTGCGTCTGGCCCGCAAGGTTTGCAAACCAATCAGCATACATCGTGCGGTATAGTCGGGCAGATTTAACGGGTCGTTCCATGGAAGGTTCCGTAGCGCGAATCGGATGAAGAGCTTTTGAGTTCGTTCGACTCTGATGATCAGTGATGCGTGATATGGTGACCAGACAGCGGCCGCGTATTCCAGTATATTACGGACTAAGGTACAGAATAATGTCTTTTGTGCGTAGATATCTGTGAAGTTCCAAGTGTGACGTCGAATGAATCCAAGAACCATGGAGGCTTTAGCCGTAACCAGCGCGACGTGTTTGTTAAATTTTAACTTGGAGTCAATTGTAACACCTAGATCACAAATACATGTGACACGCTCTATTGGAACCGCACCAACTGTGTATTGATGCGTGATGGTCTCTGTACGACGGGAGAACGAAATCACCTTACATTTGGCTATGTTGACCCTCATACCGTTATCGTTACACCACAGCAGTAGTTCGTTAATATCGTTTTGAAGGACAAGGCAGCCCAGTGCAGACATAATGACTCTAAAAATCTTCAGGTCATCGGCAAACATTTGCTTGAACGATGAAATACGAGGGCACAGATCATTAACGAAAAGCACAAAGAGCATTGGGCCGAGCACACTACCTTGTGGTACTCCTGAAGTAATTGCGAAAGTTCTCGAGCGTGCGGAATTTACCGTTACGAAGGACTGACGGTCGGTCAAGTAAGAGAGAATCCACTCAACGAACCAAATTGGGAATCCTACAGCCTTTAGCTTTTCGGCTGCGTACAGGTGTGGTACTGTGTCGAAAGCTTTAGAAAAATCGACATAGATAGAGTCAACCTGCCTTCGGGATTCAACCTCTCGAAACAACGTGTTGGTATAGCACAGCAAATTCGTAGTTGTAGAGCGATGCTGAACGAATCCATGCTGGTACTCTGATATTGAAGGATGGACAACATTGTACACAGCGTTGTGAACTAACGTTTCAAGGACCTTGCTGATGCAACAGAGAAGCGATATTCCACGATAGTTTTCAACAAGGTTCCGATTTCCTGCTTTATGGATTGGCACAATTGACACAGTCTTCCAAATTTACTTCTTTAATTGCAGAAATCTCTTGAGATGCATGGAAATCCATCACAATTATTTTGAAAATACTCACATCTAGCACGTGGCACATAAAAACATAGAAAATCACTTCATTTTGTGCGCAAATAATCTATTTTTCACTAATGAGCGTCTTAGCGCTGCTGGTTAGGGAGACTTTTTTGTTGGGGTTTTTGGGGGTGGTGGTTAATTTTTTTTTTTTTTTTTTTAAGGTGTGGTGTTTTTTTTGGGGGGGGGGTGTGTTTTTTGTGGGTAAAATAGAGGTTGGTTGGGTGTTAGGGAGGGAGGGGATATATTTATGTATATATTGTGTAAAATAAATTAATAAAAAAAGGGGGGAGGGGGGGGGGGGCGCAAAAAGGGGGGGGGGTTGACAGTTTTTTATACAAAAATAAAACGCAAAATGACGATATAGGTGTTACCAGATGTGAAATCTCTGTTTTTACACTCCCTAACTACTTCTAAGCACCAGACAAAAGTGTTCGCCAAAAATTTATTTTAAGTCGGATTTTCTTAAAACTTTCAAGGAATGAACTAATACATATGGATTATGTTTCGGCATAATTAGTATATTCAATTTGCTTTCCATCGCTGAAAGCCCGCACCTTTCCCTTAAGACCCCTCATTACATTTTGTGCAAAGGTGAAGCCGACCTTTTTGGTCACTTTCATCCATTCTTTCTTCAACTCCAGCTCGTTCTTAAACACCTTGGACGATTTTGGAACTTTGGCCTTCTTTATGGCCCAAAATCTTTCCACCGGACGAATCTCTGGCTAATTTGGGTGTTGGCGGTTTTTGGTACAAAAACAACGATATTGTCCCTGTACCAATCCAACGTCGATCGCGCGTAATGGCATGATGCCAGGTCCGGCCAAAAAAAATGTCTCGCCTCCGTGGGACCGCAGGAAGGGCAACATACGCTTCTGGAGGCACTCGGTGCGGTAAATTTCGCTGTTGAAGGTACCCGTTTACTCAGATTACCGCATTGGCATATGGCCTGCCAGAGCAAGTATTTTTTGGCGAATTTGTCCATTTTCTTCTTCCTTATGTCTTCCGGAACATCAAACCGTGATTTGGCAACGTAGAACTCCAGCCCCGGTATCTGCTTTCCTTCTGCCTTGTTGTAGGTTTCGTCATCCATAACCACACACATCGGTTTCGTTAACCACTCTCGATACAGCTTCCTTGTGCGGGATTTGGCCGCAGTATTTTGTTGATCACGCCGGTTCGGTGCCTTGCGGACCTTGAATACACGAAGCCCAGCTCGTTTCATGGTTTGCTGAACGAACCAGGCGGAACACTTAGCCTTCAGAGCCGCGTCGCGAATCGAAAGGTTCGGATTGCACTTGAAATAATCCAACACCTTCCGGGCCTTCACAGGGTCAGCTGCCTTCGATTTTCTTCCACTTCCAGCTCAGTCGTCTGGGACTCCTTAAATGATTTTACCACAGTTGTATGGGTGATTCCCAGTTGTCTTCCGATCCATCTCATGGTCGCAGTCGGATTTTCCGTGACGGCGCGCAAAATTCTCCGGCGATTTTCTTCTTGTTTCGATGACATTTCAATAACCACTAAACCTGTTATGAAACTTTGCACATGTAAAAAATTTAATCCAAACTAATTATACCCAAATTTTCATCAACTTTTATCCACGGACAAAAAAGTTACACTCGGATAAAAATAGTGCATTTTTTTCGAGTACAGGCCTTATTCAATTTCATAACCTGCCGAGCTCTATCGGACCTATCGATACTTTCTATTCACATCTTTGGTTCTAACAGAAATTGCTGTTCACTACTGGGATATTTCTAATTTCAAAACATTATAATTTTAATTTGACACACTGTACGCAATAAATAAGTAATAATTAGTAATGTTTTCATTCCATGATGGGGTTTCCGTCAAAACATGCTATTAAGAGGATCAGCATACGACGAGAAAAACATTACTGGTAAAAATGAAAAGTTGTGTTTTCAAAACCTCTAATTGGAAATTGATTTCCATCACATGTGATCTTTAGGGAGTGTAAAAACAGAGATTTCACATCGCTAGAACCATTCTGTGCCATTGGCGGTATTTGAACATGATCAATCGCTGCCATTTTTGCCAGTCGAGGTGGCGGATCCGTTCCTGCCTTGACCTACTCCGCATGGGGATGTATGGCAAAAAATGTGTGCGTTTGCTTCGAAATACTGCCTAACAAAAGCCCTACGCTCAATTTCAAACTACTTCTATTCAATTTCACCTGCCGAGCTCTATCGGACCTATCGATTCTTTCTCTACGCATCTTTCGTTCTAGCAGAAATTGCTGTTCACTACTGGGTTCCCATGATATTGGGAAGATTGTGGGATGGTCAAAATTGCACCATCCGGTCACTTGGCTTCGCAGTGGCCAGTTCAGAGAAGATTCCCATGGGGCCACGTGACCAAAGTGATTCAATCGAAATTCCAAGTATGAGTTGCACATAGTCTTGTTAGAGATTGAGCCAAAATAGCATAGCATAGCATACACAATCCTGGGTTGGTTGTTGTAGAGACGATGGAAGCGCCAGAAGAGCTGCCTTGGGTATGATAGACACTTCATCCATCGATCTCTTTGCACAACACCTGGCCAGGTCCTTATGATCAGTAGAGGATGGGAGGGATGTGTTGATTAGATGTCTACTTAAGAAGATGCTGAGAACTCATGCGACCTTCATAGACATCTGGAGTTGGAAGTTGGATGGGATTGTGCGGGAGGCTTTCCTTGGCGAGAAAGCATATGTATATTTATATGTATATTGGTCGTTGGGAGTGAAGAAGCTAAGAAAATTAATGCACTCCTTCGTTGTCCACACAGGCGTTTCCTACTTGTATGCATGCTCCAAATCCAAGGGTGTAGTGCCTTTTCTTGCGTGGGAGCTTATCTGTCGGTTGGGACATGAGCACTAACTCTTGTCCTAGCCTTTTATGGCTTATGGTTATAGCGCCATTACTCGCTTTCTGAAAAGAGAAGGACGCGCCGACGCAGAGTCATACGTTCATACACATACACACATACAGGCACACACTCTCATACACACATGCACACACACGCACACTTACACTTACACTTACACATTCACATATTCATGGTTTTTAAATTGCTTTAGATTGAACCAACCGGTAAAAAAATTTATGTACGGAATTTCCCCCGCTGAACAACAAACGTTACGGGAGCTAAAACACTACTAATATCAAAAATATAAAAAGTAAAAAGTACTTAGCTGAATTCCATGTAATTACTTGTCCGATCCAAAAAGCCCGATCAGGCAACTAGCATCGAGCAATGCCCATAACCTCCAGCTGGAGACTGAAGACACGGGTATCGTTTAATCGCACAATTTCTTCATAATTCGACTCAAAGCACAGAATTAAGTCCAGTTGATAGTTACGTCGAAACATTGGCGAAAAACTTCAAATGCTAGATTTCATAGAAACGATTGATCCACATCGCAGGGCATTGAGCAAGGCACACACAATCGTAGCAAGGACACCGTTGGGGCAACGCACAAAGTATGATGGTGGTCGGTTGGCACTCCCGTAAAAATCAATGGAAGCACTCTCCGGAGAGCACTCCACGACCAAAATTTAAAAAAAAAATACAAATAAAAATAAAATCAACACGGAGCAGAAATGACAAGAGATTTTTTTTATTATTTTTTTTTTCTTGTTAGAGATTGTGCCAAAATACTGCTAAAAATCGCCTAAACGTTTTGAATGGAACCAACTCAATACACCAAGCAAGATCAGCTCAGAATCTGAGAAGGGTGTGCTGTAAATGCTGAACTGGATTCAGTAAAAATCAGAAATGAAATTCGTCCGAAATATTTAGTAAAAAATGCTTGAGATATTGAGCAAATCTTGATCGAAATGAAGATGCTCGCACTACATGTAAGGACCGCTTTTAATCCACGGCAAGATAAGTTAAGAATATTTACCGTGATTGCTCTGTATCCTCTATAATCCTATCCACAGAGAACCAACAGATTATGCTAGGGACTAACTTTTATCTTCAATTTGTAGAAACTGGTGATCCCAAACTAAAGTTCTGTCCAGTTAGAATCCGGAATCACTTATTGTGTTGCAGCGGCACGGAAAGTGACAGCTGCAAGAACTCTTTTACAGCGGTTTGTTCACCTAGGCGCCCACTTTCTGTGGTATAACGGTGTTTCGTGCAGTGAGTCAAAAGTTATTCCAGATGGAAGCCGACAGGAGAGAAAAAATTCTGCACACCCACGTCGATAATCCAACGTGGTCTGCAATAAAAATCGCAAAAACGTTGAAAATCGCCAAATCAACCGTGTATGATGTGCTCAAACGTTTCAGGGAGCGAAAGAGCGTGGATCGAGTGCCTCAAGGTAAGCGCCGTAGTGGAACATATGACTGCAAGCTGAACCAGAAGGTGTTGAGAACCGTCAGAGCAAACCCTGGACTATCAGATAATGAAATCGCACAAAAATACCATGCTGCTCGTAGTACCGTTCGAAGAATTCGTTTGCGAGCAGGATATCGTTCTTATCGAGCCAGCAAGCAACCAAACAGAACGTTGAAGCGAAGTTTCGTCACCAAAACTCGAGCTCGGAAATTGTACCAGCAGGTTTTGACGAAGTACCAAGGATGCCTGCTCATCGACGATGAAACCTACGTCAAAATGGATTTCGGACAGCTTCCTGGCCAAAAATTCTACATGGCGACGGCACGAGGAGATGTTCCTGCGAAGTTTAAGTTTGCTTTTATGGACAAATTTGCCAATAAACTGACGATTTGGCAAGGGATATGCAGCTGCGGAGCAAAGACCAAAGTGTTCGTGACGAATAAGACGATGGACTCGAAGCTGTACAAGGAAGAATGCCTCAAAACCGCGTACTACCTTTCATTAAAGCCCATAAAGGTCCCGTGAAGTTTTGGCCAGATTTGGCGAGTTGCCACTACAGCCGGGAAGTCATCCAGTGGTACCGCGATAATAACGTAGATTTCATCGATAAAAACATAAATCCACCCAACTGCCCGCAGTTTCGGCCCATCGAGAGATTTTGGGCAATAATGAAGCGGAAGCTTAAGAAAAGTGGATAAACGGCTCGGGACGCGACTCAGATGACCAAAATGTGGAACAAATGTGCCAAGGAAGTTGACTCCGGAGGTGTGCAGCGTTTGATGGGAGGAATAAAGAAGAAAGTGCGAATATTCATTAGAAACGAAGAGAAATGATTTGTATTAATATTTTTTGCTTGAAGTACAGTGAATTACCTTTGTTTTGATGTATTACGTATGTATTATTTGTACGTCAATCCGTTACCTAGATACATATGATTTTATTATTCCGGATTCTAAATGGACATAGCTTTAAGTCAATCCCGGCGCCGGCTCGCCAGAATGCATGTAAAAAAAGGACAGGGTAGAGTTGAATTGATGTGATGTTCGCTTTATTGAAGGCGAGAAAACCTCTGCACTTCTACGAGAAATCACTGTGATGTTGGATAACAGAATTGTGTGGCAGCAGGTTTCGTTTTGATAACGATAAGCTAAATTCACGCAATGTCTAGTTAAATATTGACATATTTGTGCCTATTTCCGAAATTAACCCATTTATATCAACGGTAAGAATTCTATTGAGCCACTCACAAAGAACGATGGTGGTTTTTTTTTTGGGAAAACATGGTAATTCATATTAACGGTTGAGAACCAATTTGGATGGATTTAAACAAACAGTAGGGATGCAGTAGGAGCCACTCACACAATGAGATAGTAGTTTACCGGTTCCAAGATATGGCGGCACGTCGAGCATGGCGAATTAATAGCATGAATCCTAATTAACTATGATCCCCACCACTCGCTCACCACACCCAGCGAACCATCACACAATAAAGTGGTGAGCAACAAAGCATCGACACAACCGTTCATAGCCGATGCACGAAGCCGACTTTTTTTTTTAATTTGTGCCGCTACAGTTTACCAGCTTGTTTACTACTGGAACTCATATCTGCATCCATCAAGTTGAACGTCAATCTGAAGAGCAATCTATTAAAATCCACCTAAAATTACAATTGCAGGATTTGGTTAAATTAGAGTGTCTAGAAGCATTTCGTACCTTCTGTCAACTTTATGCTTCTACTAATTTCAAAGCTTACCTTTTTCGTATCAACCGGGGGAGACTTAGTCCTATACCCAATCCAATCCGCTCAACAAATAGCAATATTTTGTGGTATAGTGGGCGGAATATTATAATATGAGATAACTCAAAGCAGACGTCTTCCAAATTTGACAAATCGACATGTTACCTCATAACAAGATGCTTAGAGGCAGATCGGAAGAGTCGATGACCTACCTCCTCAAAAGTTAGACAATGGACACGAGAAATGATAAAAAGTGACGCTGGAGATCTTTTATAAAAACAAAGGAGATTTTTTAGAGACTGGCATTAACATAGTGACCAAGTATCTAAAAAGAGAACTGCAACCAGCCCTGTAAACTCTACACGGTAAAAAAAAAGTATCAAAGATTCAGTTCTATCCACGGATCTCTCATCACTTCAGTGCCGAAAAAGTAGTTTACATTTACTTGTGAATAATTTGAATGCAATTTTCCACTCAGATTTACTGTAAAAGAAAGTTATTGAAATTAGAAGTAAGAAAAGAGGCAAACAAATTCCAGTATCGGATTATTTTACAAAAGTTACTCAGATTTTATTGGTAATTGTTTTTATTGAAAGGTAATATTACATGAACCAGTTACAGCATATGTTTCGGAATAACACCGCCTTTAACCTTTTTGACCAGCTTCAAACGTTGTTCAAACCCATTGTAAGCGACACGCACGACTTTCATCTGCATTTCGTCCCAAATTCGAAGGATTACGACTTTGAACTGGGCCAAAGTAGACACATTTGTGCTCGTTTATTTTCGACAGCATGTATGACCACACAAAATAATCCAAGGGGTTTAGATTTGGTAAATAGGGAGGCCAAAAATTCAGTCAAATTTGCCCGACACCAGTTTTGGTCCACATTCGCTGTTTGAAAAAGCGCTCCCACAACCTGTCGTTTTGGACATCGTGAGACTGCTGCAGGACAAATAACTTTTCATCGGCGAAGACAAAGCCTCGTCCAGCGTGCCGTGATAGTAGGAGAGTTGCCCTTTCAAGCCTTTTCTTCTTGGAAGATTCCGAAACTCAATGTTTCATATTTTTCATATTCACTTTTCACTGCAATGATGTGTGATCAAGAAAATCTGGTATCAAAATGACAAGTTGGCCATTCAATTCCGAATCGATTCGTCTATTTCGTTCCGAATATACGTAAATATATAGGGCTATAATTTCTTTACACTCACCAGATGTCTCCACGATCTGAGCTATATGCAAAAGTCTTAACCACCTACTAACGTATATTTACATCATGCTGAAACCCATTATTATGTGAGCATTATTAATGGAATCAGGGTGTAAACCAAGTCTATACTATGAATACAGATAAATCACATTGAAAGTGAATCTAACATGCTTCACTTTCCCTGTCAGAATCACCCCACTTTTAGGACACGTCATGTCACGACCAATTTCTCTGCAGAGCTGGACATTGACCTGCATATTGTCCTATAGAAACTGGCCAACACACCTCGTCCTGCAGGGCTTCCATTCGAGTCAATGCCAGCCAATCCTTTTTCCGTGGATTTATGAATGCATATTTCGCAGGCCTATCGTGTCAGCCTTTTCCTGCCAACCGTAGAACAAGCAAATCGTGTGCATTGTACGTGTATCGTTTGCCGGTCAGAGTTAATTTTAAAAATTGAGGTAAAATTGTGTCACATTTGCCGCATGCCGTATTCCGAGGAATATACAAAGCAGACTTGCATGATGTTGCTTAATTTTAGTTTTTTTTTCTGATAGCAAGTCTGCTTTAAAAATTCACCAGCACCCAAGGTCATCAATGACGTGCTAATGACGCGGTTGAAGACGACCTGCTTGCTACTTACATGATAATTGCCTTTCCATTTACACTAGAAAAAGGCTCATCGCCCATTTGATTGATTCATTCACACAAGACGTGAATCGTAGCGAAATGGGTGCATCAAATTTGCAATAATCACGCCGTTGTTTGCAGTATCCTGTGCAGAATTGAATCTAAATATGCAGCGAACCAATGGCAAAGGTTTCATCAAATAAAAGGATCATTAGCTAACCACGTCATTTTCAAGTAGAATATTCATCAGGGAAAGTGGAATGCTTGCCTACGAGGGTGTTTGAGAACTGTGTTTGTGACTGGCTAATGACAAAGTTCGCCTATTACTCTATATTCAATAGTTGGGATCGGTTATGAATTATGAATAATATTTGGACAAACATTGAATATGCAAAAACAATAACAGAAAGGTTTATTTAGAGCCTCTCCATGCCAAATTGCAAATCCTTTACCTTCATACTATCATATCCACCTATCAGCCCATGTCGACCCAGTATGATTATCGTAACGGTAACTCGGCCAAACGATTACGTTTGACGAGTTGGTTAAGTCGTTCCGTTTCGACGTAATAAAATAGTTGCCGTCATATCGGACCATCTTAAGAATCCATTTCGCTTGCATTCAAACTAGAGCAAAGTAATTTACCGATTCTGTGGTTGTTTTGAGGTGAACTAAGGCTTTTACCATGCATCAGCATCACGGGAGCTTAAAAGTAATGTTTCCTTAAATTGAACATATAAATGTCTGCAATTTTCCTCGTGCAATTCAATTCATATTTATGCATGCATGCAATTCCCATCCTAACGTGTAGGAATGCTACACGATTATTATTCTGGTGTCAAAATTTTAGTGCTTAACATTGCGATAACTATCTTACGAGCGGCACATAACGAAATTGCTTATCCACTGTGAAATTGCCTTTCAAGGATATAATCGTTCTACTTTAATAACCGTTTTTCGTGTTCGTTTCTATTTCAGATAATTCACAACAGTCCCACGACAGTATCCACCGAGCCCGATAGGTAAGTGAAGCGTGATGAATTTTGTTGTTAGATGTATTTTAGCTTTGTTTTGGTTATTTATCGTCTTCGTTTTAATTTCAGAAATTTTATATAGAACTCCATCACTTCACCAGCAAAAACTTTTTTAGTTTTTATAGCTTCACAAACACAAACTTACAACGGATATAGCTATTAGCATACGTATTTATGGTTTTCGATTTAGTTTCGATTCTCGACCCTGCAGCGTGAAATTATTGTGATCTGAGTTTAGTTTGGCTTTCCGCGCGAGGACAACCAAGAAACAACCAGTGAGATGAAACCTTATGGAGTATTCTTCTTTTTTTTCGTTTTTTGTGTAGCAAATGATTTGACTATTATGTAAGATACTTTTCATCCAGCGCTACGAATTACTTGTGCAATTATAATTTTAAACGTAAAAGATTAAACCAGAAGACGGACTTCTCTTGCAATATTAATATTTTTGCCTACATTAATTGATTTTTCAATTTGATTTATTATTTCGTTTTGTCGATACTTAATAAATTGCACGAATTTTGTTTTACAAAATTGTTATACAATAAATTGGCAGTTTCTTGCATATTTTCTTGCAATATCACCACCCAAATGCAAGTAGAATAGTTACAAATGCTATCGGTAGTTACTAACCAAGTTTGAACGCAACCAAAATCGGTTTGTCACTTTGTGTTTGCAGCACTTCCTCTTCCACTAACAACCATCATGCGCCTCCAGCTACTTCCACCTTAACCGCTAACAATAATGAGTACGAAAACCATCATCATGACCATGATCATCATTACAATCACCCCGATTCTAACGAGTATGACCAGCAACAACAGCAGCATGATTCAGACCCGGAAGCACAACCCAGCAACGATGGTGTTGCTGAGGAGGTCCTGTCAGCTAATTTGAAAAATTTGTCCATGTCGGAACCGGCCGACTTTATTGACTATCACGCCAATAATCATCATCAACAGCACCACAAATCGGGTCAGGAGGTGAAATTTGCCGATGAATATGCAGACATTCCAGATTCCGCCGACCCAGAGCCCTACAACTTCCATCCACATCATCTCGAGCTAATGCCACAGCAACAGATTCCGCACCACGATCAGCAGATGATGATGACTAATCGTGAAAATTCTGCTTCTCCCCAATCGATCAGCCAGCAGCAGACGCCGGAACATCCGGGTATGAAGAAACCCATGCGCTACACAAAGCAACATACCGGATTGAAGAACATGTCTTCGGGAGTGGGAGCAGCTGTCACTCCATCCGGAAAGATGGAATTCGACCAGGAGCAGAATGAAGGATTTGGCTCGGTAAAGATCAATCGACCGATCGGGAAGTCAAGCACGCGGAACAGTCTCTCCGGGGACAATGATAATGAATCCGTCCACTCGAAAGGTTCCGACAGCAGTCATCTAACCGACCATGGACACTTCGATCTCAAATTCTACCATAACAAGTTGTGGTAAACTGAAAACATTCCAAATCAGAGCTATCACTTCTTGAAACCTGTTGACCAGAATTGTAAAATATCACATTGATCTCACATGAAACCGAAGAATTTCGAGTCGTATTTCACTTAACCAATAACGGAGGCTGCATGAATCGGAGTAGCTTATCTCGCATTTGAACAGAAAACCAGAGAACAATATTTATTGTTGTGTAGATGTCGCAGCTTGTTGTATCTAGTAGCAATGTTTAGTTATTAACAAATAAATTAGAAAAAATACTGCAAAGAAAAACTGTTAATTACTTCCATTTGGATCTTGTTTTGTTACCAGCGATTACGTTATGTTTTGTTTATTTTTCAAACGATACCCTTTCAACTCTATAGTTAACTGTAATTCGTTACAGAAATATTCAGGAAGACTTCCTGAAAGATTACATCATCCATTAGGGGGATCGTTGCTCCAAACTGCTACTACAACTACATGCCCTCTTGTATCCATTACTTCTAATTCTCGATGATCCTGATGAATTTCAACAACAAGAACAAACTAAATAAATGTGCAATAAAAATAAAAGTTAAATCGATATTGTAAGGCTTTGGACAACAACAAAAAAACGTGCAAATTTAGTATTAAAATAAAATCGTGGGAGGAACACAATTGATTTAAAATAAGTTTACTTATCTATAAGCTTTGAATAAAAGCAACAACTAGCAACTACGAAACTTCAGTGAAATATCTATGATAAATGACGACTAAGAGATTTTTTCATTCGTATAATATCACAATACAATTTGTAATTGCAATTGGGGATACTTCCAAGGGTATAGAGTATCATGCTTGAATGCTTAAATGAAGCGAATCGTACGTTTGTTTTGAATGCACATCAAAAAATTTCAATTGACAGCTTTTCCTGAAAACTAGCCTACGAATTTGAAAATTTTGTGACAACCAAAATGGTACCATGATGTTTTCTGATAGAGTTCGGCTAAGACAAAACGTATCATCTTAAGGCTGTAAAGCTGCAATCTGGCTCGAATTTGTCAACCTGTTCTATGCTACAAACTTGAAATTTCTTCCTTTAGTGATAGACATAAAAACTATAGCATGGTTGCATTCTTACTGCTCGAGATAGTCGAAACATGTATGCTCTTTTTCGTTCGTATTCCACCTTGTTCTTAATTCCGTTCATTTGTGTTCCTAATTCCGATCACCCTTCATTACTCGCATTCAAGAATATTTATTATGATTAAATACTGTTTTAATATCTGGCATGTTGACACTTGGGTCTACTACAACAAGATGGGTGGTGCCACTCATGCAACTCGATTTCTCGGCTAGCGTGCATTCAATGGGCCTGATTTTTGATACTTGGTTAGGGTCTATGGAAAGTTTTAAGCCTACAAAAATCCCACCCACCGTGAAGTACCGCTTGTATTAAAAAAAAGACAATTTTCGAATGGATGAGAAAAAACGATAGAAGATCAAAAACATAACAAATTTTCTGATTCCTGATTCATGATTTTACAAAAATGACTCCACTCCCTGTCGGGCCAGAACTTTGACCATAGCCAACGAAAGGAAAGATGTTAGCATATTCTTCAATTTGCTGGTCGCCTAATTGAACAGTGGGGCTTATTACGGTTGTCACCTCCACTATCACTTTCACTTCACGTACACCTCACCTCACTTTTTTTATGCTATTACTGGTATCACAGTGATCAAAGATGAACTCCGTGAGGTGGAAGTGATAGTGAAGTGAAAATCGTAGTAGCCCTCAGATAATCTATGGTTTGCGTCACTTTTTTCGGTGGCGTGATGGTGCCGTGCAACCATAATAACACCAAGTTCATTCGAATCGTCACCTCGGATGAACTCTTTCATATTTTTTCAATTGAGTGACATTCGTAATAAGGTTTTTTGTTTTCACTTCGTTTTCACCGTGACGTGAAAACCGTAATAAGCCCCAGTACCTTTTCGGTTTTCGCCACGAAATTGTTGGAATAGATCCTCCGGCAGAAATTTTCAACTTGGTGTGGGGGTATTTCGGAGAAGGCGAATTGTTCGTTGTGACGCACGACATAGACTTAGTGTACGTCTTTGGATTCAAAACTCAACTGCTCTGCTTTATTCAGGGTTTTTATAAACTTACTAATTGAGCAGAGATATTTAGTGAAAAGGAAAGGCCAAATTTAAATTTATATGAAAAAGATAATTTAATCAACGAACGATGTTCACACTTCAATGTCTCGAATGGTTATAGTAAAAAAGGCGCACTGTTGCGCGTTTTTGCATCCGGAACACTATTTGTAGTGTTGCCAAAACAAATGACAGATGTAGGAAGTTGGTAGCAATCGCTAGATGGATGGTGGTAGTATTATGGCACAGTAGTTGCACTCACAACACTGCCATCTTTCGTCGACAGTCCCAGCATTCCTGAAAACTTCCGTTGCTTCGTGGTTCCCAGTAGCTTGGTGAAAACATCAGCCACCATGTCTTCCGTTGGACAGTATTCAAGCGCTATAAGTCCTGACACACACTGCTGCTTGACGAAATGCTCCTTGGTCTCGATGTGTTTCGAACGACGATTGGTCCGATCGGATGAAGCACTGATTATCTTCCTTCATTTTTACAGGTCCTTCCACGCGTTCGCCCATGTCGTCCATCAGTCGTCGAAGCCAGACTAATTCTTGGGTAGCCTCGCTCAGAGCGACATACTCCGACTCCATAGAAGACAACGTGACACTAGCCTGTTTACGACTGGCCCATGACACAGCTCCACCTGCGTAGCAGAACACGTATCCGGTTGTTGACTTCCTCGATTTTGCGTCGCCGGCCCAGTCGGCATCAAAATAGCCGATCAAGCCACCGCCAGATCTGTTGTACACCAGCCGCCAATGCTTAGTCGCCTTCAAGTAGCGAACGACTCGCTTCAGTAGGGGCACAAGTATACCCGTACTAACAGCAATATCGGGTCGCGCACACACTGATAGGTACAGAAGACCGCCAACAAGACTTCTATACTGCGACCAAACCGAAACTTTCACTTGTGTCCTGCACTTTCAAAAAACCTTCGTCCATCGGCGTTTTTTGCAACTTTTGCATCACTCAAACCAAACTTCCGAATCAGTTTATCAATATAGCCCTCCAGGCTCACACTATAGTCACCGTTTTCGCGTTTGATTTCGAGCCCCAAAAAGTAACTCACTTGTCCGAGATCGGTCATATCGAAATGACCAGTTAATGCTTGGTACACAGAGTCAATGATAACTTCGTCCACGCACCCGACCATCATATCGTCCACATACACTAAGATGTACACTTTCTTCTCTTTCACGTTTTTCGTGTACAAGCACTGATCAGCACCGCTTTGCTGGAAACCCATTTTCACCAACACACTGTGCAGCTTTTGGTTCCAACAGCGTGCCGACTGTTTGAGTCCGTATATGCTCTTTTTCAGACGACAAACCCAGTGCTCCTTACCTTTCACCTCGTATCCAGGTGGTTGACGCATAAACAGCTCCTGGCCGAGATGTACGGTGATCTAGGCCGTTTTTATGTCGAAATGCCGAAGTGTCATTTTTATTTTGGAAGCCAGAGCAAGCAGCATACGAATAGTCACGTGGCTCGTGACGGGAGCGAAAACTTGGTCATAGTCCTCGCCGAACTGCTGGGAATAGCCTTGAGCCACCAGACGAGCTTTGTGTTTGGTCACCTCTCCAGCTGAATCTCGCTTCAACTTGAAGACCCAGCAGCAACCGACCACTTTTCGTCCTGCAGGTAACTCCACCAACGCATCCCAAGTGCTATTTTCTTCATGCGATTCCAGTTCACTTTTCATTGCCGACCTCCATTCGGCACGAGCTTCGCAGGCCAGAGCTTCCTTGAGATTCCTGGGTTCCATTGCTGCTTCCGATGTTCCCGCTGTATACGCTTCCTCAATCAATCGAACCGGAGCGATTCCCTTGGTCGCTCGTGTGGATCTGCGTGCGACTTCATCCAGGGGGAACCCGTGGAACGAGGGTTCGTCCGTCAAATCGTCATAGGTCGCACTGTCGTATTGAAATACATCAAGATTTACACTGTCGTCATTGGCGTTCGGTTCCTCCAGCGGAGGGGGTGGAGAAGTTGGTTCAAGTGGCAACACCACTACTCCTCCTGACGTTGTAGGCTTCGGCTTCTGCACATTTTTATCCTCACCGTGTTCCAAAAATTTGGCGTCTCTGCTAATGGTGATTCCTTTCGTTTCCAGGTTCACGAATCGATAGGCCTTATGACCGTCCGCGTAACCGATGAACACCAACTTTTTAGCCTTTTTGTCCAGCTTACGGCGTTTTTCCACCATAATCATATAGAAACGGCTGCCGCGCGCTGTTGGCACTTCAATGGGGCCTCCCAAGTCCGTGCCCACCCGGTCGCCGATAGCAGATGCTCTTGAAGATGATGCTTTTGGAAACGATTCACGACTCATCTTCCCCTCACAGCACGAGCCACAAACGGACTTCACGTTGCATTGGTCGATTTTCAAGCCGCTTCCCAAATCACTTTGCACAATCTTCTTTACCGCTTCCGTGTCACGGTGCCCAAACCGGCGATGCCACAGGTGTAAGCAGGAAGCTCCGTGATTCGTATCCGCTAGCATGGCTCGCTCCGGACACTGCTTCAGGTGATATAGACCACCTTTACGTTCACCCACTAACAACACTTTTTCACCTTTCAGGACACGGCAACCACTTTTATCAAACACAACTTCAAAACCCAAATCGGCAATCTTGCTCACCGATAGCAGATTTGTTGCGAGCGAAGGCACATGGTACACGTTGTCCAGCGAAACGTTCGTTCGGGTACCACTTCCGTTCACGGACACTACTTTACTTCTTCCAACACCGGCCGAGTTGATGGACTGTCCATTTGCCAACGAGATTGTTGACTGTTTCGATTTATCAAGTTGCTTCAAAATAGATACATCGTTCGTCATGTGGGAAGTGGCACCCGAATCGAAACACCACAATCCTTTCTCGTGTGCCTTCCCGACAAACAAACACAGATCCACTTTATCTTCTTCTTCTTCGACGGCGACGTTTGCTTTCTCATGAGCTTCTTTCTCCTTTCTGTCTGCCGCCAACTTATGACACTCTCTTCGGAAGTGACCCTCCTTCTTGCAGTAGTGGCACTGCTTTTCCTTCTTCTTGTCACTTTTCTTATCACTTTTGTTCTTGTTTTTAGCACTACATCTCCCAGACAGCAGCGCCTTCTCCTCTTCCGCACCATCCGTCATAAACAGATTGGAATGTGCAGCATGGTACGCATGAGGCATATTCGATGTAAGGCTTGCTTCATTTAGAATTGGAACAAACTTTTGCTCATATTGTGGCGCTCCTGGTGGACGGATTTGGAAGTTCTTGGCGCCCACGTGTCGGGAATTTTGTCAGCTTCACGTATGTGTTTTTGACATTCCGCAAATCGACTGTACTTTGTAAACAATCAACATGGAAGCCGAAAGAAGGGAAAAAAATGTTATTTGGAAAATCCATTTTGGTCTGCATCTAGGCTAGCTAAACAGCTGAAATTGCCCAGAAATACCGTATGGCGCGTTATCAAATGGCATAAGGAAACATTGACAACGATTCGGAAGCCTCAAGCCAATCATCGGAGTGGAACTGTCGACCGGAAACTGCGTGGTAAGATTTTGAAGACGATTAAGAGGAATCCCAATCTGTCGGACCGTGATTTGGCCAGAAAATTCGGTGCTGCCCATAGTACCGTGAGGAGAACTCGACTCCGGGAAGGAATCAAGTCGTATCGAGCTAGCAAACAGCCAAATCGGACCATAAAACAGAATAGTGTGGCCAAAATCCGTGCTCGGAAGCAATACGACCAGGTTCTGACCAAGTTCGACGGGTGTCTTCTGATGGACGATGAAACCTATGTCAAGGCTGACTTCGGGCAAATCCCAGGTCAAAAATTTTACTTGGCAACGGCTCGGGGGGATGTTCCAGCCAAATTTAAATTTGTTTTTGCCGACAAATTTGCACGAAAATTCATGATTTGGCAGGGCATTTGCAGCTGTGGCAAAAAAACGAAAGTTTTCGTTACAAATAAGACAATGACGTCGGAACTATACCAAAAAGAGTGTCTCCAAAAACGAATTTTGCCGTTCATTCGATCCCACGACCATCCCGTAATGTTTTGGCCAGATTTGGATTCGTTCAAGAATGGTATGCAGAGAAAGGGGTCCAGGTTGTTCCGAAAAACCTTAACCCACTCAACTGCCCCCAGTTCCGCCCTATTGAGAAATACTGGGCAATTATGAAGAGGAGACTCAAGGCAAAGGGAAAGGTTGTCAAAGACATCAATCAGATGAAGACCTGGTGGAATAAGATAGCTAAAACGATGGACGAAGAAGCTGTGCGCCGCCTAATGAGCCGTGTTACAGGAAAAATTCGAGAATTCCTCCGAAACCGTGACGAATAATTTTATCCGTATTTTTTCTTAAAAGTATGAAGAAAACGCTACATTTGTATAAAAAAGAGCTTAAATTCATTAATAAATAACTGCAATACAGGCAATTGTTTTTGTTCCAATTCTATCTGAAGCAAGCTTTATGTCAAAGAATGTTCAACAAGACTCATTAGGTCATATGAATAATAACGAGTAGGGAAGATGTACCTATATTAATCTCATTGTTCCTATATTCATCCTACTTGAAATAAAACGATATACACGTGACAGAATTTGTAAGTAATGTTTGTTGTATTTATTTAAAATAAGCCAACATTATTAGAAAACGAAACCGATCCTTTAACTGCCCAATTGTTTGATTCATCGTAGGATGAATATAGGAACAATGAGATTAATATGGGGGCAGGTTCCCTAATTACTCACAAGCTAACCAGTTTGAGTAAAGTAAACTGTTTGAGCATTTGCTCAAATTCGTATGAATAAAGTTGTACTTTACACGGAGTAAGTTCGAATTTCGAACATAGCATTTGCTCTGTCAAAAAAAAAATTCTTGTTTTTCTTAGGTAGAATGAAGCATTGTTGGTAAACAAAAATATTATCTGAAATATCAATACGGGAAGATGTCTGACGATTCCTTCAATGAGGAGTATCTGGAGGATAAACAGAATCACAGTATGTCTATTCTATAAGCCGGTAGCGAAACTACCGGCAAAAAAAACTGCTGATGATGCGAAGTTTGTGGCATCCTTTGGAAAAGCTCTGCTGGGAAAATCTCAAACGCCGTCAGCGAAGCAGAAAAAGACATGTCCGTTCAGCAAGTGACGAAGAAAATAAACAACATGAGGTAAAGAGTCAAAGTCGGACCGGAAGCAGACTGGAAACCGAAAAATTGTTCAGAACAAATTGCAAAGAAAGTTTTTCCAGTTGATGGGAGGCGTTGTGTTAGTAGGATCTCTATGAACTTAGAAAGTTCTAGGAACATTTTTCAAATTGGCTTTTCTGTTTCGATGTGAATTTAAACAATTTTGTGATTGTTGTGGTGTAAATCAAACAATGCAAATAGTTTCCACAAAAATATTTATTTGTTACTTGGAATCCGGGATCACCAAAAACACTTCATCCATTGTATATATGATAATACTCCTCCTCGGGTTTCAGAATCATTTTTTATCTTCTCGAAAAAAAAAACCGGTAGAGTTGCTTGAATCGACTCCTTCTCGTCGTGTTTTATAAACTTTCACTGAACGATCAAAACTTTGATGAACACTGTTTACGTCAACTACCAATGGAAATGATAAAATTACAAAATCTCCCACGTACATTTTATGTTGTTTCTTCCACACGAAAACACGATTCTGTTAGTTCGATTTCAACTGAGTATGCTGTATGGAGGAATTCAGGTAACGCAAAAGTGAGGTTAGACGTCATAGATGGCGCTCTTTCAAAATGGTCTTTCGAGCTGTATAAGCAAAGTAATTGGTGATAAAAAGATAACAAAATCGACGACAATGACGATACTGACCAATTCCATACAGTTTAAAACATAGCTAGAAAGTTCTTATAATTAGTTTAGTAAGTGTTTAACATTTAGGGCAAGGGGAAATGGGGAGTTTTTTTTGGGGGGGGAAAGAAAATGGGGGGGGGAGGAAGGGGGGGGGGGAAAAAAATTAGGGGGGAAGAAAAGGTTAGGGGGGTGTGGGGAGAGGAGGGGGAAAAAGGAAAGGGAAAGAATTGGAATAATTGAATGATGAGATATCACGTGAAGCTTAGTAATGCAATTATGGAAATTATGCCACATGGGCGCAGCTGGGGCACGTTGTTGGGTAAGGCGTTTTTGGGGACGATTGGAATCTTCATATGCTCCATCTCCTCCAGCAACCGTTTCGCGTAATGTGCCGAGGCCAGATCCGGCCAGAACACGGCATCGTCCTTCGGATGGTTTTTCTTAATGAAGACCGCAACGAACTGTACAACCGCAAGTCTTGAGGAAAAGGAAGAGCCTCTTTGACATCCCCTTCTTAATGATTGTCAGTCACAAGATGACCTTCTTCGGGAACCTCGTGTGGGAGATACACTTCACGTTGCTACTCACCTCCTTTCTGGAGGACGTGAAATAGCTGGTCCCCTGCCTGTCATTGCCGTCTCATCTTCCGTAATCACAACCACGTTGCGCTTCGCAGGGTAGATATACTTAACGAGCACCTTCTGCGCCTGCTTTTGGGTGGCATGTATAAAGCTTATGCTTTCGACGGCCTCGACTTCCGCTTCCTAATGACGATGTCCATGTTGGTCCAATACTTTTTGATTGTCTGGCAGGATGCACTGACCTCCCGGTCCAACACGCAGAAGGATTTCGCCCCATTCCTTTCCTTCTTCCGTTTCAGCGCTTGGTGCACCTTCCGGTCACGCAAAACTTTCGGCCGGCCGGATCTCGGCTTGCTCTCGAACTCTCATCTTTCTCATGAAGAACCACCAAAAAAAAAAAAATAGTTTTTAAATAGTTTTTTTTGTTATTAAAAAAAATATATATATAAAAAAATAATAAAGAAAAAAAAAGATATGCGTTAAAAGTGGGAGGATATACGTATATAAAAATTTTGTTGTTTTTTAAAGGAGGTGATTTTATTTTGTGTGGTGTTTTATTTTTAAAAAACACATGTTATATAAAAATTTGGGGGGTATATTCGGTTTTGTTTGTTGCGGGAGGATGAATAAATAACACACATAAAGAAAAGATTTTTTTTAAAAAAAACGATAAATATTGTATTAAGACCGCCGGGACTTAGTTATATGCTTTCTGTGATTTATGTACATGGACTTCTTCGCTCCGGGGTGGAGCCGGCAGTAATTACAAACCATCGAACGTAGTTGCTTCACTGCTTTCGCCATGACTGCCGTAAACGAAATGATAGAGCTGTAGATTTGTTTTCTGTATATAGCCTATTTATATTTATTGACGATTCCCAGTGGTGGCAGGTTTAATCGCAAATGGGTAAATTTTTGCAGGCGATTAAAAATCCGACTGAAGAAGTGAAATAAAATTGAAATAAAATTCATAGTCTACCATCTAATAAAACCTTGATGATAATTTTTGTTTCGTCCAGATAAAAAGGGAGAGGAATAAAAAGCCGAATCACAAAAGGCCGAAACACAAAAAGGCCGAAACACAAAAGGCCGAAAATGTATGTAGCTACCACAAAAGGCCGAAACTCAAATAAGGCCGAATCCCAAAGGCCGAAATTTTTAAAATTTAACATAAAAAGGCCAAAACCACAGAAAAGTGAACATTTTTTAAATCTTCAGTCAGCCATTAAATTGGGGGAAACCCTATAAGGGAAAAAACCACAGTTAGCATTAATTATTTATTTCCAGTTTCGATAGTTGACATCAATAAAATAGTAGTAGAAAAAGTAAAAAAAAAAAACAAACATCATGTTAGACTCGCTTTGGTCTAGATGATAGCAACAGAGCAATACTCTCAACAAAATCGTCATCTGCGATAGCATCACTTTACAAAGTTTTCTTAGATCAGGCATGAAAAATCTAAATTGCTTGTAGACTAAATGAAATAACTAAAATGTTGTAAAAATAGATTGCAATAACTGACTTTAAAATTGTGCTCAACGAGGAAAGGCCGAAAAAAATCGGCAGAGCGACCGAGTGGACCGGAGCAAGCGCGCGCTAATTTGTGATTCGGCCGGGGTTGATGATTCGACCTTTTGTGATTCGGCCTTTCGTAGTAATCCCGATAAAAACATATAGCGGTGCCACCAACAATATTCTTAGATCTAACATGCATTTTTTGGGGACCGCGAGATGACAGAAACTAGTCTACACGCTCATTCGGATTACCCAAAATTGAGGAAAGTTAACCCAAAATCATAAATATGGGAACTACTCAAAATTTGGTAACCGAGTCTAACCAAAATTTGGGTAAACTCGCGATTTATTAGATTTTGGGTAAGTCCTACTTATTATAATAAAATGTGGATTTTATGGAAATTGGGTAAAATATTGAAATAAAAAAAATACCATAGGCTGCTTATATAGTTTAACTTTTTGTTTTATATTTTATTGATAATCCCGAAAATGGATTATTTTCTTCGTCATATCCCTCGCCAATACTGTACCATTCACGATCTAAACGAACTTGCTCTTTTTCCCCATAGATCCTACAATCTTCTTCCAAATCCCAAGGGACATTTTTTTTACTAACGTGTGGGGTGGCAGCACATTCTTTTCGATCTGGCGCCCATTTGTTGTACTTATGTGCCTGTGTCGACCGAAGTTTGTCCTCTTCTCTACCTCTCCCGGAAGATGGTGGTCGACTACTGCGTACAATTTCTGACCCTTTCGGTACCTTAGGCGTCGGCTAGTCCTACGATGATTTTCGCGAGCTCGAAGCTTGTCTATCATCATCGTCCTCCCATCCAAAGGCGTCCATTCGATGATCGCTTCGAGGCGTTCTTGGTTCATCTTTGTAGTGGCTAAAATATATGAACAAAACGCACCTTATAAAAATCACCTACAATTAAATTTATTGATTGATAATTTACCCTGGGATTTGATGCGATGATTCTCCACAATGGCTCCTGGAACTGCTAGATGAAAACTTTTGTCGCCTATCATGGTCGTCTCGGTCGCGATCCTTCTTAGATTTAGTCGATGCATGCAAGCCTTTTCACTGGTAATCTTCCTTTGAGCGCTCATCAAAACGTTTCTTAGCGGGTATATGATGGAGTTTCCATCACACTTGCTCGATACTTCTTAGATGACGACGACGATGAGTAAGAATCTTTATTGCGGTCACGTCGTAGTAATCTCGAATTAATCTGTGAAAGTATCTTCATCATCCAAATCATTGCCGTCTGAACCTTTGAACAACAGTCGCGCCTGTTGCTTTCGAGCTCTATGTGTCTGCTGGCCTGTCTAACAAGGATAGTTTCGGTTTCTTGAAGACGCCCTTCACGGTGGGTCTGCTTCTTTCTGCTTGATTATAAGACCACCAACGTTGCTGCCACTTTGTTCCAACTTTCACACATCGAATTTTTAACGTAACTGTTCCTTAAAATAATACGATATTATAAGTTATTCTCCACAAACAGTGAAGCTAAATCGTTTTGCGTTGTTAAAAGAATAAAATTACGGCATTAGTAAATGGCACTCATCAAAACAAAGTTTTGCAGTTTTGACTACATGTACGAATACGAATACGTTCACATGTAAACCGGTAGATCCAGGATGACAGCCGTGGCCAGTACGTGCTCCCGGATACTTAACGACAACGTAAAACTTTAGTTTTTTTTTTTTGTATGGAAATCACCGCACCGGCACCGAGGTGGTAAAAAAAACGTCCCTAATTTTCACGAAACTCATTACACAATTGACACAACACAATGAAATACATTCAGTTAAAATTTCAATAATTTTTACCCACACGCTAAAAAGTTACGAACAATTGCGTGTGTCCAAATTTCATCGAATACAGTCTTTATTACTAGGTACGCTGTTTGAACAATAGACAAATATTATGCATAGTCCAATAGACTATAGTTTATACACACGTCTCTCAGTCTAGTACAAATATTTGTCCACAGTAGACTAAGGATTGAACCAGATTAAGAAGAACTGAGTAATGTTTACCCACTTTCATAAATCGGCTTACCCATGGTTTAACGTTTCAGCCTGTTTTATGAAAATGGGTAAAAGTTACTTAATTTTGGGTAAATTGGAATGAGCGTGTAGTGAGGATGTTAAAATTAGAGCGGAAACTCTGCAAGTGTAATTCAGTGGGAATAAAAACTGATATTGGTAAACCAAGCGCCGCGTTCATACCAATCGTAGTTCTTCCTTCCACTAAACCGTGATTTTTCGATTCGGTGGTATACGTAGCCATATTTGGTGACCCCGACGGTTTTGCAGAAAACGGAAAAGTTCGCGACGATTTCGATTTACGACGCAAAAAGAAAACAAAATGGCGAATCCAGAACCTGCCGCTACAGCAACCGTAGCTGGGAAGCCGGACCCAACTATGTGGTTCGCACAAGCTGAGCCTCAATAAGGGAAATTCTACCACTTAGTCAAGATTAACCAATCGCTAATCTGCCATGTTGTCGATCTCGTGAAGGCACCACCAGCCGACCGGAAATATGAAGCAATCAAAACAGGCCTGATGTAACGATTTGAGCGTACGCCGCCGTTAAAACTAGAATAGTTTTAGGGCGATTTTGGTTTGGGTGAATTGCGTCCCACCCACCTGCTCGCCAAGATGCAGGAGTTGTCATCCAGGCTTGACGTCGCCGACAAATTCCTGAAAATGCTTTTTCTCCAGAGGCTACAGGCCAATATTCGGTCGGTTTTAAGTATCAACGACGGAAGCCTACCATAGCTCGCCGAGATGGGGGATAAGATGATCGACCTTGTTCCACACGTCTCCGCTTTGAAAACAAATACTGTAGCTGCACCTCAGGAGTTGCAGTCCCTGGAAAATCTTGCGGATCATGCGTTGACCTTTGATATTCTCCGCCTATAATCCAGACCAGTATCTCGTCGCTGCAATGAAAGTGAAAATGTCATCTGCTGGTATCACCGCAAATACGGTTGCCAGGCCGAACGGTGTCGCAGTCTGTGCAAGTATCAGCAATCAAAAAACGAGTAGGCCACGTGTGAGGTGGGTGCAGAATAGTGAAGCCCGTACACTGAGAATAATTCCGTGGTTGTACCGACAATTAAATCAAGCTCAAGATGACTATTGCATAATGGTTACAGTAACTATGAAAATGGTCGAATTCACCACGTTCATGGCATTCATGACTATGGACATCGTAACAAGGACTTTTCCGACATTATAGTGAATGTTGAATCAACTATTTTTGATGGGTGTTTTGACCATGATTGAAAATCACTATACTGCCATAGTTATCCCAACCCCTACATGATGGTGAAATTGACTATCAAATTTTTCTCAGATTAGTAGGCAGAGTACTAGGGCTCAGAGGCTGTTTTCATTGTCCGCATAAAATATAATACGATGGAAAGACATAGGAATGATCTTAGTTTTATTGAAGAATGAATAAAATTATGCCATGTATATTCCAGTGCTTCATGTTCATTTACACTACCACCGTCGCCGGAATTGTCATTACCATCGTCGTGCGTTCCTGTACCAAGCTCAATTTAGGCCGGAACAATTTTTTTTTTTTTTTTTCCCCCCCCCCCCCCCCCGCTGCTATTATTAATATTGTGAAAATTTAAAAATTAAAATATAAATTTATTTTTTTTTTTTTTAGGGCACTTTTGAGAGTTGCGGTGCTCCCTCAAACCACGATTACTACGATGATATGGGTAGAGTGCTTTTAAAAAGAGTGACGATAATGTCGAAATAAATTCCAGTTAACTATCCATATCTCGATGTTCTATATCTTTTTTCTTTGTGTCGATGGATATCTCGGTCCCTTGATGTGGACAAGTAGGCTTTTCTTGTTCTATATGTTGATTCGATGGTCTCTTCAATAGCATATATTAATCAACTCTAGATTGAATAGGGTGGCGAATTGTGTCCAAAAGTAAGTGAATTTATTTTAGTAGTGGAATAACCGAAACATGTATGTCTTTCACTGTTGGCTCGGAATAAAAAAACAATATGTAAATATTTATATGACGTAGTATCATAAGTATGCATATTTGTACACACATAGTTTTCATGTATTGCATGAAAAGTTAAATTTATTAAAATTGTTGTGCAATTCCTAAAAACTAGATGCATACAAATCTCCAACATTTGACGTTCGCGTAGGTTGTTTTTTTTTTAAGACGGCGTTGAATAGATTCGATTCGCTCGGCGCCATTATCATAGCATGGACTCCAGACCGCTGAACAGTACTCCAGTGTCGAACGAACGAGAGAATAATAGAGCGATTTTAGGCAGTAAATGTCGCTGAAGTTCTTCGCAACCTTGAATATAAAACCGAGTGTCCTTGAAGCTTTGACAACAACATACGATAAATGTTGCGTGTACGTCAGTTTCGAATCCAGCTGAACACCTAGGTCTTTAACGCACTGCGTTCGTTCGATGGTCGTACCGAGAAGATGGTAGTTGAACAGAATTGGTTGTTTCTGACGTGAGAAGGTTATCACTGAGCACTTGGCCGGGTTGACCACCAACCGATTTAGAGTACACCAATCAGCAAAGGCATCAACCTGCGCTTGGAGGAAATGGCAATTGGCGGTTGAACAGATTCGCATAAAGATTTTCAGGTCCTCAGCAAACGACAGGCGGGGCCCTCCGATAACATAGTGTACGTCGTTGAAGTATAAAAGAAATATCAACGGTCCCAGATGGCTACCCTGCGGCATCCCGGACGTGGCGCAGAAACTCCTTGAACGAAGGTCACCCAAGGCAACTGTCAATTGACGCCCTGTGAGATATGATCGAAACCATCTTAAAAGATTACCACCAACTCCTAGTCTGTCAAGTTTAGCGATCGCGATATCATGATTCAACTTGTCGAAAGCTGCCGTTAAATCTGTGTAGATCACGTCCGTTTGGCATCGAGCGATCATACCATCAGTGATGTACGACGTAAGGCACAATAGGTTTGTAGTTGTGGAACGCCCTGGTGGTAACAACTGCTTACAATGTGTAAAAAGTGAGTTCTTTACGACCAGTTCAAAAAGCTTCGATACAGCGCTTAACGATGTGATTCCTCGGTAGTTGTTCACGTCCCGCTTGCTTCCTTTTTTATATACCGGAAACATGTCCGCCATTTTCCAGCAATAAGGAAATGTACCGCTAGAGAGGGACATCTGGAATATCTGATGAAATGGATACAGAAGACAAGCCATGTTCTGATTCAGAAAAACCGACGGAACCCCATCGGGTCCGGGCTTAAGCGATGTTTTAAGTTGTAATGCCGCGTTCGAGATTGATTCTGAATCCACATCAACTAGGCTGAGTGTTTGATTTGCCAAGGGAACATTGCCGGCGGCAGCGTGAACAGAATGACTGGTTAGTCTCTCGTCTTCATAAACACTAGCAAATTTTACCGAGAACAGATCGCAAATTTCCTGTTGAGTGCCAGCAGTTTCGCCATTATAGAACATGGATGAAGGTAAGCCCACTTCCTTACGTTGTTGATTAACATAGCTCCAAAAAGATTTCGGATGAGATTTGAGACGCCGTTGAACCCCACTCAGATAACGTTGAAAATGCGCACGACTGATCCGTTTATATTCGTAGTTGAGCCTGCTATAGTGGCGTTTAAGCGACATGGTGTGGTGTTTCGTGAATCTTTTAAGAGCCGCTCTTTTAATCCGTTTTAGCGAGCGAAGAGCGTTCGTCATCCAAGGGACCCGAGAGTCAGTCTGAACAATCTTTTTTGGGACGTGTCTGTCAATGACATAAGCCAAGACGTGGGAATAAGTTTGAGCAGCGATGTTAACGTCGGTCGAATCAAGAATGCTCTGCCAATCCAAACTAGATAAAACATCACCAATACTGCGATAGTCGGCTCTACGGAAGTCATATGACACAGAAGCAGGAGTGTCGACGAAGTCTCGAGCTACAACGTCCTCGACAGCAACTATTAGAGAAGGATGGTGAGGGACATCCTTAACTAGAGGCACGGGAGCAATATCTCGGCCACTCACGAAGCAGAGATCTAGAGAGCGATTATTCTCATTCACCACGTTATTAACTTGGGATAGAGTTGCGGTACTGTAGCTGTCCAGAAGCTGAACAGCCCCTGCGTGGAAAGAGGAACGTTCATGGTCGGGACGGAGGAAGCCGCTGTGAGTTGGAGTCCATGCAATGCCCGCTAGGTTGAAGTCTCCCAAAATAATCATTTCATCATGGAGGGCAACCGTATTTGAAATAGCAGAAACAGATCGGCAGTGCGCATCAATTAGGTCTAAATCTCGAGTTAGATCCGGAGGAATGTACACCGCACAAAGGAATTGCATACGGCCTCCAAGCTGAATTGCTACACAAACTTGTTCTACGGTGATCCAGCAATCGTCTTCAACTGCACTTGCTTTCAACCTGACACTAACTGCAACGAGAACACCACCGCCAGTCAATTTCCTACTGTTGTTTATGTTCCGATCACAGCGGAAAACTTCGTAACCATCTCCAAAAACATAGCTAGAAACAGTCCGAGAATCCAGCCATGTCTCGGTTGAGACTATAATGTCGTAGCAATGATCCATGAACGCTAACCGATAATCATCAATAAGGCCGTTCATTCCGCCAACATTCTGGTAATAGATTACAAGGTCCGAATTCCGACGTTCGAGGTTTGTAGCACTGGGAAAGAATCTGGAAGACCCCGTTTCCCAACTCAACCGCAGGGATGAGTAACAATACCTTAGGGAAGTCTTCAGGCAAAATATGTTTTTTATTATGTCTGGTTTGAATAGATTTTTAAGTGATTGCATGGAACTTTCTTCCAACTTCGATTGCATTTACTGACCCCGGATGAATGTTTTTTTTTCTTTTGCAGATTTTGTGGGACCACAAATACTCTACACGACTAGGAAATAAACTTAACTCCCTCTCAAATGGAATTTCGGATGAAGAACTTGCACTCGTTTGTACTATAAAGCTGACGTCTATTGAAATACTTTATGTGCTAACATATGAAATAAGAATCAGCGAGCGTAGTTAACCTAGTGAAAACATATTCCCTACCAAGAGTTAACCTTTTTTTTTTTGCAACGGGTGACTTTTATAAAATCTGAATAGCTTCTAGAATTATGCCCTACACATGCGAACAGGAATATAAAATTGGGACTAAGAGACAAGCACATGGTTGAATATTTTGTGCCTATAATAAAGTTAACTTGAAATGCGTAAAACAAAATTTTTTTTGTTCAGACAGCTCCTATAAATTCTGTTAATCTTCCTACTCTAAATAGTGCGTAATATTACAGGGACAATTGATTTCGTTGCACAATTCTCACCCCTTCTTGCAGGGTTCGAAAATACTCGGTCGCTTTGTGCGTACGATTATCGCATAGTTTAGATTTGTTCGATACGTTTTCGTTTTCGTTTTTCAAGAAAAAAATAGTTTTTCCTTCCGAAATCACAGAGTTCGATTTTCAATTCACTTTCCAGCAAAGCCTGGTTTGTGCATATCGTCTTATTTTGGGCGTATTTTACGTAGTAAGGCATTTAGATAATTGCACTTTTGGATAGCTAAGATTTGAAAACATGTAGTATTTCTAAACTTTCACGTATGAAATTGTGCGTTTCGAGTCGATTTCTTGATTAGGGAGGGGGTAATTAATTAAATGCGACGGTACTTACATTGTAATCTTAGTCCTTCAGCTTTCGACTGGCTTCCGAATCCTCGCGGATTCGATTGAGAGCGTCGGTTTTCACGAAATCAACTGTTGTGTACGGTGTTCTGGCGATGGGTGGAGGAGCTAAGCTACTGGAACCACCAGGACCGTTACTACCAATGTGGTTAGCTCCGGAATGACCACCGTGGTGGTGGTTTGATGATTTCTGCGGGCTGTTCGAATGATCAAGGTCGAGATACTGCAAACGATCGTCGGATTTGCCGGGTGTACGGGGAGAAATACCCGATAGAAGCTGCAAATGATAAAATAGAGGTATTACAAAATGGCATGCGTGTTGTTATGGCTATGTAAATAAATTATTTATAAATTTAATGATAAATCATTAGACTCCATTAAAATTTACAAGAATGAAAATAGAAATTCATGAGAAGCACTGAGAGATTAATGTGCGTGGAAGTCCCATTGAGCGAACTCACACTCGCATAAAAGCTTTCGATGGCTGTAACAAATTGGAATTAGTTTAGTTGTTTAAGCCGAGTAATGTGCATTTAAAAAAGCAACTATTTTCGGATGGATGGTAAAAAAAACGGAACAAGATAGTTTAATAAAAAAAAATGCATTTTATTCGAGTAATGGGCCGACGCTAGATCCGGCCAAAACACCACGTCGTCATTCTTGTGGTACTTTTTAATGAAGGCGGCAACTTCTGGGAGGCACTAATCACGTGAAAAATCGGAACATTTAGTCGCTTTTTTAATGCACACTTTATTCCAATAAATTCCTTTATCAGAATAGGAATCGTACCTAGCCAACCCAGAAGGGTCTTGGTTTGTAGCTGTGCCTTGACCGACTAGTAGCGCAATGTACAAATAATCAACAAAAATAATTCTGAAGGTTCCACCGAGATTTGAACTCGGATCGTTGGATTCAGAGTCCAAAGTGCTAACCATTACACCATGGAACCAGTTGGACACAGTTGCGTATAGACTGCATCAGAGTAAAAGTCATGAAATAATTAGAGTTAGATTCCGGGATATCCCGAGGCTTTCAACAATCTGAAAAATTTCATTTAAAAAACACTTCTTATATGTTTTATAAGAATCAATTTCAGTCTGAGGGAATTCTCCGGGTAAACAAGATAATAACACAAATTCTACTTATAGGGTAGGGAACGGCTTAATCCGGGGCGACTGTTTTCATCAGTTGTTAGGAAATAGGTTTAAAACTCCTACATTTTCCAAATTATTTCACATTTAATGATACGAACATAACCTCATTTTGAAGATATAAAATACTTCATCTAGAAAACACAAGATTCCTACCTGCTGGAGATGTACGCTTAAATTTTGCCTTTGCGTATTTTATTTATTTATTTAACATATAAAATTCAACTGACAATTGACAACTTAATCTAATTGATAACGATTAGCGGTGCGGAAAAGATTTAGAAGTCTTTGGCGAAACACGTCAATGGAAATATTGAAGTCAAAGAAGCCAAAGTAGTCGTTAAACCGCTGACAAAATGAACGAATAGGCTCATGCAAAGCGTAATTTCTGCTCCGTGGTTCCAAGAACAGAAAATCACGTTGTCGAAGTGGTCGCTCGGGTGCGTACAAATTCAGCTGTGTCAGCAAAGCCGGGCAGTCGATGTCTCCTGACAGTAGTTTCGCTGCGAACGTTGTTTGTGCAATTGAGCGTCTCAACTCCAGTGGTTCGATCCGTAGAAGACGGCACCGCTCCTCGTATGGTGGCAGGTTTCGTGGATCACGCCAACCAAAAAATCGAAGAGCATATCTCACAATTTTTTTTTTTTAACTGCTTCAATTCGGGCAATCCATATGGCATGGAAAGGACTCCAGACGATCGCATTTGTTTCTAATATTGACCGTACAAGTGAGCAATAGAGGGACTTGAGGCACAGTGGGTCACGGAATTCGTCAGAAATTTTGAACATAAAGCCCCATAGACATCATTGTACTGCATTCGGAAGGTGAGTCCGGTATCAAGGATAACACCGAGTCAATATATAGTCAAATGTAATCGGCTGGTGTTTGCGGTAATACGAAATAACGTTGCATTTTTCAACGCTGAGGCTTAGCAAATTTTTTGAGCACCAATCAGCAAAGATACCCACCATGTTCTGCAGATCCAAGCAGTCTGAGAGGCATTTTATTATTTTATAAATTTTCGCGTCGTCAGCGAAAAAGAAGCAGCATCCCGACGGTAACAACAACGAAACATCATTCAAGAAAATTGAGAAGAGCAGCGGACCGAGGTTACTACCTTGCGGTACTCCCGACTTATTTGAGAATGATTCCGATTCAGAAGAGCCGATCTTGACCCGCACTGAACGGTCCGTTAAGTAGCATCTGAACCAAATCACACTCCTAGATGAGACGCCGAGTTTCTCCAGTTTAGCCAGGAGGATTTCGTGATCCACAGTGTCGAATGCAGCTTTCAAGTCCATATACCTATGCAGCATCAACTTGCCATCCTGAATCTATGCTTCGCAGGCACGTAGAGGTAAATTGTATCAAGTTCGTGGATACGGATCGTTTCGGGTAAAAGCCGTGTTGCTCTGTGTCGATATACTGTTTACAACATGCAAACAGGGAATCGTTCACAATTATCTCGAATAGCTTGGAGCATGCGCACAAGGAGATAATTCCACGGTAATTGGCAACATCCCGTTTGTCTCCTTTCTTGTGAATTGGAAACAAGTAAGAGAATTTCCATCGTATGGGGAGCTGTCTTTGCTGAGCCGAAAGATTGAACAGCATTGCTAGCGGAAAGCTAAGAATATCTGCACACTATTTCAAAACGGATGAGGGAATGCCGTCAGGACCGGTGGCGAAAGATAGTTTTAATTTACGCGTTTGCAGCATGTGCGGTGTGAAGCGCAGAAGTTGAAAAACTTGATCAAAGTGTCGTACAAACAGGTTACACTTCTCGCGTTCGTTGCTGACCGTATTGTTGGCTAGAAACATTGAACTGGGTAATCCGGATTCCTTTTGGGTTGCAGCGAAGATTTGCTTCCGTGCGTTTCCCGTAACGATTGTAGAGAAAATGGCTATATTGACGATAGCGGCGGCTAGCTTGGTTGAACAGTCGTTTGTAGTGCAATGTCCTAGAGTTATTGTACCTTCGGAGGGCAGCGGATCGACTTCGCTTGAACGAACGTAGGCGGGGGTTGGACCAAGGAGGGTTTTGCGGAGGTCGTCGTACTGGAACAGCACGGAAAATTGCATCCTCGACTGCGGCACTGCAACATTGACTCAGTGGTCGGTTCAATGAAATTCCAGTCAATGTCGGAAAGCATGTGGCCTAATATAGCGTAATCAGCCCGGCGAAAATCCAGAGAAAGATGCGCAGATGCTGGTACATACATAATCGGTGAAGGTAAGTCAACCGACACGACAAGGGCGGGATGATCGGCATCAAGATCAATCAAGGCCTCGATTGGCAAAAAAACGGTAGAACCGGATGGGGGTACTAGGACAAGATTCAGCATGCGATCATTCCTGTTCAAATAAGCGTTGATTTGAAAAAGCCCGTGCAAGTCGAATCCATCCAGGAGGGCACAGCAGGCTGCGGGCATATGTGATAGTAGTGGATCGATGGATGGTGTACCACTTCGGAAAAGCGCCACTGTAAACCAGCTTGGTTAAAGTCACCAAACAGAAAAGCGGGAGACCGGGGCTCAGTCGAGACAAGACCGAACCTATCGATTCCACAAGCTCACAGATGATCGATCAGTCGTTCTTTAGGAGGCAGGTCAGGAGGCAGGTAAACTACTCCGACACTGAATGTGTTATGTGGGATTTAGACTATTTTTTGCATATGTTCGCGTGAAAAAATATGTTTCGGAACTGTCCAACGGTACTCAACGATAAATAATCCTTCACGGTTGAGCGGCAACTATGGCACCACAGTTGCGTTTGAGTGTGCTCATTTATCCTCTCTTCTTTGTTAACCATGGCTCTAGCGCACCGGTATTGTAACGCGAAGCCTAATATCTCTTACATTTGCTCGTTTTTAAACGAAGCATCACGGTTGTCGTCATTGTCGCTTTGTATAAAATTTTCGTGAAAGTAAATTAGATAAGAAAAACACATTGCCAATCTAAAGATCAATGACAAACCAAAATTTCTGTCGCGTACGTCTGTCTCATAACCTGCTAGTGGACGAGTTTTTGATCATAGCAATAGACATGTTATGGTTGATTGTTGTCGAGAGCAGTAGGGTAAAATGAAGGAGCGTGTTGAGGACATTGACGTTAGCAGCAAATCGTGAACTGGCTTATTTCATTTCGCCTTCCCACACATGCACCGAATCGGCCTCATGCGATATTGTTAGTTAAGTTTGAAAAGTTTCTGTGGGTCGTGGCCTAGGGTCGTAGTAGGCCGATGGTTGGTGTTCCAGGCTGATGGTGGAACGATATGTAAATTTGTTCCTAGTCCCAATGTCAAACTGGCCAAACCGGACGAGAGCGGTCCAGATGGAAGGATAGAACAAAATCACAGCCCGGTGGACCAAAAACAAACCGCCGCAAAACAACTCAAGTCGGCCTACAATCCTGGACCCGATGGTGTTCCGTCAGTATTGCTGAAGAGACACATTACCTGCTTACTGACACCGTTGCTTCGCCTATTCCAAATGTCCGTCGCAAGAGGAGTGTTCCCATCCTGCGGGAAATTTGCACATATGTTTCCGGTCCTCAAGAAAGGAAGCAAAGGAGACATGAATAATTATCGTGGAAACACTTCGCTGGGCGCGATCTGGAAGCTTCTTGAGTTAGTCGTCATGGAGCCTCTACTTTCTCATTGCAAGCAATATCTAAGTTGTGATCAACACGGTTTCTTTTCCGGTCGTTCCACCACCACTAATCTACTGTGTCTTACATCGTATATCACGGATAGTATGGCTGAACGAGCTCAAACTGACGTCATATATACCGACTTGTCAGCAGCTTTCGACAAGCTGAACCACGCCATTGCGATTGCGAAACTAGAAAAACTTGGGGTTAGCGGCAACTTTCTGCGAAGGTTTCGCTCATATCTGACCGATCGATAGCTGATGGTCACTGTTGGGAACTGCCAATCCGGCATTTATCCAGTCACGTCCGAGATACCTCAAGGAAGTCACCTGGGACCGTTGAAGGCCCACGACTATCGTATGCAGACGATCTAAAATCTACTTTCGGATTCGTGCGACCGACGACTGCTTCTTCCTCCAACGTCAATTCTAATCTTTTGCCAGCTGGTGAAATTTAAACAGAATGGTAGTTAACCCTGCGAAGTGTTAGGTAATCACGTTTTCTCGAAAGATAGAACCGATCATATTTACCTACAGACTCGAAGGATCAACAATACATCGTGTGGATCAAGTAAAAGATTTGGGAATTATTCTGGACTCTCAAATTTCATACAAAGCAACACATCTCTTATGTGGTTGATAAGGCGTCGAGGACATTGGGCTTCATCTTCAGGATAGCAAAAAAAAATCTCCGACATCTACTGCCTCAAATCACTGTACTGTTCGCTGGTGCGATCCACATTGGAGTACTGTTCTACAGTTTGGAACCCAAATTACAACAATGGTGCTGAGAGAGTCGAGTCCGTTCAACGACGCTTTCTTCGATTTGCTCTAAGGAACCTGCCGTGGATGTTCATCTGCCCAGCTAAGAAAATCGTTGCCAGCTGATCGATCTGGAGCTTCTCCGTAACAGAAGAGAAACCTCGAGGACGCTTTTTATTGCAGATACATTACAAGGCAGTATAGACTGCTCTGCAATCCTGGAGCAAATACAAATGTTAACGTCCAACCTAGAGCGCTTCGAAACAACATGATGCTAAGACTACCTCTCCGCCGTACCAACTACAGCATGAACGATGCCATCGGTGGATTACAGCGAGTATTCAACCGGGCCTCCGATCTGTTCCACTTTCACCTTTCACGCCAGATGCTGCGTCGGCGTTTTACTACGTTTTTCAACGGTGCCTCCGGTGTTGAATAACTATATGACCGCATTTATGTACATGTATTTTATTATTTGACCCTACGCTTTAACTTAATTTATTTTCAACATCATTGGGGCCACATTGAGCCTGTTGATGTCAACAACATATAAATGAAAAGTAATTGAAAAGGCCAGTAGCCGGTGTGCTAGGCGGGTAGTGGAACGATATTCCCGAGTGGGTATGCCACATGAGGGGTAGGAAAATGTATCCTCCTGTGCTGGCACTACGCACAGCTCGAGTAGTCACCGGGTTACCCGGATGGCTAGCGGATGGCGTGGTCTTACGGCCGGGTAACCGGATGGACTGACGGGCAACTTTTGGTCAAAAAAAGTAATTATAGGAAGGGTAGTATGAGCCGAGGAAAATCCAAGTTCGTGTGAAAAAGCCCCACACGACAGATAGGAAACCTTCCGATACTTACTCTCTCGATCAAAATGTACAAACGACCTAGTGAGCCACACTGCACGCTACAGATGGCCAACGGGGGCCAGGTGAGTGAGGCAGTCGAGCAATCGGACCACCGTCACGCACAGCCCAGCTTTGCAGCCAGCGTGGTTGCGGGCATCGAGGCCATCCACACCGACGACGAGGTTCATGACTAGCATGAATATCATACGACTACTACGCTATGCTCAGGTAAATCTCATTCCTTAGATATTAGATTTAAAGCAATGCACTGCTAGAAAAAGTTATTTGATGAATCAAACAGTTTCATCATAAAGACAATTCAAAATAAGTTTTAACACGCTAATCATCTTGATATACTGTGATTTCAATGCAAAAATATACCAGTTTTGCAAACTAATTTTCTCACAAATATAAATGTTTGAGAACGGCAAAGGGTAAATGCACCCTTCTTTTTGGGGAAATGCTCCTTAAACTTTGGAAAAATGCTCCTTAGATGCGTTTGCCCGGTATAATGCAATCGGAGGTATTAACCTTCTGGTTAGCGCTTGCCGGGTGTTTTGACGGGTCTTCAGTTTCTTCAAGATTGTATAGTTTTGACGGGTTTTAAGTTTCTGAAATTAAGACCCTTAAAACGAGACTAAAATTCAATCTTCAAAATGAAATTAAGACTCGTCAAAAGGAAAATTTAAAAACCCGTCAAAACTACCTCGAAGATTGGGGAGTGATGCTCCGCTATACAACTTGAAGAAACTTAAGACCCGTTAAAACCAGCAAGCGCTAACCAGAAGGTAAATACCTCCGATTGCATTATACCGGGCAAACGCATCTAAGGAGCATTTTTCCAAAGTTTAAGGAGCATTTCCCCAAAAAGAAGGGTGCATTTACCCTGCTGCCGTTTGAGAACCAACACTCAACATAGTTAATTATTTTATGGTTTAAAGTGCCAGAAATATTTGTAAAGTTTCTAGAATTAGGGTAGAGGGATTTACCTATTCTAGCCAAGCTAAGCCGAATCAACTCTGTGAGGAGTATTTTCGTAACGTCCAGCACATATTTGATCGTTTTTGTTTATTTACATTTATTCGCTCCGTGAACCCGTATCTATCCGTAATCGATTATAGAGCAACCAAAAGATTTAGAGATTTGTAAACGGGTTGCCGAGAATAATCCACATTGTCGGAGCCAACATTTCCCCTGCCTTAGAAGCGAAGGATGGAATTGAAGATTCCACATAGGGAAGATTGCAGAGCATAGCATTGACTTTTGCACACCTCGTGGATGGAGCTACGACGAGGAATAATTCGTTGAAGACATTACCATGAACTGGAACCAGTTATTGGTACGTTCTTTCACGCAATAATCTCAACGAAGACAGTCATGCAACCGTTGGAAATAGGAAGGATTTGGTATCTACCTTAAGAAGACACGGGGAACCCACGTAGTCGTCAGTAGATATCTAAGGAAAAGCGAAATGAATAGTCGAAGAGAATAGTTAAACAGAATGACCTGCCTGGTGTACAGAACAAAAGTTCATTTAAAAATGGTCGGGAGCATCTAGTCTAAGAAGGTTAAATGATGCTCTATTCTCTTCAAACGGTTGCTTAAGCATCAGCTATAGTACTAGCCCCATATGGCTTACAGGGTGCGGCAGAAAATAATGCGAAAATGTTAGAACTTGAGTATTGGGTTAATTCGTGTAGCTAGTGACTAATTTCTGTCGAAAGTGTATTTGTTTGTGTTTACTTGCAAGTGCTGCATCCAAACATTCTATTTGTTTTATTGCAAATTCGTCAAAATGTTCGCGAAAGAAGTGATCACCAGTTTGTTGCTCGCCCAGAAGAAGCCGAAAAAGATTGCCAAGGTGGTAGAGTGCCATTTGGCAACAGTTTACCGCATAAAAAAGTCCCGGCAGGATGGTCCTAAGCAGCGGAAGCCGGAAAGCGGACGTCCGCGCTTTGTACGCAAGCGGAACGTGATCAAATCGGACCGTGTAAAAATTGCTCGCAACCCGGTGCGTTCCATAAGAAAACTTGCAAAGGAAGCCAATATTTCGGAGAAATCCATGCGCAGAATCATCAAAGAAGACCTGCATGCATCTTCCAGAGCCATAGTGAAACAAGGAGAGGACCTTGAAGCTATAGGATTTCCAACTCCATAGGTGGAGTCACGGTACTGTGCTAAGAACGGTTGATTGTCGAGTCAACAAGTGACTGAACCGGTTCCTGTTAATGAGATCATTGTTGGTGCAACAGCTCCAGCGAACTTGCAACTGCGTCTTCCCAAAATCGAGTTGCCAAAGTTCGATGGGGACTAGTCTCGGTGGCTTGGGTTCCGAGACACATTTAAGTTTGCGGTCCACGATGTTCCAGAAGTTCCACCAGTAGCGAAGCTGCAATTCCTATTGAAGTCCTTGGAGAAGGAAGCAAAGAAACAGTAGACATTGAGGTAGGAAACTATGGACCAACCAGGGAAGCCCTCCTCAAACGATACGATGACCAGCATTTCCTAAGAAAGCAGTTGTTCCGGGCGTTGTACGACCTGCCCGCTGATCTTCACAACCTAGTGGGCGACTTCCAACGTCACGGAAAGGTATTGGAGCAGATGAGGGAAGCAATCGACACCTGGGATACCTTTGCGTTGTGTATGCTCTTTTACAAACTAGATGCTGCTACTCTCCGAAACGACAGCCGTCTTCACTACCTTCAGTTTCATGTTAAAAAGTAGCTTATGAGAAATGAGGCAGCTGAAGTAAGGAAGTATAATTCCCACACAAACATCCTTAAATTCATCATTGTTCAATTTTACTATGTATTATAATTAGAGATGTATCTTGATCAAAAGTTTAGCCTGTTCAATGAAATCAAACTTCAAAACAGACTGCGCTTAGATGAGTATATATTATTATTTTATCATACGGCAAAAGAAAAATTTGGTGAGAGCTAGATAATAAGGCAAAGGTTTTTTTTTTACAAAACGTCCACTAGGAGTTGATCGATTACTCGTTGTTTAATAGAGGTTAGAAAGGATAACCTTTCTGAAGAAAAAGAAGAAAGGAGAAGCATTTTTTATTCCTCCCGTCATTTTTTTGCTGTACTAAGTAAAGGCATTGACAATTCCGCAGAGTCGGAGCAATTCAAAGTGGCGTAGCATTTTGATGTTCGGGGTACAAATTGGAAAATCTAAAATTAGGAGTGTCACAAAAATGGTCAGCTTTTGGACGTTAATTACTCATACATTCTTCGTTAATTTTCTTTCTTTTGTTCATTGATTGGTTTTTTTCGCTCTGAAACATTCAATTAACAATGTTCTTGAACGTAAATTTTTGAAAAGAACACAAATAAATGGTCATATCTTATAATTACGTTTTCCATACTAAATTCATCAAATGCAAAATATTTCCCTATCACAGATTACAGATTCGAGCAACCGAGGCCTCGTATGCAGCAGCGAACGGTATATATAGGGGTGCACCTTCGCCACATGCTTCATCAAGAGTTCTCGCTGAGCATCCTTGTGCGACAGACGTTTTTTATTCCTGTTCGGTTGTGCGTTTAATTTCCAGTTTTGCGTAGAGCACAGTGCTTTCCCGCGATAATGTTCGTCACACGGTGCGACTCCTGCGCTTGGCCATCTACTCGAAGTGGCAAGGTACAAATCGGAACTGCAAAAGCGTGCAAACGCCCTTCACTACCGATTGCTGTGGCAATGACACGCAGTAAAAACGACGCCGCAGACCGCGAGCAGCAATGGCTGCCGGTAAAAAACGAACCATCGGCAGCAAGCGACCGCGAACCGACGATGCCGTTGCCGGACCTCAATGCAGAACCACTGGCAAACAACAAATTTACCGGTACAGCACCTTTTGAAGCTGGATTGAAAATTTCTAAGAAATAGAAAAATTCAAGGAAATGGAAAAATTTGAATTTTTCACGCACGATTCTCCCGGCAAAAAGCCGTTGAAGATGGTCAATCGTGGTCTTCTGGAATACGCACTGGCGGAAACAATTTCCTAGCTAAAATCGGTCAAGCTGTAGACGATCAAAGTGTTTCCCTTCGGGCGCAAGGGGTCAATAAACTATCGGGACAAGCTATACTTGGTCCATCTGGAGTCCTTCCAACTGCCGAGCTCAACGCAAATCATGAAGGCTGAGGGAAAACTCGGCGGAACAATAATGGATCCGTCATCCAACTTGGAGGAGGGTCATTACACGTTGAGTCCGGATTCTTCCACCCGATTGAACCAACAGGGCCAACAACATCACTCAGCCGGTCGTATTCCAGGAGCTCCCAACTCGGACTACTATCCAGTGGTGGCCGATGTTGGCTCCTCGGTCAATCGGCACCCTATCACCAGGCGCAAAGTCAACTGTGAACTATTCCAGCGAACCGTCATCGACCGACAACTGCGTACCATCGACGATTCTGTCTCTCGGGCTCGAGAGCAGCATGTTCCTTCAGTAAACCAGGTGAGTGATTCTCTGAACCCTGACAGGACTACCAAGTATATATTATCGGAATCCGTAACTCAGTTCGAAGACAATTTCAACGCACCACCGGTCTACCTACCTTAAGACCAACTCAAACCACCCTACTAAAATTATTCAAGCCAGGATGATGGATCTCAGAAATAGGCATTTTGAAACTAAAATTCGCTCTCTCCTAGATTGTGCAAAACTCTTTCCATCTCAACTTATCGCGTCTATTGAAAAGGCCAATGCACTAGGTCATCATTATGTGAACTCAATACGGAGGCAATGTATAGAGTCGCCGAAAACCCCATAGTTGTCCCTGACGGTAGTAGTATATCGGCTGATGAGGTGATAGCTGCCATCAAGCGAACCAAAACCATGAAAACCGCTGGTGTCGACGGAGTCATCAACTTCAACTTGAGTGTTGATTTCTTCCGACATCTTGCATCGGTTTTTAACAGATGATGGGAGCTTGGCTACTTTCCGTCTTGCTGGAAAATAGCCAAAAAAAACTCCCTATTCGCAAGCCTGGAAATGATCCTAACAGCGCTAAAAGCTATCGCCCATCAGCCTTTTGTCCTCCATCCCGAAGTTGTTTGAAAAGCTGATCCTCAGCCGTTTACTGGAGTTCACAAACCAGAAAAACATCGTCCTTCGGGAACAATTTGGGTTCAGGGAAGGTCGCTCTACCATCCACCAACTGACGCGAGTAAGTAACATCCTCAAACGGAACACGACCGTTGGAAAGACACCTGCCATGGCATTGTTGGACGTCGAAAAGGCGTTCGACAATGCCTGGCACGGTGTTTTAGCTGCATCGATACAACTGCCCGATCTATCTTGTTTAAGGACATAAACGACCGAGTCCCTCTCACTTCGCGTTTTGCTGAGCACAAATCTTAAATACGATGAAGACTGCATGCATGATATTTTCAGTAAATGCTTGCTACTTTGGAGCGTTCTTTAGTAAGCAATTTGAACCCATTTTATTTTGATATAGCTGTGATTTTTAGTCTCAAACACTCGAAGTAAAAATTATGCTTATAACGGCAGTTATAAAGTACTAACTTTGTTAAGATCTCTGTATCCGCTGATCAACAGAAAGTCCACTCTATCGACCAGGAACAAACTGACAATTCATAAACAAATCATTCCTCCCGTGGTCGAGTACAGTTTGCCAATCTGGGGGAGTTGTGCCAATTGCCACCATCGGAAGTTCAGAACAATATCCTTAGGATGATTCTGAACTGTTCTCCAAAAACCATTGTCACCAATGACATCAACGCCATCACAATTCAAAAGTAGTGCAAAATGTATTCAATGTGGTGAACATGTGAACATTCCATTGAAGTGTTTTAATTTTGAACGAAAAAAATGCTTTGAAAGTCTTGAGATAACGACAGATATTTGTATCTTAAGAGCATCCAAAAGTTTTGTGGAACAACTTACTATCTGTTCACTGAACAGGTTGAACATGTGGGCGAAACGCCACTGCTCTTAATTCAGTTGTAATGAATTGTCATCTATCATCGAAAAATATGGCAAAACTAAACTATAACTTGGCCATTGGACGATTGCGTTTAAGAATAGGACTGACGATCCAGGACTGAAATCTTATTAGCCAGCCCCGCCAAATTGCTTACCTGCATGCTGTGCTCTTGGGTATTTCCATACACGTTTTCGTTGTGATTTTGGATATTGAGTGAAATAGGTCCTCCCTTGCGTCGCATTGAGTTGGTACCAATCTAAAATGAGAGATTCGTGTTACCACACCCTAATCCTTGAACAACTCTCGAACATCACAAACCTGAGGCGTGTTTGGCTTCCTCGTTCGATCGACCGTTGGTGGAGGTTTCTTCAAGGCCACCGACGCATTCGCCACCGTCGGAACCACACTGACCTGTTTAAACGTTTGGCTTACACTCTCAACCGATTTCGTTATGTCGACAGTGGACTTTGGTTTCAAATTGCGATTGATAGCCGGTGCGTCACCCTGAAAAAAATAAATAAGAAAAGACAGTCATTTAATTGTGTTCGAATATCCGTAAATGGTACCGAACAATTACCTGCTCGCTGAAATCGAACCGAAAGACATTGCCTTCGACGCGCTGTGGTGCGGCATTCGTGTAGCAGTGCGGTCGCAATGTTCCACGTCCCAAAGTTCCACATTGGCTATTGGTGTCACTGGTAAGAATGCTTCCGCCAACCAAATTTGGCGTACTGGAAGCAATCAGATCGCACTGACTGAGCGGGGAAAGCAAATCCGTGTCCGGCAGGTGGATGTTACTACCACCGATGTATTGACCTGGTTGGTGCGATCGAGGTATGTCGTAGAACTGCTCTACGCACTGCAATTGGGAACATGATAAGAAATAGGCAAGCGTTTTAATGATTTGTGTACGGTTGAAAGAAACTCACCGAACTAGCGTCCTTCGGGCCAATGGCTGGGGAAGCATTCTCAGTGTCGGATGATTGGATCTCTTTATGCCTAAGAATGAGAGAGAAATACAATCATTTCCAATGAATGTTCCTACAGTTGGAAACTCACTTCTCAATGCTGTCCAAAATTAAACTGGTTCTCTTTGGTGGTCTCGGTGGAGCCGATGCAGCTGGAAGTCCGGCTGCCTTCAATTGATCATCTTGCGATACTCGGGCAAATCGTTGGACATATGTCCACCCAATGGCGTCATTTTCGATCGAACTGTCCGAGGGCCGGGTATTGCGGTCCTTGGTTTGAGGTGGATCAGCAGCCACAGCGGCACTCTCATCATCCGTAAATACGCTCTCCGAATCCGATGGACTCGATTTACCGCTCCGAGACATCTTGGAACAACTACTGTTAGCATGCTGAACGGGACCACTGACATTGTTTCGCTTGGGCGAGTAAGGTTGCTCATTGTTTATCAGATTGAAACCAGAGCTCGGGTGACTCCTTGGAGTGTCGTAGAATTTTGGATCCAACGAGTTCAGCGGAGTTATCGGCGAATGCTGCATCGGACTGCCGGAGAAACACTCGTGAATCGGAATGTATGGTCCGGAAGAGGTGCTCAATGCTGGAGAAGGCTGTTCGGTGCCACTTTCGAAACCTGCGGCCATTCGTTCGTTTAGTTTCAAATTTTCTGGAATCTTTTTGACACTATTTGCCACTACAGAAGCGATGGTCTTCTGATCCGTGTTGAGCGACTGAGTTCGCATGTGATTCGCCACCGGAATCGGACCCGTAGCTCCCTTGTCCGGTGAAGTTGGCTTACCACGGAGAGACTGAGATCGCTCGATTGTGCCCAGATTGGAGTAAGCTTCCACGTTGTTATTTCTAGCAGCATGATTTTGGTGGCTCAACTTCGAGTCGCTGATAATCGTCTCTCTATTACTGTACTCCAAAGCCCGTAAGTTCAGCATCTCTTCGTTTTGGTACGTTCCATAGGCGTTATATCCCATCATCAAGGAATGTCTCGGTTGTGGTTGAACCTCATGCACTTCTCCTTGAGACGAGTGGTTCAAGTAGGTAATCTCTGTTTCATTAGAATGATCCTGCGGATGATCGTTTGCCGAGCAGTTCCCAGGGACGTCCGCCGCCATGTTCACTGCATCGCCAGTGTTGATTGCACTAATGTTGTAGTACGGTCTTTCTTCGTTAGTCTGTGTCTCTTGCAACTGACACACTTGACAAATGCAATTAACCCACCCACGCATATCTTCTTCCGTGTCCGCGGCCAGGTAGTACGTCCTTGTCGGAGTCTTCACGTCAAACATGTGCGCGTACTTTTCTTTCTGTCGGTCCAAACGCAGGCCCGCATCCACCTGTTCGCACTGATCCAGATCGATGATTCCCTTCAGCTTCCGGCACTTGCGGTCCGTGTAATACTCGAGCACATACTGGCCGGGCAGTTCGCCCTGTTTCAACGTAAACCAACGTCGTCGCCATCGCTAAACAATATGAATGGAAATGAAAAGAAAAACAGGAAGAGGAACAGTTTTAATTACGGAGACAATATTTCGATGAATCGGGTGGACATGGTGTGGTGGAGGACACAACAAGAAGGCAAAACAGTGTGGATTTGGTTGTGCTGTTCTGAAAACCGCAAAAGGAAATCGAGGTAAGAACAACAAACGTGCACCTTCGTCTTGTTACTCGCCGGTCTCTGCTGTCTGTGCATAAATCTACAAACGGATGGAAGAATGAATGAATCATAAACCAGATTGTAGAGTGTAGCCGATGGGTGAGCTATGAGAGGTTGAATTGAATACTAAAAACGATCGAGCTGGGGTGCAGACGGTGGTAAGACGATCTATGTGACATAACAGTATGCAAAATGCAACAAGCGAGCAAGTGTGGACGCGGCATTCGCGATGCCAAGGGTAGGTAGGAATGCCTTAAAACGTATAGCAATGCTTCAATCAATTGAATAAATTCAATCAGTATGGATTGAGTTAGCAACTCATTACCGAAAAATCATCAAATTAGTTGATTTTGGTAAATTAAGTGTGAAAAGGTAAATACTTTGTATATCATGATTGGAAAAACGTATTTCGTAATCGTAATCGGGGTAGTCACTCATGTGTCTTGAAGTATCGGAGTAGGAGTTAAAACACAACTTGTTCGTTATACCGTAGTCTAAAAGTGAATCTTTATTTTCATGGTTACTGCGATGCATACATTTCAAATAATTTGAAACCGAACGTAACGTTGTGACGCACAGTCGTCACCGACACTACACTTCCTCTTCTTCTTACTGGTCTTGAACTGCATCCAACCGATAGTCTTTCAGGTATTCCGGATGACGACAACTTCGTTGAGGCCATCGTTGTGAAACTTCCAGACTCGTTCCGGTTACCGTTGGCTCTGACTCTAGCTGCTTATCCTCTTTTGACGGGAACTGATTTGATGTCGCCTGTAGTTCATTTCTGGATCCCGAAGCTGTAGACTGAACCGGCTCATGATCTTCGGCTTGTGATTTTGACGTAATTGGTTTCAGATGAGTGACATTTCTATGATAGCTCTTTCCAGTTTCCTTAGATCTAAGCGTTACGTCAGGTCCATTCCGTTGAGTAACTTCCATTTCTTCAGGACTGAAGTTGCTAGACAACTTGTTCTCCCTATTGACGCGTTTGGCAACAACCGTATCTCCAACCTTGATTTCGTTTGGTGTTGCATGGCGGCGTTGGTTGATATATTCAGAACCTTTCATATTCCTTTCACGATCTCTATCCATTACTTCCTCGATTAGTTTATTGTTAATTGACGGCATTGTGGGAAGCTTATCTCTCAGTACTCTCCCAAACATCAATGCTGATGGAGCAACTCCAGTAATTGAATGTGGAGTCGAGTTATACATTAACAAATACATCCTCAAATCCCACTTCCAATCGGAATGTGGTGTTTCCTGACTTATTTGCAAGCGTTTCTTCAGGGCCCTATTGGCCCGTTCAACTTCTCCATTTGCTTGAGGCCAATATGGCGATGTTTTTATTAAATCGATTCCAAACTCCCCACTGAATTGATTCAATGCCTCACTCACAAACTGTGGACCGTTATCAGTTCTCATTGTTTCGGGAATTCTGTAACGACAAAAAGTTTCGTGAAGGGCCTGGATGGTCAATCTAGCGGTAACTTCTCGCATAACTATCACTCCAACAAAACGACTGAAATAGTCGACGAGCACCAACAGGTTGTGCCCTGACGGCAGTGGTCCCATGAAATGGACTGCGATATGGGTCCATGGATTTTCAGGCATTTTTGTTCGAATCAGTGGTTCCGGAGGCGAAAGAGAGGACACAAGGGTACATTCTTTGCAACGAATGACATATTTTTCAGCTTCCTTGTCCATATTTGGCCACCATACTTTTTGCCTTAAACGTCGTTTCATTACCACAATTCCCGGATGTCCTTCGTGAGCTAAGTGTAAGACTTGATTCTGTAGCGAGTGTGGAATGATAATCCTTTCCCCACGAAGTAGAACTTCTTCCACCACACAGAGTTCAGTAGCGTAAGGTTTAAATGGAGACGCTAACTTCGTCCAATTCTTTCCTTCAAGTGCTCGAACTACATCACAAACTACTTGATCTCTGCGGGATTCCTCTTTTATATCTTCAAGTTTCATAGCAACAGGCTTGGAAACATTTACGATAAGATGTACAAAATTATCATTTTCAATATCGAAAGGCTGGGGATCTGATAGTGCAAGTCTTGAGAGTGCATCGGCTAAATTTGTGGCACCTGGTTCATAAGCTATCTCGTAGCTATAGGATTGTAACCGCAGTACCCATCGTTCTAAACGAGCACAGGGTTTTGAACGCGGACTGAACAGAAATAGCAGTGGTTTACAATCAGTGATAAGTTTGAAGTGTGTTCCCTGTAGATACAAGCTGAACCGGTCAACTGCCCAAACTATTCCCAAAGCCTCTTTTTCCGTTTGGAAATACTTCCGCTCTAAGTCAGTCAAAGAAACGTGGTGATTTCGCGAGATTTTTCAGACAATTCCAATTGATGATATGCCTCCTTAATGTCCAATTGGGAAAACTTAGTTGCCCCCCCAAGACTGCCTAACAACTCTTCAATGAGTGGCAACGGATGAGATTCTCTCAGAACAGCTTGGTTAGCCCCCCTCATGTCGGCGCAAATTCTGATTTCCCCAGTTTTTTTTGGAAGGGGACCATTGGCGAGACCCACGCAGAAGGTCCGTAAACTTTTTCGATTATATCCTTGTCCAAGAGCGATTTCAATTTATCGTATATTTTGCCTTCCAATGCAATCGGTGCTCGCCTGTATCCTTGTTGAACCGGTTGAATCGTATCATTGATCGGAATATGAACGACGACCCCTTTGATTTTTGGAAAGTTTGTAGAAGTCTTTCCAATTGATGCAATGTCGAAACCAACCTTGAGTACTTCCAGTTATTTAGCCGTTTTATCACCAAGTAGATTATGTTGTCCTTGTTCTACAATATAGAACGTTGTACTGACTTCCTTTGATCCCGCTCGAATCATCGCACGGAACATTCCTAGCATCTTCATTGGGCTGTTCGTAGCATACGCAATTAATTTTCGATCTACCTCTTGAGCAAAATCCATGATTTCTATGCCTGCCTTATTGACCTTTTGCCAAGTTTCCTCAGTGATAACGTTGGCATCAGCACCAGAATCGATTATCATCGGAATCTTGATGCCACCTACGATAAACTTAAACGTATTCTTTCCCATCGCGTAGAAAACTTCATTCGTCGGCATTTTGCTTTGTTCTTCCTCAACCAATCGCAACCTTTTAGGCTTGAATCCATCGTATCGGCTGGTACCGGCTCGCTTGAAGCAGCGGTTTGCGTAATGTCCAGACTCACCGCAGTTCATACATTTCGCGTTTCTTGCACGACAAATTGAATCTCCTTTAAAATGTCCTCTTTGCCCGCAAGCAAAACAGGCCTTGGCCGGAGCACGGTCATCCCTAATGGAGTTCCTATCGACCCTACCAAAACCAGTTGTCGTTTTACCAGATTCTCGATAAAATTTACCAAAATTTCGATCAGAACGGATTTCTGCTGAAGGTAAGCTCATGGTAACTGAACGCTTGGATATCTTATTCATACCTAAACAAAAAAATGTAGAAGCAAGCGATAATTTCCCAAACTTTATAAAAATATATTTTTTTTTTTTGTTAAGCAAGTAGTTCATACCTTCAGCTATTCCGTTATCCGGTGTAGTTTGATCTATTTCCTTCACCTGTTGATGTACGTCTGCCAAAGTCGTTCCAATAGTTACAGTTTCCTCCAATGACATGTCTTTTGCCAAAAAATTTCCACGCAGCTCGGAAGACCTGCATGCTTCCAAAATCTGTTCGACGATTCTATCGTCGCCTTCTCTAGAATCATACCTGTTGAACTCACACCGTTTGGCTTGGATACGCAAACGCAAAACAAAACTTTCAAACATAATTTATTTTATTTTATTTTTAACATTTCACTGCGATATTACAATTGCCCGAAACACTGTCTGACGTATTCAATCAGATGACATTCTCATTTATAATAACGGTAACTATGTCCATTCACAAGTATTACAATTCGCAATAGTTCACACATACTATACCACACAGTTTTCCTTCTTGATTCTTGTAGCACACAGTTGCTCTCCAATTCAATTTTTGTTTTTATTCGGTAGCACACAGTTGCTCTCCAGTTCAATATTCCTCCATTTCGTAGCACACAGTTGCTCTCCAATAAGGCACACAGTTGTCGATGCTTAATAACCACACGGTTGTTCTCCATTGAGACGCATTAATTAATTATTTCCATAATGATGTGCACAAAACTAAGTGTATTTATTCATACATTTCTTTTTTCTTTTTTTTTTCAAATCAAAACACTCAGCTGTCAAAACGTATTCCAATTGGATTCGGAATGATCCCACTGTGAAAATATGTATGACCCAACAAAACTTTTCACCTGCGGGTATGTACATAAAAATGTGAAACTTAACATATTTTTCACCTTCGGGTATGTAGCATGTGCAGTACAGTGTTACCATGACAACGGAAATGAGTGAAAATAATAATGGAAAATAAAATAGATATGTATAATTTTGGGAATTTTAATTAACTTTCAATGAGACTCATGTGATAAAATATATGAGTTTGCGTAATACACTAATTTTCTTTAAAATTACAACTCCACAAGTTTTCTCCTCGTCGCCAATGAAGAATCGGAGTAGGAGTTAAAACACAACTTGTTCGTTATACCGTAGTCTAAAAGTGAATCTTTATTTTCATGGTTACTGCGATGCATACATTTCAAATAATTTGAAACCGAACGTAACGTTGTGACGCACAGTCGTCACCGACACTACAGAAGGAGAAACAGAACTGTTGGTGTATAGTAACAATGGTATCATCTTATTTATACATATCATAATACACATGTTTGGTTAATATTGAAATATTATTTTAGATTGGCCCGTTTCTTCTTATATTTTTTGCATAGAAGCGTAAATTTCGTGACCTTTTCTTTCTGGGCTATGCCTGTGAGACTTTCAAATCTAAAGTTGTGTAATCAGGTTCATTAATCAAGGATCTTCTCCAAGAATAACAATAGCGTAGTAAGTACATCCACCATGTCGCTATTGGGTGTTCAATAAAAAATGATAATTTTTTTTCAGTCATATTTTAGAATAAAAATATTTCAAGCAATTTAGTATTTTTTATTAAAAACAAAATGTTTATTCTTTAAAAAAAAAACGTAAATGGAGTATTGGAGAAGGGGGCCCTGGTCAACCTTACGGCTGTAACTTAGTCGCAATGCTCTCACAAGAGCGCAAGGACAGCACTGACGTCCATCTTCCGGATACAATTCCGGATCCTCACAGCAGTTAACTGCTTCGTATCCTTGGCCCGCCAATTATTTTTTGAAAAAATCTTCAATGGGACGGCGCAGAACCCGTTGTGTTCGGGTTCCTTTCTTTCGGCACATGCGTGCTCCTGCTGCTCAAAATGCTCAGCGTCTTCTTGACATCGTGGGAAGATCCTTGTCCGGCCAGAAGACGTACTTCCCATCCATGATACTCCTTCAAGAACGACAGAAGAATTTTCTCAAGACACTCCTCCTGGTTGATTGATGGCCAGACCACTCGGCTTGAACCCACGGCTTTAGAAATCCCTCCTTCCGATAAGGCGATGTACATATACCTTTTTCAAATTTATGCTTAAACTTCCTATTTTACTTCGGGGTGGCCGACTCGTCGCTGGAATAGTAGCTGTCATTTCCTGGAATGTGGGACTTCGAGAGCGGAAGGTTAGAGTCCAGCTCGAACGACGGCCCGCGGTAGTTCTTCGTCATTATCTTCGCCGGACGGCCGCTACCGGCCTTCCGCTCTACGTTCAGGGATACCAGGATCCGGTAAACTGTACTCACGGGCACGTTTTCGTTCCGGAAGTTGGTCACCGGTAAACTTTTTTCCACGATGATCATGCGTTTCGTAAAACCGTACAACACGCTTGCGGAGTGCTTGCTGTTTCGACGCCATCTTCGATTGAACTGACACCACCCGAGCGAAAAGAAACATGCCACCCATTTCTAAGGGGTCCAGAGAGCAATTCTCTCTGGAAAAAAATAAACTTTCTTCTCTTTATTTAAAAAAGGGAATTATATTAATTTCTTATTTTTTATTGAACACCCGTTATGTTTCGCCTTAGCAACAGATGGCTGCCAACTGAATCACATACAAGCACCTTATTTCGCTCCTGCCTAGCACTCGACTGCATAACCAATGGCTGCCTAGCAACAGCCTACTGAACCATCAGCCACCTGACTAATGATTGCTCGCCTGTGCATCTACCAGGGTACTTGCCACCGCTAGCTGCCAATCCGATACTAGCTCATTGCCGCAACGAACAGCTCCAATACGAACAAATGAAGCCATTCGCGAAGGTGTACACCTTATATATCGTTCACTACTGCATATGAGACCTCCCTTGCTCACATTTTGAATCTGTGATAGGAAATCACCTTTAATATCAACTATTTTCAATAGTTTACAATTAATAAAGGATAATTGTTGATAGTTGAATTGATAAGCGGGAAAGTTTTTGAAAATATATCGAGGATTAATTAAGTTATTAGCGTTTTTTTAACAATGTTTCGTAACGGTCGCTAAAGGGTGTATTCGATAAAAATGGCACACAGAAAATCTTCTGTAACTTTTGAATCGTATGAGTAAAAAACCTAGAAATTTGAGTAGATCTTATCCATAGTGTATTATTTACATCTGCCAAGTTTCATAGTTATACATTCGGTAGTTCCAGTCATGTCGTCGAAACAAGAAATTGTCCGTGAGAAAATTTTGTGCACTCACAATCAAAATCCAGGGGCGTCCCACCGGTGGATTGCTAAAAGGCTTGGAATTGCAAATACAACTGTGTCTCGTGTAATAAGAACCTTCAAGGAGCGTCTGAGTGTCCAAAGGAAGGAAGGGAGTGGTCGTAAAAGTGGTCCAATGGACAGTAAAATGGCCAGGAAAGTCGTACAACAATTCAAGAACCGTCCAAACATGTCAATTCGAGATGTCGCTAAAAAGTCTAAGGTGTCAGTCGGTTTTGTGCAGAAAACCATGAAGCGTGCTGGGTTACATGTTTACAAAGTGCAAAAAGCCTCAAACCGGAATGAAAAACAAAACATCACTGCGAAAACCCGCGCCCGGAAACTTTACACGAAGCTGCTCACCAAATCCGGTTGCATCGTGATGGATGACGAAACATACGTCAAGGCCGACTTCCGTCAACTTCCTGGGCAAGAATATTTCGTTGCCAAGTCGAAGTTCGATGTTCCGGAGGATGTTCGATAGAAGAAACTATCGAAATTTGCAAAGAAGTTTCTAATCTGGCAGGCGATTTGCGGATGTGGTGAAATAAGTGCTCCCTTCATCACTTCCGGAACAATAAACGGTGCGACTTACACGGAAGAGTGCCTTAAGAAGCGTCTCTTGCCATTCATTAAGAAGCACAAAGGATCAACTCTGTTTTGGCTTGATCTAGCATCCTGCCACTACGCTCGAAACGTATTGGAGTGGTACCGAGCCAACGGAGTCAATTTTGTGCCAAAGGATATGAACCCACCAAATTCACCGGAACTTCGTCCAATTGAAAAATTCTGGGCAATTATGAAAACGGAACTTCGCAAACATCCCAAAACTATAAAAACAGAGCTAGAATTGAAGAAAATTTGGGTAAAAACAACAAAAACTGGGAAAATCGGTTGTACAAAATTTGATGGGTGGATTAAAAGGAAGGTGCGGGTATTCGGGATGGGAGACGAAATTGAATAAAAATAAATGTTGTAAATCAAAACTCATTAGTAGTTCTTCATTCCCTGAAAATTTCAAGAAAATCCGATAATCATAACATATGTAACATAAGTCCTGGGAAAAATTCAAAAGCATGGTACTTGAAATCAAACAATCGGATTTTAAAATGCTCTTCAGGGTATTTTATTCTATTAATAAATTGTTGAAAAATATATTTACAGTACGCTCAATGGACCATTATCTTCGATTTTACGCAGTGTACGGCGAACATGTTGAATCAGGTTCTGGACGGTGTCTATGTCTATTTCTTTCATCTTCCGCTTGATTCGATTAACCAATTGTTGCTCATTGTTAGCTTCCCAGCCATTGTCGTACACCATACGTTTGAGAACACCCCAAAAAAATTTCAATTGGACGAGCCTGAGGCACGTTAGGTGGATTGTCCTTTTTCGGTACAAATGGTATGTTTTGCTCAGTTAGCCAATCTAATGTTTTTTTCGCGTAATGACAGCTTGCAAGATCCGGCCAAAACATGATTTCGTCGTCAGCGTGATATTTGTTGATGAATTGCTTCAATTTCGGCAAGCATTGGCTGATATACACGTCAGAATTGACAGCTTTGGCCTTGTTTGGGCGTATCAAAGGCGCCGAGATACCCTTCGATGACATGGCTGCCCACACTAACACCTTTGGCTCATATTTCGATTTGCTGGCATATTTAACATCGTCTGGTGTTGTTTTAATGTTAGCAGTATAGAAACCATCGTTGCCACTCAATTCATGGTGCGAAAACGTGAAGTAAGATTCATCATCCAAAATTATGCACTTTCCATTTGCAAAATGCTCGCGACGAAGTGCACGGCAGCATTTTGGTATTTTTTCGAGTTGTTGCTGTGTATATTTTGGTGCACGCTGACGTTTCCGATAGATTACGTTATGTTTTCTCAAAATCCGATGGACTGTCATGTTTGAAACCTGAAATTTTCGTGCTAATTTGCGTGTTGATTGGCCAACCTTGTTTTCAGCGCTTGACAGCAGTTTTTTCGTTGTTCTGGCACTCAATTTTGTTGGGCGACCACTTTTCTTTTTATTTTCCGGTTCTTTACCATCACGACAATCTTTCAAAACACGGTATATTGTTGATTTTGATATTGGCTCGTCTTTGAACACGCTCAAAATTTCACTTGTACTAAGCCGTCCAAAAAGGTTGGCGACTTGTGCTCGTAAATCCAGCTTGTACGACATTTTTAATGGAAACTACTGCGCAATTTGAGTTTGACAGTTCAGTAGGAACACAGATGAACGTGACAAGAACATTGGTTGACATCTGTGTGTTTGTTAATGCTGTCAAATAAACGCCTGAAAGTATTCCCAGGACTTATGTTGCACATGTTACTTACGAAAAACATTCCCACCGCCTAACATGCAAGTGAGCGGATGTTACAACTTGGAAAAATTGTAAAAGAAATCGATGAATCAGTCCTCTCAGATTTATCGTTAATATATAATACTATTATGATAAATTTACAAGCTCATAACTGCATGCTAGTCTGTGAATTGAAAAATTTCCAGATTCATGAACAAAAAGTCCGGGCACCGATGCAGCACGGTATCCGAACTTTGGATTTGGAAACCTGTGTCGCTTAACAAATCCTCAAACAAATTTGCAAAAGCACGTTGGCCAATATTTAATGTCAACCAGTGAGTACGTATGCTCTACTCCAAGTTCCCCTTCTTTCAAACTCACCTTCAGTTCAATTTACCCATTGAGTAGGACACATCACAATAGAAAATATTGTGATGGAGCACGGACGTTATGTTAGTACATGTTTGAAAAATACTCTATAACCTATTTAGGATTATATCTGAAAAACCCCAATTTGGCCAACACCCACCGATTTGTGTAGTTTTTGAGGTGCACAGTTAATGTTTAAATCTACGAGACACCACTACAAAGCACACGCTTCATAGAAGATATTTGACTTAACTTGGATATTCAAAACTACGATTCAACGAGCACATCTTAATGTCAATTGCAAAGACCACCTTCATGTTTGGATCCTTCCGTTGCAACTCGGCAAAATTCAGGGATATTCAACGAAACATTTGTATCGGCTTTGAATATAAAGCTTCCTATTCGATGGGCGCGAACCCCATGGATCCACTTAAGCAGCCATGAGCACCTTCCTTTGTTCAAAAGAAATTAATCTTAAGAATATCGATCAGTTTGACTCTGAAACTGTCAAGTGTGCACAAATGAATCGCAGTCATGGTGTGTTGTGTGAGCAAAACAACGAGAAATTTTTCTGGGATAGAATGGCCGTGGTTTGCATCTCCCTTCATGGGTTTGAGTTTAACTGAAGCTGAGTCACCTGCTAATACCGAGAATAACATGAGATACAATGACTAATAAATCAGATATACCACAAAAGTTCAACTCAGTGGACGCAGTGGTTCTACGCCCCAACAAAAAAAAATAAATCAGATTCTACACTACAACCAATCAATTTAGGAACGAACGGCGTCTGCCGCAAATGTATAACTCGTCGCACGGAGAAGCTTTTCTACACAAACCTTCTTTTTTTCAACTCAGTTTTGCTCGTCGTTTGTGGAATGAAATTGTATTGCCTAGTTTAACGAACTTAAAAAAATTAATCCTTCGAACCGGATTTGAACCAGTGACCTATGGATTACTGCTGGGGTCTAAATGGTCGCTTTTGAGTCCGAGTACTACAGTCCACCGCTCTACCAACTGAGCTATCAAAGGTGTGTTTAGTAGCCACCGACGGAACGAACCTACTGCATAAACATAGCAACAATGTTCACTTCATAAATTAGCCGTACAACCGTAAAGTGGTGGGAATTCAGCGAAAGCGAAAAGGAGAGTTGGTTCATACGACAAAACGTACCGATAGCTTGAGCTGAGTCAACGGGTAGAGGTGGAAGCATAAACATAAACAACATTCACTTTTTCGCGTGCAAAGCTGAGTTGGCTTTGAATTTTGCTGATTTGAACGAGGGAATGGTGCTATTTATAAATGAAAATTTGTGGTGTACGATCGATTGTTGTCATTATGAAACTGCAAGTCGAGCAAAAATGACTGCAGTGGGTGGGAGGTCGATAAAGATGGATGGTTGTTTGCTTAGGACCGCCTTCAGAGTTTGTTGAAGTTTCTACTGGAAGGACCTTTTTGGGGAGGATGGGAAAGCGGGGGTGCGGTAGGGGGGGTGGGGGGGGGGGGGGTGTGGGGGGTGTTTGTGTTGAAGTGTGAGGGTGGGGTTTGTTGGGTGGTAACGGAAGTAAATAAGTGAAGAGGCGGGGGGCGGGGGGGGGTTGGGCTAGCGTTTCTACTGCTTTTGGGTGGTCCCCGAAAACTACCCGTCAGGTGGTGGCAGCGCAACTTCATCAAAGGCAGCAGAGATCGTTTATCGTTTGGGGTCTGAGCTTCTTGCTGTGGTTGGTATTTAATTGCCATCGGAAATGACTGGAGGAACACGGTAGAATAATTTGTAGCTTAATCGATATGACGATGGCATGAGCAGGCAGACTAATGCGCTGGAAGAAACGCATTTGAATGTCATTGGAAGGAAGTTGATGGAGATAACATGCGAGGGATGTTCTTTACAAGAGGGACCCGATACATCATCAAGTACATTCTGGCTGACATAAGCGTTTTCTAGCATCTCTATCGCCTTGGCCCGAATGTAATCTGTAATCTATCGGTGGCTGATGATCAGTCTATTCAGTCTACTGAAAAATTAGGCACTGAAGTGTGGGGGCCAACTCTTTTGAAACGGTTAAATGTTTGTACGGGATTACTCGAGACTTATGATAAACCTGCCGGTAAAATTTAAAATGCATGTTATCTATTGAATTTATATCGCACTAGAGATATCTATTTTCTATTGCAATATAATATAAATAAGACAATGCCTTCCCGGTTTTGTCAACAAGTGAATTTTGTATATTTTTCTTTCTCTCCGGTTTGAATCCATTCTAAGCTTATTTTCAATCCTTTTTTCACTAAGGTATTCTTTTAAGATTGTATCTATTGGTATTCCATGAGAAATAGTCCAGAGAAAGAATTAGCAGATGAGGTCGTTGCCAAAAATTAACGGCACCATTTTGATAAAATTTTCTCTATCAGAAATTCAGATTCAGAGTAATGACGATTCTTCAAGATATTCCAGATAAATATAAGGAGATTTTGATGAAATCTCTTAGTGGTAAATTACGATTGATTAGTGCTGACAACAAAAATGTAATTAGATAATGAAATCCAATTCGCATACATTCTCATATGATCAAATATCTTCCGACTAAAATTTAACTCTATCTGTTCTCGAGTAAATTGCGAGCACGTTTCTCTGAATGTTGATTTACTTTAATTTAATATCTGTTCTAACGTTACCGTACATTTATTCGAACTCATTCACAAAAATAACAGAAAAATAAGTCTCCACCGTAAAGCAGCAATAACAAAAAAAAACTACCGAGAAGCCCAGCTTTGATTGGTATCAAATTTCCCGCAACTTCAACAAGACAGTTTTCCCCTGCACAACTGTCGTCGTCGTCGTCGTCACGTAGAGCAAATAGCCGCCACTTACTTGGAATCTGATTCCCACCAGCCCAATCGTTCGCCTGCATGGTGACCACGATTAACGGTTGCGCTATTCAGAACTCGGAAAGGTAAGCGAATTTCACACGTCACCTAATATCATCAAACAATGGCTAGGATGGGAGCTTCGTTGCGGGACGGGTCAATCTATTACCTACAGACGTTTGGTATTTGTTTTTCCGTGGGTGCTGTTGCTACATAAACGAGGAAACAGCGAAACGTCATTCGGGAAGGCAATCAAAGTCAGCCATAATCTGGACTGAAATGTGACGCCCAGTTTACTTGTTGATGCAATCATGGACTGCTTTGGACGCATTCTATGTATGTAACACAAAAGGCGATTCCAAAAATAGGAAAGTACTTTTTTTGGAAGATGTGTTTGAGGACAAGTTAATTTGGATAAATATTTTAGTTTATATTTATGTGTTAACATAAGTTCTACAATGAATCAAGGCACTAACATGAGCTGTTAATCGGGACAGAACCAACTATGATGGAGCTACTACTTCAATAGGGCCACACATACACGAACAAAAAGCGATGATTGGCGGGAATTTATCCGTAGTCGAAGTAGTGCTCCACTCTATCATAACTGAGTTTAGAATCCAACGATAATGTAGGTTTTCATTGACGCTTCTGTAGGTTATCTCGCTCACTGAAATTGAGATTGAAATTTAAAATTTACGGAATAATACATTTAGTTATACAATAGTCTAATAACCTATAATCTATACATATAAAAATGAATTTCTGTCTGTCTGTCTGTCTGAACCTTATGGACTCGGACACTACAGAACCGATCGGCGTGAAATTTTGTATGGAGGGGTTTTTGGGACCGGAGATAAGATAGTAAGAGACCCCTCTCTTCTCTGGAAGGGGGGGGGGGGGGGGTTCCCATACAAATGAAACACATATTTCTGCATAACTCGAGAACTAATCAAGCATATGGAACCAAGTTTTGCAGGTGGAGGTTTTTGAAGGAGAGAAATATTTCTATGGTTGTTTGAGACCCCTTTGCCTTTTGTAAGGGGAGACTCCCATACAAATGAAACACAATTTTTAGCATAACTCGAGAGCCAATAAAGCAAATGAAACCAAATTTGGCATGTTTTTGGAGGTAATAAAGGTTTCTATGGCAGTTCAAGACCCCCCCATTCAAGCTCCCATACAAATTAAACACAAATATCTGCATAACTCGAGAACTAATCAAGCAAATGAAACCAAATTTGGCATATGGGGGGTTTTTGAAGGCGGGATTTATCTATATCTATATATATAAAAATGGATTTCTGTCTGTCTGTCTGTCTGAACCTAATAGGCTCGGAGACTACTGAACCGATCGGCGTGAAAATTTGTATGTTTTGGGGCCGGGGAAAGTTCTTATGATGGTTTGAGACACCTCCCTCCTCTGGGAAGGGGGGCTCCCATACAAATGAAGCACAAATTTCTGCATAACTCGAGAACTGATCAAGTAAATGGAACCACATTTGGGATGTGGAGGTTTTTGGAGGCAAGAAATGTTTCTATGGTAGTCAGAGACCCCTCCCCTCTCTAGAAAGGGAGGCTCATATACAAATGAAACAGAAGTTTCTGCATATCACAAGAACTAATCAAGCAAATGGAACCAAAATTTGGCATGTGGGGTTTTCTGGAGTCGAAAAATGTTTCTATGGTGGTTTGAGGCTCCTCCCATCTCCTAGAAGGGGTGCTGTCATACAAATGAAACTAAAATTTCTTCATAACTCTAGATCTAATGAAGCAAATGGAACCAAATTTGGCATGCGGGGATTTTAAAGGCAATAAATGTTTCTACGATAGTTCGAGACCCCTCCTCTCTTCCTGGTAGGGGGGGGGGGGGGGGGCTCTCTTACAATTGAAACAAAAGTTTCTACATAGCTCGAGTACTAATCAAGTAAATGGAACCAAATTTGGCAGGTAGAGGTTTTTGAAGGCAAGAAATGTTTCTATTGTGGTTTGAGACCCCTCCGCCAAGGCTTGAGTTGTGTGTTGCGTTGCTTTTACCTGATTAAATGGAAAGAGTACGCGAAACATTATTAATGACAACCGTAAAAGTAGTACTTTGGTCGGATTCGAAAATAGTGTTGAATTGGTTAAAAAAGCCCAATACTCCCGGCTTTGTACAAAACCGTATAGTGAAGATTCGAAAGCTGTTTGCATCCAACATGTGGCATTATATCTCGACGCAGTACAATCCTGCAGATTTGGTGTCCCGTGGGGTGTTCCCGGCTGATCTGATGCGTTGTGAAGAATGGTGGTATGGCCCTAGTGTACAAATTATTGCGAATCAGGAAGACGAACTGGACCTTGTGGAACCGGAAGAGAGCAAGCAGGCGCCCATCCACCGAACTGTGGCTGTAGTTGTTCCGAATGAACCGAATGTGAATGCACCGAAGAAACCCGTACGACGTGATCGTGATCCTGAAGCACAGCAGTTATCGTAAGCTACAGCGAATTTTTGCGTACGTGTCCCGGTTTATTCACAACTGTCGTTCAAAACGAAACAAGGCTGAACGAAGAACAGGACATCTTAGTAGTGAGGACCACAACGAAGCACAGAGGGTCATGGGGATCATTGTCCAGCAGATAGTCTACAAGCAGGAAATCGCTTACAGCCAGATGAAGCAACCAGTTAAGGGTAAACTGCGAAATTTGAACCCAATATACAGCGATGACGATAAATTACTGCGAGTTGGCGGCCGCATCAGGAACTCCGATTTACCGAAGGACCAGAAGCACCCGATGATTTTGCCGGAAAATAACCATTTCACGGAGGTGCTTATCGAAGCTTTACACCGAGAGCATCTTCATGTTGGATGGCACGGCCTCCTTGCAGCGGTCAGACAGAAATTTTGGCCAGTGAACGCAAAACGAACAATTCATCGGGTCCTGAAGAAATGTGTACTCTGCTTCCGGATGAATCCCAGAGTAGTACAGCAGTATATGGGAGATCTTCCGAGCTGCCGAGTTACTGCAGCCCAACCATTTGCCAGAACCGGAATTGATTATGTAGGACCTTTTTTAATTAAAGTCGGACGAATGAGAGCAAAGGTAAAGGTGTACGTGTGCTTGTTCGTATGTATGACCACTAAATCCATCCACCTCGAACTGGTGAGTTCACTGACAACCGACGGATTCTTAGCTGCTTTTCACCGTTTTGTTGGTCGACGTGGAAACCCATCAGAATTGTTCTCCGATAATGGAACAAATTTCCGAGGAGCAGATAGAGAACTATCAGAGCTCTATAATCTACTGAGGTATGCTTCCTCTTCGATATGGTTTAACATGCTTGCCATATTTAGCTTTCGATGAACTCGAGACGAATGTTTCCATCGCACCAAAATGCAGTCATACTTGCTTTTCTTGTTTTAAAAGAGGGTAAGTCGAAGAAAACAAATCGATGAGGCTGGTTATTGTAGTTTTTGAATGTTTAGTTTCAAAAGAGAAAGAGTTACCTGTTCGTTTTTCTCCCTTATTCTTGCTTTATCTAGTTATGTTCACCTAGTGAACTGCACAAACAATTCTGATGTTTACTGAAATAATAACCCTATCCAAATTTGCACAATATTCGTTTTCGCTAGCGAACAAACTAGAACTCATCTTATATATATACATATATACACATATACATATACAGTATTTAACAAAATTTAACACAAAACACGTCTAAAACTACACTTATTTGTTTCTCGGGACAAGTTGAAATTAAATACACTGAAACACCTGTTGAAGACACGAGACATGCTGCGCATTGGTTCATGTAAGCCATAGTTAGTTCGTGCAGGAGAAATGTTGAGGAACGGATGTGAACGAAGATTGTGACGACGTATGTTGATGTTCAAGAGGCTGAGCAGCGAAGAACTGTCAACGTTTCCTTGCAGGAGGTCTCCAATAAAGCATGCCTTTGCCACGTTGCAGCTCGTCTCTAGTGATTCCAGATTGATCAGCATACAGCAGCTTACATAACTCGGCAAGTTGAATGGACCTGAGATCACCTGAGATGACGTAGAGCGAAACGGATAAATTTTCGCTTAATGGCCTCGATGCGTTGGATTTCATTCTGGTAATAAGGTAACCAGATGACACAAGAATATTCCAGGATAGGACGCACAAGCGAGCACTACAAAGCATTCAAACAGTATACATATTTGAACTTTTTGGCAAAGCGGAGTTGTGTACCCTCCAGTGCATAGTTGAAGTGGAAAAGTGAGTGTTTCCGGCCAAATGATATAACCGAGCATTTGGACTCGTTCAGTGACATTCGGTTGATATTACACCATTCAGCGAAAGCTTCCAGTTGTTGTTGCAGGAATAGCGCGTCACGAAGTTTCTTAACCGTGCAGTAAAGCTTAAGATCATCGGCGTATGAAAGTTTTAAGCAGGTCTAGGATGAAATTGACATCGTTCATATAGAGCAAGAATAAAAACTGCCTTGGGATCGCCGGAGCAAAAAACAAACCTAGTCACCGATTTTGACGGACATACTTCGACCGGTCAATGGAGCCAGATAACCAAATTGTTATTCATACCTAGTTTGTCAAATTTAACTACTGCGATTCGATGATTCATTTTATCGAACGCTGCAGATAAAAGTCAGTGTAGATAGCGTCTACCTGTTGTCTACCTGGCGTATCATAAACGATGTGAAGCAAGTCGAGCGTATTGACAAAAATCCGTGCAGGTCCACTGAGATGTAGTGTGTATAGCACCGAACAAGCTTCAGTAGAGCGATCATCTCAAACAGCTTAGAAGTAGCGCTCAATGCAGCTATACCTCGATAGTTTGATACGGTTTGCTTTCTACCTTTCTTGAGAACTGGGAAAACATACGACTTTTTCCAGCCGTTTGGGAATACACCAGTAACCAAGGAGAGGTTAAATCGACATGGAGTTTTCATAAGGGCCAATGTCGCAAACGTAAACAATGACTTTTACCGCAAATATCTTGAAAATGCAAACTCGCTCAAGTAAATTACCACTTCTATTGTAAAGGGAAACTATTCTTCTGTACAATAATCAGGGTAATTCACTATGATTAAGTTAGTATTCTTGAGAAATTTGCGGAAGAAGCCATTGTTTACGTTTGCGACATTGGCCCTTATGAAAACTTCATGTCGAAATATTGTAGCTAATGGTGTTGCAAGTGTATCCGCACAACGTTTCAGTACAAGCGATGGGATGCCCTCTGGACCGGATCCAGTGGATGACTTTAATTCTTTCCCTGCTGATATAACCATATCGTCGGTGATGACAAATTGCAGCCCAGGAGCAGAAAGCCGAAGAACTTTTCTGATGGCGGCGACTATATCCTGAGGGTCGAGGTGTTCGTTAGTGAAAACACTGCTGAATTGAGAGCGGAAAAGGTTGGCAATGTCCGTGGTGGAATCAGCTTCTAGCGTACCATTGATCAATGTAGAAGGCAGTCCGGATTCCTTCCTTTGGTCATTGACATATTGCCAGTTGCGTCATATTGACATATTGCGTTGCAAACGGTCCTGAAAGGCGTTAAACAGGCGGTCATTGGGTTGCTTATAATCATTATTCGCTTCCATATAACTTGCTCTCTTGGAATCCGTGCGATATTTGCAACGCCATCTGAGAGATGCCCACTTTACCTATTTTAGATGCTTGAGATCCGCATTTGACCAGGCAAGTTTTGTCGGTTCGTGAGTAGATTTTAATGGAACAAACTGGTTGATGGCATACAGGAGGATTCCAGGATTCCAGAGATGCTTTTCGAAGTGCCATGGTAGCGTTGCTGAGGGCATATCTTGAGTTTTAAAAGCACAGGAGGATGGTGCCTACAGATTATAAGAAAGTGCATTTTCTAAAATGCACGTTAATTTTTTGAATAAATTTTTGAATGCATTTTGCATGATCGTTGGTGAAACGCAATATTTAACGGTGCGAATCTAAAAAGAACAGACAAATGGCAATAGTGTGCAGGACAGAGTTTTCTGAAACTGGTGAACGAACTGAACTTCGCTAAGAATACTGACAAGCTCACTCTTAAGGCTCGAGCGCAGTGATAACGGAAGCGGAAGAGCCCAATCTAACTAAACCTGCTTGTCGGATAGAAAACTCACTAGATCCAAGTTGATTCCAATTGGACATATCGACGTCATTTGCGACAACTGTCAAACTTGCCGTTTCCGTTCCGTTTTCGTCCACATTGCGTTTGGGCTTTTACAGGCGAAGTAAAATCTGCTTATAATCCCCAGTTTGCTTATAATCGAATGTTTGAAGGCCCAAATCTCAGAAATCACGAAGATTTCCCATGCCAAACTTTAAGGGTTTGTAAGATGCATTGCAGCAAGAATAACATTAAAGTTTGGCATGTAAAATTTTTGTAATTTTTTTTTCTGACTAAACAATTTTCCGATATCCCTAAGAACCGAGAATAAATGCCAGTAATTCAAAAAAACTTACATCTATCGAAATTAATGAAGTTTATTTCTAACAGTAAAATGAGAACCGACTATGATTGCACCAAGCAATAAGCATGAAATGACAAAAAGAAAAAGAATAAGCAAATCTCGAGTACTTTTTCAAAAGGACGTAGGTCACAAAATGTAAACAAACGCGTTGTTCATGGCATGTTGTTAAAAATCATGTTTATATGCCCTTGAATGATGAAGTTTCTGATGGATTTCAAAACGGTGTAAAATCACTTTTGCACTCTTTGAGAATTTGTTTATTTTATTTATTTATTTACTTATCTTCGAAAAACTCGCACAGACAGATTATACTATAAACTTATGCTATTTTTAAACATTGCCTTAAATGTGTTAAAATTAAAATGGTCAGACACTTCATTAAACCTACGGCAACAAACGTCAAATGGATTGTTCTGTCCGAATAAAGTACGACGCGTAGATAAGCGAAGGAAATCCACACGCCGAGTTATTCTTGCTGGAGCGTTGATTTGCACGTTACTCGGGAGCGCTGAACAATCGATGTTATTAGTCAAGATGTCAAAGATGAAGAGTCGCTGCAAAAAAAAACCCTTCTATCAGCCAACGTCGGTAGGCGTACCACAGCGCATCGCTGTTCGTAGGGGGGCAGTCGTACAGGATCATTCCAAGGCAGCCGGCGGAGCGCAAACCGAAGAAAGTTGCGTTGAATTCGTTCAATGCGTTGAATATTAACGGCATGGTACGGCGCCCACACTAGAACACCATATTCTAATATACTACGTACCAGCGCACAGTAGAGCGACTTCAAGCAGTAAACGTCTTCAAACTGCTTCGTATTTCGTTTGACGAATCCAAGTACCGAGTAGGCTTTAGCGGTCGTTGCTGCCATTTGTTGTGAGAAGTTTAGCTTGCTATCAAGTAGTACACCGAGATCCTTAACTGTGCTCACTCTAGCGATACTGGTTGTCTCCATTCTGTAATCGAAGGAGGTTGCATTCCTTGTTCGAACGAATGTGATGGCGTTACATTTACGGACGTTGACTTCTATGCCGATTAGCTTGCACGAACTCAACAATGCGTCGATATCAGCTTGGATAGAACAGCAATCAACTTACGATGAAACCGCGCAGTAGAACTTCACGTCATCTGCGAACATTATTTTTGGAGATTTAATCGTTTCACAAAGATCGTTGAGCACAAAAAGAACTGGACCCAAATGACTCCCTTGGGGCACACCAGACGTGATATCGAATGGATCCGAGCACGTCCCATTAATGCGTACGTAGACACAACGCTCCGTTAGGTAGGAGAATATCCATTGCGTCAACCATCAAATGCACGGAAAAAAATCCGTTCCCAGATCCGTGAACTGCAGTCATGGATTCGAGAACAAGCAAAAATACACCGTGAACTGAATCACGTAATCATGAACTAAATCACGTTTTTAGGTAAAAATCCTGAAAAACGTGAACTAGTTCACGGTCCGTTTTCATTTTCGTGAACGCTTTTGTTTCTGTGTGCTTTGGTGAAATCGATATAGATGGTATCAATTTGTTGACGCTTTTCCAATGCGTTGACCAACGAAGAAACGAAAGTCGTCAGGTTGGTTGTGGTTGAGCGTTTTTTCACGAGTCCATGCTGAAACTCGGAGATGATATGATGCACGTGAGGATAGAGCGAATCGTGGATGAGGCTTTCAAAACCTTCGGCAAACAGCTCAGGATCGAGATGCCACGGTAATTTTCGATGTTGTGTATACTGCCAGTCTTGTGAATCGGAGTAATAGCAGCTGTTTTCCAAGCACCTGGGAAAATACCTTCTACAATCGAACGATTGAAAAGAATGGTGGCGGGCACGGTAAGCGAATCAGCGCAGTGCTTGATGAAGATCGGGGAGACACATTCTGGCCCAGGGCCTTTGGGGTCATCTATCCCTTGCAGCTTTCTCAGCACGTTAAAACTGGGAGAAGTTAAAACGCGCCATGTTGAAGTCGTATCGAGGCAAGCTGTCCAGGTACGCTTCAGACGAAGGTGATCGGTTGTTACTTAGCACACTTCGAAAGAAGGACGAGAACAAATTTGCCGAGTCGCGTGGAGTTTCGGCTGTTGTATCGTTGTAGAAAACACGCTGAGGAATTCCATTGTTCTGCTTTCTGCTTCTCATGAACGTCCAAAACGATTTGGGATCCTGCTTGAATCTTTCTTCTGTACGATGAATGTAGTTGCTAAAGCATCGCGCATGCAAAGAGTTATATTCGCTCTCTAAGTCACGCAGCTCCACCTTTCGCTGTACATCCCTCGACCGAAAAAAGCATTTTCTAGCCTTCCGTAGGCGATTTCGTAGATGTTGAAGCTCACTGTTCCACCAAGGTTGTCTGGTCCCCAAAAATAGTAGATACGTCGCTTTTGTTGAAAAGTAACTGCGAAACATTATTATACCATTTGGATGCCCCTTAACGACTCGTTAGTAAAAGTCTTTATAGGGATTGTATGCGTATAATGGACCCTGTGCGTATAATGGACCCCCTGGCATATTATTATAATTATTTCGTTATTATCGAATTTCACCTTAGCAATTTCAGTTAAAACACATAGTATCAACACTTAATCAAAGTTAGAATATGATTTTTCTCAATTGTTACACATAAAACATCATTATTAAGTATTTTTACCTGATCACTGCATGGTACAGTGATTTGTAAGTGTTTTCGTTACAGGAGAGAAAAAAGCATTTCATCATATAAATAAATTATAGATTATAAAAATGCATTTTCAACACGTTAATACCTAGTACTTATATCAAATATTTCTATGCAGATATAAAAACAACGAAAAAATTTGAAAAAAATTCTAAATTTTCAGGGTCCATTATAGGACTAATTGGAAGTGCTTTGTTGCCTATTTGGCAACCCTTCATTTCAGTTTGTAAACAAACCGAACTTATTGTTTGCATACCGTCCAAAGTGAAAATTGTTGATTAGAAAAAACTAATAAATGTAAGCATACTTACACGGAATCTAAAGTGTCGGACATATAGATATTTTCATTACTTTTCTATCAGGTCACAGTGGTCAAAAGGCGATTTTAACGCTCTAAACTGATAGCTCCTTAAATAGTGGAGCTAGAGCGATGGCGTCTTTGGCAAAGTTGATGGATATGACAAGTGTTGTATTTTGACCGGCATGACTTTTGTGATCAATTCTCTGGAAAAAGTGAGATAAAAATAAAAATTCAACTTTTTTTGGATTTTGAGATAGAGAGTTGGATGTCTTTAGCGAAGTTGTAGAAAAAGTCAATACAAAAAACTTTGGTCAAGACATATAAATCGTATGTTTCACCCACTTCGAGAAAGAGAGCGTTTTCTACGAACTAACCTCCAAGAACACATTTTTCACCGAAACATTTGTTTTCTCAATTTTAAGGACAAAATAATGTTCTGTTAAGTTATTTGCAATATCAATATTAGATGCCAGTTCAGACGATCGCGATTCGTAGGTTTCTTGAAGACTTGCGGGTATTAAACTCTCGATGTCTGTTGAAAAAATAAAGTTTAATAATTTTTTCGTTGGTATCAGTATAAAATTTATATATCCTCCAATCCTCTTGCCTCTTGAATTTCTTCAGATAGCTGACCAATTTGAACAAGGAAATGATTAATTACGGTCGATCCATGTTTGAATACTTTATAAACGATATTCTGTATACCAAGGGTTTAAACTGACCAGCAAACGCTCATTTTCTGGCAATAATAAAAAAAAAGAATTTAAATGGACGCGTATAATTTCCAACCAATTGTTAGTCAAAGCAAGTGTTAACAAAGAAATTGTTTGCAATGTTTCATGCAACAGACCAGATTCAGTCGGCATCAGGCCTAAATATATATCAAATATTCCATGAGCTAAAGCCAAATGTAGCATTCTTCATAGCAAATGTGCATTAGATATCGCAGAAAATTACACGTTTCTTTCAAACTGTTCAGGCTAACAAAAAAAACGTGCATGCTATGTTGCCACCACTGAATGTACCAGCTCTTGAAGTTGAAATTTTATCTCACTTTTAGGGGGATTGATCACAAAAGTCATGCCGTCAAAATACGACACTTGTCATATCCATCAACTTTGCCAAAGACGCCGTCGCTCTAGCTCCACTGTTTAAGGAGCTATCAGTTTAGAGCGTTAAAATCGACATTTTGACCACTGTGCAGTGTACGGGAACGAATATATTTTGAACATGTATTTTGGTCACTTTGCTGTAAATTACATTATACAGGGTGTTCGGTTCCTTAATGCAAATATGTTCATATGCTGTATCATAAATCACACTAAATCACTCCGGACTCACGGAATGTTCCCGCACAAACATCTGATAGGAATTTTGCTGACACCAGATGAGGGAAACTAATCATGTAGTTTGTTCTCAATCATATTTATGGTTTACCCAACCATAAACTATGGCCATTTTCACCAAACATTCAGGTTATTTCAACTTAAGATCACAGTTTGAATCAGCAAAACAGAACTGTGTCTAGCAATTTAATTTTTGGTTAAAACAAACATTTTTAAAATTGAAAATAAGCAGACTTGTAGTTCCAATCAACTAATTACATTAAATTTAAAACAATGTTATTATCTGAGTAAAAATCACTTGAAAAAGCGGTTTGCTTCAACGGCAATCACTAGTTTGAAGCAAACAAATATCAACTTCAACTCAAATAGAGCCAGAGTTTACATTTCAACCATAGTGTTGGTTATTTCAAACAAGCTTCATTTCTCTCCGTCATGTCCAAAATATATGCGCTACCGCATTTGTCTACGAGATAACAAATTGGCTTAGCAGCGTCAGATCAATCATTTTAATCAAATTAGTTGATATGCGTATTATGGACCCGGGTCTATAATGCGCTTATAGAACTAAAATAAGAAAATGGGTCAAAAAACGCGCATTATGACCACTGCGAATTATCGATGTCTACCAGGAAAACCTGGACTAAAAACTAGTGTTTACCATAATTCTGTGTAAATGACTTGTTATTTTCATCAAATGTTGGAGTGTTGCACAAAAAGGAATTTAAATTCTTGTGGAATTCATCGAAATTGTTCAAAGCCTCTACTAAGGGGTCCATTACTAGCATATTAACCCTATATTTAAGCTATGTTTTGGCATAATTTATTTATCGAATTTCCTCCCCAGGGGGAATCTGGTTTCCAACCTCTGGGTTGGGCGAGGCTTTGTCCAGCTTCCTTACACAATTTCTCCCAGTTTTTCTTTAACCTTCCTAATGCATTAGTAAAAAAAGTTACACATAGTGCATTCAGGGTCAAAAAAGACCCATGATTTTGCTTCGCTCCCAAATGTTTATTTTTGAACCGATTTTTGATATCTTGGTCTGAAATGAAAGGTATAGATCCTTAGAACAACATGCTGACCTGTTTTGTTTTTTGATTGGCCATTCTGGGCACATAGGTACCCAGAACCGGTTGCGGTATGCATCCGAGGTGGACAATTTTGAAACCTCAAGTATTTGTATCGTTAGACGGTTCAAAATCCACGATTTTGAACACCGATCTTCAAAAACATCATGCCATAGATCAACCGGAGTATTTGGCCACATCCGGATATTCTGGTACTGGTTCCGGTAGGGCCCAAAGAGGACAATTTTGAACCCCAAGTATTTATACCGTTCGACGGTTTGTTCCGCCTCACGTCGGAAGCGTCACTGGCAAACGCATGTAAACCTAAGTCGCTAGTAAGCCAGAAAATCACCACAGTCGGCGTGCTGCAGAACTACCAAACAATCATCACATCATCAAGCAACCACCATATCACCAAATAACTTTCTCATCACAGCACCCGGAGCGCTGCATCTATTTAAGCGGCATGTAGTAGCTTGCAATCAAATAGTTTCTTTCCAACCGCGCACCCATCAGCAACAGAGGCAAAAGCAAATTTATAGATAGACGTAGAGAAATAAAGAAGTGTAGCCGGCAGTTTTCATCAGCCTCGATCACCTTTCGTTACCTTGTTACTTCTAATTCTGACGGTGACAGTTGTGTGTAGCAACAAGACCGAAATTGTGAGTATTACATTTTACTTTAATGGTACAACTAGTTGTACTGCTCATCGAAAAGTATAACCACTTATAGCTAACTCGATTGCAAACTGAAATTCAAGAGCTACATTTAAAAAAGAAAATACACCATGACCAGGGCCTTGACCCTACAGAGAAGAAAAGCCAGATATCATTAACTTCTACAATCGGCACAAAGGTGCGGTTGATACCGTTGATCGTCGCATTGCCTCATATTCCGTGAAACGCGCAACGAAAATTTGGAAAAAATGTAGTCGTGTGCAATGGTATCGATCTATCACTGAATAATGCGTTTGTTGTGTACGATAAGATTTTCAAAGATTGGAATAACGCTCTGAACCGGAAACGGTTGTTTCTGGAACGCTTGGGAACAGCGCTGGTATCCCACCGACGTGAAACGATCCCGAGAGCTGCCTTTTCTGCCCAAATAGTACGCGCCTCAAGAGCAGACATTGGAACTTCAATTGTTGCCGATTCACCTATCCAGCCTAATAAAAGAAATATGAATCCACCAAAGAAGAGAGGACGGTGCACTTTTTGCGAAGGTTCCGACAATAAGTATTCAACAACGTGCTGCCAATGCGGTAATTATACATGTAAAATTCATACCGCAACATTTTGTCCAGCGTGTGGAATTTTAAAACCGTAATTGCCTGTCAATTTGACCACCGTATGACTTATGTAATAAATATGTTAAAAATGTATCAATTAGTTTTTTTTTACTAAAAAAAAAGGAAAACGGACGTTATTTTGACTATTTATTTATGAATGTGATATACAAGTTAGTGGGTACAAGAGTGGTCCAAATTGTGTCTATTCCGGGTTTTAGTCCATGACATGATGGATGTCTTCTGACATACAGATGGCATGACGTTTTCATCAAGATGACAAACCATAAAAATCATCTTGATATCAGTATTTAAAATCATGAACCTTGAGTCATCAAATGGTACAATAACTTGGGGTATCCATAATTGGTCCCTACAGGTACCAGGATATCCGGATGTGGTCTCCTGGTAGATCTATGGTATGATGTTTTGGATATCAGTATTCAAAATCATGAATTTGGAACCGTGGAACGGTACAGCAACTTGGGGTTTCAAAATTGGCCTCTTTGGACCCAACCGGAAAAGGTTCCAGAGTATTCGGATGTGGCCAAATTCACTGGTAGGCCATTGGCACGATGTTTTCGGATATCAGTATTCAAAACCATAAATTTTGAACCGTCGAACGGTACAAATACTTGGGGTTCAAAATTGTCCTCGGTGGGCCCTACCGGATTCGGTTCCAGAGTATCCGGATGTGACCAAATGTCCTGGTTGATCTATGGTATGATGTTTTTGGATATCGGTGTTCAAAATCGTGAATTTTGAACCGTCTAACGGTACAAATACTTGAGGTTTCAAAATTGTCCACTTCGGATGCATACCGCAACCGGTTCTGGGTACCTATGTGCCCAGAATGGCCAATCAAAAAACAAAACAGGTCAGCATGTTGTTCTAAGAATCTATATCTTTCATTTGAGACCAAGATATCAAAAATCGGTTCAAAAATAAATATTTGGGAGCGAAGCAAAGTCTTGAGTCTTTTTTGACCCTGAATGCACTATGTGTAACGTTTTTTGTAGCGTCACTTCTAGAGGTCGCTGAAAACTGTAACTGCTCAAAATATATTCCTTTTCAAAAATTAGGAAAAGTCAGAAAATTTCAGATTCCTAGTTTATTCCGTTTAGACATAAGAGCTTTTTTGAGATGTTGATCGGTCAAAAACGACCCCAATGCACAAGGAAGGTTAAAGCTTCATCGGTTTTGAATGTTTTCCCGCTTTTATTTGGCGCGTGTATTTGGCGGGTTCGCATCCTTCGGGACCACATTAACGCACTTCGCTTCGTACCAATCCATTACAGGCTTGGCGTAATGGCACGAAGCGAGATCCGGCCAGAACAGCGTGGGACCACGGTGAGAGCGGAGGAAGCAAGCGCTTCTGCAAGCATTCCTCTCGATAAATCTGCCCGTTTATGATGCCGGTTGTAACGAACGGCTTGCTGTACCGTCCGCACTCGCAGATCGCCTGCCACAACAGGTACTTCTTCGTGAATTTGTCCATCTTTCTCTTCCGGAACTTTTCCGGAACCTTCATGCGGGACGTACCGACAAAAAACTCGAGGCCGGGGATTTGTTTGGTGTCCGCCTTGATATATGTCTCGTCGTCCATGACGAGACAGCCTGGCTTGACCAGCCACTCACGGTACAGCTTCCGCGCACGCAATTTGGCCACCGTGTTTTGCTTGTCAGTCCGGTTTAGCACCTTCCTGACCTTAAAAACACGTAGCCCAGCCCGTTTCATGGTCTGCTGGACGAACCACTTCGACGAATTGACCTTTTTGGCCACGTCAGAAAGGTGGAAAGGTTCGGGTTCTTCTTTAAGTACTGCCTTATCTTCCGCGCCTTCTCTGGGTATTCCGTTTTCGGTTTTCGGCCACTTCCAGCGCGTCGCTCGATGGTCTTTGTCTCCTGAAACATCTTCACAACGCGGGACACGGTCGAATGGAGGATCCCAAGCCTTTTGCCGATCCGTCTGTGCGACTGACCAGGATTATCGATCACCGCGCCCAAGATTTGCTGACGTAGCTCTTCTTGTTTCGAATGCATCTTCAAAACTACTTGACAGACCGAATTTTGCACACATAAACATAACACTCTAAACTAGTATTACTCAAAATCTTATTAATTCTTACCCACGCGATAAAAAGTTACACCCAAAACAAAGTGTCGCATCTTTTCCGAGTCCAATCTTTATGTATGGATCACGAGGGTCTCTATAAACCAGACTAAAATATGAAACCTATTGACACCTCTTGGTGCCATAGTGAAACCAAATTGATTTCTAGTGGCTTTCAGAAACTTTCATTAAACTTAATAAATTTTTCTGGTTTTTGCAATATTTCTTCGGACGGAAATAGGATACTGTAGTCTTATCAGAGCGTTGTCGCCAGCACTAAATCGTAGTGCGATATGATCAGGGCTCCTTTTTTGTGTTCGGCCATTTGTGGTAACCATTGGTCCACTCCTCAAGATGTCGGAATAGAAATTAATGGAAATTTCTAATTGTTATTTTCAGATACAAACAAACACGTCAAAAAAGGAATGCTTGGAAACTGACGTGTTTTGTTTTTGATGCGTCATTATCGCGAAAAATAAAATCAAAAACATATTCGTAGCTCAACCTAAACGAACAGTTAAATCATAAAATCTCCACGTGTTTTGTGTAAGATGTAGTGAATATAATCGATTTCCTCCCGAAATTTGTGATGGTCGGTTATTTTTTCCCGTTTTTACCCTTCTTACACCAAAAGAAGGGTATTAAGATCGCTTGAAAATTCGACTTTTTATCCGAGGCCCAGAGGGCCGAGTGTCATATACCATTCGACTCAGCTCGACGAACTGAGCACATGTCTGTGTGTGTGTGTGTGTGTGTGTGTGTGTGTGTGTGTGTGTGTGTGTGTGTGTGTGTGTGTGTGTGTGTGTGTGTGTGTGTGTGTGTGTGTATGTGTGTGTGTGCGTTACAAATAATGTCACATCGGTTTCTCAGCCATTTGTGAACCGATTTCAGTTCTGTTGACGGCAAATGAAAGCTACAACATTCTCATAGAACGCTATTGATTTTTTTTTATTCGGACATTTCGTTACGAAGATATCAACGAAACAGTACTTGACGGCCTATTATAATAGTAATCAAACAGTTTAGTCTCCGATTACATACTGAGCTATTTGTGTACCGATTTTAGTTTTGTTAGCGCCAAATTAAACTTATAAAATCTTTAAATAACTGATCAAAATTTCATTAGGATTGGATAATCCTTCATGGAGATATGACCAAAACAATACCTGAGAGCACATAATTATGAGATGAAAATATACTCGTGGCAGTTCAAAACCGAACAAGACCACTCACCCCAATCGATGCCGCTTGTTTTCTATTGTTCTGCATCTGGTGCGTTGTATAGCACATACAGCGGACTAGCCACACTTTGCGGCTCTATAGAATTAGAGCAGGATCGATTGGCTCGAGTGGTCGGGTTTTGAACTGCAACGAGTATATTCGAAAATTACACAAAGTCTCCATTTACTATAACTATACAATTTTCAATGAACATGTACTTATTAAGCATCTTGAATCCATATCGAAAATCAAAATTGACGCTTAGGATTGTCTAATAATTCATTATATGGACTGATTATATGAAATTTCTAATATTCATGTAATTTCCCCTTTTATATACCTAACATAAAAAGGTCGTTAAAGGCTATTAATGGCAATATTTTAATCACATCGATGAACAATACGTTCAGGAATGACAAATAGTTCATTTTATAAACTGAAGGTATGACATATGGAATATTCCTGGATCTTCTTGGAATTTATGATGAAAATATGTATTCAGTACCATATTGGCCACATTTGAGTTCGTTATTCTGGTGAAGTGTAAGAAGGGTTCAGTCTCACCATCGGTGGATTAATTCAGGTTTTTTTTTTGTTTTTTGTGGTTCGTCGCCGCGCCCGGAGGAAGAGTTAATATCAGCTTAGTTGTGTTTATTAAGTAGTGCTGTGCTGATTATGCTGTAAATGATTAAATTAAAGTATTTTTCCGCTTTGTCGCGAGTGAATTGATGATAAGCAGTTTAGAAGTCGATATAGAGTCGCCTCATAGCGGGGGATTTTGATTATTGACAGAGTGTGGAGAGAGAAAAAAAGAAAACCAGTGCAATGTAGAAAACGGCCATTTGCTGCTCAGAAGCGACAAACGAAGCTAACGCGCATGCGCTGGCATATAATTTTAGATTCACTCATCACGTGGTGTACAGATGGAGAGCCGTGAAGATTTTTTATTCTTTCGTTGCACAATTATTGTCATTTTCAAGGCATATTTCTTCTCGGAAGTGCTTTTTTTACCTGTATTTTCATTATATTGCATTTGTGCGCGAAGTACTAATTGTATTCGGGCTGTTCCGTTCGAAAAGGATGATGTGAAAATATTTGCCGAATAGCAGAGTGCTACTTCTGTAGAGGCATAAAGCATCCTTTAGCATCACAGGGAAGCCGTCCAAATGAAGACTGTGCATCAGCAACAATTTCCGGTGAGATCTATCTGATTATAACTAAATTTGAACGGTACTGCTAAATACGTGCCATCCTCAAAACAATATGATTTGATGATGGCAGTGTATGCACAGTACCTATATCCATTTGATGTTTGTACTGTGTCTATGCGGGGCTTGTTGTAAGTGAAAGTGACCTCGGAATGGACGTGAGTAACCAGGCATGCTGAAATGGGTCACTGGAACCAGTGACAGAGCTATCACCTTTCAACTCCCGGGCTAAAAATGTGTGTCGAGTCGACAACAGTTCGTTTAACTGCAAACATTTTTCTTCCATAAAAACACTGCCGGACGGTGGGCGTTGGATTGTATATACACACATACACACAATAAAAAAGAAACAAGTCAAAAAAGGAAGAAGATAAGCAGGTTGCATTACTTCGGTGGGCCCTTGGATTATTTTTCCGGCATGTATGTGTGTCTCAGCTGCTGGACAATTTTAACATTTTATTTTTATGATTCAAAAGATTTTTTGTTTCTACAGAATTGTAGATATTTTAGTGTAATGAAATTCTTTTGGAAAAAAATTAACTTCTATCTCATCTACATATCGTTTTAAAACAGTTTTCTAACTTTCCTTAGAGTGGGACTTAAAAAAACAGTTTTTTTGCTGTATTTTTTATTTTAATATGAATATGAAATTTTTGCGTAATGATATTTAGGGCATAAAATGATGCACATTTTGAAGATAAAAAATATTTACTAGTTATTGTATAAAAAAAGTTTCAGAGGTTAAAGTGTAAAATTAATACGTTCTTGCAAGATATCTTACCTCCTTATTTACAGATATTTGTAAACACAAAATACGTGAACTGAAAGAACAAACTTCCATCTAAAAAATGTCTGCAAAATCGTTTGTCCTCTTTTTTCCCCTTTAGGAGAAAAACTCGTTTTAAAATTGGTAGTTTTGCATTTTTCTGCATAATTTTCGATCAGCAGCATCAATAATTAGCATCAAAAAGCGTGACAACGTGAATTTTATATGAAAATGTTAATGTTTTTATATTAACCCATCACCATTTATTTATTAATATTTATATCACAGACAAACAGACATAACACACTGAACGTTTTGCACTACAAATCATCGGCACTAACACACCTGCGCCATCTGTTGAGCACACTGTAATTAATTTTATGCCCTAAATATCATCTCGACAAAGCTTTCAAATTCAAATTTAAATAAAAAAAATTACAGCAAAAAAACTGTGCTTTAAGTCCCACCCTAAGGAAAGTTAGAAAAACGGTTATTAAACGATACGTAGATGTGATAGGAGTTAAGTTTTTTCAACAAAGTTTCATAAAATCAAAATATCTACAATTCTTTTAAAGCAAAACATCCTCTAAATCTCAAGAATAAAAAGTTAAAAGTTTTATTATGAACATAAAAGGACCCAGTCACCACTCAAATCAAAAGCTAGATCTTATTTTTTAATTTAAAGCTTCCAAAACATCATGGGTCTAAAGTTTCATGTGTCGGTTTGCGAGCTATCGATTATTGTCACGAAATGTGTTCATTCGTAACATAGTGCACCCATGCTAATATTCTCATGATCACACGTAACAGATCAACTCAAAAAAAAGGGGCACTACCGGACAGCATTTTTTGCTGTAACTCGTCTAGTAGGATGATCATACCGGATTTCAACCTCTGGTTTAACCGTTTGCTAGAACACACGCGTCCAACTTCAAAAAGACCAGTGTTGCTGCTGTAAGGTATGCTTCCCACGTTAAAAACTTAGCAAGGTTCGCAGTAACAATTGTAGAGATAGGACTGAGATATCATTTAAATAACACTGAAATTGTAACAATCATTGTACAATAAAGCCATATGAACTTGTGAAAGTTAAATTTGTCTTGTATTCTTACATCAAATAAACAAACAAAAAGAAGAAAAACACCAATCAGCAAACTTGCGCTCACCGGGTATAAATATGAGCACACCGGCCATGCACGCTCATCAGATGATTTTAAACAAGCGACAAGTTCGGGCGTGATTTTTTGCTCTCGGTAATTTTTCAGTTTTTTCATTAATTTCGTGATTTCTCGCGTTTCCGCGTGTTGGTATGGGCAAACCTGGCCCAAGTGGTGGACCGAAGCCCAGCGGCAAGCGGCCGGCTGACTGCAGCAACCCTTATTCGCTACTCGAAGGTAGGACCGATACCGTTGCCCCTGGGCTGGGCAACAAGAAGAAAAAGAAGAAGAAGCAGAACCAACGCGATGGTTTCAGTGGCTGTACCCCTCGAAGCGTAGGCCCCCGTGATGGCAGCACAGCAATGAACACCAGCGACGTCGTTGATTTCGGCGGCTCCGTCGAAAATTTAAACGCTACTGCTCCTACAGCAAAAGTGAAGCTACCACCGGTGGTGGTGAAAAACATTCCTCTCGTCGACCTCATGGTCAAATTTCAAGCGGCTGGCATTGCAGAGGAGTACAAACTATCCCGTGGTGGTGCTCCAGTCAAAAAAGGACTATGACCAGATGGTGAAGCATCTGAAGGATTTTAGTTCGGAATTCTTCACGCATGACATCGCCGGGGAGAAGCCTTTCAAGGCCGTCATCAGAGGCCTGCCAAACCTCGATCCGGTACAAATCACATCGGAAATCCAGGACCGGTACAAACTGGCCCCAATCGCCGTCTACCGGATGAACCAATCGAACGAAAAGCAATCCGCTGCCTCTGTTCCATTATTGTCACCTGGGAGCCGTACCGTGGTGGACACCGTCATGACACGGTACCCGGAACTGCAACGTCAATGCAAGGTGCAACAACTGCGCCCAAAATCACACCACATCCAACTGTCCCATCGAAGGAGCCGTGGCGTACAAGTGCGCCAACTGTGACGGACGGATCCGATCGTCAATGCCCGAAACGCGAAGCCTTCAAGCGCATCCGAAAGCAAGCCTCAACCGCCAACCAACCGGGACGGAAAGGGCTCCGGCCTTCACAGCGGGAGATTTTCCGCCAATTCATGGTAGTCACCAATCAAACCCGTGGGGGCAAGGTACTATCCCTCAAGCAAATCCCGGCCCTTCTGGTGGACAGCGATCCTCATCCTCCCCTGGATTCTGGAGACAACCAAAAATCAACAATAATCCCGAACTGTTCTGTGCGGACGAACTGATGGCGATTTTCGTTGATATGACCGGTGCGTTTCGCCAGTGCCGCAGCAAGTCCGAGCAGATCCAAGTACTCGGTAAGTTCATCATCCAGTATGGCGTCTATAGCGCTAACCATCGTCACCTGGAACGCTTGCTCTATTGGAGCAAAAAGCTTCGAGCTTGCCGACTTCGTCCGCAAGCAAAACATCAACGTGGGCCTACTAACCGAGACCCACCTAAAGTTTCGCGACAACTTTCGGTTGCCTGACTACAATATAATCCGGCTTGATCGCTTCAGCTTCAGGGGGAGTGGGGTTGCGATCATCGTGAAGAAAGGGATCCAGTACCACATTCTGCCGCATATCCGCACATCCGTTATCGAAGTCCTTGGAGTGGAGATGAAAATGTCGACTGAAAGTATCCGGTATATCGCTTTTTACTGCCCTCGACAGTGTGCTGCGAGCAACGAAACGTCAACAAAGTTCAAGAATGATCTAACCGCCATCACACGTACTAGCTCTCGTTTCGTCATCAGTGAGGACGTGAACGCGCACCACGAGGCATGGAAGAATTATCAACGAATCCAGAACGGCCGGCTGTTATTCGACCACTCCCAGCATGGTCTGTACACGGTGCAGTTTCCGGATGAACTGACATTCATATCTCCGGCGGGAAATCCGTCAAGCTGGACTTTTTCTTGACGAACATAACATTGTCAAAGCCGGTGGCACACAAGAACCTCAGCTCCGACCACCAACTGGTGGTGGCTGAAGTCGGTGTCAACGTGATTCCTGCTCCAACCTACCGACGGAAAGATTACCACCATGTGAACTGGGTACAGTTCGGCCTAATCTTGGACCGGAACATCGACGAAAATCTACCGCTCTACTCCATCGATGACATCAACCGTGCGCTGAAAGGATTGCAATAAGCCATAACCGTGGCTGATAAGGCGTGCGTTCGTCATGTTTCTGTGAGGGATAAGTTCGTAACAAATGATTCCCATACCCAACCTTTGACTCGCTTACGAAATGTTCTTAGACGCCAGTTTCATAGGACAGGTGATCTTGATAGGAAGCAAGAAGTGGCCGATCTGAACCGGCAGATTACTTCCAGAATGGACTCGCTCCGAAACGAGAGTTTCGGACGTGTCATCCAAAATTTGGATGATCGCTTGAGACCATTCTGGAAGGTAACCAAAGTCCTAAAGACGCATCCTAAACCCGTTCCTCCTCTGAAGGTTGTCGATTCTATTCTGCTAGCCCCAGTGGAGAAAGCAAATGGGATTGGTGATCATATTGCCGCATCGCAGTTGCTTGGCTCAAACATCCCAAGTCCGCTTGAAGGTCTGGTTGCGCAATTCGTCAATAATCTAGATGCCTCCCCTTGTGTCGTGCCCCAGGTGAATAGGATTACTATCGAACAGATTTGCTCAGCGCTGAAGAACACTAAAAACATGAAGGCCCCCGGGTTTGATGGGATCTTCAATTTGATCCTAAAAAGCTTAACACCAAAGCCCACTCGCTCTTGAGTGCTATCTTCAACAGTTGCTTGGAACTGCACTACTTTCCAGGCATCTGGAAAGAAGCCAAAATCATTCCGATCCACAAACCCGGCAATGATCCAACATCGCTTCAAGCTACAGACCGATAAGCCTCCTCTCAGCGCTGAGCAAATTGTTCGAGAAGCTAATTCTTAATGATGTGTGATGAACATCATCCGAAGTAACAAAGCTGTATCCAATTCCATAACGTCATGGCTTTTTTAGACGTCGAAAAGGCGTTTGACAATGTCTAGCACGACGGGCTTGTATATAAGTTTTGTAACTTCAGCTTCCCACCACACATTGTGAAAATCACCCGCAACTACCTCCAGCAAAGGTCGTTAAGTGTATCGTTAAACGGTTGTTTTTCAGACAGGTTTTCGATCCCAGCAGGACTGTCGCAAGGTAGCCTGCTGGGCCCGCTGCTGTATAATACCTACACTTCTGACATTCCTCCCCTTGGTGATGGTTGCGTGTTTTTCATGTTCGCAGAAGACACCGCAATAGCCGTCAAGGGAAGGATGCCTCCCAAGTAACATTGCCAAAACCATCCAGCTTTATTAAGTTTTATTAAAGTTTTATAAAAACCACTAGAAATCAATTCGGCTTTATTATGGCAGCAAGAGATGCCAATAGGTTTCAAATTTTAGTCAGGTTTATAAGAACCTACACAGCTTCTTAACAACGATCTTAAAACCTTGACTTCTAAAATTCCTTTTACTCCTATCAAAGGTTTTATTTTGACTTTATTAACTCATAAAATGCTGTTTTGAAATGCCGTTTTAGGACTCATTCATATTATCTTATTATGGTCAGTTGAAAAAGCATTTTAAAACCATTTTGCCTCCAGTAAATGCATTAAACGGCTAACTGGCATTGAGGAAAGCTACCAAGCGACCAGATAGTTTTATAGTAGCCATTGCTAAGATAAATTGGCTTTTTGGCAAAACTGTGATTTCTTGCAATCGCCATATTGAAAAATATGAAATAATTGAAATGTGGAAAAATAAATAAACCAAATTTTAAATGTAATACAATTGAACTGTAGATCTGAGACAAACTTCGGTATTCGTTTAGATAACCTTATTGAATTCCATCAATTTTCAGGAGTTTCATGATTAATTTACGGAATATATTTCTTTCAATTTTGTTTTTGTTGTTGTAAACTCGCATAATTTCCAAGGCGCATTAATTTTCAGCTCCTATCGTGCCAATATTCACCATAAAATTAAATGCGCATATGATTTGGAGCATGATACGCTATAAAAAAACTCATTTTGTTTTATATATTTTGCTATCAATCATAATTTCCCGCAACAGTAGAACTTTTTTCTGAGCCATTATTTACTGTTGAATGAATCAGAAGAGCAACAAAGCAAAACAACAAAAATCAACCACGATATCGCCGTGAAGTTTGACAGCTGTGGCCATTCAGCCCTATGCTGGTTTTGATGGCGGCCAATAGGTTTTATGATGGTTCTCAAGTGGTCATAACATCTTTCACTAGAACATTTTCAAAATCGTTATGGTCTTAGAAAGGTTTTATTAATTTGTTTTCACAACCGTCTATAGAGTGGGCCACTTTGTACATATTTCGGCTTTAAAGATGCATAGAGGAGGTGTTGGTGGACAAAACAGTTTTGAATGTAGTGTCATCAACAAAGCCGGGAGGAGTGCTATACGGCTGGAATAGAACTGAAATTGTTACTTGGGTGAGGTCCCAAACAACTGTGTAAAATTTGGAAATGATTGGTTGTAAACCGGCTTCCCGCATTGCGTTTGAAATTTGTATAGAAATTAGTATGGGAAAACGTACTTTTCTGCATATTCATCCCTAGAGACCCCATTTTTGCTTGGATCACGTAACTAATCAGTTAAATGTATAGTCCATAATGTGCCTAACAACTTTGTCGAAAGATGTGCGGCGCTAAAATGTCCCTATAAAAAGTTATAGCTTTTCTAAGATTGTTGGATCGAATTAAATACCGAAAATAATTTTTTCTGCCAACACTGCCAGTGTACCAATGGAAGCCAGATTTCAATCCGCAATAACTTTGGCGTTTCTTGTCTTATCGATTTGGAATGTTCAGATGAACTACTCATAAACATTTGCACAACTTTATGGGTGAATTTGGAGATGCCCTCCCACCATGCCAACCCGCCCCCTCTCATTTAGATATGTTATTTAAAAACATTTGCTCTATCTCATATGCCGAGTTGTTCGAAGGAGGTGGGCATACTATACTCCCTCCACCACCATCTCCGGAGTTTCTCATCTAATAGAGTCGGTACATTCGGATGAGCTATTTAAAAATCTTATAGGCTTATGTCAATGATTTCGATACAAACAAATCAATCATACGTTTGGTATGATAGATTAGATCAATAGCTACAAAACCAGACCTATATGAACGCATAGCATGAATGTTTGCATTCATTCTTCTCTAAAACAAAAGAAGCGCAAATATAAAGAAACCTATACTGCCTTTCTACGCATAATTGTCCCATGTGATGTTACTATCCACAAAATAATCAAAACTCAGGTCAATTTGTGCCACGATTATTAGAAATGCTTCGTTAGACAAGATTTTCAGTAGTTTTATGGAACTAAATGTATTCTGGTATGTCCTATTTATAGTTCATGATGAAATATATGATTGGAAGGAGTTTTCCAGCCACCAATAATGTTCCCTGATGTCATCACGTTTTCCGTGGGACAAATTGATCTGAGTTTTGGCTGTTTTGTGGAAAGTAACATGGGGCAATTATAAGTAGAACGGCAGTATAGCAAGGTACATGAATGTGGGAAACAAATATGATAGAAACTTTTCATTAGTTGTTCAACCTCGTTCGTAAAAGAGAGGCAAAGTTCGGGGTGCACTTAGTATGGCAGAAAATAGATCTTAAACTCGATGTACCTACGAACAAGTTGAAGTTGGTAATTTTCGGTGTAAATCGAATTTTTTTTTTTTTTGATTTTCAGCAAGAATGACTCGATGCAAAAAAGGCAAAATACATCATAGGAACCATTGAACAAAACAAAAACAGAAGTAAACGAAAACTTTATTCGCCAGTCTGGTCAGTGCAGTTAGTATTTGTAACGTTTAAGCAGTTTAAGTTTCAAAATGAACAAAAAAATTAAACATAATTTGAAGTTGTTGCGTTCGGATTTTGAAGTACCATATATTGGACCAATAAAAGAAGGATTACCTCAAAACGTGGTTCCGTATATAAAGGAAGTTCTTCAAGTTGTTTTTAATTTGCAACTTGTCGATAAGCTACCGATGGCTCAATGTATTTGTAAAGTGACCGACAACTTGTTATGCATGCCATTACCAGGTTATGAGTACAAAGCCAAATCTCATATCACTCGCCAAATTAAAAAGGTGATCCGTGGATGGCAAAGTAATTAAGTTTAATATATTGTAATTTGGAATAGGTTTGAACATTATTTGTTTGAAGGTTTGCAGCGTAATAAGAACCGGAAAAGTGAAAGATGTCTTGAGCAACGAAATGCATTTTTAAAGCTGATTGAAAATGAGTTGGATTGCGTTAAACCGCACAGCAGCAAAATGGTACGTATTTTCGCTTAAATTAAATTATTATTCCTTGATGACGTGATGGTTCATTGAATTTTATTCGAAATTCAGCTACTAAAAAATGCTAATAAAAAATTTCATTTTGGATGATTTGAATCTTACTTCATTCAAACAGGACATCAAACGAAAAAGGACATACGAGAATTTGAAGTTAGATGACCCTGATCCAGCCGAAACACAATCACCAGAAACAGCGAAAAAAAGAGTCTGTAAACAAAACATCATTTCACCTAACGTTGCAGCTGCTTTAGAACGAACGGGAACTACTAATAGAAATGCTTCGATTATCATAAAAGCCCTTATCCAAGACAAGCACATGAAAATGGAACAAGAATCCAGTTATTCAATCAGTCATAACACCATAAGACGAACTCGTCAAATTCAAATGAAGGAAATGGCGGAGGAGGTAACGTTATTTTTTAAAATTATTTCACATGTGCTCTGGCTCTGAATTAACTAAAGAGAACAGGGACGCAGTCAGCTTAGCTTTTAAATTTTTTCAAATCTTACCACTTTTGAATTATAAAAAAATTGGTTTTGAAACTGGCAAAACTCACTTTTCAATTATTAGTCAATTTTCAAAACCAGGTTGACAATGGAAAAATATTGCTTTTTTTAAGAATTTGAAAACTATCGGTGTGTCTGTATTTAACTTACCTCGATTTTATATAATTAGATCAAGCAAGACTTCAAACCGAATGTCCCGTTAACCGTTCATTGGGATGGAAAAATGATCCCAAATAATGTAAGTGGAAAAAAGGAAGACAGATTACCGATTGTTGTTACCGGAGAAGGCATTTCAAAATTACTAGCTGTCCCTGCTTTGCCGAACGGTATGGCGGCTGTAGAAGCTGAAGCAATCAAGGAAGCAATACATGAGTGGAATTTGAGAGACAAAATTGTAGCAATGAGTTTCGATACGACTAACACGAACTCCGGATGCCGAAACGGGGTGATTACTCGTTTACCAGTAATGCTGGATAAGAAGCTGTTATCGCTTGCTTGTCGTCACCATGTGGCCGAACTTGTTCTAAAACACTGTTTCGAGATGAAAGGGGATAAATCGCAATCTGATAAACTGGACAAATTCAAACGTTTTCAAGAGGAGTATAACGGCAAGATGGATTCGGGCGAGATTCTAAAACATCGAAACGTCACCACTGTTCCTCTACTGGATGAATTAACATCACCATGGCGTCAAAAAGCTATCGAGTTTTGTTTGAAGCAACTTACTCAACGACACCCGAGGGGAGATTATGTAGAGTTGTTGGAGCTTGTTCTGCTTTTCCTAGGAGGAGATACACGAAAAGGAATCAAGTTTAGAAGAGCCGGAAGTATTAGTAGAGCACGCTGGATGGCTCGTGCCATATATGTGCTCAAAATGTGGCTGCTATATGACCATTTCGACAACTTTGATGGAGAAATCATGGATCATTACGAAATATTGTGCGTTTTTATTTCCAAGATTTACGTCCAGTATTGGTTTAGCCTGAACAACCCGGTTTGTGTTTTTTTTCCTTTCCCGTAGTGTACTGAAAAGCTATATTTTAGTCTGTAGTTTAGTAATAATAAGGATTATTTTTACAGATAACGGCACCTCGGATCGACATCGAGTTTTGGAAGTCAATTAGCAAGTTTGATTATGCTGATTATGCTAAAACCGGAGCGAAAGCTTTTGAAAAGCACCTTTGGTATATTTCACCTCAAAATATCGCTATGGCGTTCTTCGATGATGCCGTAACACATCAAGAGAAGGATGCAATGAAACAAGCTTATGTTTCTAAAGTTGATGCAGTGACTAAAAAAATCAACAATAGAAAGCGAAAGATAGAAGAAACGACACCGACAAGAGCAGGAAGCATCAGAGCGTCTGATACGCTTTCATCGTTTGTCACTGCTAACACGAAAGAGTTTTTTGATATCATGCAAATTTCGACCGACTTCATGCGAAACCCCGCAAACGAATGGAATAACGATAAAAATTATCTGAGTGCGAAACAACGAGTTGCTTCCTTGATTGTTGTCAATGATGTGGCTGAAAGAGGAGTGAAGCTAATCTCTGAATTCAACATGAAATCTACTCGAGACCCAAATCAACAGCAATATTTGCTTCAGGTGATCGAAGAACATCGAAAGAAGCACCCGTTGACATCATAAAATTAAAAAAAATCGAAATATAATCATTAAAATCTTATTACATTTGTGTGCAAACGTCTGACTTTGTATATTTAACCAAAACAATGAAAAAGGAGGAGAGAATCACTATCAAACTATAAAATGATTGAGCCAATGTTTTTGACTAACATATCTGAACATACCAACTCGATAAGATGAGAAACACAGAAGTTTAGGTAAGAGACGCGTTGGGAACTCGCGTCTCCAAATGTCTAAAATAAGAGTATACTCTCCTGGTCTTCTTTTTTTTTCTTATTTTTAGTAGTTCGTGTTTGTTTTGCCCCCGTCCCCCCTCACCACGATGAATCTCATCGTCGCCCAATGGTCACCAAGACGATCGAACACTAAAAGCAAACCCTGCATAACGCAAAAGTACTGGCGACAACTCTCTGATGAGACAAGAATAACTCCCTCCCAAGCTCCTCACCTGATCCTTCCCTGAAAAATATTACCCTTAACCTCGAGTAAACCGCGAGTAATCGGTCCATTCCTACTAGACGTAGTATTAAGTTATTCTTGTTAAACCACAGACAATGATTATCGGCTCCGTAAAGCTAACGCAATTGAGCCTTCCAAATAAACGAACTGGTTAAAAAAACACAGAAATTATTTCAATCTGTAACTTTACTTCCATCGATATTATTGAGGGGGAGGAATCAGTATGTACCTCTTCTTCAATTACAAAAAATAAATTGAGCAAATGCTTTTGAATAGCTCATCCGAACGTACCAACTCCATTAGATGAGAAACTCCGAAGTTGGGGGTGGAGAGAATATAGTATGCCCCCTCCCTTTAACAACTGGGCATATGAGATAGAGCAAATGTTTTTAAATAACATATCTAAATAAACCAACTCGACAAGATACGAAACACTAAAGTTATTTCAGTTTGAAACAGTAATTCCATTACTATGAATTGAGGGAGAGGGGGCGGGTTGGCATGGTGGGAGGGCATCTCCAAATACACCCATAAAGTTGTGCAAATGTTTATGAGTAGTTCATCTGAACATTCCAAATCGATAAGACAAGAAACGCCAAAGTTATTGCGGATTGAAATCTGGCTTCCATTGATACACCGGCAGTGTTGGCAGAACAAATCATTTTTAGCAATTAATTCGAACCATCGATCTTTGAACACCTATAACTTTTTTAAGGAACGTTTTAGCGTAGTACTTCTTTCGACAAAGTTGTTAGGCACATCCTGGACTATACTTTTAACTGATTAGTTAAAGGTTTCATGCTAAACTGAGGTCTCTAGTAATGAAAATTCAAAAAAGTACGTTTTCCCATACTAATTTCCATACAAATTTCAAACGCAATGCGGGAAGCAGGGCTACAACCAATCGTCCCCAAATTTTACACGGTTGTTTGGGACCCCAAATGGATCCAAAAAAGAGCTGTTCTGAAAAAATGATCATGTTGAGCCACCCTAAACTCCACGGTTGATCATGGGAGATTTTAACTCTCGCGGTACAGGCTTCCTATGACCTCTGTGACAACTTCAATATGACAGTTCTTAACAATGGAGAAGTAACACGTTTGGCTGGTACATCCTCAGTTGGCAGTAGATCAGACCTCACACTTTGCTCGAATTCATTATCGTTGGATTGCACATGGGATGTGATTCAAGATCCCCACGGTAGTGATCACTTGCCCATAAAAATTTCGATTGCCACCGGGTTCAATCCATCGGAATCTATCAACGTCGCGTATGATCTTACCCGTTACATCGATTGGACAAGGTTTAGGGCAGCAATAGATGAAGCCGTAACGACGGTAGAAGGGCTTCCACCGCTGGAAGAATATAACTTCCTCTCCAATCTGATCTTGGACAGCGCGCTTGAAGCTCAAACTCGACCTGTTCCAGGAACGTCATTTCACAGGAAACCTCCTTCTCCATGGTGGGATCAGCAATGCACCGAGGTTTACCGTAAAAAGTCCGACGCGTTTAAAGTTTTCCGTAGACGTGGAACACCTGAGCACTTCGATACACGGCTCTTGAACGTGAACTTAAGAGCCTCATCAAGGCCAAGAAACGCGGTTACTGGCGAAAATTCGTGGACGGGCTATCGCGCGAGACGTCGATGAGTACTCTTTGGAATACGGCGCGAAGATTGCGAAACCGAACTACGTACAATGAGAGCGCGGAGTACTTGGACCAATGGATCCTCAAGTTCACGCGAAAAGTTTGTCCAGATTCGGTGCCGGCACGGATGATTCCTCGCGAAACCGAAAATGCGATAGATGAGTTCAGCCAACCCTTTTCAATGGTAGAACTCTCTCTCGCACTCCTTTCGTGTGGCAATACGGCTCCAGGGGCTGATAGGATCAAGTTTAACTTGCTTAAAAACCTCCCAGACGTCGCTAAGAGGCGCATGGTGAACTTGTTTAATCAGTTTCTTGAACTAAACATTGTACCGGATGAGAGTTATTGCCATTCAAAAACCTGGTAAACCCGTGTCCGGCCACAACTCCTATCGACCCATCGCGATGTTATCTTGTATTCGAAAGTTGTTGGAGAAAATGATCGTTTTCCGTCTGGAAAAATGGGATGAGACGAACAACCTGCTTTCAGATACTCAATATGGTTTCCGTAGGGGTAAGGAAACGAACGACTGCCTCGCGTTGCTTTCCACAGAGATTCATTTAGCTTTTGCTAAAAAAGAGCAAATGGCTTCTGTATTCTTGGATATCAAGGGGCTTTTGATTCAGTATCTGTTGAAGTTCTTTCAGATAAACTCCACGCTTGTGGCTTTTCACCATTAATGAATAATTTTTTGTACAATTTGCTGTCAGAGAAACATATGAGCGTCTCTCATGGAACCTCTACAGCTTCCCGATTTAGCTACATGGGTCTCCCCCAGGGCTCATTTTTAAGCCCTCTTTTGTATAATTTTTATGTCAAAGACATTGACGGTTGTCTAGGTGACAACTGTACGTTGAGACAACTTGCAGATGACGGCGTAGTGTCTGTCACGGGATCCAATGGGGTCGATTTGCAAAGACCCTTACAGGATACCTTAGACAATTTGTCTACGTGGGCTCTCGAGCTAGGTATCGAATTCTCTACGGAGAAAACTGAGTTGGTAGTTTCTTCTAAGAAGCATAACCCAGCACAACCGAAACTTCAAATTTTGGGTACACCGATAACTCATTCTATGTCATTTAAATATCTTGGGGTCTGGTTCGATTCTAAGTGCACCTGGTGATCCCATATTGAGTTTCTGAAGCGAAAATGCCAGCAAAGGGTCAACTTTTTCTGCACAATTACCGGGACATGGTGGGGAGCACATTCGCAAGATCTTCTAACGTTGTATCGGACAACGATTTTGTCTGTCATAGAGTACGGTAGTTTTGGTTTTCAGTCGGCGGCTCGGTCGCACTTCATCTAACTGGAACGTATTCAGTATAGATGTCTTCGTATCGCGTTAGGTTGCATGCACTCAACTCATACAATGAACCTTGAAGTGCTGGTTGGCATATTGCCACTCTCAGATCGGTTTTCAGAATTATCTCTCCGACTTCTCACCAGGTGTGAAGTTATGAACCCTCAGATAATCGAAAACTTTGAGAAGCTTCTCGAACTGAATCCTCAAACTCGCTTAATGACTTTGTACCATTTGTACATAACACAGGAGCCGAATATTTTCAATATATTTTGTACCATTTGTACAAGCCCTTCGCCGAATATTTTCAATCGTGTTTGCTTCGTGTTTGATTTCGACAATTCGCTTCATTTTGATTTATCCATGAAGCAGGAGCTTCATGGAATCCCAGAGAATCATCGTCCTATGATTGCTCGGGTTATATTTGCTGCACAGTTTGGCCAAGTTGATTCCAGTAAATCGTTCTTCACTGACGGATCTTTGATAGAGGAGTCAGCTGGCTTTGGTATATTTAATGAAGCTTATAGCGCCAATCGTAAAATTCAAGCTCCTTGATCCGTATATGTCGCTGAATTAGCGGCAATACACTTAACGCTAGAAATGGTTGTCTCATTATCACCGGATCAGAACTTCATTTTCACGGATAGTCTCAGTTCTATAGAGGCTATTCGCTCATTGAGGCCGGTAAAGCACTCCTCGTATTTTCTCATGAAAATACAGGAGCTTCTAAGTGCACTATCTTTGCGTTATTTTATCATCACCTTTGTATGGGTCTCATCTCATTGTTCAATTCCGGGCAATGAGAAAGCGGACTCGCTTGCAAAGGTGCGCGCTATAGAAGGCGATATTTGTGATCGACAAATCGCCTTCAACGAAATTTTTGCTATTTTTCGTCAATAGTCACTCGTCAGCTGGCAGTATAAATGGAGTAAAGGAGATTTGGGGCGATGGCAACATTCTATCATCCCAAAGGTGTCGAAGAAATCTTGGTTTAGGGGGATGGATGTGGGTCGAGACTTCATTCGTGTCATGTCTCGCCTCATGTCCAATCATTATTCTTTGAACGCTCATTTACACCGAGTTGTGCTGAACGACAGCAATCTCTGTGAATGTGGACAAGGTTACCAGGACGCAGATCACATTATTTGGTCATGTGCTGAGCATCGTGGTGTCAGATCTAAGCTTTGTGATTCCCTTCGGGCTCGAGGTAGACAACTTAATGTGCCAATTCGAGATATGTTGGCTGTACGAGATTCGGAGTACATGAAACTCATTTATGTGTTTTTTTACTAACATTAGCCTAAGATTGCAGTTAGTTTATCCTGTATGTTTACTCTAAGTTTTTTTTTATCTGTGTATTTGTGTGTTATTTTTTCTTTTTAAAAAAATGTTCAAGTCAAAAGAAAACCATAAATTGTATAGTTATGAGTTCTTAGATAATTTAGAATTTAAATTTAATGTTTTATGTAAGCCTTGCCTTAAATTCCCACCCTCTTTCCCATCCGTAATTTGTAATTCCTATTAACCTCGAGACGGCCGCGAGTAATCGGTTTTATCCCCCTAACTTTAGTTTTAAGATAAATGATGTATAAAAATATGAAAATTTGGCTCTGTAAAGTTGATTCGATTGAGCCTGCACAAATAAATGATTAATAAAAAAAATTATTCATAACAAACCAGCTTTGTGCACTTTACATTATTTGATCTCCCCGCAACTGCGACACATGTTTGTCAAGAAATTTGGTAAAGAGCTCTCCTGCACGTAAAGAACTACAGGTCAAATTTATGACGTTGTTTCAGAAAATTTGATTTCAATTATGCCGAGCAGACGCTTGCTATCCAACTCGCTTTCGCTCGTCAGACATAACTACAAAAAACATCCTCCTTTTGCCTTATACCGCGCAAATGCTTGAATCAGTCGTCTGCCTGGAATCTAATCTACACTATGTTAACACTTCGGATGTTGGAAACATCGACCGCTTTCTGCCGCCTTAGTTCTTCAATCCTCAATACGGCTACGCAAAAACTCCGCAATCCTTCTTTAGTAGCAATATTTTATCCGGATACCTGAAAAAACGGACATTTCACTAGAGGAGTAACGCAGTTAGGGGTCAATTTTACAATCTTTATGGATCAAAGTTAAAAAAAAATGGGCCCCAACCCGGAAAAATGCGGGCAAAACTTTTGGATCATACCATTTGGTTTAGCGAACAAATCTGATTTACTATTTATCTTTTTTATAAGTTTGTGGTTCATTATTCATCTTTTTGTGGATCGTTGGCAATTTTTTTATGGAAATTTTCAAATTTTTTAGGGAACATGGGAGTTTTTTTTTTTGGGGCTTCAAATGGTGAGTTGACAACATCGAAGGAGGGTGCGACCGACCTCTGTTCCTCACAAGTTCCTACCTCACGCCTCCACGAGTCTTATGATCACAAAAGACTGCCAGCTGAAACATGGAGACGCTGGTTGGCGTAGCCTGGGCAATGTTGTCAATTTGACAATAGCAAAGTGAGGGGGTGCGACTGAATATCGTGTACCTGTAAATCAAATTGTATACCCATACCTGTAAATCATAGCCTACTATTTTCCATTCTCATTTAATTAATAATTTCAGCACGCTTTGGAATCATCTTTGCATTCTCAAAAATTCTCAGGCATCTCATGATCCTGGAGCAACATGACAAGCATCAGAGGCTCAATTTGTTTTTCAGCATTCCAGTATAACATTTACTTTAAATTGCACTTCTGAACTTCAACTACTATACTCATAAAAATCGAACCTGCGCTTGTAAGGAGTATAGGATTATATTTGTAAGCCATTTGTTTCAGAAATCATCAAATCGGGCTCTTCGATCACTCCAATTGAAAACATGTCTTATAGAATTATATGTTGCTTTTGAGAAAAAATCGTTTATCTTTTATTGAAATTTTATCTTTGATATTTGGAATGATCAATTTTGGTTTCAGCTTTTCCATGACCAGTAGAATATTGATACATATCTAATTTTTATTTTCAGTAGAAAAATAAGTGGGTGCAAATATATTAAAAAAATAAAAAAAAAAAATTTGTACATACGCATATTATGTTCTCTTACAATTTTTGTGAAAACAAATACTAATTTTACTAGATCCTAATCCTACAGAAGCAGCAGCAGTTGAAGTTCTTCGATGAGCAGATGACCAGCTATGTTACGGATATATATTCTATTATCGTTTATTGTCTTGCTCATATTATTTTTAATGGTATTATTTTATTACGTCATTTTATTATTTTATGTTATGTTATGAAATAATATGAGATTATTACTACAATATATGAAACAGCTGAAGTTTGTCGATGAGAGGGTGGCCAGCTATGTTACGGATATCATCATCATTTTGTTGTTATCATTATTTTGTAAATAAGTTTCAGTAGTTTTACTCCATAGATGATTTAAATGTTTACTTATTATTATGTCCTATCATCCTTTTATCCTTTGCCCACATGAGACTTCAACTGAATCGCCAGCAGACATTCGTACTCATTAGGTCTTTGTTGTTTTGTTGTTGTATTATTACATCTGTTTACAGGCTTAACATATGAAGTCACTAATCTTTAGCATCTTGACAGCTAGTGGCCAGCATTTTAATATGAACTACTAAAAAAGTTTTGAGATCAACTTGCGCATAATAACATAGAATCAGCAGAAAGGATTCACAGCGTTCAATGTGAAATCATCATTTAAGAAATGTCGATATTCAAGGAGTACAGTATCAACGACAATATACAGTTCAATCTACCCCTTTTACCGCATCAAATTACACACACTCGATACATACTTTTTTCCTCATATATTCTTTATAAATTATACATATTGCATGAACTAATTATATTTCATTGATTTAAAACATTTAAATACTGGGATGGGAGGGTGCATCAGGGCATCATTGAAGTTACAATTGGACAATGGAGTGGACGGCCAACCGGAGTCTAGGAGGGGATGTGTCTATCATTTATGATTGGTACATTCCACTCCAACAGTTGTAGTGAATTTGAGGCGCCTTTCTCTAACAAACCATCTAGTGGAAAGCTTAAATGAATTGCGTATTTTGTTATTCGTTTTATCGGATCATATTGCTGGAAGGAGATTCTTTTATTTCCGCAGGTTTCGCGTAAGTGTCTCTGCTTACGGGTCTGCCCATCCCTTTTTGGCCCTTCATACAGCAATATGTTGAATTTAGAACGGTAACAAAGCATGATCTTTCTGTTAAGTGGAACCGCATGCAGGGCAAGACCCACGCTAGGATGGTGGCTTCTTACATACATACATACATACATGCGAGTATATTTTATTGCACAAAGGTTACATTCTATGGATCAATTTTACAAGTTTAAGGAAAGTTATTGACCCTTTTATGGTTTATTTTTTTTTTGTTTATGAGTAATCCGCCCACTTTTAACGATCATGCCCAAGATATAAAACGGTACATTTTTGACATGTTATTGCAAAATTTTATTTAAAGTATGGATTAGAGTGATGAATTCTATGGATCATTTCAATTTTTCTATGGATATTCACCAGAGTCTTATGGGCCAAGAATGCGTTTTTCATGGCACGGTTTTCAATTTTTTATGGATCGTTTATTACCTTTTATATGCAAAAGTACGTTTGCCTTTAGGATATCAGAAATTGGGTCTTTTAATAGTTACATATTCAGCAATACCGACTTCAACCGATCTATGGTTACGGATGTGCCAATGAATGATGCTTCCGATGGCCCATTCATCGGATTCAACAAAGATATTGATGATATGCCCGAGCCCTTGAGGTCAAAGAAAATCAAAAGATTTGTCAATGTGAAAAAGTTCACAGCCTTTTTCCAATTTATTTCGTCCCGTCGGGTAAATTATGAGAAAGATGAAGAAAGGCGACGAGGAAATCTCCTATCAGTTGGAGAACATGCTACCTGAGCCAACATTCTGGAAAACACATATAGCGAAATATCGTGTTGGCTCACTTTTCCTCACTGGTGCATTTTAAATCGAACTATTAGTTTCTCTCATGATGCTTAAAGTGCAGAATAAAGATCTTTCGATAAAAAACTGGGATTTGCACATAAACAAAATGTAGAAAAAATATTAAAAAACTGAAAACTCGAAACAAAATCTGTGACCCAAGGAAACCATCCTGAATGAGAACACTGGCATGCATAACTTTTTGTGCATAAAATTATTGTTTCTTTTGAAAACACATTTGCTTGAGTTTTCTCGAATTTACACCCCACCCGGAAATCACAAATATTGACCCATTGTCACTTATGGTTCTGGGTTGGGTTGTGTTTGGTTGAAACTATCCGTATGAAAATTTTCATCTTTTGGCACCCAGCATTAAACACTATCGTCTTAAGTTGCTATCTGCAGCAGTTCAATGCATACATCAAATCGGCTTAAGTTTCCCATCTCGGTTTCGTCAAGCACAGTCGTCCTAATGTACAGATACTGAACGCGAGTTCAAGTCTTAATTTATCTGCAAGCAACCAGCTCTTCTGGGGAATTCGAGAAGGATTTACATAAGGAGGTTTCCAGTGGTGGTCTGGACGGGCATTGAAGGTGCATTACGTGTTAGGTGAGTGGCAGTTTCCTTTTCGAGTACGTCAGCTTATCATTATGATGATGAAACGGAGAAAGAACCACTAAAGCGCATGCAAAGGTGAACCGTAAGCAGCACTCGACGAATCCATCCAATTCATCATGTGGATCCATTCCAATCCCCTAGGTAAGCGTGTGTGAGAGCATGTATTATGTTTGTGCTTATGCGAGGATCAGACGGTTATTCGGGTTCTACGCTGTTACTCTTGCGCTTACTCGGAAAGTGCACTTCTAAGGAACGATACAGGATGCACCGAAAACGGGAAGAATAACTCGCTTTGCCCATCTTCAGTGCTAGTGTATCCACTCTCAAAGCTGGAATATTTTTGCCCATGTTGTTGATTTATCAGATAATAATGCTGGGTGGTGCCTCTCGTTTAACAAGCTCCTGCTGGCGTTCGGCAAAGAAACGAACGGTGCTCTGAAACACTCACACCGTTTTGAATCGAATTACGGCCACTTGAGGATTTCAATGGTTAACATGTTTTTAATATAATTTGAATATAGGAAACATTCCCTTAGAAAAATAGTTATTCATAATTTGAACCTATGAGGAATATCAAACAGAACCGGTAAGTAAGCCATTGCCGAGTACCGAAGACTGTTGCAGTTCGCTCCATTTTCATTTCTCAACATTTGCTGCAGGAGATGCATGAAGTAACTCCGATTGTAATCAGCGATGCACACAAAAAAGCTTCGCTCCAATACCACTCGTTCATCATGCTATCGTTCAATTCCATTCCAACGAAAATTGTTCCACCATTGGCAGTGGTTTGCCACATTTTCGGAGCGGAATAATTGTCTGAATAAATTAATTTCGCCCTTTCTTGCCCTGGAACCAACCATTGCAACCATCATTATCATCATCATCATCATCATGATTGTATGATGGAATTCAAGGTTCCTTTTTCGTCCAACAAAATTTTCCAGCTACAAGCAACCGTAGAAGAAGTAGCATCAGCATCAGCAGCGGCAGCTTTAATTATTCACGATTCCATTGGCTATCCGTTTAACGGGAATTAAACCGCATTAATTCTGTTGTTTGCATCTCCTGCCTGCTGTACAGCTTCAAATCTCTGGGAAATAAACGAGCGAGCCATACAAAAAGTGTAGCGTAACTAGAGCAATCCACCCAGATTTTCCAGCCGAAGCACAATGTTAACCACTCTGATCCTGGCTGGACGTCCGAAGGACAAAAAGCAGCTATGATTTTAGCAAGAATTTGCATTTTGTCCGGACAAATCTCGTCACGATCGACAATGTCGGTAGTTCAATGCGTAGAACTCGTGAGCTCGGGCTGATACAAAGGGATTATCTCCTTTTATTGTCGGCACCCCCGTTGGGCGATTGCACCTGAAAGGTTTTGTTTTTTTTTTCGATGGCGGTGACTTGCCGGGATATTTTGTTAATTTTTGGATGTACTGTTGCACGAAAAACACCCGTAAGCCAGTCCGTAATGGATCGAAAGTTAATGAGCTTTTATTGGAGATTTGCGGATCGGCAGGCATTGCTAGGATTTAATTACAATTAATGCTGGTGATGGAAGCCGAATTGGGAAAGATTTGGGAGGCGGGAAGTTTTTAAGGCGATTAGAGTATAAAATAAAGTTTCTCATCATTCACTAAAACCAATAGTATCCCTAGAAATGAGCTAAGATGCTCTAAACAAGACAGTATGGTAGGTGCCGGAATAACTGGCCTTGGAATTAACTTTTCGGTGTCCATAGGAAAATGGCTCACGGTATTTCAGGCTGAAATATATGCTATCCTAGAATGTGCAGCAATCTGTATCAGAAGGAATTACAAAAATGCAAATAAATGCATCTGTTCAGATAGTCAAGCAGCGCTAAATGCTTTAAAATCAAAAATTTATACGTCAAAACTAGTTTAGGAATGCTCAAAATTGTTGCAACAACTGTCCTGTCGCAACACTTGTTAACCTATACTGGGTTCCTGGGCATTGCGCAATCGACGAAAATGAAAAAGCTGACGAATTGTCTAAAAAAGGATCAACCAAGAAATTCATGGGTCTCGAGCCCTTTTTTGGCTTATCTTCTTGTGCTCCTAAAATGGAGCTTAAGTTCTGGGAGAAAACGAAGGTACAGTTCAACTGGAACAAGACCTTAAATGCCCGGCAATCACAAAGTTTTATAAAGCCAATTGGCGCTTGTCATACATAAAGGTTACTAAATCTATCGAAACGTGATCTGAGTCTATACACAGGTTTAATAACAGGACACCGTCCTAGTAAATATCACCTAAAGCTCATTGGTAAGGTCTGTATCCGCAATAATCCGGACACCTCAAAACATGAATAAAACATAAATTTCACATTATATTTCCGTCGTAGTTGTATATTTCAGATTCATGGGATGTGTTTTAACAATTCGTGAAGACAAAACATAGTCATTCAGTATTTGCATAAAATTTTCGAACTTTGCGCTTAACTCCGTCCATTAGGGTTTGTACAGACTCTTCAGAAATCGTAGAAGCCGTCTTTGTCCAAATTTGCTGGAAGTGTTTGATGTCTTTGATTCCTTGCTTCTTTCCAGAAAGCTTCCGCTTCATCAGAGCCCAATATCTCTCGATTGGTCGTAGCTCTGGGCAATTTGGCGGGTTTGAGGTTTTTGGTACAATGTTCACTTGATTTGCTTGGTACCACTCCATCACAGTTTTAGCATAGTGGCATGATGCCAAATCGGGCCAGAACAAAGGTTTTTTTTTTGTGACTTTTGATGAAGGGTAGCAATCGCTTCTGCAGACACTCTTTCTGATAGATCTCCTTGTTGATTGTGCCTGTAGTGACGAAAGATTTACTCTTTTTGCCACACGTGCAAATTGCTTGCCACACAAGGTATTTTTTGGGAAATTTCGATGCGTTCTTCGTTCTGAAATGATCAGCTGTAGCATTTCAGACCATAGCAGAATAAAAAACCAGCCCTGGAAGCTGCTTGAAATCCTCCAGGACATAAGTTTCATCGTCCATAACAACGCATGAAAACTTCGTCAAATATTCGCAGTACAAACGTCGAGCCCGTGATTTTGCTGCCAAGTTCTGTTTGTCGTTGTGATTTGGAACTGTTTTTACTTTATACGACTTAAGTCCCAAACGTTGTTTTGATTTTTGGACAAAACCAGACGACATCCCCATTTTACGAGCCACCGTTCGAATGGAGAGATTTGGCTTTTTCGTTAATATCCTTTTCACCTTTCGGTCCATGACAGGATCAGCGCGTCCAATGTTTTTGTCACTTCTCGGTTTCCTCTCCACCGTCAAACGTTCCGAATATGATTTGAGCACATCGTGAACAGTGGATTTAGGCAAATCCAATGTTTTTGCAAGGTCCTGTATTGACAAGTCAGGATTTGCCGTACGCCCGTACAAAATTCGCTCGCACACTTGTTTTTCTTTCGTCGCCATCTTGAATACTAAACATGAAATGTAAACATCAATCATAGTCTTTTTCATCATAGACTCTCAGCTATACCACAGTGAAATTTTTCATTCCTACGTGCAATATTTCAAATGTTACAATGATTTGAAGGTGTCCGGATTAATGTGGATAAAGATTTAAGCTAAATGAAGATAAATTTCGCTTTTGTAACCTGAAGAATGGAAGCTCTGAACATTTACTGTGTGACTGCGTTGCACTATTTCATAAAAGTTGCAGATTTCTTGACAAAGGTTTTATTGAGTCTTGGGAAATCTGGGTTGTTTGCCCCAAAAGGGTAATAAATTTTATAAGGAATATATTACCTAGTTGAGAAAAAATGCAGGTCAAATAAGAAAAGCGTAGAAATATGTTGACGTAATACGAGCTTTGTTAGAAGCCGAGGAATCCTCTGCATTTCCACGAGAAATCACTGGGATGCTGAAAAAAGCTATGTTGCCAGCATACTTTGTTTTGGTAAATGATATGATGAATTCTTGTTTGTCTTTTTCTTTTTTTTTTAGATTATTCCTAACATTCCTTGGGTGTTAACATTTTGTGACGAATAAAGTGTTTCGGGTCATATTGACCCGGATTTCAAACTCACTTTGTGGAAAGTTTATATGGCCAAGTCTTAAAATCTGCAGTCAAAATTCTTGTTCAAGTCCTAATTTTAAGTTTCTGGTGAGTACTGCCCTTTTGGAACCGATTAGCCACAAGGAATCTGTGCTGGAAGAGGGCATGTTTTGCCACAATCCGTAAGGAGGCGATAGTTAGAATTTGTCTCGGAACATGCTTTTCGACGGCTCAATCTTCATGATGTTTGTTGAGTAGTTTACATCTAACCTAGACTAAGGCTAGTTCGCGACAAAATCTGGACAGATTAAATTTGGAATAAAACAAATTTGCTGTTAGTTCAATCCAAGATGCATTTTTTATTCATTTAATTGTGCATTATTAGTCATCTTAAAACATATTACAGTTACTTATTAAGACTGCATGAAGAAATTACGAACTTTTGAGTTTACTTCAGCTATTAGGGTCTGTGCAGACTTCTCTGCAACCAATTTAGCTGCTTTTGTCCAAGATTTTCAACATTTTTCTATAGTTGTAGCTTGTTGTTTATATTGAGAAAGTTCTCTCTGCCCGAGAGCCCAATACCGCTCGATAGGTCGCAACTCCGGGCAGTTAGGTGGATTCGCCTCTTTCGGTACAACATGGACTCCATTCGCTTTATACAATTTCAAAACATCTTTGGCGTAGTGACAAGTTGCCATATCAGGCCAGAATAGCGAGGAAGCATCATGGCTGCGTAAGAATGATAACAATCGCTTCGTCGCATTCTTCACGGTAAATTTCCGTTCCGGTAGTGATGAAACTTTGGCTTGCTCGACCACAGCTGCATATTGCCTGCCAAACCAAGTATTTTTTGGGAAACTTGGCCCTTTTGTTCGTCCTGAAATGCTCCTCTACGCCGTTCCGTTGCGTGGCAGTATAATAAGACGTTGGGAAAGGTCTTCCAGCAGATATTTCAAGCACACGAGGAAACTGTCAAAGTTCGCGAAAGAAATATCTGGTTTGGCAAGCCATCTGTACCTGTGGCTTGAAAAGCAGCATTTTCATATTTGTATACTTCCGGGACTGTCAAACCAAGAAATTTACGTTAAAGAGTGTTTGAATAAACGTCTGCAACCTTTCCTGAAGAAACACGGTTGTTCCGTACTGTTTTGGCCGGATTTGGCATCTTGCCATTACGGTGAAAAAGGATATTCCATGGAGTGGTACGCCGCCAACAAAGTGCAGGTGGTTCCCAAGGACAAGAACCCTCCCAACACGCCAGAGCTCCGCCCAATTGAGAAATACTGGGCTATTGTCAAGCGGAACCTAAAGAAGACCAAAAAAACTGCTAAGGACGAGCAGCAGTTCAAGGCAAACTGGTCTTTCTGCGGCGAAGAAGGTGGACAAGGTGGCTGTACAAAATCTGATGGCAGGGGTCAAGCGTAAGGCCCGGCAATTCGGATTTGGAAAAGCGGAAGCCTAACTGAATATTTTTCCTGGCAATTTTATACTAATTGAACTTGAAAAAGAAATTTAATTTGATTTTTTAAATAAACGATTTCACCAGATTTACACGCATTTTGACTGCCTAGACTTTCAAATTTTGACCGTATCACCCTTCCGCAATATGAATTTTAAATCCGGGTCAATATGACCCGAAACACCTTATTTGTTAACTTTTTTTTTAACAGCCCTTCAAAAATGTCGAAAAAAAAATTGAGTTCGATGCAGACACGTTTCTTTTTATGATTTAGGAAAAGTCATGAAAATTCAAACTTCATAATGCTGATTTTTCAAAATAAAAGCATTTTGAAAATCCATTCCGGTCATAAAGATTGCTTTCGAAAAAAAATGCAACTCGTTCTTCAGTATATAACTTTTCATATCTCGATAAAAAATGATGAAATTTTGGGTAAAATTTGTTTAAAATGTGCAAAATTTCGTCAAAATCTGTCAAGTAGTTACCGAGATGGCTCCAAGCAAGAAGTGCTTCGACAAAAAAAAATGATGGGTTCGGTCATGGAAAATCCAGGCCAGTCCCACAGGTGGATCGCGAAACAGGAAGAAAAGCGAAGACGACCGACCCCGTGAATGCAAGGTAGGTGAGGGATTACTTCAAACGCAATCTGAACCATTCGATTCAGGACGTGGCCGAGAAGGTCAATAATTTCGTATGGTTCGTCCAGCAGATAATGAAGCGGGCCAGTCTGCATGTCTTCAAGGTAAGAAAGGCGTCTAACCGAACAGATAAACAGAATACGGTGACCAAATCCCGCGCCAGGAAGCTGTACCGCGAGTGATTGGTACAGCCAAAATGCATCGTAATGGACGATAAGACGTACATTGAAGCGGAAGCCAAGCTAATCCCCGGCCAAGAGTTTTTTTTTATCAGTTAGTCCCGCTTGGATGTTCCGGAGAAGTTTTGGAAGAAGAAAGTCGACAAATTTGACCAAGAAGTACTTGGTCTGGCAGGAATCTGTGGATGGAGCAAATTCAGAAAGCCGTACATAACGACTGGCGCCATCAACCGCCAAATATATAAAGAAGAATGCCTCCAGAAGCGCCTGCTGCCCTTCCTCCAGTCCCACAAAAGTGACACTCTGTTTTGAATGGATCTGGCATCGTGCCATAACGCGAAACCTGCGATGGAGTACTACGAAGTCAACGATGTTGTTTTTTTTGTCGAAGGATGCAATTCCGCCAAACTCGCCAGAACTTCGCCCAATAAAAAAATTCTGGACTATTATGAAGAGCGAGCTCCGGACAAACGGGGAAGTCTTCAAAAAACGACAAGAATTTGAAGAAAGAGTGGATGAAAGTGTGTAAGAAAGATGGCGCAAGTGTTGCACAGGATGATGGATAGCGTTAAGCCCAAAGTGCGGGCATTTATACCGTGTCCGATATATTCTCAAACAAAATAAAACTCTATTTATTTCAAATCGATAATCCAGATTTTATTGATAACTTTACCCACTATATTGCAATATAATACTGAACAACTACAGCATATGTTTTGGAATAACACCGCCTTTAACCTTCTTGACCAGCTCCAGACGTTTTTCGAAACTGTCACAGGCGGCACGCACGACTTCCATCGGCATTTCGTCCCAAATTCGTTTGATTACGGTTTTGAATTGGTTCATATTAGACGCCCTGTGGTCATTTACCTTCGCCAGCATGTATGACCATACGAAATAATCCAAGGGATTCAGATCTGGTGAACTGGGAGGCCATTCATTCTTGTCCAAAAAGTCGGTCAAATGTTCTCGGCACCAGCCCTGAACGAGATTTGCAGTATGCGATGGCGCTCCGTCCTGCTGAAACACATAGTGATCATCTACAAACACCTCTTGTACATATGGCTTGACAACTTTCTCCAAAACTTCCGTTTTATAATATACGGCATTCACTTTAACGCCTTTTTAGATGAAAACCAGTGGTAATTTGCCTCGCTTGCAAATTCCTCCCCAAACCATCACTGACGCAGCACTTTGGACCCGTGGAATATTCCTATCACTCTCTGGAACAGTTCTCAAAGAGAGAGCCCACAATCTGTCGTTCTGGACATTGTGGGATTGTTGCAAGACGAATAACTTTTCGTCGGAAAAGATAAATTCTTCCCCACCGTACCGCGACAAAAGCAGACTTGCTCTTTCGAGTCGTTTCTGCTTGGAAGGTTCCGAAACTCCGTGAACCTTACGTTTCTTGAAAGCTTGGAATCCGAGGTCATTTTGCAGTAAATTGTGCATTGATGATCTCGAAACATTCAGATCTGCGGCCATTTTACGTACAGAGCGCTGTGATTTTCGTCTAATCCGTTCCCTGAACACTTTAACAACTCGTGCAGGCCGCACCGTACGAGTACGACCGGTTCTCTTCCGGTCATCCAACGAGCAGATGTCACGGTACCTTCGGATGGTTCGGTACACAAAATCCCGCTTTACTCCGAAGTTTTTCTAATTTCTGAAAATAGCGCCCAAGCGCTCACCTTTCAAAAACTTTTTTATCACCACAGCACGAAACTCCTTCATCGCTGGTAAAAGATAAACACCGGATGAAAACAATCGGACATAACCTAAAAGCGTTTGTATAAACATAGTGCAAAACTACACCAACACATACGTGAAGCATGTTGAGTAGTGGCACGACACCAATGCAAGGAAAAAGTGTATGAGAATATATTGGACACGGTGTAGCCTTGGCGAGGAGGTTGAATTAGCCAATCTTGCCAAAACATAGCTAATATGTGTTGATTTATTCCCCGAGAGTTACAAAAATATCCGACATTTTTTTTTATGAAAAAAAAATTTAAGATGTTAAATGATTTGTAATTATATATTCATTCCAATATCAAGGTTTTAAAGTGTTATGATGGTTTTAGATTAGAAAGAAATGAAATTATCAATAACGCTTGATTACGGGTGCTGCTGAGGTCTCTTAAAAAGTGATTTCGCGCGATGAAGTATGCATTATTTTGGTTGAACCTGGTCTCGGCCCATTAGGACAAGAAAACACTGGAGAAGATTGACTTGCTGAAGATAAATGTTGTTCCGAAGACCTTCAGACGTTCCCCAGCTGCGACTGATGGAAATTTTTTTGGTGAAACTCAAACGGACGATCTGCTTCAAACAATTTCTACTCCAGTGCCCAAACTAACAGTGAATTTCGTTCCTTTCATCCTCCTTGCATTAATAATTTCTCACAGTTCGTTGTGCCAAAATTCATATTTTTTCCTCGATATTATTTCCACTGGAGTTGTTATTCTCTGAAAAAAAAACATGTATTTTAACGCAAAATGCCAAGGCCAAAGCTTTTGATAGAGTGTCTCACATCAAATTATTGAGAAAATGTTCAAACCAGTTCATATCTTCTCGGGATGCAGAAGTCGTACCTCAGTCATCGCACACAACTTGTTGTAACCCAAGGAACTCTGTCAAGATCGGTAAAAATTATGTCAGGTGTTCCACAAGGATCAGTGCTTGGGCCGTTGCTTTTCTCATTATTTATAAATGATTTGCCAACTGTTCTTAAATATTGTATGATACACATATTTGCTGATGACGTTCAGCTATACTTCTTCTCTCTCCATACTGCTGTTGATGAGATGACTCGGCTGGTAAACTGTGCGCTTGAAAATATTTGTCGGATGTCAGATCGAAACCAGCTAGCAATAAATAGTTTCAAAAGTTATGTTTATGAGTAGACGCCAGAGACCCTCTTCATTGCCAAATATTCTCTTCAATCATGATGTTTAAGATTGTGTCGAGGTGGTATCCAATTTGGGAATAATTTTTCTGCATAATCTGGCATGGAATGCTCATATTAACACGCAGTGTTCAAAAATCTATGCTGGCTTACGCCACTTGAAACTTACAGCAAGCATGCGGTCTGTTCCGGTTAAAATAAGGTTATTTAAATCCCTTCTACTTCCCCATTTAACTTATGGCTTGAAAATAACATCAAATGCCTTTGTAGCCGCTTTCGATAGATTGAGAACTGCGCTAAATGGGTGTTTCCGTTGGATATTTAATATTAGTCGATTTTCACGAGTTTCTCATCTTTATCATCAGCTACTTGGATGCTCTTTTCATGTAAAAATGCGGTATATTTCTGCTCTGTTCATAATAATCCACAATGGTCCCCGTTAGCTGTTTTTAAAAAAAAACTCAGTACTTTTAGATACACGCAAACCAAAAGCTTTGTTTTGCCACAATTTAATACTACTCATTATAGAAACACATCGCGAATGTATAGATTATTTAGAAGGAAGGAATAAGATATATAATAAGGAAAGAAGTTCATGAATGAATTTAGATCTAGAATTTAAGATGTGGTCGCATAAAATCCAATTGAATAATTTAAGAAGAAGAAGTCCTCACTCTTCATGTATATTTTGGTATTAATAAATAAAAAAATAAATATATGTGTGTCTAATTTTTCCAAGTACAGTCTTTATTTACTTCGGATTTGGTTGAACATGGCTGTTAAAGATATTTCATCAACAAATACAGGCAAATCTATACAACAATGAAAAATGATGGTTAACGTTGAGCTTAAATCCAATATTGTTTTCGGACCAAGTATATATCATTTTTTTTTTTAGCAATCTTAAATGGCTCGGTCAGAGGGGCAGAAAAGCCGTTGGTCCCGCCCAATGTGCTGATGGCCTCAGGCTGAAATTCACGTAAATTACTAAACAAGAACAAAAACCTTGAATGTAATTCTCTTCGATTGGTCGTAAGTGACGAACCGGCCCGGGAGACTGAAAGCCACTCAAATAGAGGGATACAAAAATAATCAATTGATTGCAGCCTTAGGCACCGATATAGCTGATAGTATTGCTGACTGGTATTCGACCGATTTCTATTTTTTCATGACCGAGAATATTAAAAAAATCTAGAATCGTTTGGATGAAACCCCACGCTGACAGTTGATGTGAGGTTCAACAGGAACAATTTATTTCTAAACACGACGTATTTATTTTTTAGACAAAGAATGTTTGGAATCAAATGATTCCTAGATATTCATGTCCATATAATGAAAACAATGCCACCATATTCATTCTGATTGTGTTACTTTGACTATGAGTGCCAAAATTTCCTTTGAAATAGTTCTGTTTTTTTGTTTTCCATTCCAAACGATGAAACTCTTCCTGGGAAGAGACAAATATTCCAATTTATATGCACAAGCTGCACTGGATGATAGAATTCAGAATAGAATTAAAAAAAACCATGGCCAATATTCAATATTGGTTGAGGCCTATGTTCTCTCAAACCTGGCGTATAAAACAATAAATTTCCAATGGTAGTTGGGGTATCCCTAGACTCCAATAGAGAGATGGAATATGGCAAAAAAAAAAAAGGAGAATGACTCTACCATTTTCAGTTGATTCACGGTCAATAAAGAAAAATTCCGTCCTCACATGACCCGATAACCCGATATGAAAAAGGATTTTCGAAGTTCAATCAATTGTTAATTTTAATTTATGACTGTAAAACCTTTCGTAAGTATGAACAAATTGAAACAAAAAGTTAATTAATGAACGAATTAGCGATAGACAAAAGATTAATTGAACATGAGTCTTTAACCCTTTTCAAAGCAGTCAAAATAGAAAAGCTGTTCCTATGTTAGACTCATTATTTCGCAATACATCCTACTCCAAACCAAAGGATTGATGCGTGAGAATGTTGATTTGTGGTGTTTGTATTTGTTACTGGACGAAACTCTATAACGATGAGAAACTAATCTATTACTGCCCAATTAGTCAGATTTTCCATGCTACAAAAGTGTAGTTTTATAAATTCATCCTTCAATGCACACCGTATATATTAAATTGCAAGCACGTATAATTTCAAACCAACAATGGCCCAATTAAAATTTACCCATCTCTTCAAAATATCAACAGGCTCAAATTGTGCTGATTAATGAAATTCCGTTCCAACTACCATTATACCCACGCACATATTATGGCGCATCGTTTGGCCGAAAATCTAAAACTACCAAACAATGCTCGCTGATAGGCTTGATATTTCCATCATCATAGCAGATAATCAAACTTGATTAAAAATACCATGCCCCAGCACCGACGATGACCACAGCGACGATGGTTATTTCATCCAATCGAAAGCAGTGCACTTCCTGGGGCAATCCTCTCCAGGATTACCATCCCTGTTGGACGAGGATAAAAATTTGCTCGATCCGGAAAACTAAAAGCACCCATGTCCATGAGTTGTTCGTAGCCACCACAGGGAAACGCGCCACAAAATTTCCGGTCACTACTTCGCCCGGTTCAAAAGAGTTCAAAACACGCCTCTTGGTTCACTCCTATGGCAGTCGCTCTATCGCAAAAAAAAAACGCCACCAACGCCGTGCACATAGGTAGGTACTACTTGCTATGGATTCCCTCTCTAGAAACATGCTGACACAACCACCTTCGTCACACCAGAGCTAGAGCTAACCGGCTGGTATGTTTGCAACCAAAATAAACTTTTCCATCATCCTCCGGCGATGTACTATTTATCCAGCAGGTGCATAGTTATACATACAAAACTTACCTTTCCGGTTGCTTCTGACACGATACTCTGAAAGTAGAACAGCAAAAAAAGGAAAATCAGCAGGTGAAAAATCACGTTAGTAAAACTCGTGTCATACAAATGTTTATTCAGTTTGGTTAAAAAAAAAATTAAAACAAGAAAACGAGTAAAACCCAAACCATACTTGGAAGTACCCTTAAGTCGCACCATCGGTATTTTGCATTATCACGCTCGAGTCGCTTTGGAGGGAAAAGGATTGTCTTCTGCCGTGCCAAACAGCCATGATGAATCCACCACAGTCAAGCATTTCCGCGGGACGGACGTACAAAGATAGTAAATCAAACCAAAGAACACCGTGCTCGTGGCTTCACGAACAAACAAATAACACAAACGTGCTTCCTGTTGGTTGAAATGCGCTAATGTTACCACAGAAACCGCACACGGATTCGACAATCATGGCCAGCTATGTGGGGTGCGGAGGGCAAGCAAAGAAACCCTCCAATTAGCGCACCGGGAAGATCAGTTGTGTTGCCATGTTCTGGAGGGAAACTTTGAAGCACGCAATCAAAGTCGACTTTACGGTTGTGTGCGTGAGTGTGTGCAATGCAAACTCAAGCGGACTCGTTGGAAGGCGGATTCTGAGGGCACTTTATGGGGTTAGGATATTTATGTTACCGCGATGAATCAAAATCCGGACGGTACCATTATCCAATTACGTTGACAAGTTTATCTCAATTAAATGGTAAATTATGCAAATTGTTAGCCACAATAACTAACTTCAGTTTTTAAACTTTACCAAAGATCGATTGTTTCTAATGAAGTATTAAAAAGACAGGTATATTTTTTTTAAAAATAAACAAATGCAACGGATACTCATAATTAAAGAATTCAGAAGCCAAGAGGGTAAGTGACAAAATGCATCAAATAGAGTGTTTGCAAAACTTTCAAACTATACGCTATGAAAATTTGGCGAAGATTTAAATACGTTGAGCCATTTTACCGTCAACATTTAAAAAAACTACCGGCCCCGAGTAATCGATTCCACTCCAGTCTTCCATATTTCAAGAAACAAACATATTTGAGAAATTTCAAACGCCAACAAAATTAGTCAGGTATGTTTTGTTCCTAAAGTACGGTATAGTTTAAGATAAGATTAAGATATTAAGATAAAGACCGAGCTAAGGCCCGAGCCCCCAGTGATGTCTTGTACCTCAAAATAAACTAATACTTATTAAATATGTTTTATGCCACATTCATGTTTACCGTTGAAATATTCAAGAATCTAACTGAACTTTGCCAGTACCATGAAATATTGTGTATTGATGTAACCAATTACTTGCATGATCAAAAAAGATTTGGATCGGTAAAATGCAAGTTTGTTTACGTATCAGCAAAACCTGACGCGTAATTCAACAATAATCAAAGCCTAGCAAAAACGTTAAATTTAAAATCAAAGGGTGTAATAAAGGGTGTCCACGATGAAATTGCCACACACAAAATTGATTCGCAAAATTCGAGTTTTCATCCGATTGGCATCAAATTTTCAGGGATTGAGAAATAACTATTAAACTTCATTTTACCATTTTATTCGTATTTTAATTACAGTCCATACGCAAATGTCCGCACCTTGGCCTTAACCCCGGCCATAAGATTCTGCACAACCTGTGAATCAACCGTTTTTTTGCATGTAAACTCATACTTTCTTCAGTTCCTCGACTCTCTTCACTACCTTAGGTCGTTTAAGAAGGTGCTGCTTCATAATCGCCCAGTACTTCTCGATGGGGTGGAGCTCCGGAGTGTTGGGAGGGTTGAACATTTTCGGCACGAAATTGACCTTATTGTCCGCATACCACTTCAGCACGTCCTTGGAGTAGTGGCATGAGGCCAAATCCGGCCAGAAGATTGTTGGGACGTTGTGGGCCTTCAGGAGAGGAAGCAGCCGCTTCTGGAGGCACTCTTTTATGTACACCTGTCCGTTCATCGTGTCCTGGGTCACGAAAGGTGCACTCCGCTTCCCGCACGTGCAAATGGCTTGCCAAACCAGGAATTTCTTCGCAGATTTGGACATCTTCTGAGTGCGGACATGCTCCGAAACGCTGAACTTATCCTTGGCCGTGAAAAACAGGTTGCCGGGGATCTGTTTGAAGTCGGCCTTCACATATGTTTAGTCGTCCATGATGCAGCATTCAACTTTCGTCAGCATGTTGAGGTACAACTTCCTGGCACGGGTTTTGGCGGACTTGTTCTGCTTCTCGTCGCGATTAGGGGCCTTTTGTACCTTGAACGTTCGAAGCCCAGCCTTAGTTTTGGCCTTCTGGACAAAACTTCGGCTTAGGTGCAGCTTCTTAGCCACATCCCGAACGGAGGCGTTCGGATTTCGGTTGAAGGCCCCAACTACGCGGTTGTGATTTTTGGTGTTGTACGGAATACTTTTTCCTTCACTTCTGGGCTTCCGATCGGTGGTCAACCGTTCCTCGAACCGCTTAATCACTCGCAACAACGTGGAATTCGCGATTCCCAACGTTTTAGCGATGGAACGATGCGAGAGATCCTTGTTCTCGTGATGAATGCGCAAGATTTTATCACGCACGAGCTGTTCTTTCGACTCCATTTCCGCGAGTTTTGATCACAGGACTTCAAAACTTGCAGGATGTAAATAATGCACTATGAACTAGATCCACCCAAATTTTCATTAATTCTACCCAACGGTTACAAAGTTAGAGCAATTTCATCGTGGACACCCTTTAGTAGAAAATTCCTATTGTTGTGGTAGTAATCTGCGAAGGAAAATCATTAGTTGTGAGACTTTGAGTACGATCCCTAGAAAATCATCAGAGGAAGTTATTCTGAATTCAATTTGATATAATTTTATAACGAACAGTCATGTTACAACAAAAACAATGGATGTTTGTACTAAATTGGGTACCGAAAATGACAAATTTACTGTTATTGCGGTATGCTCTCATATTGTTTGAATAGACTTCTTTTGCAAGTTGATTTAAATTGTTTTTTCCAAAACACCTATTACTTTGAAAAATTCAAAAGCTTAATAAAAGATGTCGGAGTTGTTAAGCAGTACAACTTTTGAATATAAAGCTCGATTCAAAGTAAATCTGGACGCACGGTTAAATACACCACCGCGTCCCTGGTGGTTGGAACAAAACACGTTTGACAGGCTTTTTTGATGTTTTACTGATGAAGAAATTCATGAAAACTTTTTCTCGATTGATTGACGCATCTCGGAATTACGGATCATGGAACTTGAGAAAAGAAAATTAATTGTGCACAAACATCTAGAGAATCCTTCGTGGTTTGCCTCAAAAATAGCAAAAGTATTCAAATTCCGAAAGTCTTGTAATCAAAGTTACAAGGATACTCTGAGTGTGGATAGAGCACAGCGCATCTATCATAAAAGTGGAACTAGGGACAAAGAGCTGAGGAGAAAGGTGTTGAGGTACGTGAAAGGCAACCCAGGTGTCTCCCAGGTGATTTGACAAATAAATACGATTCCAACTTTCCCACAGTGCGTAATATCCTTTCAAGAGAAGGATATAAGTCTTTTTGTGCCAGTAAACATCCGAACCGCTCCCTGAAACAAGATTTAGTGGCCAAAAATCGAGCACGATTACCTTACGAACGAGTCTTGATGAAATTTGATGGCTGTATTTTAATGGATGAGGAAACATATGTCAAAATGGATTATAAACAAATCCCCGGACGAAAATTTTACCTGTCAACTGGTCGTGGGAATGTTCCTTCCAGGTATAAATTTGTTTTTCCTGTTAAGTTTGCTCGGAAACTAATGATTTGGCAAGGAATCTGCAGTTGTGGCCTTAAAACCAAGGTTTCCATCACATCTCACACAATGACGTCGAAGGTTTACATTAAAGAGTGTCTGAAAAAGCGGATTTTACCCTTCATTCGCTAAGACCAACGTTATGTTTTGGCCGGATCTAGCCAGCTGCCACTACTCTAAGGAGGTACTAGAATGATATGCTGCAAACAATGTTAATTTCGTCGCCAAAGAGATTAATCCTCCGAAATGCCCTGAGTTCAGACCGATCGAAAAATATTGGGCAATTGTCAAGCGAAAACTTCAAGGATTCGGTAAAGAAGTGACAAATGCAAGACTTGCCCGTGGTCATCGCATGACTTTATCTCGGTTAGCGGGGTCTTCCATTGTAGCTGCTGGTCGTTTGTGTGCTACACCCCCGCTCACCTTTCCAGCTATCACCAGAGAGTAGAGTGGAGATGTTTTGCTTTGTGTTTGTTGAGTTGCTCTATTCACTGCACAGCTAACTCCGAGATGGATTTCTTGGTTACAGTGCCTTCATGTTTGGATTTGATGTGTATAGGTGACGTGTGCGTTATTCCTCTGATATTTACGAAGGAGAAAATGGAATGCTTCATCCGTATACGGACTACTTGTACCCCACTATGTGTCTGTGAGAAGAATTCTGAACGACACACCGACGACCTCACCGTATGCTGAGAAGTTCTCACAGATCCAGTCGTCCGGCATTTTTGGAGGTAGGTGATGTAACCTTACGTCCGTGCCCCTATCCTCAACGTACAGCCTAATATGGTACCATTGGTACCATTGTTGTTCAGCTCGTATTTGTCGTCGTACTGCTCAACAACCTCCTCTGCGTTTTCCTGTGTCCGCATCTCCACAAAGACATTTCCTTCAAGTTTGTCAAATTTGACTGGCGGTAACATCTTGTGCGGTAGGCTTCAGTTTTGTCGCAACGAATAGCTTTCTTTTTCCAGCCTTTTTTAACTTCTGAATGACGAGATTAGTGCCAGTTTAAATGCGAATTGGAGAGCACCATGCACTTTTACGTTATATATTTCATTTGAAGCACTTGAAAATGGATTATTCCTTGAAGAAAACTTCATTTTCGTTTTCATTTTCATTTTCAAGCACAGAATAGGGTCATAGGGCCAAGTCTCCAGCGATGAAAATCACTGTCCATACTGTACTAGGGTGGAAGTATAGATTTGGTATCACAGAATATTAACCACAGGGGTCAAGTGAATTCTGCTTAAGATACCGGATAGTAAGAGGCTGTTGAAAATAGGGGATAGTCAGAGTAAAGGAAATCCCCATGAAAGATGGAAAAAGGACCGAGAGATTGATAACTTTTACTGCCTATCGACCCTATCCTATGACCTTCTGAATCAAACTTATAGTGTGGTGTGAAGGATACAATCTCATCGCCTCGTATTACAACCGATTACAACCAATTTCCCGTCTTTGACCTTTACAAAAAAGGAGATAATACGAAAACAACGACCGTATGCTATTGTATATGACTCACCTAACACTGCTTTTGATATAAGCCACATGGATAGGTTTATTCTATTGCTTCTAATGGTGCTTCCTAAGCGGGCCCTCCGCGTCCTATCTCGATTATACATGCTTGCGATCTTCAGTCTTCAGTTACACTTTTCTGTGACTATACGCTTCATTTCGAACTGTCAGATAATAACCCTGATCATAACATTCACCCATTTCAAAAATAGTGTAGTAACATTCAGTATACCGTGAGCAAACCAGGTATTTTTATTATTCATTCCATAAAACAAATGGATGAATAACAACATAACGACTGTTCCAGAAAGTATAAGCACACCTCATTTTAACGGTCACTTTGAATATAATGAAATATTTCAACATGTTTTGGCAGCGTCCTTTTGTTTGCATATTTCTGAATGACATAGCAACAAAAAAGTGCTCAGTTTTGTGTTACCTATCAAAATGCGCGGTCTTAAGGAGTGTATCGAAAATAAGCTATCCACAAACTTTCTTTCAAATTATGTTGAAAACCGATATTTTATTCATACAAAAAATTGATCCTTTATTGTACGAGGTTAAACTTGAACATAATGAAGACCGGATGAAATTTAAGTTATTCCTTCACGAATTTTCGAACTTTGGATCGAATGCTCTTCATCAAGTTCCGGACAAGTGTTGCATCGCATTTTTTGGACGCTTGAGCCCAAATTTTTTTGAACTCCTGCATGTTCCCAGCTGCCTTACCAGTCTTCTTGAAGACCCTCTTCACGATTGCCCAGTAACGTTCGATGGGTCGAAGCTGAGGGCAATTTGGTGGATTGATATTTTTCTCAACGAAATCTATACCCTTTTCCGCAAGCCAATTGAGAGTGGTTTTGGCATAGTGAGCCGACGCTAAATCCGGCCAAAACAGTGGAGGTGTACTATGCTTCTTATATAAAGGCAACAATCTCTTCTGGAGACACTCAGATCGATAGATTTCCGCATTTATAGTTCCGGTAGTGTAAATAATGGTTGACTTCAAACCACAGGAACATATTGCTTGCCATACCAGTACCTTTCGACCGAATTTCTCCACTTGAATCGACCTGTCCGCATCGCTCACATCCTCTCCAACGACGGCAGTAAAGTATTGTGGACCTGGAAGGGTTTTTGAGTCCTCCTTTACATAGGTCTCATCGTCCATCAAAACGCATGCATCCGGACGCTGCAAAAGACGCGAATACAATTTCCGGGCCCTTGTTGCTGATCGCTTCTTCTGTTCTGCACTTTGTTTCGAGATTTTCTGCTTCTTGTAGGTCTTCAGGTGGTTTCGCCTCTTGATACGCTGGATCATTCCGACACTCGTTCCTGCTTTTTTGGCCAAATCACGTATTGACATTGATTTGTTCTTCATGATTAGAGATACCACTTTCTGCTCCAGTTTCGGGTTGGAAGAACCGGGTTTTCTGCCTCTTCCTGGTAGCTCATCCAAAGAATAGTGTTCCCCAAACTTATTAATGATGGTTTTAACACTCGCATGATGAATTCCAAACCACTTCGCCAATTTTCGCATAGTAATACCCTTCTCACTTAGCCATGTGTCCAGAACCTTAATTTTCACTTCCTTTTCAATACGCGACATTTTGAAAACGCAGAATTTGAACCGCACAAACAAGTAAACAAAAGAAAGCTGACTGTCAAACGCACAGCATGCAGTGTTCAGAGCATAAAAAACCATCACAAATACATGTGTACAACGCAAATGTATGTGGACAGCTTATATTCGATACACTCCTTACTCCGGAACAACGAAAAAGTATCGTGCACAAATGGTGCACTGTGAGCGGACTCTCCTTGAGAAAATTGGCCAAGGAAGAGGGTGTAAGCGTCGGAGCGGTACAATCTGCGATTCGAAAATATAGAGAACAGTGTACGTTTGAAGATGCGCCGAAAAGTGGTCGGAAATCCGGTCCTGTTAGTCCAGATATCGATAAAAAGATCAGGGATGCCTACAAGCGAAAACCAGCGACTTCCGTTCGAGATGTTGCGAAAAAACTTGGGACCTTATCGAGTAAAGTCATGCGTGCCAAAGAAAGACTTGGGCTAAAAACATACCGAAAGCAGAAAAACCCAAAAGGAACCCAAAACAGGCCACGTCCGTGAAACCACGGGCCCACAAACTCTACGGTTCGTTATTGTGTAGAAATTCAGGGTGTATAATAATGGACGATGAAACATATGTAAAACTAGATTACAAAACGCTTCCCGGACCACAATTCTATACTGTAAGCGAAGACAAAGACATCCCCGAAACGGAGAATGCAATTTTTACCGAAAAATTCGGTAAGAAGGTTATGGTTTGGCAGGCAATATGCGAGTGTGGTAAAACATCTAGTCCGTACATCACAACGGAGACGATGAACACTCAGAAATACGTTAAGGAATGTCTCCAGAAGCGATTATTGCCGATGATCAGGCAGCACGAGGGTCAAGTAGTGTTTTGGCCTGATTTGGCGTCATGTCATTACGCAAAGGACACTTTAGAATGGTACAAAAGTCAAAATGTATGTTTCGTGCCGAAAGACATGAATCCGCCGAACTGCCCGGAGGCACAGCCAATCGAGACTTTTTGGGCTTTAACCAAAGCGTAGCTTCGAAAATTCACAAAACCAGCGGACGACATCCAAAAATTTAAAAAGATTGGCCAAAAGTGGTCAAAATGGTGGGAAGTACCACTGTGCAGAAGCTTATGGGTAATGTTCGAGGAAAAGTTAGGAGTCTTGGCTATGATTAAATATGTTGATTAAACGAGAGTAAAATATCATATAAAACACAAATACAAATATGATTTGCCAAAGAAAATTATTAAAACTAAAAAAAAAAATGACTTTTTTGTTATTTTGAAAGTGTGCTTATACTTTCTGGAACAGTCTATAAGTTGCCACGACCCTCCACGTCCTACTCTTTTCATACAATTTTTGCTTTTCTTTTTTTGTGAGCATTTGTTTTATGTATTATTTTTTGGTGACTTTTGTTCAGTTTGAAAGGTGTGTTTTTTTGGTTGGTATGGGTGGTGATGTGCTGTGCCGGGTGGGTAAGAACGCATTTATATTTTTTTATATTTTTTTTTTTGAAAAAGAATTTTTTACTCACAATCATGATCAAAACACTCACCCTTTTTGATAATGAAGTGAACAATAAGATTATTAATGATACCAACTGTATAGGAATATTTTATGTTAAATCAAGGACAGTTAGAGCATAATCAACAATGAGTGAATTGTCAAGCAAAAGAAAAGTGCACTTTTTGTCGTTTCCCTATATTATTTGATATCGGGTATTTGTAGATTGTTCCTAGCTTCTCCTAGTCGTTCTAAGAGTGAATTGCGGCTGAACCTGCCAGTATCACAACTCTTTCAGAGCCTTTAAATGAACGTACTACGACGTGTCAATTAAAAGAAAGCAGGGTGTTACTGCTTATCATGTTCTTGGTCTCCCATGACAGCATTTAGCACGGGATTAACCCGCCAGTATCACACCTGATGTTAGTGCCTTTATATAAACGTTCTACGACGTGGCAGTGAAATCACTATAAAGTGTGATACTTTCACTACCGGTCAAATACTTGGTCTCACATTCATGTTTATAGCTTGAGATAAACCTTCTCACCTACGACAAGGTGATAACCATGATCTTCGAGAGGGAAAACATACTTGAAGAAAACTTATATTAATAATGTTTTTTTTAAGAGAGATTGATCCATACAGTATATCAATCAAATTTTTAATTGGTTTCGGCATCTAGCAAATATCATCGAAAAATATCTTAACTAATAACTTTGGAGGTTGTCTCACTACCACACCGAAACTTTATTTATTACCAAGAGATGAAACTGATTGGACGTTTCTCACAATTTGCATTTTAAACAAATATTTTATGTGAATCGCGTTGTAATGTCGTTTCGTCATATATAACAATTCCTGACCTTTGTCAGGATATTAAACATGAATATTTAAAGTGTTTTCTAGGTCGATAAAAATGGCAAATTGTATAATAGTGTTGTAAACCAGCATTATCTATAAATCACAACTTCTTTATACGATATTGAATTCAAGCCCAACACATGCGTTTATTTTGAAACTCTTTCAGAACTGTTGTTTATTATGCTCAAATAACAGGAAAAGTTACAGCACCCAATTTGGAGTTTCTTTCCAAATATTTGTTAAAATACTGTTTGCTCAAAGATGTAAACTAGTGAAGATAATACAAAACCTGCCTAATTTCCCATCGAAACCCCTACCCTTTTTTGGCGTCAATCCTTTGCAAACAGCATACTAATGACTGTGCAAATTGAAAGCCGGGAACGAGGAGGCACCACGTAGAAAACACGTAGAGCTACACCGCACCGGTTTGACGAAAGACAACCATAATTAACACACAACCCGCAGAAAGTTTTCCGTTCCAACAACCACGTCCTTCCGTCTCAACAACTGGACCATGGACAACGGACGACGACGAGGTAACTATCCTACTGTGGATTACATATAGCAAGCCGCCTGTTGTTGTGATGGGACGTAACAGATTAGGCATGCAGAGTCTGCTCTGATGTTTGGAACGCTATGATGGTAAATTGCTTTCCTGTGAGCCAGCGGAAATAAGACCAGGAGTCATTTGCAAATCATTACACCATTAATTGTGCTTTTTCACTCTCCCACATCAATGTCTGGTAATTGTATCCTTGTACAATCGTTGAAGCACGCTGGGCGTTCATTGAAAATTATAACATTAGATAATGCATCCTGCCACAAAACTTATCAAACTGGTTGACAAAAGAAGATTTTATCCGCAAGCTGTGATCAGTCAAATTATCCGACATTTTCGAAAAGGAAACGGAAGCTAGTTTTGTTGCTTGCGTTCAAATAAAATGGACTTCCGGATTGCCTCCTTGTCGACGTTTTCTCAGCCCAGTAGATAAGATCTACCGAAGAATACAACGTCACTCGTATGTTCGGTATAATCCTGTACCACCATCAAAAGGTAAATTTATTCCACCTTTTCGGTATCATTTATATTCCTCCTATAGTGCCGGAAACATCTCCTACATCAGCTTCCAGCCTCACTGACTGCATCTCGCTCTGGTTGTACTTGAGCGGATGTACAGTGCATCTTGATGTTTTCCAGCAGCTCACCGACGTTGCTTCCGTTTTGTCTCTTTGAAGAAGCGAAAGAAGTTGACAACACCCTTGTCGACCCCTTCACCAACAGTATGGCAGTACAGCAAAGATGACAGCAGCAACGAGCGGCAAAGAAGCCGACAATGATGGCGACAAAGACCCATCTACCATCCGGAGGAGCCAGCGTACGTGATTACGATTTGCTCCGGCTCTAGCTTGGTTTGGAAAATCAGACTTGTGTGGGCTTTTTCAAAGTCTGGCGCATTTCTCTTGCCCTCGTTGTCTTTCTCGATAAAATGAGGTTGAGGGTTAGTTCTTAGGGAACACTGTGCAGGAATTTGATGGCTAGAGGGATGTGAGAAAGTTACGACTCAGGATATATTTTAATTTACCTCCATTGATTTAATAACCCGATCAGGCTACAACCTGTGCTACTTGATAAAGGCTATCTAGATATCAACATTCACATGTATTGTTTTCACTGGAAATAATATGTATGACACATAATAACAAGAGAGGCAAAGGTTGTCTGTCAGTGTTTTTTGACGTAGGACTACGTCTGTGTTTTCAATACTGGGGTACACGTTCGAATTGCGAAAATTTGGAGCGTCACGAAAAATATATAGGTTTTGAACGTTAATAACTAAGTCATTCCACGATTGATTTCCAAAATGTTTGCATCAATCGATCGGAACATTTTCTACGCTTCGATTTAAATATTTCAAACTATTGATTTTTAACATGCAACTAATAAAATTAACGCAAATATGAAGTGATGTCTTACAATATCGATTTTTCATAGTAAATTTACCAAGTACACAGTACTTTCCGCGCACAGACTTCATATTTAAGTAAGGAACGTCTCCTAGGCAGCCATGAATGTTATATAAGGGGTACACCTTCGAGTTTTCCGGCGGTCGTGGAGCTGTGCAGAGTAGGATCTGCAGTTGGACGAGCAGTCGCTGCCCAGAGAGGCGTTGGTGCAGTTGGCTGTTGTTGCCGATGTTCCCGTCAACCTTGCTGCGAGAAACATGGCTGCTGAAGCCTACGAGTTGGCGGGAAAAAGCCGCCCGTGACAACGAGACAAGAATCAATCATCCCACGTCACCTGCAGATGGCCACCCGCAATGAAGATGAGATGAACCAAGAGAGAAAGCCCAAGTTCAATCGCGAACTGTTTCTCCCCCGTCAACTAAATCCGTCCTTTTCAGGACGACCAAATTAGTTTGCCAACTGAAGAGTTCGTTTGGATGTTTGCATTGCTTTAAACGCCGCGTCCCGGAGTAAATGGCAAAGCGCGTTGAACAACCAATGAACCAACAGATCCAAATACAACCGGGGCCGTATCATAATTAAGAGCCACCAAATGCTTTCTAGAGAGTGTACAATAGAATTGTCTTGGCCCTTTTCAGGACTGACTTAAATCAATTAGCGGATGGCCCTGACGTGTATGGGAATTAGATTGCTGCGTAGTCTTACGTCACCTTTGCGCACAACCCCATTGGGCTGTACCTTGTAGTTTTGTCTTAGGGTATCTCTAATCTAGTTTTGTTTACCAATGTGTGCATATTTTTCATTGTACGTGTAATCATCTGGCATTTAACGGATGTAATTTGTTTTGAAGATGGTTTGTTTTGGATACGCTATAAACATGGACGCAAAACGAGAGCTTGAAGTAAATTTACATTTGAAGACATTTAGACAGTGTGATATCTTGAGAGATTTATGTTCAGCGCCATAAAAAAATACAACGAAACGGCTACGTACGAAATCAACCAAAAAGACCTAATCCAACGGTAAGGACCAAAATGATGGGGAAACGCATAAAAGAGCGAATTTACTTCCAAAATCCGACATAATCCGGGCGATCGTCGGCCAAAGATTTCTCATATTTCCCATCCGTCGATACATAATATCATCACCCAAGATTTGAAACTCAAAGCATGAGCATGAGCATTATTGACCGCTCACGGATGCAATTCCGTTATTGCTAGATCAGCTGTATTTACACAAAGAACCAACAGATGATGTTTGGGACTAACATACATCTTCAATGTGTAAAAACTGGTGACCCATTATAAAGGGAATGGAAAGGAATGTGTTGACATGATACTCGCTTTTTAGGATGCCGAGAAATCCTCTGCACTTCCACAAGAAATCACTGGGATGTTGGATAGTTGGGGAAAGGTTAGCAGCAGGGTTCGTTTTGGTTAACGATATATGGTAGATAATATGGTAGAAATAAATTATATGTTGCTTTGCAAACCAGCTCTCCTCGATGTCCTAGATGGCCAAGTCGTGCTGGACTCGCAGCTGCTGTAGTCGTCGCTTGTCCACATCAAGGCGGCCGTCGCCGACGTGTCAGAAACCTTCCGGTAGTAACAGGATATTTGCGTCTAATGCACTCTTCTTGCACCGATTAATTTACAAACTAAGCCTGCTCACCGAATCAAAATTCACTTAGGCACGGTTGTGGTAGTTTCCTTGAAAATCTAGTTCAAAATATTGTCACTTGGTTGCAGCAAACAGAATCAATAAGGCTTTTAACATTAGATTAGGGCGAATCTGCTTTTGTAAAAGATGGCTTTCGTAGTCATTTTCTCTTGAACAAAGGGTCACAAAAACAAATTAAGCACTCTTTAAGGAAGAGGAGCTTTACCTCTATCCGCTGATGTATTCAATTTGAAGGAATTGTATTCAACTTCCGATAAATTAGTAGACAAAGTGTTTGTTTACAAAAGCAGATTCGCCCTAATCAAATGTTGGCGCTGAAATAAACTCGCTTATGACCTCTAACTTTACACGGTTGCTACTAACACATCACTAATCCGCTATGCACAACTACAACGAACTAAACCACATGATCGGTCTGAAATGTCGCAGTTCGGTTCGAATTATCCTTTCTAGAATTTCGTTCGTTGGTTGTATAACGTTTTTTGTCATTTACTCCGGGACGCGGCGTTAAATGAATGCTATGTTCAGCCCAAATCAACCAAACAAACTCTTCAGTTGGTGTGAGGTACATACAGGCCTTGATATTTGCAGATTCCTTATCCCTCACTAATGACAGCGTTGGTAACACTGTCATGTAATGCTGACACAATTGCGGTTAGGAATTGTCAGCACTGCATAGTGGATGTGACTACGATAGCTCGTGCAACATCATCATTTGGCGGCAGACTCCAGGAGAGGTAAGTTATATACATATAGTGAGCTCGGCAGTTTTCATGTCGCTGTATTCCATGTTGCATTTTGTGAAGACTTCCAGCAGCAGTTACCTTCGTGTCTTATTGGACATTTACATTGGCGATCCTGCCAGGAGACTTGAGTCACCTTTTTTGGAATCACTCGACAAGGGAATACACTGAAACAATTCCAAATTTGTGGCACTGCGGAGCATGAAACTCTGAATGTATGACAAAGGACGCGGAAAAAAATTGAGGCGTGGAAAGAAAACCGTGCTCTGATTGGCGTGTTAAGAGAACCGTCAAGGTTGAAAAAGGTGTGTTAAGAAAACCACCTGGAAAATGCGCGTTGAGACAACCGCTTAATAGTGTAATGAAAACCACAAAACCGAAAATGGCGAGTTGAGAGAACCGCCAGAGAGAAAAATACAAAAAGTGTGTAACGAAAACCATCTGAGAAAACAAAATGGCGTGCTGGGACGATCACCAGAGGTTGAAATATATAGAAAAAAATGAAAAAAATAAAGCTTGACGTATGTATGTGTTGGTAGAGAGGTTCTAAAAAGAATCATGTTTTGTTTTCCAGTATTTACAGACACTAATAGTACAGGGTGCGGCAGAAAATAATGCGAAAATTTGTTCTATTTCTTTCAAATCCCATTTTCAACTAATTTAAGCAATAATATCAACATTTTCGAGTGCAGTTATCTTTATAAAGTACTTTTAAACAAAGTTATTCAATGTGTCCTTCATTTTTATCAATAACATCCTCGAGCCGACGCCGGAAGCCAGAGCATGCCTTTCGGACTTAGTCCTTCGACATTGACTGCCATGTGCGTGTTATGGTTCACTTCAGGTTATTGTTCAACCATTGCTGGATTTGATTGGACGTGTGACACGGCACTTCATCCTGCTGTAGGACAACGTTTTGGTCCTCGGTATCCGGCGGAAATTGCCGATCCGACATTTATCACAGCCAATATTTGAAACTCAAAGCGTATAAAAAAAAATAGCGAATTCACGGATTAACAGAAAAACAAAACACGTGCTCCGAAGTAAGGTTTTCTCGAGTACTTTTTCAAACAGACGTATCTTATTTTGTAAACGAAGAGGGGAAGTAAGATTCAAACGTTAGATTATGAAAACGCTTAGCACTTTCATACAAACTAGGGCCTCCAACACAAGGAATAACATTTCCGTAACATGATGGTGATACTTCTTTCCGTGAGGGTGACTTATTCTAAACGAATGGAACAGAGATAAATATGATTTGAGACTTATCAAGAACACGCATAATCACACCCAGATAAGTCATGAACATTTTTGCAATTTTGTCAACTTTTGAAATTTTTAGTGCGCGTTTCAAAATTTGTCTGGTAAACGTGTATACAAGTGTTTGTGCCAGTGTGTATTTTGTATGTGGTTGTGATATAAGGGGAAAGAAAGCATGAAGATATACCTTCCAAACAAAAACATGTTTGGCGATACCACCCACACACGTTACATACGATTTTTTTGAAAAGTTGCGTATGCGTAACAGAGGAAGAAAATGGGTTAATCAGCACTGATTCCTTCACCTACGCTATCGTAGTGATTTTGGATTTGTGGATTTAAAATATTGTGAGCTGTTCCCTCCCAATCTGCTTTTCTCCGAATTCATACGTAGGGAGTGTATCGAAAATAAGCTATCCACAAACTTTCTTTCAAATTATGTTGAAAACCGATATTTTATTCATACAAAAAATTGATCCTTTATTGTACGAGGTTAAACTTGAACATAATGAAGACCGGATGAAATTTAAGTTATTCCTTCACGAATTTTCAAACTTTGGATCGAATGCTCTTCATCAAGTTCCGGACAAGTGTTGCATCGCATTTTTTGGACGCTTGAGCCCAAATTTTTTTGAACTCCTGCATGTTCCCAGCTGCCTTACCAGTCTTCTTGAAGACCCTCTTCACGATTGCCCAGTAACGTTCGATGGGTCGAAGCTGAAGGCAATTTGGTGGATTGATATTTTTCTCAACGAAATCCATACCCTTTTCCGCAAGCCAATTGAGAGTGGTTTTGGCATAGTGAGCCGACGCTAAATCCGGCCAAAACAGTGGAGGTGTACTATGCTTCTTATATAAAGGCAACAATCTCTTCTGGAGACACTCAGATCGATAGATTTCCGCATTTATAGTTCCGGTAGTGTAAATAATGGTTGACTTCAAACCACAGGAACATATTGCTTGCCATACCAGTACCTTTCGACCGAATTTCTCCACTTGAATGGACCTGTCCGCATTGCTCATATCCTCCTCAACGACGGCAGTAAAGTATTGTGGACCTGAAAGTTGCTCTGTTGCTGCTCTCTTCTTCTGTTCTGCACTTTGTTTCGAGATTTTCTGCTTCTTGTAGGTCTTCAGGTGGTTTCGCCTCTTGATACGCTGGATCATTCCGACACTCGTTCCTGCTTTTTTGGCCAAATCACGTATTGACATTGATTTGTTCTTCATGATTAGAGATACCACTTTCTGCTCCAATTTCGGGTTGGAAAAACCGGGTTTTCTGCCTCTTCCTGGTAGCTCATCCAAATAATAGTGTTCCCCAAACTTATTAATGATGGTTTTAACACTCGCATGATGAATTCCAAACCGCTTCGCCAATTTTCGCATAGTAATACCCTTCTCACTTAGCCATGTGTCCAGAACCTTAATTCTCACTTCCTTTTCAATACGCGACATTTTGAAAACGCAGAATTTGAACCGCACAAGCAAGTAAACAAAAGAAAGCTGACAGTCAAAAGCACAGCATGCAGTGTTCAGAGCATAAAAAACCATCACAAATACATGCGTACAACGCAAATGTATGTGGATAGCTTATATTCGATACACTCCTTAAATCCATTCTGGTTAATGACTATATTCTCTACTTTGAAAATGTATGCACTAATGCTTCTTGTCCTAGTAAAAAACCATTTTCATTTCTACTCAAAACTACCTTCCATAACTATGTATTCAGTCAGAAAAGCCTCAAAATTATCCCTATTTATTCGGATGAAGTTAAGTATCATTTTATGAATCTTTGAGGCATTATAATCAGACATATAATATCAATTATTAAGTCTTCTCAACTGATCCAGCAATGCTCTCAATAAACAACTACCATCTCCATATATTCTTTCAATTTTTAGAACTGCATTTGTTGAATGGCTTTTAAATAAATAGAACTCTCTCATAATTTTAGTAAGGTATTTGTCTTCAGCTAGTTTAAAAAAATTTTCATTGCCATATTTCTTGAGCGATTGTTTCCGGGGTAGCACAACACTTCCCATTTCAGAGTTATTTGCTTCCATTTGTAAAACAGAAGGATCTGACTTTATTATCCTTTCTTTTACTACGAATACAATTTCCTCAGCCCCCTTGAGTACCACTTTTGCCTTCCTCAGTTTTTCTGCTAATCTGCAGATTAATGGATCCTGTTTTAATAATTCATTCAAGTTCCGTATGCATAAGTAAATGAACAAAATGCAGCATTGGTTGTGGAAAAAAAATGCAACACATCAATTCGCCTTGAAAAATTTAACGTGTTCGTGAGGTTGTGGAGCATTCTAGTTAATAAGTGTGAGAAAAGGAATCCGAAAGTCCGATGAGTCACCGAAAAAACAATCTAGATTCGAAATCGAGATTTGAACCGTGGTAGACAGACTCTTGATGGGAACCATTAAGACACTTTAACAAGTTAAAAAAAATGGAACAAACACCCAACGCGTGCTTCCAAAACATGCGGTTTTCTTGAGATATGATTGCTAAAGTTCTAAAATTGGCATGGCGCATAGAGTGTTGTGTTCAAAAATAACATAATACCGTTATCCGTAGCAGCCATGGCGAAAACAGTCAAGAAACTACGCTCGAAGGTTAGTTTGTACTGACAGCTCCACTCCAGAGCGAAGAAGTTGCACATCTTCAGGTTTCACATTACACTGCTCTGATACTTTGCAGCCATATTCTGCGACATTTCACTTTCTCATTCAAACACTTTCTCAAAAATATTTGATTCCTATTGCAAGGTAGGAACTCTATCCAACGCACTAAAACGAACAGAAACACTTTCAAGCACTGATTGGATTTTGAAGAGAACATTACCAACATTGAACAACTTGTTATAATAAAATTATGTCTGTAATAGGGAAATCAACATGCCAGCAACCAGCGGGATGCGATTGCAAAAGGCAAATTAACTTTAAATGACCCTGAGTTATTTTCTATACCGAAACATGATTTAAAAAAATATTTGGTATTTATCGAACAGAAATTGTGCGAAATTCAGGATCGGCCAGGATTTACGAATTAGGTAGGTGTCATGCGGATACAATGAGCAAACTCTTATAATAATTCAGTACAACACTCTTTCAAAATCAGAATAGTAGCCCGGAAGAGATCTTTTAGTGTGAAATACATCATATAATAGTTATTGACATTCTGTCGAAATTTGGGAACCACAGATGGTTCTACCCCGAAAAATGCCGTTCTGCCTGTATAGACATAGTGATTGCGGATTTTTAACACTCAACGTTGCGTCTTATCTTCATCATCTACATATATATCGATATCATCTTCAAACATACCAATACCATCATCAAATACATTTATATCATCTACATATATATATCGATATAATCTACAAATATATCAATATCATGACCATATATGCATCTATATATTTATCTATATCATCTACATATATTTCGAAATCATCTACATATATATCTATACATATACATGTACATCATATCGTGATATGACTACCAACTGGATCATACATGTTTCCCTCCAAATTTGATAAATTTGCCACGAGCTTGGTATAGCACACGACTGCATTTAAAATGGCTGTCCAGTCAGCCACTCGCTAGCGACAGCCGCTGAGCCATCATTCTAGCTGGTTGCTTTCCCGCATACCCTCCTTCAGGGTTCATGCAACCGCCAGCTGCCAGAGCAGTACTGGCCCATTGCCGCTCTGCACAGCCCCATAGCTGCCGAGCGAATGAAGTAAATTTGAAGGTGTCCCCGTTTTGTACCGTCAGCAGTTAGACGTTCCTCACTTAAATTTGAAGTCTGTGATAGGAAAGTACTGTGCATGTAGTAAATTTACTCTGAAAAATCTGCATAATAAGACATCACTTTATATTAAATTTTAATTTATATAGTTGAATGTTAAAAAATCAATAGTTTTAAATATTTAAATCGAAGCGTAGAAAATGTTCCGATCGATTGATGCAAACATTTTGGAAATCAATCGTGGAATGACTTAGTTATTAACGTTCAAAACCTATATATTTATCGTGACGCTCCAAATTTTCGCAATTCGAACGTGTACCCCAGTATTGAAAACACAGACGTAGTCCTACGTCAAAAAAAAAAGAAGTGATTGAAAACTGCCATGTGAACTTTAGAGAAGCGGCTTTTGATCTCAACATGTCATATGGAACCGTTCAGCACATTGCTGTTGATATTTTTGGCAAACAACTCGTTACCACACGGCTGGTTCCAAAAGAGCAGTATTGCGTACAAAAAGACATTCGGAAAGAAGGTTGCTGAAGACATGATTTCCAAGGTTCAAAAAGATCAAACCATCATGAAACGCATTATAACGGGAGACGAGACATGGATCTATGTCCTCCTTTTTCTCCAAACTCAAAATGTCACTTTTGGGTAAATGACTGGGTTGGAACATGTGCATCACTTCAAATGGGTGTTAGGTATTTTGAAGGAGACATAATAAATTTGAAAGAAAATTGAGACACTTTTGTTTTATTTACAAATTTCTAGTACTTTTAAAAAGTGCAATCCTGACACCAGCTATCTACTATTTATTAAGTAAGTAAAAATGCTCGTGATTTCAAGCAACCGTACCACTGTGCGTCGGTCATTTGCTTAACCCTTATATGTTTGACAGGGTACCCGGGTACCTTTTCAGGTTTTACATTACGAAATTTCTAATTTTATTTTAAAACAGGAATTTCGGCTTTCAGTGAAATCTTAGTAAAAGTTGGAAGGTAACTTTTTGCCTAAAATATGTTGCAGGGGTGACTTCGATTTTTTTTTACCCTGAAGTTTTCGAAAAGGTACCCGAGTACCCACCAAAATCAAATGATTCTTACTCTGGCAATTATTGACCAATTTTGATTTTTTTGGCACCGTTAGATTTGAAATTTCATTCGCTTATGGAAATAATTGAAAATGTCCATTTGAATTCATCTGATTCTCGTAAATCCGGGTTTCCGGAGCTGTGGTCCGGTGCGGAGACACTATTTGGGAATATCAATTGAATTTCCGGCAATGGATGTCACAATCTTTGGAATAATTCCTACAACTTATTTCTATTCCACTGTGTGCCATATGCCGACGCCGACTTGTCCCCAGAACGGCCAATCTGTAACAGGTTTCCATGGGGCCTAGAGTGGCCGTGAACATATTTAGTAAGAAACCCTGGGCATCAGCCATATTGGGCATCAAAATTCGTGAATTTTCTCCAGTGGCCAACTGAAAATTTGACCTCGGACCTGTCATTCCGGAACAGGTTCCCGTGGGGCCTCGAGTGGCCATACATATTTTCAAAAGGAAACTCTGACAATAAAATTCATAAAATTTCTTCAGTAGGATATTTCTTAACATTTTTTTTTGTCGAACACATAAGGGTTAAACATGTTTAGCTGGAAGAAATTGTTCTAGTTCTAGAAAACGACCGACGATCTGGCTTGACGAATCAGTACGTGAAACTTCTTCACCCGTCCAATTTACTGGGGACAGAGTCAATGTTGGGCAAACTTGTTCGAGCAAATGAATGCTGCATAAGACAAACTTACCATTCCCGCAAAGTGTACCTCACACTTGCAGTGATAGCTGTTGGGAAGAGCCCTCCAGCATCACCCTCTTGAAGAGCAAACACCGAACCCAGGCGTGCAAATTTCCCTGAAAAGCAGCTGAGGTGTGTTTGTGCAAATTATCTGAAGAAAATTCTTCAGATCTACAACGTTTCCTCTTAGGTAAAAAAAAAACATCTCATCATATGTGTGTGGAGGGTGAGGAGTTTCCATCCATCAGGTATCACATCACCTGGTGCATGATGAGCAAGATGGAGAGCGAAAATAAGCTGGAGAACGTGACTCCTCGTTTTTGCGATGATGAAGGGTGCACTAATTAGAGTGCAAACTACGCGACAGCGTCCAAAATGTTATGCTGCAACAATGAGTACAGTTTTTAGGGGAAGTGAGCCTAAATTTCAACACAGAAAACATAAAAGCAGGCAATCTTTATAATATGTTTCTTGATTTCTTCCACCATTCCTATATTAGCTCAGTAGGGGGTAAAACGCCTGGGCAGAACTTCTTACTAGCACCTCCTTCAGGAAAATAACTTCACTGAGGCCTCATTCTATTGTTCCTCTGAGGCGGTTAGGAAAAAAAACTTATGTGGCATCCCACTGAGGGCCCTTTAGTTAATTGCATGACAGCAAGTCATCGCCGGGTGTCTGTCGGGGAAGAATTAAAATGGAAATTCCCGGTGTGAGATATTTCAACTCATACGGAACACCCAAGAGCAGAACTTTGGATTGTCAACAGGACAGATATATCTGTCCATGTGTCCGTATGTATGATATCGACCCGAATTGCAATTATTTATTCATTTGTCATCAGATAATGGTTATTTATAGACAATATTCCATTGTTGAGCACTACCATTGGTCACAGCTGCCGCTTTCAAGCAGCACCAATCTCCTGTCTTCTAGTGGCCGATACGTGGATTTATAATGGAGAAGCTCCGAGAAACCCGGAAGGGTGTGGGCAAATTCGTGAATTCCTGTTTCAGGTCAACTCGATGATTCATTTTGAAATTTACTAGAATTAATTGTTATTGACTATTCCGTTTCATGCGGCACTGTGTTTGCCTATCGAAGCCTAGTAATGCAGGAAAACTCACATAGCAGTGATTAGTGTTAATACAATTGCACACGCACACCGTCACGAAATTTGCCATCGATTGTGTCGGGAATGCGATAGGAGATCAATGGGTGTTTGAAGGCGTTTGTTATTACAAAATGGGCGATAAATTGTGCACGGAGATTGCAATCGTTGAGTGTGTCACAAAATTGTGATTCGAGGCCAATATTTCAATATTCAGTGTTGATCTACCAAGTAATTACTCATTGGGAGGTATACTGGCATCCTTCAGCTCAATATGGGGTCAATTAATGCTTTGCTGTACAAGATTTTGGAAATTGTAAATATTTTTGATATAAATAGTGTTAATTGGCACTCATCTAGAATTTTAGAATGTTTTTGAAGCTCTTTAAAACATGTTTTAAGCTTTTAGACATGGCATGTTTATCAGTTCTTCATTCAAGATGGATTCAGTTGAAATCTGGACGCACTGCTTTTTTTATACAGCAGTCCTAGTGGTCAGTTCTCAAATGTTTTGACAGTTCATTGTTTGATGAAAGCTTTCAGCTTTCAGTAGAAAATGTTGTGTTTTGCGAATGATTAAGATTGAACAATGTTGTGATAAATGGAAGCCGAAAAGAACTGAATTTTGGACACCCTCGTTGTAAATCCAACGTGATCAGGCTCCAATATTGCAAAATCATTGAAGTTGGCCAAATCTACCGAAATCTATCGCCCATAACGAGACCAGCAGAGAGGTGAAAAGACATTATGGTTGGCTATCGTGCATACAGTATCTGTACTGTGCACAGGTTAGTTGTAGAACTGTTATAAAAATGTATTTCATTATTGAACACAGCTTAGCAACGGTTGCTACGTTGCTAGAGTAGAGTGAACTCGTAATCTAATCTTATATTATCTAATCTATCAATTTCTTAAAAGTTTTATGATTCTGATTAGGAAAAGGCTTCGTGAATCCATCCGCCGGTTGATGCTTAGTACAAACGTGATCCAAGGTCACGTTGGCTTAATCCAGCGCTTCGCGAACGAAAGGGTATCGGATAAAATTATGCTTCATCCTTGGAAGCCTTGGTTCCTGGCAATGCAATGGTTGTCACACATGATTGGTACGGATTGATTCCCATCGAACTGCTCTAGCAGCTGTTGCCACCAAAGTGCCTCTTGACTCGTCCTTGACAACGCGATGTACTTCACACGTGGACAAAGCTACAGCTTCTTGCCCCATGAAAGAGCTCCTCCCATCTTGTTGAATACATATCCGGTTGTAGATTTCCGAGTACCTGCATCTCCTCCCCAATCCGCACCGTGTTTCCCGTCAGTTGTGGATTGCCTTTTTGCGAATATTTCATATTGAAATATAAGAAATAAATGAAATGTGGAATAATAAATGCACAACATTAAAATGTAATGCAAATGAACTGTAGATCGGAGACCAATTTTGGCTTTTTTTTTAGATAACCTGATTGAATTCCATCAGTTTTCAGGAAATTCATGATTAATATAGCGAATATATTTTTTTTAATTTTGTTTTTGTTGTTCTAAATTTACATAATTTTCGAGGCGCATAATTGTTCGGCTTTTATCGTGCCAATATTCACCATAAAATTAAATGCACATATGGTTTGGAGAATGATACGCTGTAAAAAAAGCTCAATTTGTTTCTGGATTTTTTGCCATCAAACTAAATTCCACACAACTCTAGAACTGATTCCTTCGATATTATTTACTGCTAAATGAATCAAAATAGCAAATAATCGAATAAAGCAGAACAAATAAAACCAACCACGATATCACAGTGAAATTGGACAGACGTGGCCATTTGGCTGTATGCTGGATCTCATGTCAGCCAATTGGTTTTATGTAGGTTCTCAAGTGGTCTTATAAAGGTTTTATTAACTTGTTTTTACAACCGTTTATAAAGTGGGCCACTTTGAACAAATTTTGGTTTTAAAGAAGCATAGAGGAGGTGTTGGTAGACACAACAGTTTTGAATGAAGTTTTATCAACAAAGCCAAGAGGAGTGCTATAGGGCTTATAACATCTATATAATAAAAATGAGTTAGGGTTTCCTTTGTTTCGATTTAACTCGCGAGCGGAAAGACCGATCGGCGTAAAATGTTGTAAGCAGAGATTTTTAGAGCCGGAGAATAATCTTATGATGGTTTGAGACCCCTCCTTTCACTGGAAAGGGGGGCTCTCATACGAATGAAACACAAATTTCTACACAACTCGAGAACTAATCAAGCAAAACAAACCAAATTTAGCATGTGTGAGTTTTTGAAAGCAAAGAAGGTTTTTATGTTAGTTTGAGACCCCTCCTCTCTCTATAAAGGGGGGCTCCCATACAAATGAAATACATATTACTGTATAACTCGAGAACTGATCAAGCAAAGAAACCCAAATTTAGCATGCGGAAGTTTTTGGAGGCAAGAAATGTTTTTATGGTAGTTTGAGACCCCTCCCCTCTCTATAAAGGGAGGCTCCCATACAAATGAAATACATATTTCTGTATAACTCAAGAACTGATCAAGTAAAGAAACCCAAATTTAGCATGCGGAAGTTTTTGGAGGCAAGAAATGTTTTTATGGTAGTTTGAGACCCCTCCCCTCTCTATAAAAGGAGGCTCCCAGACAAATGAAACACATATTTCTGTATAGCTCGAGAACTGATCAAGCAAAGAAACCCAAATTTAGCATGCGGAAGTTTTTGGAGGCAAGAAATGTTTTTATGGTAGTTTAAGACCCCTCCCCTCTCTATAAAGGGAGGCTCCCATACAAATGAAACACAATTTTCTGCATAACTCTAGAACTAATCAAGTTAATGGAACCAAATTTGGCAGGTAGAGGTTTTTGAAGGCAAGAAATGTTTCTAAAGTAACTCAAGACCCCTCCGCCCTCTGTAAAAGGAAGGCTCTCATACTAATGAAACACAAATATGTGCATAACTCGAGAACCAATCAAGCATATGGAACCAAATTTGGCATGTGGAGGTTTTTGGAGGAGAAAAATGTTTCCATGAAAATTTGAGACTCCTACGCCATCTGGAAGGGGGAGGGAGGGGGGGTTTACATACAAATGCAACACAAATTTCTGCATAACTCGAGAACTAATCAAGCAAATGGAACCACATTTGGCAGGTGGAGGTTTTCGAAGGCAAGAAATGTTTCTAAGTTGACTCGAGCCCCTCCCTGCTCTGAAAGGAGGGCTCATAGACAAATGAAACACAAATTTCGGAATAACTCGACAACTTATCAAGTTAATGGAACCCAATTTGGCATTTGGAGGTTTTCGAAGGCAAGAAATGTTTCTAAGGTGGTTTGAGACCCCTCCGCCTTCTGGAAGGGTAGACTCCCATAAAAATAAAACATAATTTTTAGCATAACTCGAGAGCCAATGAAGCAAATGAAACCAAATTTGGTATGTTGAGGTTTTTGGAGGCATGAAATGTTTCTATAGCAGTTCAATACCCCTCCCCATTTTGAAGGGGAGGGGGGCTCCCCCTACAAATAAAAAGCAAATTTCTGCATGACTCGAGAACTAATCAAGTAAATGAAACCACTTTTAGCATATGGAGGTTTTTGGAGGCTAGATTTCTATATACATAAAAATGAATTTCTGTCTGTCAGACCCTTATAGACACGGAAAGTTCTGAACCGACCAACGTGCAAATTTATATGAAGGGGTTTTTGGGGCTGGGGAAGGTTCTTATGATTGTTTGAGACCCCTTCTCTCTCTGGAAGGGGCGCTCTCATACAAATGAGACACAAATTTCATCATAACCCGAGACCTAATCAAGCAAATCGAATCAAATTTAGCATGTGGGGGGTTTTGAAGGCAAGAATGTTTCTATGGTAGTTCAAGACCCCTCCCTTTTGGGGGGGGGTCTTCAAACAAATGAAACTCACATTTTTATTATAATCGATGAGCCCAGTGTGATGGTTCGAGAACTAATTAAGCAAATGGAATCAAATTTGGCATGTGGAGGGTTTTGAAGTCAATGATTGTATGGTTGTTTGAGAAACCACCTCCCTCGGGAAGGGAGGGCTCCCATGCAAATGAAACACAAATTCCAACCAAAAATGAGAATTATCCAGGTTACTTAAAACACAAACCGTGTATTTCTCGGGTAAGAAGCATGTTTTGATAGAAGTTTGAACCCCTGCTTATTCAAGAAGAAAAAAACTCATTTCGAAAAAAAAAACCATAAACGTGACAGTTATATTAAATTTTCCTTCATTTAGTTGCAAGCGTAGCAGCGCACGCACCAGGTTCAGCTAGTTTCTTATAAAACAATATCTTTTATTGAAATTTTATCTTTGATATTTGGAATAATCTATTCTGTTTTCAGCTTTTATAGGACAAGAAGGATATTAATACATATCTAATTTTATTTATTTTTCAGTTACAATCCATTGGTAGTATCATTCAAGTTTGAAATTTGAATAAATTGGCATGTTTTTCTATAATGATATCCTAATATTTTGTGTACAAAATATACTAAATATTATGTTAATATAACGGGGAAAAGGGAGGGACCATCAGGGTACCCAAGTAAAACGATTTGGATAGGGAGCATGGGACTGCCTCCTCCCTATTGTTACCATTTTGCGGAACGAAGGAGGGCTCTTCGACCCCATCTATTGGGTTTATTCTGTCAATCGAGGGCTCGATTCTAGTGGTGTCAGTGTGAACTTGCTTTTGGAAGGAGATTCTTTTCCGTATATTCGCAGGTTTCACGTAAGTGTCTCTGCTTACGGGCCCGCACAAACGTTTTTGGCCCTTCATACAGGAGCTTGATGATCACAGACAACTATAGAATCCTGATCAAATCGTTTTTCAGATTATACCACTGCTCTGGGAAGTTACCTTGCTACAATAGATGGTAGTATTACATCATCATCATCATCATCAAAGCCAAGAGGAGTGCTATATGGCTGGAATAAAACTTAAATTGTTACTTGGGATGTGTTCCTGCGGTATGAAGTCTACCACTACCGGAACAATCAATGCGGAAATCTATCGGTCTGAGTGTCGGTTGCTACCTTTATTTAAGAAGCATAGTATCCTTCCACTGTTTGGGCCGGACTTAGCGTCAGTGCATTATGCCAAAACAACTCTCAATTGGCTCACGGAAAAGGGTATAGATTTCGTTGAGAAAGACATCAAACCGGCAAGTTGCCCTCTGCTTCGGCACATCGAACACTTTTGGGCGATTATGAAGAGAGTCTTCAAAAAGACTGGTAAAGCAGCTGAGAATATGCAGGAGTACAAAAAATAATTGAGCCAAGGCGTCAAAAATATGATGAAACACTTGTCCGGAACTTGATGAAAAGTTTTCGACCAAAACTTCGAGAATTCGTGAAAGAATAATATTAATTTCATTCGGTCTTCACGATGTTCAAGTTTAATCGCGTACAATAAAGAATCATTCGTTCTTCGTATCGGCGTAAATGATACTTTTGTGCCGCTAGCCGAGAGCCCAAATCAGATTGACAACTTCGATTTTCGACGATGCAACTTTGTGGATCTCAATGCTGCTGTTTCTGTCGTTGATTGGGATATGATGTTCCGTGACAAGGACACAGACGATGCGGTATGTATCTTTTATGACACTCTGTACAGAATCTTGGACGAACACGTGCCACGTAAGCGATGTAGACGACAGCCTTTCAAGCATCCTTGGTGGACTCCTGAGCTGCAGCACCTTCGTAACGTTGTTCGTAAGTCCCGCAAGCGTTATTTTCGAGCGCGAACAGATGAAAATCGTAACAATCTTCATTCTGTTGAATCCAATTACAACTAATGCCAAATTGCGTCATTTCATAATTACATCACCCGCATGGAGACGACTGCGAAGCAAGATAATTCCTCTTTCTGGACATTTATTCGTAACCGCAAACGCTCAAATCGATTTCCAACTGAGATGATTTTCAAAGATTCGACTGCTGATTCTCCTGATGGATTAGCCAATCTAGTTACCGATTTCTTTGAAAACGTACACAGTACTAATTCGCCAGCATTTTCACCTGAAAGCCTCAGGAACCGCCCATAATTCGACCTGAATCTGCCGCTCTTCGAAATAACACAGCATGATGTCACGTCTGCCTTGAATAAGCTAGACGTTTAAAGGACCTGGGACCGACCACCTTCCGCCGTTGTTCCTTAAAGAATGTGCTGAGTCTCTGCAAAGGCCTTCGACAATCATTTTCAACAGCTCATTTCTCCACTGTACCTTCCCGAAACTGTGGAAGATAGCTTCGATCTGCCCGATATTCAAAGCAGGATCTAGTCATGCAGTTGAGAATTATCGTGGCGTTTCCATTTTGTGCTGCCTGGCTAAAGTGTTCGAAGGAATAGTTCATGATGTCCTGTACGCTGCTTCTCAACCATTTTTATCTGAGTTTCAACACGAATTTGTTAAGAAGCGTTCAACAACAACGAATCTCATGACGTTCACCAATTTTGTATCAACGGAAATTGAGAACAAGCGTCAAATATATGCCAATAACTTCGACTTTTACAAAGCGTTCGACAAAGTGCCTCACGATCTTGCTGTTGCGAAGCTTAGATACTAGGGATTACAGAGTGGTTGCGCTCTCATCTGTCTGACCGTAATGCGTTTGTCAACATCAACGGATCACACTCTCGCGTCTTTTCCATCACATCTGGTGTGCCACAAGGCAGCGTTCTGGGCCCACTCATCTTCATATTGTTCATAAACGATCTATGCTTTCGGCTGAAATCAGGAAAATTGCTCTACGCTGACGATCTAAAAATTTATCGCATTGTAACCTCTCACCTCGACTGCTGCGCGCTGCAGGCCGATATAGATGAACTACAACGATGGTGCCTTGAGAATGGGATGGAATTGAACATCAACAAGTGTAAGTCCATTGCATTCCCTCGTCGGCAGTCTCGAATTGAATTCGAATATTCGGTTGGACCAGTATTCTTGGAACGCGTTGAATCCGGACCTGCCCGATTACACATGCCGCTGTAAACTCATCGCTCTGGAAAAGCTTGATTCCAGGCGGATTAACTTGCAAAGGCTCTTCGTGTTTGACCTGATAAAAGGAAATCTCGACTGTCCCTCGTTGTTATTCAATGTATCGTTTAATGCACCTTCTCGACAATTGCGTGAGCGTGAATTATTGTTTATCAGACGCCATAGAACCACATATGGATTTAACAATCCATTAGACAGATGCTTCCGTTCGTTCAATAGTGCTTGTGTTGTGTTTGATTTTAATGTGTCTAAGGCTGTTTTTAAGAGTAGGATTAAGGTTTTAGAGTAAGTTACAGTCTATGGAATTGTTTTTAAACATTCGAGGCGGTGAAATAAATAAGAAAAATAAGAAATCATCCATTTGTTCGAATAAAACATCATTTTTAATATGATTTTAAAGAAAAATATTTTGCTAACTTACTTTCGATACAGCTCTTGTCCGGCAATCCTCCCAACAGCAAAGATGCCAACCATCCCAAGTAACAAATTCAATTTGAAGGTACACTTGAAGAAGTTTTCAAGACTCATTTGAGAAAACCACGCATAAAACTAGATATTCTACATAACATCGATAAAACAGCCATAAAACCCTAAAAGTTCCAAAAAGCCCATACTACAGGAGGTTCTCAAGACTATTTCTCAAGGTTCGCTTAGAACTCGATAGTTTTATCGGTACATACTTATAATGACATTGAGGACATGCTTAAAACTATGATAAAAATACCACAAGTTTTGATAGTTTTATAATTTTCCTCTTTAAGAACACTTCCAGTCCGTCACAGATATGTTTCGAAGTTTCCATTTTTGGATTCGTTCTGCTGAATGGGGACTTTTTTTGTTTATATTTGAGTGGACAATATTAAAGAAAAAAAAAACATCGATGTACACATGTTGTTTCTTTTCCATAGTGGATAGGTATGTAAATTAATTGTAAAATTGACCATAAATGCATGAGTTTTTTGCCTGCAATTGACAATTTTTTCATGCGACGTTCAGTTTATTGGTGTTTTATAACATAAAAGCTCGAAAATTTTAATGCGCCACGGAATTATAGCTAGAACATTGATTTATTTAAAAAAAAAAAACACCTTAAAATTCAACAATTAGGTAACATGGCTGATAAATTGCTAGATCTTGAATAAATTGTCAACAATCCATTTTAATTTTCAAAATCTATTTTAAACAGCATAAATTGTTCGTAGCATTGGACACACGAGTTTTTTTTCTTTCATACATATGTAAATGGCTACCATTCCGAATAAGTTTGACGTTTTGTGTGCGTGAAGAGGAAAGTAAACACAACGGGTAAAATTAAAGTTTTTTCTACCACTTTTTCCGTTTTATTTCGCGCTTCTAGAAGAAGGGTTATATGTAGTAAAAACTTTAGTTATTTAATTACAGAAATAGCATAGTGCAGTGAAAATTCGTGTTTTTTAATTACGTTTTTTGGACGCATCAAAATGTTGTGTTACTACCATCTCTATACAAAATAGTCAAAAGGTCGAAAGTAACATTTGTAAACTATGACCTCTAGCGTATTTTCCTGGGATCTGCTTGCTCCCACACGCAAAATAGCACCAGAAACAGATACAGGGAGTTATTACCTTCCCGTCGGTAGTGGATATAGGTGTTAGCAACCTGGCATTTCTAGGAAATTTGCGTTTTAAATCTTTGTTTACAATTGTTACTTTCGACCTTTTGACGAATTTGTCTAGATCTATTGTAGCGTAGCAAGGTTCGCAGCAAGCCGTGCTTTGAAACTGACGTGTTTTGTTTTTGCTGCGTCGTTTTCGCGAAAAAAATCAAACAATAATTCGTAATTTAACTTGAACTAACAGTGAAATCATAAAATATCTGCGTGCATTGTGTAAACCATCGCGAATACAATCGATTGCCTATCAAAAAATGTGTGAGTGTCGGTAGTATTTCCCCGTTTTTTGTTTTGTTTTTGTACTTCGCCCCCGCACCTGGAAGAAGAGTTACATCAGCTTAGTTTTGGTTATTAGTGGTAATATTGTGACACTCGGGCATAAATTATTAGGTTTTTTTCGCGAAAAAATCAAACAGTAATTCGTAATTTAACTTGAACTAACAGTGAAATCATAAAATGTGTTACAGTGCCCTTATCCAAATGATATCGGTAATGTTTACATGCGGAGCTTATTGTATGTGAAAGTAACCTCGGAATGGGCGTGACTCTCCAGACATTCTGAAATGGGTTGCTGGATCTGCAGTAGAGCTATCACTTTCTAGCTCCCGGATTAAAGCTGCTTCCAATGGTCACTTGAATGATTGTTGTAAACAGATTTCTTCCATAATACCATTGCCGGCCGATGGGTGTTGGGTTGGACACACACACACACACACACACACACACACACACACACGCACACACACACACACACACACACACACACACACACACACACACACACACACACACACAAAAAAACTATAAGGGACAGCCCAATGGGGTTGTACGCAAAGTTGACGTAGGACTACGCAGCAATCGAATTCCCATACACGTCAGGGCCTTGCGCTAATTGATTTAAGTCAGTCCTGAAAAGGGCCAAGAAAATTCTATTGTACACTCTTTAGAAAGCATTTGGTGGCTCTTAATTATGATACGGCCCCGGTTGTATTTTCTACGATGGTTGAGAGGGGTCGGATGCTAGTGCACGAAAGAAGGCGGTACCAACGAAGGCAATGTGATACAAATTGCACCAAAGGGGACGAAATTCAGTATGCACCAAATAATTAATTACTGCACGCTAGACTGATAATTTTCTTAACAGAAATATGCCTGTACTTGCCATCACCAGCAACTAATCCGCTATGCACAGATAGGAACTAAAAGGAACTCTGCTAAATGGTCGGTCGGACGTGTTGCAGTTCGGCTCGAATTATCCGTTCTAGAATTTCGTTTGTTGGTTGTTCAATGCTCTTTGCCATTTACTCCGGGACGCGGCGTTTAAATCAATGCCATGTTCAGCCGGGGCGCGGTGAATGAGATTAATTTCAAACAGCACAAGAGAAAATTTTAACCAAATAAACTCTTTAATTGGAAAATTGATTTGGTCGTCCTGAAAAGGACGGATTTAGTTGATGGGGGAGAAACATGGTTCGCGATTGAGCTTGGGCTTTCTTCTTGGTATTCTTGGTTCAGCTACTCGTCGTTGCGGTTGGCCATCTTCAGGTGACGTGGGATAGTTGATTTTTGTCCCGTTGTCACGGGCGGCTTTTTCCCGCCAAATCGTAGGCTTCAGCAGCCATGTTTCTTGCAGCGAGGTTGACGGGAGCATCGGCAACAACAGCCAACTGCACCAACGCCTCTCCGAGCAACGACTGCTCACCAGTACACCCACCATGGTGCTTGCTGCCGCCAACTGCGATCCTACAGCCACCAGCCACTGCGCAGCTCCACGACTGTCGTAAGACTGAATCAAAATGTACTGCTATGAGCTATGAGGTAAAGGAGTCGGATGCTAGTGCACGAAAGAAGGCGGTACCAACGAAGGCAATGTGATACAAATTGCACCAAAGGGGACGAAATTCAGTTATTGCGCCACAATAATTAGTTTTAATTACTGCACGCTAGACGGATGATTTTCTTAACAGAAATATGCCTTAATTACTTGCTATCACCAGCAACTATGCACCACTAGGAACTACAACGAACTCAACCACATGGTCGGCCTGAAGTGTCGCAGTTCGGTTCGAATAATCCGTTCTAGAATTTCGTTCGTTGGTTGTTCAACGTTCTTTGTCATTTACTCCGGGACGCGGCGTTTAATTAATGCTATTTTCAGCCGGGGCGCGGTGATTGAAATTAATTTGAAACAGCACAAGAGAAAATTTTAACAAAATAAACTCTTTAATTGGAAAATTGATTTGGTCGTCCTGAAAAGGACGGATTTAGTTGATGGGGGAGAAACATGGTTCGCGATTGAGCTTGGGCTTTCTTCTTGGTATTCTTGGTTCAGCTACTCGTCGTTGCGGTTGGCCATCTTCAGCTGACGTGGGATAGTTGATTCTTGTCTTGTTGTCACGGGCGGCTTTTTCCCGCCAAGTCGTAAGCTTCAGCAGCCATGTTTCTTGCAGCGAGGTTGACGGGAGCATCGGCAACAATAGCCAACTGCACCTACGCCTCTCTGGGCAACGACTGCTCGCCAGTGCTGCTGCCGGCACGATCCTACTCTGCACAGCTCCACGACCACCAAAAAACTAATTCAAAATGCGAAGGTGTACCCGTTATATAACATTCATGGCTGCCTAGGAGACGTTCGTTACTTAAATATGAAATCTGTGCTAGAAAAGTACTGTGTATTTGGTAAATTTACTCTGAAAAAATCGACATTATAAGACATTACCTTAAATTTGCGTTAATTTCAATAGTTGAATGTTATAAATCAATAGATTTAAATATTGGAATCGAAGCGTAGAAAATGTCCCGATCGATTGGTGAAAACATTTTGTAAATCGATCGTGAAATGACTTAGTTATTAACGTTCAAAACCTATATATTTTTCGTGACGCTCCAAATTTTCGTAATTCGAACGTGTACCCCAGTATTGAAAACACAGACGTAGTCCTACGTCAAGGGTGGGGATTTTTTATAAGATCTGGACTGCTAGGGGGCCACAAATCCTTCGGCCAAAACTTCATGTTATCGTTCAACCATTGTTGGTTTCGATTGGACGTGTGACACGGCGCTCCATCCTGCTGTAGGACAACGTTTTGGTCCTCGGAGAAGTTGGCCTTCACCCAGGGAAGCACTTGGTCCTTTAATATACCGATATACACTTCGGTATTGATTTTAACTCCAGCATCAATGAAAACAGGTGGCATTTTCAAACCGTTGGACGCCACCAAGCCAAACATCATGACACCAGCCGAAAGTTTGGTTTTTCCGGAACGTTCTCCATTTTCTGCGGTGAAATGAACCGGTTCGTGCGGCTCTTGGCCACAGCATCGATGCTGAAAAGCTTTTCGTCGGAGAACAGGATTATCATTTTTTCCTTCTTCAACAAGGAAAGCAATCTCTTGGAACGAGTCACTCGTAGTTCCTTGACCCGGTCCGTAATCAAGTGGCGTTTCACTCTGGCTCTGGAAGATGCATACAGGTCTTCTTTGATGATTCTCCGCATGGATTTCTCCGAAATATTGGCTTCCTTTGCAAGTTTTCTTATGGAACGCACCGGGTTGCGAGCAATTTTTGCACGGACCGATTTGACCACGTTCGGCGTGCGTGCAAAGCGCGGACGTCCGCTTCCCGGCTTCCGCTGCTTAGGACCATCCTGCAGGGGCTTTTTTATGCGGTAAACTGTTGCCAAATGGCACCATACCACCTTGGTAATCTCTTTCGGCTTCTTCTGGGCGAGCAACAAACTGGTGATCACTTCTTTCGCGAACATTTTGACGAATTTGCAATAAAACAAATAGAATGTTTGGATGCAGCACTTGAAAGTAAACATAAACAAATACACTTTTGACAGAAATTAGTCACTAGCTGCATGAATTAACCCAATACTCAACTTTGAACATCTTCGCATTATTTTCTACCGCACTCTGTTCAATACCTGATGACCTGGAAGACCTACATCATGCAAAAGACAGTACATCCCAAATTTCGATAACCTGAAACCAATTTATATGCAATACACTTACGTTTTTTTACACGGGGGAAAGGCACCGTGTAAAAAAACCGCGTTAATTCCGGAAACCGTGTAAAAAAAAGCCGAAATCCGTGTAAAAAACATACACATACACACATACATACATATACACATACATACATACATACTTATTAAAAAAAACATTACTACATGCACACAAACACCCTTGCACATTCACACATACACTCACATAAACACTCACTCACACGTTCATCCATACGCACCTACACATTAACACATACACGGTTTAAAAACACACGCACACACATACATACACACATACGACCATGCATACACACAGCCCTTATTCACACATACCCAAATGAATACTTATCCCCACACAGAACTAGTAGGACAATTTGAAAATGCTCAATTTTGCATGCTTACTAGCGCCATTTTATCAGAATCACGAGATAGAACAAGTTGAACATGTTTAAATTTTCATGCTAACTAGCGCCACGTAGCGGTGGAATTCCGAACAGAACGGTCCATCTGTTGAATGTCCTTGACCTTCTGAACAACTTTGCCGACGACTAGAACTTTCCATCTTATCAGAATCTCGAAATAGAACAAGTTGAAAATGCTCAAATTTGCATGTTCACTAGCGGTAAAATTTGATCTTCTGAACAACTTTGCTCAAGACCCCACCTTTGCAAATATTAAGGGTCTCGAGATATACCATCATGAATGTACCTGTACTATCCCCACTTATCCCCACACATATTCACTCCGGTCCTATTTTGTGCTCTGGCCCTGGGCCCCTAGCGTGCCTCTTGGACCTTGTTAGGCTATCCATTCCACTGTTCACAAATTTTTCTAAGTGTTTTTCATTGCAAAAGACTTAGCATTTTATCGCAGTTTTTTTACTCGGATTTCGGAATAAGCACGGTTTTTTTTACACAGATTCATGAGCATGAGCATGATTGACCGCCCACGGATGCAATTCCGTTATTGCCAGATCAGCAGTATTTGCACAAAGAACCAACAGATGATGTTTGGGACAAACATACATCGTCAATGTGTAAAAACTGGTGACCCATTATAAAGCAATACCGGCGCCGGCCGTGCCCGAATGCTGGTCAAGTAGGGAATAGGAAGGAACGTGTTGACGTGTTACTCGCTTTGGAGGAAGCCGAGAAATCCTCTGCACTTCCACGAGAAATCACTGGGATGTTGGATAGTTTGGGAAAGGTTAGCAGCAGGGTTCGTTTTGGTTAACGATACGCTGAAAGTACATACCTACACTATCCGCCAAAAGCAATAGACCGCTCCAATGTGACTGAAAATAGACAAGCATAACGAAAAACAAAACAAAACAAAATAGACAAAATAAAACAGGATATTAGATATTGTCTTCAAAATATGGTAGAGATAAATTATTTGTTGCTTTGCAAACCAGCTCTCCTCGATGTCCTAGATGGCCAAGTCCTGCTGGACCCGCAGCTGCTGCCGTCGGCACTCGTCCACATCAACTCGACCGTCACCGACGTGTCGGAAACCTTCCGTTAGTAACATGATATCTATTTCTAATACACTCTTCTTGCACCGATTAATTTACAAACTAAGCCTGCTCACCGAATCAAAATTCACTTTGGCACAGTTGTGGTATTTTCCTCTAAAATCTAGTTCTAGATATTGGCACTTGGTTGCAGGAAACAGACTCAATAAGAAAAATAAACTCACTTATGACCTCTAACTTAACACGGTTGCTAAACAATACACACTATCTTCCCCCACAATACCCGCGAACGACGACACTTACGACCTGAGCTCGCTTGAGGAAAAATCACCAACACACAGCAGCGCAATTGATTGTATCAACAATGCGTATTGAGAATTCCTGATTCGCGAAAAATACTTGGACGGGTAAGCAAGTAAATTACATCGGGAGGATATTTTTGAAGAAAATAAACTTTGTTTTTTTTAATAAAACTCTCCTGCATGTAGAAAATCATTCTCTGAAGTAGAACACCTTTCTAAATTAAACTAATAACTGGCACACGCTGTTAACAACACTCACAAGCTTTAGCTAATAACCAAAAAACCTTGCCTTATATTATCTACTGAACCATTCTAATAATTATTAGCACTCAATAAGCACTCAGCTGATGACACTCACGAAAAACGAAACCTAATACCGTTACATGATAACGGGATGCCGGATCGGAACGCCTTCACTGCTTACGATTCTTCGCAAATGAGATCATTCTGCTTCGAAATGCTTATCGTCCAACGCACTAGAAAAAGACACTGCCAGCCAAATACTTCACTTAATCTTCAAGAATCTTCTTATGATATTTTCACTGCCCATTTATCTTCTCATAATATTTTCACTACCCGTATACTTTTATTATTTTTTTTTTGTGCCTTCGCAATTTCAACCCATCCAATTTTTGATGGTTTTCATAAGATCAATATTTACCACATTAACGTGCGGAATTATCGCGGTTAACGTACCGTGTCGATAAATAACTACTATTTTGAATGCAATTTCATCACTTTACGCACTAATGCAATTTTTTCACATACGTATTACCCGACTCGCGACGCGAAAACTTAACTCGCCGACTCGGTTCGAGATTATAAAAATTATAAAAGATTATAAAAATATCGGACAAGCAAACGAGAATTTTAAAATAAAATATCCACGCAGCACTGTAAACATCAGGAAAATTCAATGGAGCACCTCTCTTGTCTCTTGTCGGGCGTAGTCGCATAGCACTAAGTCGAGGCGTCCACTGATGTGGCGGAAGTGTGGCATCACACAACATGCCAAAATATCGAGTCAAAGTCTTGTGGCGTGAGGCGAACGTCGACAAGATATTTTCGCATGCCAGCAGATGTTACACCTCCGCCACATCAGTGGGCGCCTGGCCCAGCGTTGCCCACGGTTTTTTTTTTTACACAGATTCCGGAATTAACGCGGTTTTTTGTTACACGGACTGCAATACATACATACACGGAATGCGACTGCATACATTCTTTCTCGTATACATCTTTATTAATAGTGCCGGTAGAGACGAAACTTTTAAATTTTCGACCACAACTACATGCCTAATCAAATACTTCTTCGGGAATTTGGATACCTTCTTTGTCCGGAAATGCTCGTCAACGGCGTTCCTTTGCATTGCGGTATAAAAAGCCAGACCCGGAAGTTGTTTAAAGTCATCGAATACGTATGTTTCGTCGTCCATTATGATATAAGAAAATGTTTGCAAAAAATGGTATAAAGCTCCTTAGCATGACTTTTTGCAGTGAAATTTTGCTTGTCATCACGGTTAGGCACCTTTTTCATTTTGTACGCCTTCAGTCCTTGCCTCTGTTTCACTTTATGTACGTATGATTTGGGCTTCCCAACTTTGCGAGCCACATTTTGCACAGAAAGATTGGGATTTTTCTCAATAATTTCTACCACCTTCTGGGCTGCAAAATGGTGAGTAGACAACTGGGATGGAGCGTGCGTCCCCGCAACATAGCACTGGTCCTCACAAGTTCCTACCTCATGCTTCCACGGGTCAAGAGATGACAAAGACCGCCAGCTAAGGGATGCGTACTTAGCTGGTAGTGCAGCCTGGGCACTGTTGTCCTTCTGACTTCAGCTAGATTGAGGAGGTGCAGCTCATACAACGTCTGTCCTGGCATCCAACGGCTGAGTAAGAAACGCTATATCGCGCCATCTATACCTTATGAAGCAGTCCCACCAACGCGATGTAGGAAGGTAGCATGCTGAAATCTTATCCTACCACATAAAATGGAAGTATTCTACATACGGTGTATAATTTCAGATCATCTATGGAATTCCCAAGTGTTGTTTAATAATTTTTTTTTTTTGTTTCCTTCGTGGCAATGATAATGCAAGAGCGTCTACAATTGCAGCTGGACATCAGTCTACAGACATGCAGACAGTACAAATATAATTGTTACTATCATTTTATATTATAACATCCCTTCACAATATTTTTAAAGCTATTTTCAGGTTCGCATCTATGCATCGTCGTAAGTTTTAGCCCACCTAACCCACGATATGTATTTGAAAAGATAGGATGGTTTTAAATGTTTTTTTTAGAAAGGATCATACGACAAGTTCTACTAAATAAAATTTCCAAAAAAAGTTTAATAATTCAAAAACTAAAATTGTTGATGATCTCTCATTTTCTATTGCACAGATATAAAGAATTATTTATGGGCCCAGTATAGAAAGCAAGAGTTATCGGAGAATTCAAATTTCATTTTTCTTTTCTTTCTCTGATTTTTTTTTTGTGTGGATTTATTAAGCTTCCGTTTTTGGGCAGTAATCATAATCATATGAAATTTATTCCGGCTAATTGTTTGCTTAAATTTTCTTTGCTATTCTGCTTGGCTGCCCGGTGATCAACTTTCTTTCATTATATCACTTTGGAAATTTTTGCCATTTCAGAGTTTCAATCATCTAACATCACAGCAGAAGAGACAAATAGTTGCATTTAACTTTTATGTGTATACTATTACAACATCGTATTATTTTCATCATATCATCATTATATTTATAAGTATAATCATATTAAAAATATTTACTAAAAGATTAATAATAATAATAATTAAATTTCATTTGCTTCAAGGTTACAAGAAAATAGATTCCAGATAGTACAGATATTTTATTTCAATGTATCTAAAGGTGTTTTTCTATGAATTTAAATCATTGAATTTTATTAAAATTAATAAATGCTGATTATGTATGATATGTCATGAATACATACATAATTTAATGGTTTATGTTTTATTTAATTGCAATAAGACCTTCACATTCCAGAGTTATATTCATCTGCCACTGATTGAGCTGTAAAGATGCACCAAGCTGCATATGATTATCATATGCCTATGATTACTATTTTAACTATTTCATCATATTATTTTATTTATAACCATATTTAAATTACAGGATGACGAATTCCAACCATGGCATATTTTAATTAAATATAATAGTATATTTCATTGCTCTATTACATACTGCATATATAGCATATTATGACATAGGTATTATGAACATTATCTATATAATAAAAATGAGTTGGGGTTTCCTTTGTCACGATTTAACTCGCGAGCGAAAGGACCGATCGGCGTGAAATTTTGTGTGCAGAGATTTTTAGGGCCGGAGAATAATCTTATGATGGTTTGAGACCCCTCCCTTCACTGAAAAGGGGGGCTCCCATACAAATGAAACACAAATTTCTACACAACTCGAGAACTAATCAAGCAAAAGAAACCAAATTTAGCATGTGTGAGTTTTTGAAAGCAAAGAAGGTTTTTATGGTAGCTTGAGACCCCTCCCCTATCTAGAAAGGGAGGCTCCCATACAAATGAAACACATATTTCTGTATAACTCGAGAACTGATCAAGCAAAGAAACCCAAATTTAGCATGTGGAAGTTTTTGGAGGCAAGAAATGTTTTTATGGTAGTTTGAGACCCCTCCCCTCTCTATAAAGGGAGGCTCCCATACAAATGAAATACATATTTCTGTATAACTCGAGAACTGATCAAGCAAAGAAACCCAAATTTAGCATGCGGAAGTTTTTGGAGGCAAGAAATGTTTTTATGGTAGTTTGAGACCCCTCCCCTCTCTATAAAGGGAGGCTCTCATACAAATGAAACACATATTTCTGTATAGCTCGAGAACTGATCAAGCAAAGAAACCCAAATTTAGCATGCGGAAGTTTTTGAAGGCAAAAAATGTTTTTATGGTAGTTTGAGACCCCTCCTCTCTCTATAAAGGGAGGCACCCATACAAATGAAACACATATTTCTGTATAACTCGAGAACTGATCAAGCAAAAATACCCAAATTTAGCATGCGGAAGTTTTTGGAGGCAAGAAATGTTTTTATGGTAGTTTGAAACCCCTCCCCTCTCTATAAAGGGAGGCTCCCATACAAATGAAACACAAGTTTCTGCATAACTCTAGAACTAATCAAGTTAATGGAACCAAATTTGGCAGGTAGAGGTTTTTGAAGGCAAGAAATGTTTCTAAAGTAACTCAAGACCCCTCCGCCCTCTGTAAGAGGGGGGCTCTCATGCTAATGAAACACAAATTTGTGCATAACTCGAGAACCATATGGCATATGGAACCAAATTTGGCATGTGGAGGTTTTTGGAGGAGAGAAATGTTTCCATGGAAGTTTGAGACTCCTACGCCATCTGGAAGGGGGAGGGAGGGGGGGTTTACATACAAATGCAACACAAATTTCTGCATAACTCGAGAACTAATCAAGCAAATGGAACCACATTTGGCAGGTGGAGGTTTTGGAAGGCAAGAAATGTTTCTAAGTTGACTCGAGCCCCTCCCTTCTCTGAAAGGAGGGCTCATATACAAATGAAACACAAATTTCGGAATAACTCGAGAACTTATCAAGTTAATGGAACCCAATTTGGCATTTGGAGGTTTCGAAGGCAAGAAATGTTTCTAAGGTGGTTTGAGACCCCTCCGCCTTCTGGAAGGGTAGACTCCCATAAAAATAAAACATAATTTTTAGCATAACTCGAGAGCCAATGAAGCAAATGAAACCAAATTTGGCATGTTGAGGTTTTTGGAGGCAAGAAATGTTTCTATAGCAGTTCAAAACCCCCTACAAATAAAAAGCAAATTTCTGCATGACTCGAGAACTAATCAAGTAAATGAAACCACTTTTAGCATATGGAGGTTTTTGGAGGCTAGATTTCTATATACATAAAAATGAATTTCTGTCTGTCAGACCCTTACAGACAAGGAAAGTTCTGAACCGACCAACGTGAAAATTTATATGAAGGGGTTTTTGGGGCTGGGGAAGGTTCTTATGATTGTTTGAGACCCCTTCTCTCTCAGGAAGGGGCGCTCTCATACAAATGAGACACAAATTTCATCATAACCCGAGACCTAATCAAGCAAATCGAATCAAATTTAGCATGTGGGGGGTTTTGAAGGCAAGAATGTTTCTATGGTAGTTCAAGACCCCTCCCTTTCTGAGGGGGGGGGGGGCTTCAAACAAATGAAACTCACATTTTTATTATAATCGATGAGCCCAGTGTGATGGTTCGAGAACTAATTAAGCAAATGGAACCAAATTTGGCATGTGGAGGGTTTTGAAGTCAATGATTGTATGGTGGTTTGAGAAACCACCCCCCTCTGGAAGGGAGGGCTCCCATACAAATGAAACACAAATTTCAACCAAAAATGAGAATTATCCAGGTTACTTAAACACAAACCGTGTATTTCTCGGGTAAGAAGCATGTTTTGATAGAAGTTTGAACCCCTGCTTATTCAAGAAAAAAAACTCATTTCGAAAAAAAAAACCATAAACATGACAGTTATATTAAATTTTCCTTCATTTAGTTGCAAGCGTAGCAGCGCACGCACCGGGTTCAGCTAGTATATAAAAAATACTGGGTTGGGAGGGAGCATCAGGGTATCATTCAAGCTGAACCTGGACGATGGTTTGATTGACTGCCTGAGTCTAGGAGGGAACGAGCACTATCATTTTCTTTATCCTACCGATTCGATTGTGATGCTGCAAATTCTACTCCAACAGTTTCAGTGAGAGTGACGCGCCCTTCTTAACAAGCCATCCTGTAGAAAGCTTAATAAGTATTGCGAATTGGGTTATTCGAATTGTTGGATCGTATCGTTGGAAGGAGATTCTTAATTTCCCGTGGATTTCGCGTGAGTGTCTCTGCTTACGGGTCCACCCCTCCGTTTTTGGCCCTTCTTGTCCATTTCTCGTTACTGAATGTAAACATGTTGTACCACGAAATAAAGTGGAGAGTTTCAGCTGTCATATAAGTGAAACGTCTCAGCGATCCGTGAAATAATTCAAAATCTACACTGCAAGAAATGTGTCCGAAATTTAACGTGGAGAGGTTTTAACTGTGCAATATTGTGTTTCATGTTGAGAGCAGGAGAATGTTGAGAGCAGGCCCGTTAAAAAGGTGGGGCATAAACTTAGACCAGTTATAAAAAAATATTAACTTCTCACTTTCGATGGTAGCAAATTGGTTTACGTTTCGTGATACTTTTGTAAGCCTTATCGAATCTAACCTTCAACTGAAGCCAGTTGACAAGTTTTCGTACCTTGTTTGCTATCTATCCAAGGAATCAGAGCGAGTGATTTTGTTTATTAAGATAACCTTGTCTATTTATTCAGTAGCGTGGAGACTACTTGAGTTTGATAACAAGAATCATGCTGTGAGTACATTCATTGATTCCCTGCTTTCCACTGTACAAATACGCGAGGACTTCTTCAAATACTTGGTGGGTGCTTCTTATCAAATTCTAGCGCAATTTTAAATATGATCCAGAAGATAGATGTTTAGACCAAAGGGTGCACACTAAGATTTTTTTACAGAAATCTGTAAAAGTTTACCGAATTCTCAACAGCTGAACGTTCGGTAATCCAATTTAACGGATTTCGGTAAAATTTTACCGAAATCCGGTAATTTTTTTGCAAATAATTGTAAAATTTCACCGAAATCCATTAAATCGGATCACCGAACGTTCAGCTGTTGAGAAATCGGTAAACTTTTACAGATTTCTGTAAAAAAATTAATTGTGTGGTGTGTACTTCTCGCACAAACGTTTTGCGCCCGCTGGGATGGTGCAACGCTTAATCAACAGCATCACAAATCTTCTGATGTTCCAATGTATGACATAGTGATTGAGTTTCTGTGCGTATATTATTCTATCTTGCCGTCTATTTCGTCATTGGAACCAACGCCACTTTGACGATTGAAAATAGTGAAAACAAATTCGTTTTGCACAATTTGTTTCTCGTCAAGCCAGTCCAGTTGCTGTCGGTATATGGTCTAAACATCACACAATGTTGCACCAAAAATCCACACTTCGCTCTTTGAAAATAGTTCGAATTCCAAATTCCCATCTAACCAAACCAATCCACTCGAAATACTACAGGTGCTTAGATTAGGTCCGCCTTCGTTGCAGCGACCAAGCATTGTTATTCCGCCAGCTTGTACCCCACCAACAACCCATATGTCGACTATTTTACTCCGCAGTGTTTGACGTATTCTCTTGACTGTTTTGCTGTAAATTGCCATATTGAAGATCTCGGATAGCTACGGTTATGGGCTCGCGTTTTTCTGGATCGTCGCGTCGCTGCAGAATTTAATGACGGCGTAACTATATAGCATAAAGTGAAGCTACGTGAAATCAAATCACATTAGATGATCGGTAGTGTAGGGAATGATACTGTCGTTTCATTCTACGGAATTGTATCACATAGTTCAAATTTCGTGGCTTATATCTCGTCCCACTTACTACTCACTCCACGTACTACCAGGTGGTCACACACTAGTTAATACCGTTCACGCTGATCCTACCTTCCATCAACCTGGCCCTATTGACATGTTGCTAGGGGTGGAGGTGTATTATAAACGTTATTTTTAATTTGTAGCAAAATATTCGTAGTTCTTTGTGTTGTTCTCGTACATTAGCATTAGCATTAGTATTTACATTTGCACACCTCTTGGATGCAGCTACGATGAGGAATAATTCGTTGAAGACATTGCATATCACCATGAAACGGATCCATTACACTCTCAGATTTTTCGGATCCATACACACTCAGATTTTTTTACAGAAATCTGTAAAATTTTACCGATTTCTCAACAGCTGAACGTTCGATAATCCAATTTAACGGATTTCGGTAAAATTTTACCGAAATCCGTTAATTGTTTTACAGATAACTGTAAAATTTCACCAAAATCCGTTAAATTGGATTACCGAACGTTCAGCTGTTGAGAATTCGGTAAACTTTTACAGATTTCTGTAAAAAAAATCTAAGTGTTTACGTTGCTTCACACAATAATCTCCACGAAGACACTCCTCGATCGCTCACCTGACTACGTCCATGCAACCGTTTGAGATAGGGGGCTATTCATAAACCACGTAGACTTTTTTGGGGGGAGGGGGGGTTGACCAAAGTCTACGCTCCATACAAAATTTCAAAAAAATGTATGGAGAAACGTCTACGAAGGGGGAGGGTGGGTCTGAGATTTTCAAAAATAAGTCTACGTGGTTTATGAACAGGCCCTAGGGAGAATTTGGTATCTACTTTAAGAAGACACGGGGAACCCACGTAGTCTTCAGTAGATATCAAAGGAAAAGGGAAATGAATAGTCGGAGAGAATAGTTAAACAGAATGCCCTGTCTGGTATACAGAACAAAATAAAAAAATAAACATTAATAAAAAATTGTCGTTGGGAGCATCTAGACTAAGAAGGTTAAGTGATGCTCCATGTCTCTTCAAATGGTTGAGACCTAAGCATTAACTTAAGTCCTAGCCCTATATGGCTTATGGTTATAGCGCCATTACTCGCTCTCTGAAAAGAGACGAATGTCTGAAAGTAGAAGAACGCGTGATGAAAGAATACGTGTCTGATTTCTTGGATTGCTGCGACAACATTGCGTTACTTTAATATTGCACTTTATTTCATTTTATTGACGTATAAGGGTATATAACTCCAAGTTGCCACTCTAAATTCAAGTACTCAAACCTTACTTAAAACACCAGAGGATAGTTGACTAGGCTTCGCAACACTAGAAGTGTACAATAAAATTGCATCACTGCCCACAGGATTGGAGTAGGGTGGAAAAATTGCTGATACGTAAGGCTGTAGGAAGAATATGTCATTGACTAGGTTAAATCAATTACCTTTTGATAAAATGTAAATGGTATCTGTCAAAATACCTGGCTCGGTTGATTTATCATCAATTTAAACAATAGCGGCACAAATTCTAAGGTCTGTATCCACATTAATCCGGACACCTTCAAATCATTGTAACTTTTGAAATATTGCACGTAGGAATGAAAAATTTCACTGTGGTGTAGCTGAGAAACTATGATGAAAAAGACTATGATTGATGTTCATAGTCATGTAAACATGAAGTTTAGTATTGAAGATGGCGACGAAAGAAAAACAAGTGCGCGAGCGAATTTTGTACGGGCGTACGGCAAATCCTGACTTGTCAATACGGGACCTTGCAAAAACATTGGATTTGCCTAAATCCACTGTTCACGATGTGCTCAAATCATTTTCAGAACGTTTGACGGTGGAGAGGAAACCGAGAAGTGACAAAAACATTGGACGCGCTGATCCTATCATGGACCGAAAGGTGAAAAGGATATTAACGAAAAACCCAAATCTCTCCATTCGAACGGTGGCTCGTAAAATAGGGATGTCACCTGGTTTTGTCCAAAAATCAAAACAACGTTTAGGACTTAAGTCGTATAAAGTAAAAAAAAGTTCCAAATCGCAACGATAAACAGAACTTGGCAGCAAAATCACGGGCTCGACGTTTGTACTGCAAATATTTGACGAAGTTTTCATGCGTTGTCATTGACGATGAAACTTATGTCCTGGAGGATTTCAAGCAGCTTCCAGGGCTGGCTTTTTATTCTGCTATGGCCAGAAATGCTACAGCTGAGCATTTCAGAACGAAGAAGGCATCAAAATTCCTCAAAAAAATACCTTGTGTGGCAAGCAATTTGCACGTGTAGCAAAAAGAGTAAATCTTTCGTCACTACAGGCACAATCAACAAGGAGATCTATCAGAAAGAGTGTCTGCAGAAGCGATTGCTACCCTTCATCAAAAGTCACAAAGAAAAACCTTTGTTCTGGCCCTATGCTAAAACTGTGATGGAGTGGTACCAAGCAAATCAAGTGAACATTGTACCAAAAACCTCAAACACACCAAATTGCCCAGAGCTACGACCAATCGAGATATATTGGGCTCTGATGAAGTGGAAGCTTTCTGGAAAGAAGCAAGGAATCAAAGACATCAAACACTTCCAGCAAATTTGGACAAAGACGGCTTCTACGATTTCTGAGGAGTCTGTACAGACCCTAATGGACGGAGTAAAGCGCAAAGTTCGAAAATTTTATGCAAATACCGAATAACTATGTTTTATCTTCGCGAATTGTTAAAACACATCCCATGAATCTGAAATAAACAACTACGGCGGAAATATAATGCGAAATTTATGTTTTATTCATGTTTTGAGGTGTCCGGATTATTGCGGATACAGACCTTAGCATGATAAATACGGCAAAACTCTTACATCTGAGAAATTCTGGCTGGTAAGCGTCAAAATCCAATGGCTTCCGCCAAATTGCAACTAAGTCCTAAAATTGCACATTTCTATTCGGAACTTCCTAATCTTGAGTTCAGCCATAGAATAAAAAACTATTGACTCGTTGATTGAAAGGGGCTTGACTCATAGGCGGAGTAGGGGTGAGGGGGGGGGTCTACCCCCCCCCCCTCTTTTTTGTTTTTTTTTTTTTTTTATTTTTTTTTTTTTTTTTTTTATTTGTTTTTATTTTTTATTTTTTTTGGTAGTAGTGTGCTGTAATTTGGTATCCAAATTGAACTGTAACCAAATATGACGATTTTGTGTTGCTTGGGATGTTTGTCAGATTGCTCCTTTGCCTAAATAAAAAAGCCAAATTACGCGAAGTTGCCGCGATTTTGTAACAAGTTGTAGCAAAAAAGCGTAAAAAATTGACATCCATGAGAAAAAAGTTGTAATTATATAATAGTTTTTAAATAGTAACGAGTAACAATTTTATTACAATATTTTTCCTTTAACCTAGAACCCAACCTATGTAGCCTAAAGTATCTAAAAACCCCAAGCAGCACACAACAGTCAAAACTGGTTTCAGCAGCTCTATTGTGACTTAATTGAGTCACAGAGCAGTCACCTTTTTTGGGTTGAAACAAATGTGGGAAATATCTCTTAATCTGTAATGTTAGCTATAATTCAATGATACACCGTTTTGGTTTCATACTACTCAGATACACATGATTGCTACATATACCGTGTTTCGACAGAACGTGTTTCAGTTGGATCATATCAGATAAATCGGTTCAAATTTCAAAACGCAGATGCAGATGTGTATATAAATTATTTTTAAAATATTGAGGAATAGCTGTTGGAACGCATATGAATTTCTTTTCGTCATTGATGAATAACATTTCTAAAATTATTTACTAACTACTCGTGTGTTGAGAATGCAAGTAGCAACAATTCAGCACAAAAAACACAGCTTGCTTACATTTGTTACTTACGTCGTTTTAAAAGGTTATGTTTGATGTTCCTGTTTAGAAAATATCAGATAAAATAATTATACTAAAGGTGAGCAAAGGGGACACAAACCATAAGCTATAAACCACAAAAACTCAAAATGTATGTTTGTTAAAAGCTAATCACTTATTATTTGAACAACCATTAAAAAAAATATAATCTATTCAAACGGTGTGAGCATGGTGAGTAAAAAACGGTGTTTCTTCTGTGTTGCTTTTGGTGAGAGGGTCGCGGATGAAAAGTACATTTTCAGTACAAACTGCAAACAAATTCGGTGGTTATTCTATACAAAAATCCAACATGACCCGTTAAATGTTTGGCATTCAATGTGGTTTGATTTAAAAACATGGGAAAAATCGAAAGTTTTTAAAATCGTTTTTTTTTATTCCAGAACAAGCCTAGAATTGTTTAATCTTGTTGCAAGAAACGGACGGGTATTGCCAAATACTTTGGGTGAGAGTAGAGAAGATAATCCACCCGCATTCAGGCGTAATGTCACATAAATGGGGCTCCATTCCCGCTCCATCTGTCGGAACATGAAAATGACCCTACTCTACTGGTCCACCGGGCGTTGTATTGTCCGTTAATGTTAATTGTTCAGTATGTGCAACCACTGGTTGGAGACGATGTAATTCTCTCTCTCTCTCTCTCTCTCTCTCTCTCTCTCTCTCTCTCTCTCTCTCTCTAAAAAAAAACTCGCCCCCCCCCCCCCCCCCCCTATTTGAAATCCTGGCTACGCCTATGGCTTGACTTGCAGAAATCCGTCAGCCGATGCTTTCCATTGTGACAAAGACGGTTAATGATTAGCTCAAAACTGTATTTCAAACCCAAGCAACCAAAAGTTCGAATTTTACTTGAGATGAGAACTCAGAAGTTCACATTTATTTGAAATTTAGTTCCATGGAACTTTTTTGCTGAATAACAAGACACTTCACGGACAAACAGAACTTAATTTTCTTTAAAGTGTCATTAATATTTAAAGGAACTTAAAAGTTCGAGAATAGTTTTTTCTTGCTATTCAACCCAAGTTCTATTCAAGTTGAGAACTTGATTTGAACTTCAAAAAATCTCTAGTACAAAGTTCAATAGAAGTACTAACCGTACTTTTATTCAGCGCAAAAGTTTACAATACATCTATGTTGAACTACTTTCCTACTTTTCGAAGTACACGTAAAGTTCTGAGTAAAACTTTAGAAAATTTAAAAACGATTGTTGACATTTGAAGAGTGATCTGGTGTTGTACTTCAAGTTTGACAAGATACAAGAGCAAAGAATGGATTTTTCAAAAACATTAAAAAAGAACGTAAAAAAAAAACTGTTAGCTTAATCAGCGGTTGGATAGTCATGAAGAAAATGAATATATTTTTTGTCTCAGGAAGTACTAGCACATTGGTCCCAAGCTCGGTCCCAAGCTTAATCCCAAGTAACTCAAAGAAAATCATCATTTTAGAATGCATTATAATATTTTGTTTTATAAATATATTATAAGTGTTTTGCAAAATATGTCACGTTCTGAGCAGTTTGAATCATTCATATTTTATAAGATCAATGGGCCAAACCAGTTTTCTCTGACTATGATTAAGCTAAAAATACTTTTTTCACTGCTGCGAGTGATTTATTCCTTATAGTTGTTCATAAAAACATCGTTCTATACATTTATAAAACATAAACAGGACGAGATTTTAAAGATAGTATAAAACACTGTTGAAATAACATTACATCAACCATGTTTTGCAAAACATATTTTGTGACATTAGGATGGATTTGTTGTACAAGATTGTGGTTTCATTGCCAACGAAAAGCAAATCGTAGATACTAAAAATAGACTTTTCAATCATCGGCATTGGTATAGGAAAGAAGCTACAAACCTTTCACGCCAAGGACTAGGGTTCGAATCCCAGACCTGGCGCTGTTTTATTTTTGTATGAGGTTTTATTTTTTTCACCTTTTGTTTTAAAAGGCTGCACATTTTGTGCTTCTAACATCATATTAAAGTATGAAATGAAGTTAATTGCTTATTAATTGCATGCATTTGGCATTGGACAGTATTTTCAACTTGTTTATAACAAGCTGTGTTGCTAGGGATCATTCGCCCTTAATAACGTAACTCACACCAATAAACCCTCAAATATTCTGTTAAAACAACATAGCGAATCAAAACAAAAACAAAGATACTAGGTACTGAAAAGCGCAAGAGTGCATGGCAAGGTAAAGACTGCAAGGTTTACTTCGGAACTAGGGGCTCTACAACAGTTAACCAATTTCAAATCGCTAGTTACACATTGATTGTTGGCTAAATGGAATGCGGAAAATGAAGCTGTCACTCTACAAGCTAATTAATATGTAGTGTTTTTTTTTATTTGAATGTTTTTTTTTATCCTACTTTATAGGAAAAAAATAGCCCATCACATCACAAAATGTTTCAAACTAAAGAGAAATTGGGACCGATTACCCAAGACATACATCTCCGTCCGAAGACAATTGACCTGAAGACGATGACAGCGAAATGGAAGATTTTCAGGAAAGTGATGATGAGTCATTAGATTATTGATATTCATCATTTGAAATAGATAAATATAGTGCTGCATTGGATTAAATGGAGCATTAGGTTTTGGGCCCGCAAAACTAATAAATCACACGAATCCATAAATCTAATATTAGTGATAAACCCTAATTAAAATCAGATTAAAACTATGATTGAATCTATTGTAAAAGAACATATAAAAGAATTGTAGATACTAAAGGCTATATTGTTCTCAACGATAAGGTAACATTTAAAATTATTGTTTTCTACCATAGAATCTATTGTTGATGACGATTTTACAATAGAAATGCAGGGTTGTTATGTATCGTAATAATTAAACAATCAAGTTTTTCTCGAACAGTTTCATACAAAAACCATTTACTTTATTGGCTTTTTACTGGTAAAATTTTCGCAACAATAGACTTTATTGTCTATGAATTATACTGATAATAGTGTCGTTTTAGTAGAAGTATACATGAACAGTATAGTTTGCAGTTCATCAACAAAGCTAATTATAAATTTATGGTTTTGTATTGTAATCCTATTGTAAATTTTTATTCGGGAAAAGATTGCCCGTTCCGCTTATGAAGACATCCTGGCAAGCAACTTCCGAAATTTTTAAAGTTGCTGGAGGACAATATTGGTACTAAGGTATTAAGCAGTGTCTGATTGATTTTGTTCGGTAAAACTCAATATAAGTAATTGTACTGACCTTATAGGGTAATCCTATTTTGGCTACTAATTTGAATTACATGGCTGTATTCCCAAACACTCAAACTGAGGAGTCGTTACATAGCGTGATTCTAAATTAATCAAAACGATGTAGGATTATAGGGAACAAAAAAAGTACTAATGCATGGAATCAACGCTTCGAGTAAAATCATAGCATAAACCACCCAGTCCATATGGCACAGTGGTAAGTATCCTGGTTTTAAAGAGGAGGACTCGAGTTCGAGACTAGCTAGTAAGTATTTATGAAAAATTTAATTTAACTAAGAAAATAACATCAAATTGAACTCAATCATCATTTCATTACACACAGCACTCTAAAAATAAATTTGCGGCACGATTAGAACAAAAACAAGAACAAAAATTTCGAACACAAATGTCTTTTTTTTTGGTTTTGTTGAGTTCGTTTGAGGTACTTTTTGAGAACGGATGAAGAAATAAATAAACACGTGTGCTACGTTGTTATGCAAAGACGAAACAGAAGATTCTTTATTTATGCTCTTGGTTACACGGTATAAATCAAATCACCCAATACTTTTAAGTTTATACCCAATACACAGTGATCAGTTTATACGCAATTCCAACATCCCTCCTTAAACATATCACTCTCGTACACCTAGTGCAGAACGATGTTTTTCGAACAATGAAAATGTGAGCCCTTTGGTAAGGACATCAGCGGTCTGATCAGTGGTTGGCACGTAGCTAACTTCCACTTTGCCTTCTTGCACGCACTGCTTAATGAACGACAGTTTCACATCCGTATGTTTCAGCTTTTTCGAAGGCCCGTCAGACTCAGCGATGGCAATCGCGGACTGATTGTCCTCGAAGATCTTGACTGGCTGAGGGTCTAGCAACTTCAGTTCTCCAAATAGCTTGCAGGTCCATAGAACTTCGCATATGCAGTCAGCCAGGGCACAGCACTCGGCCTCGGTAGAGGAGAGCGCCACGGTTCTCTGCTTTTTGGAACTCCACACCGTCGTTGATCCGTAAATCTGTAGCAGATACCCGGAAGTAGAATGACGATCGTTAATGTCGGCCGCTCAGCTAGCATCGGCGAATCCAACGATCTGATCTGTTTCACTTCTTGTATAGACCAAACCAAAGTTCAACGTACCCTTCAGGTACCTCAACATTCTTTTCGCGTGGTTCCAATGTTGCTCCGAAGGATTGCAATGGAACTTGCTGAAGAAGGATACTGCCGCACTCAAATCCGGACGGGAAGTCACTACCAAGTACGTTAGGCAGCCGATGAGTTCTCGATATGGCTTATCCAGGTGTGTTGACTAACCAGTTGCTTCTCAAGATGCAGGTTGCACTCCATGGGCGTACGTGACGGTTTGCAAGTTCCCATACCAAATCGTTTCAGGACTGCGTCAATGTAATACGGCTGACTCAGCTTCATGATACCTTTCTTGCGGTTCCGATCAATCTGCAGGCCCAAGAAGACTCGGACTTCTCCAAGATCCTGCATTTTAAACTCTTCCTGAAGCATCCGCTTGACCATCACAATACTACCATAGACTAACTCTAAGACCAGTAGGTCTCGAACAAATACGATATTTTTCTTGGCTCAGTCAGTACTAGCACATCGGTCCCAAGCTCGGTCCCAAGCTCAATGATTCGCCCCTAACAACGTAGCTCACACCAACACATTCTCAAATGTTGTGTCAAAATAACATAGTGAATCAAAACAACAACCAAGATACTAGTACCGGAAGGTACCGAAAAGCGCAAGAATTATTTCAAGGTGCAGACTGCAAGGTATACTTCGAACCTAGGGGTTCTACAACAGTGAACCAATTTCAAATCGCTAGTTGCACATTGATTGTTGATACTACTCAGACTCTTCGAAATGATCAAAACATCATCAACGTAGAGCAGTAGATAAACGGGACCATCTTTTCTGTTCCACACATAGAGGCAGCTGTCTTCTTCACATCGCTGGAAACCACACTTGACCATAAATTCATCAAAACGATCGTTCCAGGCTTTCGACGCTTGTTTCAGCCCGTAAATGGATTTGGATAGTTTACACACCTTTTCTCCTTCCTCAAAACCTTTGGGCTGACGCATGTAAATATCCTCCGTGATTGTACCATTCAGGAACGCAGCCGTCACGTCCATTTGATGGACGTACCAATCGTGTTGATTGGCGTATGCCAGCATGGCACGGATAGTAGACATCCTCACAACTGGCGCATAGGTTTCGGAGAAATCAAACCCATACCTCTGTGTGAATCCTTTGGCGACTAATCTCGCCTTCCGCTTCTGCACAGATCCATCCGAGTTGAACTTCATTCGGAAAACCCACTTGCAGTCAATTGGCCTGCACCCTGCTGGCATATCTACTAACTTCCATGTTCCGTTATCAGCCAACGATCTCAGCTCGTCATCCACAGCTCGCTTCCAATCTGGCCAATCATCCAATTGCTTAAGCTCTTCGATAGTGTCCGGAATACTCTCAACATAGTTCTCCGCATTCAGTGCAAACGCCATGCACGTATAATCGTCTAGCTTTGCGGGTGGCTTTCGAATGCGATCGCTTCGACGTAAATTACTAGTCTCTGAAGATTCTGCCTCCGGGTCTTCGCTTTCATCGGCTTCAGCATCACTTGACATTTCTTCTGTAGTTTTGGTGTCCCCGTCCTGGAAACACTGTTCGTCCGAAGATTCATCCAAACGTTGCTCAATTGGTCCGACCAACTTTCGATCATCGTTTGCGCTTGATGACGGAACGGGATTACCCAACGAACATCCTTCCTGACCCGGTACAGCTTGCTGATCACTACATACGCCCTTGTCGAGAGGGGGTAACGACACTTCTTTAATCACCACGTCACGAGCAATGAATATCTTCTTGCCGTCCCACAACCGATATCCGTTCGGCCCGTATCCAACGAAATAGCTAGTCTTGCTGCGATTTTCCAGCTTACTTCGTTTCTCTTTTGGAATAAGACTCATAGCCAAGCTTCCAAATATCCGCATCCGTGACACGTCCGGCTTGTGGCCATACCACAACTCGTACGGCGTTTTATTTGTCGTTACCGCTGACGTCGGGCTCCGGTTGATAAGGTATGCTGCTACCTGAACCGCCTCGTTCCATAGACACTTACTCAAACCAGAATCAACTATCATCGACCGCGCTTTGTCAAGTATAGTGCGGTTGAGGCGCTCACTTACGCCGTTTTGTTGTGGGGTGTACGGTACGGTATATTCTACCCGGATACCTTTGACGTCACAAAACTCAGTAAACATTTTACCCACGTATTCGCCACCGTTATCGCAGCGCAAGCGACTTACACTGCTGTCAAAGTGGGCCTCTGCCATCGCAACATACGATTTAAATGACTCCAACACCTCATCTTTCGTGTGCAAGATGTAGACCACACAAAAATGGGTATAATCGTCGATAAATGAGACAAAATACCGTTTTCCATTCCATGCAGCAGGCTTCATCGAACCACACACATCGCTGTGTATCAATTCGAGTGGTCGAGAACTCCGCGGCAGCACCATATCCTGGAACGGTTTTCTGGTTTGCTTCCCCTTCAAGCACGGACCACACACTTCCATGTTTAGCACTGCACTTTTCTTTATGCAAACACCTCTCACCATGTCATTATCAATCAGTTTTGCTAGTCCAGTTTTGCCAATGTGGCCATATCTTCTGTGCCACAGCTCTACATCGTCCATCGATCGCACTGTTGCCAGGCTCTCCGAACCCACCACTTTCTTCACTTCCACATTCAATATATACAGTCTACCTGTACGGCGCCCGGTGCACACCACTTCATTTGTCCGTCTGATTACGGCAGAGTTCCTTGAAAAAACTACTTCCATACCGAGTTCTCCACATCGGCGGATAGAAAACAAGTTGTAGTTCAAACCGGGAACGTAAAGCACATTTTTCACTACACATTTTATTTGTCGCTTCCCGATGCAGGCAATCATGTCAATACAGCTGCTGATGAATGTCACTTCCGATTCGCTCACGTGTGCCTTCTCCTTCTTGTTCGGCTTCTTCGTTGGCTTCTCGTGCTTCGTAGAACCATGTTCGTGCCGCTGGGGACAATCCGCGCGCTTGTGTCCTAGCTTTCCACAGGTAAAACATTTTACTTTGTTGACTTTGCCTGCAAACGCCGTCGACGTTCCGCTTCCTCCGGCATCTTCTTTGTAATCCCGCTTGACACTCTCGCTCAACAGACGAGCTTTCACAAAATCCAGCGTGCATTGCTCCGTAGACAGGGTTTCCAGCACTGTGACCAGCTGATCATATGACTTCGGCATCGTTTGTAGAAGGTAGAACACTATCAAATTCTCATGCAACTTGATTCCGGCCGAATCCAGGTCCCGAACCATTCGGTCGAACACCAGCAAATGCGACTGCATAGATGTTCCTTCGTCATACTTCATTGCCGACAATCGCTTCATCAGGTAGAACTGCCCGGAGATTCCCTTCCGAGCAAACGACGTTTCGAGTGTCTTCCAAATTTCAACCGGCGTGCGCTTGCCTTTAGTGTACTCTAACTGCGAGTCAGCGATGTTCCGAACGAGTACCGATTTACATTTGATATCCTTCTTGAGACGGTCCGCCAGAAGCTTCTCCTTGTTCCTTTTAGTTTCAGCAGTATCACCGGCGAGTATCTGCAATTCCGGAACATTTTCCGCTTCACCGCGTACACAGTCCACAATCCCCAGCTCTTCAAGTAGAATTTCCATCCGGAAGCACCAGTTGGCGTAGTTGGATCCATCAAAAAGGTAAATTTTCTTGTCCTCTTCCATCGTAACTCGCGACTTTTTCGTTTTTGTTTTCCGCAAAAAAAAAAAAAAACGTTTTCAATCGTATTCGAACGCGCACTATCTAGGGGCTAGGGCTGGGCCCATAACCTGAGAACGGATGAAGAAATAAATAAACACGTGTGCTACGTTGTTATGCAAAGACGAAACAGAAGATTCTTTATTTATGCTCTTGGTTACACGGTATAAATCAAATCACCCAATACTTTTAAGTTTATACCCAATACACAGTGATCAGTTTATACGCAATTCCAACACTTTTTAAGCTGAATAGCATTCTCTACAACCTCTTGAACGAACCTTCTGTGAACTTCAAAGTTTTCTTTAGAAGTTTATAAGAATGCTGCTAGCAGCTTAATCATTGAATGCGAATTAGAAAGTTCGGTTAATTACTTAAAAAGTAAGCTGAATAGAATTCTCATCATAATCTTTCGATTAGCTGGTTAAGCCAAAAATACCCTTATATCAGAACTTTTGGTTGCTTGGGAAGTCATTCAGGGCTATGTACACACATAGATTTTTTTACAGAAATCTGTAAAAGTTTACCGAATTCTCAACAGCTGAACGTTCGGTAAACTTTTAACGGATTTCGGTGAAATTTTACAGTTATATGTAAAAAAAAATTACCGGATTTCAGTAAACTTTTACCGAAATCCGTTAAATTGGATTACCGAACGTTCAGCTGTTGAGAATTCGGTAAACTTTTAAAGATTTCTGTAAAAAAAATTAAGTGTGTACACACTTAGATTTTATTACAGAAATCTGTAAAAGTTTGCCGAATTCTCAACAGCTGAACGTTCGGTGATCCGATTTAACGGATTTTGGTGAAATTTTACAGTTAACTGTAAAAAATTTACCGGATTTCTGTAAAATTTTACCTAAATCCGTTTTTTTTTTTTTTTTTTTTTTTTTTTTTTTTTTAAAATTTTTTTTTTTTTTTTTTTTTTAGGCGCTTTATTTTTTTATATTGTTTTTTTTTTGTTGTTTGCTGGCGTCAGTTTTAAAGGGTTTTTGGGGGAAATAACAATAATATAAAAAAAAAAAAAAAAAAAAAAAATAAAAAGGAGATAATGTGAGAGAGTGAATGTTTTGTGTGAATTAATTATTTTTTGGGGGTTGTATAAAGATTTGGAAAGAAAATTGTCTTTATGCATAAAGCCGGTCTAAAAAATTTTTTAAATATTAGTAGTTTGTTCTTCAGACATAGTTTGGATTTTCTGTTTATAAGAGGATATAAACATTTTATATATTTATTACATTTGGCTTGAATGCCTTCAATGTGATTTTTAAAATTTAATTTTTGATCAAGTAATAGACCAAGGTATTTCACTTCGCTTGATCAGGAAATTGGAACACCGCTCATAGTAACGATGTGATTACTACTAGGTTTCAAAAAAGAAGCTCTAGGTTTATGTGGGAATATTATTAGTTGAGTTTTGGAAGCGTTGGGAGAAATCTTCCATTTCTGTAATTAAGAAGAGAAAATGTCCAAACTTTTCTGCAGTCTCCTGCAAATGACACGAAGACTTCTTCCTTTAGCGGAGATGCCTGTGTCATCAGCAAACAAGGATTTCTGACAACCCTGAGGCAAATCAGGGAGGTCGGAAGTAAAAATGTTATATAGTATCGGCCCAAGAATGCTACCCTGAGGAACTCCAGCTCTAACAGGTAGTCGATCAGATTTGGAATTCTGATAATTTACCTGCAGAGTTCTGTCAGTTAAATAATTTTGAATTGATTTTATAATATAGATCGGAAAATTAAAGTTTTTCAATTTAGTAATCAAACCTTCATGCCAAACACTGTCGAATGCTTTTTCTATGTCTAGAAGAGCAACTCCAGTTGAGCAGCCTTCAGATTTGTTTGAACGAATTAAATTAGTAACTCTCAAAAGTTGATGAGTAGTTGAATGGCCATGGCGAAATCCAAATTGCTCATCTGCAAAAATTGAGTTTGTATTGATGTGAAGCATCATTCTATTCAAAATTAGCTTTTCAAAAAGTTTACTGATTGAAGGAAGTAAACTTATTGGTCTGTAGCTAGAAGCTTCAGCTGGATCTTTCTCGGGCTTCAAAATTGGAACAACTTTGGCATTTTTACATTTGCCAGGAAAGTATGACAAATGAAAACATTTATTAAATAATTTTACCATGAAAGACAAGGTACTCACTGGGAGTTTTTTGATGAGTATATAGAAAATTCCATCATCACCTGGAGCCTTCATATTTTTTAACTTTTTAGTTATAGTTTTTACTTCATCCAAATCAGTACCCCAGGATTCATCAAAAATATTTTCCCCTGAGGAAATATTCAGATAATCAAGAGAAACCTGATTCTCAATAGGACTAGTAAGACCCAAACTGAAATTATGGGAACTCTCAAACTGCTCAGCAAGTTTTTGAGCTTTTTCCACATTTGTTAGCAATATTTTATCACCTTCTTTGAGCGCTGGAATAGGCTTTTGAGGTTTCTTCAAAATTTTGGAGAGTTTCCAAAAAGGTTTTGTAGTCGGCTCTAATTTTGACACATTATTTTCGAATTGTTTGTTCCTCAGGTCAGAGAAACGTTTTTTAATTTGTTTTTGCAAATCTCGCCAGATAACTTTCATGGCGGGATCGCGTGTTCTTTGATATTGTCTTCTACGGATATTTTTCAGACGGATCAAAAGCTGAAGATCGTCGTCTATTATAATTGTATTGAACTTTACCTCGCATTTTGGAACTGAGACAGCTCTTGCTTCAACTATGGAAGTAGTCAGAGAGTCAAGAGCATTATCGATATCATTTTTAGTTTCCAAAGGAATATTAGGATCAAAGTTATATTCCATGAATGTTTGATATTGGTTCCAATCAGCTCTATGATAATTGAAAGTAGAACTGTTGGGATTAGAAATTATTTCCTGAGATATTTCAAAAGTTACTGGAAGGTGATCCGAACCGAAGTCAGCATGGGTGACCAATTGGCTACAAAGTTGACATGAATCAGTTAAGACCAAATCAATAGTTGAGGGATTTCTGGCAGAAGAAAAGCAAGTTGGGCTGTTTGGGTATTGGATAGTGTAATAACCCGCAGAACAATTATCAAATAGTATATTACCATTGGAATTACTTTGAGCATTATTCCACGATCGGTGTTTTGCATTAAAATCACCAATAATGAAGAATTTTGACCTATTACGGGTAAGCTTCTGTAGGTCACCCTTGAGAAGATTCTTTTGCTGACCTACGCATTGGAATGGTAAATAGGCAGCTAATAGTGTAAGTTGACCAAATTTTGTTTCAACAGAAACCCCCAAAGTTTCAAAAACTTTGGTATCAAATGAAGAAAGAATTTGATGTTTGATACGCCTATGAACAATTATGGCAACGCCACCACCTGGACTTTCAAGACGATCATTGCGGTGTACGAAATAATTAGGATCCCTTTTTATTTTATCACCTGGTTTAAGAAAAGTTTCAGTTACAACGGCAATATGCACGTTATGAACTCGTAAAAAGTTAAACAGCTCGTCTTCATTATTTTTAAGAGATCGAGCATTCCAATTTAAAATATTCAGTGTCTTAATACCCATTGCTGAATTTCAGGGTCATAACAATATTGTTTGCAAATTTTATACCAGTTTGAATTGCATCAAACATGGAGTTTGTATTTAACATTCCATTAATCATATCGATTAATGATTTCTGTAAAAAATCCATTTTTGGAGCGGTTATGCTACCTAAGTCAAAGTCTTCAACATTTCTGGTAGAATTTTGGTTTCTACCGGCTGTAACGGCAGCGTAGGAAGCTCCATTACCTAGCTGTACATTGCTACCAGCAGGTAAGAATTGAGCATTGAAAACTTGGGCTCTGTTTGTACTTACGGGTACATTTGTACTTCGCTGACCATTGTTAACAGCAGATAGCAGTGGAAAATTTGACGGTTGGGCATTGATCGTACCTTCCGGTACGAATGTTGGATTTCCTCCTCGATGACCGTTGTTAACAGCCGAGGAATAATTACCTGGTCGGGAACGTGAAGCGGTCCCTACCTGATGCTTAGCACGAGAATTCAAGATCGCTTTGCGAGTCTTGCATTCCCAAAAATTGGATTTGTGGTTTCCACCACAATTCGCACATTTAAAATTTTTAGGATCCTTCACAGGACAGTTGTCCTTGGCGTGAGAGGAATCGCCACAATGCATGCATTTGGCATCCATGTGACAATTTTTCGTCCCGTGACCCCATCCCTGGCATTTACGGCACTGGGTGAGGTGTTGAGAATTTCCTCCAGTCTTCCTGAAGTGTTCCCACTTCACTCTGACATGGAGCATAAGGCTGGCTTTTTCCAATGCCTTGAGGTTATTCAGTTCATTTGATTTAAAATGAACTAAATAAAAATCGTTAGAAATCCCATTGCGAGAATCGCCAGGTTGGGATTTCTTTTTCATCTTTATCACTTGAACTGGTGTAACTCCAAGCAATTTAATAATTTCTTGTCTGATCTCATCCAGGGATTCACCACTGGCTAGACCTTTTAAGACCCCCTTGAACAGACGTTCAGTTTTGGTGTCATGTGTAAAGAATTTGATGCCTCTTTGAGCAAGATACTCCACGAGAAGTTTAAATCCGGTCAAGGTTTCAGCCAATACACGGCATTCACCCCGACGACCAATTTGAAAGGAAAATTTCGAATCTTTTATGAAATTCGTGAGTTCCTTACGGAGCCCATGAAAATCAGATGTTGTTACCACAATAGGTGGAACCTTTTCTTTCCCTGCATTAATTCGGGAATGCTTCGAAGATTTTTGCCTGACTGATGGATCATTCTCATCATCAGTCAGAATATCGAATTGATTGCTCAAATCAATATTGTTAGAAGGGGAATCCAGAGATTGTCCCTTTCTTTTGCGTTTAGGCGCCATTTTCTCCAAAATGATTAGAATTTATACGTTTTCTCCTAATCAACTTCCAAGCAGATTCTACAAGAATCCGAAGGGTCAAAGAGGAATTTTCCAAATCGATATCCAAGTTGGATTACCTCGCGTAGGGTCCAGACAAGGATCGAAAAGGAATAAGGGTAAAAAATAAAAATTGTGCAGGTAATGTTAAGCACTGAAAAGTGCTGTTTGATTTTGTTATAGCTTTAGGTAGCAAAAATACTTCCTTCAGCAAAAGAAAATAGAACCGCACGGCATGAGAGCTCGATGCGGACTGATTACCTAAATCCGTTAAATTGAACTATCGAACGTTCAGCTGTTGAGAATTCGGTAAAATTTTACAGATTTCTGTAAAAAAAATCTGAATGTGTTACTGGATAAATATTGTTTCCAGCTCAATTACTTTATGAGTCCACACTTAGAAATTTTTACAGTATTCGGTAATTTTTTACCAAACTTTCAACAGCTGAACGTTCGGTTATCCGATTTAACGGATTTCGGTCAAATTTGACAAGTTCCGGTAATTTTTTTACCGGAATACTGTAAAATTTCACCGAAATCCAGTAAATAGGATTACCGAACGTTCAGCTGTTGAAAGTTCGGGAAAAATTAACGGATACTGTAACATTTTCTAAGTGTGTTACAATAAAAAATGCCATCGACCTCTGCATATTAGGCTGAGTCAAGGAAAATGTACACTATAGGTTTCCATTATTAGTTGGGTGGCCACTTCCCGTGGGTTACCTGGAACAGGTAGGGTTTTGATCCTAGAATGACCACCATTCAACTTGTTTTTGAATTAAGTTGTCGTTTGAGGCGTCAAATTATGAGTTTAGCGCGCTTGAGGCCAATTATATACAAAGGACTTATAGCTTTCAGTTAACAAACACAAATACTCAAACATGTGCTCAGTTCATCGAGCTGATTTGGTTGGCATAAAATACTAATTTTTAAGCGATCTTTATATCCTTCTTATCCTTAGCCCGCTGCACTTCCTCTTGTTGTAGTAATAACTCTCAGTGGTAGTAATTTGTCTCAGGTAAATGATTTTATTTTCTCGTCTCGTCAAAGCGAACATAAAATCCGCAAACGATCACCATTATGATTTGTTTACCATAATTGGTACTTAGATGTTTTGTCGACAAATATCTCAAAGATTACAATGTCTGAATGTATGAAATCAAACCAACGGTAAAATTTTAGAATTGTGTAAATGTCATGCAGACAAAGTAATTTTTTAATACAGCACACTTTTTTTTTAATTTTCTAGGACTAAATTTTTGTTTTAAATGGTATGGCGAAACAAACAAAATTATATTATCGTCGCACCTGAAAACCGAAATAATTCTCTAGCGATCCACCATATGATTTAACTTTTGTTCTGTATGTTTGAATTGTAGCGCATTTAGTGCGCTGTATAGCGCATCTGAGCGGTACACAGCGCTAGATGTGACACTTTATTGACATACACTGAAAAAAATATTGCAGTAAAAACTACCATTCTACCCGACTATGCCTATTTTTAAAATTGCCATGAAATTTCAGTCAAATTTACTACGTTTCTGGTACAACCTTCAACATTTGTGGTATACTTGACAGACCTCATGTTGATATCAACCCCACCATGGTTGATCTAATCGCAAGCATGGTAAAATCAAACGCATTTATAGTCAGGTGAAATTTGTTGGTGTTTGCGCTTAATTGAACCCTCCAAATGGTAGTTTCTACTGCGGATTTTTTTGCGTGTACGAAAAGGAGCAAAATAACTTTCTTTGACACACACATGGAACCTAGCATGAAACACCAACAACATTCAAATCGTTATCATTACTTTCTGCTGTTGATCCCGGCTACTTCTTCCTACGTAGTAGGAGGACCGGTCTTGTGCTCTTATCATTTCAATTCCTTTTCTTCTTCACATGAGGTAGAAACCGGACGAGTTTGTATTGCTCTACTCACCATCATATGCATTACAGCACTTATTCAAAAATCCACTGTGAGCATTGATGTCAATACCTTATGAAATTAAAAATACATTCACTCAGAACAAGTTTGTTTGCGACAAATTCATCGATTTCGAATCTTTCGTTCGATCCATCAATCATTTTAACACATTGGAAAACTCGGATTTTATCTACACAATTTAAACAATCAGTTCTTTTTAGCGCAAAAATCTTGTTGTTGCTGTACCTACCAAACACGTCGAAAGATCAGCATGCCATTTTAACCAGAATCAGTATATAGGCTGCATTTATGCGATAAAGACACTTATTCCAGAACTGGGTTTTGAAGTGACGTATAAGAAGTTGTTTCCACCCCATAGGATCATACCAAAAACAGGTAAGAATTTTATAATTGTACGATATTATTACTGTTCCATCACAATGCTGACGAGAGTATCTGCATTATTATCAATGCCAACGAATTGTTGGACAATGCAAGTAATACACCTTTTATTTAATGTTTAATACGGCCTCACACAACAAACTCAATCCCCCTTGGCGAAATGGCCAACAGCAGTTTGATGATGTTATCGTTGCATCTGAAAACCGGAATAACCCACTGGCACCAAACGGTTTTTCTCTCGTTCTGTACGATTGGATTGTGGCGCATCTAGTGCGCTGTACAGCGCATCTGATGTGCTACACAACGCACTAGATGCGACACTTTGTTGCCATACGCAAAAGCAGTTATATTGATTTGCGCGAGTGATTTTTCCGGTTTTTAACTGCAACGAGAATATATCAGCCCCAACATTTGATTAGAGCGAATCTGCTTTTGTAAACAAACACTGTCTGCTAATTTATCGGAAGTGAATACAATTCCAACAAAATGAATATACAGGGATAGAAATAAAGCTCCTCTTGCTAAAGAGTGCGTATTGTAGTGTAACGGTGTCAAGAGAAAACAAAGGAACAATGGAAACAAAACAAACTAAAGGGGCGCGATATATATAAAATGTTAGTTAGTAAGAGAGAGAAAAAAGTGGGGGGTTTTACACGGAGAAACACAAATATACTAAAAAGCATAAATTTTATGCTAAAACCATATTAGATCCATCCAGTCATTGGAATGAATAAACCAGGTTTATACATTGATAAGAATAAATCAAATATATGCATTCCAATACATACTTTAAGTATATGCATTGCAATGCATATTTGTATAAATATATGCTTTCCAATGCAGAAATCAAATTTATGCATTGCAATGCATATTTATATAAATATATGCATTCCAATGCATAAATCAATAATATAATAAAATATGTGAAAATCGACATTGTAAATTGTAAAATGACAAACAACTGATTAGGGAGCACAAAAATACAAATGTATCAATGTATTATGTGAAACAACTATCCATTTCGATAGACCCCAGTATCTCAGTAATGGATGAGTCGCATTGTTAGCGCGACAAAACGATGCAAAAATGTGGAATCTATGTGTTCAAAATTGCACATAATGAACAGGCTTAATGAAACATCACACTATTATTATTATTATTATAAATTATCAAGCATAAAAGATAGTCACTAGACATAGACATATCTAACGAAAATAGAAACTATCCAACTCACAGAAAAAAGGACTTTGTTTCACTTCAGGACTGGGATTTTCAACTTTTCAATAAAAAATTCGAAATAAATTCTTTAATAAAATATTCCACACATTCCTCTAACAAAACATGATTTGTCTACTTTCGCGAACCGCATTCCGAAGCTAGTTTCGATTCGCACAGCCTTTTCAAGTGCACTAGGTTCAAGTCCTCTGCTTGCCGTAAAACTTTCCTAATATCACCAATCCTTCCGTTTTTATTCGCTTATAGATAAGCTGTCTTGAGCTCCTAAAGTTTATAACGCCGGTTACGAAATATGCGCGGAAAATAATAATGATCTAAAATGTAATGCAATGCATGCAATATATTGATTCAATGCATACTTTTTATGCATTGCAGTGATTTAAAAGGAATAAAGCGTAGAAAGGAATATATAATATGCTTTTCAGCATTTTCGATTTTCTCCGTGTAGGTGATTAACTCCCATAAGGGAGGGCTGTTGCTGGTTAGCTATACAACAAATAGTTCACACACATTTTTTGGGAAAAATGTAGTGGAATGACAATATTCATGTGTTCACAAATAAACAGAACTCTTTGAGAAACACATATGAGGTTTATGTGTCTAACTCATGTGTGTGACGCATAGAAATTGTCTGGTTTATCTGCGCAAGCGAACATGCACGATATAAAGATATAACAAAACATCAGCATCAGTACACGGAAAAACATCATCTGGTAAATATCACAATAAAACCACAGAGAACAGACATTGATGTCCATATACAATTTCTTGAAAAACGTGTGTAAAAGTTAATATGAGCAGCCGGTATAAAAAGCAAGTGCAGAGAAAAACAAACAAATCTTTTCAGGTTATGTGCTAGGCTTTTTACTGATAAACATTGGCATGACAGTTATCGCACAACTGCAGCGCCGCCTACCAGGAGCATAACGACATACATTTGAAATGTCGGTTTAAAGTTTTACACAAGTGGTAGATCGAAGATGAACGTCTGTTCTCTGTGATAAAACTGGGTTTAAATTTACTACGACGAAATGCGTTCAAAATTGCAGTCAAATAAACCACATAATTGCAAAATTTACCATATGCCGACCCAAAATCGGAAGGTTTATATAATTTATAGTTAAATTAACTATCCCGATGTACACACAAAATACTACATTTGCGGTAACATTTACTTTGTGCACTACTGTCATTTATTTATTTAATTATTCAATTCCAATTCTACTATGTTTATGGTTAAATTAAGCGCCATGCACCGACAAATCTCAGCTGACTACACCTTTCGTTTAAAATTACTACAACATAGTAATTGTAGTTAAAATATATCGCCTGACGTACTTCATTTTGCTAAAATGAAATTCTTGTTGATTTCCATACCGTGCGGTCAATTTGTGATTTTCCGAGTAAATTTGAAGTGAGTTCGTTGCAAAAAGTGGAAAAAAATAAAATAAGTGAGCAAAATGCCCTAGACGATCCGGATAATATCGAAGGTAGGTGTACAAATAATGTTATAACTCGTTTTTCACGATCCACTTCCATGGCTCACAGAGAAGGACCATAACCCGGATTTGAATTGTAGTTAATTTAACTGCCATCATAGTAAAATTTCTTATCGTATATGCGGTTGTTATTACCACAAACATGGTAGAAATACCCCCAAATCAAAGATATCGCGACGTGGTAGAAATGACTGTTTACATGGTTGTTTTAATATCGTTTTATAGTCACCTGAAAATTGTGGATGAATTGTGTTCAACTTAACCCTCAATATAGTAATTTCGACCGCAACTTTTTTATGCGTGTATACATCTCGTGAAGCATTTGATATCAGTGGGTAAGTCACTCGGCCACCTTGTTTTACTACCCTAAAAACACAATCCGCCACACTTCAAACACTCGCCACCATATGAAAGATAAATTCATATCTGGCACCACTTACGCGAATCGATTGTTTGTTTTCTCATTGTTTTGTTTCCCTCTCACTTGCGCTCATGTGATTTTAATGATACATAAGAGTGCGTGAATTAACCGCCAAAAAGGTCCATGGTTGCCAATAAGCATACATTTTCGATTGTAGTATTGACAGATAAGTTGAAACCCAGAAACACCTGCCGACACTCTGAACACAAACACAACGTGGCAGAGTGACTAACCCCCTGTTTGATATGCTAGTTGAATTCAAACAGCTAGCAAACCAGCACTCAGTATAAAGGCCTATCGATACATGAAAATGAAGAAAACGCGGAGTGATGATATTGACATTTCTCATCAGTTAGGTATAGGACGACCAGTTGAAAATGGTTCTGAAAATATCCAAACTAAATTTAATTTAAACCGGCGTGATGTACGATGCAAGAAATTTCGATAACTATTCTATAAATACGTTACAGAATTCGTTATCTTAATTGAAATTATATTTTCATTATAATGCCTCTATTGTTTCCTCTATTGTTAAGTTTGCAATGTATTCTAAATCTAATTGATCCTCCTAAAAAGGATGGATTTTAAATAACGAGCATCCGCGATGTAAGCATTCTTCTAAGTCTTCAGTGAAAGCAGTTGATTTAACTCCTCGTCGATGCGCTGGCTCAACTACCTAGCAATCGGCTGCCTCATGATAAGTTTGATAAATTCTAATCAAACGAACATGGTTCGGAATTTTATTGAATCCTTCTCGGTCTGCTTTGGAAACAGGTTATTTCACTTCTCATCGATGCGCCTTAAAGCATCCGTATCGGGCGCAACTATCTGGGCGACTAAAATACTAGCGCATCGAGCTATCATTTTAGTTTAGTCACTCAATGTCACACCTGTTGCTATTATATTTTGTTACCGTGTTCTGTATCGGTCGCTGCTAAATTAGTGCTTCATCATTAGTTTGACAGATTCGGTGATCGTCATAAACATAGTCAATTCGTGATCTATTTCAAGGTTTATCTCTTGTGAAAAAAAAAGGAAGTGGAGTTTTCTACATTTTCTTCGGATTTTACCCAGGTAAGCATTGAAATATGCAGTATTTCTGCGTCACACTTGCATTTACGATTCTTCTTGTTGTACATTGGCAGCCTGAATGAATAGCTGTTGTATAAAAGCATACGCGAAGCTGCCGTAATGTTAGCTGTCTGATATCTGCATTTTTTATGCTTGATATATTATTAGAATAACGCACTGAAAATGCTTGATTAAAGTTGTTTGCAAATCGATAATTGTCCGAATTTTCGAAGCATTTCATCATCCTCACTTACTCATGCATCAGGACTATAATTGTCCTCACTTTGCACGCAGAGAAATACAGCATTTAAGAATCAAATATACGAGGGCTTTGAGTCAAATAAATGATTTTGGTTTAATCAAAAATATATTTATATGTTTTAAATACCACTCAGCGTTGATTTAAAAATATATATATTTGAATCAACAATATTTCCAATTGATTTGAAAACAAAATCTTTTCAAAATGGTATGATGCTTTGTGCATGTGTATCTCCTTCGCACCATTTTATAACACGGAAATTGTAAAATGGACTTGTGGAGAAGATTAGATTGTTATAGAGCTGTGTGTCCTTCAGCTGTGTGGTGCAGTTATCGATACATTTCAAGGTATGTAAATATATTACTTGTGTTAAAAATTTTAATTTTTGGGCTCATTTCAGCGAACCGGTACACCGTCGAAACTTTGAAATTCATAGAACGGAAGAAGGTGAAACAGCTAATACAGCAGCCATTTTTGGCGGAAAGGAAAAATGCATGACGAACGCAAAGATTATTATTTAGGTGCAGCAATTATATGAACATAATAAATATTGTTGTAGAAGGAGATGTTCGCTCATTACCATGAGACACCAAGAGTGGACAGTAATGTTTGCTATAATGAAAGATATGAAGAGAAAGTGTTGAAAGTTCCGTCACTATACGGTAGATTGAAAATTGAATAGAAGTATTGAAAATTGAGCAAAAGGGCATGGGTAAAGTAGTACTCGAACCAAGGACGTTACCTTTGCCAAACATCCCACTGCGGGGTAAGTTGGGGCCACCCCAACTGGCAAAAGTAACGTATTGGTTCACGCTCATGTACCACCGATAGCTTGTAATAGTATCTAGCGGTAGTTTGTACACACTCCGTTATGATGTATGCGTGGGAAAGGAACTCTCTCCCCTGGGTTTATTTTTGTACACAACTTCTGATTTTTTACTCCATTTTTTTCTCTCGTCATACTCTGACTTAGAGCATCATTAACGGTGGGCAACAGTAGCGCTGCTTTTTCAGAAGCGCTGCGGCGCTCTCATTTTAATTTAGCCACCCTTCTCCACATCGGTCGTTGCTATAGCGGTGATCAATTTAGTTACCCTAAACTGATGCGCTTCTTAGAGCATCATTAACGGTGGGCAACAGTAGCGCTACTATTTCAGAAGCGCTGCAGCGCTCTCATTTTAGTTTAGCCACCCTTCTCCACATCGGTCGTTGCTATAGCGGTGATCAATTTAGTTACCCTATTCCGTACCGGTAGAAAGGTACACAGAGCAAATTTGATAGTCAAGTTAGGGTTATAAGTTACAATTATTGGGGGTTAGGATGACTATTGCAGTATAGTGGCATTGAACCGACTATAATCATGTTCAACACGACCATTAAAAATAGTTGATCCAACATTTGCCATAATGTCGTAATAGTCCTTGTTACCATGATCATAGTCAAGAATTTCATGAACGTGGTGAATTCGACCATTTTCTTGGTTGGCTTTGTGCACAAATTACGTAACGCAAAAAAACGGGATTTTGCACCCCCTCCCTCCCCTATGTAACAATAAGTAACACGTGACCAGACTCCCCCCCCCCCTTTAATTACGTAACGCTCACGGACCTCCTCCCCCTATTTCTCAATTGTTATAAAAACATCACAAAAACTGTTATTGTTGTTGCTTTTATGTTTAATTCTCATTTGATTCAAAATTGTAGTATCCAGACAACAGTTCAATCATTTTATTTGTGTAACTTAAAATTGATAAAGATTGCAAACATCAGTCCACTTATTTCATTAAAGTAACTTAGCCTCGGCTTTTTTTTTGCACCGATATTTCACCATGGTCAATACCGTGTGAAAAATGGAAATACTCATGTTGGTGCATCAAATTTAACGCCACTTGATGGAAACAGTTCAAATTTATTTCCTATACTTTTTTAGGCTATGGTGAAATTTTTATTACACTACCTAAATTTTTCACAGAAGTACGTATTTTATAAATTGGTATGTCCAAAAATGACTTTTTTTACAAGTGTTATCAAATCTTCAAATTTATTAACCATACGAACATGAAATTTTGTTCACACGAGGTTAATACATTAGTTATAGGGCTGTCAAAAATTCAGTCAAAAATGTTTATAATAGACAAAGTTATAGGAGTTTGAACGTGACGTTTTTTGGAAGCAAAATTTCGCTCGGCTTTTTTTTGCTACTGAGTATACTACTTTTTATTTTATTTGAATTTCCATACCATAACATAATCTTTTGAAAAGTAAATAAAATTTATTATTATTTCAATGGTTTTAATATAAATAACAATATATTCATATATATTTTTTGTTACAATTCCACCGCTTAGGTCGAGTCAATGCAAAGGTGCATTGCTTCCAAAAATCTTATTTTTTGATTCAACAATAAGTGCTTTTTGTTTCCAATAGAAGCCTCCTTTGCAGCGCTTTTAGAAACAACAATATTTATCGTTGGTTCAAAAATAAAATCGGTATAGTTTGAATGAATAAAAATTATGGGTAAGCCGTGAGTCAACAATAATATTTGTTGTAGCTATACAGAACAATACATTTCTCAGCGTGTAGATGTACCATTTTGGAAAATTGCGCCAATTGGGGATGCAAATCGTCATAAGATACATTTCGTTTAGTAGATCATATTTAAATAGTACGTCTCCATTTATCGAAGCTTTAGAATTTGGTCTGAAATAAAAAGATAGACATAATTCATTTTCCCTAAAATTGGTTATTTTGTTACGTAACGATTTTAAAACCCCCCCCCCCTCCCCCATATGTCACAATAAGTAACGGTTTCTCAACCCCCCTCCCTCCCATTCATGCGTTACGTAATTTGTGCACAAAGCCTAATAATGGGATCACGGAGAAACCAAACTATCCAAAATGAAGTGTGATAGTACTCAAAACTAAGTACTCTGATAGGACTACTATTTTGGATATAATTTTGTTCTCACCGGTAGGTAGTTTTAACTCAATCTTAAAGTTAAATTGAAAAAGTCAATTTTACGCAAAGCAAGGTATTTTAAGAGTAGTATGTTTTCAGTATACGTGCGAGGCGCCTTCCATGAAACAATCCAAATCGGAGTGTTGGGCTGCCACTTTGCTTTGGCTGAAAATTTTTGATCGCCATTTAATGAACAATGGTGCTGTGAGGCGGAAGCAAATTCGTGTTTCAGTTTAAAATTTTACGCGTTTATGGATATGGATATGGATCAATTAAGTAAAATTCTGGATTTGGAAACCCCGTTACAAAAAATTTACCGGTAAGTGTAATTATTTCACTTATTCGATTGCTTTTTCTAATTCTAGTGGCTTTGGAGGGATGGAGAACTTTATTAGTGAAAACCCAGTATTTCAGCAAAGTTCATGGAGATGATCACGGAACTTCGATATGATGAGTCACTTCCTGAAAAGAAGGTCCAGAAGTTTCTTTCATGGCTTTCCTCTATAATTCTTTAGAGTCAACGGCATGCCATGTCCCTAGTAAATCGTTTCATGACAAACGAAAAGTACTCGTTTCAATATGAACCTTTAGTGGATTTGATCAAATTTCCAATGGAATGTTTCTATGAACCCGAGAATGTACCAATAAATAAAATACATTTTGTTTGATTTGCATTTTTAGATTTCGTTTATTGAATTTAGCTAAAGAAAGTTCACTAAATCAAATTCTCGAATAATATTTTCCAGAAAAAATAAAACTCAATTTTGGATTATTTTTACTGTAGATTCACTGTTACACAAACAGTTCATTTCACTCAGCAGTGAGTCTTTTCGAAATACTCAAAATTGGATACTTTGCAAATAACTTAATTATGACTGGTTTTACTTTGCTGTCAAGTTGAGTGAAAATCACTCAATTTTGGATAGTTTGGTTTCTCTGTGTGAGTGTGAGTGAGGTGAGGAGAGGATTTGGGGTCATTTTCTTGGGGGGGTTGGGGGGTGCCGTGGGAAAATAAAAAGGGGATGAAGGGGAGGTGTAAGAAGTAAAGAGGGGGGCGTTTTGGTGGTGGGGGGGTGGGGGGTTTTGGGGGTCTGTTTGTTTTCAAAAGAGGCCAGTGGTAAAGACGCAGGCAGGGATGCCAGATATACAGACATGTCTGTATTTATACAGACATTTGATCATGCATACAGACATCATACAGATTACAGACATTTTACAGAAATTTGGAAAATGTTACAGACATATACAGACGTTCATTTCGGCGAACTTCCAGATTAAAAAAAAAGGCGAAAGTCACATACGTAACAGTAAGCAAATGAATGGCAGTCTGAAGTTGGACCAGTTTAGTGGTGAAAAAAAAACCAGTGAGGGATTTAGAAGTACAAGTATGTGCCTGTCAGTTTCCTAAGGCTTTTTTCACTGATTCGACCCTTGTCAAAGACGTAGCACTGAAACGAACTAAAAATACAGCCTTCATAATGAATGTCCTTGGCGAATCGCATCACCAATTGATGAATTGATGACTCATCGATTATAAGACTTAATGATGCAGTCCAAACCATTAAGTCTTATAATCGATGAGTCAACTGATACCACTGCTATAAAAACATTGGTCTTAGTAGTGAGGGCTATCTATTGGAATGGATATAAAAAATATACATAGCGTACTCAGTCCTTTAAGAATAGCAAAGTTCAACAAACTGCAGCACCTAATAGAGCTGAAATCTTTAAACATGTTACATCCGCCCGCGACCTGATGGCTTTCTTTAGAACAAGTTGTTAGGCGTGTTTTTAAAGCTGGAAGTCTTAAGAACATACGGGATCAAGTCTCTATCACTTCGAAGTTTTCTGAGCACAATCCTCAAATACTATTAGGACTTCAGGCGTGAAATTTTAAAGAAACGTTTGCACCACTAGAGCATCCATTGGTAAGCAATTTGAGCGTTGTTTGTTTTGTTTTGTTTGTGATTTTCAGTCCTAAATCGTGAAGTGATAATTAACCTAACCTTTAAATTATATAGAAAAAGGACTCCCTCCAATTTAACCATAAAGGTATATTTCAGTTTTCAGTTTCTTTTTCAGATTTGAAACCAGTATATTGGGGGGGGGGGGGGGTAAAAAAATGAAAGAGCCCTGGCTTTGTGGACCTGATTCTCAATAACATTTGCGCGGTGGAACAAAAATACTACAAAGGTGGAGAGCCGACAGGCCTCCACCAACACATACAATACACCTAGTTAACCAGGCCCCCCTCCCACCAATTCCGCCTAGCCATACTATATACCTCCCTAGCCCTCCGTCGACCTACCTACGATACCCCCCACCAATGATTCCTCCAAATAGAGCCAAGGGCCAACGCCCAAAAATCAACTCTCAACAACAAGAAGAGCGGACGCCGAGCGAGCAGGGGAGTTTGGAAATAAAAGAAAGGGGAGACAACTGTATACTACTGCTCTTTTGTTAATTAATTTTTTGTGCAGTGATGGTGACCCGTAACGCTGGTAGATCACCTTTTCGTTGTGCGCTACGGGGTATCAGATCTACCACCGATCCCTAGTCTGAATTAATTCAAACTAGGGAACATATTTGTTTTTGTAGTCAAAGGAACATATATTAGTCCTTATTACATTTTATGCCTTGTGAAAAGCGACAATACTCGGATTGTGCCACCGAGGATGAGCTTGGAATAAGGAAAACATGGTTAGTCATTTATCTGAATTCTCATTTTCTATTTAATGTTCTATAGTTTGAATTAGTTATGACTAGGGTTCTGATGCATGGTCAGTATCGGAGTCATTGTTTGTTTTGTTTGCAATGAATCCGGTTTTGACTGATAAAGGGGCGCGCCTTTGAAGAGTGCTGTCACTCACAAAGGGTTTAAATAGCGGAAACTTTCCATAAAAGTCGATTCATTGCCAACAAAACAAACAAAGACAACTGTAAAAAACACCGAATACTTCATCATTGCTCAATAGTGATGAAGTAACTTGACATGCACTAAACAAAGGATACGGGATATACTACAAAAGATCAAATTACTGGTACACTGATATGCAAAATAAAAGTGCCCGTCTCATCGTTTTTTTCAATTTCTCTCATTTACTTTGTTTAAATTAAAGTAGGTTTACCGTATTTTTTTTTATTTTTTTATTTTTTACTGTGTTTTCCAATTTCTTTTATGGAATACTGAAAAAAAATGAGTTTTTACTTTTAAAGAAAAAAAAATCAATTTGTGTTGAAAAAAAAAACAGTGACAAAATAAAGTACTACAATTTCTGTTTATGTTACAGAAAACATAAATTAAAGTAAATTAAAAGTATTTTCAATAATTGAGTTTTTTTTTTTTAACCTTCATGACCTCCATCAGTGTGCGCTTCGACATGTTTTCTATCCGTTTCTTTGGATGCTTTGCATTCCAGCTCTTCCATTGCGCGCTCCAGGGCTTCAAAATGGTTGCTTTATACAGGGGTCACCAGTTTTGTCAATTCTGGCAATGCCGAGAATCGCCCACAAATTTTCGGGGGGATTGAGGTCCGGGCTTTGAGGAGGTCATTCCAGCGGTTTGATCCGATGGCATCGGGGAAGGAAGATCCGAGCCTTTCTTGGCAGTATGCTTTGGGTCATTGTCCTGCTGGAATACGAACTTCCTTCAAGGCCCGTCTGGATCATACGAAATCTTCAGATTTTCTCGTAGGATGTTGATGTAAGAATCTGCCGTCATTATCCCGTCGATTTTCACAATGCTTCCCATGCCAGTTCCCTCGAAAAACACCCCCAGCCCATCACATTTAATCCCCCATGCTTTTTCGTCGCCTTGGTGAGGCGCTCCCGAAGCTCCTCTCCCAATCTGCACCAAACACGAACCCACCGCTTTCGGTTAAACAGCTCGAATTTTGATTCGTCCGTCCACGAACGGCTTGCCGGAATCTCTAGGGAAGCTTAGGCGCATATTCTTTAGCAAACTGCTGCTGTTTGGCTTGGCTTGCTCCTTGCTGATAAATGGGCGCTTCCTGGAAAGTTTGCTATTCAATCTCTGTGCTACGCGACGATTGTTTCGAGCAACAGTTCAACCAGGAATGTCTCGATAACTGAAGGGTTTCCTGGATCTCGCGGACAGTTACCTTCGGGTTCTTCAGGATTTTTTGCATACGATCTTGGTGTCCGTCCTCGCATCCGTTTTCTCCGCCTTCTTCCTCTGCCAGGGCGATCCACCATCGATCCTAACGTTTTAAGCTTCAGAAGAACCCTGCCAACCGCTGCCTTCATTGATATCAGCACTTCTAGCGACACAGCTCCGAAAGATTCACCGTTGGGACACATCACGAACGACCACTCCTTAACGATACACAAGGGAATTGTTTTCGGAAAGACAATCGGTGTTCTCCATTTTTTTCAATTGAATCAAATTTGACTACGTATACAAACCGTACCCAAAGTTGAGCCGCTCGTTCTCCAAAACATGTCAAAATATCAAAACATAAACAAATCGAAAAATCTTCCAATGGAAAATCATCAAAAATATCGATTCTTGAAGGCAAGACCATTTTGTCACTGTTAAACACCAATGATTTTTTTTTCTTTGCGGAAATACCACCGACTACACAACCAAGTCTACGCGACATTGTTTTGAGGTTCATGATGCATGGCCCATGCGGACCTTCTAATCCAAGAGCAGTATGTATGGAAAACGGTAAGTGTAAAAAGGAATTCCCCAAACCTTTCACCCACACGACAACATTTGACTCGCATGGGTATCCGTCATATCGTCGACGCAGGATGGAATCCGTAACAGTACGCGGTAGTCAAATGCACAACGGCAACGTGGTGCCGTATAATGCATTTTTGACCTTGCGGTACAATGCACATATTAATGTCGAGGTGTGTACATCCTTACATGCAGTCAAATACATATACAAATATATCTATAAGGGATTCGACTGCGCCAATGTCGCTATTACTGCAGTTAATCAGACGGAAGCTGAATACAATGAGATAACCAATTTCATTGACTGCCGATACGTGAGTGCCCCAGAAGCTATGTGGCGTCTACTAGAATCGAAAATGCACGCACGTTCTCATACGGTCACCAGACTGCCAGTTCATCTACCTAATCAGCAACGACTTATTTTTGAGGAAGGCCATGAAGCAGAAGCACTCGAAGCAGCGCAGTCCAATAGAACCAAGCTTGAAGCATGGTTCCAACTTAATAGTGAGGACCTTACTGCACGGCAATTTTTGTCAATAGGGCACCGTGTCCCCTCCGTAAACACAGGATCCATTTCACACTTACAAGCACGTTGGACATTTTAGCGCCAACATTTGATAAGGGCGAGTCTGCTTTTGTAAACAAACACTTTGTCTGCTAATTTATCGGAAGTTGAATACAATTCCTTCAAATTGAATATATCAGCGGATAGAGATAAAGCTCCTCTTCCTTAAAGAGCGCTTAATTTGTATTTGTGACCTTTTGTTCAAGAGCAAATGACTACGAAAGCCATTGTTTACAAAAGCAAATTCGCCTTAATCTAAAGTTGGCGCTGATTTAACAAACAAAATATCATTAACAGTAAATTCGAGCCGAACTGCAGTTTCTATAGATTTTGGTGGAGAACCAATAGCAGAAGAAGAACCGGAGCCTCACACACCAATAGCATAGGGTTTCATGGCTCTATAGACTGAATAGAATATAGTAGAAATTTATTAATTCGATGACATCAATTTCTTCACATCAACAAGCAGTCCTACGTCAACTTTGCAGTTATGTCACTGACATAACGCACCCTTTCGTTTTTTTTAATTTATATGTATATTGCCGCTATTCGCTTAACAGTCTCAAACATACAGGATATCTCATGTAATGTGAAGAGTGGTACGCAAATAATAGCAAAATACGTATACGGTTACTGCACTAAGGTAACACGTTCTATTCAAAGAGTACACGAGATTTTCTATATGGTGGATGTAGATGAGATTTATCATCTGAAACGCAGGTAACATAAGATTGTGTTATGAAGTCGTAAGGAAACGTCCAATACCATAAGAATCTCTTATAGACTTGATTCAAATGTTATTATGAAAATAATGTTCTCTATTATGGTGTAAAATCATAAGATGGTTGTCAGAGATTTTTCTTTTGTCGAAATTCTAAAAGCAAAACTTATGTTGGTCATGCGAAAAGTTTGCTCAGTGTATGTTACTTACTACAAATGAAAATCATTTTCATCGAACAACTTATGAGAGTCATAAGTGAAAAATTAAACAACATTATGTTTATTTGCCTCGCTGAACCTAAAAGTACTTTACTGTTAATTGACGGATGCTAATTAATTAATTTATCGTTTTTTTTTTAAATGAATTATTAGTAGCCTCTTGTTAGTGTCTTAATTTTAATATGTTAGGTTACCAGAAGTAACAATTCGCTTAAAAATATTAGTGCCCCTTTGAGCCAATCAAATTAGTTAAGCACTATCGGAAACCATTACCGTTTGTGTATCTGCTCTTCCGCTACAATATTCTCCCAAACGTGTGCCATCACAGGTGCATCAGCCCTGTTTTTGGTTTCAGTTTTCAGATGTGATAAGTGATTTTTGTTTGTTTGTTTGTATGATTGAAAAAATAAAAAAGATTAATAAAACAAAATAATTCATTCTTCGAAGAAGTAATCCGCCACAATGAGATTTTATGGCAAAGAGATGAGTAGATGGGCAAACAAATAGGATGCATTTGTGTTTCTGAGGGATGGACGATTCACGTGTATTGTTAAATAGTAACCAGCAGACCAACCTAAGTATATCTGGCGATGTTCATAGTGTAGCTACCAGCACCGTTGAATTTGACATTATAAAACAAATAAACCAAATGCAAAATGTAAAGCTCGCCCATTTTCATACGAATGTAATTTGACAAACCGAAGCGCGTAAAAATATATATACAACAGAGCTGTCTCAAAAAGATATTATTATAAGTGTAAATTTTTGTTTCTATCAGGCTTCAATTACCGCGGATGAGTCTCTTCCATGATCAACATTTCCCAGATGTGCGACATCACAGCTGCGTCCGCCCTGAGAGAGGGTAATTGGATGGTTCATTTGTGTTCAGGTGTGTGTGTGTATGGATGTAGAGACAAAACATGGCCAATTGGGTGAGGTTATGGTTCGTTTCAGATTGGGACGACAAAAACATATGTGAGAGAGAACATTAGTGATTTGAGAATAGGAAACATGTTTACGTAGACATGCCACAATTGTAATTACAATCTCTGCTGGTTACATTCCGTTTGTCCGATCTGTGTAGGACATCAGACTATGGATTATGGAATATAGTACAGGATAGTTTGGATGCTGGAATTATAATTTGTGTTTTGGTTGACAGTTTAATCATTATACTCACCAAGTGTGTTCAGAATTGAATCCAATCTAAAAAAAAAAAGAACAATTAGAATATGCACAATAGTTTACTTTCTATACAATCTTACTCTGCCATTGGATCCAATGCAGACAGTAAAGCTTTTATCAAACCATCTGTCGTGTCCGTTTCCATGTAACAAATATCTCCCAAATTGATCCAACTTTTCTGGATGTGCCATATCGAATTCGAAAGGATGCTCGTCAAGCGATAGCACAAAAGCAGCACTCTCGATGAGATGTAACGATGTCTTGTTCACACCCTTTATAAAGATTGATTCACGTATTTTAGCCCATTTAGTACGATCACCAGCAGTCAATGAAGCTAGAAGTTCTTCACCGACCTGCGGTTTATCTTTGCTGCTAAGGATCTCTTCAATCTGAATTTGAATCTCACAAGGACGCAAGATCCGTCCATTGTGATAAATAACGACCTTGTAGTAGCAGCCTCGATGTAGAACCACAATATGATTGGAATCCTGATAGTGAACAATCTTGTCAGTTTCGATTCCTGGGACACGAACAGTGTTGAAAATGCGTTCATATTGCCATGAGCACAGCGGAACCAGCCCCTGCACCAGAATGGGTTCCAGCTCTTGTCTTTCTACTATTCTTCTAAACTGAAGCAACATGTTGATAACACTAGCAGCTCTTGCACTCTGCACCGTGGTAGGTTGCGTGAAGATTGCATCAATGCCGTAGAAGTTGCTGTTCACCATCAAAGCTCCACGGCCGCGTAGATAAACGTATTCTTCCCACCAATCGGACACATAGTTAGTAGACCACCAACTCTTGAGCTTGAGATAACGCTGCAGTTTAGGAGCAATAGTCTTTTCAAAGTCCTTGGCAAGACCTTCCATACGAGAATAGTTTTCGTCATCCAGCAATGGTCGAACCGAACGTAGGTACTACAAGTAAGTAAACCTTTTCAATATTCTACACATTAAGCTGAGCATCATAACTTACCCTTGTCATAGTCTCCTGAACACTAGGCAGTGGCAAGCGTGGCAAAGAACCTTGAAAACTGTACAAACCAGGTTTGTTCCATGTCGCTAATACTTTAACAAAAACAGCCCACAATCGCGTCTGAAAGGAAAATTTCCATCAATGAATAAAATAGCTGGATATCAGCGGTATTAATTAAACTCACTGGCAAGGAAACCTTACTGCCCGGGGCTCGTTTTTCGTACATCCATCCTTTGTACATGAGAAGTAGTTTCAACGAATATCGCATCGTGTAGCATATGCACAGCCAGAATAAGAGACCCGCAAGACCACATGCTCCTAGCTGATAGCCTACTGTATCTCTACGAATGAAAGAAAGAGCTCGTTCCAGGTTCTAATCATAACGTGAAGAGTTCTTACTTACCCGGGTAATACTCCTAGGAATCTGTTGACTAAATTAAACGGAACTTGTCGCTGTGAAAAATGAAGTGCAACGGCGACAGCTATCACCAACCAGAGGCTTTGTAGATGGGCAGGATATACACCATTTCGGACACCGGTCTGAAGGAAATAGGAAATAAAGAAGGCAGTTTAGATTGAGGAAAAGTGATTTTGGCTCTTTTATGTTGTATTATGCTATATATAAGTCGGTCAGTCCCACTTGCACAAGCCGCATTTGTTACATTTGTTGTCAAAAAGTGAGTTTTTCAATGGAAATGGTTTCTAAAGCTCGAGAACAAACTGACTGATACAAGGAGAAGAGGCGTGCAACGGGCAAGGTAGATAAAGTGGAAAGCGACTCACGGATCCTCCCGGACATCGTAAAAATATCAAAAGAATGTGTTGGTTTAGATTGCATGAGCAGTTGTCCACGAGAAAGCTCTGTTCAAAGTGAGTGCCACGTTTGCTCACTTTTAATCAAAAACAACAACGTGTTGACGATTTTGAGCAGTGTTTGGCTATATTTTAACCTAACAAACCGGATTTTTGCGTCGATATGGCACAATGGATGAAACATGGAACCATAAATTCACTCCAGGAATCCAATCGATCGTCATCTTATTGGACAGAAACCGGTGAACCTCGTCCAAACCTCGAATATTATATAGCGTTATTGGAGCGCATGAAGGACGCAAACGCGGAAAAACAGTCACATGTGAAAAACAAAAAAAGTGCTGTTTCATCAAGACAACCCACCGTGTCACAAGTCAATCAAAACAATGGAAAAACTACACGAAACGAATTTCGAATTGCTTCCACATACCTGCGCCTGCGACTACTGGCTCTTCGCAGACCTCAAACTCAAAAGACCTGTGTTTTTTATTTTTTTTATTCCGTGTCGGGTATTTTCGTCACTGCGACCAATTTTTAGATCTATTGTGACATATCCCCTTTTTGTTGTTGCTTTAGTTATTTTCAGCATGACGCATCACTATTGATAGGAGTGATCGTTAAAGTCTGACCTAAAGCATTGTCCCAGGACGGTATAACGCTCCGAATAAAGTGTACTACGGTACTGGGGTTTATTCTCCAAATCTCAAGGGGTTCTAGTAGCCCTTTGTTAAAGAACTTCAGCCTATTATTGAAAATTGCCGGGCAGTGGCATAACAAGTGTTCCGAGTCTTCTATATCCATGTTACAGAATCGACATGAATCATCTTGAAGTTTTCCTATCAGCTTCAAGTGATAACGGCTCGGACAGTGACCGGTTATAAGGCCTGTATATATTGTTAGATCTTTTTTGGTAAGATCTAGTAACTTGCGAGTCATTGAAATGTTTGGAGTAATGAACCGCTTTGATTGCCTAGCTTTGAAAGTGTTGTTCCAGTTGTCTCCACTTTCAAGCATTCCCAGGCTTTCATCTCCATTCTAAGAGAAGAAGCAGATACACCACAAAAGGGTTCAGGTCCTACAAACTGATGAGACGATCCGAGTCTTGCTAGTTCATCGGCTTTCTCGTTTCCATCAATTCCAGAATGACCAGGAACCCAGTACAAATTGACTTGATTACGACAAGACAATTTCCGAAGTGATTGAACACATTCCCAAACATGTTTGGACGTGCATATTGCTGACTTTAAAGCATTCAGAGCTGCTTGACTATCCGAAAAAATGCATACATTTGAATATCTATAGTTTCTGCGTAAGCATATAGCAGAACATTCCAGAATTGCTTGAATTTCAGCTTGGAATAGAGTTGGCCACTTTCCCATTGGGATTGAAAGGTTAATCCCTGGGCCAGTTACCCCAGCTCCCACTTGATTGTTCATTTTCGAACCGTCTGTATAGAAAACAATCGATCCTTGGCGGAGGTTTGGGCCATCTCTTGCCCACGAATCACGCCCAGGATCAATAACTTGATATGAACAGTCAAAGTTGTATTTTTTTTCCATCCAATCTTCGTTGTTCATAACTAAAGGATTAAATTTTACAATTTTTAGAATGCTAAGATGTCCTATTAGATCACCTTCTAAAAGGTTCGCAAACCTTCTGATCCTTAGAGCGCTCTTTTCAGCTTCTAACTGTATGAATTGATGCAATGGCAACATAAAAAGTAGTGCATCCAGTGCCTTCGTTGGTGTACTTCTCATTGCACCGCTAATTGAACAAGTTGCTAGTCTTTGAAGTTTTTCTAACCTTCTTTGTGCAACAGTTTCTTTTGTTTTTGGCCACCAGACCAATGAAGCATAGGTAATCTTGGGTCTCACAATTGCCGAATAAATCCAATGGATCATTTTTGGCCTTAGTCCCCATTGCTTACCAAATGTTCTTTTGGCTATCCGGAGCATTTGTCGATCTGTTGATTGTCTGCTCTAAATGAAAGTTCCAATTTAGTTTGCTGTCAAGAAATACTCCAAGGTATTTGACTGTATTTGAAAGTACCAAATGTGTGCCTTTCAACCTTAAGTTCTCAATACAGTATTTTCTCTTCTTTGTAAATGGCACAACAGTAGTTTCGGAGGGGTTTATGTTCAAGCCTTCCTTATCACACCACGAAGAGACATAATTTAAAGCACTTTGCATTCTGTTTGCAATGATACAGTCGTATTTACCGCGTACTATTAAGACTATATCATCTGCGAAGCCAACTACTTCAAACCCTAGGGTTTTCAGATTTTTAAGGAGATCATCAACTATTATAGACCACAAGGTGATAATACGCCTCCTTGTGGACACCCTTTTACAGCTCTAATACTGATGGATGAGCTTCCGAGGTTTGCTGATATTTGTCTATTTGATAACATCTCGTTAATCCAATCGACAATACATTTGTCGAAACCAAGTTTCATCATTGCTTTAACCATTGAACCTGTGTTACTCTTAATGGAGATTATATTGATGACTAAAGCCAATTTTAAACGGAAAACCCGTGTTTTCTTTGTTAGGCCCGGGACTGTTTAGCCCACGGGATTTATGTTCAATTGTTGCACTGAAAACAATTATTCCAGTCAAATCTGTTTTCAACAGCTTTTGATTCCCAAATGTCAGTGTATACTCTTCAAAATGTTTTTTCACTATTGATGGACATGGACGGATGGAGGTGATTCCATTTGCTGAAATGTACATAAATGGGAAGAATCATATTCTGGATGCATTTTGCCTAATCGATTGATGTTAGACATTTTAATTAGCGATATTTCAATAAATATTTTATACATGACATTGCAACGGTCATAAATTAAAATTATTAAAAGAATCAAAATGTTAGTTTACATGATTAGACGTAACATTAAGCAAAACATCACGAAAATACATTTCAAACTATTGAATATTGTGTTTCTTTATGGAACTTCTACGAATTCTATAAAATGATAAATTGACTCTTGCATTTCTATCAGACATCAGGTTACGGGTTGTAATGCAAACCTTTTTTTCCGGCCCATGTACCAAATATGCCATTAATACAGTGATGATCGACAAAAGCATGACGCTATCATGATTTTTGATTTATTCCAATTGAGACATTACAAATCAATTTATAGATATTCACTTCCGCGTGATTCTCGGTTTCCTTAACTTTTAAGCCGCCGCCAAGACTTTACTGGTTAAGCTAAATAGATTATCTTCACGACCTTCGAATGATCTAAGTTTGGCTAAATTGAACCAAATAATCGAGTTATGAATGCTAGATTTGGCATAACCTAATGGGATATTCCATGTAAATTTAAGCCAGATATCGCTGGAATCAGTCTGTTGTACGGAAGATTGCAAACAATGTTTGCTACCAAATACGATGTTTACGCTTGCTTTGACTTATAAACGAGGAAAGTTTTACACGTCTGTTAAAGTTCATTTTTTTTGTGTGTAGATATAGCTACGGAAAAAAGTCTCAAGTTATAAACTAACTGTCCAGGTGTCAGTGTATAGTCCACGAAAATTGTTTTCACTATTGATGAAGGTAGAACAGGTTTGTCAGTGAGTGCATTTGCTGCAAAGTTCATTTGTTTGAAAGGCAGAATTTCCTCATCTATTACGGAAAAATAAATTATGATTAACCCAGCGTGTTCTATAAATTTTTAAATTGACTCTTGCATTCAGACATATAATATTTTATTCCTAGGGTTTTTATTCATTAGGGCGAATCTACAATTGAGAGACTCTCTCTTGCCTCGTTCTCTTACATTACAGCGCCATTATAAAACTATGGATTGATTCTTTAACACAGATCGCAAGATACGAGTGCTGGCTAGCATATTGAGCAAACAGCCAAACAAAAAAAATGTGAAAATGATTTAGATATTGGTGAAAGAGAAAGTAAACAGAGAGAGTCTCTCAATTGTAGATTCGCCCTAATAAAAAAAAAACCTAGATTTAAACCTTATAGAAATTTTGAAAATTGTCTTGTCGTGTTTACATTCAAGAATAAACTGAAACATTTAATTTTCATAAAATGTAGGTTAAAGCTGATGTTTTTTTATTAATTCGTTTCAAAACATGCAAATACCCAAGGAATACACACCCATATATTTAAAACGACAAAGTAACAATTACCAATTCTTACTTCTCGTCCTCTTTCGTTAATAACGGCGACATTAATGATCGCATTAAAAAAAGCGACTATTTTCGGATGGATGGTAAAAAAGTACGGAAAAAGATATTTTAACAAATCAAATTGTATTTTATTCATGAGGAAATTAAAAAAACTTCACAAAAATATATCCACTCCCTGCCGCGCCGTCTTGCGGTAGCTAGTCAGAACCTTGGCCATAAGTGTAAAAAATACGCTTGTATTCATATTCTCCAGTCGCCTTTTTGGTTGCCTTTTTGATCAAATCATCCGTCGTTTTGGCCACGAAATTATTTGAATATACTCTCATTACATTGAAGCACATATACATTGAAGCCCAGAATTTCTCGATTGGGCGGATCTGGAGCACGTTGGGAGGGTTGGCATGCTTCCGCACATTCCGTATCGCCAGGAAGATCTCTTTGACCAGAAGGTTCAGCCGTTGTTTCTGGGTTTCCATTTTGGCCAAATACTTCTTGGCCGTTTGGCCGGTCGCACCGACCTTCAGGCCCTACGCACGGAAAGAAGTGGCCACCTTGCCTTCCGTCTTCCGTTTGAGTTTCTGTTGAATTCTCCGATCGCTTAAATCGGTTGGACGGCCGGAACCAGGTTCCGCTCGATGGACTATCCCTTCTCTAGAAGTGCCAACATCTTGTAGATGTTTCCGCGATCGTATACGCCGGCACGAAGTGAGCCACGATGGCCGACTTTTTTAGGCCCGGATGGAGCAGGCGGTACGAACAAACAATAGATCGAAGTTGTTTCACTGTTCTCGCCATAGCTGCCGTAAAAAAACGGATGGAGCTGTCAAATTTGTCACTTTTTATAATGCACGTAAAGGATGGAACGGTCAAAATTTGGTCGACTCACATATTACGTAGTATTTTTAATCGCGCGTTCTAAAAACTTGAACAACCCATCATTTTGTAGGTTTATGCGTACGGAATGTTGACTATATTTTGTTTTTGACATTTTCTATTCAGTTGTCAAAATGGCATCGAAGCAAGAAGAGCAGCGTATCAAAATTTTACACGCGCAAAAGCAAAATCCAAATTATTCCCTCGCTGACTTGGCAAAATCACTTAGTATTGCCAAATCAACCGTGACGAATGTGCATATTCAAACGCAATCTCAACATTTCCAACAGAGATATCCGAAACAAATTAGGAAATTCACACACAACAGTACAAAGAGCAAAGAAACGAGCTGGACTGTCAACATATAAGGTTACAGCGACGCCAAATCGAGATGATAAGAAAAACACAACAGCCAAAGGAAGAGCGCGTAAGTTGTACACGAGTTTGTTGACCAAGTTTGATTGCGTCGTAATGGCGATGAAAAATATGTCAAGGCTGATTTTAAGCAGCTCCCAGGTCAAGAGTTTTATACGGCTACCGGAAAAAGAAAGGTTCAAGATAAGTTTAAATAGAAAAAAATGTCAAAGTTCCCGAAAAAATACTTGGTTTGGCAGGCGATTTGCAAATTTGGCTAAAAAGCGAAAGTTTCGTGACAACTGGCACTGTCAACCAAGATATTTATGTAAAGGAATGCTTGCAAAAACGCTTATTGCATTTCTTAAAGAAACATAGTTGTTTTGGCCAGACCTCGCTTCTTGCCACTACGGAAAAATGGCTCAGGAATGGTATACCGCCAATAGTGTTTAAATCGAACCCAAGGAGAAAACCCCTCCAAACTCGACGGAACTGCGTCTAATTGAAAAATATTGGGCAGTCGTAAAGAGAAACCTTAAGAGAACTTGAAAAAAAAAGAAACAGTAGGAAGTGAAAAACAGTTCAAGGCAAATTGGCGTTCAGCATCAAATAAGGTGGATATAACAGTGGTTCAAAATGTGATGGAAGGTTTGAAACGTAAAGCCCGACAGTTCATATTTGGAAAATCGGAAGCCTAATTAATTAATCAAATAATTTTCATGTGTTTTGTAGACGATGGACTTCAAAAAGAAATAAAGATTGGTCATTTGTATAATAAATTAATCAATGTGCACTTAATCATGTTTGACCAATTTTTGACCGTTGCACTCTTTATTATAAAACTTTACAACCTTTTTTTTTTTCTACATGTCATAAAATAGTGATACTTGGAAACATTTTATGCAAAGGCTAATTTTGAAACAATATATGGGGATATTGAGGGCTTAATTATAGACTGTTCCAGAAAGTATAAGCACACTTTCGAAATAACAAATAAGTCATGTTTTTTTTAGTTTTAATAATTTTATTTGGCAAATCATATTTGTATTTGTGTTTTATATGATATTTTACTCTCGTTTAATCAAAATATTTAATCATAGCCAAGACTCCTAACTTTTCCTCGAACATGACCCATTAGCTCCTGCACAGTGGTACTTCCTACCATTTTGACCAATTTTGGCCAATCTTTTTTAAATTTTTGGATTTTGTCCGCTGGTTTTATGAATTTTCGAAGCTTTGCTTTGGTTAAAGCCCAAAAAGTCTCGATTGGCCGTGCCTCCGGGCAGTTCGGCGGATTCATGTCTTTCGGCACGAAACATACATTTTGACTTTTGTACCATTCTAAAGTGTCCTTTGCGTAATGACATGACGCCAAATCTGGCCAAAACACTACTTGACCTTCGTGCTGCCTGATCATCGGCAATAATCGCTTCTGGAGACATTCCTTAACGTATTTCTGAGTGTTCATCGTCTCCGTTGTGATGTACGGACTAGATGTTTTACCACACTCGCATATTGCCTGCCAAACCATAACCTTCTTACCGAATTTTTCGGTAAAAATTGCCTTCTCCGTTTCGGGGATGTCTTTGTCTTCGCTTACAGTATAGAATTGTGGTCCGGGAAGCGTTTTGTAATCTAGTTTCACATACGTTTCATCGTCCATTATTATACACCCAGAATGTCTACACAATAACGAATCGCAGAGTTTGCGGTGGTGGTTTGTTTGTTTGTTTGGTTTGTGGTTTCACAGACGCGGCCTGTTTTGGGTTCCTTTTGGGTTTTTTCTGCTTCCGGTATGTTTTTAGCCCATGTCTTTCTTTGGCACGCATGACGTTACTCGACGAGGTCCCTAGTTTTTTCGCAACATCCCGAACGAAAATCGCTGGTTTTCGCTTGTGGGCATCCCTGATCTTTTTATCGATATCCGGACTAACGGGACCGGATTTCTGACCACTCTTCGGCGCATCTTCAAACGTACACTGTTCTCTATATATCGTACCGCTCCGACGCTTACACCCTCTTCCTTGGCCAATTTTCTCAAGGAGAGTCCGCTCACAGTGCACCATTTGTGCACGATACTTTTACGTTGTTCCGGAGTAAGACCGCGCATTTTGATAAGTAACACAAAACTGAGCACTTTTTTGATGCTATGTCATTCAGAAATGTGCAAACAAAAGGACGCAGCCAAAACATGTTGAAATATTTAATTATATTCAAAGTGACCGTTAAAATAAGGTGTGCTTATACTTTCTGGAACAGTCGTTAACAGCTTAAGCGGATACTCATTTTTAGCATACTTGTTATCATTTATGTTGAGTAGCCCCCAACAGATTCCACTACAAAGCGCACAAAAAACCCGTACGCGAGAAGGCCACAGCAACAATTAATGACGCAAATGTCCCAGCAGCAGGCCATAAGGAACATGGCGGAGTTCGTGTATGACAATGACAATAGTCACACGTTCTATTCCCGGTTTTCCAGATATGTCGATTTTTTGATAAGGACGCAAGGAACCTCGAAGACGCGGCAAAAGTTCGATGGCTTCTGCGAAAGCATAGCCCATCCGATCACGAGCGCTATAATAGCTTGATTCTCCCGAAGCTTGCTCGTGACTTTTCACGAGGCCGTCGAAAAATTGAAGTCACTGTTCGGAACCACGGTCTCCGCCTTTGACCGGCGATTCAACTGTCTCCAACTTATGGCCCAAACACAATGATAACGGAAGTTGAACGACAACTGCAACGGAAAAGCCCGATCTGAGTAAGCCAGCTTGTCGGAAAGAAAACAGGCTGGATCCAAGCCGATTCTAATTGGATATATCGAAGTCATTTGCAACAACTGTCAAACTTGCCGTTGCCGTTCCGTTTCCGACCACATTGTTTTTGGGAGGTTACGAATGAGGAGAGTAATGATTATCTTGCATGTTCATGCAAGATCAACAAAGCATGCGTCGATTTCAAGTTTGCTAATTTGTTCAAAATTTGATTGCCTTATTTACGTCTGTTGTTTGAAGTCAAAACAGTATGCTGAAACCCGAATGCGAATCATCAACAAGCTGAATGAAGCCACCTATCTGATTTTACAGCAACTCGTGGAGCATTGTTTAAAGAAACGAAAACTGATTGATTTATTTTGAAGGCACCTCTCTTTACTTTAAAAAAAAATTAATGAACATTTGAATACGGTACGTCATCAGCTGTTCGACGAAGCTTTGTCTTGATGTTTGAACAGGAGCGTCGTACAGCTTCTTTATCGATTTGGCGAATGCATATTTTGATTCTATTAATCAGTTGTCTACAGTCTTTGGCTCTCCAGTTGTTTTTGTACACCAGCGAACTCAAATATCCAAAGAAATGTTCAATCGGGCGACACTGGGGCAAATTGGTTGGATTGCGGTTTTTTGGTACATACGGGGTGGTTTTGGCCTTCCAAGAAGGCTTGTGTTTTTCTCGCATTATGCGACGGCGCTTCATCCGGCCAAAAACACGTAATTTCTATCTGCATGATATGTTTGAAGAAATGGAATCAATATTTTCTTCAAACATTGATTTGGTACACTTCTTGATTAATAGCCAAACCACTGGGCTTGAACCATGGTTCGGAAATTCCTCTCTTAGATATGGCAATATAAAGCATCACCTCAAGCTCAAACTTATGCTTAAACTTATATTTCACGTTCGGAGATCCAGTAGAAATGTTATCAGAATAATATCGATCGTTTCCTGGGATGTGGGTTTTTGAGAGAGGGAAGTAGCTTTCATCATCCAAAACGAAGCATTTCCGACGAAATTTCGGGTCATCCAGCGGCATTGGGATTTTACGGTTGATATCTGTTGCTCTGTGTAATCTGGTGCTCTTGACTTCTTGTGGCAGACTATTCCTATCTTCGTCAACGTCTTGCAGATGTAAGTTTGCTTGAATTTTTTTACATAATCTCTCTTTTCTCTGTGCACGTTTGTGGTTTGGTATGAGTGAGTGAAAATCATTCTCATTTTTAAGTTACACCCCGTTAGAATACATCGTAGTGAGTCTTCACCTCACCTTGTAAAAACTGCCGGAATTGGGCTTCACGATCCGGATAAAGAAATGCAGTTTTTATATGCGACAAGTGAAGTAATTCGGACAAATTCTCGATAGAGAAAGGAATTCGTCCGGTCCAGGAAAATTGCTCCTATCGCCAGTATGAAACCCGCCCACCCACGATGTCACCACGCTGCGTGCGAACCTTAGAAAATGATTACGGCAATTACGTTGCAGAAATGCGCTCTTCGACATCCCATGGATCAGCTACTGAAGGCTGGAGTAAAATTCGAGAGGACACCAGCTTGTCAAAAGTCTTCCACACGACAAAAAATAGTGTTTTAGGATAAATATTCTCGACTACTATAAATACGATCAAATATTATTCATAAGTATAAAAATCATTTTGCACTCTTGCTCATATAACTCAACACTTCAAATAAACACTCAACCGCATGTAAACAACAAGTTATTGGCAAGGCAGCTCTAATCAAGCATAATAATAGAAACGAACTTATCATATAAAAATATGATAAAATTAAAAAGTAACTTAATAAGTGCTAAATATGTATAACTCTGCAGAAAACCTACTCCAGAAGAAATATGGTTGGAAATTTTATCACGAATTTTGTAAAACGTTGTTTAGTATTCCAGCATACTGTAACAATTTCATTCGCTGACAAACAAGATTTATATTTCAATTATTGGAAACTAACTGGGTATTGATAAATAGGGAAGATGTACCTATATTAATTTCATCACTTTGCAATTCATCCTACTTGATATAAAACGATATACACGTGACAGAATTAGTTAGTAATGTTTGTTGTAGTTATTAAACGTGAGCAAACATTATTAGAAAACGAAACCGATCCTACAACTGCCCAATTGTTTGATTCATCGTATGATGAATATAGGAACAATGAGATTAATATGGGGGCAGTACCCCTAGTTGGGTAAGGTAAGGTATCCCTGGTCACGGGGAAAGATAGATCAATTGCGTTTTTACGTGTAAATCAATTTCATGTGATATTTTACAATAAATACACAATTTTGTTGTTGGGTCGTTTTGGAAGATACAGAACGGGTTCAGGGTGTCGACTCTAATGAGGAACAGAAATTCCATGTATTTCCTTGATTGTTCAGTCGTCATTTTTTTTTTGTAAATTGAATTATAATTGAAATCCCTAGTTTATTGGAAGTACAAATACATTTTGTTCAACTATTCAGCTAACATCCATGTAGAAGAATGTTTTCTTCAATCGAAGAGAAAAAAACACAGTGATGTCCATGATTTTTGTTGTTTTTAAATCCAATAAAAAGTAGTGCTAAACTCGATGAGCGGATTTATTCCTAGCACTTTAATCTTAAAAACATTGTGTCCACATCGGACGTATCCTGTGACTGATCCACGAAGGATTGAACCCTTGTAGACCAACTATTGGAAACCAGTGGAACAGTAGTCCATTTATCAGACATGTTACAACATAACTGCGTCCGATATAGACACAAAACCTTTCAAAGACAAAAGTGTAAGGAACAAAACTAAATAGCGTATGAAACGGTTTCAACTCCCCGGGGCCCTATTCTAGCAAGGGGTAAACGTTAACCTATATCGTTCATTTATTGCAGTTAGAAGTTATCGTTGACCCCGTGCTTGGAATACGATCCCGGGGAGCGGAAGCCGTTCCCTACCCTATATCAGCAGATATAAAATGTTGAGCTTGATTCAATGAATACTTCTAGTAGAACTAACCTATAACGATGAGAAAGACTAGTTTGCAGTCCAAGGGACAAAATCTCATAATTCAGGAGAGACTCAGTAAGAGACACTTGAGTCTGATTCAATCACTATTCCACGTATAATTTGCTCATACTATTGATAGAGATAGATTCATTATTTTGCGCCAGATAACTTCAAAATGTCGAATAAGATACGCTCTAGACACTGAAAAATTGCTGATAATTTTGAGGTTCATTCAGTCCAAATTACGAGAGAATTCCAGTTATAACCAGATGTTTTAAGAGAAATTAAGAATTAGTAGTAGAATATGCTAATTTGTACTCTGAGGAAGATTAGCTCATAACACTAATACATAATTACTTCATAATACCAAACAAGATGCGCTCTGAACTTATAAACTTGTTGACATAAGTCTACTTAGAACACAGAGAAAATTTCAAATTAAAATAACATCGGAATTTGACGAACCTTTTCCTAAGTACCAGGGAAAAGATTTGCTCACCAGATCGAGCAATACTGTTTTATTTCCTTAGAACCCTTAGTAAAAAAAAAATATTTTGCCAAGTTGACGCAAATTAAGTTATTTGTTGCAATCATTACCTTAAAATTTAAGTGCCTTTAAATAATAAATTCCATCGTCATTACAATAAATGGATGATAAAAGTGATAATCCTTGCCAGAAATATATGTTAAATATATTTCAAAGAAGCATCTGTCTGATCGTATTTAGTCTAGAATAAGAACACTGATTTTTTCACCCTTAATCATTTTTTTTTTGAGATTTTGGACGAAAATAGTGCTTTTTAGAGTGGCAGTCTTTCACAGAATGTACTCTTCACAAACTAGACATAGTCAACGAACCTCAAAGTTGAACTTTTGTTGAATGTAAAAGTTAGACCATAAAGTAGTTGAACGCCATGTTGGCCATGTTTTGTTAATATTTCAAGTCTCTTAGTGGTTGTAAATCTTAAGAAGTATTGAGATTGATGCGAATTCTAATGATCGGGATAAAAATATATATCTCTCGCAAAATGCATGAGGGTTAATATTCAAACTTTTTTTTCCGAACTATGGCTTATACTAGCACACAAACCCTACATGCTTAATAGAGTGAAAGTCTATGATGACATTTCAAAGATTTCATAAATGGAAAAAAAAAATTTGGAAAAAAGTAATTTGAAACTGATAAATTTTTCCCTAATTGTTCAGAAAATTGCCTGAAGTTCAATGACTTTTCCTGATAATAATTGGATTATTCCCTGATTTTCAAGAATTTTCTAGCTAGTCGACACCCTATCGATCATATAAATAGCCGATTAACTTTATGTTTAAACACGTGTAATTTTAAAAGAAAATCGTATCATATGTCATTAGAAGGCAATTTAATTTTGTAGATAGTTAAATACAAACTATTCGTGAGGTCGATAGCGATTTTGGCATATGCGAGACAGTGCGAGTGACATCTAAAAAGAATTTTGATAGAGTATGATCCTGTACTAAGAGATCGCAGCAAGCCGTGCTTTAAAAGCGACGTGTTTTGCTTATGCTGCGTCGTTTTCGCGAAAAAACAAACAAAAAATATTTCGTTATTCAACTTAAACAAATGAAATCATAAAATCTGTGCTTTGTGTCTGACTTCGATTTCCTCCCAACATATGTAATGGTCAATTTATCAAAACTTTGATCATTTGAAGATCGTGGGGGTGATCCCGGCGTAGTAGTTAGCATCCATACCTCACGCAAAAGTCACGAGTTCGAATCTCATCCCCGGGCGGAAATACCCAAAAAAAGATGTCGGCCCGAAGCTGAAAATCTAGATAATCGAGAAACAAAATATATTGTGCCATGATGACTAAGAGATAAGTAAATCGAAAATATCACTAAAGTGTCAAACTATAAATAGACGAATTTAGTCTCAACTCCTTAAGGCTGTGTTCCAATTGGCGGATTAATTTTAATTTTCACTTAAATATGACAGATATGAAATAATTGATTAAATCTGCTTATCGAGCTGACTTATTTCTGACAGACGGCAACTCAATTTCGACAGACACCTTATCAAAAGCTTTTTAATCAATAACAAAGTGATTTTAATCGATTAATCGATTATTTTCCATCTGTCAAGTTTAAGTAAAATTAAAATTAATTCGCGAATTGGAACACAGCCTAAGGGTAGATCATCATGATTCCAACTCGATTTTGAAAATTTTTGCTGAATTTATGACATACTTGATACATAAGTCGAATGTAGGAGCCAGGTTGACATTACATCCCCTTACCCTACATCTACATGTTTCGTCAAAAACAATTTGTTTCATGTGCTGATGTTCTACTATCTGGTTAATGGCCAACCTTTTTTTTTAGCATTTCTTTATTGCTTTCACAATTAGCTTATTGCTTGCTCTCAAATTAGTGTTCTAAATGCACTTCCTCAGTTATTAATTGAGAGCTTTCGATGCCAAGTACCATTTTTGCATTAGTATGATTGTGTGGCAAGAACAATCATACGCTATGCCAAGGAAGTCGAGAAATTTTCCTTTACGAAAAATTCCAAGACCAGACCAGGAATCGAACCCAGCCACCTCCAGCATGGTGTTGCTTTGCAGCTGCGCCTTTACCGACTGAACTAATGGAGGAGCCTGTTGTTAGTTAGTTCTAAGATAAATGGTTGTTCTCGTGAACTTCACGCAAAAAAAAAATATAACAATAGCTAAAAGACGGATAATCTATCAGTCTCTAACAATAAATGCCTTTTTTCTCGTGTTCTATTTCGTCGTAATCTACACTACCGGTAGAATCATAATTGTCCCATGTGACATTTTTAATGTTTTTATGCTTAGTACGACAGTTTGATATGCACTATTAGAATATTATTCAAACAAGTGTTATTAGTTCTAGAAACATCGTAGAAACGATAAGCGATTTTTTCCTACTTGAAGTATGGACGCATAATTGTCCCACTGGGAGTAATATTTGTTCTAGTGGGACAAATATGCGTACAATTTTCAAGTGGGATAAATCGTTTGGCATCTTACCGAAATTGATTATTTTTAACATGGGACAACTATGCGTCCTACCGGCAGTACACCGGAAAGCTTTTTATTGCATTCCCCGCACATGATGTCCCTGTGACTTTTTCTAAGAATAACAATGATTAAGAAGAATAAGAATGATCAAAAAAGGTAAAGGATATTACTGTGATGTATAAGATTTATATCAGAAAAACACAACCTTACGTTTGCTATTTGTGGATTTAGCATTCACCTTCAAATCAACGAAGTTTTTTAATATCCTTCAAAGCCCGTACAAGTTGAGAAAGACTTACCCTAAACCGAGCCACCCGTTTTTTCCACGATCGGATACCGGACTGCCACACCAGGTGCAGCACTTCACGGTCGTAGTTCAGGTACCATCCTTCGTGAGTGATGGAGAAGGAGAATGCAACAGCTGAATGGGCTTCAGCCATGATGCCTAGCCTTTTTCAGCACACTATTTACCACACCGTTTTGCAGAGCAAATACGAGTCAAGATCACTTGATCACCTACACTCTCTTCTTAAGCACTCTGCGCAACACTACACTGTTTCACTTTCGTTCATCCAAGGCATCCACAGTAATTATTAAACTATGTATTGAAACAGAACTGACACCGCAGCAGTTTTGCACCTGATTGTTGACGTTCGCTGTTCGAGCTTATCATTAAATCCACCGCGTTGGTTTTACGCCAGAATCTCTGGAAGATAGGGAAAAAAAAAAAAAAAAATGAGATCGAATTAGGTCACACAGAATGGCGGCTGAGGACGTTGATGTGGTTGTTGATCACGTAAATTTAGCATTGTCAAAAATTCGTAGTCGCCACGTACCGATAAGATTGTGCAAGATGTGTGGCGATGGAATTCAGGAAGGGTCTGTATACAAATGACATTTTTTATCGCCGTGCGTCGTGTCTAATCAGCAATGTGAAAAGATTTACAATAGATTGACTATGAATAGATATACGTAAATGGGTATGATTACAACCTCTGGAGCTTTGATGATGTGGAACGAGCATTTAATTTGGGGTGAAGGAATGAAATATGAACAATTACATGTAATAACAATTACATGCATGAAATCGAAAATAGGAAGGATCTACAGTACTGGCCATTTATGGATTCCATCAACGTGCCCCTCATGTAATGAAAGTTCAAACAAAACTTTCAGTAACATATGGTAAAAGTTAAAAAAAAATAGCTTAATTGTAATGACATCGTTCGATTAACTCTAGTGTCTTCCAGAAGTGTAAACAGCTGATAAGACCGGAGCATGGCACGTGAGAACTGATGAGCATGTAACGCGTGCTTCACTTTCATAAACAACCTGCTTATTCGACTTCTAGAGATACAAGTAAGTTCACGCAAATATTAAGCCACACGCTTTCCGTTTTCAACTGTTCAAAACGTGTTATTGCCTGCTAAAAGGAAATCCACGTAACTCAGTTTGCAAAGCCCGATAAACACTGCGATAACCTTGACCACCATCGTGACCAAGAGAGAGCAGCGGCGCAGTAGCAGCCCGCGAAAATGGCCTCAAACTTTAATACCATTGCTGAAGGTAAGCAGCAGGAATCGTTTCGCGCACGCATGAGCCAAAGTGAATTGAAAATACGTATCTGCTAGCCAGTTTGTATATCATATCATCTACGAATGTATATTGATGAATTGGAACGACCCTGACAGTCAATAAGTTACTGTTTTTGTTTCGTTTATAGACTTGTTATAATCTGTGTTCACGTGCACTAGGGCCTTCAGATAGACTAAAATTTAATAAATAAATAAATGATTAAAATTAAACAAAATTCAAAAAAATGGATATCGAAAACATAGTAGGTATTTAGAAATGAATTTTTGATGGTTGACATGATCGGGATTTTCCTAATTTCATCAAGTAGTTATTTGAATTTTCGATCTATTAAACGGATTTAAAATATTCAATATTATGGATTGTAATGAAGCGTTCAAAATTAATCTGGAATTAAAAAAAAACATTACCATAAAGACATTTTTCAGAAACTTTAAGAAAGAGTTCAGAAGAGAACTTTAAATTAGGAAGAGCGTGTCATGGTTTGGATAGTTCTAGGATTTTTTTTTTCATTAGAGCGAATCTACAATTGAGAGATTCTATCCGGGCTCGCTCTCTTTTATTCATTACAGCGCCATTATAAAACTTTCGAGGGATTCTTTAGTACAGATCGAAACACAACAGTGCTGGCTAGCATACTCTACAAATAGTAGAATGAAAAACGTAAAGGTGATTGGTTTATGAATGAAAGAGAGCGAGCCCGGAGAGAGTCTCTCAATTGTAGATTCGCCCTAATGAATAAAAACCCTAGAGTTAACGATCGTTAAACACACAACAACAAAAATAACAAAAAAACGGAAATCATATTTTGATGATATTTTTAGTTTAGGAGTGGTGGTGAATCTCTGAACGTATTCAAAGTAATATGCATGGTTATCTATGCCCGCTGTAAAACATGCCTGATTTTATAATATTGGAAAACTACTGAAAGCAACCATGGTGCTAGCCATGGAGCTTGTTGCCGAACCGGTTGCGGAGCAACGAAGTTACTTGAAGGAACATTTGATAAAAATCTTAGAAAGCATGACCGTAATATCGTAAAGCGTACACAATTTCGAACGTAATAACTACAATTACGGAAATCATAGAAATATGATAGGTAATATTACATAGATCATGGATGTGCAATGATGGGTTTACATACCGCTTAGAAAAAACCCGATAATTAAACAAACCGCGTAAAAAACCTGGATGTATACAACTTACACTTAGCCTATGAAATTTCGATTTCAACCATTCATCTCATATCAAATGAGAGAAAAAACTCAGAAGTTATTCTTGTTTTTAAATCTGACTTTCTTTGGTATCCCGTTGAAAAACATTTATTTTACAACTCCGCGTCACGTTGTAATGGAGAATGCTGGCTTACTTTTACTTACCAAAAAATCTTTTAAATATTGTTCTGTTTCATGCAACGCGTTTGAGTTGCAATAAGTGCTACTCGGATAGCAAATAAACAACATGCACACTACAATGCTGCTGTTTACTTTGCCTATAATAGAACAAAGATTTTCACAGGCTATTCAAATGGAATGATAACCAAATAAAAAGGCGCTGCCGACATTAGTTACACTCACTTGAGAAGTTTCGCGCTCTATAAAAACACTTCCAAAGCGTTCCTGATAATTCTGATGATTATAATAGATAGAGGATCACGGAGCAAATATACGGTAGGGGAACGTCCATTAATTACGTCACGCAAAAATTGACTTTTTGTAACCCCCCCCCCCCCCATGTCACGTTTTTTGTATGGACCTTCAAATTTTTTTGTATGGATCGTCACGTTTTCTCGAACCCCCCCCCCCCTACTGCGTGACATAATTAATGGACCTTCCCTAGGTGAGTGTACGACTGTAAAAATACTCATAAAAGGGGGACACGCCAGCGCAGATTGTTATTCCATAATAATAAAAAAATTTTTGTGGGATAAAAAACGTTTTTTTTGGGGAGAAGGGAGGGGGGTTTTTTTTTAAATTTTTCTATTAATTTTTTTTTTGGTGAAGTTAATCCTAGAAAAAACTTTGAAATAGCTAAACAAACCGCTAATTAAACAGCTGCTTCATTTCCTCAATCATCTTTGTCAAACTCTTATGTTGGTAATTGTAAAAAGAATAATAGAGAAATACAACTTGTACTGTTATAAGTGCTGGTCCACAGAGGGTTGCAAAATTCCAATATAAAGAACAATGCAGTGAAAAAAATCGTCAGGATCATCCCGTTGCAGGCCTCGCTGTCCTGAGTTACTTCAAAAAAAAAAAAAAAAAGGTGAAACTATCAATCCATATCGTGAAACCATTGACCTGCACCGCACAGAAAAGCAGGCAAACTATAACTATTGACTGCGCCCTACCGAAAGTTAACACTGGTGCCCTATTCGACGCTGAACCAATGCGCGCCACACCCGATGCAGCCCAGGGGAGTGAGGGCAATGAGATCATCATCGTCACAGTTTAGAAAACAAAAACAAAGAAAAGTGATAAGAGAAAGCATATCCGCAAATCCTCGTACGTAATTAAAAGTGTTACATTCAATTACTTAAATGTGGTGCATTCGAATACAAAGTGATTGCTGACCTTAATTGCTAGATATAAATAAGGAAGAAAACGGATTCGGTCGGAGAGATTTAGCTCAGAATAAACCGTAGGTAAAGGGCGATACGGTCAAAATTTGGTCAATATCAACTTGACGTATTTCTTTCAATTTTGCATTTAAAAAACCTGAACACCCCTCATTTTGAAGGTGTGTGTGTGTAGAATGTTGCTCCTATTTTGATTTTGGAATTCACTCTTCAGTTGTCAAAATGCCGTCCAAGCAAGCAGAGCAGCGTATCAAAATTTTGCTCGCGCATCGCGAAAATCCGAGCTACTCGCACGCAAAGTTGGCAAAATCGCTAAAAGTTGCCAAATCAACCGTTACAAATGTAATTAAAGTGTTTGGGGAACGTTTGTCGACAGCCAGGAAGTCTGGATCGGGGGGAAATCGAAAACCGGAAGCCGCTGAGACGACAAAGAGAGTTGCCGGTAGTTTCAAGCGAAACCCTAACCTATCTCTCCGAGATGCCGCAAATAAGCTGGGTGTATCGTCTACAACCGTGCATCGAGCCAAAAAACGAGCCGGACTATCGACTTACAAGAAGGTAGTGACTCCAAATCGCGATGATAAACAAAATACGACGGCCAAAGCGCGATCCCGGAGGCTGTACACGACGATGCTGACGATGTTTGACTGCGTGGTAATGGACGACGAAACCTAGGTCAAAGCCGACTACAAGCAGCTTCCGGGACAGGAGTTTTATACGGCAAAAGGAAGGGGAAAGGTAGCAGATATTTTCAAGCACACGAAACTGTCAAAGTTCGCAAAGAAATATCGGTTTGGCAAGCCATCTGTACCTGTGGCTTGAAAAGCAGCATTTTCATAGCTTCCGGGTCTGTCAACCAAGAAATTTACGTGAAAGAGTGTTTGAATAAACGTCTGCTGCCTTTCCTGAAGAAACACGGTTGTTCCGTACTGTTTTGGCCGGATTTGGCATCTTGCCATTACGGTAAAAAGGCCATGGAGTGGTACGCCGCCAACAACGTGCAGGTGGTTCCCAAGGACAAGAACCCTCCCAACACGCCAGAGCTCCGCCCAATTGAGAAATACTGGGCTATTGTCAAGCGGAACCTAAAGAAGACCAAAAAAACTGCTAAGGACGAGCAGCAGTTCAAGGCAAACTGGCTTTCTGCGGCGAAGAAGGTGGACAAGGTGGCTGTACAAAATCTGATGGCAGGGGTCAAGCGTAAGGCAATTCGGATTTGGAAAAGCGGAAGCCTAACTGAATATTTTTCCTGAATTTTATACTAATTGAACTTGAAAAAGAAATTTAATTTGATTTTTTAAATAGACGATTTCACCGATTTACACGCGTTTTCCCTTGACCAAATTTTGACCGTATCACCCTTTAGGATATTATTATGAGATCAAGTCACCGCTAGTTAAAAAAAAAAATCTTACAGGTTATAGCAACTCCCTGAAACACCATCGAAAAATTCCGCTCCGTCAACACTTTTAGAAGTGAATTCAACACCTAACTGGTCGCTCGAAGCTATGCAACGACCCATCGTAAGCATGCCGCAATAAACAGATGATGGAGACAGAAGCTTCTTGAAAGCACAACTACGGTGGCACGAAAATGCAGATCGTTCGCATCAGGCATATCTGCATAAAAAGGACCCATCGTTTTACCATGAAGAGATGGCGAACACCAGCTCTAGAATTGATTTGGCACTACCATCATCAACAGAGGAACTTCAGAAAACCTTTTTCGAGGTGCACGAAGAATACAAAATTTTGAAGCGGGCGGCATTAGAGGGTTTGCTGTTCTATTGACGTCATCTCGACAACTAAAAAATACAACACCTGCAGTGTATGAAGCAGAGCACTTCATCCGACACATTGCCAACCATTTCTTCACTTGAACAGAATCCGACTGAAATTTTGATTTACTGTCCATATTTCAATCGCTTCAAAAGCCTATTCTAAGAAAATGTCAAGCAGCGGAGTCCTCCTAGCCCTTTCGGCCAATTTAAATTGAGACATTTTTTCCACATTAAAATTTAATGAACTTGAGCATGTTTGGGAGAAATCTCACACATCAGATAAAACAAAATGTTCACCGCAATGTATTTTCCACCGGATCATGCACCTAACCTAAAAGCACTTCCTCCTGTGGTTAAAGTTCAAATACATTTATACAAAGCCATGGCTGACTTCATTCCGGACTCTGAAAATCCTACTCCCAGTCGAGGGGGACGATGAAACATTGCAATTAATGATTGACAAGGCTGCTACTTTGGGTCTCAATCACATTAATCACACATAATTTAAAAAAAAACTGCTATTTGGACTTTTTTTAAACGAATATTTATGTAGATTTCTGAGTGATCGAATCTTTCACTCCATGGTGAAAAAAATTAAGCGTTTCACACAGCAAATGAATATTCTCTATTTCTACATGAACATCAAAAACCCAACGACTGTGTGTACAAAAAAATCTTTGTATACAAATCTGCCAACTACGAAACTATAAAACTTAGGGTCAACAGTGTCCGAGGCCCCTGTGCTCAACAACAAACGAGCTCAGAGAGAAATGAGAATGTGTATATGTATGTGCTCTCTCTCTCTCTCTCTCTCTCTCTCTCTCTCTCTCTCTCTCTCTCTCTCTCTCTCTCTCTCTCTCTCTCTCTCTCTCTCTCTCTCTCTCTCTCTCTCTCTCTCTCTCTCTCTCTCTCTCTCTCTCTCTCTCTGTCTGTCTGTCTGTCTGTCTGTCTGTCTGTCTTCTCTCTCTCTCTCTCTGTCTCTCTCTCTCTGTCTCTCTCTCTGTCTCTCTCTCTCTCTCTCTCTCTCTCTCTCTCTCTCTCTCTCTCTCTCTCTCTCTCTCTCTCCTCTTTCTGCTACTATGTTGTGTTTTGTACACAAATTTTGCACATTAATCTCGGCAAAAAGTATACGGTACCACAATTTAAAAGCGCTAATGTTGCGGCTTCGACTATTTACCGTATCCTAAGATCCTCAACAACTACTCACAAGGCCAGCCAAAATTATGGACGCAAAAAAGGACTTCGTTCTCTTTCTCGTGCCTTCAACAACAGAGTCACTGAGTCAACGAGATGCCGCAAAACAGTTCAACTATTCTCACCAGTACATATGCAAAACATTGAAAAGAGTCGGCATAAAGTGCCGAAAGAAGGTAAGAGCCCGGGAATGACGATGAGCATGAGCATGATTGACCGCCCACGGATGCAATTCCGTTATTGCCAGATCAGCTGTATTTACACAAAGAACCAACAGATGATGTTTGGGACTAACATACATCTTCAATGTGTAAAAACTGGTGAACCATTATAAAGCAATACCGGCGCCGGCCGTACCCGAATGCAGGTCAAGTAGGGAATGGGAAGGACCGTGTTGACATGATACTCGCTTTGAAGGAAGCCGAGAAATCACTGGAATGTTGGATAGCTGGGGAAAGGTTAGCAGCAGGGTTCGTTTTGGTTAACGATACGCTGAAAGTATGTAGCACTATCCGCCAAATACAATGGACCGCTCTAATGTGACTGAAAAGAGACAAGCATAACGAAAAACAAAACAAAACAAAATAGACAAAATAAAGTAAAACAGGATAATAGATATTGTCTTCAAAATATGGTAGAAATAAATTATTTGTTGCTTTGCAAACCAGCTCTCCTCGATTTCCTAGATGGCCAAGTCCTGCTGGACCCGCAGCTGCTGCCGTGGGCACTCGACCACATCAACCCAGCCGTCGCCGACGTGTCGGAAACCTTCCGGTAGTAACATGATATCTGTGTCTAATACACTCTTCTTGCACCGAATCATTTACAAACTAAGTCTGCACACCGAATCAAAATTCACTTAGGCACGGTTTTGGTATTATTCTTTAAAATCTAGTTCTAGATATTGGCACTTGGTTGCAGAAAACAGAATCAAAAATAAAAATCTACTCGCTTATGACCTCTAACTTTACACCGGTGCTAAACAATTAGAAGGTAAGAGCCCGGGAATAGAGTGACAAACAGATTTCGACGCTGAAATCCAAATGCCGTTTGTTAGTAAAACAATATTCCGGAAAATGTTATGTTTTGGACGACGAATGTTACTTCCCTACTTCAATTCAAGTGCAGGTTATTTTGTAGGCTCTAGATAATTTCGATGCCCCAAAAGCTCCTGGGCCTGGTGACATTCATCCAGTATTTATGAAAAGTTTAGCAATGGAGCCAAACTGGTCCAATATTTTGGCTCTTCAATACATCATTGGAATCGGGAAAATTCCCCAAAAATATGGAAAAGCTCATTTTTTAGTGCATATTTTTAACTCTGGCCGAAAATCCGACGCACGTAATTATCGTGTAATATTGATATATGGAATATGGTATTGATGCTACTCTCTAAATTACAAAAAAGAGGAATTGAGCCGGGCCTTCTGAAATGCTAAGAGTCATATCTAACAAACCGCCAGCAAATAGTTAAATTCAATAGAAGGATATGAAATCCAATTCAAGGCCCTTAAGGTTTCCCTCAAGGCTCTCATTTGGGACCACTTCTTTTTGTCCTGATTTTCATACAAAATGGTCATGTTTGGAGGCTTGTCTTGCACTTTCCCGTGAAGTAATTGAACTGAAATTTCTAGGCAATAGCCTAGAAATAACCTGAATTTTCATCTTTAATAAATTCATAACTTTTCATTCACCACTTCAGAAACTACAGACACCACCTACGATAAAACAATAAGACCTCCTTTTGATATCCATAGTTTCGGCCATATTGATGAGTGTGAATTACAAGCTATAGTATACTGATATTAAAATGACCCGTGCAACGATTATCAAAATTCAGATCCTCAAATTCTAGCATCTTTTATGGAAATCAAAAAGTGGTCTTATTGTTTTGTCGTATGCGGTGTCTGTAACTTTTAAAGTGGTGATAAAAATGATGGATTTAATGCAGATGAGAATTTAGGATACTTCTCGACCACAGCCGAAATTTCAGCTCAATTGGTTCACGAAAAAATGAAAGGTAAGCCCCTAACATGACCATTTTGTATGAAAATCAGGCTTTGGTCTAATTGTATTGTCCGTCACTGTATAAGCCGGCGGCATGTAGCTCTTATTGGAAATAAGAAATGAAACACATAATCTAAAAGTCTCGACAACTCATTCAAGACAAAGCAAGCACACTTGAATTTCTCGAAACTCTTAGCATTTGCTTAAAAATTAGTGCCACTATCACAAAGGATGATGGTGGTGCTAGTTTGCGCAGAGGTGCAACGCGACGTCTGAATCTTTGTTTACCTCTTTATTTACAAAAATAGATACGTCGTTTTGAATTAGTTGTCAATACATGGTGTAAAAAAGTCTTTTAGAATTGAATGTAAAAGAGTGCAATTCAATATCATTCAGCAGAAAAAGATTAACACCAACATTACCATTGCAGTAGGAAATTAGAATGCAGAAAAATGTTATGGACGTAGGGAAACTGCCCCCATATTAATCTCATTGTTCCTATATTCATCCTACGATGAATCAAACAATTGGGCAGTTGAAGGATCGATTTCGTTTTCTAATAATGTTTGCTTACGTTAAATAACTACAACAAACATTAATAACTAATCCTGTCACGTGTATATCGTTTTATTTCAAGTAGGATGAATTGCAAAGTGATGAGATTAATATAGGTACATCTTCCCTAGTTATTATCAAAATTATTCACAGGAAAAATAACGGCCTCCATGTTTAATCACGCATGAAGAAAGATTAGAATTAGTAAAAAAATCATTTCTATTATATACCCTTATTAAATTAGATTGGACATCATGTTCACTTCCATTTTATGAAGCACGCGGTAAACATATAAACATACAGACAATAAAAGAGTTTTGTGAATATTCCATGCTTTTATTTGTAAAAGATATCGTTCTGCAGCGCATTAATTCAGCAAATTTTTGCCTGAATTAAAGTTATATGCATCTACTCGACAGTTTCGTAATCGAAATATGTTTGCTATTAACCATCTTCGCACAAATTATGCAAAATTTGGCCCGATAAACCATATGATGGCATCTTACAATCAATACTGCGAAATCATTGACTTTACAATGTCGTGAAAAAAAGTTAAAGAATATTTTGAATCTCTTCGAATTGATAACCGCTAACGCGCAAAACTATTAAAGAAACACTGCTTAATTTTAATCAAGTTTCTCTCAACTTTTTGTTATTTAAAATAAAACATTCTTTATCATTTTACATCAACTTCCCTCTACTCAGCGATCAAGTAATTTGCAATATCGAGCAAAAATCCATAATTGATAGTGCCAGAGGTTAACTACCACACTCTGTAAGCCGGATGATTCAGGCACGTTTTACATGTAAACAACAAATTCAACCGGCTATTTGTGCACTTTGCATTGACTCACAAAGAATCAAGTTTTTTCACTAACTTTGGTTTACTGGTTGTGCGCTTTACGATAGAGTCGTTTCATTTAAGGTAAAGATACTAGTATGCCTTGGCGTGGAACTTCGAGAGCACTAATGTCATCCCGCACACAATATATTGTTATGAAATTGCTACGTCTTGGTTGGAACGTTACAATGGACAGAGAGTAGCAATGTTATAACTGTGTGTGATGTGCGGGATGACATTTGTGCTCTCGAAGTTCCACACTAAGGCTTACTTGTATCTTCACCTTAAACCCTTTCCTGTGTATTCACTATGCACTTTGTTTTGAACGATTTAGAACCAAAACGATAATGGCAGTTAAAGGGCAAAGACTTAATCAGCTGAGGTGTTGTGCTCTGGGTAGCTGCTGATCATAGTCGTATTTCAAAACCAGTTAGCGTGTTACAAACGATCATTTTAAAAGGAGGAAGAAAGGCAAAACTAAAACCCGTTACTCGGTCAAACACTACCAATAACAACTCTTGAAGGTGGTTCACCTTCAACAGTTTGCATAGGTTCTTTTGTTGCACACCGATTCAATCTCGAAGCTCAGCACTGACGTCTTGTTTTCATCACTGTTGTTGTTGCTGTTCGATATACGTTGAGTTCGACAGAGGTAAATCGTAAAATGCAACCAAGCTATAGTTAACTATGTATGATAACACCTCGCCGTCGAATTCATCAGTCTTGGCATTGCAAGTGTACTTTGTACTGTGTCCGGTTTTGTGGCTTTTCGGTCCTCTTCTTTCTCTTTCAATCACACACAGGCACCTTGAATGGGCAATAAAGAGGTCTATAACCATTGAGAGTACTGGATTGAGTGCAAAACTTTCGTTCCGGTTGTAATGAAAAATGTTCAAGGCCGTTTGATTTCGTAAGTCTTACCTACATACATTACACTTGCAAGGATCGGTAGATGGAGAAGAACTTGAAATTTTGAACTTACACTTTGCACCGGATTAAAGCCAAGTTCGTAAACAGCTGATTACACAATCGCTTATTATAGCTATCGCTCCGCGACTCCGTGCCACTGGGTCGGGATGGAAAACTATTTGTCTGTCAGAGATATATTCGCCGCACTGAAATGAATTTTTCAACTCGCACAATGCATTACAAAAATTCACACATGCATGCACGTACCAAACGTGAGCAGGCTTTGCAATTAATCAGAACTGCACGCGATTCACGATCTTCTCGATGGCAGCAGATCAGACCCGACACGGCGGAACAGAAATAGAGAAACTTCTCTGGGTTATTTCACACGCACGCACGACTTGGATCTTTTACGGAAGCAGAGAGGGGAAAACGTGACCGCACAGCGCCGACAACAATACTGTACTAAGACGTTCAACCGCTACCGAGCAACTGGTTGGCAAGTCTCTAGATGTTGGACGTCACAATAGCGACAATCGCCTCCCGTATGTTCCTACGCTACTTTGTGTTGACGGTTGTGTATTTAGTAACAGCACGAAGACCGGTTGATAAAGGTCTTCTGGTATGAACGTGTGAGGTAGTGCCTATGTTTATTCACTTGTAGACCACGAGCGAAGCTAAGACATACACGAAGACGTCGGTCGCTCAAGAAAATAAAAAAAAAACCTTGACTAATTCACCTAACCGTGAAAAACGAATTTCTCGTCGTCTCAATTTCCTGCCGTAGACATCGGCGGGCAGTGATGGATTGTGCACTTTGGAGCTACACTACTACTCTCATAAACACTGATAATCATTCCTTGTAAAATCTTGTTTTTCTTAAATTTTGTTCATTGTAAATCACTCCATCTTAAAAAAAACTGGTATTTTGTAGTTAAATGGTTGTAACAAAAATAATAACATTATTGTACATAATCCAATAATGCAATTTACATCTAAGAAAATTACTTTTGTCAAACGTTGTAAATGAATAGCTCCACGGCTCCATTGGCTATATAACAGCACAAAACGCTTTACTGACTTGATGATTTAATACACTCTGAGATTTGTCTAATCGTCCATAGTTTAAAAAGTAATCATTTTTATCATTTACGGATTTTACATGTCGCCTACTATAAAAACTATACTAACGTATCATAAAGTTGAAACTTAGCCCATGTTGTGTGAGAGAATTCTACATAGCATTAGGGTCTCTCCTCTAGAACGATCATGTTGTCATTTCATGATGCCAACATTTCTTCGATTCTAGATAATAAATCACTAGTTGTGTTCAGTGTGAAATTTTATTCAAACAATCAATGCGCTTTCGGGGCGTATATGTAGCGAGTTTGGCCCTAAATTATGCCGGTTTCAAACCAAACCAAACAACAGCATGGCAGTAAATCGGATCTCTCTTTCTACTTCGTAGTCATATGAAATGAATTAGAGCTCCTATTCGGTTACATCGTTTATTTAAATCAGTATAATTAATGATACTCTATGTCTACATCTGGCTATATGTCCAAGTGCCACATTTCCAACCCGAAAAATATCCTCTAACAATCTAATCAATCCAGTCAATCGTTTTTATTTCACACCGACAGATTTAAGAAATTTCGGTGTTATTTGTCATTTGTTGTTTGTAGGTTAGAAGTTGACAAACCAAAAACAAATCCAGGACGGTAAAACATTCTATTTTTAGTTTCAAATAAATCTCCATTTAACTACGCACACATATTTCAACATTATACTGCAACCCTTATATTTCAAGTTTATACTAAGCAAGTATAGTTGCCGTTTATACGAAGCTATGCGTCAATCAGGCGAATATCGATTTAGTGTGAACTTCGAACTAGTTAGTTAAGATTTTTTTTTCTGAGTACACGATGTATTTTTACTAAAAAGGCTTTTCTAGGAACAACACTATGGCTATAAAATGGGTTCTTAATTCAGTGTTAAGTCATCCATCATTGTAGTAAGATTATTTTTAACTTGTGTTCTAAGTGGGACGTGGAGAGTTGCACTGTATTTGCCTTGGATTTACATAAAAAATTCATCAGAAGTAAAAATAATTTTATCCCAGTGTAAACCTTCCCGGAACTCATGGTTACCGTGTCATAGATGAATATATCAAATGAGTACACCTCTGTCACTTATATGACAAATGAACTTTGTTTTCTACAATGAACGAAGTTCTGGACCCTACGCGTCAAAACCCATTAACACATGGGCCGAGACCAACGGCTTACTTCCCTTCCGAAAGAAGACGTGATCAGAGATTTTTCATAAAATTCATTCCCGAAAAACGAAGAAATGGATACGACGAAACTGCAACAAAGCAGTATTTTTTTTCTTTTACTTTGAACAAGAAATTCGTATAAAGGGTGATACGGTCAAAATTTGGTCAAGGGAAAACGCGTGTAAATCGGTGAAATCGTTTATTTAAAAAATCAAATTAAATTTCTTTTTCAAGTTCAATTAGTATAAAATTCAGGAAAAATATTCGGTTAGGCTTCCGCTTTTCCAAATCCGAATTGCCGGGCCTTACGCTTGATCCCTGCCATCAGATTTTGTACAGCCTCCTTGTCCACCTTCTTCGCCGCAGAAAGCCAGTTTGCCTTGAACTGCTGCTCGTCCTTAGCAGTTTTTTTGGTCTTCTTTAGGTTCCGCTTGACAATAGCCCAGTATTTCTCAATTGGGCGGAGCTCTGGCGTGTTGGGAGGGTTCTTGTCCTTGGGAACCACCTGCACGTTGTTGGCGGCGTACCACTCCATGGCCTTTTTACCGTAATGGCAAGATGCCAAATCCGGCCAAAACAGTACGGAACAACCGTGTTTCTTCAGGAAAGGCAGCAGACGTTTATTCAAACACTCTTTCACGTAAATTTCTTGGTTGACAGTCCCGGAAGCTATGAAAATGCTGCTTTTCAAGCCACAGGTACAGATGGCTTGCCAAACCAGATATTTCTTTACGAACTTTGACAGTTTCGTGTGCTTGAAAATATCTGCTACCTTTCCCCTTCCTTTTGCCGTATAAAACTCCTGTCCCGGAAGCTGCTTGTAGTCGGCTTTGACGTAGGTTTCGTCGTCCATTACCACGCAGTCAAACTTCGTCAGCATCGTCGTGTACAGCCTCCGGGATCGCGCTTTGGCCGTCGTATTTTGTTTATCATCGCGATTTGGAGTCACTACCTTCTTGTAAGTCGATAGTCCGGCTCGTTTTTTGGCTCGATGCACGGTTGTAGACGATACACCCAGCTTATTTGCGGCATCTCGGAGAGATAGGTTAGGGTTTCGCTTGAAACTACCGGCAACTCTCTTTGTCGTCTCAGCGGCTTCCGGTTTTCGATTTCCCCCCGATCCAGACTTCCTGGCTGTCGACAAACGTTCCCCAAACACTTTAATTACATTTGTAACGGTTGATTCTGCAACTTTTAGCGATTTTGCCAACTTTGCGTGCGAGTAGCTCGGATTTTCGCGATGCGCGAGCAAAATTTTGATACGCTGCTCTTCTTGCTTGGACGGCATTTTGACAACTGAAGAGTGAATTCCAAAATCAAAATAGGAGCAACATTCTACACACACACACCTTCAAAATGAGGGGTGTTCAGGTTTTTTAAATGCAAAATTGAAAGAAATACGTCAAGTTGATATTGACCAAATTTTGACCGTATCGCCCATTAACCTCAAAAATCGTTTTCATCTCGCATCAGCACGGACAAAGCAATGAGATTAGGTCCACTGTTCATACGGGATGCTTATGTTTTGGACTTGAAGTTTACTTTTCGGTGAACTAATTGAGCTGAAGTTTTGACTTTGGGTTAGGTTTTCGGCGTGAATTTTCATCTGTGTTGGTGGTGCCACTAACGACGGAACAGCGGCACTACCGTTTGGATTTTCAAAACTAAAGGTAGTTTAGGATACGTACTCAATAAGTCAGTATTGTGAACACAATCTTGGGAAAGACTGTTGTTTTATTTTGTCATGGGCAGTAACTATTTAGTAACGTTTTTAGGTGGTGCGCGAGGAATTGAGTTGGATATATGCATATGAAAATTTAAGTTGTTTTTGGGCTATTGTTGGGATTTTAGCTCAGTTGATTCACTTGAAGGTTGGTGTTGGGTCCCGAAGGATGACCATTCCCTAGTAGAGGTAGGGCTTTGGTCTTATTTTTAGTATGTCACCTAACAAGTCTTCTTATAGGCTTATGCAGTCATATTTTGCATGTTTAGTGAGGTCATTGTTGTCACCTACGAGGGGACAATTGTCCAATGGATAGTCACCTCGTTCGATTCGAAGAGTAGTCTTATGTCATTCGACTCACAGAATGAGTATAATAGTTATATATTTTAATATTAAACTCATCTGATCAGCAGTGAACTGTTTCTTAACCTTAGAAAGAAAGTACTTGTGCCGCTCAATATTCTTGGAATATTGATCCAGTGTCTTGCAGACCAATGCGAAGGATATCATTATTCAAATTTCGCTATTTCGCTATTTGAAAACTAACAAAATATGTGTTATACGAACGAAAATTATGTTTACGAGAAGACCTTATGCGAATTTATAAAACAAATATTTTCAAGTGAAACGAAATCGTTGTCTGTAGAATCATTCCGGAAGGGAATGTTCTCCCTGATGGTTTGTTGTAGCAGGGTGAGTTGAAATCTCTGAATACATTCGGAAAACAACACAATGAGGGTTATTCCGAGAGTGAAAGTGACTTTTGTCGCTTGGTGAAGTGAGAAAAGTCACTTGCAGTGACGTGACTGTTCTGTGCAAATCAAATGTAGAGTCACGTCACTGCGAGTGACTTTTCTCACTTCACCAAGTGACAAAAGTCCGGCTACCTTACGTACTTTTGTCCAGTCACCAGTTCATTCAGCTACCGTAGGCCACCTCCCTTACCGGTATATACACAAAAAAGAAGCGTTCCCGAAAATGAAAACGGACCGTGAACTAGTTCCGTTTTCAGGATTTTTCCGATTCAGTTCACGGTTTATTTTTGCTTGTTCTCGAATTCATGACTACAGTTCACGGATCTGGGCACGGTTCTTTTCCGTGTAGTAAGTAAACGAATGTTATTAGTTCAATCACGTACAATAATGTAGCCAATGCATCCTCAATCACAATATTCCAAATCTTTGGGATCCTCTCGTGAATAGCACACGCGACGAAACAACGCACAATCACGGTCATGCCCGATAACAAAAGACAAGGCGAGTGCATATATTTTGTTATCGTAGCATACAAACACACAGAGCTTAAACACTGAACCGTTCGCGACAACTACGTTCAGTAGACTGACCAGTGAGGCAATTTCCGAGTTGTAAACCTCATTTCGTGGCCACGACTGACGCCGCTAACCACACGACCACGATGTCCACCAAAGGTCTGAGATCCGGTGTAGCACTGTTAATTTGTACACGTTTTTACACAGCTTACAGGGAAGGATATAGCGATCGTTGAAAAATCCTAGTTTTGATCCAAAGCCTGGCGAACGATGTTAAATTGAAGATGGAAACTAAATGTTTACCAAAATTTGCCCTCTTATCGGATAATTTTGAAACTTGTAGAAAATGAAGATCAACTAATAAGCTATCATTAATATTATTGGTTTCACTCGACCACATTTCCCATTTCAAATGCTCACACCTTTCTTTTGACTTCATCCATTAATTTTTGTACAGTTGTCATCGCCAAAAGAAGCGCTCATTTTGCCGCAACCGCAAATCGCCTGTCAGGTTAAGCATTTCTTGGCAAATTTTGACATTATTTTTTTTCGAAAATCCTCTGGATCGTCAAACTTGGACTCGGCGATGAAATGTTCCTGGCCGGATAGCTAGGCAAAGTTGGCCTTAATGTAGGTTTCGTCGTCCACCATGGTGCAATGCGGATTGGTAAGTAATGGCGTGTAGAGTTTTGGGGCACGGGTTTCAGCAGCGTCATTTTGCTTCTTATTCCTCATTCCCGAAGGCTGTTGTTGTCTCGTATCCACGTGACTTTCAGCCTGAAGCTGGTTCGTCACGCCAGGGAGACGACCAGGATCCTACATATCGAACCCATCAACACATGGCCCGGGATCGACATGATCAGAGAGTTTTCGTCTCAGAAAATCCCACCGGCACCGACTGGATTACCAGACCAACTGGGGTGAGAGGCAAGCACGCTTACCGGCGCTGTATATTCCTAAAGGCTTCAATTCTGCACTTAGGCATGTAGTCCGGACCATTTTCTGGATAAAACTGATCGACCCATTCGAAACTCTAGCGACATCCCGGATCGACATATTTGGCCGGCGCTTGAATTCTGCTACGACCTTCTTGGTCATCTTCGTATCACCATTTCTGCCACCACTTCCTTCCTCCCGTTTGACAGTCAAAAGCCTCAAAGCCTTTTGTCACAAGGTACATGGTGGTATTACGACACCAAGCTTCTTAGCGATCCATCTATGGGATACATTCGGATTGGCAGCAGCTACATGTAATTTCAGGTAAATTTAGCTGAGCGCGTTATTGAACGATGACGAGTTTTGTGAATTCTACGTGAAAAATCACTTAGGATATGTTGGATATGAATAAAATGTGAATCTATGAGGAAACGCCGTGAGCTTATAAATACCTGAATTTCATGTTATTTTTACGATAAAGACTGACTAAAAGTAAATTGGTACGCTCAAAAAGACCTTTAGTTCGTGATTCAATAAGTTTAAGAAGTCCTTTCATGGTTGTATTACAGCACTTTTATTAAATTTAAAAGTTATAGCATTAGATGGTTACATTTCTCTTCTCGAACCTTCCTTTTGATGGAGCTCATCAGCGCCCGCACAGAAGATATGGACAAGGAATTAGCGCATTTCTTTCGTTTTGCCCGCATTTGCTGGATGTCCTTGACTGCCTCGCCGCTTCGTCGAAGTCACTGCTTTGAAATTTTCCAGAATTTTTCGATTAGTCGAAATTCCGGGCAATTCGGATGATTGATTAGCTTGGAGACAAAAACGATCTTGTTGGCAGCATACCACTTCAGAACAACCTTGGAGTAGTGGCAGTTGGCCAAAAGATGACTTTGTTCCTATGCTTGCGGATGAACGGCAATACACGCTTTTTCAGGCATTTTTCGATGCAAACTTGGGATGTGACAAATGGTTCCGTTTTCAGGCCACAACTGCAAATTGGTTGTAAAATCATGACCTTCTTCGCGAACTTGTCGGCAAACACGAACTTGAATCTTCCTGGAACATCCTCACGTGATGTAAAATTTTTGATCGGAAAGCTGCTTAAAATAGAGTTTGGCGTATTTTTCGTTTTCGACTTCGAAAGTGCAGCCCTTGTGTTTCGTCAAAACACGGTCGAACAAGAGCCACGCTTTTGCACGCCAAAAGGCCACGGAATTCTGCTTCATGTGCCGGTTCAGATGTTTACTGGCTTTGTACGACTTGTATCCTACCCTGGCCAGGATGTTCCGCACCATTTGAAAGTTGGCGTTGTACCTTCTGGCCACATCTCGGATCGAAAGATCGGGGTTGGCTAAAACGCACTTCAACACCTTGCTGCGCAGCTGACGATCCCTGGTTCCAGTTCTTTCGTAGGTCAGCTGATTCCTTTCCACACTCAGGGTTTCTTTGTAGGGTTTTAGCACTCGACAAACTGTTGTTTTCGGCATCTTAACCACCCTAGCTGGAACTCCAAGCTGGAACCGGACCACTCCGGATTTTCCAGGTGTTTGTGCACAACATTTTTTCTTCTTTCCATTTGACGTTATTTCTGAACGAGATCGACTACTTTGATCAAACTTGCACCAGTTGTTCTCTATAGAAGTGTAAACAAACCACTGTCAAAGATTTGCGATTCCCAACACAAGATGCGATCTAGCGGCACGTGAGGGGCGTATCAATTTACTTTTAGTCAGCCTTTAGAGTTTTGCAGGAGAAAGTTGCAAAATGGGCGAATCTGCTTTTGTAAACAAACATTTAAATCGACTATTTTTCACGAATAAAAGCTCAATTTCTTAAACTAAGACCGCAACCGGGTAAAAGAAAGCTTCTGCTAGCCAGCTGTGGCCTTAATTTTTCAAATTGAGCTTTTATTCGCTAAAATACGTGGATTCTAATGTTTTTTTTTTTGCAAATTTCTCCGGAATTATTTGGAAGATATTAATGATATTACAAAAGAACTCAACAAAACGGAATTGCATGTGAAACGAATTTTTAGATCTTACTTGTAACCGGTTGACAGAAATCGGCTTGAGCGTAATGATATGTATCGTACACAACAATTTTAGTGTTATGTGTAGACAAAGCATCGAAGAAAACACTATTTATAAAACACTTGGAAGATACCATTGCAAGCACTAATTTACAAATCATCTGCGGGAGCAGTAAGAAGAGTAAATTCTATCGCGTAACGGGAAGTGAATACCACAATATGTATAAATAAACCAGATTAGTGTGCTTCCAAGTAATTTGCTCGTACCTTATGATTGAAGAAAACATCGTGGTGTGAATTGTACTTGAAGACATTAATACGTGCAAATACACATACTAGCATAAAGTGTAGGGGATTGTTACAGCTTATATTTGAAGCCGGTTTCAGTGACCAGGAAAAATACTTACATTTAGCATGAAGTTCTATATCAAGCGTGTGATGGGAGCAAGTAGTGGCAAATAGTATACTCGATAAATACACAGAGAAGGTCTGGATAGGCGATAGGCGAAGTGGTAATGTATGATATAGGATCCTGAAGCGTTTCTTCTTAAGTAAACGGAATGAAGCAAAATAATACTGACTAAGAGTCTAAATAAATGGGTACATAGACTGACCGACTGCATACGACTCTTGTGGACGGAATGATTGACCAATTAAAACAAATCTCAAGCATGTTTTCAAACAGACGTATCTGTTTTTGTAAACAAAGCGTAATAAGATAACTTCTCGAGACTTTTACCACAATAATACAAAATGTATCATCAGAAAGGGTTCCTCCAACAAGAATTGAGCGTTGAAACAAGTTTAAGTGCAGAATCTTTCAAGATATTTATGTCTGTTTCGTTGTTTTTTTTTTTTAAAAAAAACCAAATCCTTTGAAACCGTCGTCATTTTCGTTATGCATAGTAGGGTAGGGAACGGCTTAAGCTCCCAGGGACCCTATTTCAAACACGGGGTAAACGATAACTTACAACGCTCGTTTGTAATATGGTGCTTCAGGCCAACGTTTACCCCGTGCTTGGAATAGGGTCCCGGGGAGCTTAAGCTATTCCCTACCCTATGATTTAACTTTTGTGTAAATGGTGCTGCAGGCTTACAAAACAACTATTCAAACGCATCTAATACACTAAATTGACTACAGGTCCAAACTTCCTAGCAGCCTTGGTGAAAACACCAAACCGTTCTGCACGAGAGCCGAACTTGACTGCAAACACACCACCATGTGGCAATAATATACCACTTCAGTTTCGTGCTTATAGATGAACCCGCAACGCAAAGGACGTGACACGAGTGTACACGCTCGTGTTTTGCTTTAGACACCGTGTCTTGATTTTTTGGAAAACACCCGAGCCGAGTGGTTACGGGCACAAGAAAGCTCTCAACATACACCCAGTATGACACTGGTTACTACGGATAGAGCATTGCTCGTCGGATGATTCTAAAAAATTGATAATTTGACTTATAGGTTTGTTTTCTTGGCCGTTAGATGACCGGCGCATAAGTTGATTGAGTATAACAAGCACGGCAGAAGTAGAAATAAAATAAATTAACCACGTGTGTATTCCGCCATCGGACACAATCGGAAACACTCGGCTGTGGTGTTTGCCGAATCATCATACACGGTGTCTGAAGCCAAAACACGAGCACTGGCATTGGTGTTGTACCAACCGCGTGGCGTGTAAGTCTGGAAGCACGAAGTCAAAGTGGTGAATTCAATACACGCACTAGCGTGGTAAAAAATAGCCCGGCGTGCAGTGTAGTGTTTGTACATGGCTGCTTCCTAGTACGCAAAAAAAAAGATTTTACAGATCAAATGACCACACTGTAAAATTTATTGGAAATTCATTAATCACCCCTAGTTATTAGAGTACAAATCTTAATTGTTGAGGCGATATTTTGACTGGCTTGAAATTCCCTTTTAACACAATTTTTTTTTATTGTTCTATCAGTATTAAATGCTGAATATTTGCCATTTTTGTTCGATCTACTAGAGCGAATTTTCCACATAGATTCACCTGAGATTTTGTGGATTATTCAGATAGTTGTGAATGGGCGTAGGGTAAGTGTTCGCATATTGCTCTTAATATTCATTTATTCACAGTACTTTCAACGAAGATATTGGAATGCTAAAAAATCGGTTTCTTTTCGTAATATTGTTTGCTTACGTTTAGTAGCAATAAAAAAAATAAAAAAAATCAACCCACTTGCACGTCAATCGCTTGTTTTCGAGAAGGATGACTTCAGAAGTGAAAAGACTAATATGCAACATGTAACCTATACAATTTGTATTCCATTTGACACGGATTTCACGCACAAAAATATATTTTCACAAAAAGAAAAAAAAGAAAATTCGTGTCAGAAGAAATGAAGAACAATCTGATAACCGTTTATAAACTAAATAATAATCAATAATATGATGAACTGAATAATATTTCATGATTGTTCGTCACCTGGATTTGATGATTGTAAAAGTTTCTTTTATAGAAATGCGCTTTGTCAATACACTTCAAAATAGCTGATATGCAACGAAAGCTGAAAACCAGTCAAAACAACATACTTTCAAGGCAAATTCATTCGAATGGCACTAGGTCAGGAAAGAATTAATGACCAATCAACAACATCGTCGGGCATCATCGTAGCCGCCACTTCCTAACACACTAACTCAACTCAGTGCATTGTGTTGGTGTCTATACAATGGCAAACTTGTGTTTTCTACAGGCTTCTAAACGCCATCGCCGTCCACCGACTGTGTGATGATATTTATTTTTGAGCGACGCATTTACTCGAGGCACTTGTTTTTTTATTTCTATTCACATGGCAGAATGATTGTCAAGACCTATTTCGCGTTTGTTTCGTGTTCGAGCGCAAATACATGCATCATAACCGTATGAGCGGGTATTGACATTGCCTCAGTGCTTCTGACTATAGATACTGATAGAAAAGGTATGCGCATCATCAGCTATAATTTCGCATTTTTATATGGTACTGATCTTTGAAACCATTAACATTTACTTGTACATATGCTGAAGGGCAGCAAACATTTTATCGAAGTGTTGAATTCAGAATTTTTGTACTTTCTTAGACCTTTCGTGCCTTCGACAATTAAAAGTTACAATGAAAATCAACCATGATGGCGGCCAAGGTTGCAGGCCACTAGCTTTGATACACTTGTATTCTCTCATTCCAGAAGCTGAATTTCAAAATATTAACTAATCCTACAGCTTAACTAATCCTACAACTTTGACGATACGAGTATTCGCCGCGAATATTCCGCCGAATACAAGCTCCCAGGTCGACGATATTAGAGCTAGAGCCACGTAGTGTTGGACACAGTTGTAGGATTAGTCAAGTGCCATAATTTCATTATAGATCATATTTTGATGCTCAACTTATGGTATAAGCGAATAGTGATGACAACGCTGACTCATGGATTCCACCAACTATCAACTTAACAAAATTCCTTAGTTCTATGAAAACAACACATCCGAACATCTATAACATGAGTTTCTACATTATAATTGACTGTAGCGGTTTGTGACGGGCGGATTGCGTATGTGTGGATACTTCTACCGACTCACGATGGAGACGGCTCTCGTGGCCGGTGTGATTGGTAATGACGTAAATAAACCCGGTTCAAAGTCCAACCGGCAAACTCGTTTTATGTTCAATGGAATTCTGCGCTATCCGTGCTTGCTGATATAGCTGTTTGGTTTGAAAGGAAGGGTTTTGAAGGAAGCTTACGTGGAAGTATAGCATGTTTGTTGTTTTGATTTTTTTCATGCGGGTTAGATGGGCGGATTATCAGGATTAAAGAGACTAGAAAATAAAGGAAGAAGCTCTGCGACAATGTGTGAAAAAAATGCTATGAAGTAGACATGATGTTGAATAAGCACCACACTATAGTTAATCATAGTTACATTTTCTTTTTCAATAGGGGTTTTCACGGGGTTCTTAGCTTAATAAACACTACTAGGTTTTGCCTAGTAGTGTTTATTAAGCTAAAAACCCGGTGAAACCCCCTATTGAAAAAGAAAACGTAATTTTGATTAACTATAGTGTGGTGCTTATTCAACATCATGGCTAGAAATGAAATTTTACTGCACACATGAATTCCTAATTTATTTACCTTTCTATGCGTATGTTCAGATTCCCTTGCGCTTGTCGTGCCGCAAGGGCTCAATGTTAAGAGGGTTCAGAGCGACAAGGGCTGTACTCTGAGAAAAGTTCTATCGTTATACAATTAAATAATGGTCAGGATAACTATCGCATATAATGGTTACAATAACCATGAAAATGGTCGAATTCACCACGTTCATGGTATTTTTGACTATAATCATGAGACTATTCCGACATTATGGCAAATGTTGGATCAACTATTTTTAATGGTCGTTTTGACCATGATCATAGTCGGTTCTAAATCACTATACTGCAATAGTTATCCTAACCCCCAATAATGGTAAAATTGACTATCAAATTCGTCTATGTGTATGTTCAGATTCCCTGGAGCTTGTCTTGCCGCAAGGGCTCAGTAGGGATTCTTGGTCAAGACCCGAAGCTAAGAGTCAGTTCCATTGTGGATATATCACATTAAGTAGTTTTTCCACCTGCTACAAAGGATAGTGTGCCTGGAGGTCACATTGAGAATTTTACTATTTACATTAGGTTCGTAGTTGAAGCGCGCTTTGGGATCACCCTTGCCTTAGATCCATCCTAATAACATGGAAGGACATTACGGGAAATAGAGGCAAAATAAAAAGATTTACAAGGTTTTTATAAATGGGCACTTTTTTATATCACACCTAATTATGCTAACCTCAACAAGATGTATTTTTGTAAAATAAAGGTTTGCATGTTTCAAATTTCTATAAAGAATGATTAAATCATAATTTTTTTTTTTGGGGCGTAGAACCACTGCGTCCATTGAATTGAACTTTTGTGGTTTACCACTGTTTAATATTAGTATTCGCATCTTAAAGCTTGATCACCATCAGTCACGTGAACAGCCTAAGATGCGTCTCCCAGTCAGGCAAAATCGAGTTTATAAAACCCACCACCTTTCCAGGATTCGCAGTCCAAATTTCTTCACGTTGCATATAGCCACTGTCCAGAAATATAAGTCTGCTCTAGTACAAAGCATCACAACTGCAGAGCAGATGTTCCAAGGTTTCACGTTCCATGTTACAGAAACGACAGATATCATTCTGAACCTGGTCAATGCTTTTCAAATGATATCTACTCGGGCAATGTCCGGTTACTAGGCCAGTATAGGTAAGGAGTGTATCGAAAATAAGCTATCCACAAACTTTCTTTCAAATTATGTTGAAAATCGATATTTTATTCATACAAAAAATTGATCCTTTATTGTACGAGGTTAAACTTGAACATAATGAAGACAGGGTGAAATTTAAGTTATTCCTTCACGAATTTTCGAACTTTGGATCGAATGCTCTTCATCAAGTTCCGGACAAGTGTTGCATCGCATTTTTTGGACGCTTGAGCCCAAATTTTTTTGAACTCCTGCATGTTCCCAGCTGCCTTACCAGTCTTCTTGAAGACTCTCTTCACGATTGCCCAGTAACGTTCGATGGGTCGAAGCTGAGGGCAATTTGGTGGATTGATATTTTTCTCAACGAAATCTATACCTTTTCCGCAAGCCAATTGAGTGTGGTTTTGGCATAGTGAGCCGACGCTAAATCCGGCCAAAACAGTGGAGGTGTACTATGCTTCTTATATAAAGGCAACATTCTCTTCTGGAGACACTCAGATCGATAGATTTCCGCATTTATAGTTCCGGTAGTGTAAAAAATGGTTGACTTCAAACCACAGGAACATATTGCTTGCCATACCAGTACCTTTCGACCGAATTTCTCCACTTGAATCGACCTGTCCGCATCGCTCACATCCTCCCCAACGACGGCAGTAAAGTATTGTGGACCTGGAAGGGTTTTTGAGTCCTCCTTTACATAGGTCTCATCGTCCATCAAAACGCATGCATCCGGACGCTGCAAAAGACGCGAATACAATTTCCGGGCCCTTGTTGCTGCTCGCTTCTTCTGTTCTGCACTTTGTTTCGAGATTTTCTGCTTCTTGTAGGTCTTCAGGTGGTTTCGCCTCTTGATACGCTGGATCATTCCGACACTCGTTCCTGCTTTTTTGGCCAACTCACGTATTGACATTGATTTGTTCTTCATGATTAGAGATACCACTTTCTGCTCCAGTTTTGGGTTGTAAGAACCGGGTTTTCTGCCTCTTCCTGGTAGCTCATCCAAAGAATAGTGTTCCTCAAACTTATTAATGATGGTTTTAACACTCGCATGATGAATTCCAAACCACTTCGCCAATTTTCGCATAGTAATACCCTTCTCACTTAGCCATGTGTCCAGAACCTTAATTTTCACTTCCTTTTCAATACGCGACATTTTGAAAACGCAGAATTTGAACCGCACAAACAAGTAAACAAAAGAAAGCTGACAGTCAAACGCACAGCATGCAGTGTTCAGAGCATAAAAAACCCACACAAATACATGCGCAACACAAAAATGTGTGGGGATTTTTTTTTTTTTATACTCCTTTAAGGGGTTTTTTTTTTGGGGCCCAAATTTTTTTTTTGTTTTTTTTATTTTTATATTTATAAATTTTCGATTGAACACACTTTGTGGTAATCAACCAGTTGGTCATCACCCTTTGTTCTTCCCAAGATTTCAGTTCCATTTTTATAACACAGTATGATATGCCGCAGAATGGTTCTGGGCCAATAAACTGTGCATTTGAACCTTGTTTAGCAAGCTCGTCTGCCCTTTCATTACCTTCAATGCCACAGTGTCCCGGAACCCAGAATAAATTTACGGAGTTCTCTTGGCACACCTTTCGCAGTGAAAGAATGCATTCCCAGACAAGTTTGGATGTACATTTATAATTACTCAACGCTTTGAGTGCCGCTTGGCTGTCTGTAAAAATACAAATATTAGCATGTCTATATTTCCTCTTCAGACAAACGTTAACACATTTTATTATAGCAAAAATCTCCGCCTGGAAAACCGTTGGATAGTTTCCCATCGCCACTGAAATTTCTACCCCAGGGCCGAAGATTCCTGCTCCCGTTTTCGTTCCAATTTTTGAGCCATCTGTGAAGAATTTTATGGAACCATGACGAACAGTGGGACCTCCGACTTCCCAATCTATACGTGACATCTCACATATATGTTGTAAGGGATGTCATGGTTTTCCACAGGTTTCATCCAGTCTCCATTCATATACATCACTGGCCCATTTTGAAAGCTTTGTGAAATGCTCAGGTGACCGACTAAGTCACCAGACTTGAAAGTTTTCAACCGTTTGAGTCTAAGCATACTCTTTTCCGCTTCTAATTGCACGTATTCGTGCAAAGGCAGCAGATTTAGAATTGCATTTAACGATTTTGACGGAGTGCTGCGCATCGCTCCCGTTATAGCAATGGACACTAGCCGTTGAAGTTTTGACAGCTTTTTCTGTGCAGTAGCCTCTTTTGTTTTTGGCCACCACACAAGCGAAGCATACGTTAGTTTTGGACGTATTATGGATGTATAAATCCACATTATCATTTTTGGTCTTAGACCCCATTTTCTGCCAAATGTTTTTGAGCATATCCAGAAAGCACTGGTTGCCTTGCCGATCACACACTCAACATGAGCATTCCAGTTCAGTTTGGCATCCAGTATCACTCCTAGGTATTTCACCTGTTCACTAAGATGGATTTCCAATCCTCCTAGCTTAAAAGCTTTTAGATTCAACTTCCTTTTCCTGGTGAAAGGTACAATTACTACTTTTGAGGGATTTATGCTAAGGCCCTCCTGAATACACCAAGACTGGGTAAATTTTAGGGCCCATTGCATTCTCTCTGAAATGGTATTGTCAAACTTTCCTCTCACTATGATGACTATATCGTCTGCAAAGCCTACAACCTCGAAACCTTTTTCCTCTAAGCTTCTTAGAAGATCGTCTACAACTAAGGACCACATTAGTGGTGAGAGGACTCCTCCTTGGGGACAACCTTTCGTTGCCCGTACTTTAATAGACGAACTTCCCAGCTCTGAAGTGATTTCTCTTTTTGCAAGCATGGTGTGAACCCAATTAATTATGTTCATGTCAAAGTTCCTTTTCTTCATGGCCCGAGCCATAGACGAATAGGAAGCGTTGTCGAAAGCTCCTTCAATATCTAAGAAAGAACAAAGTGCTATTTCTTTTACCGAAAGAGCTTTTTCTACCTTTGAAACCACAGTATGCAGTGCCGTAACTGTTGACTTACCAGACTGGTAAGCAAACTGGAACTCAGATAGTGGATACTTGTTCATGTAATTTGAATTGATATAATCATTCAACACCTTTTCCATAGTCTTTAATAGGACTGATGAAAGACTAATGGGTCTGTATGATTTAGGAAGCGCCTTATCTCGCTTTCCTATTTTAGGTATAAAGATAACTTTTACTTGTGTCCATGAAGATGGAATATGGTTGAGTCTCAAACTTGCCTTAAAAATCTCAATTAATGGCGAAATCAACATTGCTTCGCCGTTTTGAAGCAATGCTGCAAATATTCCGTCCGGTCCTGCAGCTTTGTGTTGCAGCAGGCTGAAAAGATCTCAATGCATTTTCTACTCTGGCTTTCTTAAAGATTTGATTAGCCAAGTCGTTTTCTGTTTCAACAGACATTTGGGGTGTCCTTGTAGAAAATTTTCCACCTACAAGTGATGCATCACTGGATCTACACACAAAACTGATCCAGGAAAATGGGTTTCCAAAATCAACTTTAACGTTTCACTAGGAGTTTTTGTATAAACTCCATCCTCATTTTTCAAATTTCCAAGTTCAATCGTTTGATCCTTTGCAAGAGCCCACTGAAGTCTTGCGACTTCCCGAGTATTGCTTATGTTTTCACTCGTTAGAACCCAGGATCTTCGTTTGGGTTTTCTTATTTCTTTATTGTACTCAGTAAGTGCACTCCTATAGGGGTCCAATCTGAGGTTCTTTTCGCTTTATTAAACAATCTACGAGACGTTTTACGCAGACGTTCCAATTTAGAGTTCCACCATGGAACATCCCTGTTAGAGGATAATTCTTTGATAAGACAACTAGTGGTGAAAGAATTTAAAATCTTATCATTTACCTTTTGGGAAAATGATTCCAATTTCTGAACCGAATCAATCTTTCCACCTTCTGTAAATAACTCCGAATTCAAACATTGTACATATTGATCCCAGTTAGTTTTTCTAGGATTCCTTAACGTAGTAGTTGAACGATTTCCCCCCCTCTTTTCAAACACATTGTGTTTATGATGTGAAAATGATGATTTTTTTAAAAATATATGTGGTTTTTTTTGTGGGGTGGTTTTTTTTTGGGGGTGTTTGTTGGAATAATGGGGGGGGGGTGGTTTTTTTTTTTGACGACTGTATGATATAATCAATAATATTCCGATGATGATCAATTTAACAATAATATTGATGATTCATATTCCTTAAAATGCTAAATGTCAACAATAAAATCTAATTGTAAAAATAATAATATTACAGATTGAATCAAGAGATGAACATTATCAGCACAGTATTTGAAACACAATATTGTTGATTCTCCAATGCATTATTCTGCGCGCTGCCATCGAAAACTTCTAATAATAATGCAAGTTAATGATAATGGTGGATGAGAGATTCTATTACATCTTTGTTAGATATTTCACCAGGTGATGTTAATGGACACCACATGAACAGAGTATGTGATAATTTTTTTGCGGTCTTATGTATTGTCTCATAGCCTTGCTTGAAAAACAAATCAATCATTCAAAAACAACATTAAAAAGGCGACTGCAATTTGCACAAATAAAATACAAATTTCCTCAAGAACTCAAAGGTAGCTGTTGCTGGCTTAGTCGTGTCTGCATGAAGGTCTCTCTAAAGGAACTAAGGTTATCTAAATCGTGTAAACGAAAATTTCAGCCATTTTAAACTTATACCTGCCCTTTATAACTTCAGCCCGTAAGTGACAGAGCGCAACTCGAAACGAACGATTTTTTATACGAACGCTTGTGAGAAAAAGTTCTTAGTGTCGAGATTAACATTTACTGACCCCTTTGTTTATTTAAAAATGCTTAGCATTCTTCTTCCTTTGTCTGAATTACACTTCTCTCGCTGGCATTCAATTTTCCGCTTCCCGTAACACTATACCCTTATATATTATTTCACCACCAAAGTGAAAACTTTAACGAACGTAAGTATCATTAAAGAGGCCTTGGTCAGCACGACATCAACTCGAAATGTGGTGTGGAAGACCCGGTGCATTGAGTTTTGGCATATTTATTTTGGACCTGTTTGTAAAATACAATTTAAAGGCCGCTACACGCGGGACACGTCTGAAATTGCTGAGTAGGTTTTCCTTTCCATTTTGCATGATTGATATAAGTCCATCAGTTCCACCACCCTCTACTGTGTGTCTTTAGAGCGATTGTTGTGTTGGTTTGTTGAACTCATAAGTCGAAAGCATACACGGAGGATTTTTTGTTTTAGATCAGATCGTTTAAATCTTATGGCTGGCCCACAATTGATACGTTGCGGATGCGTTTGCGTGGATTTGACAGTTTTCCCATAGGTTTTCTGTCAAATTTACGTCAACGCATCCGCAACGTATCAATTGTGGGTGACCCTTTATCCTATCACTTTCAAAAATGGATATCAACAACTTTCAGCTATTTTTCGTTTGTACTATACATATGTATTAATACCGGTTTTTTTCATACATTGGAAAGGTCATCAACAAAACTGGTTGCTTATGACTGATAATGGAATTGAACGTTTGGGTGTTATTGTTATTCACAAGTTCACATATTCGGTTTAATTGACAGAAGAGGCTAATTGTTTTTGTAAACCTTGGTTCGACGTGTTTCTTTTCCATGACAAGGGATTTTTTTTAAATATGTGGTTTAGCACACATTCAAATAATTGTTATTCACATTATTTACCTAATGAAGAAAATTATCACACAATTTCAGTGGTTCTCAAACTTTCCAGGATGCAACACAGATTTGTTTGACGTAGGACTACGTTTTTGTTTTCTATACTGGGTTACAATTAAAAAAAAAATCGAATTGCATCCGTCAAGAAAAGTGGTCAGGTTTTGAGCGTTAATATCTCAATCGTTTCTCCAAACATTCTCAAAAAAATTACATCAATCGATCGGACTTATTTCTACGCTTCGATTTCAACTTTTGAAACTATGGATTTTCAACATTAAACTATTGAAAATAAGGCAAATGTAAGGTGATGTCTTATAATTACGTTTTGCAGAGTAAATTTATTAAATGCACAGTATTTTTCCTATCACAGACTTCAAATGTTAGTAATGAATTGTCGCACAATATTAATAAAAATGTGAGTGAGCCTTACGACAGGGCCAACGAAGATCGATAAAACATAATTCTTTTAAAATCCGTCCTTTTTAAGACGACCAATTTGATTTTCCCATCTAAAGAGTTTGTTTGATTGTAATTTATCTAACATACCGTTACAAATTCTTGTCAGTTGGCAGCCAGCGGTGGCCGAAATAGTATCAACTTTCCCTTCGTCACATACCTCAAATATTTTGTGTACAATTTCAAAAACTTCCCTTGCGATCCCTTGCGCTGAACTGGCCGGCTTGACGTGCCGCAAGGGCTCAGTAGGGATCAAGACCCGAAGCCAAGAATCAGTTGTATTGTGGTTATATCGAGAGAAAGGTTCATTTGGTTGTATTGGTAAATTAAACGATTTAAATGTTGTGTTGGGGGGGGGTGTGGATTGGAGGTAATGTTTATAATAGAATAATAAAATTGTTTGTTTGTTTTTTTGTTTGTTGAGTATATTTGTGGTTATATCACATTTATTAGCAGAGCAGCACATCGAAATTTTAGGTTCATTATTCTTTATATGCTATACAATTTCAGATCATCCATGGATATCCCAAGTTTTGTAAAATAATTTTAAATAAATTTTTTTTTTCTCGTGGCTATGATACATTATCTAAGCTCTCAGGTTCATGATGGATGCGCGGGTCCGTATACAATTGCAGCAGGACCACAATCTGCAGAATACAATATAATAATATATCTGGAGAACACAAATATATCAATTATAGTATGTAAAATCCCATAATGGGGGAGCCCATTAACCCATACTGGTGGGGCCCAGTATCACCAGTAACACTTTACTGTCTTTCTCTCTGATGTCGCTAAGTCAGAGATGACGAGAGGAAGAAAAATTGAGTAAAAATCAGAAATAAACCCAAAAGGAGAGGGTTCCCTTTCCCATGTATGCAACAAAATGGAGCGTGTACAAACTACCGTTAGAAACTATCACAAGCTATCAGTGGTACATGAGTACGATCCATCACGTTACTATTGCCTGTTGAGGTGGCGAATTAGTCCGTGCCTTGACCTACCCCGCAGTGGGATGTTAGGCAATGGTAACGTCTTCGGTTCGAGTACTACTTTACCCCCCCCCCCCCCCCCCCTTTCGCTCAATTTTCAATACTTCTATTCAATTTTCAACCTACCGTACACTGACGGAACTTTCAACACTTTCTCTTCATATATTTCATTCTAGCAAACATTACTGCCCACTCTTGATGGAATTTTGGTTAAAGGACATTTGGCCTCCTAGCAGCCCGGACTTGAATCCTTTAGATTACTCAATATGGGCATATGTTCAGGCTAAGGCCTGTGAACGTTGGCACCCCAGTGTTGGCGCCCTGAAAGCTTCCATTACCAAGGCATGGAACTCGATGACTGATTCATACATTGAGAAGGTATGCTCTCGATTCCGTCCCCGTTTAGAGAAGGTGATCGAGAAAAATTGTGGACATATTGAGTAATGGAATCATGAAAGGCTTAATAAACGATTCCCTAAAAAAAAATTATGATTTTTTCTATGAAAAAAACTTATTTGAAACTGAGGTATGGATTTTCGCATTTTTTTATGGGACAAATAATTTTTCGTCGAAAAGATGATTTCCTTCCTAGCGTGCAGCGATAGAATAAGACTCACTCGTTCGAGCCTTTTCTTCTTCGAAGGATCTGAAACTCCATGAACTTTTCGTTTTATTGAACATCTGGAGCCCCAGATTAACATCTATACAAATAAGACCAAAACGACAATTTCACGCCACAATACTCGATTCGCGGATGCATCTCTCGATCCTCGACTACGCCCACACTCGCCAGCCTGTCTATCCCGCTGCGCTCAACGCCTTCTTGTACCATCCGGATTTGAAGCAAACACCGGCATTCTCGTTATCCGGCTTTCTCGCAATCGCAACATGCCGTACCCAGCGTATCTTTCCAGCTTTTGCAACTTTCAGAATACTTCGTTCATCATAGAGTTGAGCGAGCTCGTGATTCATTGTTCGCCGCCACACACCGTTCTCCTGCACATCGCCAAAGATGGTCCTAAGCTCATGTCTCTCGAATACACCAAGTGCTTGCAAGTCCTCTCATGCCCAAGTCTCATGTCCGTAGAGAAACGCCGGACTTTCGCAGTTTCTTCTGGAATCCATCATAAGCATGACTCCCACTGATGATGCACCTTCGTACTTCACGACTAACGTTCTTGGCTGCCGTTAGTAAGGATCCAGGGTAGACGGATTCATCCACCACCTCGAAAGTATCCCCGTATATCGTAACAGCATAGACTAACTCTAAGACCAGTAGGTCCCGAACAAATACGATTTTTTTCTTGGCTCAGTCAGTACTAGCACATCGGTTCCAAGCTCAATAATACGCCCCTTATAATGAACTCACACGTACACACTCTCATATATTCTGTCAAAATAACACAGCAAATCAAAACAAAGGCGCAAATATGTATAGTTAGGTGCTGGCTTCAAGGTGTACTTCGGACCAAGGGGTTCTACAACAGTGAACCAATTTCAAATCGCTAGTTGCATATTGATTGTTGGTAACAGTGCTACCTACACGCTAAGATGAAAATACCTAAAGATCGTTAAAAAGTACCGATAAGCGTTACTTTTTACTGAAAATTGAGTTTTTTTTGTAATTTTATTTTACAGAATGCTTAAAAAACACATGAAATTTAACAATTTATCCATTTGGATCAGTATTCCAAATTCTGCACTTAAAGAGAAAAAAAGTATTACAGAAATATTTTTTCTGTAGTCAAAAAAAAAATATCAATAAAGTATGGAGGAATCCAAGTAAAGCGAAAGTGAGGTTAAATATCGTAGTATCTAAACCTGAAATTGATAATCACTTTCTGGCTATTTTTAAACTGGATCGAATTGGTCTGTATCGTCATTATCGACGGTTTTCTGCTCTTTTTTTATCACCAATTACTTGTTTGAACAGCTCGAAAAAACATTTTTCAAGAGCACCAGCTACGTCGTTTAACTTAACTTTGCGTTACCTGGATTTGTCCATTACAGAAATATTGTTTCGCTCCGGAGTGAAGCCGAAATTTACCGAATTGTTGGTCCACAAAGATCCGACTCCGAATCAAAAAAGGAATACAAAAGTTATTGCTTCAAATATTGAGACATGAATAAACTATTTATTGAAAGATTAATAAGAAAAATAATTACGTTTTCGCTTAGAAAACTATGGCGACCGCATTGCTTCAGTGATGAAAAATGTATTCAATTTCGGGTAAATAATAACGTCCAATATTCGAAAATGAACATTACCCAAATTTCAGTAGAAATTAATGTTTATTATCGTTAAATTTTAACGATCTTTTGAGTATTGTCAACAATACCTAATTTTAGTTAAAATAAATACCTTATTTCAGGTATTCTCATCTTAGCGTGTAGGCGAACCCTGTGTATTAGCATGTACTTTGTTTTCGACGCATTCTCAAGCAATCTGACTTTTTTTGCTTCGCGTTTCAGGTGGGTGTACAACAGCAGCATTTGGAAGAAGAATGTTAGTTCTACCATATGGAGTAGCTGGATATAGTATTCTCGTGATTCGTGAGATATCAACGTTTGAAGTCATTGTTTACAAATGGCTTTTAGGCCCAAATCATGAATTACTCGAGAGTTCTAAAATTTTAGCCGAAAATGTCCTTATCATCCGCGAAACAAACAAATTGGCTGGAGCTCGTGAAAATTGTTCCCCGGTTGTTAAGGACATACACGATGGAATCCCCTTATGGCAGGAGCGATGGCTTCTTCATCCACAAATGCACACTTTGGGTTTGCTCAACAATATATGCCAAATTAATCCACTTACCTGCAGTGAATCATTGCCATACTGCTAATAGGACAGCAGAACACAATATTTAATCAGTTCACACTGTTTATTTCTCTGAAAACACTCTGAATTGATCAACTAGTGCTCATTTTCACAGAGCAGGCAATTTTTCGTCCTCTTTGTTTACCTTTTTAAAGCCAGGAACTGCTTATTATTTTCTCACAAAAAAAACTGTATTTCCACTTCCCGTAGCCACCTGAACACTATTTACTTTCACTGAAAGATTAATTATCATCGCGCTCTTGAAAACAGTAGACGAAAAAACTGTTTAATTAACGAGAATGGTGCAAAAATGCAGCAGCCGGTCTCAAATCTACGCGTTTTGCTTTTTTCTAATTTACACTAAGCTGTGCATTGCGTAGCAGAGCGCAGTGTTGTCAGCAACTGTTTGCGCGAGTGTGCTGGTCTGATAAAAGTTTTAATTAACGAAGTAAAAAATGCCGCGTCTTACTAAAAGAAGAAAAGCGGCTGTTTTGCGTGAACGGGCTAAAAAAGTGATATGAAGTGCTCATGATCCTTTAACGTGGACAGTGGTTTTACTTCGCCATCAACTGATGCTGAATTTCATCGAAAAATAAGTTCCGGAGAAGAATCTGTCGTAAAGTTACTTAAAGTTTGATCTGATCCCATATATGTTTCAAAGCAATTCCATGTGTATTAATATTGTTTCTCTTTTTCAGCTATTTCAAAAGATAATTCAACCTTACTCTTGATTAAGAAGAAAGAGGAAACGGGCAAAATTTCGGAACGCGCCCTAACCATGAAGGCATCCATGGGATTTAAAATTAAGAGTGATATTGTTGTTCTGGATAAAAATATTATTGTCGAAGCACAGGCGTCAATGCACATCTGTCAGGCACATAAACGCATAGTCATTTTTGTGAACAGCAATGGTCATACTGATTACGTCATGCATGGAGTAATTCTTAATGAATCGTACTTTAAAACAAAAATTGAAAAAAAAGTACAATTATTTTTTGAAACATACGTGCTAAAAAAAGTGGCACATCATGAGAGTTATATTAAAACATAGAGTAAATACATACATTAACTTACCAAAGCTCCACATTGAAATAAAGTAAAGCAAACCAAATCTATTTATTTTTATTAACTTCACAAAATAAAATAATATCTCTTTGTGTTTGTGGTATGTACCCAAGTAACTTCAAAGTGTTTCAAAATAAGAGATCATTATTAAGAATAAACAACATTCAACTGGATTCGTGTGAAAAAATTAATAAAAATTTGGCAATCGAATTTTGTTGTACAACATGAGCTGTAGTTGGTTGTCAGAGTTCAAAATGACGTGAAAAGGTCTCAAACTGCAAAAATCCCATTTATTAGTTCAGATGCATAATATAAAACATTTTTAATACATTTTATGTATCAGCCATCTACTCAAAGACTCATTCGATAGTTTATGATTGAAATAAGAACTGAACATTAACGTTTAAAATTCACCAATATTTGTATTCAACTAGATGTATGGCTTAATATTTAGCTTGCTAATTATGCCCTAGACTCCCCCAACCTTTATAAAGGATTCTTATTTTGAGGCTTTATGCTTTTTTAAAAATGTGAATATTGTAGGGAATAATTAAATGGATGTACTGTAATTCACAAAGAAAAATTAAAATTACTGGCAACCATGACCGTTTTCTTCATGATGCACCAATACTATCATATGAGAGCAAAACACTACTACATGCATGTTGAATACTAAGGATTCGAGGGAGTTTCACCTTAAACCCGGCTCGTCTCATGAGACACCTTCTAGAGCGATATTGAACAGAAGGCAGGAAAGTCCAGTTATTCGATGCGATTTTTTCCATCCCTGTACTTATTGTTGATCCACATTAGGTGACGCGCGAAGTTAACGGTAGTGTGCATTTGTCAAAACTCATGCATAGACGACGATAATAGAAATGTTTTCAATAATACCACCTCAGATAAATTTTTATGAGTTTGGACATTTTTATTAAAGGTAAAGCAATAAACAACGGCGGTTTTCTTGTTTTATATTTAAGCAAGCATAAAATGAAAAAGGCGGGTGAGTTCGCCATATTTATCAGAATATGTACCTTTTGTTATTAATGGACACATTTCACCTACAGCTAAAATATAAGTCCTTGATGCTCTCTGCTATTTTGAAGTACTAGTAGTAAAATGAGGTGTAAATTAAAACAAAACAAAAACATTTTTTTAAATAAAAGTACAAGTAGTTAATAAGTTTTTGGTACAAATATTTAAAAAAAATCCCTGGGAACTCCTGATGTTCCCAAGATAAAAAAAAAGTCTACGTACATCTCAGACGTATTAAACTGACATAAGTAGATACCCATTTTCGCATATTCGTAACAATCAGTAGCGGCATATCATTCTCTCAACAACAATAATGTAACAAGTTATTGAACTGCTGGCTGATAACCGACGAGTGGAGATTTCCATTCCATTTCGGGAATAAAAAGCATTCATAACATGGCCCCTTCCAATTGTACTCATCTTCAAAAACAACCTTCATGGATTTAGAGACACCTTGAGATAGAGGTATCTGAGTAGTGGTTTGTGTTTATCTGTCTGGTTTCAATCGAAAAGATGTACCAAGCGTGTTATGTCAGTTTATTCACTTATCAGCCTGGGCTACACGTCGTGTAAGTTGAATAGAATCAACCTTCGGAACTGATACTGTCACAACCTCTGGTACTAACTGTAACTGTAATCCACTGCGCGCAGCGTCTTCCTAGATTAAGACCGAGGCACATCGAACCGTTTTGCCGTGTCCGGGACGGGAAAACATTTGATCAACGCTCAATGACGCGAAAGGGGTTTTGAGCTTACCCAAAGACATGATGGATTTAGATAACGACGATCAGCTTGCGTACACTGGTGTTTAATGTTTCAAAGGTCGATTGGATGCTATTTTCATCAATTCCATACTTTTATATGACTCAATTTTATAAAGTGCACTCGAAGCTGTGTAATCTACATTCACGAACAGAAGCGTAGATACCGAAAAAAACTGAGTCATGGCTCGAAAAGAGAGCTCGATTACCTGATAACAGGACTACAATGTGCTGTGTACAAAAACATTGCATTAGTTACATAACTGCATGGTATATTCTGATATCTGCGCCATAAGTTTAAAGCCTAGAAAAAGTTGAAAGCACGAGCTTGAATTTCGAAGTGTCAGTCACGTTTTAGTACTTGGATGAAAATTAGCGTTCGTTTGCAAATATAGCTTATTTTTGTTTACAACGGCCAACTATATAGGTAGTTCTGAAGTTGATTGGCTTGGATTCTTGAGTTTTTAAATTGGAAGCATTATAAGTTCATGAAAGTTTGGTTCATATGTGAGGATCTTCTTCAATATTCAGAGAAAAAAAAGCATTTGACGATGGGTTTTACAACCGAAATTGCCACTCGTCACAGACAACTACTGGTGTTGAAAAATGCAATCACTTATTCACTGACCAGAATTGTCACGTACCATTTGAAAAGGGCCTATTTTCGTTGATCGATTCTCTTAGGCTGTGTTCCAATTCGCGAATTAATTTTAATTTTCACTTTAACTTGACAGATGGAAAATAATCGATTAAGTCTGCTACTCGAGCTGACTTATTTCTGACAGACGGCAACATCGAAAGCATGTTGATCAATAACATCACGACTAAACAAATGAGTTTTTTGCACTGCTTGCTGTTTTGGTCAAGTGAAGACGTTGTTAGCTTAAACATTGAGTAATAAATTCTATGAAAAATGCCTTTGCTGCCGTGTTATTTACAGAAAAGAAAGTCGCGGAAGGAAATCAGTTAACGAAAATATGCCGTTTTCAAATGTTACGCGAGAATTATTCCTCATCTTTACTATACAACGAGAAAAACATAATAATATAAATGAAAACAATCAATCCGCGTTTTCAAGTTAAGTAGGTCGAATTGACGAAAATTGAAGTTATTTAAGAATGAGATTATAAACGACAGAACATCATGGACTTTTTTTTTATCCTAAGTACAACTGTTGGCAATCATAAGTAAAGAACTGTGCATTTTCCTGTATTCGTTCCATTTTTCAGACCAGATTTTTTAGATTTTTTTTTTAGTTAGAACTCATCAAGGAAAATCCGAGTGAAAGGCCTGGAACTCGAAGATAAAATAAACTGTTCACTCTCCTGTACATCAACAGGATTTTTCCTGTTTTTAACTTGCCTTCTGAAGTTGATTCATTTGTCGGAACGGAAATTTTAATGATTTGCGATTACAGTTAGAAAGTATGACAACTGCGCTGTTGTCTTTTATTACTTTATAAAAAGTTCGAGGCATGCTACGATATTTGTAAAAAGGCAAAGTCTAGGGGAAGCGATGAAGAATGAAACTGAATATACAAAAAATATAATGGGTACATCGCAAAAACGCAGTGACTATAGTGACTTCATTAACGAAAATAGTGATTGATTAGTGGATTGCCTATAAATGCAGAACAGTTTCATCAACATATGAAACTAAGCAAAGTTTAGACTGTTATGCTTTCGTGGACAATAAATTCAACAACAAAAAGTTGACCAATAGAAACATTGTTTGCAACTCATTTATTTATCAGCTAATAGCTTACCTAAAAGCTTGACTTGTACCAATATAATGTTTGAATGGAATTCAGTCAGTTGACGAAGTCGGTTTTGAAAGTTTTCATAGTAAAACCGTAAAACTCTCGTTTGTTAATTGTTGATATTTTCACGGGCATTTCATATAAAAAGAAAGAATTTAGTGATATAAATTCATATTTCTAATTCACCAGTACGCACAAACAAGTGGTTATTTTAATAATGATGGCCAAATTATGCTCATTTCCAGATGGCGTAATTGCCAAAAGAAAAGGTTTTGTTGAAATTGCGCGTTACATACACTCATTAGCAAAAAAAAGCCGAGCTAAATTTTGCTTCCAAAAAACGCCATATTATTTATACACATGATTTTTTACTCGTGAAATATCGCAAATAATCAGTGTAACCCACGAAGAACTTAAAAACATGGCATACAGTATGAATTGGTTGGTGAAAACTACGTATACAGTATTATAAAGGGCGAACACGAAATTATTGCGACACATTCAACAGGGCATAACTTTTTTACCATTGGGTAAAAATCAACCAAATTTTGCAAACTTTCTCATTGATGTGTATTGTTTACATGCTGTCAAACTCGAAGTCGTGTTTTTCGATTCAACGAAAATGGAGGTGAACCAACGCGAGTCGAGAGAACAAATTCTTTCCAAACACCTGGAATTTCCTGACCTGTCGCACCGGCAGTTGGGAAAAATGTTGAACATTCACCATTCAACCGTCTCCAGAGTGTGAAGCGGTTCCAGGAGCGGTTGACGTTGGACCACGGCAAAGGAGCTGGAAGAAAACCGGGACCGGAGAACAAAAAGACGGAGGGAAAAGTGAAGCGGATGATTAAAGCAAATCCCAACGTCTCAAGCCGTGATTTGGCTAAAAAGATCGGCATGTCGCAGAGCTACGTCCAGAATGCAAAGAAGAGAGCTGGACTACATACATACAAGGTACAGAACTTCCCAAACCGCGATGAGCGGCAACAATCGACGGCTAAAACTCGGGCACGGAAGCTCTACGAGAAGATGCTGACAAAATATGGCTGCTGTGTGATGGACGACGAAACGTATATAAAAGCCGATTTTAAGCAAATTCCGGGGTTGGAGTTTTTCACCGGCAAGAGCAAGTTCTATGTGGACGACAAATTTAAGAAGAAGAAAATGTCGAAGTTCGCCTCCAAATATCTCATTTGGCAGGCCATCTGCTCTTGCGGACTGAGGAGTGAGCCTTTCGTGACAAAGGGCACAGTAAATGGCGAGATCTACAAATCTGAGTGCCTCGAGAAGCGCCTTTTGCCGTTCTTGCAGCAGCACGACGAAGCTCCGCTATTTTGGCCAGATTTGGCATCATGCCACTATTCTTAAAGTGTCCTGGAGTGGTATGAGGCCAATTCTGTCCATTTTGTTCCAAAGGACATGAATCCGAAAAACTGTCCGGAGCTGCGCCCGGTGGAGCAGTACTGGGCAATGATGAAGCGGGAACTTCGGAAGAGGAAGAAGACAGTCAAAGACGAGAAGGACATGTTAAGAAAATGAAAAAAAAAAACTGAGAAACTGGTACCGGATGACACTGTAAAGACTTTTATGGAGGGCATCAAGCGAAAATGCGTTCAATTTTACACTCAAGGCTCCATCGATTAACTTTTCTTTTGATTTTTGAAGTAAATATATGTATAAAACTACCCTAAAATTTTGGTTTGATTCTAACATTAACTGACATTATAAGAAAATTGGCATGACATTTTTGGTGTCGCAATAATTTCGTGTTCGCCTTTTACAGTATCATTACTAGAATTCGCATCGGCTTTTTCTTTGTACCGATATTTCAGCATGGTCAGTATCGGCTGAAAAAGGGAAATACTCATGTTGGTGCGTCAACTTTGACGCCAGCTGTAGTCCAAACCACTTGATGGAAACAGTTCAAATTTTGCCCACATCATTTTCTATATTTTTTAGGCTATGGTGTAATTTTTGATACGCTACCTAAATTTTTCACAGAAATACGGATTTTTGAAATTGGTATGACCAAAAACGACTTTTTTTCACAAATGTTATGAAAATTTCAAATTTATAAAACTTATTAACGTGAAATTTTGGTCACATACAGTCTATACATTGGTTATAGTGTCGTCAAATTTTCAAAATATTGATAATTGACAAAATTACAGAAGGTTGAACATGGCGTATTTTGGAAGCAAAATTTTGCTCGGCTGTTTTTTGCAGCAGAGTGTATTTTCAATCCGTTTTCATTCTCAAAGCAGTGTGAAAAACATGTGAGATAATTGTTTCTTACGAATTCAAAATTTAGGGTTCTTCGTTTATGGAATGTTTATAAAGTAAAAAATGCTCATTTTTAATCCATCGCCCCGTTTGAAAAAGCTCCCCACCCCTTAAAAGCGTTCCACGTAATTTGATTTAAAACTCTGGTGGTGATGATATCGTTCCTTTAAAAATAATGACGTCTATTCGCAGTTTAAATCTTCCAAAGAAAACAAACGGTGGGTTAAACCGGAGGCCTCATTGTGGATTTCGATTTGAAAGAAAATGTTCGATTCGAGCATGATAAATCAAATGCTGTTCTACTTTTAGCTCAATCAATCAATCAATATCAATATGGTTTAAGCTGGTTGGATCCATCAGTTGGTTTACTAGCAAAACCGAAACTTCCAAATCGCGAGATAAAATTAAAAAATTTCACTTTAAAAAATAAATGGGATGACGTGACCGCCTACCATGCTGATATTGAATTGATACTTATCTTACAAATCATACAAAGGCCGGATGGTTTCTGCTGTACACAGATGTCTATTCTATTCGATCCATGGCAACACCAACCTCGCAGTCTGCTAAGAGTTCGCAGATTACCTTCTTCTTGATCGATCCACGTTGCTCGTTACGCGCCTCTTCTTCTTCTTGTGCTTGTCCGATCGTTATCGAGAATCATTTTAACTGGGCTGTCGTCCACCACTCTTGCGAAATGTCCATCCCATCATAGTCTACCGATTTTAGCGGTGTGAACAATGGGGGATTCACCCCGTTCCGTCTTCCATCTGCATTCCACCGTAAATCGTACGCAGCACCTTTGTTCATGTTTTGCGGCCGTAGAGGACTAGCGGTCTTATTATTGTCTTGTAGATCATCAACTTTGAAGTTCGACGAACTTTGTTCGAAATTAGCGTCCTTCGGAGTCCAAAGTAGGCACGATTGCCATCCATAATGCGCCTTTGTGTATCTCTGTAGGTTTCATTATCGGCGATCACCAATGAGCCCACGAATACATGAATTCGTTTACCGCCTTGATCCTCTCCCGCCATATAATTTGTCTTTGGCGCATCAATGACCTGCCCAATCCTACTTAATTCAGCCTTGGGTCTGATGTCCGTTTCCGCCATCGTCTCAAAGTTGCGTGCTACCATATCAACGTCATCGGCCAAGCCAAAAAGTGGGACGGACTTTCTGAAGATTGTACCACTCGTGTCTATCTCCGCTCTTCAAATCACACCCTCCAATGCAGTGTTAAATAACAAACACGACAACCCATCACCTTGCCGTAACCCTCTTTGAGATTCGATGTCACTCGAGAGAATCCCCGCACATCACTGGATCCATCGTGGCCATCCATATTCGAGCATAATCCGCCACAGTATAGCTGGTTTCGATCGATTGTGTCGTTAGCTGATTTAAAATCGTTGAATAGACTTGGGCACGTTATATTCGTGACATTTCTGCACCCATGAATCCCGCATGATACTGCCCCATGAACTCCTTCACATTTGGTGAAAGACGGCGGCATAGAATTTGGGAGAGTTGAAGCAGTCCAGCTTGTCACACTTTTTATAGATGAGACACACGACACCTTCCATCTAATCCTCCGAAAATACTCTTCCTCCCAAATCTTGGTAATTACATAGTGCAGCGCCAGTGCTTCACCACCGTACGGTAAGCTGTCATCGGACTGCCTAGACTGTAAGTTAAGTGTAATTCTTTTATTCTTCAATGCATGTTCACTTTTTGACGTAGGACTAGATATTTGTTTTCTATAGTGGGGTACAATTAAAAAAAAAAAAAAAACGAATTACAACCGTCACGAAAAGTGGTCAGGTTTTGAGCGTTAATATCTCAGTCGTTTCTCTAAAGATTTTCAAAACTTTTGCACCAATCGATCGGAAATTTTTCTAACCTTCGATTCCAATAGAGGACATTGTTGATTTTGTGCATAAAGATTGTACTCAGAAAAATGCAACACTTTCTTTTGTGTATAACTTTTTATTGCATAGATAAAAGTTGATGAAATTTTGGGTAAAAGATGTGCAAAATTTCGTCACAATCTTTCAAGTGGTTATCGAGATGGCTTCCAAGCAAGAAGTTCTTCGAAAAAACATAATGGACGCGGTCGAGGCCAGTACCACAGGTGGATCGCGAAACAGTTTGGAATCGACAATTCGACCGTGTCCCGTGTGGTTAAATCGTTCAAGGAGACCCAGACGACCCAGCGGCGAGCTGGCAGCGGAAGAAAAGCAAAGACGACCGACCCCGTAAACGCAAGGAAGGTTAAGGATTACTTTAAGCGCAATCCGAATCATTCGATTCGGGACGTGACCAAGAAGGTCAATTCTTCTGTCTTGTTCGTCCAGCAGATAATGAAGCGGGCCGGACTTCATGTCTTCAATGTAAGGAAGGCACCGAAGGCACATAAGAAGAAGGTCGACAAATTTGCCAAGAACCATTTGGTGTGGCAGGGGATCTGTGGGTGCGGCATATTCAGCAAGCCGTACATAACGACCGGCATAATCAACGGCCAAATATATAAAGAAGCGCCTGCTGCCCTTCCTCTGATCCCACCAATGTGACACTCAGTTTTGGCTGGATCTGGCATCGTGCCAATACGCGAAATCGGTGATGGAGTGGTACGAAGCCAACGATGTTGTTTTTGTGCAGAAGGAGGCAAATCCGCCAAACTCTCCAGAACTTCGCCCAATAGAAAAATTAAAGATGGCACAAGTGTTGGATGGGATTTGATGGGTAGCATTAAGGTGCGGACATTCAGCCTAGGCGAGGAGGTTGAATAAACCAACTTTTCAAAAACATAGCTAATATGTGTTTATTCATTCCCTGAGAGTTTCAAAAATATCCGACAAGTGAATTTTTGGGGTTTTTTTTGGCCTTTTTTTTTTTTTTTCTGGTGTATTTTTTTTTTTTTAATTTGTTTTTAATTTTTAGCATTTTCCTAAAAAAAAAATAAAAAATTTTTTTATTTATAAAATTTTTCTTTTTTAAATTAAAATGGTTTAATTTTTTGTGGGGTGGTCTTTCTTTTTTTTTTTGAAAATCTTATGGTTTTTTATAATAAAAATTTTTTTTTATTTTTAATTTTTTTTTTTGGTGAGTTTTTTTTTTTTTTTTTTTTTTTTTTTTTTTTTCCCGCCGGGGTTCCCCTTTCCACACTCAGGAAATTATCCGTACGATTTTTATACGATCGGAACTATGAACCACAAATCAAGGGTCCAAGACTTATTCCATACGAAATCGTATGAAATGATTATTGTTGCATTGGTCGAGAAAAACATGCCTCTTTTACACTTTCAATTGACATCACGTGTATAGTCTCGTGGGATTGTGGCTCGTCTCTGGATCCCGAGGTTCATGGATCGAATCTCGATTGCAACTTTTTTTTTCCTTTGAGGAAAATTTTCATACGATCGTCATATGAACTTCTTTCCATTAGAGAATCGTATGAAATTTGCAATAATATCTTCTGGCAAATTTCCATACGATATTCCTATGAATTCCTCTCGATTTGTTCGCTCAGTGTATGGGCCCAGTGAATTCGCGAGTGCCGGAATCGTGATAGTGCATAGAAATGGAAAGAGAAGCCAAAATCGCGCGTGTGCCACAATGGGGGGGAAAAAAATATAAAAAATGAAAGTTTCGCGGGGGGGGGGGGGGTGGGGGGGAAGAAATTAATGAAAGAGGAGGGGCGGGAGTTAAGGGGGGGGGTGGGGTGGTGGGGGAGGGAAGGAACGGGGGGGGGGCCGGGGGAAAAAAAAAAAAAAAAACGAGCGCCGTTGTAAGTCCCTTTTGAATCGCGTCAGCCAGCAGGAATATATCCAGGTAAGCCGATACCGAGAGCGATTTGGCTATCGTTGCAACGTATTTTCGACCATTGTGTCGTTTGCATCTGAAGAAGAAGTTGTTGTCGTTGAGATTGTTTTCGATCGTATTGTGCGAGACTATAAAGCAACGGGCGCGATGATGGAAGACATTTGTATCGTTTGTCATATGTTACTGGCACTTGGGTCAGAGTACGCGACGGTAGTGATATCCCTAGAAACAATGCAGGAAAAAACTTCGAAGTTGGAATTCGTACGGTGCCGTTAACTGAACGTAGAAATAAAGCGAACAATTTTGGGTGATGATTCGCCAGCGCCGAAAGGAAAAGGTTCGAGTAATGCGCGCATTAAAAAAAGTCACTATTTTCGGATGGATGGTAAAAAAGAACGGAAAAAGATACTTTAACAAACCAAATTGCATTTCATTCATTAAAAAATTAAAAACTTCACAAAAATACGTTTACTCCCTGCCGCGCCGCCTTGCGCCAGTTAGCCGGAACTTTGGCCATAGGTGAAAAAAGAAGCTTGTAAGCATATTCTTCAGTTCCCTGGTCGTCTTTTTGATCAAATCATCCGTCGTTTTGGCCACGAAATTATTTGAATATAATCTTATCTTCAAATTGGCCCAGAACTTCTCGATTGGTTGGAGCTGGGGCACGTTGGGTGGGTTGGCATGCTTGGGCACCACCGGAATTCACAACCGCTCCAGCGCCCGCTTCGAGTAGTGGGCTGACCAAAACACCACGTCGTCATCATTGTCGTCATAACTTTTTAATGAAGGTGGCAACTCCTGGGATCTGTAGATCATTACATCCCCTTTTCACTGATTGTGAGCCACAGCAACATCTTCTTTGGGAACTTTCTGTGGGCTATGTACTTCACATCGTTGTTAATTTCTTTTGTCGGGAAGGTGAAGTAGCCTTTGCCTCGCCAGTCATGCCGTCCAACGTGAGGTACGTCTCGTCGTTCATAACCACCACCAACGTTCCACTTCACCGGGAAGATCTTTTCGACCAGAATCTTCAGCCGTTGTTTCTGGGTTTACGCTTGGTTCTCCGACTCGGCTGGCGCTTCTGCATGTTGATATCCATTTTGGCCAAATACTTCTTGACCGTTTCGCCGGTCGCACCGACTTCCAGGCCCAACGCACGGAAAAAAGTGGCCAACTTGCTCTCCGTTTTCCGTTTGAACTTCAGTTGTATCCTCCGGTCGCTTAAAACGGTTGGACGGCCGGAACCAGGCTTCCGCTCGATGGACTCTTCCTTCTCCAGAAGTGCCAGAATCTTGTAGATGTTTCCGCTCGAAACGAAGTGGGCCACGATGGCCAACTTTGGGAATGGAGCAGGCGGTCCGAACAAACCATAGCTCGAAGTTGTTTCACTGTTCACGCCATAGTTGCCGTAAACAAACTGAGCTGTAAAATTTCCACAGTATATAGGCAACTAGTATATATTGACTACTGACCGGTGGACCGACCGCCAGGTGGCAGGATAATCGCAAGAAAAATCGAAACATTTAGTCACTTTTTTTAATGCAAGCTTTAGCCTGCAAAAATGCTCCAAGAAGAAGAAATGGAAATCAGGTTAGGTATAAGGAAAAGGCGAGGTAGATATCAAGCATAATATTTGTTTTGGACTCAGGATAGGTTAGGTACAAACATGTTAGCTGTAGGTACAAGTGTTTGTATTTAGAAAATAGGATAAATACGGCAGGTGGCGAAGGTTTTCTTTCAGTCGAGTATTAGTACACGACACTGAAGAAGTCTGCACATTGTAGACGAAATACGCGTATCTGTCAAGATAAGCAATAAAGGTAGTTGGAATTAAATGGAAATTACTAATCATTCTTCTTATTTTCTAGTTAAATGGAAGTGTTTTGGTTGCCACCAGGAAGGTTATTTCCGAGCGGAAGGAAAGTAACACGGTGAAAAATAGTGCACCTTCTTGGAAAGGGTGAAGATGGTGTATGCTACATGAGTGTACGATCGCAAAATTCTCCGAAAAAACTAGAGGTGAGCTGGGTCATCGACTCGGTATCGTCGAAGCACTTGACAAACGACCGAAGTTTGTTCGAGTGTTTGGTTCTGATGGAATAGCCGATGGATATTACCATAGCGCAGGAAGGCGAGTGCATTATTGCGAAGCACCACGGTGAGGTGAAATTGAGTCTATTCCGATAACCCTGAAAAATGTGTTGTATATTCCCGAGGCAAGGGTTAATTTGCTCTTAGTGTGCAAAATGGATACAGCGGGTTTGACAGTTGATTTTACTGACGGGAAAGTGATTGTGGAGAAAACCTCGAAACCGGTAGCGATCTGGGTGCAACGAGGAAAACTGTATCAAATGGATTTTTGCCGAAGTGATGTGAAAGTAGATGAGAATTAATGAAGCATGAACATTACGATAGTTTATTCAAGCATGTTTATAGAAATAGATTGACAGCACTGAAATTGTATGTTCCTCTTATGTCACGGGCGAGCGTGGTAGTGTGGAATTATTAAGGATATTCCATATGCTTTATAACAAATGTAAGTAGTACCATAATCTTTAGCGTCAGGGTAAGATGATTTCTAAATCAAGGTAAGCAAATCATATTTATTTCTTTGCTATTTGACATATATTATATAACACTATATGTTGGGATAAAGTGAGGGATCATCAGAGCACCCGATTGAAGCGAATTGAATAGGAAGAGTGGGACTGCCAACTTCCTGTTGTTAACATTTCGTGAAAAGAGGGCGGGCTGTTCTCCCCATCTAGTGGGACATTTTACTTGGCGAGGGCTCGGTTTTGGTGTGGTTTCTGCGAACTTGTTTCTGGAAGGAGATTCTCTTTAGACCCCTGTAGCTTTGGGTTACGCGTAAGTGTATCTGCTTACGGGCCCACAATACGTTTTTGGCCCTTCATACAGGAACATGTTGAAACATCTACCACAGTATAACCTTGATCAAATCGTTTAAATAAAATTGTCCAGTGCTATAGGCAGTTGCCTTGCTACACTAGATGGTAGTTCACATCAGCATCAAGTGATGTGAAAGTAGATGAGTCCTCATATTTATGTGGCCGAATTCCAAAATAGTTTGAACTGTGGCACACCGGAATGGTCATTGAGTGCGAAGAACGTGGAAGTGCTTGCATCGGGATGGATGTTAAAATCGCGAAAAAGACTGAAGCCGAAATCGTTTGCGAGCCGTGTATCTCCGGTTAGTAGGCTGGAGAACCATTCTGCGAGCAAGAAGGCAGACGATGCTCGAGAGTGCGAGAACTAGTGCATTCGGATGTCTCTGGCCCAGTGATACCGGTGGGCGTAAACGGAAAGAAGTATTTTGTATCGTTTATTGACGATTGGAGTCGGTTCAATGTTCTCTTCTTGAGGTGATCGAAGAAGTAAATCGCTTAAAAGTTCCGCGAGTTCGAAGCAACTGCGAGTGCAAAGTTCGGTAAGGGCATCTCCCGATTCAGTTACGATAATGGGAGGGATTATAGATGCCGAGCGTTTACTAATTTTTGTAAGCAGAAAGTTATTCTGATAGAGTGGACCATACACGCCGAAACAAAATGGCACAAATGAACGTATGATTAGAATGCTGGTTGAGAAAACGCGTTCTGTGCTCGAAGATAGGTGTGTTCATAAACAACTTTGGGCGCTGCAATCCAAACCACCTCATTTTAGTGAACCGTAGCCCAGCTAGTGCTACTTACTCTATAAAGATTTCGTTCGACATTTGGAATGTACAGATGCCGAATGTGAAAAGACTTAGAGTGTTCGGAATTGATTTGTACGTTCATATTCCGAAAAAGAACGTCGAAAGAAACTTGACGCAAAATCGTGGCGCGGAACATTCGTCGGGTATACCACATGGGTACCGCACATGACCGCAGTATTGGTCGAATAAAGCATGTAGATGTCAAATACATGTTTGTACGAGACAAGATTCAGCGGGGACGTGTTCGATTGCAGTATGTGCCGGCGACCGAAGAGCTGGCTGACGTTACAACCAAAAGTTGGCAAGTAAGTGTTTTCCAGAAGCATCGCGTGAACCTAGGATTGATGGGTTCTGAAAATTGAGCGGAGGTGTAATAATCAATTTCGTATCCCTTACACATTGGACTACATCGATCTACCACTCGACAGTAAGCTGTCATCGAACAGTAAGTTAAATGTCATTCTTTTGTTCTTCAATACTTTTTACAAGCGAAACTCGTGTATAAATTAAAATTAGTTTTCAACTAAAGTTATGGTGTACGTTTTAATTAGATTCCATTATCATTGCCGGATTCCTAGTACTTCCACCTTTCAATCACCTCACAGTCAACAGTAAGAAGGTTATCTTCCAAGTTTCAGCACATATCGTTTAGTTGCACATAGTCTTTGCGCGAGTTCTCCCATTGGGTGCTTTTTTTTTTTAAAGAATAGAACTTTGCTTGTTCCGTGCCTGTTATGGCTGGCCCACAATTGATACGCTACGGATGCGTTTGACAGTTTCCCATAGGTTTTCTGTCAAATTTACGTCAACACACCCGCAACGTATCAATTGTGGTTCAGCCATTAGAACCGCTCCACATGCGTACCGTACGATGTTTCAGCATTCTTAATATTGAATTAATGATCGAATCAAATAATCTTCTGGATATTGTGTTCACCAATGATAGCGAATTCTGGCAAGTAGTTGTGACTGACGTAAAGCAATATAATGTTTGTCTCCATCTACAAGTGTCGAGTTGCGAAAAGCGGTACTCAAAATAATTGTACAAATAATCTGACAAATTGTCAACTTAGTTTTTGAAGTAATTTTAAGATGAAATCGTGTATTCTCTTCAATTCTTCGCTTTCAGTAGACAACTTCCTGTCGCTCTGGAATATTTATTACATACACCATTAGAAAAAATCATGTAAATTTAAAATCACTTATAACAACAAGTGTCCAACTTATTGTGGCGTTACGCTGGGCACAAATCACGGTCGTTAAACTACAACTGTTTAATATGGCAAACACTAGATGCTAAGTAACATTGACAGATTTTCGCAATCGACTTTCTCTTTGCATAGCCATCCCTCCTCCCCCACAGCAAAATACTAACTTTTTCAACTGTTTTCAAAACATTGTTCGTTAGAAGCCTATATTATAATCCGTTTAGACTTCAACCTATTTTACATTACATAGTCTGGATATCAACATTGATACTTCGTTTTTAATCAATGTAACTTAAGTCCTAATGCATTCTTTGCCTTGATTTGGTATGAACTTATTGAACTAATGTTGTTACTTTGAATTATAATATATTGCACACGCACACATGCTCATTTTTCAGCTATCAAAAGTAGGTCAGTAGGTAAAAAGTTAAAACCAACAGTTAATGAAAAAATAATGAGTTTATTATGCTTGCGTGTCAGTTAGTGAGATGTTTGCAATTAGTTGTTTAATGCTTTTCACTCACCTCTATCCAAAAAACACTGTAATTAACGCACCCTCTTCACTTTTAATTTCTTTGTATAAAATTTCGTCTTTTTGGAAATTTTCAATGCTCAGCATTAGTAAAAAATAACCATCTTGATTCTGAACAGATAAAATGTTTACACTTTGTAGCACTATGATTTTATGAAGATTCAAAAACACACTACTTTCTCGGAGAAATTAAAAATAATAATTTTCAATACATTTTAATCGGAAGGAACAGTGAAAAATACAGCTCTCGTTTCTGTCACTACTACTACTGTAAATTAAAACTGATGGAGTAAATCTGTATGATGGATACACTGGTCCTAGCCCAATTAGTTGTATACAGGTATAGAAAAGGTGGCATGTTGGTATTAATGCAATCTAAACGTTAAACTAGAGTTCGACATGGAGTTTTCATAAGGGCCAATGTCGCAAACGTAAACAATGGCTTCTTCCGCAAATTTCTCGAGAATGCTAACTTAATGATAGTGAATTACCGAGATGATTGTACAGAAGAGGAGTTCCCCTTTACAATAGAAGTAGTAGTTTACTTGAGCGACTTTGCATTTTCAAGAAATTTGCGGAAGAAGTCATTGTTTACATTTGCGACCTTGGCCCTTATGAAAACTCCATGTCGAGTTTATGAAATGGCGTAATTCCAACAATCACGATCAAGCATGATTATACCCAATTAGTTGGATTAATACGCAATAGTGGGTCATTCCGATAGTCAAAGTGACTTTTGTCCCCTGGTAAAGTGAGAAAAATCACTCGCATAAAGTGACCCTTCTGGGTAAATCAAATGGAGAGCCACCTTACTGCGAGGTGTTACTTTTGTTACTTCACCAAGTGTCTAAAGTCTATTCACCTGTTGAAACTGTTGAAATAACTCATTTTGTGTTTCGCTGACTAGATTTATTCCTGGAGTCATCGTCATAGTTATGTTACATTATGTTACTACTATACCATCAAATGACTTTTTCTAATATACCTGTATTCAATACATTGGTCCAAATCTAAAGTTTGACAGCCGCAAAGAGCTGATGATAACTATACACGGCTGAAAAAAAAGTATCCATTTGAGCAGTTGCGTGTGGGAAGCCAATTTTGGGTATAGTTATGTTAACCGACCCGTTGGGTATAAATAACTTACTTTTGGGTAGAATTTCACCCAAAAGTTAGTTATTTATACACAACTATACCCAAAATTGGCTTCCCTCACGCAACTGCTGGGTACTTTTTTTCTTCCGTGTATACACTGTCTATAATTAAAACAGCTTTTTGACATTTTTTGATCATCTTTCTCGCCCATCCCACAAGAGAATTTTATTAAATTTTTGTTTTCCAACTACTTTGTTTCTGTCTCGCTCCCACTCTTCTGATTCAGAAGGCGTATACCGTTTTAGTTTTTGATTCAGGGGTGGCTTTACGTAGCTCGAACCGAACGACTTTTTGTACGAACGCTTGTGAGAAAAAGTTCTTCGTTTCGAGCTCCGCAATACGGCTCCAGTATTTTGGATTCTTGGTCCGAGTACCAAGATTGGGTCGACTTGTTGTTTGTTAAACGTCTTAGAGGTATGCCCTGATAGGTTCAAAAACGAAAATGATATAAGTGTGCGTGGATAAAACGTCAACAAGCTACATAACATAATACACCGTTTTACGAGACGTTGCTGATCAGTTGATTTTTACATTTATGAATGAAATATGACAGAAAGCAGCGGCCCAACTTCCGGAGAGGCAACATTATCGTCAAACTAACAAAAGGCGCCTTTCTCCTGCATTCTCGTAAAATGATCTATATTCAATTTTGTTTCTAAATAATTTCGATGACGTTCAGATAATACCGTATATCGTAAGCACAAACAACACACATGCGTGACAATCTGAAGCAAGAGCATCTGTCAAAATTACAACATCCGATTCGGGTAACGACACCTGACGATCAAAAATTTAACTACACAAACTGCACGATAAAAAAAATTAACCACACACTCAAAAGTAGGGTGATAAGGGGAAAGATGGGTCACTAAAGATTAAGTATGATATATTTCAACGTGGAGCTTTTTGTGGCTTTCACGTAAAGAAATCACTCTGCTCTGAATTAACCACATATTTTGTTGCTATTCAATACAAGGTTTCTATTTGTTTCAATTCATTTAAAAGATCCAAATCAATTCAAAATTTTATTCAAATCAAACCAATAAAATTATATAAAGTAATCACATTACTTTAAATAATTTTATTGGTTTGACATTAATTTAAATAATATTCGATTTATAACAATAAAATTTATTTTAAACTAAAATGGTTAATTTATTGTTTAAACAAAACATTTTTTTGAGCGCACATCTCATACGAAAGAGATCAAAAGTATTTATTTATAAAAGAAAAGTACCTTGAAGTGTTGATAAAAAAAGTACCTGAAGTGTTGATAAAATATTGGAATTATTTATATGACATTTAAGTCACTGCTTAAGAGCCGATTTGTTCTCCAGTATCAATTAAAAGTTTCAAAAAAAAGATGTGTTGATGTTGGCGGAGAAATGTTTTGGGGAAAAGGGTGTTTGAAAAAGGATGGGTTGGGAAAGGAAGGGGGTTGGTTGGGTTTTTTTTTTTGGAGAAAGTGTTTTTTTTTGTGTCGCTGCGAAAACCACACTTTTCCCTTATTGCGGGGGAAGGCAAGCTTTTCGTACAACACTTATTTCAGTGCAAACTTCGAGAGCGCTTCTCCAACGGCCTGGAGTTTTAACCTCTATGTTTGACTGAGTCCTAACGAAGATTCCGACGAGTTCTCGGATTCACAAGGAATCAGGGAGTGAGCTCCGCACTCCAGAACGAGCAGACTATGGTTGCAGTTAACTCGTCCCAGCTTCAGAGTTCCGCAGAAAGATTCTATGGTTGCAGATCTATCCCGGAACATGGAACTTCGAACTAAAGAAATACTATGGTTGCAGATTCCTTAAGTCGAACTTGATTTATTTCAAAAATATATACAATAGTGATCTTAAGCCTACGAGTTGAATTCTCGATTTATAACAAAGTATATAATCCTAGAAGCTCTTATGTAATTTTCTGGAACTTTCCATAACCTATTAAATGCCGTTGATTTTCTATCATTCGGCCTTATTCTATGTGACGCTACATTCGTCGTTGAAGAGGTTAACCTAGTTTTATTTCCCTTACATTCTATGTCCCTTTCAGACCTGGGATTTCCCATTATTTTCTCGCACTTTCATCTTTATTGTAACTCAGGTCTGAAGAGGCATCTTGCTATAATTTTGCGCATTTGTAGCGTTTTTCGCTTAAGTCGTATCCTTGGCTTAAGGCCAAACAGAGAAAGGATATGCTTAACATAATCGCGCCTGCTCATTTGCTGCGCGTGGGCGTGTTTTTCTTATCTCGGGTGCGTGAAGCGTTCTCACCCGAGTGATGTAGCTTATTATGTAAACTCCAACCATTCCTTTTCGTCCTGCTTTTCATTTCTTATCCTTAAATTTAGAGTCCACGTCGCGATACTCTTCTATGACGATATGATGGCTTATAACCTCTTAATGCAAGATCGAAATTAATTAGCACGCGGTGACATTCCGGAGCCCGTAAATCGAATTAGATTTACTTACACTTTGCTGTTCCGCGGGTATAGATTTGGGTATAAAGGTGCTATTGGTGCACTTGGCTCTTCTTCTACTTCTAACTGTGTGATTTCATTTCCTATATTTAGTAAAGGGGAATTGTTTTGGGAATTGGGGGTTTTTTGGGTGGCGTTCCGGGGGGAAAGGAAATTGGTCAATGAACCCCAGAAGGAAATTAATTGCCATCCTAAACCATAAATATCGTACAATATGCGCCCATGCATAATTGTGTCGATTACGAATTTAATTATACGCCCAATCATGTATAACCCAATAAATGTAGATGTTATGTTTCCGAGTCGGGTAGACCATGACATCAGTTTGTCCCAATATTTGTCGATTACGTTTGCTACGATCTTTTCTGACACAAGTGCCTCAAAACTGAATCCTTGAAATTCTGGATTCTGTCCCACTAAGATTTTGTGAAGCACGTTCGATGCTATTCGTCTATCTCCTTGTTCATAAATCATATTTCTCATTTTTGCTACGCTATCAGCGTCGTATACTCCGCTTTGCATTAAACTTGGGAGAGGTGTATATGACCATGATGTTACTATATCAGTAGTCAATTTTAATGGCGCAGTCGTTTCTCTAAGGCGGCTATCGGTTGTGTACCATCTTCCGCCTATTTGAAATTTAGCCGGTAGCAGAGGGGTACAGTCAATTTCTGTGCCTCTGTTCTGCAAAATTCTAGTCACCGGAGCAATAAACATTGATCGATTATTCAACATCACCGGTATTTCCTGGTAGCAAGTATCGTCCGATCTAGGAGTAACATATACAGGTTTACATTCCAGAACATGTAAAACTTCTCCTGCAACGACTGCTGTATATCCCGATCTTTTGATTATGCTAGTTACAAATTCCGTTGGGTTTAAGCGCGCCAACGTCAATTTCGTTTCCATTAACATCTTGTCTACTTTACACATTTCAGTCATCACTGTGTTGTACAATTCCGACATGCTTTGGCCGATGTAGTTTTCTACCAATGTTATTTTAGAATTGAAATATGTAAACAAGTCAAAATTTCTACCCGTTACAGATTTTTTGCTAAATGGAGAATTGAAACCAACCACTTCGACGATAAGGATGCGGGGGTGATCGGTCGTAAAACCCAAGTGGCCACAGACCTTTGTTCGTTCCCTCGCTCTTATCGAAAACACATGTGTTTGCGAGATGGTGCTATAAACAACATTTGAATAACCTTTTTGGATTTGGCTATCTATGTTTTTAGTTTTGTTTACAAGGCCCTCATAAATTACCTCAAACTCAGTTTCTTCGCACTTTTTATTATATGCCATGTCCCAAGTGATGTAACCGTCCTCAGAGTCCAAACATTTTCCCTGGGAATATGTGCATGACAAACCGTTTTTCAAGTAAACAACATCATTTTCGAAATCTACTGTTGCGGTGTAGTCTCGTAACGTTATTTCGTATTCATAATACACTAGAGCGTCTACCCAGGTGTAAATGGGGGTTCTATATGTATCGCCCTTACATTTACTGCCCCAAACGGCGCCTGCGATGAGGGTACGTCCACGGATCGTGGCGTTCCTTTTAATCTCCCTTAATTGGTAATCGAAAGTCAATTTAACTATGCCGAGTTGATGTGAAAGTCGACACTCTTCTGACGTAAATTCTTTCACTATATATTCGTATCCTCTCTCATATTCAGAGGTGTGAGAGTGCATTCCGCAATGTTGGATACTTCGTTTTATTATGACTTTACATTGAAAAACTCTAATCTCGCTTTTCATATTTCTCTGCAACACCTGTATCTGAACTTCACTAGTTGACAGATTATTTGATGGCGGTATGCAGGAAGCTACATCTAAAAGTGAGTAGCTAGTTAAATTTACCTCTGGGCTGCCGCAATCATAGGCTATTAGTCCAGAGCTCTCAAATGATAATACATTTCCTAGTATGGCGAAAGCTATGTATAGAATTGATAATAAATTTGCCCAATATGCGGGTCTGATAGTTTTATGTCTCTTATGCTTCATTTTCTCGTTTGTCATTGGTGTTTTCTCCTTGGTTTGGACACACCTTCTTTCACTGAGTCTATCCTTTATATCGCTTACTTCGTACATTGATCCCACAAAGTGTCTCTTCTTTGTAACGGCAATTTCTTCTTCTTGATCGTTCAACATCCGTTTAGTTGCTGTCGTTTCCTTTTCATGATCCTTGGGGACAGAATCCTCCTCAGGGGTCCTAACATCCAGTATGGCTAATTTTACCACTGGTCGGGTATATTGACCTGTTGCTGTTTTCACTACAGCTGATCTTACTTGTCCATCTTTGCTGGCGTGCGTCTTTGTTATGATACCCTTTCGCCATTTTGATTTTTGATTATCATCCGCAATCATAACGACGTCTCCCACCTTTATGTTTACCACAGCTTCCGACCATTTAGATCTTCTAGCCTGTGTGGGAAGATATTCATGTAGCCATCTGTCCCAATAAATTTTTGACATAGCCTGTACTCTTTTCCATTGTTGTCTTGTGGCTTCAGTCTTGGAAACATCATTCAGTGAAATTTCGGCTCCTCCTGCGCATCCAATCAAAAAATGATTAGGTGTGAGGGGCTCGTCATCTGTCGCATCCAAAGATATGGATGTGATAGGTCTACTATTTATTATGTTCTCAATCTCTATTAATAAAGATCTAAGTGCGTGTTCAGGCATAACATCCTTTGGTAAAAGGGTTTTAACTTCTTGTACCAAACGCTCCCAGGCACCACCAAAGTGTGGAGATGCCGGAGGATTAAATTGCCATTCAATGCCCTTTGACGCTAGTCTGTAACGAATTTTCTTTAACTCATTATCAGCTCCTATAAAATTCGTTCCATTATCGCTGTAGAGGAATTTAATTCTTCCTCTTCTGTTCTGTACAGAATTCAAACAGATTAAAAAAGCATCAGCGCTTAAATCATGTGCAAGATCTAAATAAACTGCACGTGTTGTCATACATGTGAATAACGCTCCCCAACGCTTTTCAGTCCTTCGACCGATAGAAACATTATACGGTCCGAAGTAGTCTACCCCGGTATGAGTGAATGGCTTTATATATGGTTGAAGCCGACACTCAGGTAGAGGTGCCATTTTTGGGGTGCTTATCTTTGCACTTTCATTTTTACAATGTTGACATTTGTTTTTTATTCTACGCATGCCTGCGTCTATGTGGACTATATGATATTTTTGCCTTACTGCAGCTATTGCAGCCTGCATCTTTTGGTGCTTGAACGCCTCGTGTTGATCTTTTAGAATTAAATCTGTAACATGATGTTTGGCTGGAAGCACATATGGGTACCGCGCTGCATAGGCAACAAATTCCGCATCCTTGTAGCGGGTTTCAGATTTTATTGTACCGTCTTGACTTAAGAACGGTGTTAGCTCACGTATATGACTTGATTTATCAACGGTTGATCTTACCATCAATTCAGTCATTTCATCGGGGAATGCGTCCCATTGAGCCTTTTGAATTAGGAGAGTTTCTGCTTTCTCCATATCGATTGCTGTTATTTCCTTTTCAAATTCACGCTGCACTGTTTTGGATCTAAGCCAATGCTTATATTTTATTACTATGCAAATAGCTCTCTTTAGCCGAGTCCAGTCCGAGCACCAGTTAATGTTTAGGCAATCGAAATCCGGTTTGTCTAAATGTGACATGGTATACATCGGACGTAACTCATCATGACTGAAGTCTTGAGTGGGTTTATTTATATTTCCCATTGGCCACGATTCTTCATTTAAATGTAGGAATGATGGCCCTTCAATCCATTTTACTTTGAATGGCAACACCTTTGTGCCTTCATCCGCGGGGTTTAGAGCGGAACTAACATATCTCCATTGCGATTCTACAGTGCTGTCAAGAATCTCACTGATACGGTACTGTACAAATTGTTTATATTTTCGTATTTCCGATTTAATCCAGCTCAATACGGTTTTAGAATCCGACCAATACACTACTTGGTCTATTCTTAATCTTAATTCCTTCTGAATAGTGTTGGACAGTCTAGTCCCCAATACTGCTGCTTGCAATTCCAATCGGGGCACTGACATGATTTTAATAGGCGACACTTTAGATTTAGCGGCCACTATTGTTACATCTGTTCCCTGCTCGTGCATAGTTCTTAAATATATAACGGTGGCAAATGCGTCTAATGAAGCGTCGCAAAAAACGTGAAGTTCCCGTCGTATTATATTTTTCGCGTATGAGTAACATCGAGGAATTCTTAAGTGATCTAAACAGGACAATTTATCGATCCATCTCTTCCATCGATGGTTCAAATTTTCAGGGATATTTTCATCCCAATCCAAACCCAGTCGCCAAATTTCCTGCATTAAAATCTTCGCTTCAATGGTGATGTGTGCGATCAATCCAAGGGGATCATATACGCTCATGATGAATGACAATACTCTTCTTTTAGTTGGTGTTAGGGTGATATTTTGAGGAATAATAACCTTGAATTTAAATTTGTCACACCGGGTATCCCAAAACATACCCAACACCTTCTCATAAGAACCTTCTTCATCATCTAGGCTAACCTCCTTGGTTGGTGAAACTCGTTCTTTTGGTAACTCGGATAGTAACTTCCTGGAGTTCGAGAAGATATTCCTAATTTTGAAATTGGCTGCATTGTGTATTTCAATTACATCAGATACAACTTTGATAGCCTTCGTTACACTGTGAAAACTGTCCAAATAATCATCCACGTAATGATTTTTTATAATGACTTCCACAGCATCTGGTTTTTCCTCGCTAAATCTTTTTGCATTTGTATTTTTAACAAATTGCATTAAACTTGGAGAACATGTAGCTCCAAAGGTCATGACCTGCATTTGGTATACCTCCAATCTTGAGTCAGGTGTTTTCCTATAAACTATTCGCTGGGAATCTCGATCAGCTTTTCTCACCCAGATCCTTTGAAAAGCTTCTTGAATATCGCCAGATATTGCTATCGGACCTTCTCTAAAACGTAGCTTTATATTAAAGGATGATTCATTCATATCTGGTCCTGGTAATAATTGGGAATTTAGTGAGATTCCACTTACTTTTGCAGCCGCGTCGAATACTATTCTTGGTTTCGGTGGCTGTTTATTTTTGTTTATAGTTATGAAATGAGGCAAGTAAAAAGTCTTCGGGGTTTCGACCATATACTCATCTGGAGTTAGTTTCTTCAAATACCCTTTTCCAACAAACTCATCCATTTTCTCATGGTACCACGTCTTTAATGGCGGGTCTTGTGTAAGTCGTTTTTCTAGATATATAAAACGACTCAGTGCTGTTTGGAAACTTCTTGGGAGAGTGACATTGTCATTCTTCCAAAGTAATCCTATCTCGAAACCATTTTCCGTAGGTTTCATAGTGTCCTCCATTATCTTTAAGGAACGTTCATCTGCTTTGGAGATCAACTCATTTTTTGGTACTTTTACCCCAAATGCTTCAGTGGAGAAATAATCTGACATAAGATCTTTCATCGATTTCTCCTCATTAATTTTCTCGTCCACCTCATTCATAATGAATAGATGTTTCTTTGTGTTTGGTTTTCCCTTGCTACTGCCAAAAATTACCCATCCCAACTTTGTTCTCTTGGCGATAGGTTCGTTGAATCCTCGGGATCTTTCCTCGAGGCCTTTGAACAAGTACGCGTGTGGTAATCCTAACAATATTGTTGGTGCTACGTTTTCGTACGATTTTAGATTTATATCCTTCAAATATGGATACCGAGTCTGTAAATTTATGTAGTTTACAGACTGCGTCGGTAAGACTAATTCCTCAATGGTGCGTAGGTCCTTTAGGACGAACGTTTTCCCATTCTCACCGACTATTTGAATTTGTACTATCATGCTTCTGCTTTCCTCCTGAACTTCCCCATTAGTCCAAGCTAGCGTCATGGGTTTGTTGACACCTGTGGTATTTAACTGGTTAATCAACTTACTCTGAACCAAGCTTACTGATGATCCTGAATCGAAAAATGCATAGGTATTTACATTATGCCCTCCATTAGACAATGTTACAGGCAGTATTTGATAATACACCATATCATGTTTTTGCACATGACAGTTAACCTGGTCCGACACAGTCTTTGTCTCAGGTTTTTCAATATCTTCTTTTTTAAAGTTTTTATTTGTGGTAAAATGCAATAATCTATTGTGCTTGCTTTGGCAGCCATCAATGCCACATGCCCTGGCAAAGCGACAGTCCTTCACAATGTGATTTAAATTACAACATGAGAAACAAAGCTTGTTGTTTATTACAAATTGCCTTCGTTTTTCGGAAGTCATCCTTTTAAACTCACTACAACTAGTTAAACGATGGTTCTGACTACATTTCGCACATTTTTGCTGATTAGCGGCATGATAATTAACTCTATCAGGCTTTTCAAACTTGCGAAATTTATCTGGGGGTTTCTCATTACTTACTCCTCTTTCAGCCATTAACATAGTGGCTAATTTTCCCTGAGGCTTCAACCATTCGTAAAAGTCACTCAAAGTTGGGGCTATGAAAGGTCTTAACAAAGTTGCCTCAGTTTTCTGACCATTTAAGTTCATCAACCATTGTTGATGTAAACCTGCGGGCAATTTTCCCGCAAGATCCCTGATTAGTCTCTGATCATTAAGGTATTCCTCGTGATCGAGACATTTCATGTTGATGACTAAATTACCGATTCCGGAAATAAAGTCAACCATTGTTCGAGGATTTTCGAACCTAGGATTTCTTAAAGCTAATACATCCTTTAGTAAACCCGAATACACCAGTTCCATACTCCCAAACTGGTCTTCAAGTGTATTCATGATTGCAGTTACATTATCGCAATCTAATAGCAGTGCATTCACTGCTCGCAAAGCATCTCCCTTTAAACTTTTCTGCAGACGATGTATATTTTCCATACCTGAAAAATTTCCTTTCCTAGTAGTTTCAAAAAACGTTTTCTTGAACCGAGGCCATGTTTTATAATTACCGTCAAAGTAAGGCAGTTCCATTATAGATTGCCTTACGACATATCTTTCCGTAGCCGAGTGGCTGTTAGTATTTAATTTATTTATTTTTTCGATTATAGCTTCAAAGGCACTTAACTGGCCTTCTTCAACCGTTTTAATTTTCACATCAGATTTATTATCTTGATAAGAATTAATTATCTTATCCTTTTCAGCTAAGGCAGTCCTTAGCTTTCCACATTTCACACATACCCATTCTTCGTCCTTCTCGGGTGTGTGATCTAATTCTACGCAAGAGAGGTGGAACCAGCGATCACAATCATCGCAGGCCACCATTGTATCCGTATCATCTTTTCCTTGACAAAGTTTACAATGTCCATTCTTGTTGAAGACGAATTTGACTTCCATCATTAAGCCTTTTAAAATTCTCTTCTTTTTACAATATAATTTATTTAATTGTAACTAATCACCTTTTTTTTTTTTTTTTTTACTCACTGTTGTTGCGCCGGTTGGCGATTGGTGCGCCGATTGGCGGTTACTTGCATCCGTTGACGCCTTCCTTTTTCTATTTGTTGAGGATTTCTCCCTTAGGCAACCCGGAGCCCGTGTTGAATTAACTCTTTCCTCAATATTCAAGCGGAATCGTGTCGCTATCGCTGTCGTAGTCTTCCTCCGGGTCTGATTCTTCTTTGACCTCTGGCACCATCAGCAAATGCGCATAGCGTTCGTAGGTTAGTTCCAAAACTTTATGAAACTTTACTAAGGCTTTGTAAGTAATGGAAAATTTCTTAAATTTCCAAATTAGCCTTCCTACCCAGCGTGCTTCTGGGTATCTTTCGTGAGATCGGAGACACACGGTTAGTTCTTCCAAAAAGGAAGATAAGGCCTTATTGCCAACCAAACTTTCGTGTGCTCTTTTGATCTATTCATTTGGCGTATAGCCTTATACTTTGACCTTTTACGGTCTTTGTTCGTTTTTTTTCACCGTTTCACCTGTGATTCGGACTTAACTTCACGTGGCTATTATGTCTCACTTTGATAAAGCTCGAAATTAACACCTTACACGTGTTTCTTCTTTTACAGGCTTACTTGCCTTTATTTCTTGGCACTTACGTCCCACTATTGTTCGAGTCTATATGTTGGCCAAATTGCCTCACTGCGATACTTGGCCTCACGCTTTTAATTCATTTGGCTCTCCGGCCACTATCTAGTGCCTTTAATACGCACTTTTCAGGCTTTACCGTGCCTGCACTGCGGCTAATATTGCCACCAGTGTCAATTTTGCCTTACGGCCCTACGGATTCGAAATCCAGCACTCCTGGTGCTTGCTATTATTTTGGCAAATTTGCCTCACTTTGGCTTTACAGCCCCTAGTATTCACTAGCACTCTTGGTGCTTATTTCTTTGGCAACTTTGCCTCACTTTGGCCAATACAGCCCCTAGTGTTCACTAGCACTCTTGGTGCTTATTTCTTTGGCAACTTTGCCTCACTTTGGCCAATATAGCCCCTAGTGTTCACTAGCACTCTTGGTGCTTATTTCTTTGGCAACTTTGCCTCACTTTGGCCAATATAGCCCCTAGTGTTCACTAGCACTCTTGGTGCTTATTTCTTTGGCAACTTTGCCTCACTTTGGCCAATACAGCCCCTAGTGTTCAACTTGGCTCTATAGCCACACTTTCACAGTGATATTTCGAACGGTTTTCCGTTGAAAACTCACCCTTGAAGCTGCAGTCAGATTTCAACTGACGGGAAGTGCAGGGATCCTTGACGATTGATGTTGTTGATACCAGCCGTCCTCCAAGAGTCCTCTCTGGAGCCACCATGAATGTCGCTGCGAAAACCACACTTTTCCCTTATTGCGGGGGAAGGCAAGCTTTTCGTACAACACTTATTTCAGTGCAAACTTCGAGAGCGCTTCTCCAACGGCCTGGAGTTTTAACCTCTATGTTTGACTGAGTCCTAACGAAGATTCCGACGAGTTCTCGGATTCACAAGGAATCAGGGAGTGAGCTCCGCACTCCAGAACGAGCAGACTATGGTTGCAGTTAACTCGTCCCAGCTTCAGAGTTCCGCAGAAAGATTCTATGGTTGCAGATCTATCCCGGAACATGGAACTTCGAACTAAAGAAATACTATGGTTGCAGATTCCTTAAGTCGAACTTGATTTATTTCAAAAATATATACAGTAGTGATCTTAAGCCTACGAGTTGAATTCTCGATTTATAACAAAGTATATAATCCTAGAAGCTCTTATGTAATTTTCTGGAACTTTCCATAACCTATTAAATGCCGTTGATTTTCTATCATTCGGCCTTATTCTATGTGACGCTACATTCGTCGTTGAAGAGGTTAACCTAGTTTTATTTCCCTTACATTCTATGTCCCTTTCAGACCTGGGATTTCCCATTATTTTCTCACACTTTCATCTTTATTGTAACTCAGGTCTGAAGAGGCATCTTGCTATAATTTTGCGCATTTGTAGCGTTTTTCGCTTAAGTCGTATCCTTGGCTTAAGGCCAAACAGAGAAAGGATATGCTTAACATAATCGCGCCTGCTCATTTGCTGCGCGTGGGCGTGTTTTTCTTATCTCGGGTGCGTGAAGCGTTCTCACCCGAGTAATGTAGCTTGTTATGTAAACTCCAACCATTCCTTTTCGTCCTGCTTTTCATTTCTTATCCTTAAATTTAGAGTCCACGTCGCGATACTCTTCTATGACGATATGATGGCTTATAACCTCTTAATGCAAGATCGAAATTAATTAGCACGCGGTGACAGTATGAGTTTCATAACTTTACCTTATGAAATATAATGATGTTGTAAAAATAAAAATATTAGAACGGGGTTGGAACTTGAAGGGGGGGGTTGGGGGGGGGTGATTGTCAAATAGTGTATATAACATTGAAAGGGTGAAAGGGGAAAAAAAAAGGGGGGGGAAAAAAAATTTTGTTAAAAGAATTAATAAAATAAAAAGGTTGTTATAAGTTTATATTTTTTGATTATGTGGGGGGGGGGGGGGGGGGGAGAGATGGTTTTATAAATGGGGGGGTGGGGGGGTGTGTTTTTTGTGGGGGTGGGAAGTGGGTGGTTGTTTGTGGGGTGTGGTGTTTTTTTTTTTTTTTTATTGTGTTGTGGGGTTTTGGGGGGGGGGGGGGGAAAGGGGGGGGGGGGGAAAAAAAAAAAAAAAGTAACAAAGTCGCAAGAGTCCCTTATGAATAACATAATAATCTTATGAAGTATGCATTTGTGATGCTTCATAAGGCATAATTTATGAATTTCGATAGTCTTTTTTCATCAGTGTAAATGCAAAAAGTAAGAAGTAAATTCAATAATTACCCATTTACGAACGAATCTGCAAATTTAGCTGAGCAACTGCAGATTTTTTACATTATTTTCGGTAATAATATGATAGCGCAGTTACCATCTTTCAGTAAACTTTACAGAACGTTTCGGTAAATTTTGACAACTCAGTAGCGAAATTAAGTTTACTGAACGTACTGTAAAACTATAAAACTACCGAATCGCTTACCGAATATTCAGCTGTTTCATATTCAGTAAAAAATTACAGTATACATTATGGCAAATTCGTTTTTGATCCAGTTCCAAACTGGATCGGGTATCAAAATTAGGTCGGCCTGTTATGTGCTGAACGTCAGTGTGTATGGTTTTAATTGTAACTCGTATCGGATTGATGTTTGCACTGACAATAATTTCGGGTATCGCAGGTTGGAACTGGTTCCAACCTAGGTTCAAAAACGAATTCGATATAAAACGAATGGAACGAAATGTCACCTTCACTTACGGAATAATCGAGCGGAATATTTTTCCGAAAGTAAAAGTGACAGCTCCTTGGACAGCTCCCATTAGTTTACATTAGTTTACATTAGTTTTCCGTTTCAGTAGACGGAATTTAACATGGGTTTGGGATAGAAATTTCTTTCGAACACGATACCGACCTTTCGAGTGAAATGTGTTTATTTTCGCCCTTTGATGGCTATTTACTGCTCACAGTGTGTAAATCTTGTTATCGATATTTCTCACAGATGTCACTCTCCGCCAGCGGAAGTTGATTTCGGCCATGTTTAGCTGTTTGTCTTTCTTTCTCGGGTTGTGCTAAACGTCAATAGCACACACGTTCCGATCGCGGAGAACATTTTTCCGTTTTTCTTTTAAAAACACGAATAAAAGTGAGTAGTTTACATTTGAACTTGTTAATTATGAACCTTTCTAATTGTGGATAATGTTGGTTTTTGCCTGTTCCGTAGGATGCCTCAGGAAATCAAGGAAGTGAAAGACTTCCTCATTAAGGCTCGCCGGAAGGATGCCCGCGCCGTCAAGATAAAGAAGAACGACAACAACACCAAGTTCAAGATCCGATGCTCCCGCTATCTGTACACGTTGGTCGTCCAGGACAAGGAGAAGGCAGAAAAACTGAAGCAGTCCCTGCCGCCTGGTCTGCAAGTTAAGGAAGTCAAGTAAAGTACTTCCGGACGGCTCCATCGAGGGGAATTATGTGTGATAGCGGAGTAATTATTTTTTCTTGTGGAAATGCTGAGTCCGCTAGTTCATAGTAATTCAAAATAAAATTTAATCAGTTCGTCACCTGGAAGGTAATGTATTTCTTTTTGTGATGCGTTGAAGGCAAAGAAACCTCTGTCAATAATAGAAACTACCTATCAGCTGTTTGGATTTTCGTTTTGGACTGCTTGAATTCCAACTAGTGTCGTTTTTTTTCATAGAAAACGGAGGTATAGAGCTGAACCTGGAAATCCTTGCTTCAATGGTTAAAACGGTGCAGATGAAGAACAGTGCGATTATTTTTTTTTTTTACCATACAAAGTTGGGGAACGTTCCCTTTGTTAAGGGGGAGGCGGGCCAGTGTAATTTGCGTGTAAGACATAAAGCGTGACAACTGGGTGGTAGGTTGTAAAAAGTTCAGAAAACGATGTAATATTTGGAGCGTTCCTTTATGAGTGCGACATCAATTGATGGCTGTTTGGAATATGCATCACATTGCTTAATCGATCAACCTATTCTGTTCGATTTGTCGTAAGTAAAAATTCAAAGATTGTTATAGAAATCTGAGTATATTATTTGTTTCATTTAAGGTGTAAAGTAAATTTTCACCAAGCTTATCCTCGTTTACGAGGTGTGCATGTAAGGATAAGGTTCTGTTATTATAATTAGCGATCAAAGATAGGAGTTGAAAATTGATGATATCGCTCGGTAAAAGCGAGGTCCAGTTCAAAGATTTTTCCTTAGGGTCTAAATGAAAAACGTAAACGTCTCTTCCATGAATTTCTCGACATTGAAAATTTGCCTCTTCATTCATGCATCACATGCGGAGTCCTTCTATCCGATAGAATTGGCTGAAATGACATTACGACAAATTTGCCATTGCTTTCGCTTGTCTGATAGGCCTAATGACAAATTGGCATTAATGACGTTAGGTATAATATTGACCTGTGCTAAAAGTAAGGGTCATTAGAAACAACACTTGGCGTGAGAATTGTCTAACAATCAGAAATTGTAAATTTGACGGCCGTCATCATACGACAACGTGAAAAAAGGCGATTATTTAGGCCTATTTTGCCAGTCGAGTGAGTCTGGCGAGTCGGCTGAGTTCTCACTTGACGAGTCGACAATTGTCGTGATACGAGTCTCCGTGCTAGTCAATTGAAGAATAATCTCACTCGATTCGACAATAATTATGAATTTAATAATTATTGTCGTCTCGTCAAGCAAGAGTGACTCGTTTCGAATCATTCGACTCGTTGGATAAACCCAATTATTACGAAAAGAAATGAAGATTTCTTGTCATTCTCTGTCCATCAGTCTTTTGATTTATTCTAATAAGAGTTAAGCTTTTGAATATATTATTAATCTTGATGCAGTCAGACCAGCAATCATAGAAATGTAGTAAATGTAGCTTAGCTTGACTGACTGCACTTATCAATGGTTGCTACTCCGTGATTGATCAGAATAAGTGAAATTGCACAATGAATCAACTGAACCGACCATTCTCACTGTACACGTTTTAGTGACTCAATTTCTTTAATAATCAATAACGGCGCCGGCCATGTCCTTGCAATCAGGTAGGACTAGGGAAGGAAAGTTAGTGTGACCTTTGCTGTTTAGGGACCGTGTTTACCTCTGCATCTCCACAAAGGTCACAGGAAGGAGGGTTTTCTATGTTAGTAGGGTAGGACTCGATGGATCAGGATTTACATTGATTAGTGATGTTTTTTTTTTGATTAGTTCGTTTATTTCTTAGGCTCAGGTGTGTGTAACACTTTACGGAGCCGATATTCAATATTGTTATTTACAATGTATAATTTTTCAATTTTAGTAAAATGGGGTGCTAATTAATCGTGGCTAGCTCAAGGTTAATGGGTCACGTTATCGTTTGGAAGGGGCTAGGCAGGTAACTTATTGAAGGAATTATTTGCTGCTCATGGTTGCGACATCTACCAAATCCTCGGTCCCTGTAGTCTCTTTCAGGAACTAAGCCGCATATGGGTGACCACTGCTTGCTGGGCAGGTACAAGTAGCACGGAAACAAAAGGATAGTATAACTGGGACACAATGGCAGGGAATTTACTAGACTGGAGGGGAGGGGGTGATGACATTACACTCTTAGATCAGACAAACAAAGGAATTCGTAAATCGCTTGCATGTAGGGGAGATCACGCATTCCCAAAACATCTCTTACCTCGCGGGAGGGTTGTCTACCTCGGGCCACTAGGTTATCCAAAAGTCGTGCTCTGAAGGCATCATTATCCGGGCAATGCAAAACTGCGTGATCGATGTCATCATAACCGGTTCCGCACCTACATATGTTGCTATCGACGAGGTTAATTCTGTAGAGATGTGCGTCTAGCGAGTAGTGGTTGGACATAAGTCTTGACATCACACGAATGAAATCGCGACTTACATCCAGACTTTTGAGCCACGATCTCGACGAAACATTTGGAATAATGGAATGTAACCACCGCCCAAGAGAATTACTTGTCCAATCGTTTTGCCAACTTTGAAGAGAACTCTGACGTACTAATGGGAAAAAACCATCGTGTGAAATTCTTCTTTCAAAAATCTCGCCTTCTTTTGCGCCCACCTTTGCTAGAGAGTCCGCCTTCTCATTGCCTGGAATTGGGCAATATGAGGGGACCCATGCAAAGGTAATTCTAAATGATCTTTCGACCAACGCACACATCTGCTCCCTTGTTTTTGAAAGAAAGTAAGATGAGTGCCTCACTGTTTTCATCGACCGGAGGGCCTCAATAGAACTGAGACTATCCGAGAAGATGAAATAATGGTCTATGGGCATGTCGGAAACTATCCCCACTGCGAAATTGATTGCTACCAGCTCAGCAACATATACGGAACAAGGTTCCTGAAGTTTCCGGAAGGCAGATGAGTATTCATTGTAAACACCGAAACCAGTGGATCCATCAATGCGCGACCCATCAGTGAAAATTCTTCTATTGCAATTGACATGTTGGTACTTTTTAATAAAAATATGGGGAATTAAAATAAGTCGAAGTTGATCTGGAACTCCTTGAATAGCCCGTTTCATGGAGAGATCATAGTCAATGGAGGAACTGTGATAAGGGAAGCGAACACTAGGAGAATTACAGCATGGAAGACTAATATCAGATGACATATAGTTAATAAGAATCTAGACTGGGTACTCAATTCGAGCATTTCTTCGAAGTTTTCAATCACAAGGTTGTTATTGTTTCCACACTTGATCAGTATTCTAGATGAGAGCTCCCAGAAGCGGTTCTGTAAGGGTTTTACTCCTGCCAGAACCTCCAGGCTCATATTGTGAGTTGAATGCATACAGCCAAGGGCAATACGTAAACAACGATATTGAATGCGTTCCAATTTGATGAGGTGGCTGTTTCTCGCCGAGAGGAAGCAAAAAGAGCCATATTCGAGAACTGAAAGAATAGTTGTTTTGTAGAGTTTAATGAGGTCTTCCGGGTGAGCACCCCACCATGTCCCTGAAATTGATCTTAGAAAATTGATCCTTTGTTGACATTTCTGTTTCAAATACGCAATGTGAGTACTCCCAAGTGCATTTCGAATCAAACATGACTCCAAGGTATTTGAAGGTCAAAGATTGGGTAATGTCTCTTCCCAACAGCTTGAGACGCAGTTGGGCAGGGAACCGCTTTCTAGTAAACACTACCAATTCGGTTTTATGCGGCGAAAACTCGATCCCCAAATTTCTGGCCCAGATGGACAGATTATCTAGGGAATTTTGCAATGGTCTTTGCAAGATTTCCGCACGTGGACCTCTAAAGGAGATCACCGCATCGTCTGCAAGTTGTCCTAGCGTGCATCTATTTTCCAAGCATTTATCAATATCTTTAACATAAAAATTATAAAGCAAGGGACTTAAACACGAGCCTTGGGGTAAGTTGTCAGTTGGCCTAGATTGAAGTTCATTTGTTTTTCTGACAGTAAATTATACAAAAAAAATATTTAAAATTCCTGGTAAACCACTACTGTGCAGACTATCTGCCAGTATATCTTCTTCTTTAGCATTTCAAGCTTATTGCTTTCACAATTAGCTTATTGCTGGCTCTCAACTTTCGGTGTTCTAAATGCACTTCCACAGTTATTAATTGAGAGCTTTCGATGCCAAGTTTCATTTATGCGTTAGTATGATTCGGTAGAATCAATACCAAGGGTTACCGCCAATGCAAAATGTTGTCAAGTCGACTCTCCCTGGCAGGAGGTTTTGCTATTCGTGGCGCTTCCCCAGTGTTCAAGATAGTCAAGTTGAAATCGTCGCATAAGTCATAGAAAATACCCACTCTGTTGTCATCGTATTGTTCGCCCCAAGCGGTACCGTGGGAGTTCAGATCGCCCAGAATAAGAACTGGAGATGGAAGTAATGTAATTGTACTCTAAAATTGACGGCGGTTTATTGATGTCCTCAAGCGATTGATTTGGCAAGCGACGATTTCAATGCCTGAGATTATTGGGAGTGAGATTTTATAGAAGGGGTAGCACTTTTTGGACCCCTAAAAGTACGCCACCATATGAATCATCTCGGTCCAGGCGAATAATGTTAAAATCGTGGAAGGTTAATTCATCTTCAAATGAAAGCCATGTTTCACAGAGAGCAAATATATCACAATCAGAATTGTGAACAAATACTTGATCGAGTCTAATTTAGGTATTAGACTACGACAGTTCCATTGTAATACAGTGATCATATCTTGATCCTCACTCTACAAATTATTCATCGAAAGATATGAATTTACCAATAAGGGGCCATGATACAGTCAATTGCTTGAAGTAGTTTCCAACTATAGGAACAAGCAGGTCAATAAGTCCTCGGAGCGGTGAAGCATCCGAAAGGCCAAGAGCATTTAAAATGTTATCCACAATGTCCCTAATATTAATCTTACCTCTCTTGGACGGGATATTCTTAGAATTGCGAGAAGACGCAGTTTTTGGTTTTGGCAACCTCTTACGGTTACTGTTATTAGGTAGCGGCGGGTTGGTATAGCTACAGCTAGGAACAGATGCATCAGCTATTACCGGTTTATTCGGTTTTTTTTTAATTGACCCCCGCTACCATCAATTTTTTGCAAGCTTTTGAGAGTAGATTTTATTTGTTTCCGGCGCACACCCGGAGAACTAGTAGGCTTTTTTTTACCGGGGGCGTGTACATCCGGAAATCCATTCTCATCGGCTACGTCAGAGTCCAGTTCGTCGGAAGACAAAATCAAAAAAGGATTTTCATTTTGAGCGGCTGATACAGACGATGCAGACGCTCCGTTTTATGACTTTAACATTTCTGCATACGTCTGCTTGGAGCGTTCTTGTATTGAACATCTCACGTTACCAGTGCGCTTCTTGTACACGGGACAGTTCTGCAAATCGCGGAGAGGCTCTTTGCCGCAGTAAGCACACTTTGTTGTTTCCTGTTGGCAAGCATCCTCTAGATGCCTTTGGCCGCATTTGCCACAAAGGGGCTTGTTGTCGCAAAAAGTAGCCGTATGACCCAACTGTTTGCACTTGGTACAATTAAATACCCTTGGTACAAAAAGGCGCACTGAAAAAAAAAACGTTATCAATTTCAACAAATTTTGGGAGAACTGATCCGGCGAAGGTCACTTGTAGCGAGTCCGACGGTGAATACGTCTTTTTTCCATCTACCATTGATCCTGCATGCAATTGTTTGAATTCCAGAATCTCAATGGTAGACGAAGCAGAATCTGGAAGTCACCCCTTACCTTCCATAACGTTTTCACACGTCAGGCTCGCTGCAGAAACCACACCGTCTATCTCCACATCTCGAGATGGGATGTAGACGTAGTACTCAACATTATAACCTTCGTCACTAGCAATTTCATTTGCAATTTTATACGTAGGTGCAGTGACACGCAGTTTGTTTCGGTTGACCTGATGAAATTCGGTCCCCGGATAACGTCGCGTCAAATTTCTTTTTATGCCCAAAAAGTCTAGGGCTTTCACTTTCTGCCGAAAGTAGACAACCCAAGGAGAGGCAGAAGACGGCTGATAACAGAGCGCCCTAAAAACATCTTTGGGAGGCAAGTCGCCCCCCTTAGAATCATCCATGAAAAGACAAATTCAGGGACAAAAAAAAAACATAAATTAAATAAAACAAAATAAAAATCTGATGATTTTTTTTTAAACCACCCTATGCAGAACGATATTTTTTTGAACCACCCTATGCAAAACGATTCATCATATGGGAGAGAGATACACAAAAAACACTAACAGATGAGGAAACAATAAAGGAGACTGTGCTACTTGCCCTAACGCTGCGCCTTTGCCGGTATGGCACCTTCTGCTGTTGTTCGTAAACAAAGCACCGCTTGCTGACCGTCAGTGGATGGACCGATGACCTTCCCTGCTGCGATAATGCTTATGGGGTTTCTTTTTTTCCCTCGGGTGTTTACGATGGTACTGGCTGGACAGATCATCCGTCGGACTCGGCCGGGAATGTCTGCTTCCCCAAAGGAACGCTCTGCTGGATATCGGCGGTTCAAACAGTGCACTAATTTTATTCACCGCGTGGTTTATAGCGGGTGGAAAAAAAAACACAAGAGGTAGTGCGGAGTGCGAAAAAAAAATGAACCAAAGCTCTTCAGCGTTCGATGCGGAATGAGCTTTCGAGACGTGTACTGCCTTAAGTCACTGTACTGTTCGTTGGTGAGGTCCACCTTGAAACATGATTCCCCGGTATGGAACCCTCATTTCCAAAATGGCGTCGACCGTATTCATTCAATTCAACGACGTTTTATCCGAGCTCTTCGTAGACTGCCTTGGACCCTTTCAACCTGCCGAGTTACGAGAGTCGCAGCCTTATGGTTCATTTGGACACTTTTCAAATTCGCGGTGAAGCCGCGAAGGCACTAATTCTAGCGGATTTGCTGTTTGATCGAATAGACTGCCCTTCATTGCATGCCGATGTTCCACTCCAGGCTCGTAGCCGTATCTTACTGTACCATCTGTTATTGTCTATGATAGGGTGACAAGTATACATCTGTTTGTATCTGTGACAACACGGTTAGTTCGGGTTCGAGTGACGAATTGACGGAGTAGCGAGCAGTGTTAGTTCGGACATGAGAGCGTTCACTAGGTGCAACGTAGTGAGTAGAGTGTATAACAACTACTATCGGAGGCAGTCTTGGAGTCGGTTACGAAACACCTCTCTCCTTAGAGTTCCACACAGGGAAACAGTCTACGGGAAGAACTCTGCAATGATTGCTTTGCAACGTGCTTTTAATATTGTGTCTTCTATTTTCGATTTTTATATGTCGCGAAACTATACAAGAAGACAGTTTTTAGATGATGATAAGAAGACAGTTTTTGATAGCGTTAAGATAGTTTTTTTGTATCATTTGGACACCAAATTAGTCTGTTGATAATTAAATCAAATCTAGGGGTGAGACAGTTCTACTCTGAGTTGCTCTGATGCACCGAGTAACTCGCGAGTAACTCAATATAGCTTAAAATCGAATCAATCTTCATCGGTTCTTACCGGTTTCCAGGGTTTCGAAAAGTTTTACTTCCAATTTGTTTGAAAACATTGTGGACATTCTGCTAATGGCAATAGAAGATGGCGCAACGGTGAGCCCTATTCCACGACTATGAGGGTTCAGGGAATGTTTAATATGTGATACGGACGGCTTTACTGAAGTGCAATGATGAAGCATGATAGCGACATGTATAGATTATGTAGGTTGTTTTAAAAAACAGCGTTAAATAGAGAAAATTGCTAGTGTCCAATTGTGCACACTCGAGACTCATGTACTACCGTCGGTTGGTTTGACAGCTGCTGTGCAAAAACAGAGAGAAAACAAATGACAGTGCTCGCTTGCTGAGCAACGAGGGTTACTCGAGGTACCTCAAAAGAAACTCTGAAATTGCTCGCGATGAGGAGCTGTCTTGCCCCTTGAATCAAATAAATAAATAAAAAAATCAGATGTGCTGTACAGCGCACTATAGTTGCGCCACAATTCAATCGTACAGAAAGAAAGTAAAATCGTTTGCCGGCTCAGTTGGTAAAGATGCATCGGCTCAGTCGGTTAAGATGCAGCTAAAACGACCATGCTGGAGGAGGCTGATTCGCTTCCCGGTTCCCTGGTTTTGGATTTTTTCGCAAAGGAGAATTTTTCGACTCACTGAGTACTACCATAGACTAACTCTAAGACCAGTAGGTCCCGAACAAATACGATTTTTTTCTTGGCTCAGTCAGTACTAGCACATCGGTCCCAAGCTCGGTCCCAAGCTTAATAATACGCCCCTCATAATGAACTCACACGAACACACTCTCAAATATTCTGTCAAAATAACATAGTGAATCAAAACAACAACCAAGATACTAGTACCGGAAGGTACCAACAAGCGCAAGAATTATTGCAAGGTGCAGACTACAAGGTATACTTCGGACCTAGGGGTTCTACAACAGTGAACCAATTTCAAATCGCTAGTTGCACATTGATTGTTGGTACTACCATGCTAATTCAAAAATGGTACAAGCATTGAAAGCTCTCAATTAAAACCTGTGTTTGGGCATTTAGAAGACTATACTCTTAAAAATAATGAATATTGCGAGTGATGTAATCCTTGTTACACGTAAATACTTTGAGACTCAAACATAAATATTACACAATTGTATGCTCTATTTGATGTGTTGTTAAACCCTGATCTAAAACCCAAAATAATGAATACTGTCACACTCAAAATTACGTTCCGAATGGACAATTTATAATAGCTTCTAGAATATATTTGTAATCCTAAATTCGTAAAGTATTGAAAATTAGTCACTAGACTGAATATTAGTATTTAAAAGTTTTTGGTGTTATAATAACAAACGACATATTTTAAACGCAGTCGAATCCACGCGTTTCGACAGGACACAAGTTTAAATTCGCTCTATTTCATGCTAGATTTCATGATAGATTATAAAACGATTACTTTATGCCACATAAAACGTGAAACAGTTCGAACTTCGCAACGCAAAATGTAATGGTTAAAAATTAAAGCTTTTAATTTAATAATTCTTCATAGGAAAATTTGTGGTATAAAGATAAGAAAAGTGATACACGGTTACGCAGAGTAACACACATTGTTCATTTGCTTATGATGTTCATTCATTTGAACATAGTGAGAACTTCTTGCATCCACAAAGAAATGAAGAATTAAAATTAATCCTTCTGGATTGAGCTAATTTTCACTGCAGTGAAAAAAATCTGAATTTTCATTGTGATCAGGGCTGGCAAATGTCATTTTCAATGAAAAATGACCAACGATTTTTACCGAATTGCGTCTGAAAATCTCAACGGGCGTAAAAACAATGACGAAGATTTTCTTCTGAATCTCATCGATTTTTTCGTCATGACAGCACGTGATAGTGTTTTGGTCATCGCTATTACCAGCACATTTATTGATATAATTGTAAATTTCATCACAAAACATCAAATAAAATTTCCACTCTATCGATAACATATTATTACTTGGCTAGTTTCAAGTAAGTTAATTAGAAATTTGTGAAACAAAATCGTATGAGAAAAAATCTCACGACTGCATGATGGTGTGAGATTAACAAGAATGATTATGATAGTTCATTTCGTCTCGTGACAGTGAGATGCCCTGTTTTTTCATCGTTACATGATGGCCGTGAGATTTACCAGCTCTGATTGTGATATAAAAATCAGATCGTGTGAAATTGTATTTCATTCCACACGAAGTAGCAACTTGCATGAAACAGTTCTAACAAAGATGAGCTTTTGCATGCACCATTATCGACAATGGAATGTCCCAAATCTTTACACGATTTATAATTTAAATTTATGTGTTTTGTGACGCTCCATTTTTGTGCATGATATTGGACGTAAATTCACACTACTTTATCGAGCTGTGTGGGACAATCCATGAGGTTGAGGACCTTTTTTATTTATTAAATTTTATTACCGCATCTTGAATTTTTCTGACGGTTACTTGAACAAGATTCTTGGGATCAAAACCTCGCATCATGAAGCATTGCAATTTGCATTTACAATAGCAGCACAGAAAAAAATAATGAATTTTAACAAGCGCGTAAAATTTCCCCTCGTTTAATTCAGAGCCAAACGAGACGTAAGCAACGAAATTGTTTGCAATATTTCATGCGCCATACAACAATGTTTGCAATCTTTCATACAACAGGCTAGATTCAGGCATTATCTAGCTTAACTTTACTTGAAATATCCCATTATTTTGTGCCAAATCTAGCGTTCCCTTTATGTGCATTTGATAACGCAGAAAATTCTATGTTTCTTTTTATCTGTGAGCATTTGGCAAATGTCATTTTCTGTGCCTACTATATCTTATTTTTACGTCATGTCATGAAAGTTATCATTTCGATTTTTCATAGTCTTGTAAATTTAAGACAGACGCAAATTTATATCTAACGGCCGCTCCTTTTATGTGCATCTAAGGACACTTAAATTTACATGATTTTTTCTAAGAGTGTAAGTTTGCTTCTCCCTATAAGCAAATTGTAATGAGTAGTAAGGTTCAAGTGACAAGAAAGAAGAAGAAAAATAAGCTCTTAACCATAGTTCGTGGGAAAATGAGAGAAAAGTCAGCACGATTCGTTGTTTTCGGAGAAAAATAAATTGATTCTAATATTTTATATTTTTATTAATCAGCTTTATTGTGCACACTGTTTTATTAAATGAATATTAACACCAATCAACGCTCTATCCCCAGACATTGGCTACAAAAAGCTTGCTTTTCTTTTGGGGGGGTGGGTTTTTGGTGGTGTTGGAGGAGGGTGTGGGGGGGTGGTCGAGTCTTTTTTTTTTTCAAAAAATCATCCATATCATCCCTGTAAAAATGTTTGTAAGTAATGAAAAAAGTCGGAAAAATATGCGTCAATCGATTCACTTAATAATTCAACGATATTTCTAGAATTGACAACACTTCTAGAACTGACAGCAAATTCTTAAAGCCCAATTCAAGATAAATATACCAATATATATATATATATATATATATATATATATATATATATATATATATATATATATATATATATATATATATATATATATATATATATATATATATATATATATATATATATATATATATATATATATATATATATATATATATATATATATATATATATATATATATATATATATATATATATATATATATATATATATATATATATATATATATATATATATATATATATATATATATATATATATATATATATATATATATATATATATATATATATATATATATATATATATATATATATATATATATATATATATATATATATATATATATATATATATATATATATATATATATATATATATATATATATATATATACAGCAATTCCATGAAAAAAAGTTATACGATCTCTCAGAATTTTATAATATTCGGTAGGATTGTTCAACATCGAAAAATATTAGACCCGTATTTTTTTATTTCGTTATCAGACTGGACCTTTCTGCGTTAGACTGGTCCAAAAAATCGTGATTTTTCAAAATCTTCAATTTTCAAAAATTTATAACTCCTAAACCGTTTAACCGATTTTAGTCATTTTTGGCCATTGTATTGGTATTTTTTTGAATTTCCAAGCAAAAATACGAAACCTTTGAATATATCAATTTTTGTATGAAAAAAATACAAAACAAATAGTTTTTCTTGAATTTGACTGCGAGAGGCCTCAACGACTCCTTGTTTTAGTATTTTTAAATGAAAGAGCATTCAATTTTACATAACATATCAAAAAATTGGAGATGTTCTGCGTGTCGTTTTGGAGATACAATTTTTTAAATAATAAATCATTACTCTTCATTTTATACATCACCCGCCTGTAGAAACGATGAAGATGCATGGTAGATTACCATGCGTCTCCATCCAATCAAACCTATGACTAATGAAATCTATGAGTTACTTACAAACTTAGTATAACATTCGAATCAGTCTTTAAGGCTTTCCGTTAACCACACAGACCAATTGCTATTTTTTGACGATTACCTTTTCAAATAAATAAGGCTTTAAAATTTCAAATATTTTTGCTTAGTGTAAGTTCCAAGAAAAAAACACTTTAAAGCCGCGCGACATGATGAACATGTTAAAAAATAAGAAAAACACTTTTATACATTTATTTTTATTTATTAAGTTTTTTCATAACAATTTTATACATTTTTCTTCCGTTGAAAATGAATTTTGTTTCACAATAATATACTCTTCGTTTTGAGGCTTAAAACTATGGAATGACTGAGTCCCTGAAATTTGCTTCACACGTGTGTAACGATTTTTTAATTTTCTTTCCATTTTATTATAGTCGGATTCCGAAAAAAATTGATAGTGTATTTTCGAGTCTGGCTTAGAAATAGCCCATGAATAAAGTTCTTCGGCCGTTGTTATGTGATGATCTTGCAAACTGGCTTTCGCAGCATTTCGTTTCAATACGCCTCCCAAAGCATCACAAGGGCCCTTTCCATGACAAGTAGCGAAAAAATTCCACTCGGCATCTATGCCAAAATCTTTTTGCATGTTGCACAAATTAAAAGCGGTCATTTTATTTTTGTATTGGCTTCCAGATCCATCTGAGAAGAAATAAATTTTCTCTAAACCTGATAACTTACTTTTTATGAACGCTATGCATTGAGTCAAAAAAAAGACGCACTGCGACATGATTATGTTTAGTGAAATCAGCAATTGCAATAAAACTGGTAAACTTCAAATCATTTGATTCTTCATCTTTAAAATAAATAGCACAAGGGTGAATAGTACATTGAGCGTTTGCCCAATGAAAGCCTTGAACTGCATCCTGCACAACGAATGAATAATTCTCCGAAAAATCACAGATTATGATACACTCAGTAGCTTTTAAATTGTTTTTCACGTGTTTTAAATAGTTTGCCTGTCGCTCAGCTGTAAAGTTATGTGGCAATAAATTGAGTAATTTTTCTAAAAAAGTATCAATAAATTCTTGTGTGTCCATTTCAACTAAGTCCAAACTGCATCTTTCTGCTTGACGCCATTGTTTAAATTGTAATGATTCAACGTGACCGTTATTAAGAATGGTCATAAGTTCTACCGCCAAAATTTGCATTCCCGGACAATTTTCGCAACATTGCTGCCAGCAATGCTCATTTGGATTTTGACAAATTATTTTTGAAAACATATCATGGTAGGACTGAACACCATCTGGAAGTAATTGTTTACTTTGGAGTGTTTTAAAAATCAATTTAACGTTTTGGTGGTAAATGCAAACGCACACCGTATGCGTGCCACTTGTTCCTGCCAAAATGCAGTGTTTTGGACGGTTACTGGCGAACATCGAAAATCCAATCTTAATATCAGGATGAGTATTTTTAAATATGGAGTACGCCTCTTGCAAATTGCATAAAACTACCCTTCTTTGTATGTAGATCCTACCTTCTTCATTGTTGGATATCAAATAATCCCTTTTTCCCGGGCACACACGACTTATATCGTCGCTATTATAAAAATTACGAACACGCATTAGCGTTTCCTCTCCTAACGAAGCTCTACTAATCCTCTTTTTAGGCACTGACATTATTCCCTCCTGTTGTTGTAATACTTTCACTTGGTTGGCCATATATTGGGAAACATCAAACTCTTGCATAATCCTATATGTAGACCAACTTTTGGGCAGTGTGGTTAAAATCCTATACCGCTCATTGCTATCTTTTGTTTCCTTAAATTTATCCTTAAGCTTTGTTAGCATTTCATTATCGTCAGACAAAAACGTGTTATTGGTGGTACCGATCGATTCATAGCTGGTTGTTTCCAATGAGCCTGTAAATAAATATAACAAATTATTGATTAAAAATTGATTGATTGGAAATCATGCAAATAATTTCTATTTATTATTTACTTTGGTAGGGAAAAGGAACAATGCCGGACGGTCCTGCAAGGGCAATTGTTTCGTGACTGGTTGCTTCGCACGATTCTAAAAGAATGTAAAAATAAAAATGTTCCAGTAACAATTGCAAGAGAAGAATTCAAATTAAAACAGAATTATATGAACTTTTATATAACATACCTGTAGTGCCTATACTGGATGGTCCTGTAATGGGTTCTTCGGTCATGGTATCAATGTGCTTATACAATTTCTTGTAGCAACTTTGACAAATGAAAGAGCTACTCTCATCAATTTTAACCTTTTTTTCCACAGCATGGTCGTACAATTTTGCGTTGATTTTTCTGGAACACGAACTCAACACCCAAACACTACAAATTGAACACTTACGTTTCATTTTACGATATTCTTTGATATAACTGTTCTGATATGATACTTTGTTTTCAACTGGTAACTTCTTACATAAATTTCCGTGTTTTATATGATGTTTATATTGTACCTACGATCAAGTGAAGTGAACTGCAGCCTAGACTACAATAGGTATTGAATTGTTTCTCGGCTATAGCGATCAGGTCTATTTGCAGACGGGAGCGAGTAGAGCGGAATTTCTAAAGCGAGAAAGCAACAGAATAACAGATAACGCAAGCGAGCGACGAGTATGAAATGAAAGAGATGTTGTTCACTCTGCTGCTTCTCCGCTTTAGAAATTCCACTCTACTCCCTCCCGTCAGCGAGTAGACCTGATCGCTACAGCCGAGAAACAATTCAATTCAATCTCACAGGTCGATAAACATTCTACATCTACAGTAGGTAGTCAATACGTATCAACGGTTCTTCTTTTAAATAATAATACCAATGCCCCTCTGAGTAACGAAAAGAATGTTAGGTAATCAAATTGTCAATATCTACCTAAAGTCTCATTAGTCTTAGTTGCTATAATATTATATAATTATGTCAAGTAAATATTATTTATTATATAATATTTACTTGACATTCTGTGACCTACTCATAGATTTCATTAGTCATAGGTTTGATTGGATGGAGACGCATGGTAATCTACCATGCATCTTCATCGTTTCTACAGGCGGGTGATGTATAAAATGAAGAGTAATGATTTATTATTTAAAAAATTGTATCTCCAAAACGACACGCAGAACATCTCCAATTTTTTGATATGTTATGTAAAATTGAATGCTCTTTCATTTAAAAATACTAAAATAAGGAGTCGTTGAGGCCCCTCGCAGTCAAATTCAAGAAAAACTATTTGTTTTGTATTTTTTTCATACAAAAATTGATATATTCAAAGGTTTCGTATTTTTGCTTGGAAATTCAAAAAAATACCAATACAATGGCCAAAAATGACTAAAATCGGTTAAACGGTTTAGGAGTTATAAATTTTTGAAAATTGAAGATTTTGAAAAATCACGATTTTTTGGACCAGTCTAACGCAGAAAGGTCCAGTCTAATAACGAAATAAAAAAATACGGGTCTAATATTTTTCGATGTTGAACAATCCTACCGAATATTATAAAATTCTGAGAGATCGTATAACTTTTTTTCATGGAATTGCTGTATATATATAAACAAAACTGTCTAAAGTCACATAAAACAGCTATGCTTTCACATTCAATCGTCAAGTCAATCAAGCAGTTTTAGGAAACCTGGGCCATGCCTGAAATGTGCGTCGTTCGAGTTTCTGGGACACTGACGAGTAGTTTGGAATCTCGAAGGGGGCTACGGCAAAGTGCTGGGATTTCTCGTTACTGTTTAACAGTGCTAAGGTGTTATTTGAAAGAACGGAAATAGACACGAGTGGTACTATTTCAGTCCAACTCAGCTCAACTTTTTGGCTTCGCCGACGACATTTATAAATGAGAGGAAGAAGTTTACGAGAAGGGAATGTAAGCTTCCCATCCGGCGTTAAGAACGACAGACTCCGAAGGATAAATCGATCGAACAGATTTCGCCACACTACAAAGATGACCATCTACAAAATATTGATTCGACAGGTAATCCTCGACGGCCACGTAACATAGCCTATGCTCGCGGAGGATCTACGGCCCTTGGTGTTTTTGAAAGAAAGGTTCTGCGTTCGATCTACGAACGAGTGCAGAGGCGCAAACGGGTGGCAACATCATGAACGTCTTATTAAAATGAATCTGCGACCAACCAGTCCGGGTGACTAAGTCATCAAAATAAAGCTACAAACAAATAAATTTCAATGCATAAAAAGCAAGGGGTAGTCAACTTGATAAATTCAAATCATGGTAAGGCAATATCAAATTTTTTTAGTCTTAAAATTTTTGAAGGAAAATCATGTTTAATATATGCTGAAATATAATTCGCATGTGCCAAAATAACTATTCATGAAGCGTAAATATCAGAACTAGAAAAACGAGAAAGTTGTTGTTTTAAAACACTGAAATAAAACCGCAGCCTGTGCCTCACTTTCATAAAAAATTTTATATCTTGAAAAAATGAGGTGATTGAATGATTTGAACAGCAATTCCAACTCCTTGGTAATAAGCCACATGCTAATCTATGAATGTGTGCAGGTATTGGTGAGGCAATGCGATGAGGACTGCATATAAGCTGACATGAAAAAAAACTACCCCTACACTGAGCGAACAAATCGAGAGGAATTCATAGGAATGTCGTATGGAAATTTCATACGATTCTCGAATCGAAAGAAGTTCATAGGACGATCGTATGAAAATTTTCCTCACAGAAAAAAAAGTTTCAATCGCGATTCGAACCATGAAACCTCGGGATCCAGAGACAAGCCACAATCCCACGAGGCTATACACTCTTGATAAGTGATATCAATTGAAAGTGTATAAGAGGCATGTTTTTCTCGACTGATGCAAGTCTTGGACCCTTGCTTTGTGTTCCATAGTTCCGATCGTATGAAAATCGTACGGATAATTTCCTGAGTGTATCATTAGAGTGTTGAGTTACACACTTAGTTTTTTTTTTTGCCGAGAATCCAACAGCCGAATATTTCGGCAGCAGCACATAAATTACAGAGCACATAAATTACAGAGAATCAGCTAACAAATGAAAATTTTGCCGAAAATCAGCTAATAAACAAAAATTTGACAGACGTAACTGCCGAGTTGATCGGCTGTTGGTGATTTTTCCGAGGTAAAATTAGTGTGTTCATGTTAGGGTGATTAAAAATAGATTTTCAGTCCCACCTAGTTTGGTTCTCCCATAGTAATTCTCATACAAACTTCAAAGGGTTAGTTCTGTTCAATTTTGCAACCAAATGAGAACAAATTTTGGGATGATCAGGACGGGACTTCGTCGATTTGACGGAGCTGATTCGATACGTTGAACCATCCTATATACTGATGTATACTCAAATACATTGTTCAGCAACAATGCGCGTTATTATTTTCCCTTCAATTCGTCTCAGTTTTTTTTTCGTCACATTTTAAACATAGTTTAAACAATGATCAAATAATGAGCTAGAGAAAAATGGTGTCTCCTGCAAAGTATTCGACAAGACCCTTCAGTTTTTCCGAAGCGGTGAAGTTCTGAACAAAAAAACTGTCGCCTTTTAAAAGACTCCTTGTTACCAAATGGCAGCTCTAAGGAGCTATTAATTTCACCGTAAAAAAAGGCTTTTCAGATCAATAACGATTGTACTCGAAAAAAAAAAAATGAACGCAAGGAAGGTGAGGGATCAAGTGCATTCAAGCATAATCCGAACCATTCGATTCGAGACGTGACCAAGAAGGTCAATTCTTCCGACCGGTTCGTCCAGCAGACAATGAAGCGGGCCGGATTTCATGTTTTCGAGGTAAGGCGCCTTCCGTCTAACAGAACCGATAAACATAATACGGTGGTCGAGTCCCGCGCCAGGAAACTGTACCGCGAGTGGTTGGTGCAGCCGAAATGCATAGTTAATAATGGACAAAGAGACGTACATTAAAGCGGACACCAAGCAGATTCCCGGCCTGGAGTTTTCCGTCGGCAGGTCCTGCCAGGATGTTCCGGACTAGTTCATGAAGTAGAAGGTTGACAAATTTGCCAAGAAGTACTTGCTGTGGCAGGCGATCTGTGGCAAATTCAGCAAGCCGTACATAACGACCGGCACCATCAACGGACAATTATATAAAGAAGCATGCCTCCAGAAGCACCTGCTTCCCTTTCTCCGGTCCCACCACGGTGACACTTTGTTTTGGTCTGATCTGGTATCGTGCCATTACGCGAAACCGGTGATGGAGTAGTACGAAGCCAACAATGTTTTGTGCCGAAGAAGGCAAATCCGCCAAACTCTCCAGAACTTCGCCCAATAGAAACATTCGGGGCGATTAGGGCAAGCTCCGGAAAACAGGGAAGGTCTTCAAAAAAAAAACGGCAAGGATTTGAAGAAAGAGTGGATGAAAGTGTGTAAGGAAGATGGCGCAAGTGTTGGACAGGATTTGATGGGTATCGTTAACCCATTTCCTTCCTCTGTTGCGTGTGCGTGATGGGGAAGTGTTGCGTGAGGATGGAAATGGGTGAATCCCAAGGTGCGGGAATTTAGCCTAGGAGAGGAGGTTGAACATTCCAACTTTGCAAAAACATACCTAATATGTGTTTATTTATTCCCAGAGAGTTTAAAAAATATCCAACTTAAAATGAATTTTTGGTGATCATTTTCGTCATTTCGAGTGTAAAGATGGTTACGTATATATTCACTGACATACTGAATGCTTTGGTAGTTGCAATATTTACCTCCTGCTGCCGTGTGGTCTTGATGCAGTTTCCCAGTTCGTAGCATATCCGTTTGCATATGGAGTACTCCACGAGTACGAAGGGTCTGTAGATTTATATGGCACAGCATTATCTTGCTTGGGATAGTAGTAACCATATCCATCTCTACGAATATAGTTATATGATCCTTGTTGCGTGAATGGATTAATGTAGGATCTCCAGTTGTGGATTTGTGGTTTATATCCGTTCCATGGTCCTGGATTTGGGATGTAGTAAACGTAAGCCGATGGTTCCATGTTTTTTCGGTAGTTGCTATTTCCGATAAAACTTCGTTTGACTGAAATTTGGGGCCTAGTTATTGATGAAAAGATCATATGGTGAGCAACATCAAAAGAAAAGGAATTTGTTTAATCAAAAGGGGCGGGGCGAAGGGTTTTAGAATTTTGTGAATTTTGATCAATGAGTAAAATTTATAGAACTATAAAAATATATTTAAAAATCACGGTTGCCCGATTTGCAGGTAAACTCCAACTTTGAATGGCATTAGTAAGCTTCGGGTAGAATGGTAAGCTGATGCTTTTAACCTCATCTTTTTCTGGTTTTAGTGTAGTGACGTTTTTTCGATGTTTCTCCCTGCCCTTCGGTTCAGAAATGGATATGGGCGCGTTCTATCAACTTGGTCGTGGCAGATTTCATGTTTGAACGGGCTGCCACATCAACGTTCAAAAGTGCCTGAACCAAATGAACAGCGTGTAATGATCACTTGAAGATGCGCTGGGGGATCATTGCCCTGATATTCCCAAATGTAGCACGTAGTAAAATGTCTCTTGTCTTCTATAAATAAACGTGATGGAATTGAGTTAACGCGTGGAAACTCGGGACTGATCTCTCATATTCATCCGTCGCACCATTCTCCTTTCTTCTTCAGGATAACCGCCCCGCGGACGTGAAGGAGTCTGGATGTAGACCGGGTGGATCCCGCAAAAAGTTTTGAGACACTTGAGAGGTGGTAAGTGCTTGTTCCTATTGGACAACAAAATCGGAGCTTTTTCCAAGACAAAAGGAGCCTCAGTTCGCGATTTGGCCAAAAAGCTAAATACCTTGAAGTTCAACGTTCAACGAGCCAAAGAGAGATTGAAGCTGAAGACGTACAAGAAGCAAAAGTAGCAAAACAGTAATCCTATACAAGCAGCCACGGGCGCGGAAACTGTATGACACACTTTTCGCCAAGAATAAGTACTGTATCATGATGGACGACGAAACGTATTCGAAGTTCGACTATAAAGCATTGCCGGGATCGCAATATTACATGGAGATGATGGAGATGATGATGTTGACAAGGCGGACACCTCAGTTTTCACTGAACAATTTGGCAAAAGGCGATGGTCTGGCAGGCAATTTGCTCTTGCGGTAAATTTACGAAACCGTACATGTGCGCAAACGTCAATGGAGCAATCAATGCAGATATTCACGTCAATCAATGCTTGAAAAAATACCTGTTTCTACTGATTCGTCGACATGACCATCCTGTAATATTCTGGCTCGATCCATAACGCTAAGTTGACCATGGACTGGTACAAATTGGAAAACGTGATAATTGTACCTAAGCACACGAATCCCACTAATTGCCCTGAAATTCGCCCCATCGAACGATTCTGGGTTCTGGGCAAGAGGTATCTTCGTAAACATGTCACGAATCATCAGCCAGCTGATACAGTGGAAAAATTCAAAAGAGATTGGACAAGAGCGTCAAAACTCGTTGCTAATCAATTTGTGCAGCACCTTATGAAGAACGTTAGAGGAAAACCTCGAGAACTTGCGTATACATGAAAAGGCTTTCAAAAATCTTTTATGAACTGTTGATAAACAATGTGTAAGAATAAAAGTCGACATAAATAAAAATACCTTTTTTTTTTTAACGAACTGAAGGTGTTCCCTTTCTTGCTGGGACGGTCTGTATCACGGCTTCGAAGCACACGCCTACGACCAAAAATTCCTTCGGTTAAGCCAGTGGGCTTCATCGACTCAGCAGAGTCTGTGACTAGAATCGGGTTATCTTATAACATTGAGACATTCAAACATGGCATCATGAGAATTAAAGTATCACCTACCTATTTCGGTGAGAACAAGGAGGAATGCATTCTATTTCCAGCGAAAACCCAACGAAGTTCTGGATGAAGTTAAACGACATATATTCGATTTTCCGGAAGATGATGACCATACGAGTGTCAACACCAAGGCTAGGGATTACGAGAAAATGCTAAACCAATTGAAAGACAAATTCGTCGATCCCGAATGCTTTGAAATTGTCCCGTACTACCGAAGTCTTGGACAGTTCAAAGAATCGTTAATGAATTCGGTGTCAGCAGATACACTGCAGCACAAGTAAGGTTTATGCAACTTTTTAAACGTTGTGTCATGTCATGTGTTCGCTCTTTGTAGGCAAAGGATCTAGTTGCCGAAACTGATAGGTGTAACATTGAATCACAAACATTACTTTCAGAAGATTTTGCCCAATTTTTTATAGAAAAGATGAACAAACTCATCTACCATGTCTTTATTAAAAATAAGCAAGCTCAATTCTTAGAAAATGAAAAAAAAAACCAAACACTAGCAGAGTTCTTCATTCGACGCCATTTTACTGAATGTTACAAGAATGTAAACATGTTGTACCACAAAATAAGTGTTTCAGCTGTCTTATAAGTGGAACGTTTCAGCGATCGGTAAAATAATTCAAAATTTACACTGAGAGAAAAGTGTCCGAAATTTCACGTGGACAGGCTATATAAAGACAAAAAAAAATTGCTAGTGGTTGTGAGTTTAATGATAAGAATGATGTAGAAATTGAATGGCATTTTTTGTCACGTCTCACGGGAAATGGCCTTCAACTTTAAACAAGAATGACATTTTGTTATGTTTCTACAGAAGAATATGAGGAAGCTGAAAAGCACTTTGAACCTATTTTCAAGAAAGCAAAACGAATTCCTGGGACTCAGAAACACCATTCCAATATCATAGAAACTTATATTCCAATATCGAGTAATGAAGTCGCTGTAAACATTTTCTCTAATTGCAAGGATAAAACATTTAATGTATTTAAAAACCCGTTCAAAACTCACAAGGCGGTAAAGTAAACCTAATACTGTGTTTGTGTTGTTACAAGCTGTGTTTAAAAATGAAGCATGAATCGATAATTAGGTTAAGGTAGATTAAGTTCCCTTACTTGCGTAAAAGTGTGAGTGTATGCATGGATGATTAGGAGTGCTTGGGTAACTACGTGAGTATGTAACTAATCCCGAGTACGCCGCGGGAAATCGGTCCCAAAAGTTAACGGTACACACAAAAAAAAAAAACGGCGGTAGAAACTACTATTTCGAGGGTTAAATTAAGCGCAAACACCAACAATTTTCACCTGACTATAAATGTTTTTGATTTTACCATGCCTGCGATTAGATGAACCAAGGTGCGGTTGATATCAATATGAGGTCTGATAAATATACCACAAATGCTGAAGGTTTTACCACAAACGTAGTAAATTTGACTGAAATTTCATGGTAGTTTTAAAGATAGGCATAGTCGAGTAAAATGGTATGTTTCTACTACAATATTTTTTTCTGTGTAAAGTAGCATGCTAAAATCTTACCCTACCACGAAAAATGGAAGTATTCTTTATACCGTATATAATTTCAGATAATCCATGGCATTCCCAAGTATTGTATAATAATTTTGAATTGTTTTCTTCCCCCGTGGCTATGATAATGCAAGTTCGTTTACAATTGCAGCAGGATCAGCAGACATGCAGGCATTACAAATATGATTGTTATTATCATTTTATGTTATAACATCCCTTCACAATATTTTTTTATGCTATTTTCAGCTTCGCATTTGCATCGTTGTAAGTTTTGGCCCATCTAACTCACGTTATGTATTTGGAAAGATGGGATGGTTTTTATATTTTTAGAAAGAGGATTATGTACGACAAATTCTACAATAAAAAATTCTTCGTCCAAAATAATTAATTCAAAAACTAACATTGTTTATGATCCTACATTTTCTATTTTACAGACAAAAGGAATCATTTATGGTATCGAATATAAGCTATCCACATACATTTGCGTTGTACGCATGTATTTGTGATGGTTTTTTATGCTCTGAACACTGCATGCTGTGCCTTTTACTGTCAGCTTTCTTTTGTTTACTTGTTTGTGCGGTTCAAATTCTGCGTTTTCAAAATGTCGCGTATTGAAAAGGAAGTGAAAATTAAGGTTCTGGACACATGGCTAAGTGAGAAGGGTATTACTATGCGAAAATTGGCGAAGCGGTTTGGAATTCATCATGTGAGTGTTAAAACCATCATTAATAAGTTTGGGGAACACTATTCTTTGGATGAGCTACCAGGAAGAGGCAGAAAACCCGGTTCTTCCAACCCGAAACTGGAGCAGAAAGTGGTATCATGAAGAACAAATCAATGTCAATACGTGATTTGGCCAAAAAAGCAGGAACGAGTGTCGGAATGATCCAGCGTATCAAGAGGCGAAACCACCTGAAGACCTACAAGAAGCAGAAAATCTCGAAACAAAGTGCAGAACAGAAGAAGCGAGCAGCAACAAGGGCCCGGAAATTGTATTCGCGTCTTTTGCAGCGTCCGGATGCATGCGTTTTGATGGACGATGAGACCTATGTAAAGGAGGACTCAAAAACCCTTCCAGGTCCACAATACTTTACTGCTGTCGTTGGGGAGGATGTGAGCGATTCGGACAGGTCGATTCAAGTGGAGAAATTCGGTCGAAAGGTACTGGTATGGCAAGCAATATGTTTCTGTGGTTTGAAGTCAACCATTTTTTACACTACCGGAACTATAAATGCGGAAATCTATCGATCTGAGTGTCTCCAGAACAGATTGTTGCCTTTATATAAGAAGCATATCACACCTCCACTGTTTTGGCCGGATTTAGCGTCGGCTCACTTTGCCAAAACCACTCTCAATTGGCTTGCGGAAAAGGGTGTAGATTTCGTTGAGAAAAATATCAATCCACCAAATTGCCCTCAGCTTCGACCTATCGAACGTTACTGAGCAATCGTGAAGAGGGTCTTCAAGAAGACTGGTAAGGCAGCTGGGAACATGCAGGAGTTCAAAAAAAAAAAAATAGGCTCAAGCGTCCAAAAAATGCGATGCAACACTTGTCCGGAACTTGATGAAGAGCATTCGATCCAAAGTTCGAAAATTCGTGAAGGAATAACTTAAATTTCATCCGGTCTTCATTATGTTCAAGTTTAACCTCGTACAATAAAGGATCAATTTTTTGTATGAATAAAATATCGGTTTTCAACATAATTTGAAAGAAAGTTTGTGGATAGCTTATTTTCGATACACTCCTTAGTTAACTAGTGATAAGTTAGATTAAGGATAACGTAATATCGAAAAGGAGTTGTAATGAAATCAAATAAAAAATCTTTAAAATACTATACAATCTGAAATATTATAAATTTATCTGATACACATATATATGCGACAATATCAACTTTATTTTTCGGTTCTATCCTCTTAACGTTAGTTTTAAGATAATCTATGTATATAAATATGAAAAATGGGTTTGGAAAGGTTGTTTTGTGGGGCTGTAAAAAAAAATTTTTTAATTTTTTTTTTTTTTTGGGGAAGAAATTTGTTTTTTTTGGTGGTTTTTTGTGGTTTTGGTGGGGGAGGTGGTTGGGGAAGAAGGGGGAGAAAATATTTTGTGGAATGTGGGGGGAGGAAAAGACGGGGGGTAAAGCGGGGGGTAAGGTGGAATTCCCTTATGAAGAAAAAAAGGTGAGGAAATAATTATGGGGGCTGCAAAATGGTGAGTAGACAACTGGGATGGAGCGTGCGTGCGTTCCCGCAACATAGCTATGGTCCTCACAAGTTCCTACCTCATGCTTCCACGGGTCAGGAGATGACAAAGACCGCCAGCTAAGGGTTGCGTACTTAGCTGGTAGTGCAGCCTGGGCACTGTTGTCCGACTTCAGCTAGAATGAGGAGGTGCGTGCTGAGCGTCTGTCCACCAAGGAGGTGCGGCTCAAACAGCGTCTGTCCTGGCATCCAGCGGTTGAGTAAGAAACGCTGTATCGCGTCAACTATACATTAGGTGGCAGCCGCACCAAAGCGATGTAGGCAGCGTGCCTTCGGTAAAGTAGCATGCTAAAATCTTACCCTACCACGAAAAATGGAAGTATTCTTTATACCGTATATAATTTCAGATAATCCATGGCATTCCCAAGTATTGTATAATAATTTTGAATTGTTTTCTTCCCCCGTGGCTATGATAATGCAAGTTCGTTTACAATTGCAGCAGGATCAGCAGACATGCAGGCATTACAAATATGATTGTTATTATCATTTTATGTTATAACATCCCTTCACAATATTTTTTTATGCTATTTTCAGCTTCGCATTTGCATCGTTGTAAGTTTTGGCCCATCTAACTCACGTTATGTATTTGGAAAGATGGGATGGTTTTTATATTTTTTAGAAGAGGATTATGTACGACAAATTCTACAAAAAAAATTCTTCGTCCAAAATAATTAATTCAAAAACTAACATTGTTTATGATCCTACATTTTCTATTTTACAGACAAAAGGAATCATTTATGGTTCCAGTAGGAAAAAAGAGTTATCGAGGAATTTCCTGTCGTTTAGTTAAAAAAAACATCGCGTTTTGGATTTATTGAGTTTCCGTTTTTGGGCAGTAATAATACTCACATGAAATTTATCTCGCATTATTGTTTGCTTAAATTTTCTTTGCTATTTTGCTAGGCTGCCAGGTGATCAACTTTATTTCATTATATCGCGTTGGAATTTTCGCTATTTTAGAGTTTCAATCATCTAAGATCGCAGTGGAAGAGGAAAATAGCGGCATTTAATTGTTATATGTAAATTATGTAGTATTTCTTTACAACATCGTATTATTTCCATCCAACAATAAATTGAATTAATAAATGTTAGTCTTGTAAAATTTCAATAGATTTAACAAACTTTTTCAGGATACCTCAAATCAAGATTTCGGTGAATTGCTGCTATCGCTGAAAACGAACTAAAACGTGCTTAAGCGCGGAACCACAGAATTCTACACTTTAACATTTTACAACATTTCTTGCATTTCAGGAGATCATATATTATAGATACGAATGCTTGTAGTATTTTTCATTTACATAAATATATACACTATTATATAAATATTTCATGGGAATAGGAGGGACCATCAGGGCACCCGATTGAAGCACTCTGGATGGGGAGAGTGGGAATGCTAACTCTCCATTGCTAACAGTTTGTGAATAGAGGGCGGGCTCTTCTCCCCGCCCATTGGGGCATCCTCATGTTAGATAGCTTGCTCTTCTGACCAATTGTTCAGTCTTGTTGTTGGAAGGAGATTCTTTATACCCCTGTGGATACGTATAAGTGATGTTGCATATCGATCCACCAAACCCCTTTTTGGCCCTTCATACAATGGCATGATTAGGATAATCAGTGGTTATTAAAGCTTGATCAAGTCTAACAGAGAGGAGAGCCCATTGCTGTCGGACTTAGTTTCCGTGCTACAATGGGTGGTAGTACATATCATACATCATACAGTAGATCAAATTACTGTTCGCAGTGGTTTATGTCCCGAACAGGGAAGACGAAAAGAAAAGAAAAATTCAAACGTACGAAGGCAAGAATCCGTCTAAAAATACCTCCAAGAAGCAGAAGATGTCAAAACGGAGTGAAAGCAGGCTGCAACCACGATACCGCGGTCTCGGAAGCTGTATAACGGTCTACTGTTTGTAAAATCGGCCTGTATTGTCATGGATGATGAATCATATGTTAAATTTGACGCTTCCGGGAGATCTTTATAACCATGCGTGACGGTCAGGACGTCGATGATGTCGATACATCAATTATTACAAGCCATTTGCGAATGCGGAATATGGTCAAAGCCGTTTGTGACATCAGAGTCAATGAAGACTGATACGTACATCTGAGAATACTGTAATCGGCGTTGGCTGCCAATGATCAGGAAGCATGCTGATCCAGTATTGTTTTGGCCAGATTTGGCATATGTGCATTATGCGAAAGACACCATAGCATGGTACGACGTCAATAAAGTTCAATACGTGCCGAAAGTTAAGAATCCTCCGAGTTGTCCTTAAGCCCGACCAATCGAGACATTTCGGGCTCTGAACAAGGCATTTCTAGGGAAACATGTTAAAGCATCAGATACCATCGAAAAATTTGCGAAGGACTAAAAAAAGTGTCTAAAATAATTGCGAAGGAGTATGTGGAGATATTGATGAACAGTGTTAGGGCAATAGTGCATTTTTGTGGCTTATGATTAACGTTAGAAAGATTTTTTTTATATGTTCCTGAGAGAGAACATTTTAAAGAAATGATTCATGAAATGAAAACAAAATTTAATTGAAAAAAAAAAACATTTTTATCTTAATTTTAATCGTGCTTATACAATTCCTTCTGGAACAGCCTATAACTTGCTATGGATCATATTTTGACGTTTCTTGTTCATTATTCATCGTTTTATGGATCATCGACAATTTATTTATAGAAAATTTTCAATAGTTTTAGGAATCAATTTTTTAAGTTGAAGGAAAGTTATTGAACCTTCTATGTATATTTTACAATATGTTCATAGGGAGTTTGTACAATTGTATTGATCATTTTCTGGATGCATAACCACAGAGAACAGACATTTTTAAAAGCAATTGAGATTGAAAGACAATCAACAACTATAAAATATCGGGGCGCACAGGTGGCCAACCATATACAATTCACCAAAACCACAGACAGACGTTTAAGCAAGAACAAAATTAATCGTTAACTTTGTGTAAATTTTCAAATCTCTAGCAATCCCTAGCGTTTGCAACCGCTTCTTCACTAACGCCACGTAGTTCACTTAGTCGAGGTGCCCACTGGCGAAGTTGCGGCATCTGCTAGCATGTCAACATATCACGCCGACGTTCGCCACACGCCTCGATGTTTTGACGTGCAATTAGATGCCACATAGCGGCAACAAAACTGACAGATTTACTTTTAGCTAGTTGCTTATTGTCATTTGGCGATTCATTTAAATTGACGGTTGCGGAATTTTACACACGTTGAGATTCAAGCTTGAATGGCTGTGCCAAAACTAACGAAAACGAACTGTATTTTTAAAATGGCAGTTACAGAAATTTACACACTGAGGGCACTCCAGCTTGGATGTCTGTTCTCTGTGGCATAACCTTACATGTTTGACATTTTATTGCGAAAGTTTAAATATTAATGGAAATGATCCATACAATTTATCACTGTTCATTTACATATACATTTATGAGTTATATGGATCATTACCATCTTTTTATGGATTTTCATTTGAATCTTATGGGTCAAGTTTCCGTTTTTATGGAACGACTTTCTGAGTTTTATGGATCATATCCTTAATTTCAAGGATAAAAGTTGGGGCTGCCATCAGTAAATGAGTTTTTCCAATTATGCTCACTAAGTACATTATCTGAGTTTCACACATTCTCAATAACTGTTCTTCTGCTTCTAACTGGCTTTGAAGCTTTCAACGAGCTTTCACCTGTTGCCAACTTTATATTCTACCAGCAATTCCACAGTTGTTAATGAAGAGCTTTCTATGCTAAACACTTCTGCATAAATTTGTAGATTGTAGCACAATGATAGTCTATGCCCAGGGAGGTTGAGAAAATTTCCAACCCGACAGATTTTGTCGATCGAACCCGCTGCCTTCGGCTTTGTAAACTGTGCTTTTACCGACTGAGCTATCTGAGGCCCCAAATTATAAAATTAATTTGATCAATAAATTTGGATTACATTAAAGTTTTTATTCTACATAAAGGAATATTACCATTTCCAACGAACATCCGGTGACTTGTTTTGATAATTCAACGCATTTCCACGGAAGCCTTGTTGCCTGTAGGTACTGCTATCATTGTATGTTGAATCAATGTTATCCCCATCAACATGAGTGATGAATGTTAATAAAATAAACGAGTAGATAACAATTAAATGGCGATTTGTACTTTGGCATACCATTGTCGTATAATTAATGAAAAATTAATGTATAAAATGATTGTATTGAGCTCTTGGACACTTCTTGTTTAAAGCAGAGTTTCACTGGTACTGGGTCGAACGAATCGGTACGACGTTCGGGTAGATTCTATGCTACACCCGCGAACATTGTTAGCACATTTGAGAATTTGATGCTCATAAATTCAAGAAAATTTGAATTCGAATGTAATAAGTTGGTACGTCGCTATTCATTCATCAATGTGTTATCAGCTTACGATACGTACAATTGAGACCATAACTGTTTTTAAATTAGCTTATATCGGTCATGAAGCCGTTTTTAATTAAATTATTCTTTGCATTTTTTGTTTCTCAAAAACCGAAAGAAGCTCACACAAACGAACACCAGCATGTAGAAGAGGTACCCCTTTGCCCTACAGGTTGACGTTTTTGATTTGTATAAATGACCTGCGGCTGGCGAGAAACGGGCATGCAAAGATTTTGTAGCATTTTTATATGGGGCACTTGAATTTTCGATTTTCAGCAAACGATGACATGGGTCAATATTAACCGGATGATTTTTGCACACTGGTTGGTCTAGCTCGTTCAACCAATCGGTTGCTTTGTTGTTGACAATTTGATGAATTAATTATTTTTTCTATACAGAAATAATCTGCATTACAACCATGATAGAGGTTGCATCTGCGATAGGAAACTAGAAATGTGTTTTGAAATCGGTTTAAACCAATATTACATAAGGACTGTTAATTAAAGAAAGTGGACACCTGTTACTCAAAGGAAAATATTTGTTTTCGTACAAATTCATATGTTTGCTTTATATAAATGAAAATCAACATACATAAGACCGAATTCATGTGATTTTGAATATTCACTTCTCATTTCTAGAGAACGCTCGGACTTTTCTCTTGATACCTCCCATTAGATTCTGCACAACTTTCTCCGCAATTTTTCGTTGTGCTGCAGACCAAATTTTCTTGAAGCAGTTAGCAGTTTTCTTCCATCTTTCTTAAGATGCCGCTTAGTTATGTTATTGCCCAGTATCTTTCGATAGGACGCCAGGGCAGTTTTGGGGGGATTTTGGCATTTTTCGACACAATGGTCTTTTTCCTTCTTGATAAATTACCTTAACTTTTCATTCACGTAAAAATAAATGTTTTTGTGATTAATGATAAATATTATTTGTTTAACTGTTAGGTAGAGGTTTTCGTATGTTGAGTGCACTACTGTGAAGAGGTTTTTCACGTTATTCGTGGATATAGTTTTTGTTGTTTGATTGTATTCCAAGTTGGACTGCTTGGGAACCTCAGGTCACTTTGCAGTTTTGTCCTGGAGCGTGCAATTTTAGTGTTTAGAAAGACTTGTCTTGTGATGATAGTAAGTCATTGCAGTGCTATCATTTTATAGAAATTCGATCTTCGTTTAGTTTTGTTTCGGTAGCAGATGATAGATTTTAGTAAATTCAAGTTTTCACGTCTACTAGCTTGTTCCAATCTTCTGTGTTAAACTGAACTCGCCATGGGGTTTGAGTTTGCCTGGCATCCCAAAACGACAGGTTCTCTCACGAGGTGGCACATAAGCCATTTGTTTATTAAACTTTGCAGAACTATCACTTAGTGTATCGATCATATCGATGTTGAAATCGTATTAAAACCTCATACCTCCACTATTATCTTCACTAAGGGTTCGTTTACCCTAATGTTGAATGGGGAAATTTAGTCTTTGGGGAAATGAAGAAGAGATCCATATTACTTCTGTCACGAGGGAAACATTTCAGTTCGCATTGAACTATTTACTAGGCTTTACGGTTAACTTTTTTTTAGATTTTAGACTTAAGGTGTGGCCCATTTAGTATTGGAACAAACATTTTTGATTCTTACAGCGACCCCTGTGTTTTCGGATTTGTAAACTATGACATCTTATGTGTTCCCTATAACAATAACAACATCAGAAGTTTTTTTCGCGGTTCAGTTCGAACGTGTTTCAGAGAAAAACAAAATGGAGAAGAAAGAAGAAAATAATTGTGCGCAATCATTTGAAAAACCCTTCGTGGTCTGGGCCAAAACTTGGGTGTTGGGTTTTCCCCGAAATACCGTGTTTTGAAAAAGTACAGATAAATTTTGTCGACGGATCGCAAGCCTCAAAGCAAGCGTCGGGCGGGTACTGTCAACCGTCAACTGCGAAACAACGTCATCAAGAACATTAAGGCAAACCCCAACATCTCAGACCGCGATTTGGCCAAAATGTTTCGCGCCGCACGCAGTACCGTGCAACGGATTCGTCTCCTTGAAGGCTTCAAGTCATACCGTGCCTGTAGACAACCAAATAGGGATCAAAAACACAACAATGTGGCCAGAATCCGTGCCAGAAAACTGTATTATCAGATATTGAAAAAATTCAATGGCTGTCTCTACATGGATGATGAAACCTATGTAATGGCCGATTTCAAACAGCTACCGGGACAAAAATGTTACTTGGCTACGACTCGGGGAGATGTTCCTGCCAAATTCAAGTTTGTGTTTGCAGATAAATTTGCACGTAAATACATAATTTGGCAAGGCATCTGTAGCTGCGGTAGGAAGACCAACGTTTTCATCACTGATAAAACCTGTACAGCTGTACAGAACGGAATGTCTCCAAAAGCGAATATTGTCATTCATCAGATCCCACAATGAACCTGTCATGTTTTGACCAGATCTTGCAAGCTGTCATTACAGTAAAACAGGGCTACAGCGGTATGAAACCAACAGAATTCAGTTTGTACCGAAAGAACTCAACCCACCAAACTGTCCCCAGCTCAGACCGATAGAGAGATTTTGGGCTATTATCAAGAGGAAGCTGAAGGTGAATGGCAGGGTCGTCAAAAACAGCAATGAAGTGAGAACCAAGTGGAATAAGATTGCCAAGACGATGGATGAGAATAATGTGCGCCGGTTGATGAAACGTATTCCGGGAAAAGTCCGCAAATTTCTTCGAAATCGAGATGATTAATTTTTTTTGTATTTTTCATCTAAAGTTCACATAAAGTCTAATATTCAAGTTAAAACAGAATACTATTTTGTTAATGTATATCCGAAATATGCGCAATAGTCTATGTTCCAATTCTAACTGGGCCACACCTTTAATAGAAGGAAAATTTCAAAGATGGATCGCTTCTATGTCAAAACATGTGCTCGATTTTACGCTTAAGCGAACGTTGGTGACCTCGGTTAAGTGGATACGGAAATATGACATTAAAGAATTGGAAAGCGTTGTACACAGCACATACACAAATTAGCACCTTTCGGAAACTTACAGAACCACAACAAGGTGTGACTTTTTCGATTTCTACTGGCTGCTGTCGCCGCGATCAGCGTCATTTCAATATCAGTGGTAGTTAATATCCATGCTTCATGTGACTCGTTTTAAAAAATTATTAGTATGTTTTGTTAATTGAACCCTTTGAAAAACCGTCAGAACCGTTATATACTTCGTTGTCCGTATGCCATGGCAAGTTTAAAGAAAATCATCGCGACATTAGACGTTGCTAAATGGTTCCATCTATAGATTTAACAAGCTCATTCTTCCATATAGAGCTTCACAAATATTAAGGGTATTTAACAAACTTCATGACCGAATTCGGTATTTTTTGCTATACAAGACTTCTCTTCGGGTTATTTATTTCCCGGAACGTATCATTCTGGCTGGGTGCGAAAGTGACGATATACTTAAAAGAATGACTTAAGATAATGGGCCGGAATTTTGAGGAAATTTAAACCAGAATAAGGGACCATATCGTGAAAGTCAACAATTCTCGAGTACCTTTTCAAATAGACGTATCTGATTTTGTAAACAAAGAGGGTACTTATGGTACTTACTTCAAAACGTTCATCATTTCCCTCTGATTTCCACTGCAACATACTCACATAGTGCACTTAAATATGCAAGAGGATATGGTCATCTCTATATTTGATGAGGTAGTATAGAAAAAGAAAATAATATACGAAAACTTCATTACAATGAAGGAAAAGAAGATATTTCTTAACGTACACATTCATCTAGGTGTCTTACATTGGAGGTTGCCAACATGAAAAGGGGTGGTTCTCTTACTTTCTATTTATTTAAAACTACGCTTATATCTTTCAAACAATAAAAATTTAATATAAGTAGCGCCCAATTTATTGTTGAAACTTCGTTTCAAATCATATCACAGATACACTTGTTTTGGATGGCTCTCGAGAAAATTGATGAACGGTTAAGTATACATACATCTATATTTTTCTTGTTTTTTTGTTTTCTGGATTTCAATGGTACATAACCATTTATTCAATAGAATGTTTCTGGGATAGATTAGTTAGTTGTTGTATAGTGGGCTCGTACCATCTAGAATAATATGAACAGTTTCTTAATAGTATTTCACAGAGTAACCGTAACTGTGGATTTTTTTTTAAAAGAATTTGATTTTTCTTCTATAGTCTTCATTAAAATCATCATGATTCTTCAATATTTGTCATATTCTGTTGTTCATACATCTTTTCGTAACTTGTTTTCATAATCAAATTATCCGTGGCTCCGGTTTTCCGGGTTGTAAAATAACACAATATCACGTGTTTAAACGAATTTCAAGGCGTACGGTGTACTTACGATCACATTTTTGAAACCATGAATTCAAGCCTCGGTTTTCACAACAACAAATTATCATTTGAGAACACACGTTATTCAAACATTTTTTCAGGCGAACAATTTAAGTTGCTCATGCAATCTTACACCGCTTTTGTTGTGAAACATTTAACTTTATGCAAAGGGCGATCAACTTCATAGACTGAATTAAAAATACGGACTGCAAGAAATAAACACGAGCATACACAAAAGTACACTGATTAAAATTACAAATACTTCTGTTAAAAAGTAAAAAAAAATAAGTGAAAAATGCATTCTAATATGAATTTGATACACAAAAATACAAAAATACACTAAGTTGTTAAATGCTAAAAATACAAAATTTTGACAAAATCATCATTAAATTCAGGTAGATGAAAAAGCAATACGCAAGTTGACAGCCCTCCTTTTTATGATATAGTGGCATAAGTGTACATATCAGCAAGTCCATAGAAAGCTATACTCTATCTCAGAATGTTATTATAACTGGTAGTTTTTTTCTTTATCGAAAAATATTCGACTCGTATTTTTTTAATTTGTCAGGTCCATTTCTGCGTTAGGGTGAATAGTAAAAAAAAAAATTTACTTTTGTTTTAAATTCATTTTTCAACAATTTATAACTTTTGAACCACTGAGTCGATTCTAACAATTAATGCTTACACAAATAAAAAATAATTAAGCACAATTTTAGAAAATAATAATAAAAAGATACCTTTATTGCGATATTCATTTTGAAAAGATGGATTATATTTATTTTTCATAGTTGTCATGGTCTTGGGACCAAAGAGGTCCTCGTTTTTTTTTTTTAAGTTTAGACCTTTTTCATAACATTCGACTGTCGACTGTCCTGCGCTTCTTGAGCAGATATCGCTGAACATTCCTCCACGACGCATTCAATGACATTTCTGACGAGTTTGATTTCAACATGTCCAGGAGTTTTTAAAAAAAACGAATCATCCAAATTTGTAGTTATATAAGTTGTGTTAGAATAGGTACAGTCTGTACGATCTTATTGTTGGAGACGGTGATAGTAATAAATAATAAATAAATAAATAAACATATTTAAAAATTGGCGATGCATGTATTCTAGTTTTTGAGCTATTTTTTCAAAAAATATATGTTTTTAGTTTTTGATGACTATTCTATCACGCGGTTCAAGGTAACTTACCAATTTTTAACAGTTTATTTAGTTTTTTGAGAGCTCAGGGTTGGGACATAAACCATGTGTGGTTCTTTGTCCATACTTTTTTTTTAACTTATATGGATCATGTGTTCTGATCAATACCCTCCCCCTCTTTGCCTTCCAAAAAGACAATGTTGTTTATGGACGGTCTGAGAGATCGTATTCGCTTTTTTCTATGGAATTGCTGTATAGTGAAAAACGATTCCAGATATAGTTGAAATAAAGAGTGTATCGAAAACTAGTTAGCAACATTGTTGTTCCAATAAACGAGTGAAAAAAATAACATATTTTGGCTTCAGTTTTAGCTTTATAAAAGCTAACCTTTTATAGCATTTCACTTTTTATACTAATAAAAATCTTAGTTTCTGTAAAACGCTTGCACTTTGGACTTGACATTCTTCATTAAATTCTGCACCGTTTATTTTTGTGACTGTGACTGCTCTCCAGTTTTTCTGGAACTCCTGCATGTTTTGGGACACTATACCCTACTTCTGAAAGTACCTCTTGACAATCGCCCACTACCGTTCAATTGGCCGAAGATCCGGACAGTTTGGCGGAATGATGTTTTTTTTCAAGAATTGTACATTATTGTTTGCCAACCACTGTAGAACCGACTTGGCATAGTGAGCGGAAGCCAAATCTAGCCAGAAGAGAGGAGGAGCCTTATGCTTTCTGTACAGTGTCAGCAATCTCTTCTTCAAACATTCTTCCTCGTACACCTTGACGTCAATTGTACCGTTTGTGAAAAAAAAATCGACGACTGTAAACCACAGGTACAAATCGCTTTTCAGACCCCCACCGTTTGCCCAAACTTCGACGTGGTTTCAACGTCGTCCAGATTCTGGTCCACCGATTTCGTATAATATTGGGGTCCAGGCAGCGCTCGCGAATCTTGGTGACTCGTCTTTGAAACGATCCACTGTACCGAAACCAATCGATTGCACAACTGATATTGACATGCAAACAAACATGTCACCGCAAAAACACTAAAACAATTTAAGCCATTTTAGAGTAATTAACGTTTGAATGTTGCTTTTCGATACACTCTTTATTTATTTTTGTTAGACTTTTTTCGCTTGGTTTTACCATATAAAATCTACATTTACTTATATTGTTTATGTAGGGCATATTATAATTGATTTATTTTTTATTTTATTTATTGAAGTTATTTATTTTCTGGGTTATGAACAAACCTTTTGTCATAAAGTAAAGCGGGTAATCGATCTTAACCTCCTATTCAGAATACGGTTATTTGGCCATTTATTATCTGACATATTGTTAAAACTGTAGAACAAATAGTAAGTTAATAGTTAACAACTATGAGAACAATGATAGAAATGGTCAACCATTAAAAGGGAGAATTATCCATAAATGGTTTGTAATTCTGTAAGTGGGTGGATTGATAGTTTCGCGGAAATGACGTATCCCAATAAACAACGTGAGCTAATTCAGTAATAGCTAAATGGCTATATAAGCAAACTTGGATTGATAATGCTCATATTCAGCTTGTGATGTTTGTTGGCTTAAGTTTTTTTTTCACAAACAGCCCGAAACGTCGTTTTGAGCAATCAGGATTGATGTAGGGTTACAAAATGTATTGTTAGCCTAGCCCCTTCATTTGGCCTATATACCAAATATGTCATAAATTACTCGAAAATCGATAAATCCTCGACAATACCATGGCGATCAACTTGTTCGTAAACTATTGATTACTTTTTCATCACTTTATTTTCGGCCTACAATAGCTAAAGGAATATATGAGCAAACAATTTCATCTTTTTGAATGTTGTGCGGTCGACGGAACATGAGCAAACATCATTTTAGTGGCTTAAAGTAGGTTGTTCTGAGCCAGTCCACGTTGAATTGCGGACACTTTTCTTTCAGTGTAGTATTTGAATTATTTCACGGATCGCTAAAACGTTTCAGTAATATGACAGCTGAACGCTCCCTTTGATTTCGTGGTACATTCTTTTTGTATTTGGTAAAACGGCGTCGAATTAAGTGGACGTGCGCAAACGCATTCAGTACGAACTGCAGCAAAATCCGACTTGTCGGTAGGCGAACTTGTCAAGAAACTGAAACTACCAAAAAGTACCGTGTTTAGTGTTTGCAAATTGTTTGACCAGCGCTTTAATGTGGATCGGAAGGTTGAAAGCGGAACAAATCGAAAGCTCTCGCCAAATGGACAAGAAAAATCGCGACCTTTCTGTGCAAAATGTGGGTCACAAAGTTGGAAAATCAAAATCGTATGTGTAAAAAGTAAAGCAGTGGCACGGAACGTTGGCGTTCAAAGTGAAAAAGATGCTCACCAGTGATGACAAGCAAAATCTTACTGCTAAAAGTCGTGCTAAGGAGCTTTACACCAAGGTTTTGCAAAAAAAAAATCTTGTACCATAATGGACGACGTAACATATGTGCTCGAAGACTTTCAGCAGCTTCAGGGTCTGGTTTTTTATACGTACAAAGAAGGTTTCTAAATTCCCCAAGAAGCATTTAGTTTGGCCGGCCAAATGTAGTTGTGGTTGATTTGGCCTGATTTGGCCTCTTGTCATTATGCAAAATCCGTCCTGGAATGGTATAAGGCACAAGAGGTCGAATACGTGCCAAAAATCCAGCTAACTGTCTAGAACTTCGCCCGATAGAAAAATACTGGACTCTGGTTAAGCGGAAACTCTTTGAAACTAAGAATAAAGCAAATGGGATCGACGATGAAGAACCGCCACCGCAAGCATATTTGAGGATACTGTACGGAATCTAAGGAGGGGCCTTCACCCTGCTGGAGGTGGCTGGGTTCGATTCCTGGTCTGGTCTATGAATCTGACTTCACCGGAAAAAGTTATAATCGTTTAAAGGCAGCATATTTTGTCAGAAAACAGCAAAGTACACTCAACCCCCCGACTAACGCGGATTCCCTTGAGGAGGGTCTCGAGTGATATATGGGGTTTGACCTTCTTTGATTCATCATAGAATATCTCGTGATCCATCGCATATAGAAAGTTACTTGCTTCAGCAAAGTTGTTCAACAGATCAAGGCCTTCAGGATGGTAAACTTAAAAGTTCAGAATTATCTCACTACGTGGCGCATGTAGATTACTGAATAGCCCGAATATAGGTATCCTTGACATACACACTACCAAAATGTCATGTAAATTTCGGTTCCCTGAGACCAACACATGCAAGCGTCCTCTAGCACAGAACAATGAGTTGAAAGAGATGAGAAAATTAATTCAATCAAACATATTTGTTGTCAACTTGTGCATGTGCCAGTTTCAGGAGACATAACTTTACATGAAATGTTTGTTAACGTTCCCCGACATTTTACAAACATGAAACACGTCTCATGTAAAATTCATATTTTCTAAGTGTGTATAGGAAGTTGGCATCTTCGATAAATATGTCTGAGTGGCTAAGCAACTCAATCCTTCTCCAGTGGCTAATTTTATGCATAGTGTGCCCTCGTTCAACGTCTGAAAATATCGTTTGAATATAGATGTCGGATCAAAATCACTGAAGAAGGCCTCTTACACCATTCCATAAAAAAAAAAAAAATGTTTGGCACAAAAACTGTTTTGGACAATTCATATGTATGTAATTGTTGACCCCGTGATTGAAATAGTGTCGCGGGGGGTTGAAATTATACGCTACCACTCAAGATAAACAAAAGGTCCATAAATTCTGTATGTTGGGTCGAAGGCCTTAAAAAATATATTTAGAACGAGGACAAAAATTGGGTTTTACAGGGTTTAGGCCAACAGCAGGCATTAAATCGCAATTTTGAAGAATACAGTACTGAACAAAAGACTGTATTCATTGGCCTTCATTTTAAGTGGTCATATTTGACACGCTCTATGTCAGCTTTCAGATGATGGATTGTGCTGAAATTTTGACAGTGGCTCAGATGTAACTTCAATTTTGAACTGTATATTGGATTAAGATACAGTACTGTACAGAAACAAAAGCGGTTTGAAATAGGCACCTGTTTTCCATATAGTTCAAAGTGATCAAACTCCTGCTTTTGTACGCCAATTTAGCTGAAATTTTCATGATTAAACCGGTTGTTATTGAAAATTTAGTGGCAAAAAGTTCAACTTAAATTATAAATTATGGGGAGGGGGAGGTGTTTTGTGGGAAATTTTTTTTTAATTTATAAGGAGTATTATTAATTTTTTTCCTTTTTTCGTTAATATAATTTATTTGTTTGTGGGATTTTTTTGTTTTTTGTGTAAAAAGTGGGGTAATTTTTTGGTGTGAATTAAATTTAATAAAAAAAAAAAAGAGAAAAATTGTGGAGGTGGGGGGGGATGGGTTTTTTATAAAGATGTAAGTTTGGGAGGGATAAGAGTTTATAAAGGGTGTTTCGATCAAAATTTGGTCGACTTAAACTTGACGCATTTCCTTTCATCGTGCATTAAAAATTTTGCACACCCCTCATTTTGAAGATGTGTGCGTGTAGCATCATGCCTTTATTTTGATTTTGAGATTAGCACTTCAGTTATCAAAATGTCGTGGAAGAAAGAGAAGCAACGAATCAAAATTTTGCACGTGCATGGTAAAATCCAAACTACTCTCACGCCAAGTTAGCAAAATTGTTCAATGTGGCTAAATCAACTGTTACCAATGTATTAAAAGTGTTCGGTGAACGTTTGTTGACAGCCAGAAAAACTGAATCTGGGGGAAATCGAAAACCGGAGGCCACAGCGACGACAAAAAGAGTTGCCCGCTGTTTCGAGCGGAACCCCAACCTCTCCGTCCAAGAAGTCGCAAAGAAGCTGGGAGTGGCGCCTTCAACCGTGGATAGAGCTAAAAACGAGCTGGACTGTCGACTTACAAGAAATTGGTGACTTCAAATCGCGACGATTAACAAAACACGTCGACCAAAGCACGATCGCGAAAGTTGTACACGACGATGCTGATTGCGTGGTACAGGACGATGAAACTTACGTCAAGGCAGACTTTAAACAGCTTCCTGGACAGGAATTTTATACGGCAACCGGACGGAGAAAGGTGGCAGATATTTTCAAGCACATTAAACTGTCAAAGTTTGCGAAGAAATATCTGGTGTGGCAGACCATCCGTACCTGTGGCTTGAAGAGCAACGTTTACATTGCGAACGGAACCGTCAACCAGGAAATTTATCTGAGCGAGTGCCTACAGAAACGTCTACTGCCTTTCCTAAAGCAACACAATTGTTCCGTTCTATTTTGGCCGGATTTGGCATCTTGCCATTACGGTGATGGCCATGGTATGCTGCCAACAACGTTCAAGTGGTGCCCAAGGACAAGAACCCTCCCAACACGCCAGAGCTCCACCCAATCGAACAATGTTGCGCCATCGTCAAGCGGAACCTTAAGAAGACTCAAAAAGCTGTTGTGAGCGAGAAACAGTTCAAGGCAAACTGGCGTTCTGCGGCGAATAAAGTGGACAAGGAGACTGTATAAAATCTTATGGCAGGTGTTAAACGAAAGACCCGGCAATTCGCATTCGGTAAAAAGGAAGCTTAGCTGAATATTTGTCCTGTATTATGTATTAACTGAACTTGAAAAAGAAAAATAATTTGACGTATCAATAAAAACTTTGATCCACTCACACACATTACTGTTTGACCAAATTTTGATCGGAACTCCCTTTATACGACATCTTGCGTTTTTCAAATTTTGTTCATTTTATGACAACTGTTTTAATTTTTCACCATTCTCATTTCAGGCATGGAAAAGCTTCAAGGAAATATGTCAACTCTTTTTGAGATACCACAAAGCTGGCAATCACCAGGAGATCGTCGAGAAATTAGTGAAAATTTTTGAAGAATGGGATGCCGTTTTTGTGCTTGAAGCTACATATTTTAGATTCCTATCTTGATAACTTCAATGAAAACGTGGGAGCATACACGGAGGAGCATGAGGGAATATTTCACCAGGATATCAAACTATTTGAAGCACGTTACAACAAGCAATGCAATGCTGCCATGATGCGTGATTACATCTAGAATTTAATGACCAACATCCCTGGAACCTCATCTTGAAGGCAATAAATTAGAAAAAAAATTCAATTAATATTTTGTAAATCTTATCTGTAAATAAATACACCCAAGAAAAAATCAACCCCCTTAAACTATGTTACAATATCAGAAAAACCACGATTTTCACTCACAAACGGATGGACATTTTTTGATCGTGAGGTCATTTGAAGTACTTTTTTCGAAACATATCTGTGGCATATAAAAAGCTTTTGAATGGTAAATAAATTTTAGGATAAGGCGTTTTAAATACATATATGGTAAGAATGTTCAAAACTAATAAAAAAATATTTCGGGTGGGAACTTATACCAGCAGTGCGAAAACCGTTTTAAAATAAAAGCCTGAATTTATCCACCTTCCCTGACATTCTCTGCAGAACTTCCCTGAAGTTCTCTGCAGAACTTCCCTAAAGTTCTCTAAAGGACTTCCCTGAAGTTCTCTGCAAAATTTCCATGAAGTTCTCTGCAGAACTTCCCTCAATCATCCAAACATCTTTGTCGAAGATGCCAACTTGCTATATATCAGGGATCTCGAGATTTACGTTATAAAGTAAGTTTACATGCACACTAGCGCTGCGTAGTAAGATGAACTAAAAGTTTACCACCTTGAAGGCGTTGATCTACTGAACAACTTTGCTACTGAACAACGAAGCATCACGATATATTATCTGATGAAAGAACAAAGGTCAATGCCCATATATCATTTGAGACCACCATCAAGGGAATCCGTGCATGTCGGGGGATATGCTAAAATATGCTGCCTTTCACCGGTCATAACCTTTTTCTGGTGAAGTCGGATCGACACACTTTCTTGCGCAAAGTTGCTTGTTAAAGTATAAGATGTTTAAAAAAATGCTTCCGTAGCATTTACATTTAAGCCGAGGCAGCTATTTGAGTGGTTCTCAAAATATATTTACATTTCTGATGCCGACTTGTGAAAAAAATTCAAATCGAACAAGGTCAAAATACGATTTTCGGTTGTTTCGGCCCCAAGCTAACGGAAATTTGCATGGAGCTCTGTGTCTAATCTTCCCTGGGGAAGTTTAAAATATTTTTTAGCCATCGCTGGCTGCCAACTGTCAGGAGTATGCAACGGATAGTTAGGGAAATTCCATAAAAAAATTCTTTAGTTGAGATAATCAAAATAGTCGACCAGAAAAAGGTCGGTATCGAGTTCAAAAGAAATTTCTTTTTCTATCTCAGTCGCATGTTAAATTCCGTTAACTGAAACTGAAAAGTAAAGAATCTAAAAGAAATTTCGGCAGCAGTATCCACCTGAAAAGAACGAAAAATAAAATTGGACTTTGTCAGGTTTCCACGCAAACTAATGGGAGCTGTCACTTTTACTGTCGGAAAAATATTCCGCTTGATTATTCCGTAAGTCAAGGTGACATTTCGTTCCATGCAGATCAATTGTCAAAATTCCGCTTGGTAATATTGAACAAAATTCCGTAACCTCTTTAATTTTTAAGTCGATACTGGCCTAAAGGATTGATTTTAGAGTATGGTTCGAGATTGAATTCAACCCTTCTTTTCAGTCTTCTGTGGAATTAGCTTAATTCAACTCCTCGTCGAGGGGCTTGTCCAACTGCCTTGCAACCAACCCGGTAACAACTTGACAGCTCCAGAGTAAAGTCAATGTACCCCGATAATCTTGGTTCACTGGTTCTGTCAAGTCGAATGAATCCTTGAACAAATTATCAATTGAACGTATTAACATCGACTGTTATTTTCAAAGCTGTGGAGCTTATATTCGTACTTGATGCATATAATGCTGACGATGTGTTGTAATTTTTCCTAAATGTTAAATGGTGGATATTTTTAACCCTTCTTACAGAGAATATATAGAAGCATAAACACTCCAAAATTTTCAGCACTTGAAAAATATCCGACATATAGCAAGACGTGAATAAAATGGCAGCCTACTTTACTTTTAAATGGCGCACAGTACTCTTAAATATGTGACGCTCTGGAACGTTTAGCACAGTGGAAAGCCACCGAAGCAAAAAAAAAAAAAAAAAAAAAAAACTCTTTGCTAAGGGTACACTGAGAAAAAAGATTGGTAAACGCAAACATATTCTAGTTTCATTTAACAGGAACTTCACGTTGAAGTGGGCATAAACTTCATATTAGTTTGATTTGACTTCCTACGGTGGTAAAAACTAACTTAGATTTTGAGTAATTGTTTCGGGAATTAAGCAGTTAAGTTCAACTGACATACTTTTGAATTTACAATTATGTTGGTTGTTTCATTAAACAAAAATGGTTGAAACACCAAATATTTCCGTTTACAATCACCTTATATTTCTTCTGTAATTTCAATTCTTTGAACAAAATGCTAACAAACATTAGAAATGTGCACATTTACATTAACAGACTTCTCTCATTCAAAGAGAAATCTACAAATGTTAATGTCCATAGAAAAAAGATTGGTAGACACAAACATATTCTAGTTTCATTTAACCGCAATTTCGCGTTGAATTGGGCACAAACAACATATAAATTTGATTTGACAACCAACGGTGGTTAAAACAAACTAAAGTTTTGAGTAATTGTTTCGGGAATTAAGCAGTTAGGTTCAATTGACATCCGTTTGAAGTAATCATTATGCTGGTTGATTCTACCAACGCTTATGGTTTGTTTCAAACAAATTTTAGTATCATTCAAACTGAATTGCTGTTAGAAACAAACAAATGAAAACGGTTGAAACAACAAACATATCCGTTTACAGCCATCAACATCGATCTGATTTAAGTCGGTGTCTTAGATATGTCGACTTGTCAATCCCAGTCACATTTACTCATATATGAGTGACTCCACTTTTGACGAAAGTGAGTCAAAAACGATTCTAAATTGAGTTAAATTGTCTCGCCGTGTATCTTTCTCTCTCTCTCTCTCTCTCTCTCTCTCTCTCAGACAATGAAGAGGGCAAAGTGTACGAAAAGAAGTCGAAGAAGAGAAACGGAAGAGCAGAAGCATAAGAAGTAGCCGACGAAGAGAAGCGTAACGGAATCAGCGTAACATAACACAATGGAAAAAGAAGACAAGCGAAGCGCACAAAGTGGACGAAAAGAAGTTGAAGAAAAAAACGGAAGAGCAGGAGCAGAAGAAGTTGAAGACGTAGAGAACCAGAAGGAAAAAATTGGAAGATGATTGATTAGAACAATCGCAAGAAGCAGGAAAAATTTTAAGCAAACCAACGGAGGAATAGAAGGAGAAGTAGAGAAGTTGAAGAATAAGAAATGAAGTGGAAATATTGTGCTTGAAATAGCTAAACAAAATCAGAATTTCGTAATACACGAATGCACCCTTCTGTTGTAAAGTGTCATTAATAAAAAAAAAGAGATGATCACAAACAACAATAGAATCTTGATCAAATCGTTTTTCAGATTATTTCACTGCTATGGAAGGTTACCTTGCTAATAAAAGACTGGCTCACACCGGACAGCAGTTTATTTAACTACTCGTCGGTGGACCGTGCCAGCTGACTCCGGTTGTTAGGCGGCTGGGGTTCAACTGGCTCATACCGAGCAACTCTCTATCTTTGCCCCTTTCTTCAGCTGGCTGCCAACTGACCAGAATTTGCAACGGTTAGTTAGGAAAATTCCAATCAAACGATTTATTTACTCGGGAAAATCGAATTGGTCGTTTTGAAAAGAAGAGATTTTAAATGGTGACCATGGCACACTATTGAATTTAAGCCTTCTCGGTCTTCTTTGCAAGAAGTTTATTTGATTTCTCATTGCACCTTACCTGTTGGATGGAAATCCATCACTGGCTTCGATTGCTAAGCGACATATCAACCGGTTGCTTATGGTGCACTCACTTGTTTTGCTTATATTGTGCAACAATGCATTAGCCAATAATATTATGATAATTTTTTGATCGAATTGATAGTCGCAAAAATTTCCAAATGATTGATGTAAGCATCTGGAAAATGTATTCAGAAATAATTGTGTTACTAGCGCTAAAAGTGTTTCAATCCTTTGTGACGGTCGCTATTTCTCAACTCATAATTTCACAGTATTCCCTTCAGTATAATTGTAATTTTTTCGCGGAGTAACGAATTATGATGATGTTTTAAGAAGTAACTATTTTCTCATCACCAGGCTCTAGGAGTGAATTGTAATTTTGCTGTTATTCTCTCTGAAGTCATTAAGTAAATGTAGGACGAGAGAATATTAGGTAAAATAGACGTTGTGATTTCAAAAATATACCTCCAGCAGGAGATAGTTTCTCTCCCCCATGTAGTATGATACGAATGGCCAAATTTCATGACAAAAATCGATAACTCGAAAACCATTAACATTAGACACATGATATCTTGGAAAAATTTAATCTAAAAAATAAGATATATCTTTCGGTTTGCGTGGTGCCTAGGGTGGCCCTTTTATGTTTATAATAAAAATTCTAACTTTTTATTCTTATGATTTATAAAAATTTTTGCTCTTTCAGAATTGTATATAAACTAATTTAATGAAACTTTGCTGAAAAAACATAACTTCTATCTCGTCTACGTATCGTTTTAACAGTTTTTCGAACTTTCTTTAGGGTTGGGACTTAAGAAAACTCCCTTCCCCCTTGCCTACCATGCATTGTGGTAGCTAGATAAAAGTCTATCTGCTCGATCAGATACCGTCTTCAAAACATGCCGTACGCTCAATTTCAACTACTTCTATTTAAATTCACAACCTGGCGTGCCCTTACGGACCTATCAATACTTTCTCTTCACATCTTTGGTTCTAGCAGAAATTGCTGTCCAGTCCTTGAGTTGCATATTGATAAGAATGATATTTCCAATTTTCAAACATTATAATTAATTACGTGCTTCGTGCAACAACAAATAACATGATTAGTTTAAATGTACTTAAAAAAACCGTTTTTTGCTCTAATTTTTTTTTTTTTATTTTTTTTTTGAAAAAAAAGCAATAATAATTTTTGGGGAAAAAAAAGTTACATTTTTTAAAAAAAAAAAAATACACTGATAGGCAAAATAAAGTGCCCACCTCATCGTTTTTTTCAATTTCTCTCATTTACTTGGTTCAAATTAAAGTAAACACACTGTATTTTTTTATTATCTTAATTTTTATATTCTTTTTAAGTTTCACTTATGGAATACTGAAAAAAAGGAGTATTACTTAAAGAAAAAAAAAACAATTTGTGTTGAAAAAAAAAACAGTGACAAAATAAAGTGCCCACTTCATTTAGGCTACAGAAAACATAAATTAAAGTAAAATAAAAGCAATTCAATAATTGATGTGTCCTCCTTTGGCCTTCAGGACCTCCTGCAGGCGCTTCGACATGCTCTCGACCAGGTTCTTTAGGTGCTGTGGATCTAGCTCTTCCCAGGCGCGCTCCAGGGCTTCAAAATAGTCATTTTTATTGGTAACACCAGTTTTGTCAACCCTGGCATCGAGAATCGCCCACAAATTCTCGATGGGATTGAGGTCCGGGCTTTGTGGAGGCCATTCCAGCGGTTTGATCCGACAAGACCGGAAGAAAGACTTGGTCTTCTTGGCAGTATGCTTCGGGTCGTTGTCCTGCTGGAATACGAACTTCTCTTCAAGGCCCGTCTGGATCAGCGAAACCTCCAGAGTTTCTCGCAGGATGTTGATGTAAGAATCTGCCGTCATTATCCCGTCGATTTTCACAATGCTTCTCACTCCACCCCACGAAAAACACCCCCAGACCATCACATTTCCTCCTCCATGCTTCATCGTGCCTTGGATGTGGCGCTCCTGAAGCTCCTCTCCCGATCTGCACCAAACACGAACCCGCCGCTTTCGGTTAAACAGCTCGAATTTTGATTAGTCCGTCCAGAGAACCGTTTTCCAGAACTCTAGGGGCTTATCAGCATGCTCCTTAGCAAACTTAAGCCGTTTGGCTTTGTTTGCCTTGCTGATAAATGGGCGCTTCCGGGCAAGTTTGCTATTCAACCCCTGTGCTACGAGACGGCGACGAACAGTTCGACCGGAAACTGATAACTGAAGGGTTTCCTGGATCTCGCGGACAGTTACCTTCGGGTTCTTCTTGACTTCACGCATGATCTTGGTGTCCGTTCTCGCATCCGTTTTTCGCTTCCTGCCTCTGCCAGGGCGATCCACCACTGATCCAAACGTTTTAAGCTTCAGAAGAATTTTGCCAACCGCTGCCTTACTGATACTGTACTTCTTAGCGACAGCCCGGTAGATTCACCGTTTTGCACATCACGAACGACCAATTTTCGGATACACAAGGGAATTGCTTTCGAAAGCACTGCGTTCTCCATTTTTTTCAATTGAATCAAATGCGATCACGTATACAAATGCAGCCGTTTGCTTCAAAACATGTCAAAATATCAAAACATAAACAATCGAGGGGTCTTCCAATGGAAACTTATTGAAAACATATCGATTTTTGAAGTGGGCACTTTATTTTGTCACTGTTTTTTTTTCAACACAAATTGATTTTTTTTTCTTTAAGTAAAACTCCTTTTTTTTCAGTATTCCATAAGTGAAACTTAAAAAGAATATAAAAAGTAAGATAATAAAAAAAATACAGTGTGTTCACTTTAATTTGAACCAAGTAAATGAGAGAAATTGAAAAAACGAAGAGGTGGGCACTTTATTTTGCCTATCAGTGTAGTTATTGTATAAAAAAAGTTGTAGAGGTTGAAGTGTAAAAAAAATTTTTTTTTTTTATTTTTTTTACCCCCTTTTTTTTAAATTTTTTTAAAAAAAAAAAAAAAGGAAGAAAAAAAAAAAATTTTCTTTTTGGGGTTTTTTTTGTTTTTTTTTTCCCCTTTTTTGGGGTTGGGGGGGGGGGTCGGGGGGAAGGGAAGGGGGAAAAGGGAAAATTTTTTTTTTTTTTTTTTTTTTTTGGAATAAAACTTTGCTTCGTTGGCTTAGGAGACTGAGCATTTTCCGCGCTAACATAGATTTTTGTGACTCAAGAGTCAGGTTTAAAAAGGGCATAAGCATTTTGAATAGCACTTCAATTAATAATTTGTAGCTCGAGAACTTTGCTTATACAAAAAAACTGTCTAAGAACAAGTTGTGACCCTATGTGTGAAGGTTGTGAAAAAATTATACACTGAAAAAAAATCGACAAATAACATGAAAATTTAAATATCTCAAAAACAGATTTTTCGATTTATTTTATTTTTTGATTGTAAGAATTTGGAATTATTACACAAATTTTAGCAAAAACTTCAGGATGAAAAAATGTCAGGGAAAAAAGTTTTTAGAACATCAAATTTCGGTGTATTTCTCAAAATTTAAGCAGAAATAAACGTATTCTGATTATATAATCTGATTTTTGAAATATTTTACAATGTTTAAGCTTCTGGAAATGACCTTTGTAAGAGTATTCGTTCTCGAGATATTTGGGATTTAATTTGATCATACTCGAATAATTTGTCGAAAATACGACCTTTCATAAGTTTTTCTAGATTCTTCAACAACAAAAGTTGATTTTTCGAAATGTATAATAAATTTTACGCTACTTTTTTTTGGACTGCAAGATGATTGAATGAACGGTTCAAATAAAACAGATTATAAACTATAGAAGATGCATAGCGCTACTGTTCGGCTTGTTTTCACACGCGAACATGCCGGGTACATAACTGTCACATATACACAACATAATAATCAGGAAAAGATATTTTGCCATTCATCGACTTCAAATCAGCGTATGATACAATCGATTGAGACCAGCTATGGTAAATCATGCACGAATATGGATTTTCGGAAAAAAAAACTGTGTCGTCCGAGTATCAGGGACACTCTCGAGTCCCTTGGAATCTCGGAGAGGGTTACGACAAGGTGATGGATTGTCGTGTTTGTTGTTTAATATTGAATTGGAGGGTATGATTCGAAGAGCTGGGATGGACACGAGTGGCACGATCTTCAGGAAGTCTGTCCAACTATTTGGCTTCGCCGACGACGTTGATGTCGTAGCACGTAACTTTGAGACGATGGCGGAAACGTACATCAGACTTAAGGCTGAAGCTGGTAGGATTGGGCTTGTGATTAATGCGTTAAAAACCAAATACACGGGAAGAGGCTCACAAGAAGAAAATGTTAGCCTTCTAGCACAAGTTCAGATCGACGGTGATGAAATCGAGGTAGTAGATGAATTCGTGTATCTGGGCTCATTGGTGACCGCCGATAACGACACCAGCAGAGAAATACAAAGGCACATTATGGCTGGCAATCGTGCCTACTTTGGACTCCGAAGGACGATAAGATCGAACAAAGTTCGCCGAACCACAAAGTTGACCATCTCCAAGACATTAATTAGACCGGTAGTTCTCTACGGTCACGAAACATGGACATTGCTAGTGGAGGACCAACGCGCCCTTGGAGTTTTTGAACGGAAGGTGCTGCGTACGATCTACGGTGGAGTGCAGATGGAAGACGGAACGTGGAGGAGGTGAATGAACCACGAATTGCACCAGTTGCTGGGAGAACCACCCATCGTACACATCGCAAAAATCGGTCGACTACGATGGGCTGGGCATGTCGTGAGAATGTCGGACGACAGCCCTGTGAAAATGGTTCTCGAAAACGAACCGACAGGTACAAGAAGAAGAGGCGCGCAACGAGCAAGGTGGATTGATCAAGTAGAAGGCGACCTGCGGACCCTCCGCAGACAGCGAGACTGGCGAGGTACAGCCATGGACCGATTACAATGGAAACAAATTTTGTATACAGCAGAGGCCACACTGGCCTTAGTCTGATTGGTAAGGTAAGGTAAGATATTTTGCCAACGACGTCAGCGCTATGGGTCCTCTACAGTTTATAATCTGTTTTGTTCAAATGTTGGACCAACTTACCGCCTGCCTGAATTTTAGGTAGCATCAAAGGCTCTCAGTAGCTTGAAAAACTTGTCCGTTGAGTTCCACTTCTCGGAAAGCATCAGTTACAAATTTGTTTTGAGTGTTTAATAATTCAAAATGGAATTCAATAAGGTGAAGAGTTGCAAACCCTTTCCTAAAACACGGTGCTCGGTAAAGCTTCGTAAATTAAACGAAAACATTATTCCAGGGCTAATATTAATGAACTGCCGAATTCCATTGGATACGTCTTTATCAATCTGTGATTCGTGTCGATTACATTTAAACAAATTGAAACACGCAGAAACTGAGTATGATATCGATGAGCAACCACACAACCCCGTTACCGTGCTTCAACCATCTACATCAAGGTACGCTATGGAGAAAATACCTTCGGCTACATCCATCACATCATCTTCTCAAGAAAGCTTGCAACAGGAATTTTCCAGAGCGCATAATGTTGAGTTGTTTAACAAAGGCATAGCTGGAATAAACGTTTCACCGGTATCATCATCAAAACTGAAGCAGGTTCACTATCGTCGTAGAAAATATTTGAATATTACTGACGGTTTAAAAAAACATTTTTCGGATTTGAAAAGGAAGATGACCTGGATGTGTTGAAACGAAAAGCGGCTGACTTTGACGAGATAATTTTCTGATGAAAGAAAAATTTGCTGCACCAGAATGTTCAAGAGAAGACCAAATAAGGATACTATCAGTTTTACCAAAATCTTGGAATAATCAAACGGTTATGGAACAGTTTAACACACACGAATACATTGTGAAGCAGGCTCGTCGCAAAGCGGAAGTCAAAGGAGTATTGGCTACCCCCAACGAAAGGATAGGAAGCGGTTTGACGCCGGAAGTAAAAAATTAGATATTGGAGTTTTAAGAGAGTGACCAGATAAGCAGAGCCATGCCAGGACTAAGGGACTACGTTTCAGTAAGAAAAGATGGTAAGCGACAGTATGTGCAAAAAAGACTTTTGATGTGTTCACTTCGTGAGGCTTATAATGGCTTCAAAGAGATTAGTGAGACCAATATTGGCTTCAGTTCATTTGCAGCTTTAAAGCAAAGCACTGTAAATTACTTGGCAGCTCAGGTTCTCATAATATTTGTGTCTGTACCATTCACGAGAATATTGAATTGATGCTACATAGTCTAAAAAAATATGATTTCCAAAATGATACAAAATTTTACTTCGAACAACTATTATGCAACACATCGTCAAGATCGAAATATTGTTATCTCCGTGAATGTGAAAATTGTCCAAGCCGTTTAGCTTTTGAAAATAACTTTTGGAACTAGAGGAATGTAATGCATTTGAAATATCTTTCGAACAGTGGATTTCAACAGACCAGTGTAATCTAGAGACCCTCTTACAACCAGTTGATGAATTTGTATCATATTTTACCGAAAAGTTAGAAAAAATTGTCACCCATGATTATTTTAAACCGCACAATCCTCGTTTTTGAGACACATGAAAAATAATTTAAACAATGGCGAAGTTGTCATTGTGTGTGATTTTTTCGAAAATTATACATTTGTTCTTCAAGATGGCGTTCAAAGTAGTTATTGGAATAATAACCAAGCCACAATTCATCCCTTTGTTATTTACTATGTCGAATCAGGAGCGTTTAAGAATCTTTGCTTCATCGGTATATCGGAAGTACTTGAACATGACACAATAGTGGTTCAGTTATTTATTCCAAAACTAATGAGCGTTTTGAAAAACAAACTAACCCAGTTGAAGAAAGCGATATTTATGTCTGATGGAGCTGCATCCCAATATAAAAATAGGAAAATTTTTGCAAGCCTCTGTAAATTTCAAATCAAAATATAGCATAGATGCTGAATGGCATTTTTTCGCTACTTCCCATGTCAAGGGGCCATGCGATGCAGTTGGTGGCACATTAAAACGAATGGCAAGAAACGCAAGTATAGCTAAAGGACATGAACACTCAATAACAAATGCAAAAGAATTATATGATTGGGCCAATCAGAAAAATAATGATTGCTTAACGAAAATGTCATTTTGTTATGTATCTTATGAAGAATATGAACAGGGAGTTACAGATTGGAGCAATATCATTCAGCAAACTAAAATGATTACTGGTACACAAAAATATCACTCTTTTGTTCCGTGTTCAGATCATCAGATAGAGGCAAAATTGTTTTCAAATGATGTAGCATCAAGCCTTCATAGTATCTATAAACATGTTAAATAAAAGGGAACTTCTCTAAACTAATCACATTAAAACGAATGGCAAAAAACGCAAATATAGCTAAAGGACACGAACTCCCAATAACAAATGCAAAGGAATTATATGATTGGGCTAATCAGAAAAATAATGATTGTCATTTTGTTATATATCTTATGAAGACTGTGAACAGGGAGTTACAGAATGGAGCAATATCTTTCAGCAAACTAAAATGATTACTGGTACACACAAATATCACTCTTTTGTTCCGTGTTCAGATCATCAGATAGAGGCAAATTTGTTTTCAAATGATGTAGCATCAAGCTTTCATAGTATATATAAACATGTAAAATGAAAGGGAACTTTTCTAAACTAATCTAAATGTAGAAACAATATATGTACTTTAGTATGCGCATAATAAATTGGAAATACAAGTAAACTAAAATACAAGAAAAGTTTTTTCAATCATTTTCCCCTATTTCTTATGCTGTTTATAGAATCGTCTTGCTGACTAAGAAAGAGTTGTGGGAAACTAAACGCATATTGAAAAAAAAGTATTTTTGTGATGCTGGAGTACCGTGAATAATTTATGTAAAGGCCGTATTTTCAGCTGGAAATATACTGCAACATCGAAACACGTTTATTTTGGCAAATAGTTGAGATTTTAAAAATGCTTTAAAAGTTGACCTTGGAGACACTTTTTTCACTTCAGATCTCTCCACTCTGAAGTTTTCTCCAAAACTGACGTTAGAGTTTCAAGATTTTACACACAATGTATAAAGTATACAATAAGAAGCAAAATAGGCATATGTTAAACGAAAATTTTAAAAATACTGTTCGATATGGGGTAAAATATCTTTTAAACCGTTCATCCAATCGTCTTGCTGTTCCAGAGATAGTTGTAGGAAACTTAACATAAATTTTGAAAAACGTTTTGTAATTACTACAGAAACGCGAATAATTTATGAAAAGGTCGTATTTTCGAATATTATTCGAATATGATAAAATTAAATCGGAAATATCTCGAGAACGAATGCTCTCACCAAGATTATTAATAAGAGTTGATTTTTTTTTAAATATTTCAAAAATCATACATCATCAAAATACGTTTATTATTGCAAATATTAAAATTTTGAGAAATACACCAAAAGTTGATGTTCTAAAAACTTTTTTTTCTGACATTTCTCCATCATAGAATCTTCGTTAAAATTTGCGTAATAACTTCAAATTTTTACAATAAAAAGATAAAAAAAATCCAAAAATCTTTTTTTAGATATCTAAATTTTAATGTTAATATTTGATTTTATTTCCAAACAAAATAATTTTTTTTTCAGTGTATATTTTTTTCACAACCTTCACACATAGGGCCACAACTTTTTTTGAGACAGTTTTTTTGTATAACCAAAGGTTTTCGAGCTACAAATTATCAATTGAAGTGCTATTCAAAATGCTTACGCTCTTTTAAAAACTGACTCTTGAGTCCAAAATTTTGTTGCATCATTGGAAAAAACACACTTTCGTGGGTAAAACGTGTGTAAAAATTTTCAATTAATTCGGAGACACTCGAAGTTGGTCGGTAGGTCATTTCGCCTGGAAACGCCCTGGGGAAAAACTCATTTTAAAATTGATTGTTTGCATTTTTTCTGCATAACTTTCGATCAGCAGCATCAACAATTATCATCGAAAAGCGTAACAACGTGAGTTTTTTATGACAATATTTATATTTTTGTGTTAAACTATCTCAAGGTTCAATACACTATGTTCAAGGTTCACTACAAATCATCGTCACTAACACACCTATGCCATCTGTTGAGCACACTGTGATGGGTGATAAAACTAAACAATACGTTCAATACGTAATTGATGAAGAAACGGTTTTGTCTTTGTTGACATATTTACATTTGTTTTCTTAAATTTATTTATTTCCATAAATATATGTACATTCATCTATTTACATTAACATATTACTTAAATATATTTATATTTATATATTGACTTTAGCATTAATTTGCATTATCTACATTTTTGTAAGAGCAAAAAATCCGCATAATCATAAGAATAATAAGTTAGAATTTTCATTAGTTATGAACATAACAGTACCACTCTAGTCACCACCCAAGCCGAAAGATAGATCTTATATTTTCGCTTAAATCTTTTGGAGACATCATGTGTCTAAAGTTAATGGTTTTCGAGTTATCGATTTTTGCCGCAAAATGTGGCCATTCTTACCATAATGCCATGTAGGCATTTGGGAAGTGTGAACAAACAGTCGCTATAACCATTACAGGTCACTTAGAGGACTTGAACACGATCAGGCGCGCATCTTTTGCCAGTCAAGGGGATATCCTTCCCCTCGCCTATCCAGCACTTGGGTAGCTTGGTGTGGGGACTGCTTGATCGTGTACTGACTTTCAAATAGCCCTTCGCTCAATTTTCTACTGCTTCTATTCAATTTTCACAGCTTGCCGTACACTTACGGAACTATCAACACTTTCTCTTCATATCTTCGGTCTAGCAAAATTATGAGCGAGATAAGGCGCTATAACCTTGGCAAATTATTGCCAGACTTTTGGTTCAAATGCCAAAAGTCCACCCACAGGCAAAAGGAGCATAAACTAATCTTTCTAGCATCTATGCTCCCAACGATAAATAAAAATTATCACATTATTTAACTCTATATGGAGGCGTTTGGTACGGGAGGTCCACGCTTTCTTCCTTCCCTTGATTCGAAGTAGTAGAGCGATTTCAGACACTCTTTCTGGAATCGCTCTATTTCTTGGAATCCTCTCTGCGGCACACACTACGCAGTTGGCCTGGCCGATGACAAGAAAAATGATGCATTCCAGAAGACGTCATTTTCCAGGATGCTTTCAAGAATTGGCTGCGTTAGTGTGAGATTAGATTAGATTAGATTAGATATCTTCGGTCTAGCAAAATTACTGTCCACTCCTAGAGCCTCATGGTGATGAGAAAATATTTCCTTCTAAGAACATCATCACCATACCCTTGCCGTAAGATAGAGTTTTTGATGTGGCAGCTATATAGACTGTAATTATAATACACTAACGATTAATTCAAATAGTGTGCAATATTCCATACAATTCGTTTGCGTCTTGTTTTTTTTAAATCCAAATTAGAATAATTGTCATTTATTACAATATTTCTGGAAATACGTGGTTTTTCTCCGATGAAAAGAATACGCATTGTGCACAAATGTGCGTCAGTGGTCTTTCGGTTAGAAAACTAGCTAATGAAAAAAAAATGCGAGTGTTGGAGCAGTTCAAACCGTACTACGGAAGTGTCAAGAACAGTGCTCTTTCGTAAATTCCTTTAGACGGGGTAGAAAACCCGATCTCCCTGACTCGACAGGAAGGTGAGGGATTATTTCAAGCGACATCAGTAAGCGATGTTGTAACTAGGTGCTTTGGGGGCTAATGTTATGCGTGTCTGGGAGAGAATGGGCCTGCAGACTCGTCGGAAGCCGACGCAGTAAAAACGAACTACACTAAAATAAACACTTAAAAGGCTAAATCTGTAATACTGAGGGCTCGGATGCTGTACGACAAATGGATTAAATCGGGCTGTGTTATCATCAATGATGAAACTAACATAAAACACTGCCGGAACCGCAATTTTATACCTCGTCGACGAGAAAGGATGTTCTTTGATCAGTGTTAGTTTGGTCTAATATTACGACGTTTTTGCATAAAAGAAAAATGACTCAGAAGTAATATGCAGAAAATAATAACACTTCCAAAACTTTGATCAATTGATTAGTATTGGTAAGTCACAAGCGAAACTGTAGAACACTTTCAATCAATTGAAAGTAAAAGCTAATAATAAGACACTTTGCATCCACTAGGTGATGGAATCGCACGCACAGTCTGGCCATTTGCAAATAATAAGTCGATATTATCCACTAACCTCGAGACGACCACGAATAATCGGTTATTCTTCTCCCTATTTTATGTTTAGAATCACTGATGTATTATTAATGAAAACTGGTTGATTAGCTTAAACCTGTATAACTGAATAAAATGACGAAAAAAGTTTGATTTATATATTATGTTGTTAATAAATCATTTCACACTTTATTGTGGCGATTGATCTGCTTTGGTAAAAAAATGTATTGAAATGAAATTTTACTACGAGTTTTTCTTAGGCTTGATTTGGCTATGCTCATATATTATAACAGTTCGCCGGGGTACGCAGTACCAATGCGTGGCATTTCAAATACATTCGAAATAATCAAAATACCTTGATAATAAAAATAATTTCAAATTTGATATTTTGAGTGGCATTGGAGAGGGCAAGTAATTTTTAAATTTTGATTTCATGTAATAAAACAATGTTCTTGGATATTTATTGTAATAAAACTTGTTTGTGTTGTAAATAATTGAATTATTGTAGATCTTTTGTCAGGAATTTAATAATTCAATTATTTCATATGTATAATTTTGGTAATCAAAGCAATCATCATATAATCTCAATTCTTTCGTTGCCAGGCTGCGTGGTATTGGAGACAAGAGCATACCACTCGTTACAGAAAGCATTTGAGAATGAGTTTCCATTGGATACAAATTAGCATGGGACGTTCATTAAGCACGTCACGCAAGCAATCCAACAATGGTCACGTGTTTTGTATGGAAAACATATAGAGGGTTATTCCGAGAGTCGAAGTCACTTGGTGAAGTGAGAAAAGTCACATGCAGTGACGTGACTCTCCATTTGATTCACTCAGAAGAGTCACGTCACTGCAGATGACCTTTCTCACCTCACCAAGTGACAAACGTCACTTCGACTATCGGAATAACCTTCATAATTTCACAGTCACAGTTCCAAAACATCCCTCCTCTGAATGAGCGAGATGTAATTAGTAGGCGTTCGCTATGAGTATTTGTTTACATTAACAGCGGCTACGTGGGGCTTCATAAATAACAAGGCTTTAGTCAGTTGTATCACACTGCTAAATTTGTTAACTCGCTATTCATGGAGAAGCAAATTGCTGCTGTCTACAACTGAAAAGCAACGCCTGGTACGATTGCAGCGTTCTAATTAAGGCTTCCAGAACAGTTTTAGCATCGCACCGACGAGCGAGTAGGGAAGATGTATCTATATTAATCTCATCACTTTGCAATTCATTCTACTTGAAATAAAACAATATGCACGTGACCGGATTAGTTAGTAATGATTGTTGTAGTTATTTAACGAAACCGATCCTTCAACTGCCCAATTGTTTGATTCATCGTAGGATGAATATAGGAACAATGAGATTAATATGGGGGCAGTTTCCCTATCTAAATTCGTGTCCAATTTGATTATGGAAAGAAAAGAAAATATTTTGATTGCTAAAGTATCAGCACAAATATAAATTGCCGGTACATATCAGCATATTTATGAGTTATGTGTGTCAAAATCAATCTGGTATACAATTTGGATTGCTCCGTAGCAGACAGTTTACTGTACACCGACCGCGTAAATTTGGGTGAAGGAGGTAGTATAGGGGGGGACATTCATTCAAAATGCAATCGTGTTGGAAACTCATTTGATGATTGTTACTCAATCTTTACTTGCTTCTCCGAGGCACACCAAACATACAGGGTGTGCCAATAAAAAATGGTAGTAGTAACATGCAATAGTAACTTTAATGTGAAGATTGACCAAAGATGGTTGGAAAGCACCATCAGGGCAAGAATGATCTGTTACGTGTGAGCGTTTGTAGTTTTTGCTGAAAAAGCATTCAACTGTCGCTATAACTTATTTTGTTTGCCCGTGTCAACAAGTTCTAATAAAAACCTTTAAAAACCTTCAAATCATTCGCTTGACGAGCACTGGGTAAAGCTTTTCCTTAAAGTGTAGGACAGACAGATTAAAATCGAAAGCATTTTAACATTATTAAAAGATGACTCTTTTTTATAATAGTTTTCCAAAAAGCAGTGACGATGGATCGCAGCAAGCCGTGCTTTGAATCTGACGTGTTTTGTTTTTGCTGCGTAGTTTTCGCGAAAAAAAAAACAAACAACAATTAGTAATTTAACTTAAACTAACAGCGAAATCATAAAATCTCCGCGTGCTTTGTGTAAGGCGTAGTGAATGCAATCGATTCATTCATTCATATGTGTTTCCCCGTTTTTTGTGTGCTTCGCCCCCGCACACGGAAGAACAATTACATCAGCTTAGTTTTGTTTCAGTGTTAGTATTGAGACACCCGGACATAAATTATAAAGTTTGAGTGTTCTTCCGCTTTGTCGCGAGTGAATCGATGATTAATAGCAGTTTGAAAGTTCGATATAGAGTCGCCTCATAGTGGGGATTTTGATTATTGGCAGAGTGTGGAGTGAAAAAAAAGACCAGTGCAATGTAGCGAACGGCCATTTGCTGGTCAGAAGCAACAAACGAAGACAACGCAGTGTACAGAGTTTTGTTATGCCGGTTGCATATTTAACGGGTGGTTTAGCAACGTTTATATCTGCGATTATTTTGTCGTGAGTGCATGAAATTAATTACGAGTCCACTTCGATTTTTTTTATTTTTACGAATGAACAAGCTAGTATTATTAAGCAGGCGGGCATGGGTGAGTTCTATCTGATTATAACTATATAACAATAATCCTATTTCAAATAATACTAAATACATGCCTGGTTTGGAAATTTTATTTTCAAATCTGGAAGTGTTCATTACACTGATTTACAAAATGAAATATATAGTGTAAAAACAAATGAAATATAAAGTGTGAATTCTGAGATACATAAAAAAAATGAATTTTTGAATTTTGGACAAAAGTACGTTTACTAAAATGTCAATATCTTTGGATCCAGTGCACTAATTTTAAATTATTTTTTTTTACGAAAATAAAGATGAATAAATTTGATATCGTTTATTCGAAAATTATGTCCTTATTAAAACATTGATTTTGGAGTTATTGAAAAGTTTATTACATTTTTTTTTAATTTTTCTGCAAATTAACCATACAAATCTTGTTTTAATCTACATTTTCAATGAGATAACACGATTCAAAAATTCATACCATAATTGAATCTTAAAGTACATTAAAAAACGTAGAAAATGAGCCTTTAATGGATGAAATCGGTTGAAAATTGTCGAAGTTATGAGTATTTTTGTAAAACACTCAAAAATGTTGCTGAAATACAACAGCTTTAGAGTTCCACTACTGGGTCTCGTTGTAAGCATCCAAACATCGCATGTAAAGTTTTCATGGGAAATTATTTTCTCTGCCAATCATTTTGATTGAGGCACATAAGGATTAAAAATCGAGTTGACACAAAAACAAAAACAAAAAAATTATTCGGGTATTATTAGTCTTCGATGTTCCGAACTTGTTTCTCGAATTAAAAAACCAACAATAGTCACCCATGATTGCTTCATCCCAAAACCCTTGATAACGACTTTCCATCACCTTCATTTGTTGGTGAAAACGTGCTCATCACTTTCGTCACCAAGAATTTCCGGGAAAAAAAATCAAATGAAAATGGAGGAAATGTATCTTCAAAGACATATTCACACCTGTGTTCAGTGAAATAATAGAAAAAGAAATAATTAAAAACAAACAAATTATGTTAAACTTATACCTATTTTATCATAATTTTCTTGCTATTCATCGGTGGTTTCGTCATTATGTGGACTTCTGAAATTTCCCAAAATGTTTGTGACAACACGCTGGAACGATTTCTTTTCCCTCGCTTCTTCCTCATCTGGTGTCCAAACTGTATTAAATGCGGAATCTCGCACCAACAAATTAAATTCGGATTGTGTAAACACCTCGAATTCCTCCTCGCTTTTTGTAATGGGTGATTTAAAAGAGGGCGTTCGTTTCCGCTTTAGATTAACAAGATACTGGACTGAACTTGAATGTGGAACAGGTTTTGTCTAGTAATCCTCAGAGTATAGAGATATGCGGAAATTTAATCCGACGATTTGGCAACGATGTTCGTTTTGTTTACAAAGGCTACCAACACTTCCACAGAGTAAAATGTTACAGCCTTGTGCGTGACTTCGTCGCAGTGTTTGCCCATTTTGTGTATCACCAAATGGTTCACATGGTTTTTGTTCCTGAACGATAATAGATGAATCACTTAACCCTGTGTGAATTGTCTATTCCAATATGCTACGAATCATCGCACAAAAGGAGACGAGAAGATTTTTTTCGCCTGTCTTCAGTGATACATACATGGTCAAAGCAAAATCTGCTGCTGAACGTTCTCGATTATGATCATTTCTGTTCTTCTGTATTCGGGTTTCGGTATGTATCGGATCAGTTTGTCTTCATGATACTGTTGTTTCAATACTATTGCGTATACTGATTGGTTCATATTCAGCTGATGTAAATGAACGTGAACACCTTGGTTCAGTGGCTGCTGCTTTCGGTGAACGGATGAAAGAAAAATGTTTCAACCGAAATCTGGTAGTGTTTAATTTAAATTTGTACTAGCTGTATAGCTTCTCTGCACTATTCGGAATTATATTCAGCAACATGATCGATGCATGAAATGTTTCCGGCAACTTAATTCGGGGCAGAAATTTCTTCGAAGAGAAATGTTTTCCTCTAAGCAACGTATATTAAGAAATGTTTTTCTCTTCGATGCAATTTCTGCACTGAATTATGCTACTGGTCCATGCATTGGTGATATGCCTTCTTACTTCTGGATGATAAATCATGATAAATCATGATGATCACGTGGTCCACGTGATGATAATTTCGAACATCAGTATAAAAAATCTAATTATTTATGTGTATTGATTATCAAGAATTTCTGCCTCGGGCTGGTTCACCTCCCATCTAATCACTTAAACATCTTTTGAATATTTTTGTGACTTGTCCGAAGTGAGATTTGAACTCATGATTATAGAGGGCCTTTCCTCGGATATGTGATCTGGTCGCGATGGGTGGGCCTACCCCAATAGCACTGAGATGGCAACCAAAGACATATTTTGACATTTGACTAATGCCGCGTCACATATCTGACATTGATGCTCTGATTTTACAGATGTGATGCAACGGACATCCGGTCTGGGAGCCTTGAATGCTGGTGCAGTCTGGTGGGGCTCTTCCCTCAGTGATATTGATGTGGGATTCTTTCTTGGCCACCAAAAAGTGAATCTTACAGCCTACCAAGGCTCAAATAATTATTGTTAGGCTGCACATGCATGTAAGACTATGAAACGATTAAACAACGTAGAGATTAGGATTAGACGAATAAATAGGAGGCAATGAACGGACAAGTAAACGTAAACTTTTCTACAATATAACTATAGAACTTAACTGAATAACGCAGAACTAAAATTGGTAGAATTCAAATATCTCAACCAAATAATGACAACTTTTTTTTGGTTCAAGAAAACTGCTCAAAATTACTTTCGCTGTTCATAAATGATGAACTAAACTACAAAAGACCGAAGATAACACACTAACATACTAAATAACAAAAATTCGAAACGACTCCATGAAAAGCAGTGGACATGAACATGACTGAGAGAAAAGGGCATCGAATTTGAAAATGTAAAACTTTTTGAGGCAGTTGCAACAGCGTCTCTATGGATGATATGATTCTTGGACGGCTTGTGAAATGCTTCAAAAGGAGTTAAGTTATATCATTCTAACGCCCAAGGAACAATAAAATAGCTTCTTATTTTTGTTTCGAGAAAACTGCTTCTGAAGATTCTCATAGCACATAGGTAAATGACACACTTCACTGACTGAACTACAAAAGACTGAAGAAATTACGAAACGCTGCATTAAACTTGCAAAAGTAACACTGACCAACAAAATAACAAAAAGACAATTGTAAGAAAAAAACAGACGAAACGACTCATCATTCTCCTTCTGAGACATTTGTAACAGCGTCTTCTTGGACGATATGTTCCGTGTACGGCCGGCAAAATAATTCAAAAGATTTACGCAACGATATCATCAAAGGGCTGGCGTGGAGGTTTCTACTCTATTCAGAGTCCCGCCAGTAAACCTTCATGAAAAAAAACATGATTATGCCGTGGAAAGCGGGGCCGTACCCTAAAAAATCATGAATTTGGAGCCATCGAAGCGAAGAACTTCGTGAGATTCCGAGATTTTCCTCTTTAGAAGTGGTCAAATCCCCAAAAAATCATTAATTTTGAGCCACGGACCGGTATATATAAATAAGGTTATAAAATTGTCCTTTTTGAGTCCTACCACAACTGGTTTCAGAGCATCCAACAAAATCCAAACCCACATGCCACCTTGGCATGAAGTTATAGCGTTATGGGTTTTTTAAAATACAAAATGAGCCATCGAACGGAACCATCATATGAAATACTACAAATGACGCAAGTAACCATGAAGCGGTATATAGATACGTCAATTTTGCATTATATTACGATACACGCGATTAAAGTAGAATTAGATGATTTCCCTGTTACCTTTGTTTAGATGATATTTCATAATAGTGTATAAGCATCTTCATGCAACATTTAAGGGATATATTTTTTAAGCACATATGTGTTTCACCTACATCGGATTCCAACCAAGATTTCTCGCGACTGAACGATGAATGCCGGTTGAGTAAACGCTCTGAGCTAAGAAGAGAGAAATGGAATTTCATATCACAACTGTATAATATAAAGAAAGCATACTCTCTACAGCACATATTTTGTTGTTTTTGAAAAACTTGTACCATGCACTTAATTTTAGATTTTAATTGCTAAATACGTCGTTGAGACTGCGATACCTGAACTTATTGTCGGTTCATACGTCAATCCGTGTCGTATTACAAATGAAAACATGCAAACCGACGTTCATCATTCAACAAGGTTACCCAATGTTAATACCAGGTCCATGCTAAAACTGGGCCAAAAACGAAAACGATATGAGGGTGAAGATTCCTCGTTGAAAAAACAGCACAGCCCTCTGAATACCATGGCTTCCCATAAGCAGTCATATTTTTTGCTGAAATTTTCAGAACCAAACCTGCTGCTGCAAAGTCCAGAAGAATGAAGATGACGATTCAAGATCTGACTAGCAGCTCAGCTCATTTGTTTATCATTTCCAAAATCAAAGTCGAAAATGTCATCCAGATGATAGAAGCCTTTTTTATGAAATACATACAACACTAATTCTAATGTTCAGGTAGCAATGATGCATTTATTGAGATTATGCAATAATGCATCACTTAATGCGTACTTTATGCTATGTTTTTCTTAGAAACATAGTAATGCATCGTCACATTTTTAATGAAAAAGTAATACTACATCGATTGGGAGTCTCTGAAACAAAATAGGGGATATGGCATTTCTGTTGTTGAAAATTAGTGTTACAATATATGTTATATGGTTACTTGGGGAATACCCGTAGCGATTATAGGTCCGGAACCACTGTTTTGAAAAGTACAGGTCATGGTTATCACTGCCAGTGTAATTTCTGTGCCCAGCTGTCAAAAATTGAAACAAATATTTTTGAGTTTTTAAGAGCAAGTCTAAGTCATGGATCATTTGGCACCCTTTTGTCAAGCGCCACACCTAGAAGTCGTGGACAAGAGTAACAAAGAAAAAGTCAGAAAATTTCAGATCTTCAGCTTATTACGCTAACAAATTAAATCTTTACTGTATTTATTCATCACTTATCATTACAATCTGAAATCCATAAAACAAGTTTTTGAATAAAATCAAAAGTGTTAATCAATGCTTACTTGTTTGAATTTCGAAGGATACATAGTGATGGGATTAATTTACACCCGGATTAACCTGAATGTCCTTCCTCTAAGCCATCCCCCAAAAATTGTTACCCCTTTTAACTTCGAGTAAACTGCGAGTGCACGGTCTGTGTCTTACGAAACGTAGTATTAAGTTACTCATTTTATTTAAAAAAAATGTATAATCGGCTCCGTAAAGCTAATGCGATTAAGCCTCCCAAATAAGCGAAAGAGTTTAAAAAAAATGAACAAAATAAACTAAATAAATGCCCCAGCAACACTGATTCCTCTTCCATATGCTCGAGTCGGTACGCAACGCTAAGCCGGGTAAACTCCAACGTTGCTACGATTCAGTATGTATCATTCATCGCTTTGGGTTTACATGCATCGTTGGCGTGCGTTAGGTAGGAAGAGAAGAAATCGGCGGTTCAGAGTTAACTCGTGCTATTCGGTGCTATGTTCGGTTCACTCATATATACTATAGGTTTTGTTCTCCCTTTTCCTTTATTCATTCGGTGTTACAAAAGTGAATAATCTTGTTCGGCAGAGGTAGCTGATCCTTTGTATCACTCGAAAAATATACTCATGAACAATCAGTAGCCTGACACATGATAATTCAGCAGTGCCATGATAGATGTCGAAACACTGATACAATCATTACTGGTACCATTCGGTGCTATGTTCGGATCGCTCATATATACTGAATGTTTTGTTCTCCCTTTTCCTTTATTCATTCGGTGTTACAAAGCTGAATACTCTTGTTCGGCAAGGGTAGCTGATCCTTTGTATCACTTGAACAATATGCTCATGAACTATCAGTAGCCTGACACATGAAAGTTCAGTAGTATCAAGATAAATTTCCAAACACTGCTTCGTCGTTGTCAGCTCCCTTTGTTGTTTATTTAGAAAGGTATTTATTATGGTTAAATTATGGGTGAAGTTTGGGGGGGGTAATGGGGTAGTGGTGGGGTTAAGATTGGGACTTCAGCATCTTCCCAACACGGCACCAGTGAAATGAATTGACTAAAGTGAAAAATGGCTTACTGTACAAATTCTGCCAAATTTTCATCTCAGCATCACAAGAAACATTGTCGAACACACAGAATAATAAAATATTACGGGCGAGTTTTCAATGACAAGATAATCGCGGAAAAAGCCATTGTTTACGTTTGTCAGTTAGGCCCTAATGAAAAATCTTTGTCGAAATAACAATCCGTTGCATGAGAGAACGGTTGACGCCATATGGTGGGCATGTCAAAGGACAAATAGCGACTGAGAGATAACAAATAAGTGAGTTAGTAAGTAAGACATTAACCCTTATTAAAATTAGATGATGTAATATAATGTCGATCAGAAAGTACTACGATGCTGTATATCGTTTATATGAATGTTCCTCAAGAAATCATTTTACCTTGCGCCTGACATCCATCTAGCCAAGCACGTTTTGCACGAACTACATAACACTTTTGGAATTCACAGTTCGTCAAAGTCTCCAGGATCAATTTTAAAATAATGCCTATATGCAGTTTACAACGAAGCTTGGAAAAGAACGGGTTTGTTAAAAATTTTGTTGGGGGGGGAAAAAAAAAATTTTTTGTGTTTTTTTTTAATTTAAATTGGGTTGGGTGGGTTTGGTTTTCGCCGCGCGGTGCCCCAAACACAAGCAAAAACAGTGTTGGTGACTGCCGAAAAAATCGGCGAAAATTATTTATTGTTATCCGTGCTTGAAACAACCACATCGATAAATGTATTGGTAAAGGCATCATACGCAGGAACTCAGTGAGTGAACAAGATTAGACGTTTTGTAGATTACTTCATTCCACCACGCAATTTGAATGGACAACAGCTCTGCCTACTTGTGATTCACTCTTCGTTGATTGAGTGGCTATGGAAATACGACCCAGTAGGATCGCCAGATGATAATGTTCGGAGACGAGAGATGATAGCATTCATTTGAACAGAATCATTCATTGTCTTTTAGTTCGAATGACAGTTTTGGAAGTTTTTTTAAGTATGTACCGTCTGGAAAAATCAGCCTACTCAATAAGATTTTATTTTATTTTTCCTGTCACACGTATCCGAGTCGTGACCATTTTTTTCAGGACTATTGACAAAATGTGTTATGCACACCTTATGAATTTTATATCACTTAACATGCAAGAAAAATCGTTATCGATTATTTCAATTGAAGATGGTTTAATATCCATATCGTCGATTGTCCTTCGTTGAACAAACATTCGCTTATTTCCTATTTCAACAAGAATGAATACATTTTTGTTTTGTGACATGTGAAAAACCTTCTTTACCGGAGAGGGAATCCACTGCATCCGGGTTGGTAATGCCGTACCATTACCAATTAAGTAACCTGTGCCATCATCAGTATCTACTAAAAACAGAAAATACTGGCCTAAAGGAACACATGTCACCTTATATTAGCATTTGGCGTTTAGTTGCTACATATTTTCTGTTTTCCCGCTGTATTTACTGGCTACACTGTGCTTTTCGGCTTCCGATTCATTTTTGCTTTGAACGCGGTACCACACAATCACCAAGTGATCCGATCGGAAGCTTCGAGCACTAGCACTCAATCGAATCAGGAAACGAAAATGAATCACCAAACGAAGCCAACGAACGAATCAATAAATTGTACAAGTAAGCAGTGATGAACACGCATACAATCGACAGGCGACGAAATTCATGCTATGTTCATTCAATGTTTACCTTCGCTCATCAGTTTTCGGTTTGAGAGGTGAAGCAGAACTTCTCATTGTGTGCGTCTATTGAATCAAAGAAGAGCGTGCAACGAATGATTTATGATACGATTGGAACCATCCTTGGCGCAAAGTACATTTTTGAAAATATCCCATTTTATTTTGGGGGAGGGAGGGTGGAAAAAACAAAGGGAATGTTAGAGGTTTGTTACCATGGGAAAGGCGCAAAGTACATTTTTGAAAATATCCCTTTTTATTTTGGGGGACAGCGGGCAGAGGTGGAAAACATACAAAGGGAAATGTGGGTGGTGTTTGTATACTCATGTATGGGAGAGTATGTGTGCGTATTAAAGTGGGGGTGGTAGTGTGAGCATACTTATTATATATATATATATATATATATATATATATATATATATATATATATATATATATATATATATATATATATATATATATATATATATATATATATATATATATATATATATATATATATATATATATATATATATATATATATATATATATATATATATATATATATATATATATATATATATATATATATATATATATATATATATATATATATATATATATATATATATATATATATATATATATATATATATATATATATATATATATATATATATATATATATATATATATATATATATATATATATATATATATATATATATATATATATATATATATATATATATATATATATATATATATATATATATATATATATATATATATATATATATATATATATATATATATATATATATATATATATATTAGGGGTATTCCTAGAAAATGTCGTATTTGCAGACAACTTCATATCTATTGTTCTGACATGAATTTTGACATTGACAGCTATCACATCCGAAACTTCATTCTATTCTCTAGTTATTTCAGTGTAAGTTACGCATCATTAGTGAAAGTAAACAAGTTTTTGTGAAGCCGAAAAATGTCGAAATTCGAGCCATCAAAGCAGCATTTGCGGGAAGTTTTAATTTTCCTGTTTAATTCGAAGAAAAATGCATCTCAAGCATGTGAATTGCTCTCCGAAACATACCCGGACTACAAAATCGACGTTCGAATGGGTCAACGTTGGTTTGCACGCTTTAAAAGTGGTGATTTTGTCACTGAAGACAAGGAACGCCCCGGCCCGGTCAAAAAGTTTGAAGACGTCGAATTGGAAACTTTGCTCGACCAAGACCCCTCACAAACGCAAAAAGAACTTGCAGCAGCATTGAGAGTTAACCAACCAGCCATTAGTAAGCATTTGAAAGCATTGGGAATGATTCGAAAGGTCGGTCATTGGGTGCCATACGAATTGCGGCCGAGAGACGTTGAGCGCCGTTTTTTCACATGCGAAGAGCTGCTTAAACGGCACATACGGAAGGGTTTTTTGGATCGAATTGTGACTGGTGACGAAAAGTGGATCCATTACGACAATCCAAAACGTAAGGCAACGTATGGATACCCCGGTCATGCCACAACATCGACGGCCAATCCCAATATTCATGGCCAGAAAATTATGCTGTGTATTTGGTGGGACCAGCTGGGTGTGGTCTACTATGAGCTGTTGCAACCAAAAGAAACCATCACGGGCGAAGTCTACCGGCGACAACTGATGCGTTTGAGCCGTGCATTGTGTGAAAATCGGCCGCAATACGCTAAAAAACACAACAAAGTCATTTTGCAACATGACAATGCTCGGCCACATGTTGCACAGCCGGTGAAAACATACTTGGAAACGCTCAAGTGGGATGTCCTACCCCACCCGCCATATAGTCCGGACATTGCGCCATCCGATTACCATCTCTTCCGATCGATGCAACATGGCCTGGCTGACCAGCACTTCCGTAATTATGACGAAGTCAAAAAATGGATCGATTCGTGGATAGCCGCCAAACCAGCATCATTTTTCCGAGAGGGTATCCGTCAACTACCACAAAGATGTGAAAAAGTTATAGCTAGCGATGGCCAATACTTTGAACAATAAATGTATAACCATTTTTTCACAATAAAGCATCAAATTTGCAAAAAAAAAAGAAATTTTCTAAGAATACACCTAATATATATAGATATATATATATATATATATATATATATATATATATATATATATATATATATATATATATATATATATATATATATATATATATATATATATATATATATATATATATATATATATATATATATATATATATATATATATATATATATATATATATATATATATATATATATATATATATATATATATATATATATATATATATATATATATATATATATATATATATATATATATATATATATATATATATATATATATATATATATATATATATATATATATATATATATATATATATATATATATATATATATATATATATATATATATATATATATATATATATATATATATATATATATATATATATATATATATATATATATACGTATATATCGTATAGGAATGTATCTACAATTGAGAGACTCTCTTCGGGCTCGCTCTCTTTCATTCATAAATCAATCATCTTTTCGTTTTTCATTGTACTATTTGTAGAGTATGCTAGCCAGCACTGTTGTGTTTCGATCTGTACTAAAGAATACCTCGAAAATTTTATAATGGCGCTGTAATGAATGAAAGAGAGCGAGCCCGGAGAGAATCTCTCAATTGTAGATTCGCCCTAATGAAAAAAAACCCTAGATTTAATCTTTTCAATATCATTTATACTTTCAATTTCCATGACTTTACAAAAATAATACGAAATGCCTGCCGGAAGTTGCGTCGTTCATCAAGAAATACCATAAGGGCGAAGACGCGGTGTTCTGGCTGGAGCTGGATCGGACCACTACTCGAAGCGATCGTTGGAGGAGATGGAGCGGCTGAATATCTATGTGGTACCCAAGTCGGTGAACCCGCCCAACGTCCCCCACCTACGTCCCATTGAGAATTTCTGGGCCAACCTGAAGCGTAAGATCTACTCCAACAATTTTGTCGCGAAAACTGACGAGGAATTGATAAATAAAACGGAGAAAGAATTCAAAATCATGCCTACACGCATGTTTTCGTCCGCCATGGCGAATATTCCGGTTAACTGCCGGAAGGCCGCTCGCAAGGGCGTAGAATTTTTTTGCAAGTAAAATTACATAATTACCTTCCATGGGAATTTTATCAAAAGCTTTTTTTTATCACCATCCGAAAAAAGTCCCTTATTTTTAAAGCAAACGTTATGCGGCTTTTATTATGCCTGTCATTTTACAAGGGCATTATCAATATTTTCTCGACTTATTCATTAGTCGTTGTACTAATGATCATTGTCATTGTCATCTGTTAACAATTGCTGCGGTAAAATTAATCATTATTATTTTATGACGGCATTACTAAATGATTTATTTGCACCGGGACCTTGACTCAAATTCGCAGCGACCGCAATGATAAGCCCAAAGACTACTAACTTCGCTACGTCAAAACAGAACAATAGAAAAAAGAACTGCATGTGCTTCTAGATCAAGATAGCTGAGAAGACGTTTCATAGAAGTGCCAATGAAACACTTTTTTCCACTAGTTTATTTAAGTTTTGTAGAAACAGCTTGTATTTAAACCTAATTCATGCTGTCAGAAATAACGCTTTCGAAGAAACGCTAACTCAGTTAGCGTTCTTACAGATTGCTTAGTAGGTAAGATAGTGTCTTTGATGTAGGAGTTATTAAGGAAGAGATTCTGGTGCAGTAACAGTCAACCAAATAAGTTAAATACTCACTGGTCAGATTTGGTTAACCGCTGTTTGTCGAAAGTTTCTTAACGCATCTATAACAGTTGCGAAGAGTTTAAGAGCTGCTGTTATTCAGAGTAGCTGACAAAATGAATAGCGGTTGAGAAAATGTTGAGGAAACGATGTTCAAAATAAATGAATTAATAAATAAATAAATTTGGTTAGCTTTTCCTTTCAGGTGTAATGCTGGATAAGCCTAATAATTTCGATATATTTATTTATTTATTTATTGTCGTCAATCATAAGTAGACCATATAATATATATTAAAATATAATATAATATTATTCATTCTTGTATGTTCTGGTTTCTTATGGAGCTAAAATACTGTTTTAGTTTATGCCGAGACATTGTAAAGTCAATGATTTCGCAGTGTTTATTGTAAGAAGCCATCATGCGATTTATTGGTCCATTTGTTGCATAGTTTGTGCGATGATGGCTGATGGCGAATAGGTTACGATTTCGAAGTTGCCGAATAGGTGCATATATGTTTAATTTTGATAAAAGTTCTGGTGAGTCAATACGCTGCGAAACGATATCGTTTACAAATGAAACGCTTGCATACTCACGACGCTCTTTCAATGTTTGGATGTTTATAAGCATGCAACGCGCTTCATATGATGGAAGACGAAATGATGTCCAACCCAACCTACGAAGAGCATATAATAGAAATTGCTTTTGTACTGATTCTATTCTGTTTTCGTGTGTGGTTAAATGAGGAGACCATACAATGCTGCAATATTCCAGAATAGACCTAACATAAGCTATATATAGTGTTTTAATAGTGTATGGGTCCTGAAAATTATGACAAAAGCGCTTAATAAAGCCCAGCATGTTATTTGCCCTGTGAATAATTGTGTTGTAGTGGTCTATGAAATTAAGTTTGGAGTCTAAGATTATTCCTAAGTCCCTAACTCTTTCACATTTTTCTACTTTCTGATTACCTAGTGAAATTGATATGTTTGGTGTTGTTATTTTTTTGCTAAATGATATTGAGTTGCATTTTTTTACATTCAGCTCTAATAGGCTTTTTTTACACCATGTGTAGAATATGTTTATTTCATTCTGGAATAAATTGATGTCTTCCTTATTTCGTATTTCCAAATAAAGCTTCATGTCATCGGCATAGATTAGTACTTTAATATTTTTAAGAATGAAGGAAATGTCATTTACGTACAAAATAAAAAGAAGGGGTCCTAAATGAGAGCCTTGTGGGACACCAGAAGTGACTTGAATAGGATTTGATTTCTTTCCATTTAATTTTATTATTTGTTGGCGGCTGGTTAAGTATGATTCAAGCCATTTCAAGAGTCCAGGTTCAATCCCATGTTTTTGTAGTTTGAAAAGTAGCATTGGTATGTCAATACGATCAAAAGCCTTGCTAAAGTCTGTATAGAGAGCTTCTACGTGGTTTCCATTATCCATTGCATTCAATGAATAGTCTATAAATTCAATTAAATTTGTCGAGGTTGAACGGCCCTTAAAAAAGCCGTGTTGCTTGTCAGTTATTTGATTTTTGATTTGGAGAAATAATTTTTCATTGACAATTGCCTCGAAAAGTTTAGGAATGCAAGAGATAATGGCTATTCCACGATAATTACGTACGTCAGATTTTCGTCCAGATTTGAAAATAGGGACCAGAAATGAGCTTTTCCAAATTGTTGGGAAAATTCCTGATTCCAGTGACATATTAAAGAGCCAAAACAATGGAGATGTGAGTTCCATTGCTAAACTCTTCATGAACACTGGAGGAATTCCGTCAGGTCCAGGACCTTTTGCGGCGTCCAAATTTTTTAATGCTTGGAAAATATCTTGCACATACAGTTGGATGACGCCAATGCCCCCAGTAAATTCAGGGTAAAATGCAAAATATTCGCGATCGCGATCCTCTTCAGAAAATGTCGTATAGATTTCTTGAAAAAATGTTGCAAAAAGATTGCAATTTTTTTCCGAGTTATCACCGACACGTTCATCAAGGTACATTGTGGATGGAAAATTGTCAGATTTTAATTTGGTTTTTACGTAATTGAAGAAGTTCTTCGGGCATGACTTTATTTCAAGTTCAGTTTTTGTATTGTATTCTTCAAGTGCAATACCCATGGCTAGATTCAATTGGTCGCATATGTCCAGATAGTTTGCTAAATTTTCACTGCTGTTGAATTTTTTGAAAATTTTGTGAGCTTTCTGCTTTCGATTTTTTAAATTTTTGATTTGTCTGTTAAACCATACTGGATCACTCGTATTTCGGTGACGTCGTTTTTTCTTCAAAGGTATTTCTTGCAAAATTATTTCCGATAAAATTTTATAAAAAATGTCTACAGCAGTTTCGACATTCCCTTCATTCTTGAAAATTTCCTGCCAGTTTACATTGTTTAGTTTGCTTCTGATATTCGCATAATTAGCTAGTCTGTATTCAAAGCCTTCTTCATATTCACAGTCGTTGGGTCTTTGATATTCATGTATAAATAAAGAATATTCGATTGCCGTGTGACGCATTTCATTTTTCCATAATGGGTTCAGCGATTCAGTCACACAGAAATCTTCTTGAATATTCGTGAGCAAGAAGTCCAAAAAACAATTTTCTTCATTTCTGATGTGGTTTACTTGATTAAGTCCAAGTTTTGCGATTTCGTCGAATATGAATTGCAAAGTAATATTCTCCCCAACGACTGGGAGTAAGATATTTTCATTTTCGGAGTCTAGAATGAAGTCAGCGTCGCGTTGATTAAAGTCCCCATAGATGTGAACTTTTACTTCAGGAGGAAGTTCAGATAAAATTTTTTCTGCACATTCGAAAAACTTTTCATATGTATTTTTATTAGCATTATATGGTGGAAAATACACAGAGGCAAATACGTGTGTTTCACCTGCTATGTGAGATTTCACCCAAACATGCTCAAATTCATTAAATTTGGATGAGAGAATTATTTCTGAGTTGAATTTTGCAGAGATGGCTACGAGGACTCCACCGCCTGACTTCTTTCCAGACTCAAGAAAATTCCTATCATTTCTGAATACGTTATACGCACTTCCGAAAATTTCTTCACTTTTTACACTTTCATCCCAGCTAGTTTCAGTTGCCAGAATAATCGAAAAGGATGTACCAAGAAGATTTTTATGAATTTCCTTCATTTTTGCTGGGCTTTTCATGCGATTGAAATTTTGACAATAAATCAAAATTTCAGTAGCATTCTGTTTTGGTGAAGAAATTGTGGGAAGCGCGTCGGTTGATGAAATATTTACCGATATTGATGATGTTTCTTCATCTTCTATGGAGGGCGTCGTTTCTTCTTCTTCTATGGAAGGCGTCGTTATTTCCGAAAATGTGACCCTGGGGAGGTAGAGTAAAATTTTGTGCTACTCTCTCGTAGTTGCTGCAGGCGGTGTGTTCGATCGCTGGATAAAGATGTGCGGTGTGACTGCAGGTCTGCCAAGGCGTCATTGCGTGATACTCCCATCTCTTTGTATACGTCCAGGAAAATTTCACGCAGAAGGTTGGTGTCCGTAGGTAAACCTTCCGCTGCTAGCATTACTGAGGCACTTATTTTAGTCATTCCGCGAGTACATACATTTGTTGGCTGGTCATGGAGATAAGCAAGGTAAGTCCGCACCGTCTCCATGATTCTGTAGTCCCGCAAACGAGCTTTTAAGTAACGCCTGTCCCCATCAGCTGATTGCTGCGTTAAGTTTACGATGGGTGGACGCATGGGGTCGGGTGTCCAGTGAAGTGTCGAGTGCGATTCCAAATGTGTTGATGCCGTGGTATTTTCCGCTGGTGATTCATTGTTGTTATGGTGTACCTTGTTGTTTGTACGGTGAGGGTTTATGGTTTCACCCTTTCTGAATTCGATGAGTTTTGGCACGGAGAGGCCTGGTATTGGGTGGTCGGTTGATGATGGTGGGCCGGCAAATTGTACTTTTGCTGTGGCCAGTAATTTTTTGTCCGATTCGTTGGAACGGGTGTGTTCATTCTGTTGAGTGCTTTTGGATTTGGGTGCTGTTAGATTTGTATTGCTGTTGATGTTTGTTGGTTTGATTTGTTGATGTTTCCTGCGTTTTCTGCTGCGCTTAGCAGCAGCTTTTTCCTGGAGCTTTCGCGTCTTTTGTTTTTCGTCATATTTTGACCAGTCCTTCATCCAGCGCCATTTGTTGCCCAAAAATCGCCATCCCGGAGACGAATGATCAGTTTTCGGCTGAATTCCACTGTTGACTGGGGAATTTTCAGCTAATTCCTCCTCCAGTGTCTTCTCTGGTGGGGAGACATTAGCTTTCGTACAAGATTGTAGGCTGGAAACAGCACCTGAAACAATTTTTATTTCATGTAAAATTTCTTCAAGGGCTGCCTCACAGTTGAGTTGTGGTGTTGATTCAGTAGTTTCTGCTGTTGTTGTTGTTGTTGTGGTGATTTCTGCTACTGCTGCGATCGCAGCCGATTTGGCTACCAATTCGATTGCCGTCGATGTGTCTGCTTCCAAAAATGCCGTGATTTCATGTTTTATTTCTGCTACACTGTTTTTGCAGCTGGTCTCGATTACACTGCACATGTCTTTGTTATTGTTGTTAATTTTTTTTAGGGTTTCATTGACATCGTTTAGTTGTAGCTCGATATTCTCAAAAAATTCTGAGACAGCAGAAAATCTTTTCAAGTCAGCGGCAATTCGATGGTTGGCGTCAGTTTGTGAACGGATTGCTTCCACAAGTTGTTCCTGTTGATGTAGCAGTTTTCTCACATCGGCTTCCTTCCGTAAAATTTCCTGGCAGTCAGCACACATAGGCACCATGAAGGCGGTGATGAAATCCTCCCGTTGGCGTTGTACTCCCACGCAGGCCGCATGGAATCGTTTTGTGCAGAACTCGCATTTCCATAGGAAACGGTCGTCTAAACTACTACACGATTTCATTCCGCACGGCATGGTTGAAGTTTGTTGAATTGGTCTTCGTCAGGTTGGATAAAACAGAAAAAAAAATGTTTTCGTCGCGATAAACGTAGTGGCAAGCGCGCGGGTCAAAAAAGTATTCACTAGGTTACTGTTGAAAACGCTTACGCGACGATAATGTAAGTAAATTAAAAATAATTATACGCGCGCGGTACGTACGGAGCAGCGAATCGAAAACGCGTGCGTTCTGTACGACGGCCACTTGAAAAAAGGGTCACCAGTTTTTACAGTGACTGTTTGGAGTCAGTACCAACTTACAACACGAAAACCTCCCGAGAGACAATTTGAATTGATAAGAAGTTGAAGTAAATTATCGCGTTGTTCAACTCCCAATGTTTGTTAGGCTGACTTATTTTTTAGCTTAATTCACGGTTGAAGATGACATACTCAGATTGCTGGCGACATCTCGGAGGGAGAGGTTGTAATTCCGCATCTTTTGTCCGTCACTTTGACTTTCGGCTTATATTTTTACCTGATTTAGGCTTTTTGACTGTCGACAAACGTTCCCCGAACACTTTTAATGACTGGTTCAGAAAGTGCGGACTCAGCCAAACTCCGCTGGCGTTTCGATTGATAACTAGTTCTGCTGTTAACCTTTATCTCTCAGCTCTTGTGTAGCGGTTTATCCGTTTCCAACACTTTGTTTCAAAGTACGTAGACTTTGAGCGGAACTACGTCAAAATATTGTGCACATATCGTGTACGGAGCCTGGAAGTTGGCAAAAACTGTGAAAGTTGGAAAAAATGGAACGCGTAAGTGACAAAACCGTGCTATCAGCGATCAGAAAGTTCATCGAGGATAACACATTTGAGGATAAACCGAAATCGGGTCGAAAAAGAGGTCCTGCTAACTTTCGTTTGGATAAACGTATAATGAAGACATTCAAGCACAAGAAAGAGGTTTCCTTTGAATCTTCGAACCTATAAGAAGCAGAAGCAGCCGAAATGGAGTCCGAGACAAGAAGCATCGATCAGGCTCAAAGTGCGAAAGTTGTACGCTACGATGTTTGCTGGGAATTTGAACATGGATGACGCAACCTACGTGAAATTCGACTTAAATGCCTTGCCGAGGCCACAATATTATACGGTGCGTAAAGGGGAAGTATTGAACCAGTCTGAGACATCCATTCAAGTCGAAAAATTTGGTAAGAAAGGTATGGTCTGGCAAGCTATTTGTGGCTTTGGTAAGATTTCGCAATTCTTCATCGCAACTGCTTCGATGAACAGTGAAATATAGGGAAGATGTAAGTATTTTAATCTCATCACTTTGCTATTCATCCTACTTGAAATAAAACGATATACACGTGACAGGATTAGTTAGTAAAGTTTGTTGTAGTTATTTAACGTAAGCAAACATTATTAGAAAACGAAACCGATCCTTCAACTGCCCAATTGTTTGATTCATCGTAGGATGAATATAGGAACAATGAGATTAATATGGGGGCAGTTCTTCTACCCATGCTTCAAAGCAACAAGGATCCTGTTGTCTTCTGGCCAGATCTGGCGTCTAGCCATTACGCGAAAACAACTGTATACCACCAACAATGTTTTATTCGTTCCAAAGGGCATGAACCCTCCTAATTGCCCGCATTTTTGACAAATTGAAGAATTCCGGGAATTGACGAAGGCACATCCTGGAAACATGTCTCGGCAGCAGATACCATTCAAAAGTTAGAAAAAGATTGGAAGAAGTGTCAAAACTTGTCGCTAAGAAGTATTTGACTACAATCGCTAAACTACAATCGCTAAACTACAATCGCTAAACTACAATCGCTACCCGAGTAAAGCCTAACATCATAAAGATATAAATTCGAAAACTTATTCTGATATCAACATCAAATTGAAATCAAAATCAGATTTCACTTCACAATTGTCAAATTTCATACCAAATTTTGTTTTCATCTTGCTTTAATTAGCGTTCACTTTTCTTTGAGAAAAATAGGTTTGCTTTCATTGTCTTGACAGAACATCAAGTGGATTACTCATTTTGCTATCAACAGGCAAAACTGTACAGCAAATCGACTTTTGAATTTGCTCTTACTGATAGCAGGATCAGTTTTAAATTTGTTGTCACAAGATTAAATTTTTGCTATCGATTTTGATCTTTTAACCGTTAAAACGACCAAAACGGCAGCATCCTGAGTAATCATTATCATCAACATCACAACATCATGTTGTGTTTTCTATTTGATCTCAAACTCTACTCGGGTAGATTGCAAATAGGGTATGTGTCACTTGACTCAGCCTAATATGCATCGATCGATTGCATTTTTTATTATAACTCATAAAATATTTCAACTGTTAGCGATATTCAACTAGTTAAACACTTGATTTGATAAGTTTAATAAGACGTTTGGTAGTGTGTATCATAAAACGTTACACAACTAATTTTATAAGCTGAGAAACTTTCGATGGATATGGTTGTAATGTCGGTCTATAAGCATCAAATTGGGTCTATCCATGGATGCAACTTCGTCCCATTCGATAGATTTTTTATTAAATGCAGTCTTCGTACGATTTTCCCCCCTGATTTTCTTATTTAAGGCATTGTCAGCTGTATTCACTTTACCCAACCCCAAATTTTCACAAAACAAATTAAACTTAAACTGCTTTGAAACACTTAAGCAATTTTCACATATGCTTTTTTAGCCCTTCGATAGTGAAAACATAATAATTCCCTGCACAGATTTTGTTCCTTGGATTGTATTTAGTCATTTGGAAAATATACAATCGAAACTTCATACATTTCCATTGAAAATGTTACAAATAACAACATTTTTACTAAGTTATCCAGGCAGAAGGCCAAAGTTTAGAATAAAGAAAAAATATGTCCCTGTCTAGGCTGCATTATTCGGTTAATTGGTTCAATTTAGCCAAATTTAGATCATTCGAAGATCATGGAGATAATCTGTTCAGCTCAACCAGTGAAATCATGACGACTAAAAAGTTAAGAAAATTGAAAAATACACGGTAGTGAACAACAGTAAATAGATTATTAATGTTTGAATTGTTTCTAACTAAATCGGTCACCTTTACAGCAACATAATTTTGTAGATTATCGTTGAATTAATGACATATTTGGTGCAAAGGTCGAATGAAGGAGCTAGGTTAACATTCCATCCCCTTACCCTATTGAGAACACTAACTTGTGGCGCTACTCTAATGTTCACAGTATATCTAAGAACAATTGAATTTCCAACACTTGTGTAGTACTTTTACTGAAACTCGGTACGTCCATACTTTCTGGGGCAGTCTTTATTACGTTGGGTGATAGTTAATTTACATTTAACGATTATGTTAACACGGCGTGCGAATAATTTGAATTTTCACAATGAGCGAGCAATAATTAGATGCGTTGCGTTGACTGGACACCAATTTGATAACTGATAAGTAAATGTCAAAATCAAAGTAGATGTATCATTCTCAGGGGGTCAGCGTTGCTGTCAACCACATATAGATGCACCATAGTTCACATGATTTTGACAATTTTGGACATCTGACAATGTTTCGTCCAGGGTTTGGCCAGGCCCTACGTTGTGATTTAATTTTCTGAGAACGACGATGACGAACGAAAGAAAACGGACTACTTTGTCGATGATAATTTATTACCACCGAGAGGCAGCGTGCCAGGTCGGTGGGTATGAACAAGTCGTTAACACCACTAAAACACCACTTAACTATATGAGGCTATGTGTCCCTTTTATAGGGGACACGAAGTACGGATCAATAGTGCCGTGCGCACCGCATCATTACAATGGTACTTAGATACGGCGCGCCGACAGTGATGCAGGCTTGCCACATTATTTTTCGTTCCTTCTTTAAATTTTGCCAAAAAATCTTGTTTATCTGTGTTTCAGTGCAGAAAATCTTGGCAAAAATCTTAGCTTTAAACTCTGTACTGTAAAAGTAGAATATAAACTTCTCAGGTGCCTGCTTATGCACTTCTTTTTTATATTTGCTATTGAGTTGAATGCAAAATCAAACAGATATATACTCATCAGAACACATTTATTGTGATTGGCCGATACAAAACGGTCTTATCAAAATGGCTTAAGTGTATTTATCGGTTTCCCTACATCACATCACAGCAAAACAGATATTCTTTCTAAAGGAAACTAGTATTACAGGAGTTAGTAGAAAGTACGCAATGAACTTTCTTATCAAGGGTAAATCCTTCTTCTCATCTGCTCGTTTTAAACACAGCATTTTTGTCCAACAAGCTTTTAAGTCTTCCGATTCCATTACAGCATTTTTGTCCAACAAGCTTTTAAGTCTTCCGAAGCCCCTCAATTTCCTTGCCGATGATTGCCGTCCTCAGCTCACGAAACTCATTTTCTATGGCCTGTTCATCACCGCTTTCAAAGAAGATCTGATCCAGTAGAACTTTTTCAAAGTATGCAGCATCTTGGGGTCAACGCTTGATGCAGTAATCAGAACTGGATTCGTTCAGATCAAAGCGCTTAGTGACCTGTTTAACCAACTCGGTATAGGCAGCACAGCAGATCGAGAAAGTCTCATTTCTGGTTTCATCGAGCATTCCGGAACTAAGCATTTCTCCTGCTGCTATGCTGATTTATATTTCCGATTTCTTAAGAGGATGTTTCTCTAAATAAAAAACTACGAAATCCCTCACGTGTCTTAGGTAATTATCCTCACACATTTACAAAGAGAACCATTGGTGAGACTTCAGCTGATTGTACATGCTCGGGAATACCGGAACTTCTGACTGGAAGATACGATTCGCTTTATTGATAATGGGCATCCTGTCATTAGATTGAGAGAAAATGCGCTGTTTGGTTTGGTTGTTGTCGCCGTTAGCTTGGAACGAGAAAAACCACACGAGCTCCGAAAACCGTTCCAAATTTCTTTTGACAATTGACTCCAACGATAGCCATCTGGCGGTGAATGGATGCAGAACTTTTAAAGGTTTTAATTCCAAGATACTTTGTATCATCTGTAATTCCTTGAATTGTATTGGTATTTTAAGACCATATACTTCACTGACAGGAATTTGCAGGAATTTGTACATATTACGGAGAAAGAAAACGGCCTCTTCGCTCAGAAGCACAGCCTACGAGTCGAGCTTTTTTTTAAATGATAAATTCCCAAACCAGACCGGAAATCGAACCTTCTAGCATGCTGATGCTTTGTTGCCTCGCCTTTACTAACTGAACCGAGGAAGGACCCAACTATATTTATTTTGAATATTTGTTGATCACGAGCTAGTGCAATTTCCGTAAGTGGTTCACAAACAAGAAAAGATTGCAAACTACTGATTTCTCTTATTTATACATGTAAAATAAATCACTGTATTTTTTTCTTTCTAAAGTTGTACCGCCTGAAGCCAAACGGCAACGTTCTGTGCTTTAAGGTGAAACAATTCAGTGTCTAATAATGACCAGCTTGTGTCACCTACTTTTGTTTTCAAAGGTACACATTTCAATCAATCCTGTGTCAACGCCTGTGCTCATTTAATATGTTTAGCTATTTTAGCTAAATTAAGAAGTCCTATGTAATCTGTAGGTTTCCTGTTGAGACATTAATTCTGAAACACTCCACTCCAAGTACTTAGGATTAAAGGGGCTTCAAGGTGGACTTAGTCTAGTTTAACTAGGAGCAACATCAATAGATAGTTGAGTCTGGTTCAGTTTACTGTTAGTTCAACATACTCGTGTCATAACTTATCTCCCATACTTTTTGTGAATCAGTACACGAGCTCCAACGTGATAGCAACATATTAAAGTGAAAGTACGTCAACGACGAATGCCGTGCACTGGTTCAAACAACATCAACATAACATGAAGAACGATGACAAAGACATATATATGTATGTATTTTTTTTATTCCTATTTTTTCTTTATGTTGGCAAGCGATGTTTCAGGTTTGTAACGGACATTTCAATATGCGAGAGCAAATAGCACCGTGGAATGGTATGTTATTTCTATCTTTGGGTTACGTTTTCCTTATCATAAGTTCACAATCGAACAACTTTTTAAACTCTACATCGATATAAATTAGCGATTCACATGCACAACCATTTCTTCTTTATTCACTGTAAATATACCGTTTGACGAAAAGCGTCAAATGGAAACTCGTTAATAGCAATACAAATTTATTCAAGCTCGCTGTTTGGTCAGGTTTGGTTCAAAACTACTTGTTATTGGAAGCCGCTTGTTCGATTTGCTCGGACGTTGGAGGAAAGACGTAGGTGGGTTCGATGTCATTAAAGTCGATATAAATTCGTCGGTGTGGTTCCAGGGATTTGAATATATCTCTGAACGATGGACGGTCGTTTGGATCAGCTTTCCAGCAATTGAGCATCAGTTCATAAAGTTCAGTACTGCAGTTTTCCGGACGGTCGAGTCGGTTTTCCTGCTGCAAGTAAGATAGCAGCTCGTGATTACTCACCGTTGGATACGGGTAGCCACCTGCAAACAGAAAAAAAATGATCATAAGTTATACGGACTACATGTGTTTTGTTTAATCAGACACTAGGAAAAGAAGAAAATCGATTGCTGGTAATGAAGTTGATTCATGTTTACAACCGGTGGCATAATACAAGGGAAGTCATGTGAAACAGCAGAATACATAGATGGAACGTTACAATCTTTTGATGTTGGATAACATCCGTCGGCAACATATGGGGGTACAAATGGGAAAATCTAAACCTGGGAGCGTGAGGTGTGAATGTAGTTCGCCTCCCCGCGGTGCACCTTGGAAACGTTAAGCTCCCCTTAACGGCTAAACGAACTACGGAGGGAGCGTCATACGACGCATTGGGGTGGATGCCAGTAAAACCCCAATTATGGCAACTGGCTGCGAAAAGATTCACGAGTGGTACCGTTGTATTCGGGCTGGCGCCTGTGTCGTCTCCCTCAGTACTGCCGGGTGACACCGAGTAGGAAATGGCGAGGTTTCCGCGGCACAGGTTGTCTCCGTCCCATTAAAACCCTGGCAGGCCTCCAGTACGTTCCATTCTCCACCGCCCGACCTCGCCAGTCGGGTGGGAGTAGGCTCAGATGACCTATACCTGTCTTGCGCTGATCCGGCTCTGAACACGGTTCCCCATGAAGGGCCGTGTCAACCCTCGCATGGCCTCCCTGCTTGCATAGATAACCATGGGATCACAATAGCGACTACTCCACGTGGGCTTGGATAGCGGCTGGAGGGGGACCCAACAACATGGAGGAAACAAAAAAGACACAAGAGAGAGCGAATCCGTTCGCTAAAGGCGGCCTAGCGAGGTCCCCACCGCGTAAAACGGTGGGATCGAGCGCGAGCGACACCTGCGGTAGTGCTACGGCATCGGAGGCAGGTGGCACCAAGCTAGGCGTGGCCATGGATGGGCCAGGACTCATCCGGGCCATGGATAGGATGCGGGAAACCCTTCCTAAGGTGATGGAGGTCTCGGACCAGTTGGATGCGATCATCGACTTTACGTCGTCGCGCAACAACATTGCGAAAAACCTAAAATTGAGCCTTCTTAGGCTACGCATGACAGTGCAGGCTGCATGCAAGGAGAGGGAGGAGCTGGAGGCCAAACTGCTAGCCGAGCAAAGTGCCAAAGAGTTGGCACGGCTAGCGGCCACCGAAAGGGCGAGGGACATTGCCTCGAAGCAGACGCAGACGGAATCATCCGTCTCCGTCGGAGAGTCCACCCTATCCATGGGGGCGGGGACCTCCAAGCGGGCTAGGCAGTCCCCGGGCGAGACGGCACCCGGCGCTTCTAAGAAGCGCATCGTGTCGGAAGCCCCAAAGGGGAAACGAACCTACGCGAACGTGGCGGCGGGGTCAGAGGGTCCATCCTCGCGACCAGCTTCGGCTTCTCGCAAAGAGAGAGGCCCCGGCGCTAAGCCCAGCGCGAAAGGCGCGTCGACCAGCTCGCGTGTTGTCTCAAGCGCCGAAGGGGGCCCAAGCGGCAGGGCTCCAACGACAACAACAGCCATAACCAGCACGGAGGCAGATGCCAGTGCTAGGAGGGGGACAAGCGATGACCCCAGGCGGGGCAGGGAAGCCCCATGGAATAAAGTGAGGAAAAAGAGAAATAAAACTAAAAAAGAAAAAGATAAGCGACAGGTGGCCCGCAAGCGTAACCGCGGAGAGGCCCTCATCGTTAAGACCGAGGCGTCAAAGTACTCCGAGGTCTTGAAAGCGATGCGCGGGGACGCTAAACTGGCAGGCCTAGGCGCCGACGTGCGGAGTATACGCCGTACCCGCACCGGCGAAATGCTCCTGGAGCTTAAAAAAGCTACAACGCTTAAGGGCCCGGCGTATAGAGACCTGGCAAAACAGGCCTTAGGTGAGGGTGTGGAGGTGCGCGCCCTCGTCTCGCAGGTGACGATCCAGTGTAAAAACCTGGATGAGATCACCGAGGCAGACGAGATCTCCACTGCACTGAAGGAACAGTGCAAGGTCGAGGTTGCCGCCGCAGACATACGTCTGAGGAAGGGTCCACTTGGGACCCAGGTGGCAACCCTGAGGGTAGCGGCAGTCGACGCAGACGCGGCGTTGAAAGTGGCGAAGGTGAAGGTGGGATGGTCAATATGCCCACTAAGCCTGCACCAGCCGCCGAAGGCATGTTTCAGATGCCTAGAGAGCGGGCACATGTCCTGGGAATGCAAAGGCCCAGATAGGAGCAACATGTGCAGAAGGTGTGGCAGCACTAGCCACAAGGCGCGGGATTGCAAAGGTCCCCCCAAATGCTTGATGTGCGCCGGGAAACCGGACGATAATCACGTCATGGGGGGGGGGGGGGGGGCAAGTGCCCGGCCGCTAAGGGTATACCAACGAGCCAACCGTAATGCAGGTAACCCAACTAAACCTGAACCATTATGAGGCAGCCCAGCAACTGCTGTGTCAGACAGTTAGCGAGTCGGCATCGGATATCGCCATAATTTCCGACCCATACCGCATCCCACCCGGCAACGGGAACTGGTTTGCGGACAGGGCTAATATGGCGGCATTATGGACGACGGGTAAGTACCCGGTTCAGGAGGTTGTGTCCAACACAAACGAAGGCTTCGTGGTTGTAAAAGTGAATGGAGTGTTTTTCTGCAGCTGCTACGCACCGCCAAGGTGGTCGATCGAACAGTTTTCCAATATGCTTGATCGGATGACAACGGAGCTAACTGGCCTGAACCCGTTGGTAATAGCGGGGGACTTCAACGCTTGGGCGCTCGAGTGGGGGAGCCGCCTTACCAACCCTAGGGGCCAGATTCTTCTGGAGGCCTTGGCTAGGCTCAATGTAGACCTAGCCAACGTGGGTACCACGAGTACCTACCATAGAAATGGAGCGGAATCGATTATCGATATAACATTTAGCAGTCCTGGGCTAATTAGCAATTGGAGGGTGGATGATGGCTACACCCATAGCGACCACTTGGCGGTACGTTATTGTATCGTCCACAATACAAGGCAGCGTGCGGAAGGAGGAGCATCCACTCCATTCGCCCGCAGATGGAGGACGTCCTACTTTGATGTAGAGGTTTTTAAAGAGGCGCTTGAGAGGGAACGAAACTTACGCGAAACCCAGGAACCTTGCGGCGAAAGACTCGTTATGACACTTACACGAGCGTGCGATGCGACCATGCCGAGGGAAGTCAAACCGAGGAATGGAAGATCGCCGGTGTATTGGTGGACGGAGTCGATCGCCGACCTCCGAAGAACATGCCTCCACGCAAGACGGAGGGTGCAAAGAGCGCGGTCAGACGCCGATAGAATCGAGCGTAGAGGGGCGCTAGTCGCCGCGAAGGCCGCACTAAAGAGGGAGATAAAGGCCAGCAAGCGAGCCTGCTTCGAGGGTCTGTGTCAGAAGGCCAATACAAATCCGTGGGGTGACGCCTACCGGGTTGTAATGGCCAAAACCAGAGGATCGGCGGCTCCAACCGAGCGTTCACCAGAGCTGCTGCAGGTGATCGTTGGGGGACTCTTTCCGAGTCACGACCCAAGTCCATGGCCCCCCGCCGCCGTAGACGTGTCCCATGACCAGCGTTCCAGTATCCCAGACCTTAACGCTGTCATAGCGACGGAAGGGTGGACGGCTCAGCCGAACACCCGTGACCACGTGGGCACCGACAACGTCACAACGGGGGTCGGCGACGAGGCGACGGTGACGAATGATGAACTCATTGCGATAGCAAAGTCGCTAAAGGTGAACAAAGCGCCGGGACCGGATGGTATTCCGAACCTGGCCATCAAGACGGCTATCTTGCTGGATCCCGGAATGTTCAGGGTGGTGATGCAAAAGTGTCTGGACGAGGGCGTCTTCCCAGACGCCTGGAAAATTCAGACCCTTGTGTTGCTACCAAAGACAGGGAAGCCACCAGGAGATCCATCGGCATATAGACCAATATGTCTGTTGGATACAGCGGGTAAGGTGCTCGAGAGGGTAATCCTCAACAGACTGACAACATACACGGAGGGTATACGCGGTCTGTCAAGTAATCAGTTTGGCTTCCGTAAAGGGAAGTCGACGGTGGATGCCATCCTGTCCGTCACCAAGACGGCCGAGGTGGCAATCCAGCGCAAGAGGCGAGGAGTACGATACTGTGCGGTGGTCACCCTTGACGTGAGGAATGCGTTCAATAGCGCCAGTTGGGCGGCTATCGCCGACTCGCTCCAACGCCTTCAGGTTCCTGGGTACCTGTACAAGATTCTCGGAAGCTACTTCCAGAATCGCGTACTGGTATATAATACAGAGGCAGGCCAGAAACGTGTGCAGATCACCGCAGGCGTCCCGCAAGGTTCGATCCTGGGTCCGCTGTTATGGAACACGATGTACGACGAGGTACTGCGGCTTGAGTTCCCGAGCGGGGTAAAGATCGTTGGGTTCGCAGACGATATCACCCTGGAGATATGTGGTGAATCCATCGAGGAGGTCGAGTTAACGGCCTCACACTCCATTGGCATTGTGGAGAGATGGATGAGCTCCAGGCAATTGGAGCTAGCCCACCATAAGACCGAGGTCACGGTGGTGAACAATCGAAAATCGGAGCAACATGCGACGATTAGTGCAGGTAACTGCACAGTAGAATCGAAGAGGTTCTTGAGGTATCTTGGGGTTATGATCGACGACAAGCTGTCCTTTGTCAGTCACGTCGATTACGCTTGCAAGAAAGCCTCTATGGCTATATCGGCATTATCCCGCATGATGTCGAATAGCTCGGCGGTGCAAGGGAGTAAGCGTAAACTCCTGGCCAGTGTCGCCCTGTCCATACTTAGGTACGGCGGGCCGGCATGGATCACCGCCTTGAGTACCAAGAGCTACGCAAATAAGCTCGAGAGTACACACAGGCTTATGTGCCTAAGAGTGGTGAGTGCATACCGAACGGTATCACGTGACGCGGTCTGCGTCCTAGCGGGGATGATGCCAATAGGCATCGTCATAAAAGAGGACGTAGAGTGCTTCGAGCAACGTGGAACAAGAGGTATCCGAAAGACCACTAGAGCCGCATCCATGGTTAAGTGGCAGAGGGAATGGAACAACTCCACCAAAGGTCGGTGGACCCACCGACTAATCCCGGAATTAACCGGGTGGGTCGGTAGGCGACACGGTGAAGTGAACTTCCACTTAACGCAGATATTGTCTGGCCACGGCTGTTTTAGACAATACCTGCATAAATATGGGCATGCACAGTCCTCCGCATGCAGTGAGTGCGCGGGAGTCGAAGAAACTGCAGAACATGTGTTTTTCGCATGTCCTCGCTTCGACGGCGCGAGATCCGGCATGATGGCCGTATGCGGTCGCGACACGACTCCGGATAACTTGGTCCAGAGGATGTGTCAAGACCGGGACGTCTGGGACGCGGTATGCGTAGCAGCCTCCCAGATCGTCCTTGATCTCCAACAAAAATGGCGAAACGACCAAAGGCAGGTCGCAGGGACCACCTAACTACTAAAGCCCTAAGTAGTTAGACATAGTGGGTGCTTAACAAGCACAATAGCCCCCTCCCCGAAGTAATACCGAAAGGTGGTTCCGGGGAGGGACCAGGGCTAAAGGCACGGGTGGGTTTTTAGTGGGTCGAGGAGTTGGCACCCTCATCCCCACACCCTGAGTTCTTCAGGTGTCTGGTTGCAGATTTTCCATCCCGTCTAAAAAAAAAAAAAAACTGGGAGCGTCACGAAAATGGTCAGCTTTTAAACGTTGATAACTCATACATTCATCGGTAAAATTTCTTCGTTTTTGCATCAATCGATTGGAAATATTTCTGGTCGATCGCAGCAACCTTTGCTCACGAACGGTCGGGTTGGGTTAGCAAGGTTTGTAAACAAAAGTAATAGTCATTCGGAAGGTGAATATATAACAGCTAGGATGTACTTTATAGGTTAAATCTCTCAGGTGCCTTTACCACTCGGGTCGATCTCCTGGGCATCTGCTGACACGACCCTGTTGATCTATATTCCTCACATGTTGCTGGAACAGTTGTAGTTGTACGTGGTTCTGCAACTGACACCAAAGCTGTCTCGACTCTTGAACTAGATGAAATCACTAATGGATTCGTAGATGCAGAGGTTTAATGAGAAGTCAGCACCGCATTGCTACTTGAAGCATTCGGAGTGACTACTGACTGTGTAGGTGCATTCAGTAAAATCGGCATCTTTGGTAGAGTACGACTTGCTTATAAGTTTGGTCCCATATCACGAAGTTGGTCGATGTGACGATTTCATATGCGATTATCGTCTAGCTGCACTTTGTAGTGTAGCTTCCCCAGCTTCTCTACGTCACGACCGAATTTCCAATTCTCGTGGTTCAATAAATCACGAGCAGCAACTCTTTCTCCCTCGGGAATAGATCGAACTTGGGTGTCATTAGTTTACGAATACGAAGGACCAGGCAACATCAAGTCAAGACGGGAGTGAATTTGGCGATTGAAGAGCATCATAGATGGAGATTTTACCGTATAATGGGGGATTGTCTTACGGTGAGTCAAACGTATATAGCTCATTTTGTCACTCCCGGTATTCCGTTAAGCACTTCTTTCATTAGGCGTTGCCATATCGCAGGCGCAGATCTCACGTCGTACATTAGGCGTGTCCGCCTGTAAAGGTCCAGATATGTGCTCAGCATCCGAATTTCTCGTGGTTCATGCTGGAGGTATGTAGGCCTGAAACAGATCAATCGTCAAGAATTTATCTCCACCAGCAACATTCGTAAACAATTCCACGATTGTGGGGAGAGGATGCTCATCCATCACGATATTCGTGTTTGCGGTAATCTTGTAGTCACCACAATATCGCACTTTATTGTTTAATTTCATCACGGGGGCCATGGGAGTCGCCGTGTCACTGTGGTTAACTTTTTAGAGTACTCCGACGATCACTAGTTTTTCAATTTCTTGTTCTACAGCACTCCTAATAGAAAAAATCAGTTGGGTTGTGTATAACACACTACCGGTTGATGTAGACTACGTTAAACCATTTGATTAGTTTCGTATCGGAACATAGCAACGTAAGTACTGTCTCCGAGGATCGGTACATGGTAGTTTCGAAGGGTTTTTCGTTTGTTCGATTTTACCGCGCTTCCGAAATTCGCTCATACGGTTGGCATCAAATCAACAGAATAACTATTCATAACAGTACTAATTGGAATGTGCAGAGAATGTTACTTCAGAATATCATGTTCGATGATCAAAACGTTGTCTGTGATAGGGAATTTCTTGATACATGCCGGAAGGCAACATTCTTTAAAAATTTCCAGCACCGCTTGATCTTTTATTTAATCTTTTCAAATACTTGAGTAAATAAAATGGCAATCGTAAAAACATCGAGATTAGCGCAAAAATCTCAGCTCAAAATTAAGTCAATCAAGAAACGATCGAATTATTTACGGCTAGTGTTCAAATTTTTCGTGGCGGCTGCAATTTTAAAATTATGCACAATGCTCAAGGTATTCAACGAAGAGAAAATTGAAATTGATTTAGCCATCACTGTCTGCCAAATGGTACGATGTTAGATAAATTCAAATTAAACAAACTCTCTCAAAATGGGATTGTTAGTCCTGAAAAGGACGGATTTGAAATAGTCCGCTTTATAATTCAAACCTTCTCGGTCTTTTCACGAAGCAGGTTATTTCTGCCGTACACGTTGCGAAGATGATGGCTACCAAGCTTATCACACACACAAACACACTCAAGCACCTTATTTTGCTCCTCGGTGGACTTGGCCAACCGACTGCCTAGCACACCACTGCATATTTAATGGCTGCCGAGCAACGGTTGCCTAGCCAAGGGCTTGCTAGCAACAGCTTCAGAGCAATCAGCTACCTGTCCACTGGTTGGTCGCCAGTGCACCTTCTGTGGTATGTTCCACTACCTGCTACGTTGGCGCCTTGTCGCTCCGCACTACAGGTTTCATGCCATCGGAGTTGCCTCCAGAGTTCATACCATTGCCAGCCGCTGATCCTTGATGGCTTGATGAACTGCCTAGCTCCAGTATTGCGTCACTAATGAGTAAAATTGCAAAGGTGTACCCCTTTTATATCGTTCAATGTTGCATTTGAGCCCTCCATTGCTTACATTTGAAATCTGTGATAGGAAAGTAATGTGCATTTTGTAAAATTGGCCTGCAAAACAAAATTATAAGACATCACCTTTAATTTTCTCTATTTTCAATAGTTTTAAAGTGTTAAATGATAATGTTTGAAACTTGAATTGATAGGCGTCCAACCAATTGATGTCAACATCTTGAAAATATATTTAGCATTTATCAAGTTATAAGCGTTTAATTAGTAACGATATTTCGTGACGGTCGCTTATTTTTAGATTTTCAATTGACACCCTACCCTTGCCGTAAGACGTAGTCTACGTCAAAAACGGTACTGGCCTTGCTTTTATGTACACCGGGTGGGCGTTTGACTTCAACCGCAACTTTGCAGTAAGCCCTTTAATCTTCCCCATCGTATCAGCACAAACGCTTCTGTACCACGCAATAAGTTTTTTTTTACCGACTCATCGGTGGTGCACTTCACTACATTGTCCGTCACCGCATGTACTTCTTCGTAGAACTTGTGTACATCGAGACGCAATACTTTCATCCAGCTTCTTCCAAGCAACGGATGCTTCCGGTTGTTCCCGACGTATAACAACAATCGGTGAGCTTTAACGGCGTACTGCACCGACACTGTACACATACCACACAACTTTATCGAATTTCCACTGTAGCTAATGAACGATAGAGCCGGTGCCACTGGTTTAAAATCCGGAAGCAGCTTTTCGCCATCCGCATTACTCATTATTGCCACCAGAGCACCACTATCGATCTCAAATTTCACGTTCGATTTCACCAAGAGAACGATCCTGAATTTGCCCACACGACTCCTAGCGTCGTATAAGCTACAAATTACCAGTTTGTTGCTCGCCCAGAAGAAGCCGAAAGAGATTACCAAGGTGGTAGGGTGCCATTTGGCAACAGTTTACCGCATAAAAAAATCCCTGTAGGATGGTCCTAAGCAGCGGAAGCCGGGAAGCGGACGTCCGCGCTTTGCACGCACGCCGAACGTGATCAAATCGGTCCGTGCAAAAATTGCTCGCAACCCAGTGCGTTCCATAAGAAAACTTGCAAAGGAAGCCAATATTTCGGAGAAATCCATGCGGAGAATCATCAAATAAGATCTGCATGCATCTTCCAGAGCCAGAGTGAAACGCCACTTGATTGCGGACCGGGTCAAGGAACTACGAGTGACTCGTTCCAAGAGATTGCTTTCCTTGTTGAAGAAGGAAAAAATGATAATCCTGTTCTCCGACGAAAAGCTTTTCAGCATCGATGCTGTGGCCAACAGCCGCACGGACCGGTTCATTTCACCGCAGAAAATGGAGAACGTTCCGGAAAAAGTGAAATTCAAATTTCAAACCAAACATCCGGCTGGTGTCACGATGTTTGGCTTGGTGGCGTCCAACGGTTTGAAAATGCCGCCTGTTTTCATTGACGCTGGAGTTAAAATCAATACCGAAGTGTATATCGGTATTTTAAAGGACCAAGTGCTTCCCTGGGTGAAGGCCAACTTCTCCAAGGACCAAAACGTTGTCCTACAGCAAGATGGAGCGCCGTGTCACACGTCCAATCGAACCCAACAATGGTTGAACGATAACATTTGTTTAAAAGGACTTTATAAAGATAACTGCACTCGAAAATGATGATATTATTGCTTGAATTTGTTGAAAATGGGATTTGAAAGAAATAGAACAAATTTTCGCATTATTTTCTGCCACACCCTGTATATTTGAATGTCTATAGTTTCTACCCAAGCATATAGCAGAACATTCCAGAATTGCTTGAATTTCAGCTTGGAATACACTAGGTCACCTGCCCATCGGAATTGACATGTCTATCCCTGGACCAGTTACTCCTGCTCCAACTTGATTGTTCATTCTTGAACCATCTGTAAAGAAAACTAGGATCGAGACGAAGATTCGGACCACCGCATTCCCACGAATCACGCCCAGGATCAAATATTTAATATTATATTATGGTGAATACAACATCATCTCCCTTCTGGAGAAAGACGAAAGTGTCGAATGGAAGCCTGGTTCTGGCCGCCCATCAGTGCTGCGTGACCATAAATTGCAGCAGAAGCTGAAGAGAAAGACCGAGGGCAAGGCGAGGCCTCATCGTTCCGCGTATTGGAACGAGAGGTTGATGGAACTGGCTTACCGTTCGGCCAGAAGTACAAGGAAACGACGAACATTGCTATGCGGAAGTCTCAGACGAGACCAATCGTGTCTGAGCAGCAGGTAATCACCCAGAAGGAGCGGCTGAAAGCGGTGGTGAAAAACATCTTTTCGGTGAAGTGCAACGTCGAGGCCAAAATGGATGACGAGACCGACTTGACGCTGCACGGCAACAACTGGCTAGAAACCGGGTACTTTACGTTCCTCACCAAGGAGGTAAGCGTTGACGTCAAATGTATCTCCCACACCAAGTTCCTAAAGAAGGTCCTTCTGTGGCTGACGATCCGCGAGAACGGAATGTCCAAGCCAGTGTTCTTTCGTTCGTGGCTTGCGACGAACGAGGTGATATACAGTACGAAGTGCTTGTCGGAAGTTAACGCCTTAATCAAGAAGTATCACACGAAGGAGGATGTGGTCCTTTGGAGGAGATAGACCAGCTGAAGATAAACGTTTTAACAAAGACCGCCAACTCTTACAACGTCCCACAGCTGCGACCGATTGAAAATTTATGGACGAACCTCACGCGGAGGATCTACTACTATAATTTCTTGGCCAAATCGTTGGAACATTTTATCGCCAAGGCCACAAAAGAGCAGAAGAACATGCCGACATCCATCTTTTCATTGGCCTTGCCTAAGTTTCTGGCCAACTACGGTAAGGGCGTGTTATAGTTATAGTAAGCCTTCTAAACGTAAAATTTAAGAAAAAATTGTTCCATTTTATTATTTATTGTAGTTTTTCATTCATCGACATCAAATATTAGTCCAATGTGAACTTAATTATATTGTGACAACCGTAAATAATCGCAAAAAGAAATTATTAGTGATAATTGAAGACTACACTAAGATAATGTTGCATGCAGTTTTAAAAATTGAAACAGGAACAAAAAGAAAAGAATTAAAAAGGAAGCCTTGAACTTGGCTGTCTATTTGAAGCCAACAATATAATGATAATTTACTCCCATCATCGGTTAGTTAACACGTATTTGCCGTGAGCTCATTAAATTTCACAGTGGTTCTAAATCCCACATACGGGCGTTTTAGTCGCTCTTGGAACAACTCCGGCGTAGTCCGTATCTCTTTCACTAAAGTGTTGAATAAACATATGCACCAATCTGCATACTTTTTCTAAGCATTCACATTTGACATGAGAGATATGGACTATGCTGGAGTTACTTCAAGAAACAAACACGCATTTGCGAGTTGAAGACTATGAAATCATGGCATAAACGTGGGAGCTAGCCGATAATGGCAGAAAATTGTCATCATGTTGTGGGCTTGGATTAGTGAACAAGTTGCTGCTTTTCCTTTTTCATTCTGTTCTTTTTGCTTTTGTTTCAATTATCAAAACTACATACAACAATAGCCTAGTATAATATGCTATTATCACAAATAGTTACTCTATTTGAGTTATAACGGTTGTCGCAATTTAATTTAGAGCTTAAGGCTATTGATTCATGTATCATTCTAAAGCCTGTGCACGTTAAATTTCGGACACTAAGATAATGTCAGCAAAAAAAGCTAGACATAATTCAACAAACCCGATTGTTTTATTTCTGTAAAGTTCTCGAACTTTCTGTATCCACAGTATCCACATAGGGTACGGAACGGGTTTTAAGCAGTTTATTCAGCACCTGAGACATTTGATGGAACTGTACGTGATCTATAATTTGAACTGCCAATATTTAGACGTTAATCCCTCTGTTTACTTCTGATCTATCGGAAAATACCTTCAGAAACGAGCATAAGACAGAACATTTCATAGCCATGGAATAAAATTCCCAATTCCCAAAATTCCGATCAAGAAAATGTTTTCTTCAGCTCCGTAACCCGTACATAAACTAACAATATTGTATGAGTGCGATTCCGTTCATGTGTGCGAAGGCAAAATGAAATAGGCCAGTTCACGATTTGCTGCAAACGTCAATTTCCTCAACCCGCTCCTCCGTTTTACCATCCCACTCTCGAAAACAATCATCCAAAACATGTCGATTGCTACGATATTACGGTTATGAGACAGACGAACACGACCAAACTTTTAGTTTGTCATTGATCTTTAGATTGGCAATTTCATTATTTCATTTACTCTCATGGAAAAGTTATACAAAGCGACTATGACGACAAACGGGATGCTTCGTTTAAAAACAAACAAATGTAAGAGACAGCAGGCTTCACGTTACAATACCGGTGCGCTATATCCATGGTTAACAAAGAAGAGAGAAAACATGGGCTCTCTCAAAAGCAACAGAGATGCCATAGCTGCCGCTCAACAGCGAAGCATTATTTATCGTTGAGTACTATTGGACAGCCCCGAAACATTTTTTTTTATTGGATATGATAGTGCCAGATGATGGACAATATAGTCATAAGCATAGATCAACCTCAAATGACTGAAAAAAAATGAAATAAATAATGATTTCAAATCATCTAAACATGTAATAAATTTAACTTAAAGTTCAACATCACATTTTGGCAACAAGCCTAGATGAGAGAAGGAGCTGATCAAAAATTGGATTAATAACATGATTTTTGAGTTACAGCCAATTTAAGACTAACATGTTCCAAAACATTAAAAGTTCAATAACTCAGTAAACTTTGAGATTTGACCATATGCGTGAACAATTTTTTTCTTCAAATTTCATCCTCTATCGCTCCTGAAAATATTTGCACTAAGGAACCGAACACCCTGTATACTATTCTATATTACATTGCATATTGATTTTTAATTTTTATTATTATCTTTACCATTTTTATCATAACTCGGAGTTTTAAGGTTTATTTTAATATTACTATATTATTTTTACCTCGATAAACGGTAGCAACCGCTTTTGCAGACATTCTTTCTCGTACACATCCTTATTGATAGTGCCGGTAGGGACGAAACTCTTGGACTTTGGACCATAAATACATATGGCCTGCCAAACCAAATACTTCATGGGGAATATAAACATTTTCTTTGTATGTATGATGTATGATGTATGATATGTACTACCACCCATTGAAGCACGGAAACTAAGTCTGACAGCAATGGGCTCTCTTCTCTGTTAGACTTGATCAAGCTTTAATAACCACTGATTATCCTAATCATGCCATTGTATGAAGGGCCAAAAAGGAGTTTGGTGTATCGATATGCAACATCACTTATACGTATCCACAGGGATATAAAGAATCTCCTTGCAAGATTGAACAATTGGTCAAAAGAGCAAGCTATCTAACACGAGGATGCCCCAATGGGCGGGAAGAAGAGCCCGCCCTCTATTCACAAACTGTTAGCAATGAGGAGTTGACATTCCCACTCTCCCCATCCAGAGTGCTTCAATCGGGTGCCCTGATGGTCCCTCCTATTCCCATGAAATATTTATATAATAGTGTATATATTTATGTAAATGAAAAATACTACAAGCATTCGTATCTATAATATATGATCTTCATTCGGTTGATCCTGAAATGCAAGAAATGTTGTAAATGTAAAAGTGTAGAGTTTTGTGGTTCGCGCTTAAGCAGGTTTTCGTTCGTTTTCAGCGATAGCAGCATTTCACCAAAATCATGATTTGAGGTATCCTGAAAAAGTTTGTTAAATCTATTGAAATTTTACAAAACTAACATTTGTACATTTTAATTTACTGTTGCCTTGGTCACTATTTGCTACTTGATGCTGATTTTTTAACAGCAATCCACTTTTATTTTTGCTGACCTAATAGTTATTGCTACCTTATAATATAAAATGATATTAACAATTATATTTGTAATGTCTGCATGTCTGCTGATCCTGCTGCAATTGTAGATGGACTTGCATTATACTTGCATACAATACTTGGGAATTCCATGGATGATCTGAAATTGTATACCGTATAAAGAATACTTCCATTTTTCGTGGTAGGGTAAGATTTCAGCATGCTACTTTACCGGGGTCACGTTGCCTACATCGCCTTTTTACGGCTGCCACCTAATGTATAGTTGACGCGATACAGCGTTTCTTACTCAACCGGTCTTTGTCATCTCCTGACCCGTTGAAGCATTAGGTAGGAACTTGTGAGGACCATAGCTATATTGCGGGGACGCACGCTCCATCACAGGTGTCTACTCACCATTTTGCAGCCCTACAAATTTAAACACCTTCTTTGTCCGGAATACTCGGCAATGGCGTTTCAGACCCGGAAGCTATGGTACATAATGGTGCGAAGCTCCTTGGTATGACTTTTTTGCACTGAAAGTTTGCCTGTCATCACGGTTGTGCACCATTTTTGATTTGCAAGCCTTCATTCCATGCCTCTGATTTACTATTTGCGCATACTATTTAGATTTTCCAACTGTGCGAGCCATATTTTGCACAGAAAGGATGGGAGATTTCTCAATAATAGTTACCACCTTCTTGTCCATTTGGCAGGATCATACTTTTCGGTTTGTTCCGCTTCCAACCTTCCGATCCACAGTCAGGCGCTGTTCAAATGATTTACAAACACTAAACACGGTACTTTTTGATAGTTTTAGTTTCTTGGCGCGATCCGCAACGCCGGATTTTGCTGCCGTTCGTACAAAATACGTTTACGCACTTCCACCTGATTCGACGCCATTTTACCAAATGCAGCAAGACTGTAAACATGTTGTACCACGAAATAAAATGAAAAGTTGCAGCTCTCATATAGTGGAAACGTTTCAATGATCCGTGAAATAATTCAGAAACTATACTGAGAGAATAGTGTCCGAAATTTAACGTGTACAGGCTTTAGGATCATTATAGACTAGCACCAGGAATTTTCACAGAAATCGAAGTATTTATCATCCAATCATGAATACAACAAAAAACCGCTAAAACGAAATAATAACAATGGATTTTTTAATCTTGAAATGAAGTCTCACTAATAGTGATTTTATTTTACTGTACACACACTTAGAAATTATGAATTTTACACGAGACGTAATTCATGTTTCTAAAAAGTCGGGGAACGTAAATAAAGATTTCGTGTAAAATTATGTCTCTTGAAACTGACACATACGCAATTCGACAAAAGATGTGTTTGATTGAATTTATTTTCCCATCTCTTTCAACTCTTTCTTATGTGCTAAAGGACGCTTGCATGTGTCGGTCTCAGGGGACAGAAATTTACATAACATTTTGGTAGTGTGCAGTTTCAAACTGTTGAAACTTTTGCAAAGTGAAAATTTTAGGCCTTAGAAGTGAGATATTTGGGATTTTTTTAGCTTAGCAAAACTTGTGAGATCTTTTATGAACTATACATCTTTCTATTTTGTCGCTACACACCTTAGAAGATTCGTTGGATATGGTTGATAGGGTGAGTAAACTAAATAAAATCGTAAAACAGTTTATACGAATACTCATTTTACTTATAATGGAGTATTCTTATATGTTTCATAAGATTGTTTTTTTTTGTAAATAATGAGAAAGTTTGTTCTACATTTCTGGCTCTTACATTTTTTTTTCTTCAAAATCCTGGTTAAAACTATTGACTGTTGTGAAATATTCAATGGAATGCAATACTTACCCAATGTTCCAATTTCCCACAAAACAACGCCAAACGCCCAAACATCGCTCTTGCTAGAGTATAAGTTGTCACGCATTGCCTCGATTGAGAGCCAACGTAGAGGAACCTGTTAGAAGAATAGATTAAAGTAGAAATAAGATTTTTGGTTTATATTGTTCATCCATAACAGAAATCGAATTAATGATGCGATCTTCTATGATTGCAATATGAAAAATAAAAAAAAAACTAGTTTTCTAAACATATACCATCATGTTTTTCAAGTTAGTTATTCACGGTTTGATGCACAATCACATAGAACAAACATCTGAGCTTAATTATATAAATGTGTAATAAATTTAATTGGCTTTTAAAACTAAGAATACTGCGACGGCAACAAGGGACAATTAGCACAACATTGTCAAAATGTTCATATGTTTAACACGGAGAGCTCAAAACAGGTGGGACAATTTTAATGTCAGAGGATTAAATACACCGGTTCATTTTTTCACTTACACGGAGCAGTTATGGAGTAGTTAGGGATAAAAATCTTGACAACTAGTCGAATCATCAGCGTTGCAGTTATCTATCTACCCACTGACAGACGTGACAATATGAATTGCATACTTGATCCATTAAATTTCACTGGATTCCATTCGTTCTATTATCTCCACGTGCGATTGAGGTATACGTGGAAGAAGTTCCGAGGAAAAACTTGTGATTGTTTGTGTGTTTGTTTTCACAATAATCATCACTAAACCTTGTAGACGTGGATATTTTTGAAATAACGCCCGTGATGGTAAATAATGCCATCAAGAAAATTAAATGCACATTCTAGCATGCACCAGATGCTATTCCGTCTTCAGTGTATAGGGTGCGGCAGAAAATAATGCGAAAATTTGTTCTATTTCTTTCAAATCCCATTTTCAACTAATTCAAGCATTATCAACATTTTCAAGTACAGTTATCTTTATAAAGCTTTTTAAACAAATTTATTCAATGTGTCCTCCATTTTTATTAATAACAACCTCGAGCCGACGCCGGAAGCCAGAGCATGCCTTTCGGAGGTAGTCCTCCGACATTGACTGCCATGTGCGTGTTATGGTTGACTTCAGGGTTTTCACACTAGGGTGTGATATTTTGCAAGCTCGTGCTTCAACATATGCCCAAATCGAATAATCCAACGGATTAGGATCTGGACTGCTAGGGGGCCACAAATCCTTCAGCCAAAACTTCATGTTATCGTTCAACCATTGTTGGGATCGATTGGACGTGTGACACGGTGCTCCATCCTGCTGTAGGACGACGTTTTGGTCCTCGGAGAAGTTGGCCTTAACCCAGAGAAGCACTTGGTCCTTTAAAATACCGATATACACTTTGGTATTGATTTCAACTCCAGCATCAATGAAAACAGGTGGCATTTTCAAACCGTTGGACGCCACCAAGCCAAACATCGTGACACCAGCCGGATGTTTGGTTTGAAATTTGAATTTCACTTTTTCCGGAACGTTCTTCATTTTCTGCGGTGAAATGAACCGGTCCGTGCGGCTGTTGGCCACAGCATCGATGCTGAAAAGCTTTTCGTCGGAGAATTATCATTTTTTCCTTCTTCAACAAGGAAATCAATCTCTTGGAACGAGTTAAATATTAGTAGTTTGTTCTTCAGACAAAGTTTGGATTTTCTGTTTATAAGAGGATATAAATATTTTATATATTTATTACATTTGGCTTGAATGCCTTCAATGTGATTTTTAAAATTTAATTTTTGATCAAGTAATAGACCAAGGTATTTCACTTCGCTTGACCAGAAAATTGGAACACCGCTCATAGTAACGATGTGACTACTACTAGGTTTCAAAAAAGAAGCTCTAGGTTTATGTGGGAATATTATTAGTTGAGTTTTGGAAGCGTTGGGAGAAATCTTCCATTTCTGTAAATAAGAAGAGAAAATGTCCAAACTTTTCTGCAGTCTCCTGCAAATGACACGAAGACTTCTTCCTTTAGCGGAGATGCCTGTGTCATCAGCAAACAAGGATTTCTGACAACCCTGAGGCAAATCAGGGAGGTCGGAAGTAAAAATGTTATATAGTATCGGCCCAAGAATGCTACCCTGAGGAACTCCAGCTCTAACAGGTAGTTGATCAGATTTGGAATTCTGATAATTTACCTGCAGAGTTCTGTCAGTTAAATAATTTTGAATTAATTTTATAATATAGAGCGGAAAATTAAAGTTTTTCAATTTAGCAATCAAACCTTCATGCCAAACACTGTCGAATTCTTTTTCTATGTCTAGAAGAGCAACTCCAGTTAAACAGCCTTCAGATTTGTTTGAACGAATTAAATTAGTAACTCTCAAAAGTTGATGAGTAGTTGAATGGCCATGGCGAAATCCAAATTGCTCATCTGCAAAAATTGAGTTTGTATTGATGTGAAGCATCATTCTATTCAAAATTAACTTTTCAAAAAGTTTACTAATTGAAGGAAGTGAACTTATTGGTCTGTAGCTAGAAGCTTCAGCTGGATCTTTCTCGGGCTTCAAAATTGGAACAACTTTGGCATTTTTCCATTTGCCAGGAAAGTATGACAAATGAAAACATTTATTAAATAATTTTACTATGAAAGACAAGGTACTCACTGGGAGTTTTTTGATGAGTATATAGAAAATTCCATCGTCACCTGGAGCCTTCATATTTTTTAACTTTTTAGTTACAGTTTTTACTTCATCCAAATCAGTACCCCAGGATTCATCAAAAATATTTTCCCATGAGGAAATATTTAGATAATCAAGCGCAACCTGATTCTCAATAGGACTAGTAAGACCCAAACTGAAATTATGGGAACTCTCAAACTGCTCAGCAAGTTTTTGAGCTTTTTCCACATTTGTTAGCAATATTTTATCAACTTCTTTGAGCGCTGGAATAGGCTTTTGAGGTTTCTTCAAAATTTTGGAGAGTTTCCAAAAAGGTTTGGAACTCGGCTCTAATTTTGACACATTATTTTCAAATTGTTTGTTCCTCAGGGCAGAGAAGCGTTTTTTAATTTGTTTTTGCAAATCTCGCCAGATAACTTTCATGGCGGGATCGCGTGTTCTTTGATATTGTCTTCTACGGATATTTTTCAGACGGATCAAAAGCTGAAGATCGTCGTCTATTATAATTGTATTGAACTTTACCTCGCATTTTGGAACTGAGACAGCTCTTGCTTCAACTATGGAAGTAGTCATATACTCAAGAGCATTATCGATATCATTTTTAGTTTCCAAAGGAATATTAGGATCAAAGTTATATTCCATGAATGTTTGATATTGGTTCCAATCAGCTCTATGATAATTGAAAGTAGAACTGTTGGGATTAGAAATTATTTCTTGAGATATTTCAAAAGTTACTGGAAGGTGATCCGAACCGAAGTCAGCATGGGTAACCAATTGGCTACAAAGTTGACATGAATCAGTTAAGACCAAATCAATAGTTGAGGGATTTCTGGCAGAAGAAAAGCAAGTTGGGCTGTTTGGGTATTGGATAGTGTAATAACCCGCAGAACAATTATCAAATAGTATATTACCATTGGAATTACTTTGAGCATTATTCCACGATCGGTGTTTTGCATTAAAATCACCAATAATGAAGAATTTTGACCTATTACGGGTAAGCTTCTGTAGGTCACCCTTGAGAAGATTCTTTTGCTGACCTACGCATTGGAATGGTAAATAGGCAGCTAATAGTGAAAGTTGACTAAATTTTGTTTCAACAGAAACCCCCAAAGTTTCAAAAACTTTGGTATCAAATGAAGAAAGAATTTGATGTTTTATACGCCTATGAACAATTATGGCAACGCCACCACCTGGACTATCAAGACGATCATTGCGGTGTACAAAATAATTAGGATCCCTTATTATTTTATCACCTGGTTTAAGAAAAGTTTCAGTTACAACGGCAATATGCACGTTATGAACTCGTAAAAAGTTAAACAGCTCGTCTTCATTATTTTTAAGTGATCGAACATTCCAATTTAAAATATTCAGTGTCTTAATACCCATTGCTGAATTTCAGGGTCATCACAATATTGTTTGCAAATTTTATACCAGTTTGAATTGCATAAAACATGGAGTTTGTATTTAACATTCCATTAATCATATCGATTAATGATTTCTGTAAAAAAAAAATCCATTTTAGGAGCGGTTATGCTACCTAAGTCAAAATCTTCAACATTTCTGTTAGAATTTTGGTTTCTACCGGCTGTAACGGCAGCTTAGGAAGCTCCATTACCTAGCTGTACATTGCTACCAGCAGGTAAGAATTGAGCATTGAAAGCTTGTGCTCTGTTTGTACTTACAGGTACATTTGTACTTCGCTGACCATTGTTAACAGCAGATAGCAGTGGAAAATTTGACGGTTGGGCATTGTTCGCACCTTCCGGTACGAATGTTGGATTTCCTCCTCGATGACCGTTGTTAACAGCCGAGGAATAATTACCTGGTCGGGAACGTGAAGCGGTCCCTACCTGATGCTTAGCACGAGAATTCAAGATCGCTTTGCGAGTCTTGCATTCCCAAAAATTGGATTTGTGGTTTCCACCACAATTCGCACATTTAAAATTTTTAGGATCCTTCACAGGACAGTTGTCCTTGGCGTGAGAGGAATCGCCACAATGCATGCATTTGGCATCCATGTGACAATTTTTTGTCCCGTGACCCTAGCCCTGGCATTTACGGCACTGGGTGAGGTGTTGAGAATTTCCTCCAGTCTTCCTAAAGTGTTCCCCCTTCACTCTGACATGGAGCATAAGGCTGGCTTTTTCCAATGCCTTAACTCTACGCCCCCTTCGTTCTAACGTATCAATTCCAAGCAACCGACACCGATTTTCGTAGGCAAGAAAGTTTTCTGCGTCCCGCCATGGTAGGCGGCGTAGTGCGTAACGAACAAACCTACGCTTAACAAACTCCAGTCTCGCAATCCAAAAGCGTTGATAAGGATTCCAGACAACGACACTATTTTCCAGTATTGAGCGCACCAACGAACAGTACAATGATTCCAGCCACAGAGGGTCCCGTCTTCAGAAATTTTGAAAATAAATCCAAGTTGCCGGTTTGCCTTCGCTATTACATCATGGTAGTGTGGCCTGAACGTTATCTCTTGATCGAGAGTGACTCCTAAGTCCTTGACCTGCCTTACTCGTTGAAGTACATTATCAGAAATATGATAGTAGATTTTAATCGGCTTGCGCTTTCAGTGGAATGAAATAACCATACATTTATTGATGGAAAGTGTCAGAAAATTTAAAGAGCACCACGTCACCATATAATCTACACGTAATTGCAGGTTTTCACAATCCTCAAAACAGTTGATTGTCATGACCATTTTTACGTCATCCGCATAAAATAATCTACACGCTATTTCGAATCTACCCCAGTGGCTGAGTAGATTGCACTCATTTTAGCAAGCAGTATGGAGTTGTCAAAAAATGAGTAAACTAGCTTTCCTTCGATGAGTGATATCTACCCAGATTCTGGGTAAATGATTATGATAAAAAAATTCCAAGTTCAAAATGGCGGACAACTATTTATTCAAAATTAGGTCAGTAAAAATTAAGCCACTAGAGTATTTAAAATGGAATCAGTGAAAATGGAACCGCTGAGCCACATCACCGTTTACTTCAATCTCCCATGCGATGACTGCGATCAAAAATTTCCGTCCCGGTAAAGTCTCATGAGACATAAAATCCAGTTTATTGTTCCGTTCGTGTGCGATATTTTATTGAAGGATTTTCGGATAATGGTTGACAAGCCAGCTCATTTGCGAACGAACACCAACGAAAACTATTTGGGTGTCAAAAGGTATCAGCAACTTCTTGGTAAGTGTTTTTTTTTATATGTTTCTCTGCAGCATACAGCACCGAATTTTGGGAATTTAAAATTCAGGAATTTGCATACATGTATTCAACAATATAGATCAATATAGAGAAATTATCTGCTTCTGACAAACTTCATCAATATAGATCTATTTTAATCTAATCTCTAATCTAAATCTAATCTAAATAACTTTATGTTTTGTTGGCTCAATGGATTAAATAAAAGCAAAACTGTTTTTATCATATTGTTCTACATTCATCTTCTCAAAAAATAAATTATAAAGACATTAACGCACACTACCATATTTCTTTTATTCAAAATGGGTAAAGTTTACCCATTCAACAATTGTCAACATCTGACTAAACTTTACTCAGATTTTTCCACAGGCACGTTTACTCAAATCTGAGTAAAGTTATGTTCACCTATTTCTGGGTAAGTGCCCTTTTGACCAGACTGAACGATTTTTGACTCGAAAATGAGTTACTTCAGAATAGCGTGTACACCCTGGAGGTAGAAGATGAGAGAGTTCATTGATGAACAGCGTAAACAGGAGGGGTCCGAGGTTGCTGCCTTGTGAAACACCGGAGGAATTGGCGAAACTTTCCGAGAGCGATTCGTCAGGTATGATTCACACCAGCACGCCAAAGGGGAAGAAACACCAAATTTTTTTTAGCTTTGCCAGCAAAATGCTATGGTCCACGCGGTCAAATGATGCTTTCAAAGCTGTATAAACAGCATCGATTTGACCACCAGCATCCATGGTGCGAACACAAAGTGATACGAACTCGGTTAACCCATTAGCAAATTATTTCACATTCATGATAATTATGTATTTTTTTTAGGAGTACTTCAGAATACCACAAGAACGTTTTTAAGATCATTTTGAAAAACTACGGTCTATGGAAATCTACGGTCATATTTTTTATGACACGATGCCCTGTGTTTTTTGGGCCCAAACCCGTGATTTTTTTTTTATTATTACAATTAAGTACTTTTTTTTCGGTTTGGTGTCTTCTAAGAAGTTTGTTAGAATAATAGTCTTCGTACAATTCAGGTGTTGCAAATAAAAATGTATATGCTGAGCGAATATGCATTGATCTCTCTCATACCAGAAAGTCAGAAGTACCCAGAAAGTGGCCACTTTCCCTGGGGTACCAAGTTCCCAGGACGTGGCCAATGCAACCAGGGACACCCACAATGTCTTCCATTGAGTTTGTTTGAGAAGTGTGCAGAAAGTGACCACTTACCCGAGGTACCAGGTTCCCGGGACGTGGCCAATGCAACCAGGGACACTCAAAATTCCCTCCAATGAGTTTGTTTCTGTAAATCCGGAAGTTTGACGAGTCGCATGAAAAGTTTCAGCAATGCCCAAAAAGTGGCCACTTTCCCGGGTGTACCAAGTTCCCGGAACGTGGCCAATGCAACCAGGGACATTCAAAATGTTCTCAATTGAGTTTGTTTCTGTAAATCCGGAAGTTTGATGTGTCACATGATAGGTTTCAGAAGTGCGCAGAAAGTGATCACTTTCCCGGGGTACCAGGTTCCCGGGATGTGGCCAATGCAACCAGGGACACTCAAAATGTCCTTTAATGAGTTTGTTTCTGAAAATCCGGAAGTTTGATGTGTCGCATGATAGGTTTCAGAAATGCTCAGAAAGTGGTCACCTTCCAGGGGGTACCAGGTTCCCGGGACGTGGCCAATGCAACCAGGGACACCCAAAATGTCCTCCATTGAATTTCTTTCTGAAAAACCCGAAGTTTGATGCGTCACATGATAGGTTTCAGAAGTACTCAAAAAGTGGCCACTTTCCCGGGCTACCGAGCTCCGGGAATGTCAGGGAGACGTGGCCAATGCAACCACAGACACTCAAAATGTTTTCCATTGCGTTTGTTTCTGAAAATCCGATAGTTTGATGTGTCGCATGACAGGATTCATGATCGATTCGAATGTGACCACCGATTATGGAATGGAAGTTACCCCACTACTCCCCGGAATATTTCCGGAACCACGGTCAAATCCAACATTCTGGCCCCAGTTATAAAAGTTGGAAGAGTTTTATAGTCGGTCGTAAAAAACCGCATCTAATTTCGTTCCACACAGAATGAGAAAGAAACTTTTGAAATTTGAAATTTTGGTCCAAATGTATGCCAGTCGTAAGTTTTAACTGGCTTCAAATGGTGAGTTGACAACTTCGAAGGAGGGTGCGACCGACCTCTCGTCCTCACAAGTTCCTACCTCACGCCTCCACGAGTCATATTATGATCACAAAAGACTGCCAGCTGAAACATGGAGACGCTGGTTGGCGTAGCCTGGGCAATGTTGTCAATCTGACAATAGCCTTAAGTCATATTGCATATTTTACATTTTCAATTTGTTAATAATTTCAGCACGCATTAGAATCATCGGCATCGAAAGCTCTCAATTAATAACTGTGGAAGTGTATTTGGAACACTGAGATGAGAGCAGGCAATAAGCAATTTGTGAAAGCAATAAGCTTGAAATGCTATGTATAATAACGCTTTAGAATCATCTTTGCATTCCAAAACCATGTAAGAGCCTGGAGAAACATGACAGGCATCAAAGGCTCAATTTTTTTTTAGCATTTCAGCATAACATTTAATTTGAAATTGCTCTTCTAAACTTCAACTACTATATTCATAAAAGACTGGCATGTGCTTATAAGCAATGTAGGACAATATTTTAATATTGTGTTTAGTGGTATTATGGTAACATAAGCCATTATTTCAGAAATCATCAAACCGATCACTCCAATTGCTACCTTTGAAATGTTACTAGAACAGTATAAAGAAAAATATTACAACATGTCTTATAAAATAACATCTTTTATTGAAATTTTATCTCAGAAATTTGGAATGATCTATTCTGTTTTCAGGTTTTCCAGGACTAGAAGGATATTAATACATAACTAATTTTTATCTATTTTTCAGTAACAGTCCATTGGATGTAACATTTAAGTTTAAAATTTGAATAAATTAGCATTCTTGTCTGTAATGGTATCCTAATTTTTCGTGAACAAAATATACTAAATATTAAATAACACATAACGGGGGAAAGGAAGGGACCATCAGGGCACCCAAGTAAAACGATTTGGATAGGGAGCATGGGACTGCCTCCTCCCTATTGTTAACATTTCTCGGAACAAGGGCGGGCTCTTCGACGCCATATATTGGGTTTATTCTGTCATTCGAGGGCTCGATTCTAGTGCTGTCTGACCTAGCTTTTAGAAGGAGATTCTTTTCCCTATATTCCCGGGTTTCACGTAAGTGTATCTGCTTACGGGACCGCCCAAACGTTTTTGGTCCTACATACAGGAGCTTGATGATCACAAACAATAATAGAATCCTGATCAAATCGTTTTTCAGATTATTCCACTGCTATGGGAAGGTACCTTGCTACAATAGATGGTAGTATTATATCATCATCATCATATATCAAATGTATGCCAGTCGTAAGTGTTAACTAGTTCGAAAATATATGACTTTAGTGACGCAGTAGCGCCACCTAGTAGCATAATTCCGAAGCAACCTGTTCATGCTTTGTACCCTTTAGGCTTCCCAAACAACTTTGCCCAAGACGAAAACTTTCTAGCTGTTCTTGGTTTTGAACAGTAAGCAAATTATAACTGATCTCCAAATTGATCACTGAGCGGGTAGAAACCGTGCTGAGCCGTTGAAATGTATGTTTTGCAGGAGTTGAATAAAGCATCGTTTATGATGATTTCAAATACCTTAGAGCACGAACATAAATATGTGATCCCTCTGTAGTTTTCTACATTCCGTTTATCACCCTTTTTGTAGAAGGAAAATGGGAGATCGGGGAATTTTTTGGGGGGGGGGGGGGGGAGTTGGGGGGGAAGGAGTATGGGGGGTTTTTTTTTTATGGGGGGGGGGGGGATGGGGGGGGGGGCGGGGGGGGGGATGAGGGGGGTGTGTTTATTGGGGGGGGGTATAAAAGGGGGGGTGGGGGTTTTGTGATTTATAATTTTGGCGGGGGGGGTGGGGGGTGGGGGGGGGTGTGGGGGAGTGGGGGGGGGGGGTAAGGAGTGTATCGAAAAGTAGTTATAAACTTCCAAATAATAAAATAGGCATGAAAACATGGTTAAAATTAACATACTATTTCAGTTTATTATAGCTTAACATGTTTACAAAAGATCCAAACGGAAAAACTAGTCATCATGTTCATTTCTGTAGAATGCCCGTACCTTTGATTTGACACCTGCCATCAAATTCTGCACAGTGACCTTTGTGCACTTCCTGGATGCCGCTGCCCAATTTTTCTTAAAATCGGTCATGTTTTGGGACACTGTACCATCCTTCTTAAATATACGCTTGACTATTGCCCAATAGCGTTCGATCGGTCGCAACTGGGGACAGTTTGGTGGGTTGATGTCTTTTTCTACGAACTTGATGTTATTCTCCGTCAGCCACTGTAGAGTGGATTTGGCGTAATGTGCCGATGCCAAATCTGGCCAGAAGAGAGGAGGGGACTGGTGCTTTCTATACAATGGTAGCAACCTGTTCTTCAAACATTCCTTTTGATAAATCTCAGCATTTATAGTTCCTTTTGTATAGAAAATTGAAGAACGCAAGCCACATGTGCAAATAGCTTGCCAAATGAGCACCTTCTGACCGAATTTCTCCATCGCAACAGTCGTATCTGCGGTTGGCACACGTTCCCCAACAGATTTAGTATAAAACTGCGGCCCCGGTAGCGTTCTTGAATCTTCTTTAACGTATGTTTCGTCATCCATCAAAATGCACTGGTCGACATTGTCCAAAATGCAGCTGTACAGCTTTCGAGCCCTGGTTTTGGCACGAGACTTTTGTTCCGGAGTTTGTTTGGGCACTTTCTGCTTTTTGTACGTCTTCAAGTCATTCCTGGGCTTGATTCGTTGAATCATTCCGATGCTGGTCCTGAACTTCTTGGCTAGATCGCGAGTAGAGGCAGATTTGTTCCGTTGAATATAATCCACAACTTTTTGGTCCAAATCGGGGTTGCTGGAGCCGGGTTTCCGGCCACTTCTTGGTAAATCCTTGAGGGAGCACTCCTTACCAAACTTTTCGATGATGCGTTTTACACTTGCCGGGTGAACATTTACTCTTTTCGCAATCTGGTTGTAAGTAACACCCTTTTCGGTGCACCAAGTGTGCAGAATTTTCTTTTTAGTCTCAAATTCAATTCGCGACATTTTGAATACAACTTTATCAACGGAAATGAATGAACCGAATAATCATTTTTGACATGTAAACAAAGCAAATGGCGCTTACACGCTAAAAATATATACAGTAGTTTATGCGTAATAACGCATCGAATGTTTATAACTACTTTTCGATACACTCCTTAATTGACTTAGAGCTCGAGGATCGAAAAAATAAGGGGAGGGTTTCGGGGGGTGGGGAAAGGGGGGGGCGGAGTGGTCTTTTTTTTGTTGGTTTTTTGTTGTGGGGTGTTTGTTTTTGTGGGGGGGGGGGGTTTTTTGGATTGGTGGGGGTTTGGGGGGGGGGGGGGGATGCAATTCGTGGTTCATTCACCTCCTCCACGTTCCGTCTTTCATCTGCACTCCATCATAGATCGTACGCAATACTTTGAGCGATGGTCACTCCCTACAAAAAATTGTCTAGTTCTTCATCGTTGCGAATGGCCAACTGCAGGTGACGTGGGATGAACCCTGTTCTGATGGACGTAATAGCACTCCACAGAGCTTCCGCTGAATTTCCTGCAGTCTATGGTGAGTTGCCTTTTTGGTAGAAGTTGAAGAACGCTGGGAATATCCCAAGTCAGGCTTCATTCCAACGGAGTCTGCACTAGATTCTGCAGCGTTGCTGGCTATTCACTGTTCACCATAAAGAGAGCCTCCTCAACAAATCCTGATAAGCTCCTCCTGAACCACAGAATTCGGAGTTTTCGGTGTTGAAGCCACAGCGACTGCAGTGGGTATATATGGAATTGACTTAGGAACCGTACCTGTACGTGATGTAGAATCCGCGGGGATTCTTTTGCACTCGATGCCAGATCCTATATAACCGTTTGATTTGTCCGGGAGTCAATGATGCGCCTTTTGGATGCTCGACAATGAGCGACGACTTCCGAAACTGCCTGCTCCTTCTCCTTCCTCTAGCTGTGCTTGTATGAGCTCGTATTTCTTGGCGAGTTATTTCTGGCATCTGTAGAGCAAAATTCGTTTTTTTGCTTAGAGTTCAACAGTTCATTGCCGGCGCCAACAAAATCTTTTAGATTTTTAATCCGAGTTGTGTACTGTTGTCCTGCTCAACAAATGCCTAATAAATGAACTGTGCTGTGTCTAGCTTGTATTCACTTTTTGAATCGGGTGTACACTGTGATGTCTTAAACAATACTAAATTATCCGACCGCTTTTTGCCGGTAGCCTCTGAAACGCCATGAACCTTGCGTTTTTTGTAGGGCTTACACGGTGTTCAATAAGTTCGGATACACTTTCAAAATTTGTTAAAAAAATGAAAACATGTTTTTTTATTTTTTGGATTTATGTTATTGAAAGCTATGTTTACAAGGAACGTTTACAACATTTCTCTTGGAATGACCCCCCCTTTGTACTCCTTAACGAGCTTCAAACGTTTCTCGAACGCGTCGCAGGCGGCACGCACGGACTGCATGGGCATTTCGTCCCAGATTTTGAGAATTACCGTCTTGAAATGATCCAAAGTGCTGACCTTGTATTCGTTCAGCTTCGCCATCATATAGGACCAAACAAAAAAGTCGAGAGGATTCAAGTCCGGGGAGCTGGGAGGCCACAAAGTTTTGTCCAGAAAGTCGGTTAAATTGTCCCGACACCAGGCTTGAACCACATTTGCCGTATGGGCTGGTGCACCGTCCTGCTGGAACACGTAGTGCTCATCGCCGTAGAGGCTTCGGAGACTGGGGGCAACAACCTTTTCCAAAACCTCAGTTTTGTAGTACGCCGCGTTGATTTTGACGTTTTCTTCAATAAACACCAAGGGTAGCTTACCACGTTTGCATACTGCCCCCCAAACCATCACCGACGCGGCACTTTGGAACCGAGGGATGTTTATATTGGATTCAGGAATGCTGTCCCTCGATGGCGCCCACACCCGGTCATTTTGCACATTGTGCGGCTGCTGCAGCACGAACAGTTTCTCGTCCGAAAAAACAAACTCCTGACCAGCGTGCCGAGAGAGGATCCTCTTAGCTCGATCCAACCGCTTTTTGCTGGTAGCCTCCGAAACGCCATGGACCTTACGTTTTTTGTAAGGCCTGAAACCAAGGTCCTTAGTGAGTATGGTGTGAGCGGTTCCAATGGAAACGTTGAGATCTGCAGCCGTTTTCCGGATTGAGCGGTTCTTTTTGAACCTCGCTGAGCGTGGCGTCCTCGCTGAACGCGGCCGACCGGATCTCGCACGGTCATTGGTCGAGGACGTCTCCCGGTATCGCCTGATGGTCGTGTAGACAAAGTTCCGCTTGACCCCATGCGATTTCAGCAGCCGGAATATATCGCCGGGTCGCTCACCGTTCAAAAAACGCTTAATTACGAAGTCCCGATACTCTTTCATCGCGCGTAACAAACAAACAACTAACAGAATGTCAACACCGCGCACGTGGGGTAGGGTATGAATGAAGATAAAGCTGACACCAATACCAATGGAGAATATGTACATGGCGCATACATGCGGAATGATGAAAATTTGTTTCGAATTTTTGAACACCGTGTATTCCAGGGTTCTTGGTCGGTGGGGTGGGGGGCCCGCGGTGAAAAAAATTTTTTATAGTTTTTTGTTTTTTAGTTTTTTAGGCGGCGGTTGGGTAAAAAAATTAAAATTGTTTAAAAAGAAAAAAAAATATAGAGGGGCCAAACAAATCATAAAAAAAAATTTTTTGGTTTTTTTTTTTTGAAAGGGATACACCCAAAATAAAAAAGCAAGATTGTAATGCAATTGCGAATGATTTTGTTTCATTTCTCGTAATGGATCGTAACTTGGAGAAAAAATGCAACATTGGTCGTGGGCAAAAAAGCATCACATCAATTCGCTTTGAAAAATTCAATGTGTGCGTGGGTTGTGCAGTGTATTAGTTGTTGAGTCCGGACTGACAAAAAACAAAAATTCGAGTTGTTACCAGAATTCGAACCGTGGCCGCCAGCGTCGTGGCTCTACATAGTAACCATTCAGCCACTTTAACAAGTTGAAGTGGATGGAATAAAAGCCCTACATATGCTTCGATTGTCGAGGCACTCAGTGGTACAGCAACAAAGCAAATGTCGCTCGCACACACTTGCATGGCTTCACGTGGTGATCAAGAAGGGCACACTTGATGAGAGGGAGATGGGAGTGCGATGACGAGTGAAAATAAAAATAGAACACTTGACAGCGGAATTACAACAGTGACCAATAGCGTTGCGGCATATTGTGGTATTGTCTCACCCATATTGAACCATGGCTTCGTTTATACCATAAAATGCTTTGTGGATCATGATGGGCAAAAGTGCTTTTTCTGCCTCATGCAGATTTGTCAAGATATGATTGCAAAAACTGCAATTGCGTTTTTTGCCACCTTTTCAACTTTTGGGTGTAGCTGATAAATCTAACCAAATAACATTTCTTTTATCACTACATAAACTTTGTCACGGATACTTTACAGGGTGCGGCAGAAAATAATGTGAAAATTTGTTCTATTTCTTTCAAATCCCATTTACAACTAATTCAAGCAATGATTTTTTCATTTTGGGGTGTTGTTTTTTTTTTAAAATCCATTTAAAAAAATTTTTTTTATGTGTTCTCTTTTTTTTTTTATAAAATTCGTGGGGGGGGCCGGGGGGGGAGGGGGGTCTTTGGGGGGGGGCCCCCGGTTGGGTGGCGGGGGGTGTTTGGGGTTGGTTGGGGGTTTTTAATGTGGGGTGGGGTGTTTTGGGGGGTCGTGGTTTTAAATATATCCAAAAAAAAATAATACAAAGGATAGTGGGGTGGTGGGGAAAATTGGGGGGAAAAAAATATTTTTTTTGTTTGGTTCGATTGGACGTGTGACACGGCGCTCCATCCTGCTGTAGGACTACTTTTTGGTCCTCGGAGAAGTTGTCCTTCACCCAGGGAAGTACTTGGTCCTTGAAAATACCGATATACACTTCGGTATTGATTTTAACTCCAGCATCAATAAAAACAGGCGGCATTTTCATACCGTTGGACGCCACCAAGCCAAATATCATGACACCAGCCGGATGTTGATTTGAATTTCACTTTTTTCGGAACGTTCTCCATTTTCTTCGGTGAAATGGACCGGTCCGTGCGGCTGTTGGCCACAGCATCGATGCTGAAAAGCTTTTCGTCGGAGAACAGGATTATCATTTTTTCCTTCTCCAAAAAGGAAAGCAATCTCTTGGAACGAGTCACTTGAAGTTCCTTGACCCGGTCCGTAATCAACTGGCGTTTCACTCTGGCTCTGGAAGATGCATGCAGGTCTTCTTTGATGATTCTCCGCATGGATTTCTCCAAAATATTGGCTTCCTTTGCAAGTTTTCTTATGGAACGCACCGGGTTGCGGGCAATTTTCGCACGGGCCGGTTTGATCACGTTGGGGGGGGGGGGAAAGGGGGGGCGGCCCGCTCCCGGGTCCCGGGTGGTGGGGCCCATCGGGGGGGTTTTTTTTGGGGGGTAAATTGGTGGCAGATGGCCCCCTCCCTTTTTTTATTTTTCTTGGGGGTTTTGGGGGGGGGGGAACAAATGGGTGGTTGTTTGGTTGGGGGGGTTAAATGAAAAAATAAAAAAAAAAAATTTCTTTGGAAAAAAGGGGAGATCTACACAAAATAATACTATATTTATTTTTTTTTATTTTTTTTTTTTTTTTTTGGGCTACACCCAAAAGTTGAAAAGGTGGCAAAAAACGCAATTGCAGTTTTTGCAATCATATCTTGACAAATCTGCATGAGGCAGAAAAAGCACTTTTGCCCATCATGATCCACAAAGCATTTTATGGTATAAACGAAGCCATGGTTCAATATGGGTGAGACAATACCACAATATGCCGCAACGCTATTGGTCACTGTTGTAATTCCGCTGTCAAGTGTTCTATTTTTATTTTCACTCGTCATCGCACTCCCATCTCCCTCTCATCAAGTGTGCCCTTCTTGATCACCACGTGAAGCCATGCAAGTGTGTGCGAGCGACATTTGCTTTGTTGCTGTACCACTGAGTGCCTCGACAATCGAAGCATATGTAGGGCTTTTATTCCATCCACTTCAACTTGTTAAAGTGGCTGAATGGTTACTATGTAGAGCCACGACGCTGGCGGCCACGGTTCGAATTCTGGTAACAACTCGAATTTTTGTTTTTTGTCAGTCTGGACTCAACAACTAATACACTGCACAACCCACGCACACATTGAATTTTTCAAAGCGAATTGATGTGATGCTTTTTTGCCCACGACCAATGTTGCATTTTTTCTCCAAGTTACGATCCATTACGAGAAATGAAACAAAATCATTCGCAATTGCATTACAATCTTGCTTTTTTATTTTGGGTGTATACACACTTCATATTGGTTTTCAGGTACCGTTATAGCAGATCCAACTCGATACACTCCTCTCAGTAATTTAATTTTCTGAACTTTGTTAAGTTTTTTTGGGGTTTTTTTTAGGAAAAAAAAAAATTGTGTTTGTGGTGGGAGGAAGGGAAAAAAAAAAAAAAAGCGAGCTGCGGTGTGGTGTGGGGGGGGAAAATAAACGAACGGGGTAATTAATATGGTGTGTGGTGTAATGATGATTTTTATTTGTTGGGTCGCAACGCGGCAGTTGTTTTTTTATATTTTGTGGTGGTTGGGGGGGGGGGGGGGGTGAGGAGTAGTCGTTTTTGGGGGGGGGGGGTGTGAGGTGGGTGGTATAATTTTTTTAAATTTTTTTAAAAAATATTTATTGTTTAATTTTTTTTTTTGGTTGATTGGTTTGTTGGTGTATTTATTTTTTTTTTTTTTAATTTAAAAAAAAATTAGTTAATAGTTACCTTCTTGTTCCTGGTATTCACGTAGATCCCGGTGCGTGACAGTCCAAAGTCGGAAATTTTCAGCGTTTTCCGCTCATCAATCAGTATGTTCCTGGCGGCTAAATCACTGAGAAAATAAATAATTATAGATTGTAGTGGTTTAATGAAATACATATTAACAATAAAAAAAAATTACGAGCGTGTTAGTAAAACGACTATAATTGGAATACCAAGAAAATTAGAATTAACAGTTCAATTGATCACATTAAAAAAAACATTACATTACATTTTTAAGCCATCACTAGTAAACGCTTATCCTCTGATAGATACACTGAGAAAAAAGATTGGTAAACATAAACATATTCTAGATTAATTTCACGCAAATTTCATGTGGAACTAGGCACAAACCTTATATTAGTTTGATTTGACTACCTACGATGGTTAAAACAAACTAAAATTTTGAGTAATTGTTTTGGGAACTAAGCAGTTAAATTCAACTGACATCCGTTTGAATTTGCCATTATGTTTGTTTGTTTTATGATGACAGTTACAAATACATACAGATTTGTTGGTTGATTCTACCAACGCTTATGGTTTATTTCAAACAAATATTAGTATGATTTAAACTGAATTGCTGTTTGAAACAAACAAACGAAAACGGTTGAAACAACCAACATTTCCGTTTACAATCACCTACATTTCTTCTGTAATTTGAAGAATAATGATTTGAATAAAACGCAAACAAACATTAGAAAAGTGCACGTTTACATTTTTAGACTTCTCTTAGTCTAAGAGAAATCTGCACATGTTAATACGAGCCTTTCTACTATTTTCAGTTTTTTTTAAATTAATATATTAAATTTTTACCTGAATGAATACCTTCCGCAAAAATACATGTTTGGGCATTGTTGAGTGACAGCGTCAGAGCATGCAGCGGGACCGAATGACGAAAAATGAAATAACCCTAAAAAATAGTTCGTTTCAAACTAAATTTTTAGTTATTTTTTCTCCAAACTAAATATCAGTTTGATTTAACCGCCGTTTTGGTTGAATCAATTTAAAATTTTCATTTGTTTTCCTGAGTCAACGCAACCTGTGTTTTGGTAATGATAAACCCCTTTCATGGTGGAAACAACAAAAATATTAGTTTGGAACAACCATAATTTGTGTTGTATTATGGTAATATATTTTGACCTGTCTGTTTGTTTCAAAACAAATTCGTTGGTTTAAAACAACGAATCGGGATTTTAAAACAACTTGGCCTATTTCGTCTGCGACTCACAGACTTCTTCAGTGTCGAGTGCTCGACTCGAATGGAACATCGCAGTAGGTCTAGTATTTATAGTAGATGTGTTTGTGCCTCAACGTCTGTGCTATAAATAAATAAATTAATTAATAAACCATTCCTTCAAACGTCAGATCATTCGAGAATTTCCAGAACTTCTTCATGAATACAACGTACTGGCTCGGTTATTTAAGCCGACATTAGAAGAAATGCCTGTTGACGACCACAACATTCAAAACAAAACAAAACAAAAATGTTTTATATATTTGCCGGGTAAGCTAGTTCTGCGTAAAGTCATAGCAAAGTCATTCGATAGAATGTTATTTGATGGCAAAAATATCTTCTTGTTCTACTTGGCTTTATACGCTATACGCTGCTCTGGCTACGGCTCAAATTAGTGTTTTTTTAAACAATTCTACAGTTTTTAATTGAGGGCTTTCATTTCCAGCCCTCCTCTTTCATGATCTATTGTTGTCGTTTGCCAGATCCCCCATCATCCCTTGACCAATTTGTTTCTTAACAACTGTTTCTTTCTTAGCAGTTCCAGCTTATGTTTTACACAATTAGCTTATTGCTTGCTCTCAATTTAGTGTTCTAAATTCACTTCCACAGCTATTAAGAGCTTGCGATGCCAGATACCATTTTTGCATGTGTATGATTGTGGGGCAAGTACAACGAAAAATTTCTAGATCAGACTGGAAATCGATCCCAGTATGGTGTTCATTTGTAGTTGCGCCTTGACTGACTGAGCTAAGGGAGAACCGCGAAGTACCGTAACGAGAAAAGCAAGAGTTTTTTTTTTAGTAAGTTTAATTGCTCACCGATGCGTGATTTGCTTTTCCTCCAGATGTTGCATCCCACTTGCAATCTGCCGTGCGAAGTCATGTAGCTCCTTGTGATCCAGTAGGTACTCTATCGAAGACTGTTCTCTTTCACTGTCCTTTTTGCCGCCACTAAGAGTGGTGTACGTAGCTGCAATGGAATTGGTATTATATTAATAACTTTTAATTATTTTTTTTTCCATTCTTATAACGGAATCGCCTTCTTCTACGTTTCACTCCAATTGTTTTGACAAATAGCGGACTGCCTGCTGTTAGCTTGTGACGCTTGTACTATTTATGCATTATTATTATTATTATTATTACTAGCTGAACCCGGTACGTGCGCTGCTACGCTTGCAACTAAACGAAGGAAAATTTAATATAACTGGCACGTTTTTTTGGTGTTTTTTCGCAATGAGTTTTTTTTTTCTTGAATAAGCTGGGGTTCAAACTTCTATCAAAACATGCTTCTTACCTGAGAAATACACGTTTTGTGCTTAAGTAACCTGGATAATTCTCATTTTTGGTAGAAATTTGTATTTCATTTGTATGGGAGCCCTCCCTTTCATTTGTATGGGAGCCCTCCCAACCACCATACAATCATTGCCTTTAAAGGCGAACCAGCCCAGGAGGCTGAAAGCCACTATAATAAAGAAACATTGCCTTTAAAACCCCCCACATGCCAAATTTGGTTCCATTTGCTTGATTAGTTCTCGAACCATCACAGTGGGCTCTTATATTATAATAAAAATTTGAGTTTCATTTGTTTGAAGCCCCTCCCCCTTCAGAAATGGGAGGGGTCTTGAACCACCATAGAAACATTCTTGCCTTCAGAACCCCCCACATGCCAAATTTGGTTCCATTTACTTGATTAGTTCTCGAGTTATGCAGAAATTTGTGTTGCATTTGTATGGAAACCCCCCTCTCTCCCCCTTCCAGATGGCGGAGGGGTCTCAAACTTCCATAAAAACATTTTTCTCCTTCAAAAACCTGCACTTGCCAAATTTGGTTCCATATGCTTGGTTAGTTCTCGAGTTATGCACAAATTTGTGTTTCATTTGTATGAGAGCCCCCCTCTTACAGAGAGCGGAGTTACCTTAGAAACATTTCTTGCCTTCAAGAACCTCTACCTGCCAAATTTGGTTCCATTTACTTGATTAGTTCTAGAGTTATACAGAAACTTGTGTTTCTGCCCCCCCCCCTCCGCCTACCAGAGAGAGAGGAGGGGTCTCGAACTACTGTAGAAACATTTATTGCCTTTAGAATCCCCGCAAGCCAAATTTGGTTCCTTTTGCTTTATTAGGTCTAGAGTTATGAAGAAATTTCAGTTTCATTTGTATGACAGCACCCCTTCTAGGAGAGGGGAGGGATCTCAAACCACCATGGAAACAGTTTTCGCCACCAGAAAACCCCACATGCCACATTTGATTCCATTTGCTTGATTAGTTCTTGAGATATGCAGAAACTTCTGTTTCATTTGTATGGGAGCCTCCCTTTCTAGAGAGGGGAGTGGTCTAGAATTTGGGTTCCTTTGCTTGATCAGTTCTCGACTTATGCAGAAATATGCGTTTCATTTGTATGGGAGCCCCCCCTTTCAGAGGAGGGAGGGAGGGAATTTTCACGCCGATCGGCTCAGTAGTCTCCGAGCCTATTAGGTTCAGACAGACAGACAGACAGACAGACAGACAGACAGACAGACAGACAGACAGACAGACAGACAGACAGACAGACAGACAGACAGACAGACAGACAGACAGACAGACAGACAGACAGACAGACAGACAGACAGACAGACAGACAGACAGACAGACAGACAGACAGACAGACAGACAGACAGACAGACAGACAGACAGACAGACAGACAGACAGACAGACAGACAGACAGACAGACAGACAGACAGACAGACAGACAGACAGACAGACAGACAGACAGACAGACAGACAGACAGACAGACAGACAGACAGACAGACAGACAGACAGACAGACAGACAGACAGACAGACAGACAGACAGACAGACAGACAGACAGACAGACAGACAGACAGACAGACAGACAGACAGACAGACAGACAGACAGACAGACAGACAGACAGACAGACAGACAGACAGACAGACAGACAGACAGACAGACAGACAGACAGACAGACAGACAGACAGACAGACAGACAGACAGACAGACAGACAGACAGACAGACAGACAGACAGACAGACAGACAGACAGACAGACAGACAGACAGACAGACAGACAGACAGACAGACAGACAGACAGACAGACAGACAGACAGACAGACAGACAGACAGACAGACAGACAGACAGACAGACAGACAGACAGACAGACAGACAGACAGACAGACAGACAGACAGACAGACAGACAGACAGACAGACAGACAGACAGACAGACAGACAGACAGACAGACAGACAGACAGACAGACAGACAGACAGACAGACAGACAGACAGACAGACAGACAGACAGACAGACAGACAGACAGACAGACAGACAGACAGACAGACAGACAGACAGACAGACAGACAGACAGACAGACAGACAGACAGACAGACAGACAGACAGACAGACAGACAGACAGACAGACAAACAGACAGACAGACAGACAGAAATCCATTTTTATATATATAGATTATTTATTGTTCCATATTATGTAACGTAAGACTTAAGTCTCTTTTATGTTACATCGAGTAGTTTCTAGTAGACAAAAAAGCACCGTTTCCTTATTTGTATTTGGAAACATTGATTTGCACAAATTAAAAAAAAATCTTATCTGAAATGCACTTTATAAGCTTTACAGGCAACGAATTCCAATGTACTACACCACGCACAAAAAAATGAATTCCCGTACTTGGTCGTCCGATATCTCGGCAAAATATACTTCTTGTATCGATTGCTCCTAAGGCGCATTTAAGGCGCTTGAAAGTAGCCATAGATATAGAGTCAAGTAAGAAATTTCAAGCCATGAAATACGGGCGAATAAGACTTTTAAACAATTTCAATTTCATTGCACCGGACAAGAATGATGAAGTTCTAGAGAAAGTACGCAAACCAGCATAAATTTTCCCACATTGTGACATTATATAGGGATAACTATTTCGAGGTTTGATGCAATACGGATGCCTAAACTAGTTGCGTGTTTAACGAATTCAATAACCTGATTGTTGAGCTCCAGAATTGGTTTTAAAGAGTTCTGAAATGAACCATTTGAAATAAAGAGTGCATTTGTTTTGCTGGCATTTAATGCCAACATATTTCCGCAAGTCCAAACATTTATTCTTTGCAAATCTTCATTAATTTCCTGAGAGATTTTTACAGCACATCTTCCCAGACATCTGTAATACATTTGTGCGTCATCAGCAAAAAGATGAATTTCGCAATTCATAACAACATCTGGAAGGTAGTTTATATATAGTGAGAATAAAATAGGTCCTAATATTGATCCCTGTGGAACTCCTGATGTGATTGGGGGAAATGAAGAAAACGCATTATTATTGAAAACCATTTGTGATCTTGAACAAAGATATGATTTTATAAGGTTAACAGCATGATCAGCCAACGTAAATTTAGTTTTTAATTTGTGGCATAATATGGCATGAGATACGGTGTCGAATGCTTTAGAGAAATCTAAAAGAATTAGGACTACAGGTCGACCGTTATCAATCACGATGCCAATTTCGAAAATTTTAAGCATAGCTGTCTTAGTGCTGTGTTTTGCTCGATAGCCTGATTGTGATTGACTCAAAAGGTTGTGTCTGTTTATATAATTACAAATATCAGTTTGAATGATTTTTTCAAACACCTTTGATAATGCACAAAGAAAACTTATTGGTTTTAAATTTTCTAGTGAGTTCAAATTTGACCTTTTTTTTCATTTTAAAGGACCAAGTGCTTCCCTGGGTGAAGGCCAACTTCTCCGAGGACCAAAACGTTGTCCTACAGCAGGACGGAGCACCGTGTCACACGTCCAATCGAACCCAACAATGGTTGAACATGAAGTTTTGGCCGAAGGATTTGTGACCCCCTAGCAGTCCAGATTTTAATCCGTTGGATTATTTGATTTGAGCATATGTTGAAGCACGAGTCTGCAAAACATCACACCCTAGTGTGAAAACCCTGAAGTCAACAATAACACGCACATGGCAGTCAATGTCGGAGGACTAGGCTCGAGGATGTTATTAATAAAAATGGAGAACACATTGAATAAATTTGTTAAAAGGACTTTATAAAGATAACTGCACTCGAAAATGTTGATATTATTGCTTGAATTAGTTGGAAATGGGATTTGAAAGAAATAGAACAAATTTTCACATTATTTTCTGCCGCACCCTGTAGCACGCTAGCCGGACCGATATGATTTCATATCTTGTCAAGATTATCAAAAACTATCTGTTGGACAGATCATTCCAAGTTTTCGAGAACAATTTTCATTCTGATACTTTTAACGTTGATGCTGGTGTTCTCCAGGGGATCCTCTTAGCCCCTATCCTATTCCACATCTTCACGTTAAATGTTCCTCCTCTGCCGGGTGGTGGTATTTTGTCGATGCTTGCGGACGACATTTCCATCATCTACAAGGGTCAAAGGATGTGTATCGACAAAGAATAAGTTTGCAGTTCATAAGCAAATCATTCTTCACTACGAGTACGGTTTGCCATTCTAGGAGAGTTGCGCCAATTGCCACCATCGAAAACTCCAGGTAGTTCAGAACAACATCCTTCGGATGATTCTAAACCGTCCTCTAAGAACTAGGAATTCTGAGATCCTTCGCCTGGCTGGTATCTAGAGCCTCGGTGATAGAAAGGTTTAATCCTGGAAAGGTTCAAAGATTCCTGCCCGAAGTCACCCCAGCCGATCATCAGACTGCTTGTAAACTATAGTTTTTAGCCTATAGGCTTCAGTTATTGTATTTGGGTAGGTTATCAAATTTTCAAATTCAAAACACTCCCAAGAGGGAAAACCATATCACATGCAAAAAAAAATAACACCACTGAATCAAAACTAAAAGATAATTATTTAGGATGTTGAGCCCTTCTGGTTAATGACTTAAAATGTCAAAACAAAATGTAAATTAAAACAAACGAAATAAAGATACGTTTAAGTAGTAGTAGAAATGATTTCAATAGTCGGCATTAGCTTGCCGATAAATGAGGCAGACATTTTTTGAATCAACATTAAAACCTGCACGAATTTAAAGTTATTGGGGTCATCAACTTGTGGATTAATATTTGGTCCTTCGTACAACTATGTCAATGCCGTACGAAAAAAAGTGAAACTCATTTTATAGCAGCCCCTAAAATGGAAGTGCCCAAAACCGTGCCCTCCCTCCAGGTCCAGCCGATAGTCGTCTGTCTGTCATCCTATATGCCGCTTAAAACTGACTAATGCATTCAATGACAAACATAGAATGTGACAAAGATTTTTCATTACCACTGACAAACATGATCAATGATTCTATCGGTAATATGGTAAATCGGTACCCATGTAAACTACGAATTCTAGCGGAAAGGTGGAATCCTGCTCTTCAACATGATGTGGTTGATCAATGAGGTAAGTTATCAATGTCGAGACATTTGTGGAAAAAGTCGTTGCTTACATTTTCAGTTCGGATTCAATGAAAAATCTCTGTCGAATTTGCCACTCAAACAATCCGAAACTGGTTTTGATAATATGCAATGGTTGTTAAGGTTAAATTAATAAAAAATCATTTAAACACAAACTCTTTTATTGTAAAATTTAATTAGTGGTCCTAAAATGGACGTAAGTTATGATACCTGTTGGAATTTTCTTTATATTTCTGGTTTATTTTGCCAGCAGGACACCATCATGTGCTATATTCACTCCGTATAATAGTTTATTAAACTATTTACCATTTCTGCTACCACCAGCCGATGGTTTAAAAAAAAAGTTGCCACATAGATTTATGATGTGTATTACATGGAACCTGTACGATACTAGACCGTTATTACCCCAGAAGGCTACAACCCTGCCTTGCTGTGGTGTCTACTACAGCTGACTTGAACGTTTTGTTAGGAAGGAAACAGCGACGACAACAAACTGTTCTCCATGGGCGTCGTCCAGAATTCAACACAATAAGCCGAGCTACAACTGCGCGATCGAGAGAGTGATGAACGAGAGCAGAGCACTGGTCTAAACCATCGCATCGCTACGTCTCATGGAAGCCGATGAGAATCTCTACAAATGTGCTGCGCTGACCGAAGGTCAAACAAGGACTCGTGATGAGCAGAGTTAGTTCCAACCGAATCACCGACGGTACATCACCGAACCCAAAACCCTATTCCATTGTGTATTTGTATATTTGTAATTAGAATAAATGTAGTTTTTTTTAAGTAATTTGTGTGAAAATAAATGTTGTTAATGTGTTGTATAATGTAACCCTGCGTGTTGATTTGTGCGAAGAGAAGGACACTCCAAGGATCCGAGAAAACAAGTCCCACAAGGAAACCCACTCCATCAGTTCGCTGGCAAGCACAAACCACAAATTGGATGTTTTCCCCACTTCGCCTTCCCCGCAATCAACAGCAGCAAACCGTACCATCAGCGTTGGAGTTGGAAAATGAATATTTCACTGATCGAAGGAAGTTAAGAGCCGACTATCCAACATTTTTGTCCTTCGAACCGGATAACAAACCCGGGGACCTGTTGGAAGGAATATCGCCATCGTTGCTTGGCCAAGCAGTGCGGATATATCGCCATTTCGCCTGTGAGGAATCGCCATCATCAAGCCGAAGCACAATTAATTACACGCCATCGGGGCAAGGATCTATTGAAAAACCGCCATTCGAAGAGGATAAAGGACATCCTTTGTGACTTTAATGCGTCAAAACACCACTTGAAAGAACTGCATTCAATCGGGAACTATTGCTGTAGTAGATGGCAGCATTCATTAATTATGTCACGCTTTTAGGGGGGGGGGGGGGGGGGGGTTCAGAAAACCGTGACATTTTGTGACAAACGAGGGAGGGGGTAAGCTGAATCGTGACATCACATTTTTGAAAAAAAAACAAAAACAAAATGATATTCTTATGCAATATCGCCTACTACTACTATCCCTACTGTTCACGCCCCTTCGTAAACGAACAGCAACAGCAGTAATCATGCAGCACTCACACACCGCTCGCATTAACTATGCCACGCCCTGTTCTGCAACTTTCCATCGTTCTGGAACTTTCCATGTTCTGGAACTTTCCATTGTTTTGGAACTTTCCATCGTTCTGGAACTTTCCATGTTCTGGACCTTTCCATCGTTCTGGAACTTTCCATGTTCTGGAACTTTCCATTGTTCTGGAACTTTCCATGTTCTGGAACTTCTAGCAGTAGCGGCACAATATAAAAACGGCACCGCAGTGGCGCAGTCATTCAGTCATTATATCAATTCTAAGGTGTTAAGATCAAAAGGAAAAAGCAATAAAGGATAAGTGAATAGAAGCAGTAGTTTTTCTATCAATATCTTCTGGATCCATTATCCGGTGCAACAGCCCAGTGTTATACAGTGTTGAATACAGTCCACCCTACGACTAGAGTGTTTGCTGTCAACGGCCTTGGAACCCAACCCGGCCTTTTCAGGGTAAGAAGAGTTGAATTTTCCACCCATGAGCCAAGACAGAGCACTCGTTTTACCCGACAGTTGCTAGTTTGAGCGACACCTATTTCCTTTCCTACCGTGTTAGGACACGTTTGAGTTCTGTCGCAAGAGAGCTAGCAAGCTACTTCAAGTACCCTACGGATCCGGTGTTTGGCTCCGACACCTACCATACCTAACACGCTAACTTGAAAGTACCCATTAATGAGTCGAAAAGTACGCATTTTGAAGAAAAGTGGCTTAACTCATTATTAGGAGTATATTTTCCTCATTAATTGAGTATTCGTTACCCATTAATGATTAATTGATACTCATAAATGAGTAAGCAATACTCAGAAATGAGGAAAGTATACTCTTAATAATGAGTTAAGCCACTTTTCTTCAAAATGCGTACTTTTCGACTCATTAATGGGTACTTTCAAGTTAGAGTGAATACTATTCCACCGTTCATGAATGACAGCTGCAGCTCATTCAGTGTGCGTCAGTGAATAAAGTCCAGTGTTTATTGGTGAAAAATTGGTTCGCGCAGTTAGTGTATTTTGGAAAATGAATCGTGGAGAACTTTTTAATACGCTGTACAATGCGTATGTAAAGGCTTACCCGGATAAGAAGAAAAGGGAGTGCCAATTGGATGCTACTAATTTCTGGAATGAACGGAAGGGCAATGACAACACCGCACTTGAAGAGCAAGTCAATAACAAAATAAAAGAGCTTCATGCCTTGCAGCTAAAGAAAAAAGGTAAACTTCTTCAACTATGGGGAAAGTCTATGAGTGCTCCTAAGGAATCAGCGCCGACAGTGAAACCCGCGCAACCCATCAAGGAAATTGAGTATATGGCTCAGCCGTCATCATCAAATAAACGCCCTGCACCAGTACAGGAACAACTTAAAGCTGAGCTAAATAATCTGAACTCTGAGGTAGTGCTTCTGATTGACAAGAAGTCTGCTGGACTATTGACGGATGATGATCAGTCGAGACTCGAAGGGCTAAAAATTAAAAAGATCAAACTTGAAAAGAATCTCAAAATCAAGGAAGACGAGCAAGAGCGGCAGCAGAAGCATCGTGAGAAAATGAAGCAGGCTAAACAACTGTTAATTCGGGACATCCCAGAGGCTGGTAAATATGATATATTAACTAGTTTGTTTGCACAGTAGATATAAATATCAAATTTCAGGAAATTATCTTTCATTCCGAAATTCTCCTGGCCGCCCTCGTGTTGAAGAGCAGCAACCGGAGCTGCTCAAGGCAATATGCGATATCGCACTTCATGGATCTGCGGCCCACGAAAAGCGCAGTGATGAGAGCGTCAGAAGCGTTAAAACTTTAGATGAGTTGACTTCTGCAATACAAGGCAAGGGATTCAATATCAAAAGAACAGCAACATATCTGCGGTTAATCCCAAAACGAGCCAATTCCCATCAAGGTAAATGTCACGTAAATACTGTACCAGTGAAGTTGATGCGCGCAAGTAATGCAAAACACAACGATCATCCCGATGGCCGATTCTGTACAGCGACCATAAGATCATTGGAAGAACTGGCATCTGTGCTAGGGCCCAATGAAGTAGGATTTATCAGTCAGGATGATAAGGCGAGAGTGGCGATAGGCCTAACGGCTGCCAATAAGCAGTCTCCCATGCTTATGCATGTGGAGTACAATATCACGCTTCCTGACCACGATTGGATAGTTGCAAATAAGCATAAACTAATTCCGTCCGTGTACGCTGGAATCGAAATCAAACCGAATGGTCTTGGCAAACCGGAGGCTGTTGGTTTTTCGGGCCCCACTTACATTGCAATTCGGTCAGGCAAACACGCTTCGTCAACGGCGTTTTCTCATGCGTTAGACATCAAGCGGCTTCTAACTCTTGAATCGTTTGATGGTATTTTTAAGTTTGATGGATTGGTCAAACCAGTCCTAATCTTTACCGTCGACGGTGGACCTGATGAAAATCCGAGATATCGCAAGGTAATACAGATAGCAATACACCATTTTAAAGAGTACAACCTTGACACGCTGTTCATTGCAACGAACGCTCCGGGAAGGAGTGCTTTCAATAGAGTGGAGCGACGTATGTCACCCTTGAGTAAGGAGCTTTCTGGATTGATAATACCACACGACCAGTTTGGTAGTCATCTGGATTCCCAATTGCGTACAACTGATTCAGCTTTGGAGAAGCAAAATTTCCAGTACGCTGGTGAAGTTTTGGCAGAAGTCTGGAATGATGTGGTCATCGACGGTCATCCGACGTTGGCTGAATATATCGATCCTGATGCTTCTGAAATAGATCCGAAGTCAATTCGTGACTATGACCAACACTGGTTTGGAACTCATGTGCGAACCAGCCAATATTTACTCCAGATACGGAAATGCACAGATAGGTAAAATTTTGAGATGCATTTGATGGTCAAATAATTGTTATATGTGCATAAATTTATATTTTTACAGGAAATGCTGCTCACCACTGCGAAGTAGCATCGATCACGTTATCTGCAATGGATTTTTGCCTCCACCAATCTCTCTGACGCAAACATCTCGAGGATTGATTGGGTCATCGAAGGACGAACCACAGCATTTCCCATCAATGTTCGTATTGAACTCATTACAAGCTCAACAGATTCTACCTAAATCGATGTCCGGATATGGAACGATTCCGTATGATCTTTACTGTCCTTCAATTAAAAACTCATTGCACGAACGAGTGTGTTCCAGCTGTGGCCTATACTTTGCATCTTTAGTCATGCTTCGCGAGCACATAAAGATGCACAAGCATACATCCGTTCAATTTCAGAGAAAATTGCGTCCGTTTAAAGTTGTGGCAAAACGTAAACAGGAATGTATGGTTGTAACCAACAAAGACAACTTCGATTGCGAATGGATAGATGACGAAGAACTTGATCTGACTGATGTGGCAGAAACCATTACGAGTGCTTCAGCGGACGCAGATATCTTCCCGGTCATCAATGCTGACCAACATCTGCAAAACCCTTGGACTGAGGATTGAATCTATTTTTGAATGGTATTATTTGAGAATGCAATTTGATATAATATGAGGAAAGTTGAATTTGTTTCTGTATGAAATAAAAATGATTTTTTGTGACTAATATTGGCTATTTGAATAAAAAGTTTTGAGTGGGAAGGGGGGGGGGGGGTGGTTTTAACAAAAACGTGACATAATTGCCTGGGGGGGGGGGTTTACAAAAATTGTGACAATTTGTGACATGGGGGGGGGGGGGGGGGGGTTAATTTTCGGCCAGATTTGCGTGACATAATTAATGAATGCTGCCTTGCCGACTGAGCCCTCATGAAGAGCTGTTAAGTATGTTTGCTTTTAATTTCGTTATAATTACTTATCTTTTGATAAAGGATGTTGATGATCTACAGACTCGAATTTTTTTCATAATAATAACGTTTTCAGTTGACTAGAAAGCTAGAGAATTTACAACAAATCATTGTTACACTCAGCGAAATAAACTTTCGATCTTCATAAGATTGCATTATGATTGTTTGTAATAAGAAATAAGTATGAATTTAATTAATTTACCTTATAAAATAAAATGATGTTGAAAAAATAAAAACATGGAGCAACCTGGATTTGAACCTTGAGTTTTGAGATTATGGGTCCAGTGACTTGACCACTAGTATATATCAACACTTGTAAACAGGAAAGCTTAAAGGCGTACAAGAACAACGTCGTGTAAAACCAAATGCATTCATACCTTGTGATCAAAAAGTTCCGGTAATTTTCAATTTAAAAAGGCCGCCTTTATTTTTTCGGTAAAATCTTTTTAGTGTAAGATGGCAACACTAGTTCTGATATTCTGTCAAAGTGTGAGAGCAAATTATCCATTAGTTTTGTTTTGACAACTGCTTTTGTTAGTCGAAAAATAGACGCTCGGCGATTTTTACCATGGATAAAAAATTGGAACAACGCGTTTGTGTGAAATTTTGTGTTGCAAACGGATTTTCTGCAGCGGAAACGCTCAGAATGTTGCAAAAAGCCTTTGGTGAGGACTCTATGTCACAAAATCGTACATTTGTTTGGCACAAAGACTTTAAAGAAGGCCGTGAAAGCGTGAGTGACATGCCGCGTTCTGGACGACCATCGACCTCAACTACCGATGAAAACATCGCTTCCGTGAAGAATTTAGTTATGGAAAACCGCTCAATTAGCATTCGGGAGATAGCTGCACTCCTTGATATCTCATTTGGATCGACCGAACACATTTTGACGGAAATTCTGGGCATGAAACGCATTGAAGCACGACTTGTTCCAAAAGAGCTGAATTTTTTGCAAAAACAGCATCGAGTTGAGGTCGCTAAACAGATGATTGCGAACGCAGATAGCGATCCCACATTCATGGAACGCATCATAACTGGTGATGAAACGTGGGTATATGAATTTGATATGCTCACAAGTCAACAATCGTCCGAATGGCGCGCCGAAGATGAGCCGAAACCAAAAAAATCACGACAAAGTCGCTCCAAAATTAAAGTTTTACTGACCGTTTTCTTTGATTTTCGCGGTGTCGTCCATTCTGAATTCCTTCCAGAAGGTCGAACGGTTAACAAAGAGTATTATTTACAAGTTATGAGACGTTTGCGTGAGGCAATTCGAAAGAAGAGGCCAGAATTGTGGCGCAATAATTCGTGGATTTTACACCACGATAACGCTCCATCACACACCGCGCTCACTATTTGTGAATTTTTGGCCAAGAACTCCACCAATACCATCAAACAAGCACCATATTCACCAGACCTTGCCCAGTGCGACTTCTTTCTCTTCCCAAAACTGAAAATTCCGCTCAGAGGTAGGCGTTTTGAATCGATTGATGCGATAAAAAAGAATTCGCTGGAAGAACTGAAAGCCATACATTCATCGGCCTATAAAAAATGTATGGATGATTGGATAAAGCGCTGGCATATGTGTGTTGCCTCTAATGGCGAGTACTTTGAAGGCGATAATAAAGATATCAATTAAAAATTGAAATAAATGCGTTTTTTTTCAAATTACCGGAACTTTTTGATCACAAGGTAAGTCATGACAGGCTGATTCGAGTGAAGCTGATTCGCCTCCACAAAGTATTTGCGCTCTAAATTCTGATATCGACATGCACATTTCGCCGGATCAAGATTCGTTCATTTACGAAGCTAAGCATTTACATCGCTTCAAAGAATCACTTTTATGATTCTAATTGTTATCATTCAAATTCAATACAAAATAAATAAGAGTGTTTTCTTTTCGAGGCTTTGGAGATCAAATTTCGTTGTCCACGTTAACACACGCAAATAGCTATAACTATTTTGTTGGAGTTAAATCTTTGAAATTTTCGTTATTTAGTTCTGTATACTTTGTTAACATCCTGTAAGTTCAATTGAAATGTGCGGGAGTGTTTTTAATGTTTCGGAAAATTTAGTTGGAAGAAAGTATAGCCATAAAGTTGGGAACCGTGAACTCTACTGTTTCCCGTGTCATCAAACGTGACAAAGAACATCTGACCACCGTTCGGAAAAAAGGAAGTGGCAAAAAAAACTATCTTGTGGGAGCACTAAAGACGACAGGAGGGTAGTTGAAGCTTTCTGGCGCTAACCACACGCTTCTGTCAGGGATATAGAAAAACAGCTAAGCTTGACTAGAAGTTTTGGTCCAAAAAGTAAAAAATCGGGCTGCACTATGCACGTTACAAGTCCAGAGGACACAAAACCGTAACGGCCAGCAGAATCTGGCAGCAAAATCACGTTCCCGCAAGCTAACGAACCCTGTTGCGCAATGGATGATGAAATAACCTTTATAAAGGCAGACTTTTTAAAGGCGGAGATTCCAGGTCATCAGTTCTACACTGCAATAGGCAAGTTCGATGTCCCAGAGCATCAACGGAATTGCTTCTCAAAATTTACCAAGAAATTCATGACTTGGCAGTCGATTTGTACGTGTCAGATACAAAGTGCTTCTTTCGTGGTAATTTAACGCATGAATGGTCAAGTATGTATGTATGTATGTATGTATGTATGGTAGCCACCATCCCTCCATGCCCTTGGCTTGGATGCAGCTCCACTTAATAGCAAGATCAAATTGAGCCACCAATCTTAATTCACAATATCGCTGTATAAAGGGCCAAACACGGAGGGGACGACCCGTAAGCAGAGACACTCACGCGAAATCCACGGGAAATTAAGAATCTCCTTCCAACGATACGATCCAACAATTCGAATAACCCAATTCGCAATACTTATTAAGCTTTCTACAGGATAGTTTGTTAAGAAGTGCGCGTCACTCTCACTGAAACTGTTGGAGTAGACTTCGCAGCATCACAATCGAATCGGTAGGATAAAGATAATGATAATGCTCGTTCCCTCCTAGACTCAGGCAGTCAATCAAACCATCGTCCAATTTCAGCTTGAATGATACCCTGATGCTCCCTCCCAACCCAGTATTTATTATATATAATGTACATAATATGTCATAATATGCAATATATGCAGTATGTAATAGAGCAATGAAATCTACTATTATATTTAATTAAAATATGCCATGGTTGGAATTCGTCATCCTGTAATTTAAATATGATTATAAATAAAATAATATGATGAAATAGTTAAAATAGTAATAATAGGCATATGATAATCATATGATGGTGCATCCTTACAGCTCAATCAGTGGCAGATGAATATGACTCTGAAATGTGAAGGTCTGATTGCAATTAAATAAAACATAAGTCATTTAATTATACATAAATAAAAAAAAAATGTATGTATTCATGACATATAGATATACATAATCAGCAGAATTGAAGAGCATTTATAAATTTTAATAATATTCAATGATTTAAATTCATAGTAGAACACCTTTAGATACAATGAAATAAAATATCTGTACTATCTGGAATCTATTTCCTTGTAACCTTGAAGCAATTGAAATTTAATTATTATTATTAATCTTTTAGTAAATATTTATAATATGATTATACTATTATATATAATGGTGATATGATGAAAATAATACGATGTTGTAATAGTATACACATAAAAATTAAATGCAACTATTTGTCTCTTCTGCTGTGATGTTAGATGATTGAAACTCTGAAATGGCGAAAATTTCCAAAGTGATATAATGAAAGAAAGTTGATCACCGGGCAGCCAAGCAGAATAGCAAAGAAAATTCAAGCAAACAATTAGCCGAAATAAATTTCATATGACTATGATTACTGCCCAAAAACGGAAGCTTAATAAATCCATAAAAAAGGAAAAAAAACAGAAAGAGAAAAAGAAAAATGAAATTTGAATTCTCCGATAACTCTTGCTTTCTACTGGGCCCATAAATAATTCTTTATATCTGTGCAATAGAAAATGAGAGAACATAAACAATTTTAGTTTTTGAATTATAAAACTTCTTAGGAAATTTTATTTAGTAGAATTTGTCGTATGTTTCTTTCTAAAAAAAATGTCTAAAACCATCCTATCTTTTCAAATACATATCGTTGGTTAGGTGGGCTAAAACTTTCGACGATGCATAAATGCGAAGCTGAAAATAGCTTTAAAAATATTGTGAAGGGATGTTATAATATAAAATGATAGTAACAATTATATTTGTACTGTCTGCACGTCTGTAGACTGATGTCCAGCTACAATTGTATACGCACTTTCATTATCATTGCCACGAAGGAAACAAAAAATTTAAAATTATCAAACAACACTTGGGAATTCCATAGATGATCTGAAAGTATACACCGTATAAAGAATACTTCCATTTTTGTGGTAGGGTAAGATTTCAGCATGCTACCCTCCTACATCGCGTTGGTGGGACTGCTTCCTAAGGTATAGCTGACGCGATACAACTTTTATTACTCAGCCGCTGGATGCCAGAACAGACGCTGTTTGAGCTGCACCTCCTTGGTGGACAGACGCTCGGCACGCACCTCCTCAATCTAGCTGAAGTCAGAAGGACAACAGTGCCCAAGCTGCACTACCAGCTAAGTAAACAACCCTTAGCTGGCGGTCTTGTCATCTCTTGACCCTTGGAAGCATGAGGTAGGAACTTGTGAAGACCAGTGCTATGTTGCGGGGACGCACGCTCCATCCCAGTTGTCTACTCACTATTTTGCAGCCCTATTTCAAGCATGAATGGTCAAGTGTACTTAAAATAATGTCAAATGTCTCCTTCCGTTGCTGAGGTCGCACTAGAACCCACCGATTTTTCATGCCACTTAAAAGAGGGGGGGGGATGTTAGAAAAAAAAAAAAACAAACTACTATCCAAATTATTTTTTTCTTCAAACCACCCCTGGGTACCATCAGTAAAAAAATAAAGGAAAAATAAAAAAAAAAAAATAAAAAAACAAAAAAAAAAAAAAAAAAAAAGAAGAGGAGAAGAAAAAACAAAAAAAAAAATGTTTTGTGGAATAATAAAATTTAAAAATTAGCTTCTTAAGCTAAAAAGTTGCTTAAGGAGTGTATCGAATATAAGCTATCCACATACATTTGCGTTGTACGCATGTATTTGTGATGGTTTTTTAAGCTCTGAACACTGCATGCTGTGCGTTTGACTGTCAGCTTTCTTTTGTTTACTTGTTTGTGCGGTTCAAATTCTGCGTTTTCAAAATGTCGCGTATTGAAAAGGAAGTGAAAATTAAGGTTCTGGACACATGGCTAAGTGAGAAGGGTATTACTATGCGAAAATTGGCGAAGCGGTTTGGAATTCATCATGCGAGTGTTAAAACCATCATTAATAAGTTTGTGGAACACTATTCTTTGGATGAGCTACCAGGAAGAGGCAGAAAACCCGGTTCTTCCAACCCGAAACTGGAGCAGAAAGTGGTAACTCTAATCATGAAGAACAAATCAATGTCAATACGTGATTTGGCCAAAAAAGCAGGAACGAGTGTCGGAATGATCCAGCGTATCAAGAGGCGAAACCACCTGAAGACCTACAAGAAGCAGAAAATCTCGAAACAAAGTGCAGAACAGAAGAAGCGAGCAGCAACAAGGGCCCGGAAATTGTATTCGCGTCTTTTGCAGCGTCCGGATGCATGCGTTTTGATGGACGATGAGACCTATGTAAAGGAGGACTCAAAAACCCTTCCAGGTCCACAATACTTTACTGCCGTCGTTGGGGAGGATGTGAGCGATGCGGACAGGTCGATTCAAGTGGAGAAATTCGGTCGAAAGGTACTGGTATGGCAAGCAATATGTTCCTGTGGTTTGAAGTCAACCGGAACTATAAATGCGGAAATCTATTGATCTGAGTGTCTCCAGAAGAGATTGTTGCCTTTATATAAGAAGCATAGTACACCTCCACTGTTTTGGCCGGATTTAGCGTCGGCTCACTATGCCAAAACCACTCTCGATTGGCTTGCGGAAAAGGGTATAGATTTCGTTGAGAAAAATATCAATCCACCAAATTGCCCTCAGCTTCGACCCATTGAACGTTACTGGGCAATCGTGAAGAGGGTCTTCAAGAAGACTGGTAAGGCAGCTGGGAACATGCAGGAGTTCAAAAAAAAATTGGGCTCAAGCGTCCAAAAAATGCGATGCAACACTTGTCCGGAACTTGATGAAGAGCATTCGATCCAAAGTTCGAAAATTCGTGAAGGAATAACTTAAATTTCATCCGGTCTTCATTATGTTCAAGTTTAACCTCGTACAATAAAGGATCAATTTTTTGTATGAATAAAATATCGGTTTTCAACATAATTTGAAAGAAAGTTTGTGGATAGCTTATTTTCGATACACTCCTTATTCAGCTTTTAATCAATTCAAATTGTTTGAAGGGAGCATGTGTTTCAATGTTGTTTTTTTATATGGACTGTTCCAGAAATTATAAGCTCACCTGATGTTAACGGTCATCTGGTCATTGAATGAAATTTTCCAAATTATGTTGGCTAAAATAGCATAAAAAAAACTAAGTTTCTGGTTCACTTTCAAAATGCGTGGTCTTACTCCGGAGCAGAAAAAAATTGTCGTGCACAAATGGTACACTGGGAGTGGAATCTCTTTCAGAAGTGTGAGTGTGAGCGTCGGAGCAATACGAACTTCAGTTAGAAAATATGCAGAACAATGTACTTTTGAAGATGCACTGAAAAGTGGTCTGAAATCCGGTCCTGTGAGTCCTGCTATTGACAAGAAGGTCAGGGATGGCTAAAGGGTGTCCACAGTTAAATTGCATCACTTTAAACTCGTCCTCAAAAACAAGTCTCTCAACCGATTGTCATGGAATATTCAGGGAATAAAATACAATGTATAATCTTGGTTTATGTATTTTTATTTCACTGTATTTCTTTACCAAATCCAAAAGCCCGAACATTCTTTTTAATACCACGCATACGATTTTGTACAACGCTTGAGCCGACATTTTTTTCCGCTTTCAACCATGACTTCAACATTTTTTGTTCTGTAGTGACAACTTTAGGATGCTTAAGAAGTTCGTGCTTCATTATAGCTCAATATTTTTCAATTGGCCGCAACTCTGGAGAGTTTCGGCACGAAATTGACACCATTCGTCTTGTACCACTCCAGAACATCCTTAGCGTAGTGACAAGAGGTTAGGTCCGGCTAAAAAATTGTAGGAACGATGTGTGTTTTGAGAAACGGAAGCAGTCGTTTTTTCAGGCATTCCTTCATGAATACTTGACTATTTACAGTTGAAGTTGTCACGAAAGGCTTGCTCCGTTTACCTCACGAACAAATCCCCAGCCAAATCATGAATTTCTTGGGGAACTTTGACACTTGCTGTTTCCTGAGAGACTCTGGAACATCGAACTTGTCTTTCGCAGTCACATACTGGTTGCCGGGAATTTGTTTAAAGTCCGCTTTTACGTGTGTTTCATCGTCCATGATGCAGCAGTGTGGTTTCGTCAACATTTGTGTGTACAGCTTACGCGCACGTGTTTTAGCGGTCCTATTCTGTTTTTCATTGCGGTTTGGTGCTTTCTGAACTTTGAATGAACGGAGCCCGGCTTGGCTTTCTGCACGAAACTTTTGGACAAGTGCAGCTTTTTCGTGACATCCCGAACGCAACAGTTGGGTTTGCGTTTAAAGGCAGCAACCACTCGCTTGTGATCCTTCACACAGTACGGAACACTTTTTCTACCACTCACCTTCTTCCGATCGACAGTTAAACGTTCCCCAAAACGTTTTATGACACGAGACACTGTAGACTGGTGAATTTTAAACATCTTTCCGATGGCTCGGTGCGAAAGAAGTGGCTTGTCGAGGTGCGTGTGCAAAATGTTCTCGCGCACTTGCTGTTCTTTCGACTCCATTTTCGAAACTACGACACATTTCACAATGAAACTCACGCAGTGTAAACAATACACGCTGAGGTCATTTCATCCAAAATTTCGTTGAAATCAACTCAAAGGGCGAAGTGTTACAGCTTATTGAAAGTGATGCAATTTAAATGTGGACACCCTTTATAAGCAGAAACCATCGGCTTCCGTCTGAGATGTGGCGAAAAAGATAGAAACCTCGAAGTCTAACGTGATGCGTGTAGAAGAGCGACTTGGATTCAAGACTTACCGGAAGCAGCCGCGTCTGTAAAACCGAGAGCCAGGATATTATATGATACAATCGCGAAAGAAGTGATCACCAGTTTGTTGCTCGCCCAGAAGAAGCCGAAAGAGATTGCCAAGGTGGTAGGGTGCCATTTGGCAACAGTTTACCGCATAAAAAAGTCCCTGCAGGATGGTCCTAAGCAGCGGAAGCCGGGAAGCGGACGTCCGCGCTTTGCTCGCACGCCGAACGTGATCAAATCCGTGCGTGCAAAAATTGCTCGCAACCCGGTGCGTTCCATAAGAATACTTGCAAAGGAAGCCAATATTTCGGAGAAATCCATGCGGAGAATCATCAAAGAAGACCTGCATACATCTTCCAGAGCCAGAGTGAAACGCCACTTGATTACGGACCGGGTCAAGGAACTACGAGTGACTCGTTCCGAGAGATTGCTTTTCTTGTTGAAGAAGGAAAAAATGATAATCCTGTTCTCCGACGAAAAGCTATTCAGCATCGATGCTGTGGCCAACAGCCGCACGGACCGGTTCATTTCACCGCAGAAAATGGAGAACGTTCCGGAAAAAAGTGAAATTCAAATTTCAAACCAAATATCCGGCTGGTGTCATGATGTTTGGCTTGGTGGCGTCTAACGGTTTGAAATGCCGCCTGTTTTCATTGATGCTGGAGTTAAAATCAATACCGAAGTGTATATCGGTATTTTACAGGACCAAGTGCTTCCTTGGGTGAAGGCCAACTTCTCCGAGGACCAAAACGTTGTTCTACAACAAGATGGAGCGCCGTGTCACACGTCCAATCGAACCCAACAATGGTTGAACGATAACATGAAGTTTTGGTCGAAGGATTTGTGGCTCCCTAGCAGTCCAGATCTTAATCCGTTGGATTAATCGATTTGGGCATATGTTGAAGCACGAGCCTACAAAACATCACACCCTAGTGTGAAAACCCTGAAGTCAACCATAACACGCCCATGGGTCTGGGGTTTAGACGAACAAATGGTGATATTCTATGCTATTTGAACATTGCAATATTGAAGAGCTGTTAAATGGAGGAAATGTAAACAAAACTAGAAAATCAAAAGTGATTTTGAAAGTGGCTGTAATTTTTCAGTCGTTGAATCTAAGGAATTTGATTGGCTCTATTTAAAAGTTCAACTCGATACTGAACATATAAAGGAACATTAAAGCGACTTCGAGAATAAAAAGCAATACAGGATTGCAATGTGCATGTGCGAAGGAAAAACTGTGTGTGATTACAAAAACAAAATATAATCTAGTGAGGTGATACGAACAACTGCTTCTATGGATAAGACGGACTATGAGCACCCAAGCAGCATATTCCTTCAGTAAACCACTATCCGAATCCGTAACTCGATCCGTTGTTGTTGTTGTTGTTGTTGTTGTTTCGTATTTACGTGACTTTTAGCCTAAGGCTGGTTCGACGATGAAGAATCGATCTACTCAAATCAATCGAAATAAAGTTACATTCCGAGCCAGAGTCAAGGCTGGAAGCGGGATCCTTGGTTATCCTCAACGATGAATATAGCTGTAGCCAATAGCATTTGAGATGACGTAATCTTTGCCATATTTGATGACATGGATTCTGTTGAATTAGAATTCAACATTTAAGTGGCTACGGTTTGCTTAGATCCTTCGGCAAAGATTTGAACTGCCGATGTACCTTGATTAGAACTGATTACGTCTGACTTGAAACACATGACGCTGTGATATCTGGCCTTATACTTCCACAAGACCCCTTGCCTGCCCTGCCATACAACCCTTGAGATAGAGAAATTTCTCAACTAGCGGCAAATCAGGTTTATGATGAATCAGAGAAGTGTAGATGTCTTTGAAGCTTATCCACTTATCTACGTTCCCATCGAAACTTTGTAGCCTTCTTTGCGGAAGCCGATCATGATCGACTAAGCCAAGTTTGGTTTGAGGAAGAATATCCTGCAAATCCTTCACCTTGTCCAAGAGAAAACATTTCACAGGTGAGGTAGTAATGGCTTGTAACTGCCGCGAATCCTTTCAAGAGGAAATGATGGCGTTTCCGTAATTATCCAAAACGACTCACCGTTAGTCATTATCCGGTACGGAGGACCAATTAAATATTGGTGTTGCCTTTGGGTGACCTTGTCGAAGGATCCTCCTTTAACCGGTAGTTCGTAGTAGTTTGAGGTCCTGTCCATCAGGGTTTTCCAGGGCGGCATAAGTGCCTTCTTATGTCACATTCACATCATAATTACAAAACATTTAAAAATAAATACACTTTATTGGAACAAGAGACTTCACATTATATTTTACGTATTTAGCTTATAAGTAATTATGAAACGAGTGGCAACTAAAATTTTGTATTTTTTTCGAGGTTCCTACACGGCCAGCCATGTCGACTCAATTTTGAATCGTTTTTGACTCACATTCGTCATTAGTGGAGTCACTCAAATTTGAGTAAATGTTACTGGGCTTGACAAGCCGACAAATCAAAAACATCCATCTGATTTGAGTCGAGTGACTGCATCCGTCTACATCTCGCTACTCGTAGACATTTGCATTGCTGATGCTGAACTTAACAGTATTCTTTGTTTCACACATATCTCTTTCAAATGCAACGACCGATCTGCTGGCACCGATCTTGAAGCACGAGCCTACAAAACATCACACCCTAGTGTGAAAACCCTGAAGTCAACCATAACACGCCCATGGGTCTGGGGTTTAGACGAACAAATGGTGATATTCTATGCTATTTGAACATTGCAATATTGAAGAGCTGTTAAATGGAGGAAATGTAAACAAAACTAGAAAATCAAAAGTGATTTTGAAAGTGGCTGTAATTTTTCAGTCGTTGAATCTAAGGAATTTGATTGGCTCTATTTAAAAGTTCAACTCGATACTGAACATATAAAGGAACATTAAAGCGACTTCGAGAATAAAAAGCAATACAGGATTGCAATGTGCATGTGCGAAGGAAAAACTGTGTGTGATTACAAAAACAAAATATAATCTAGTGAGGTGATACGAACAACTGCTTCTATGGATAAGACGGACTATGAGCACCCAAGCAGCATATTCCTTCAGTAAACCACTATCCGAATCCGTAACTCGATCCGTTGTTGTTGTTGTTGTTGTTGTTGTTTCGTATTTACGTGACTTTTAGCCTAAGGCTGGTTCGACGATGAAGAATCGATCTACTCAAATCAATCGAAATAAAGTTACATTCCGAGCCAGAGTCAAGGCTGGAAGCGGGATCCTTGGTTATCCTCAACGATGAATATAGCTGTAGCCAATAGCATTTGAGATGACGTAATCTTTGCCATATTTGATGACATGGATTCTGTTGAATTAGAATTCAACATTTAAGTGGCTACGGTTTGCTTAGATCCTTCGGCAAAGATTTGAACTGCCGATGTACCTTGATTAGAACTGATTACGTCTGACTTGAAACACATGACGCTGTGATATCTGGCCTTATACTTCCACAAGACCCCTTGCCTGCCCTGCCATACAACCCTTGAGATAGAGAAATTTCTCAACTAGCGGCAAATCAGGTTTATGATGAATCAGAGAAGTGTAGATGTCTTTGAAGCTTATCCACTTATCTACGTTCCCATCGAAACTTTGTAGCCTTCTTTGCGGAAGCCGATCATGATCGACTAAGCCAAGTTTGGTTTGAGGAAGAATATCCTGCAAATCCTTCACCTTGTCCAAGAGAAAACATTTCACAGGTGAGGTAGTAATGGCTTGTAACTGCCGCGAATCCTTTCAAGAGGAAATGATGGCGTTTCCGTAATTATCCAAAACGACTCACCGTTAGTCATTATCCGGTACGGAGGACCAATTAAATATTGGTGTTGCCTTTGGGTGACCTTGTCGAAGGATCCTCCTTTAACCGGTAGTTCGTAGTAGTTTGAGGTCCTGTCCATCAGGGTTTTCCAGGGCGGCATAAGTGCCTTCTTATGTCACATTCACATCATAATTACAAAACATTTAAAAATAAATACACTTTATTGGAACAAGAGACTTCACATTATATTTTACGTATTTAGCTTATAAGTAATTATGAAACGAGTGGCAACTAAAATTTTGTATTTTTTTCGAGGTTCCTACACGGCCAGCCATGTCGACTCAATTTTGAATCGTTTTTGACTCACATTCGTCATTAGTGGAGTCACTCAAATTTGAGTAAATGTTACTGGGCTTGACAAGCCGACAAATCAAAAACATCCATCTGATTTGAGTCGAGTGACTGCATCCGTCTACATCTCGCTACTCGTAGACATTTGCATTGCTGATGCTGAACTTAACAGTATTCTTTGTTTCACACATATCTCTTTCAAATGCAACGACCGATCTGCTGGCAACGAACAAAAGGCAGCTATACAGTAGCAGTGATGTGATGTGATAAGAACCCACCATCAGTGCAAGGATTACTTATGTCTGCAGGACTATCCTCAGCAGGTTGCCCAGGGACAATAGCCTACGTGATGGCTTGTTGTAGCAGGACCAGTCGATCTCAATGAGGACCTTCGGAAGACTACGGCCAGAACCGCGTGTCTTCACACGACAAGGGACTGGCGACTCTACGAACCTTTGGCTAAACCCCTATTTTCCTATTTTAAAGAACCCTAAATTTAAATCTGCTCTAATCTGACGTTCTCTTATCTTTAGGTTAGAATTTTTTTTCGAAATTAAAAACAATGTTTAATGATTTTAATGGTTTTCTATCTACTGACATTCTTGCAAATGCTGATGCTTCTACTGTTTTATGCAAGGCCGTTACGGTACGCCGTAGAAGAAGTATCGAAAAGAGGAATATATGTTTCTCTTATGCGAACTTCAAATTGTTGACTGTAACTTCAAGTTTAGCGTCCCAGATGTTGCTCAGGTGCGTTCTCAACAACCTGATAGAAATAATTTCCTTAAGGTGTTTGCAAAACAACCGATGAGATAAATCTTGGCATTTCTTGAACGGATTCATGATATAAATATTTCAGAGCAGTCGGATAAAATTAATAAAAACTTTCAATTTATCACTGAATCATCACAGTCACACACGATTCTTTTAACATGTATGAACCCATTTACAGTTATTGCACTCTTCGCACAAAACTTGCCCGTACACAATATGGCGGCGGTATATTTTATTCTGATATAACTTAAACTGTGCGGTGGTGCTGAATTGTGTTGAAGCCGTGTAAATTTCAAGCGTTCAGGCGGAAATTTATGTGCTAACAACTACAAATATGAATTAAACTGGAATATTATCTTAACTACGATACACTTTTCAGTGCGTGCAATTCATTTAGCTGTTTACGATATATCAAATTAAAAAATGCGGTCTGCCATACATTGTGTCGACATATTTTCAATGAAGGTTCAAATTACGTCATAAATAATTTTCATATATTTTTTCTGTGTATCATGTTATCTTTCATTCTTATTTAATTAAAAATTTTCATCTTTGCATTCCAAAACCATTCATCTCAAGAGCCTGGAGCAACATGACAAGCATCAAAGGCTCAATTTAATCAATGGGCCACTTTGTACAAATTTCGGCTTTAAAGAAGCATAGAGGAGGTGTTGGTAGACAAAACAGTTTTGGATGTAGTTTTATCAACAAAGCCGAGAGGCGTGCTATTCGGCTGGAATAAAACAGAAATTGTTACTTGGGAAGCGTTCCCGAAAATGAAAACGGACCGTGAACTAGTTCATGTTTTCAGGATTTTTACCTCTAAACGTGATTAAGTTCATGATTACGCGATTTAGTTCACGGTGTATTTTTGCTTGTTCTCGAATTCATGACTGCAGTTCACGGATCTGGGCACGGATTTTTTTTCAGTGTACAAGCAGCAAGCATTGTAAGAAACATTTACAGTGCAAATTTCACCTCACCATTAGTGGACTCCTTGTTAATTAATTGCCTTGCGGCGCCCACTAAAATTGAAAAGAAGGGATTGCAAAAACGATTTTAAAAACATCGTATCGAAGTCGTATTGCATGAGGCAGACATCGCCGTAGTTTTTTGTCGTGCTAGTAGATATGTCATCATTTAACACTTCCCCACTTCAGCGGGCATTTCGACTTAATCTTTTACGTGTTTTAAAGCATAAGGAGAAGATAAAAACAATACTTACTCTCCGTTAATGATGGCCTCAGAGTTGTATCCGGCTGAGTAATGTACGATGGATCGGAATTGGAGCTTCTGGAATGAGAAAAATAATGAAGGCTTAAGGGGAAGGTCGCTCGAATCCGTAAATAGCTGATTTGCATGGCCCATTCGAATTTTTAAAATCACAAATCTATAAAACTACAACGATTTCACATTTAAATCCCTAATCACATCTTTGCTGCATTGCAGCATACATGTGATGAAAATTTTGCATGTGAAATCTTTGTAGATTCTTATATTTGTGTTTCCCAAAAATTATAAATTGATGAATAATATCTCAATTGTTTCAAAATGAATTTATCAACATTATGTGAACAAGATTTAGTTAATTTTGCTGGATTTATGCCATATTTTGAACATAGGCTAAATGAAGGGTATTGACGGCGAGTTTTACATTAAAAAAAACATTTAAAAAAACACATCTGCAAGCGTATCATTAAAATAATTGTTATTGGAAAATTTAAATTACCACTTCCCTTGACCACTTAAAAAAAAATAAAAAAAAAGTACAGGAACACTTTTTTAAACTATCACTAGTAAATGCGAGCAAATGCCTTTAAATTCCACTGGAAAAAGCTTATCCTTTGATAAATAGGCCACTGCTCGACACTGAAGAAGTCTGTAAGACGCAGACTAAATAGGCCTATCTGTCGAAGGATAAGCATTTTCCAGTGGAATTCAAAGGAATGTGCTCGCCATTACTAGTGGTAGTTTGAAAAAGTGTTGATCAAGTGAAGTGGTAATTTAAATTTTCCTAGTTTTTCCAGTTAGACTAAAATTTCATCCCACAACCCTAATTCTTTCTTATCACCAGTCACGTAGAAGTTTTCTACATTGCGATAGATAAATGTCAATTTTTTCTATGCACATACCGGAAAGTTAGATAGCAGGTCACTTTCGTCGAAATATATTAGTAAAATTTCTTATTATGCTTATTATATTAGTTCTAAATTGAACATTTCTTAATAGAAAAACCGAAAGCTCAAGGCTACATCATACTCACGAAGTATGCCGCATGTCTATATATTTGAGCATTGGGCCAAAAACGGTGCTGCTGGAATGGTTGGAGATCGACCGCTGTAGGCTCACAGTATCTGTCATCCTTTGATTGGCTGCCGCATCTAGTCGGGCCGCTCGAGCCAGATGTTTTGCTCGAATTTTGCGCAAATACTCGAGCTGTGGAATAAAAAACACGAACAATCGAATTTATTTCTTTACGGTAGTTTTGAAAAAGGATAATTTAATATTGACTTATTGTTAAACGTAATGGATTTCCTGACTTAAAAGGGTGCATTTTTAAGTCACATCTAAAATAAAGTTGCATCTTGCTATTGGTTATTGGTCGGTAAACGTTGCAAAATAGCCAAAACCGGAATTATTGAAATGCTGAAGACAATTATTATTCTAATTATTCTATTATAATTAAAATTATGTTTATAATTGTCATCATTGTTCTATTTATTGTAATTATGTTTTTATTTGAATAAAAATCATTATTATAGCCATGATAATCATAACAGCTGTAATATAAAAAATATCATTATTGAATCATCATTACTGTGTAGTGTCACTCATTAAAAAAAATAGTATAGTATTTAGTATTTGAATTATACTAATCATTTTAATTTAAATAATTATTTTAGTTTTAATTATTAATATATTTCAAAGTAGAATACATTTCGAACAGTGGTTATTATAATTATTGTAATAAAAATACAATTCTGACAGAAATTATTACTTTAAATAAAAAAGAATTACATTCATGATAATGACAATGCAATACCATTATTAAGAAATATAATAATCTATTTAAATGTTGGTATAATTGTTATCGTAAATATGAATTTTGCCTTTAATTTTATTATTTTTATTTTTATTAAGAAAGTGCTGTTGGTATTGTGATTGCTATTGTTATTGTTATTGTTATTGTTATTGTAATTGTTATTGTTATTGTTATTGTTATTGTTATTGTTATTGTTATTGTTATTGTTATTGTTGTTGTTATTGTAATTATAATTGTTATTGTTTTTGTCTTTGTCTTTGTCTTTGTCTTCGTCGTTGTCTTTGTCTTTGCCTTTGTCTTTGTCTTTGTCTTTGTCTTTGTCTTTGTTTTTGTCTTTGTCTTTGTCTTTGTCTTTGTCTTTGTCTTTGTCTTTGTCTTTGTCTTTGTCTTTGTCTTTGTCTTTGTCTTTGTCTTTGTCTTTGTCTTTGTCTTTGTCTTTGTCTTTGTCTTTGTCTTTGTCTTTGTCTTTGTCTTTGTCTTTGTCTTTGTCTTTGTCTTTGTCTTTGTCTTTGTCTTTGTCTTTGTCTTTGTCTTTGTCTTTGTCTTTGTCTTTGTCTTTGTCTTTGTCTTTGTCTTTGTCTTTGTCTTTGTCTTTGTCTTTGTCTTTGTCTTTGTCTTTGTCTTTGTCTTTGTCTTTGTCTTTGTCTTTGTCTTTGTCTTTGTCTTTGTCTTTGTCTTTGTCTTTGTCTTTGTCTTTGTCTTTGTCTTTGTCTTTGTCTTTGTCTTTGTCTTTGTCTTTGTCTTTGTCTTTGTCTTTGTCTTTGTCTTTGTCTTTGTCTTTGTCTTTGTCTTTGTCTTTGTCTTTGTCTTTGTCTTTGTCTTTGTCTTTGTCTTTGTCTTTGTCATTGTTATTGTTATTGTTATTGTTATTGTTTTTGTCTTTGTTTTTGTATTTGTATTTGTCATTGTTATTGGTATTGTTATTATTCTTGTAATTGTTACTAGCATGATTTATTTTTGTAAGCATCAGTTCTTATTATTGGCATATAGCCTGTTACATCTTAGTGTTCTAAGTGCACTTCCCCAATTATTGTTTCGGAGCTTGCAATTCCTGTACCATATTTGCATTATTACGATTGTGTAATACTATGCTAAGGAAGTCGAGAAATTTTCCATTATGAAATTTTCCTAGACATAACTGGGAATCGAAACCAGCCACCTTCAGCATGGTGATGTTATGTTGCTGTGCCTTAAATGACACTGAAAACTCCACACAGAAAAAAAATTATTTCAACAGACGTGTAAAATTTCCCTCGTTTAATTACAAGCCAAAGCGAGCGTAAATAGAATTGTTTGTAATCTTTCATACAGCATACAACATTGTTTGTATTCTTCAATACAACATACCTGATTCTAGCAACATCTGGCTTAAATTTACATGAAAGATCTCATTAATTTCTACTAAATCTTAACTCAGAAAATTAAATGTTTCTTTCAAACTGTGTAACATAATTGAATCAGAATAAGATCAAGACCATGTGCACTCGCAAACGGTGAGGTTCGTTCCTTCCGCATTCCGTTGCTTTGGAAGTTTTTCACACTTCGTTATTCCAAAATTCAGTTTTTTTCCTCGATAGTATTTTTTAAGTAGGCATCAAAATATCCCGCAGAAGACGGAAAAAATGGTTTATGTTGACAATTATCGTCATCATCGGCAATGAAAGTCAATTTTGTAAAAAAGTTGGCAATGAAAGTCGATTTTGTAAAAAGTGTGTGTCTCCGACGTTAAATTGGCCCCTTTTGCGGTCCCCCGTTTTGCTATAATGACGTATTTCAATGTTGTTATGGAATAATTATGACTCAAAATTGAATGTTGTTTGCATGTCGTCTGTTTAATGTGTATAGATTGAAAACCAAATGGCATTCATAAACTTTCATTGGTGAAATTTTGGTGATGGACTTTTTTTTATTAATGCTCGAAAACCTATGTGCCCGTCACTCAGCATCATACAAAAATGAAATGTTCCTTAAACTGTCATAAAAATTTGTTCTACGATGAATCGTTCTTGAGTTATGAACGTTTTGAAGTTAGTGATGTTTGGGAAAATCAGAAATCTTCAATTGGCGTTTTCCAGGAAAATTTGTCACCCTGAATTTTTTTAATATTTTTTGTGTTGTATCCATAAACCCTACGCGTGTACTGAGACCCTTCGGCCCAATCTGTACGATAATAAAAAAAAATCATGTACATATCTAATCATGCTTCATGTATTTATAAAAATAATAATAATGTATCTTTGCTCGTGATAAACTATAGTTTATAGCTATAGCTGTTCAAAGGTTCCAGAATATTTCAAGAGTGATGGTTTTTGGATGTTTCTCCATAATTTTGAAGGTTCCATTGTTGTTCATTGAACTTGGTATTGCATCGATAATGTTTTGAAGATCCATCTGCTTCCGTTCGTCAAGAAACACTTCAAGAATGCACCATATTGCTTCCAACAAGTCTCTGCATGGTCCCACCAGGCGAAAGCTATACATGCTTAGTATGAGCACAATTTTCCGGTTTTTATTCCGTCGAAAGAGTGGCCGAATTTGAATTCTCTTGACTTCTATGCACTTCTATTCTATACACGTTGGTGAAAATATGGAATGACAAGATATCGTGTGTGTCCACAACAAGGCAAAGAGAGAACGATTTGAACTGAACCAAATGTTAAAGATACACCAAACAGGAAATACATTCATTAATTAAAATTCGTAATAGTTTCTCCTTTGTATGACCACATACTTCACTGACAGGAATTCCCACTCTTCCTGTACTTTACACCTATATACTTATACTTACTAAATCACCACACCCCACGTATTCCATAATCATGGTAAGTGGATCTTTGAGGGTGCAACACCCGAGCAGTGTGACTATGTTGGGATGTCGTCCAACCTGCTTCATCATAGTTATTTCGTCCAGGAATTCTTCAAACTCCGGCATCTGTTTGGGACATTCTGAAATAAAACAAAATGAAATTCTATTTTAATTCTCATTTTCATCCAGCTGGCAAAGGAGAAGGATAAATATTAATTTTTCTTTGCGTGCTCTTTCTAATCAATTTAAATTTCTTTTCACGTAAATATGGGAAGATTATTCCGGGGCAAAACGTTCATATTGAGCACGGTGAACTGCGAATCCGTACGCATTTAAAATTTAGTAGCAGCTCGCTCAGTGATCGCTGAAGCATGTTTTGATTAATTTTTTTGGTAACGGTACGGTAAAGGAGTCTCTTTTTGACCGTTCAGAAGTTAATCCAGATGAAAGACGAGAGATGAAAATTAATCATGCACTGACATAATTTTTCCTAAATTTGCTTACGCTCGTTTTGTAAACATAGTTTTCGTACATAGTACACATTATTCATAATTTGTAAGAAACATCCATTTTGCTTGTTATCCCGCAGAATGCCATCACTACACCTTGATCATACAATGTACGAAATAAATTTTGTGCGTACCAGTAAATCACTGTTCGTCCCTTGCGCTGAACTGGCCGGCTTGACGTGCCGCAAGGGTTCAGTAGGGATTCTTTGTCAATACCCGAAGCTAAGAGGCAGTTCCATTGTAGTTATATCACATTAATTAGTTGTTCCATCGTATTTATCTGCTAACTTTTTTGTATAATTACCGTAGCAACATATGGAATTTAAATGGTTCATTTCATTAAATAAAATACCTGTAATACCTATGAGATTCACTACAAATGATTATTGCGAAGCAAGGAAACTGAGCAGCACATTGAAATTTTAGAAATACTATCCTTTATACGGTATGTAATTTCAGATCACCCATGGAGTTCCCAAGTATTGTAAAGTAATTTTAAATATTTTTTTTCGTGGCTATGACACATTTTCCAAGTTTTCAGGTTCATCGTGGATGCCCGGGTTTGTCTGCAATTGCAGCAGGACCACAAACTACAGACATGAAAAACCAAATAAAATAGATATTAACATTTTACATTCCTTTACTATATTTTCTATGCTTTTTTATAAGTAATTTACAGCTTCGCTTTTATGCATCCTTGTATGTTATAGCTCACCTAACCCACGCTATGTATTTGAAAAGACAGGAAAGTTTAAAACGTTTTTATTTTTCGAGAAAGGATCATATAAGACAAATTCTACTCAAAAAAACTATTTCCTTCTTCATCAAAAATATATAATAATTCAAAAAAGTACAGTATATTCATTTCCTATTTAACAGACATAGAGAATCATTTATTGGTCCAGACAAACAAGAGTTATCGGAAAATTCAATTTTGTTTTTTTTTTTGTAGTTTTATTAAGTTTCAGTTTTTGGCATTATTCATACCCATTTGAAATGTACTTCGCCTTAGCTATTTTCAGCTTTTTCAAGACTATTAGGATATTTATTTATTTATTATGTCATCTTTGATGTAAAAATCGTATATACTACTCTAATTTTTAATATTCTTAAGGCCTGTACTAGAAAAAAATTCACCATTTTTATCTGTGTGTAACTTTTCTGTCCGTGGGTAAAAATTGATGAAAATCTGGGTATAACTATTTTCAGTAAATTGTTTACATGTGCAAAATTTCATAACAATCGGTTCAGTGGTTATTGAGATGTCATCGAAACAAGAAGAAAATCGTCGGAGAATTTTGCGCGCCGTCATGGAAAATCCGACTGCGACCATGAGATGGATCGGAAGACAACTGGGTATCACCCATAAAACTGTGTCTCGGGTGGTAAAATCGTTTAAGGAGTCCCAGACGACCGAGCGGCGGGCTGGAAGTGGAAGAAAATCGAAGACAGCTGACCCTGTGAAGGTCCGGAAGGTGTTGGATTATTTCAAGTGTAATCCGAACCTTTCGATTCGCGACGCGGCTCTGAAGGCAAAGTGTTCCGCCTGGTTCGTTCAGCAAACCATGAAACGAGTTGGCTTCGTGTATTCAAGGTCGGCAAGGCACCGAACCGGCGTGATCAACAAAATACGGCGGCTAAATCTCGCGCAAGCAAGCTGTATCGAGAGTGGTTAACGAAACCGATGTTTGTGGTTATGGATGACGAAACCTACTTCAAGGCAGACGAAAAGCAGATACCGGGGCTAGAGTTCTGCGTTACCAAATCACGGTTTGGTGTTCCGGAAGACATAAGGAAGAAGAAAGTGGACAAATTCGCCAAAAAATACTTGCTCTGGCAGGCCATATGCCAATGCGGTAAACTGAGTAAACCGTACATCACAACGGGTACCATCAACAGCGAAATTTACCGCACTGAGTGCCTCCAAAAGCGTCTGTTGCGCTTCCTGTGGTCCCACGGAGGCGAGACATTATTTTTGCCGGACCTGGCATCATGCTATTACGCGCGATCGACGTTGGATTGGTACAGGGACAATAACGTTGTTTTTGTACCAAAAACCGCCAACCCCCCAAATTGGGATCGCTTCGAAACTGACGTGTTTTGCTTTTGCTGCGTCGTTTTCGCGAAAAAAATCAAACAGCAATTCGTAATTTAACTTGAACTAACAGTGAAATCATAAAATCTCCGCGTGCGTTGTGTAAGCCGTAGTAAATACAATCGATTCCCTTTCGAAATATTTGAGTGTCGGTAGTATTTCCCCGTTTTTTTTTGTTTTTGTGCTTCGCCCTCGCACCCGGAAGAAGAGTTACATCAGCTTAGTTTTGGTTACTAGTGGTAATATTGTGACACTCGGGTATAATTTATTAGTTTAGAGTGTTTTTCCGCTTTGTCGCGAGTGAATCAATGATTATTAGCAGTTTTGAACCTCGAAATAGAGTCGCCTCATTGCGGGGATTTGCATTCTTGGCAGTGTGTGGAGTGAAAAAAAAGAAGACGAGTGCAATGTAGAGAACAGCCATTTGCTGGTCAGAAGCAGCAAACGAAAACAACGCGCATGGACGGGTGAAAAGCTTGCACATAATTTTAGGTGCATTCACCACGGGGTGTACAGAATTTTGTTATGCAGGTAGCATATCTAGCGGGCGGTTTCGCAACGTTAATATTTGCGCATATTTAATCGCGAGTGCAAAAAATTAATTACGAATCAACGACGACATTTTTTTTTTTTATTAATGAACAAGATAGTGTGATTCAGGAGGCGGACATGTATGACATATAGATGTATCTGACTATAACTATATAACAATAATCTTATTTTCACATAATACTAAATACGTGCCTGGTTTGGAAATTCTAAATTTCCAAATCTGAAAGTGTGTTACAGTGCCCTTATCCAAATGATATCGGTAATGTTTACATGCGGGGCTTATTGTAGGTGAAAGTAACCTCGGAATGGGCGTGACTCTCCAGACATTCTGAAATGGGTTGCTGGATCTACAGTAGAGCTATCACTTTCTAGCTCCCGGATTAAAGCTTCCAATGGTCACTTGAATGATTGTTGTAAACAGATTTCTTCCATAATAACATTGCCGGCCGATGGGTGTTAGATAGGACACACACACACACACACACACACACACACACACACACACACACACACACACACACACACACACACACGCACACAAACCGCCAACCCCCCAAATTCACCAGAGATTCGTCCGGTGGTAAGATTTTGGGCCATAATGAAGGCCAAAGTTCGAAAATCGTCCAAGATGTTTAAGAACGAGCTGGAGTTGAAGAAAGAATTGATGAAAGTGACCAAAAAGGTCGGCTCCACCATTTCACAAAATGTAATGACGGGTCTTAAGGGAAAGATGCGGGCTTTCAGCGATAGAAAGGAAATTGAATAACGTAATTATGCCGAAACATAATCCATATGTATTAGTTCATTCATTGAAAGTTTCATGAAAATCCGACTTAAAACAAATTGTTGGCGAACACTTTTGTCTGGTTCATTTTTTTCAAGTACAGGCCTTAATACTATTTCTAACTGTGCTTCTGCTGATCATTAAATCGAAATGTTCATTAACGTTGTTAAATGCTCGCAGGCAAGCGTCGAATGGGTTGTTGAAACCATAACTAGTCCGTTGTGCAAGTACGGCGACGAGTTGGGAACTCCTCAATTGCCTCGGAGGAACATACAGGGGAACGTCTTGGAGAAGTTCAAGACAATCGACATTGCCACGCAGTAAATCGAATACAACAAGTTCCTGAATGTGAGTGCGCCTAGCAGATAAGGTTTCCAGTCCTATCAGCATGCACCGTGAAGTGTAGTTGGGCAAAATTAGAAGGTCATTCCAAGAGGCATTGCGGAGTGCGAAGCGTATGAATGACTTTTGAATTCTCTCGAGTCGATGATCATTGATGAATGATGCGGTGTCCAGACGGCGGCTGCATATTCAAGGATGCTACGGACCAAGGTGCAGAATAATGTTTTTTGGACGTATATATCTGTGAACTTTCAGGTATGACTTCGAATGAGTCCGAGTACCGCGGAGGGTTTTGCCGTAACAAGCCCGACATGTTCGCTGAATTTCAACTTGGCGTCGATTGTAACACCGGGGTCGCAGATGGAGGATACACGCTCTAGTGGGATAGAGCCATCTGTGTATTGATGCGTGATGGTGACACTCCTGCGGGAAAACGTTATCGCCTTACATTTTCCTGTATTTACACTCATACCGTTTTCATTACACCACTGCATTAGTTCATTGATGTCGTTTTGCAAGACGAGGCAGTCGAGTAGCGCCGTGATGACTCTAAATATCTTCAGGTCGTCGGCAAACATTTGCTTGAATAAAGAAATACGCGGGCACAGATCGTTAACGAAAAGAACGAATAGCATTGGCCCAAGCACGCTCCCTTGTGGTAATTAAGAGGTAATTAAGAATACATTCGATCGGGCAGAATTTATAGAAACAAAGGACTGGCGGTTGGTCAAATACGAAAGAATCCATTCTACTCACCAAGTTGGAAATCCAATGGCTTTTAGCTTTTCGGTTGCGTACAGGTGTGGGAATGTGTCGAAAGCATTAGAAAAATCGGGTGGAAACCGTACGAAGACTGCATTTAATAAAAAATCGATCGAATGGGGCGAAGTTGCATCCATGAATAGACCCAATTTGATGCTTATAGACCGACATTACATCCATATCCCCCGAAAGTTTTTGACTTTATAAAATGAGTTGTATAGATTTTCGTGATACATACTACCAAAAGTTTTATTAAACGTATCTAAGCAAGTATATAACTAGCTAAAAATCGCTTCCTGCTAAAATTCTTTATGAGTTATAATAAAAAAGGTAATCGATCATTGCATAAAAGGCTGAGTCAAGAGGCACATACCCTAGATAGAATCGACTTGCCTTAGTGATTCGAGCTCTCGAAACAGCGTGTTTGTGTAGCATAAACAATCGTGGTTGTAGAGCGATGCTGGATAAACCCATGCTGGTACTCGGATGTAAGGGGATGAACGACATTGTACAGGGTGCGGCAGAAAGTAATGCGAAATTGTGTTCTATTTCTTTCAAATCCCATTTTCAACTAATTCAAGCAATAATATCAACATTTTCGAGTGCAGTTATCTTTATAAAGTCCTTTTAAAATAAATTTATTCAATGTATCCTCCATTTTTATTAATAACATCCTCGAGCCGACGCCGGAAGCCAGAGCATGCCTTTCGGACGTAGTCCTCCGACATTGACTGCCATGTGCGTGTTATGGTTGACTTCAGGGTTTTCACACTAGGGTGTGATGTTTTGCAGGCTCGTGCTTCAACATATGCCCAAATCGAATAATCCAACGAATTATGATCTGGACTGCTAGGGGGCCACAAATCCTTCGGCCAAAACTTCATGTTATCGTTCATCCATTGTTGGGTTCGATTGGACGTGCGACCCGGCGCTCCATCTTGCTGTAGGACTACTTTTTGGTCCTCCCCTGGCCTTCCACCCAGGGAAGTACTTGGTCCTTTAAAATACCGATATACACTTCGGTATTGATTTTAACTCCAGCATCAATGAAAACAGGCGGCATTTTCAAACCGTTGGACGTCACATTTGAATTTCACTTTTTCCGGAACGTTCTCTATTTTCTGCGGTGAAAGGAACCGGTCCGTGCGGCTGTTCGCCACAGCATCGATGCTGAAAAGCTTTTCGTCGGAGAACAGGATTATCATTTTTTCCTTCTTCAACAAGGAAAGCAATCTCTTGGAACGAGTCACTCGTAGTTCCTTGACCCGGTCCGTAATCAAGTGGCGTTTCACTCTGGCTCTGGAAGATGCAGGCAAGTCTTCTATGATGATTCTCCGCATGGATTTCTCCGAAATATTGGCTTCCTTTGCAAGTTTCCTTATGGAACGCACCGGGTTGCGAGCAATTTTTGCACGGACCGATTTGATCACGTTCGGCGTGCGTGCAAAGCGCGGACGTCCGCTTCCCGGCTTCCGCTGCTTAGGACCATCCTGCAGGGACTTTTTTATGCGGTAAACTGTTGGCAAATGGCACCCCACCACCTTGGCAATCTCTTTCGGCTTCTTCTGGGCGAGCAACAAACTGGTGATCACTTCTTTCGCGAACATTTTGACAAATTTGCAATAAAACAAACAGAATGTTTGGATGCAGCACTTGGAAGTAAACATAAACAAATACACTTTCGACAGAAATTAGTCACTAGCTACACGAATTAACCCAATACTCAAGTTTGAACATTTTCGCATTATTATCTGCCGCACCCTTTAGCTCGCTAGTTTTGCCCCGCAATATAGGAACATTACGGGACTGACAAGTTCACGGTTCATTTTCAAGGAAGATGTTTCGAATAGATCCTGCATGTGCGCAGGTTGTTGAAAAGTGCTCCAAAGAGAATGGTGAGCGCTAGCGGAAGGAGGATTGTGGGAGGGTTGAGCACTCTGGAGGGTGGTGGAACCGGAGCAGTGGCAGAAGAACGGTTGTTGATTTTGAATTGCGCCTGGAAAAATAGCTAACAGTGCAGTTTTCATGTTAGCAGAGTTTCATCACAATTAAGTGGTTGCAGTGACGCCTTCGTTACAAGAACAGATACGCATAGAAATCTGGTGCACTCGCTTCGAAAACCCAAACACTTGACATCGGAAAACAGCTTGGAATTCATCATTCAAGGAGCATCAGACGAGATAACAGAAAAATGGTACGGAAGGAAATGCAAGACAGCAGATCCAGTGATTTCCAGGAATATGTTATGCCTCTTCAACCGTTGATCCATCCTTTGGGTTCGGGATGCGGTAAAGATGGCAAATGTTTCAATTTGTTTTGTGAAAAAAAAAAATTAGAGGTGGGTTATAATAGGGATATAACCGCAAGGTTAACGGAGGACCGCGTTGGTGTGTCCATTCTTATGAAATTTTCTACATACTGAGCCATTGCTTACGTTTGCCAGTTCAGGCTTAGTGAAAAATCTCTGCCGAATTTACCACTCACGACTTAATGCCTCAAACAATCCAAAATGAACTATCATATGCAATGGTTGTTTAGGATAAATCACAAACATTTCACTTAAACACGCTCTTTTATTGTAAAATTTAATTGGTCGTCCTGAAAAGGACGGTGGTTATGATACGCGTTATAAACTAATTTATATTTTCAGCTTATTTGACCAGCACGATACCATCATGTGCTGTACTCAATACAGCATGGTAGTTTATTAAACTCCTCGTCGCAGTGAATGGCGGACGGCAAGATACTTGGGACGATTCTAGTAATCTAGTTGTCACAAACATCGTTTTCCGCTGGGAGGTGCCCAGCTCCGGTATGGTTTCGGAAGCGGATGCCACCCGCGTGGATTATCGATTTTTACGACCCTTTGACCTTTGCAGCACTTCTTTTTGGCTTGTAAATGAGCAAGCGTAGGCGATAATTTGCGAGCCAGACGCGTAATCGCGAGAAAATGGACGAGATAGAAAAAATCTTCGTAACAGGAGAGCGAAAAACACAACCGTACGTGCCACTCAATCGAACTTGAAAATCCCAATGAAAGCATTTTGGTTGGAATCGTGTGCTTTATACTGGCGTTGATAGCATTGCCTACAGAGAAGATAGGCACGAGAATGCAGTACGAAGCAACTTTCATAAGAGAGGACGGGCTTCAGTTATAAAACCAGACAGCAGAACAAAGCAAAATAAATTTGCAACTGAGAGGGGAGACTATGGTTGTATTAAACATGCAATGAGACCTAATGAAATAAAAAGAAGAAGACAATTTGAACCATTCGTCACCCGTTTTTTTGAGCACCCGGAAAGGGAAAACCATATTTTCAACCGGTTCATATGCAGATTTGTGTGGGAGCAAAAGTAGGTAATTTTTAAATAAAAAGTTGAACCACTTATACTAATAGCACTTAATTGAAAATTTAATCAAAAACATTTGTTTTCCTGATCAAACGGTGTTTAAATGAAGTAATTCTGTTCTGTCAAACAAAAGTTATTAGCGTTCAAAAACCTTTCATTTTTGCGTAACGCTCTCATTTTTCAAAATTTTGAAATGACACCCGGTATAGAGAAGAAAAACGTAGTCCTACGTTAAAACAATCCGTCTGCACTACCTGATACAAAGTTTGGAAGGCACCGAACCGGAGCGATAAACAGAACACGAGAAGACAATGTTAGCCTTCCACCACGAGTTCAGATCAATGGTGATGAAACCGAGGCGGTACACGAGTCCTTGTATCTGGGCTCATAGATGACCACTGATAACGACACCAGCAGAGAGAAATAAAGGCGCATTATGGGTGGAAATCGTGCCTACTTTGGATTCCGAAGGACGCTAAGATCGAACAAAGTTCGCCGAACTACAAAGTTGATTATCTACAAGACAGTAATTAGATCGGTAGTCCTCTACGGCCACAAAACATAGACATTGCTCGTGGAGGGCCAACGAGCTCTGGTGTCTTTGAATGGAAAGTGTTGCGTACGATCTACGGTGGAGTGCAGATGTAAGACGGAACGTGAATGAATTGAATGAATCACGAATTGCATCACTTGCTGGGAGAACATCTTATGGCTAAAATCAGTCATACACCACTACGGTGGGCTGGGCATGTCGTAAAAATATCGGACGACAGTTCAGTTAAAATGATTCTCGAAAACAAACCAACGAGCACAAGAAGATGAGGTGCGCAACGAGCAAGGTGGATCGATCAAGTAGAAGGTGACCTGCAGACTGCGAGGCTGGAGAAGTGCAGCCATGGACCGAATAGAATGGAGACAACGTCTATGTACAGCAGAGGCCACATCGAGCTTGGTCTGATTGATTGGATTGATTGGAAGGAGATATATTAAGATATAAAAGATACGGTGATATGGAAATTTGTCTTAAATGTATGCAGTTAAGTGTGGACACACAAATGCACGTAAAAAACTATAAGGGACAGCCCAATGGGGTTGTACGCAAAGTTGACGTAGGACTACGTTGCAATGTGAAATTAATGTTATTATTATTATTTTTAATTGCTTGTATTAGAATAGAGGCTTCATTGATCAATAGGAGCCTTGCTGAAAATTAGTGAGGTTGTGTATAACACACGACGGGTTGATGTAGACTAAGATAAACCATTTGATGCATTGTCTGGTTCAACATATTAGATTAGTTTCGTTTGTTTCGTAGAGCAACATTGCAACGGTGCTGTTCTAACGGGACGTAGGATCGGCAAAGATAAGTAAGTATTTAAGAAAATTCTATGATTTGCTCTTTACAAATCTTTTGGCGATTCTAGACTGGGTTTATATATTGGCATGATGAAAGGGAAACGGCTGTGCTGGCAGTGGTGATTGTGTTGATATGATCAACTAGCTGGAGACCATTATCCTTATCACGTTATAGATTGTTGAAAGTCTGTTTGGAACGTGTAATTTACATTGTACAATTTAAATTGTAAGAACGATAAGTGTTGTGTCTTGTCTTGCGTCGCGTTTTGTTAGTGTCTTGTAGTTCTTACGTCAGCATAAAAATCATAACAATAAGGAAAAAAAAAGTCTGTTTGAAAATTCAAAGTCAATAATTAATGATATTTTTGAACATTGACTTGACAGTTCCAACTGATTGAAGCTACAATCTCGAAACTCTGTCGAAAAATGTTTAAACTGTTTCAAATATTCGTGATGGTCGCTAATGCAACCGGTAGACGTAGCCTAGGTCAAAATAGAGTGGGTGTTGTTAGAGCAGCATTAGAAAGTAAGTCTGTGAGAAAATGCTATTGTACATTTTTAAGAAAGCATTTGGTGGCTCTGAAAAGGGCCGTGTGGTTTGGATGATGATACGAACACGGTCGTATTTGGTACGATGGTTGAGAGGGTCACTAGCTCTATGGCGTGAAAGATAGTTGAGGATCTGTTAGAAATATAAATTTTATTTACAAGTACAAACAAAGTTTTTTTTTTAAGAATATGTAACTGTTTAAAGATCCTTATGTAAATTTGTCATCAATATAACGATAATTTTTGTGCAGGAATTCAATAAACCCTTAATAATTTCTCCAAATGTATAAAAGTCGACTTTAAACTCATGCTTTTATTTAAAATAGTTTTAAGATTTATTCGCTCTGAAACTTTGCAGCCATATTCTGCGACATTTCACTTTTTATTTAAAACCCTTTCTCAGAAATATTGGATCTCTATTGCAAGGTAGGGCTCTATTCAACGCACTAAAACGAACAGAAACCCTTTTAAGCACTGATTGGAATTTGAAGAGAACACTACCAGTATTGAACAACTTGTTATAATAAGATAGGGAAATAACCAGTTATAGGGAAATCATAACATGCCAGCAACCAGTGGGCTGCGATTGCCAAAAGTAAGCAAACTTTTAACGATCCTTAGTAATTTTCCAGCCTGCCACTCGACGCCATCACTCTGACTCGTTGCTCTCCCGTGAACCCTCCTGCAGGGCACTTGCAACCGCTTCCAGAGCCATGCTGGCCCATTGCCGCTCTGCACAGCTCCATGGCTGCGAATGAAGAAATTTTTTGTTGTTGTTTAAGGGACTTTAACCTCTTGTTCATTCGTCCCACAATGAAGAAAATATGAAGGTGCCCCCTTTATATATCGTGCACTGCTGCATGTGAGACGTTCATTACCTACTTAAATATGAAGTCTGTGATAGGGAAGTACTGAGCATTTAGTAAATTTACTCTGAAAAATCGGCATTATAAGACATCACCTTATATTTGCGTTTATTCCAATAGTTGAATGTTTAAAATCAATTGTTTCAATTATTGATATTTAAGCGTAAAATATGTTCCGATCGATTGGTGCAAACATTTTAGAAATAAATCGTGAAATGATTTAGTTATTAACGTTCAAAACCTTAGCATATTTCGTGACGCTCCAAATTTTCGTATTCGCAACGTGTACCCCTGTTTTGAAATCAAAGACGTAGTCTTACGTCATTAATGAATAATTCGTTGTTCATTTAAGTCATCATATTTACAGCAATTCCTTGTGATATTATGATAAAGTAGAATACCAAATCTGTTCAGTTTCTGTATAAATTAATGTCACTTCCTTACAAATCACAAACTAAAGCAGGTTACTCATCAATTTCTACCAGAAGTAGTAAAAGTTTATCAAACTCCTAAACGTATACTACAATTGTTATGTTTGTATTCTCCGTGCGTGGAGTAACGATTATGATGTAGAAGGAGATGTTCGCTCATCACCATGAGGCCCCAAGAGTGGACAGTAATGTTTGCTATAGAACTGAAAGATATGAAGGGAAACTATCATCGAAAAATGCAAAAGTCGTACCTATCTTGAAGCCAGACAAAAATCCGACTGAAGCTTCTAGCTACCGACCAACCAGTTTGCTTTCTTCAATAAGTAAGCTTTTTGAAAAAATAATTTTGAATAGAATGATGCTTCACATCAATACAAACTCAATTTTTGCTGATGAACAGTTTGGATTTCGCCATGGGCATTCAACTACGCATCAACTTTTGAGAGTTACAAATTTAATTCGTTCAAACAAAACTGAAGGCTGCTCCACTGAAGTTGCTCTTCTAGACATAGAAAAAGCATTCGACAGTGTTTGGCATGAAGGTTTGATTGCGAAACTGAAAAAGTTCAATTTTCCGCTTTATATCATGAAATTAGTTCAAAACTACTTAACTGATAGAACTTTGCAAGTAAATTATCAGAATTCTAAATCTGATCAATTGCCTGTCAGAGCTGGTGTTCCTCAAGGTAGCATTCTTGGGCCAATACTTTATAACATTTTCACTTCAGATCTCCCTGATTTACCTCAGGGCTGTCAAAAATCTTGCTTTGCTGATGACACAGGCATTTCCGCTAAAGGAAAAAGTCTTCGTGCTATATCCAGGAGGCTACAAAAAAGCAGATTATTTTCAAAAATGGAAGATTTCTCCTAATGCTTCCAAAACTCAACTTATAATATTCCCACACAAGCCTAGAGCTGCATTTTTGAAACCAAGTAATAGTCATATGGTCACTATGAACGGAGTTCCAATTTCTCGGTCAAATCAAGTAAAATATCTTGGACTGATACTTGATCAAAAATTAACTTTTAAAGATCACATTGAGGGCATTCAAGCCAAATGTAATAAATATATAAAATGTTTATATCCTCTTATAAACAGAAAATCCAAACTTTGTTTGAAGAACAAACTTCTTATATTGAAACAAATTTTTAGACCGGCCATGCTTTATGCTGTGCCAATATGGTCTAGTTGTTGTGCCACCCTGGTTCAGTACTATTGAATTACATAGAATTTCAAACGTTGAGACTCTAGAAGAAATGTCCAACAAAATAACTCATAATTTTAGACAAAAATCATTGCAGTCTTCAATTGCAATGATCAATTCTCTCTATAGATAAGAACTAGTTATAAGAAATCAATAATTATTCTTACACGTAGGCAAAAGGAACCCTGTTAAAAATACTGAATAGACAAAGTAAAAATAATATTAACATAATTAGATAAAAATGATAGCATATAAGGTTGAAATGTTAATTACTTAGCAGGATCACCTAGGTTAATATATGAATGTAAAATAATGTAAAATTTGGAATAAATAAAGAGTTAAAAAAAAAAAAAGGGAAACTATCAACACTACCCAGGTAACCAATAAGCAGCTGTATATTGGGCCAAAAGCGGCATTTATGTTGCATTTAAGGTGACTTTATTGCTTGATAGGCTGCTGTAAAGACGCTTTGAAACTGTTTATTGGTTACCTGGGTATCAAAACTTTCCCTTCATATCTTTCAGTTCTAGCAAACATTACTGTCCACTCTTGGGGCCTCATAGTGATGAGCGAACATCTCCTTCTACATCCTAAACGTAGGCTTTTCTCGAAGGTCTAGAATAAGAGGTGGCAAATATCATGGAAATGTTATGCAGAAAAAAATGTCAGGACATTTTTACCCTATCAATCCTATGGTCACTTCTCTGGAGTAAAGATATATATTTTCCATCAGTGTGGAAAATTTTCCATTGTTCAAATATTGTCTTTTTTTTAAGTTCGACTGGAATTAAAAACCGCATAAGCAAGTGGTTTATCCACTCTTTCGTGATTGGCTCCCTCTTACAGTTCTTATAATACTCACTTTTCAGTTGCTTTACGGCTACTATCATCGAGCCACTGCAGCCAGGCAGTTTAGTGGCACAAGCAATGAAAACTCGTCCAAAAGCACCCTTGCCGATTTCGCGACCAATCTGTAAAGACGACAGGGGTACTTCCAGTGAATCCGCTTCTCCTCTTGCCCGGGCTTCCTTTCGAAATTAAAAGAAAATAACTTGAATGAGTATAACTTTCATCCTGTAAAGTAGAGCAGCAGAAGAACCAAATGTTTTAAACTTACTAGCACGTCCCAATCGGTGTACAGGTGGTTTTCCTCCATTTGCATCGATCCTGCGTTTTGGTTAGAGCTGAAACGAGACAAGAATTAAAACCGAAACATTTTATGGCAGTGAGAATAAGTTTTGCAATGGCAACTGGTGATAATTGAACGAATCTTCAAACAAATATAATAGTAAATCGAAAAGAATGGCGGTAACCTTTGAAATATAATTATGTTTTTAAATTTGCAATTTGGTGTCAATTATTTTCGGTTTCTCATGTAATTGATATTTACATGTAAGGCAATATAACCAAGTCACACTGAGGGTGTATGAAGTTTATTTCCTACCCTTTCCTTATTTTATCTGCATTTGGGCGGGCCGGGGCCGGTATTGCTTTATTTTGGGATCACCAGTTTTTACACATTGAGGATTGTCTTAAAGATAAATCGTCCAGCCCAAATCATTGTAGGCGTATGTCGAGGGACCATCACCATCATCATCATTACTAGCTTGTTTGACGGTTTGAGAATATTTATTCCGCTAGTATGTTTGTTTGCGACCGTGACGTTGGGTTTGCTTTTATAGTGTAGTAGCTGAGCTTCTTCTCACTGGAGATGCTATGCATGTCTTTTATGTATCTTAATAGCCGTAAATCTATTTGGTTGACACGGGAACAAAAAACAGACCCAAGCAATATAAACCGCGCAGAAATGGTTGCAACAACTAGATTGTGACTTATTCGAATCACAAAGTAGACACCTCAATCAGTTGGAACATGTTTGCTACTAGGGTAATCTAGTTAACATTTTTAGGAGTTTTACCAAAAAACTAGAACTAGTTGCCAATTACGTGATTTTCATTGTGTTTTTTTATGCTTGTTCTGAAATTTAATACTGCCGTTCACATAACCGATTTTTAAGTACACATTTTTATCAAAACATAGCTGAACCCGGTGCGAGCGCTGCTACGCTTGCAACTAAATGAAGAAAAATTTAATATAACTGGCACGTTTATGGCTTTTTTTTTAAATCTTTTTTTTTTCTTGAATAAGCAGGGATTCAAACTTCTATCAAAACATGCTTCTTACCCGAGAAATACACGTTTTGTGTTTAAGTAACCTGGATAATTCTCATTTTTGGTAGAAATTTGTTTTTCATTTGTATGGGAGCCCTCCCTTCCAGAGGGGGGTGGTTTCTCAAACCACCATACAATCATTGCCTTTAAAACCCCCCACATGCCAAATTTGGTTCCATTTGCTTGATTAGTTCTCGAACCATCACACTGGGCTCTTATATTATAATAAAAATTTGAGTTTCATTTGTTTGAAGCCCTCTTGAACCATTATAGAAACATACTTGCCTTCAATGCCAAATTTGATTCGATTTGCTTGATTAGTTCTGGAATTATGAAGAAATTTGTGTCTCATTTGTATGAGAGCGCCCCTTCCTGAGAGAGTAGGGGTCTCAAATAATCATAAGAACCTTCCCCAGCCCCAAATACCCCTTCATATAAATTTTCACGTTGGTCGGTTCAGAACTTTCCGAGTCTATAAGGGTCTGACAGACAGACAGACAGACAGAAATTCATTTTTATGTACACAGAAATCTAGCCTCCAAAAACCCCCATATGCTAAATGTAGTTTCATTTACTTGATTAGTTCTCGAGTTATGCAGAAATTGGCTTTCTATTTGTATTTGAGGGGTACTGAACTGCCATAGAAACATTTCTTGCCTCCAAAAACCTCAACATATCAAATTTGGTTTCATTTGCTTCATTGGCTCTCGAGTTATGCTAAAAATTATGTTTCATTTTTTTGGGAGTCTCCCCTTCCAGAAGGCGGAGGGGTCTCGAATTACCTTAGAAACATTTCTTGCCTTCAAAAACCTCCACCTGCCAAATGTGGTTCCATTTTCTTGATTAGTTCTCGAGTTATGCACAAATTTGTGTTGCATTTGTATGGAAACCCCCCCTCCCTCCCCTTTTCAGATGGCGGAGGGGTCTCAAACTTCCATAAAAACATTTCTCTCCTCCAAAAACTTCCACATGCCAAATTTGGTTCCATATGCTTGATTAGTTTTCGAGTTATACACAAATTTGTGTTTCATTTGTATGAGAGCCCCCTCTTATAGAGGGCGGAGGGGTCTCGAATTACCTTAGAAACATTTATTGCCTTCAAAAACCTCTACCTGCCAAATTTGATTCCATTTACTTGATTAGTTCTAGAGTCATGCAGAAACTTGTGTTTCATTTGTATGGGAGCCCCGCCCCCCTACCAGAGAGAGAGAGAGGAGGGGCTCGAACTACTGTAGAAACATTTATTGCCTTTAAAATCCCCGCAAGCGAAATTTGGTTCCTTTTGCTTTATTAGATCTAGAGTTATGAAGAAATTTCTGTTTCATTTTTTTGACAGCACCCGTTCTAGGAGAGGGGAGGGGTCTCAAATCACCATAGAAACAGTTTTCGCCTCCAAAAAACCCCACATGCCACATTTGGTTCCATTTGCCTGATTAGTTCTTGAGATATGTTGAAACTTCTGTTTCAGACAGACAGACAGACAGACAGACAGACAGACAGACAGACAGACAGACAGACAGACAGACAGACAGACAGACAGACAGACAGACAGACAGACAGACAGACAGACAGACAGACAGACAGACAGACAGACAGACAGACAGACAGACAGACAGACAGACAGACAGACAGACAGACAGACAGACAGACAGACAGACAGACAGACAGACAGACAGACAGACAGACAGACAGACAGACAGACAGACAGACAGACAGACAGACAGACAGACAGACAGACAGACAGACAGACAGACAGACAGACAGACAGACAGACAGACAGACAGACAGACAGACAGACAGACAGACAGACAGACAGACAGACAGACAGACAGACAGACAGACAGACAGACAGACAGACAGACAGACAGACAGACAGACAGACAGACAGACAGACAGACAGACAGACAGACAGACAGACAGACAGACAGACAGACAGACAGACAGACAGACAGACAGACAGACAGACAGACAGACAGACAGACAGACAGACAGACAGACAGACAGACAGACAGACAGACAGACAGACAGACAGACAGACAGACAGACAGACAGACAGACAGACAGACAGACAGACAGACAGACAGACAGACAGACAGACAGACAGACAGACAGACAGACAGACAGACAGACAGACAGACAGACAGACAGACAGACAGACAGACAGACAGACAGACAGACAGACAGACAGACAGACAGACAGACAGACAGACAGACAGACAGACAGACAGACAGACAGACAGACAGAAATCCATTTATATATATATAGATAGATAACATAATGCGTGTATTAAAAAAAGGCGACTAAGTGTTCCGATTTTTCATGCGATTACCCTGCCACCTAGTGGTCGGTTCACCGGTCAGTGGTCAATATATACTAGTTGCCTATTACTGTGAAAATTTGACAGCTCCAACAGTGTGTTTACTGCAGCTATGGCAAGAACAGTGAAACAACTTCGATCTATGGTTTGTTCGTACCGCCTGCTCCATTCGAGCCTGAAAAAGTCGGCCATGGTTGCCCACTTCGTGTTGGCCAGATACGATCGCGGAAACATCTACAAGATTCTGGCACTCCTGAAGAAGGGAGAGCCCATCGAACGAAAGCCTGGTTCCGGTCATCCGACCGTTTTAAGTGACGGAAGATTCAACAGAAGCTCAAACGGATGACGGAAGGAAGGTGGCCACTTCTTTTCGTGCGTTGATCGTTGTCGTTCGGCCAAATGGTCAAGAAGTATTTGGCCAAAATGGATATCCATATGCGAAAGCGTTAGTCCAAGCCAGCCGTGTCGGAAACCCAAGCGGAAATCCAGAAACAACGGCGGAAGATTCTGGTCAAAGAGATCTTCCTGACGAAGCGTAACGTGCGGAAGCATGCCAACCCTCCCAACGTGCCCCAGCTCCGTCCAATCGAGAAGTTCTGGGCCAATTTTAAGAGGAGAGTATATTCAAATAATTTTGAGGCCAAAACGACGGATGATTTGATCAAAAAGGCGACCAAAGAACTGAAGAATATGCCTACAAGCTTCTTTTTTCACCTATGGCCAAAGTTCTGGCTAACTGCCGCAAGGCAGCGCGGCAGGGAATAGAAGTAATTTTTGGGAAGTTTCTAACTTTCAAATGAATAAAATTGTAATTTGGTTTGTTAAAATATCCTTTTCCGTTCGTTTTTACCATCCAGTCAAAATAGTCGCTTTTTGCGATCATTAGCTAGGAAGTATTTCATGACATGTTTGTAAGTATATTCGAGAGCTCTTCTTGCATATTATGGTATAGTTTATTTATTTATTTGTCGTCAATCAATAGTAGACCGTTTTGTTACAATAGTGCTTACATTTTATGTTTCACTTATATATACAGTACGCCTTAGGAAACTAACACATCAGATTTGCATTTTTAATGTTTTGAATCGTTCGTCATTATCTAATTGAATTGAAGTATTGTTTTAGTTTTGTTTTGGTCATAGTAAAGTCTACATTTTCTCCATGCTTATTGTAAGTTGCCATCATCTGATTCAGAGGTACAAATTTGGCGTAATTTGTACGATGATGGCTTGTAATAAATATATTTCTATTTCGTAGTTGCCGCGACGGTATGTAAAAATTAAGTTTTGACAAAAGTTCTGCTGAATCAACGCGTTGCGAAACAATGTCATTTACGAATGATACTAATGCAAATTCACGGCGCTCTTTTAATGATTGGATGCTGATGAGCATGCAGCGGGCTTCATAAGATGGAAGCGGAAACCTTGTCCAACCTAATTTACGAAGTGCATACAGTAAAAATTGCTTCTGTACCGATTCTAGTCGTTCTTCATGGGTGACTGAAAATGGTGACCAAACCACGCTACAATATTCCAGTATTGACCTCACATATGCAATGTACAATGTTTTTATTGTGTACGGATCATGAAAATTGTAACAAAAACGTTTTATAAATCCAAGCATATTATTTGCTCTGTTGATGATAGTATTGTAATGCTCAATGAAAGTTAGTTTCGAGTCCAAGATAACTCCTAAATCCCTTGTTCTTTTACATTTCTCAACTGGCTGATTCCCTAGATTGATAGTTATGTCTGGGGTGTTTCGTTTCCTACTAAAAGCTATCGAATTACATTTCTTTACGTTCAGCTGTAAAAGACTTTTGTTGCACCAAATATAGAAATCATTTATTTCTTTCTGGAATGTCATGATATCTTCTTTGTTTCTTATTTCTAAAAATAGTTTCATGTCAACAGCGTAAATAAGAAATTTAATGTTTTTGAGAATAAAGGAAATGTCATTTACATACAAAATGAATAAAAGAGGACCTAAGTGAGAGCCTTGGGGGACTCCAGAAGTGACTTTAATAGGATTTGATTTCTTCCCTTTGAATCTAACTATTTGTTGCCGGTTAGTAAGATAGGATTCGAGCCATCGGAGGATCCCTGCCTCAATTCCCATTTTTCGCAATTTGAATAGAAGCATGGGTATGTCAATGCGATCAAAAGCCTTGCTGAAGTCTGTATAAAGAGCTTCTACATGGTTGCCATTGTCCATTGCTATCAGTGAGTAGTTGACGAATTCCAATAAATTTGTGCTAGTTGATCGTCCTTTGAAGAATCCATGTTGCTTATTAGTCAGTCTGTTTTTGATTTGAGAAAACAATTTTTCATTGATAATTGCTTCAAAAAGTTTAGGAATGCAGGAAATAATGGCAATTCCACGATAGTTACAAATGTCCGATTTTTTTCCACTTTTAAAAATAGGTACTAGATAGGAACTTTTCCAAAGTTTGGGGAAGATCCCAGATTCCAGTGACATATTAAAAAGCCAAAATAAAGGTGCTGTAAGTTCTAATGCTAAGTTCTTCATAAATACGGGTGGTATTCCATCAGGGCCAGAACCTTTGGAAACGTCTAATTTATTCAAACCTTCCAAGATGTCTTGAAATTTGACTTGACTAACTCCAATGTCCCTTGAAAATTCTGGGAAGAAATTGAAATATTCATATAGTATGAACTCCTTATCGAGAAACGCATGTAATCCGTATCGAATCAGTACAAAACCAGTTTTTAATATCTGTTCTACGGAAGTAAGGCCACAAGCCAAGTATGAGGCTCGTTGCATGCTAGCTAAGTTATGTGGGCTCTAAGAGCGAAATTACTTCACAATTATATGATGTGATGTGATAGGAAGCCACCACCAGTGCAGGACAGGCCATGGCGTACAGTTCCTCCGAATGGCAAGATCAAACTGTACATACCTGTAATCCTCACTATTCCGTTGTATGAAGGGCCAGAAACGAAATAACTTTACAATTATAGCCTTCATAATTGATGTTATGGCTCAAAGAGTGAGCACCCCAAAGACAAAAAATATGTTCAACACAGGTAGGCAATTAGGTTCAAAACGAATGGATATTAAGAGATAAAATATTCTGGATTGCTTGATTTTATAGATTCCTGCACGAAATGTTTTTGCTTATTTTGTTATGCAGATGTCACTATCAGGTTTGGTAGTTATGCAGGACTTTCGCAATAGTCGAACCTAGCATAGCACTGATGTGGTCACCAGTATGTGGTCGGTTCTCATATTTCTGAGCCAATGCAAAAAAACAAAATCCATTAAAATTATTTGCGCCTAGGAATCTCCGCAATAGAGTTTATATAATTCAATATTACTCACCAAAGTGTTACGTATAAGTGATGTTGCCTATCGATCCACCCAACCCCTTTTTGGCCCTTCATACAGTGGCATGATAAGGATAATCAGTGGTTATTAAAGCTTGATCAAGTCTAACAGAGAGGAGAGCCCATTGCTGTCGGACTTAGTTTCCGTGCTACAATGGGTGGTAGTACATATCATCATACAATATTACTCACCAAGGTCTATCATGACCCCCGCGCCAGTTTTTCACCACACGAGGAGATCTCCGCTTGCCCCTTACGAGGATGCCTCCGTAGATAATTGCCCCCACGGCGACGGTCGAAATTATCACCAGAGAAAAGATCTGGAATGAAAAAAAAAGAAGAAAAAAAAAGAACAGGATGAATTTAAATATCGAAACGGATGACAGTTGTTCACCTTTGGCAACCCATGAAACTTTTGCCCTTTCTCATTCTTTTTATTTATTTATTAATTTCTTAAACATGCTGTTCTGTGATATATAGATCAATAAAAGAATAACAGTAATTACATTCGTTTTCGAAAAATTATTTAGAACAAGGGAAATAAATCGTTCATCACCTATCATCGATACGTTTAATCTTCAATTCGTGTGCTTTTGGTTTGAATTGATTTGTTCGTTGAGTTTCGTAACGTTTCTGCTTATTTTTCTTCAGTTATCCACAGAACATTTTTTTTTCTTGTGCTCTCTTTTGCCAGCTTACTCACTATACCATCTTCTATTTGCGCGTGCTTTTAGGTAGTATTTTTTCGTTGTAGTTTCTCATAGGTCTCTCTTAGAAAGTTATTTTAAGACTCGAAGAGACTTATGTCACTTGGTGAAGCGAGAAAAGTCACTCGGAGTGACTCTTCTGGGCAAATCGAATGGAGAGTCTCGTTATTTGGAATTTGTTTCGTAAATAAAATTAAATTGGGGGATTTGCCTATTCTAGGCAAGATATGCTGAGTCCACTCTTTTATGAGTATTTTCGGAGCGTCGTGCACACATCGGTCGTTTTTGTTAGTTGACATTTATTTACTCAGTGATCGTCTTTCTTTTACAAGCGACAAAATTATCCAGAACGGCTAGAATGCCTTTTTATAAAGCGCCAAACTTTTCAAGTGAGTGTAACTATTGTTGGCAGACCCTTTTTGATTCGGCTCTCGTTCCATTGAAACTGCATGTGATTTTTTAATTCTATTATAGGCAACAAAAGCAGCAGCATTTTCGAGTGCATGTCATTGATTTGAAGAAAAATATGGGTCACTATTTGAGAGGTAAATAATCAAATAAAATACATGTAACCAACTTATCACATGCATATGTTCAGTGAAGTGCTTTGTTCGGTTCGCGAGAATTGTCAACATTACCGAGGCCAACATTTCCCCTCAATGGGATAGTTCGTTAAAATAGGTTTGAGTGTATCCCGAATTATCAATGATCAGTGTTGCCTCTTAAACTTGAGTTGATCATATTCTAGTTTTTTGGGTAGTTCATCAAATGTGTTGTTGATGTTTTCGCTTTAAGTCCGGAAATAAGTTTTGTAAGTTTTGTATCACACGAACGTTGTAGGTTTAACAGAAATGTAAACAAATCTTTTTCTCAACATTTATTTTCCTCAAGTAAAGAGTGTATCGAAACGTAGTTAGCAACATTGATTTTCGAATAAACGAGTGAAAAAAAAGACATATTTTAACTTAAGTTTTCGATCTATTAGAGAAAAATATTCTTTTGTTGGATTTCACTATTTATATCAATAAAAAATTTAGTTTCTGTAAAACGCACGCACTTTGGACTTGACATTCTTCACTATATTCTGCACAGTTGCTTTTGTGACTTTCCTAGTGGGTGCTGTGTAGTTTTTTTTTGGAACTGTTGCATGTTTTGTTTTATTGTTTGCCAACCACTGTAGAACTGACTTATGGAGCCTCAATATAACAGATCAAGTATCATTACTCGTAAATGTAATGCTTGAAAATTGCAGATGCGGTGTTGAAATAGGAAACATTTAGACTTTAGGACAAACACGAAATGTTCAACTTTGTCTGTGGTACGCGATTACGCAGCATAATACACGAATTTCATTTTTTCATCATTACTCTGAACATGACGACAACTCGGTCAATGACCTTCGTCAAAAAATATTTTAAGGATGTCTAGCAAATTCTTAGACCACACAGGAAATCAAGCCCAGCCTGGTATTCCTTTATAACTGCACAGACTGAGCTGTGCCAGGTTAAAATTACAATGAAATTTCTAGTAACGAAATATGATAGTTTGTTGTTGGCACAGGGAATGTACAGACAATGGATGGAATTAAATACAATTCAATCAAAATCAATTTATAGCTCTACTACCACGAACCCATCGGTGTGACATGGCAATTAATAATTTATATCAATGAATTCCTGTAGAGATTCAAGCATTAAAAAAAAGTGTTATGTATTAATTGTAGCAAACTCAGTCAGAACAATCGGTTATTTAAAGCCGTAGGCAGTGGCATCTATGGAAAGCGCACATGATATGGAACGATTCGATATAAAAAACGTGAAATAATTCACCAATATACAGTGGTCAAAAAGACGATTTTAATGCTCTCAACTGATAGCTCCCTAAATAGTGGAGCTAGAACGATGGCGTCTTTGGCAAAGTTGATGGATATGACAAGTTTCGTATTTTGACGGCATGATCAATCCCCCTAAAAGTGAGGTAAAAATTCAACTCTTTTAGGATTCTGAGATAGAGCGTTGATGTCTTCAGCAAAGTTGTAGAAAAATACTTTACAAATAACTTTGCTGAAGACATATAAATCGTATGTTGATCTCTTTTTGTCTTTGTCTTTGTTAGAACTATTTCATGCAAGTTGCTGCTTGGGGTGAAATGAAACATAATTTCACATGTTTTAAAATTTGCATCACAACGAAAATTCCCATTTTTTTTGTGCGGACAATGATTTTCCATGCTGACATGAAGACTTCAAGAAAAAGTCTGAAAGACGTAGGTAAATAGGTCTTACCTTGTGATCAAAAAGTTCCGGTAATTTGAAAAAAAAACGCATTTATTTCAATTTTTAATTGATATCTTTATTATCGCCTTCAAAGTACTCGCCATTAGAGGCAACACACATATGCCAGCGCTTTATCCAATCATCCATACATTTTTTATAGGCCGATGAATGTATGGCTTTCAGTTCTTCCAGCGAATTCTTTTTTATCGCATCAATCGATTCAAAACGCCTACCTCTGAGCGGAATTTTCAGTTTTGGGAAGAGAAAGAAGTCGCACGGGGCAAGGTCTGGTGAATATGGTGCTTGTTTGATGGTATTGGTGGAGTTCTTGGCCAAAAATTCACAAATAGTGAGCGCGGTGTGTGATGGAGCGTTATCGTGGTGTAAAATCCACGAATTATTGCGCCACAATTCTGGCCTCTTCTTTCGAATTGCCTCACGCAAACGTCTCATAACTTGTAAATAATACTCTTTGTTAACCGTTCGACCTTCTGGAAGGAATTCAGAATGGACGACACCGCGAAAATCAAAGAAAACGGTCAGTAAAACTTTAATTTTGGAGCGACTTTGTCGTGATTTTTTTGGTTTCGGCTCATCTTCGGCGCGCCATTCGGACGATTGTTGACTTGTGAGCATATCAAATTCATATACCCACGTTTCATCACCAGTTATGATGCGTTCCATGAATGTGGGATCGCTATCTGCGTTCGCAATCATCTGTTTAGCGACCTCAACTCGATGCTGTTTTTGCAAAAAATTCAGCTCTTTTGGAACAAGTCGTGCTTCAATGCGTTTCATGCCCAGAATTTCCGTCAAAATGTGTTCGGTCGATCCAAATGAGATATCAAGGAGTGCAGCTATCTCCCGAATGCTAATTGAGCGGTTTTCCATAACTAAATTCTTCACGGAAGCGATGTTTTCATCGGTAGTTGAGGTCGATGGTCGTCCAGAACGCGGCATGTCACTCACGCTTTCACGGCCTTCTTTAAAGTCTTTGTGCCAAACAAATGTACGATTTTGTGACATAGAGTCCTCACCAAAGGCTTTTTGCAACATTCTGAGCGTTTCCGCTGCAGAAAATCCGTTTGCAACACAAAATTTCACACAAACGCGTTGTTCCAATTTTTTATCCATGGTAAAAATCGCCGAGCGTCTATTTTTCGACTAACAAAAGCAGTTGTCAAAACAAAACTAATGGATAATTTGCTCTCACACTTTGACAGAATATCAGAACTAGTGTTGCCATCTTACACTAAAAAGATTTTACCGAAAAAATAAAGGCGGCCTTTTTAAATTGAAAATTACCGGAACTTTTTGATCACAAGGTATATATTAATGATTTTTGATTTGAGCCACCCATAGAACCATAGAACGATTCCACTATATGGGAGAGAGATACACAATTCAATAGCAGATGAGTGGGAACAAAAACCAAAATGTGTTACTTGCCCTTACGCTGCTGTTGTGTTCGCTATTGTCTTTGCCGATGTGGCTCCGTGCATTAGGCAACGCACAGGTTGCTGACCGGCTGTAGATGCGGCAATGAGCATCATGCTGCGAGGATATTTTTTTGTAAAATAAGTTTTATTTGTCAGTTTTTAGATCACAGTACATATTCAAAATTCTCTAGGGGGAGTTTGCTCATTTACACTTCCGGTCCGCTTCCTAGCATCTTACAATGAACTACCTGACGGTCAGTCACCCACCGATTACACTAGTTTACTAAATAAATCAAAAGTGATGAACTTTATAATTCGACTAATGTTTCTTATGTGGAATTTTATGCAAAATGCCGTCAAAAAAAAAATTAAAGTAGAACAGTTTTTGAGATATGGATAAAAGTTGATTTTTTAATTTATAAATGAACAAAAACACATTTACTCAAAATAGAATATCTCCAACGCATGTGATCCAATTTCAGATATTTTGTCTTCAAATGAAGCATAATTAAATTTAACACTTATATACTGAACATTGCAATATTCTAAGAGTTATAGTTTCGGCGCAATTAATAAGTATATATAATTTTTTGCGATTTTTTTGGAGATGTGCTAAACATATGATTCATACCAAAATAACGTCAACAAAAAAAATAAATTGCATATGGCTTAAAGCCAAAGAAAAAAAAAGAAAATTATGGCTCAATGGTGAAAATCGGTTGAAAAATGAGGAAGTTATGCTGATTTTAAAAAAAAGTGGTGAAATGCGAGAAAAAACAGGAATTCGAAAGAAATACGCCCATCTCTCTCTCTCTCTCTCTCTCTCACACACACACACACACACACACACACACACACACACACACACACACACACACACACACCGTTTTTTGTCATTCTTGAGCACTACAGACAAATTTCTTTAAAATAAGTTTATTAAAACTTAAAAATCTCGAACTAGAAACCAACAGTAGTCACCCTGCATTGATTCGTCCCAAAAGCCTTGATATCATCGTTCTATTTGCTTCATTTGTTGGTGGAATCGTTCACCGTGCTCATCACTTTCGTCGCCAAGATTCGGTGGGAAGAAATCCAAATGTGTGTGGAGGAAATGGATTTTCAATGACATGTTCACACCTATAGTCATGAATACCTATTTTCTTATAGCTTTCCAGAAAATTCTCAATAACTTCAACATGATCCGCACTTTTAGTGTTTCCTAGAAAATTCGTAACAACCAGTCGAAATGATTTCCACGCTTCTTGCTCATCAGGAGCCAAAACTGCAAAGAAAGGTTTGTCCTCAGTCAATTTTTTTATTTGAGGACCCACGAAAACACCTTTCTTAATCTTTGCATCCGATGTGTTTGGGAATACTGATTTCAGGTATTCAAATGCAGGTCCATTCTTTTCCTACGCTTTTACAAAATTCTTGAAGAGTCCAAGTTTTATATGTAACGGTGGGAGAATAATTTGATCTTTATCCACGAGAGGAACACATTTCACGTTTTCTTTCCCAAGAGTCAAACTTGTCCTCTTTGGCAAGTCTTTTTGAACGTAATGCTCCTTACGTGTTCGGCTGACCCATTTACAGAGAAAGCACATGTATTTTGTGTACCCCTGTTGTAACCCAGTCAACATGGCAACAACCTTAAGATCGGAGCAAATCTTCCAAGAGTGTTGCTTATGATTTATCAAATTCAGCAGCAGCGCCATTGATTCATACGATTCCTTCATGTTAACAGCATGAACCAGCGGTATCGAGGGTTTCCTTGGATTGTGATTGTGACGCTATTCACTTGGATTGTGATGCTTACCAAACTCTTCGAACAAACCGTTTACATCTCGGCAAAAACTAGCGTTATTTTGTTTGGAGAAGTATTTAGCGAATTGTTCATCACGATTTCTGTAGTACGAAATTGTCACACCAGGCTCTAATAAATTTCTTTCTTTTAAACGTGATGCAAGCAGTTCAGATTTCTGTTTCGACAATTCCAAAACACGTACCAAATCATTGAGATCTGCTTGGGAAAATAATGATGGTTTTGTTTCAAATTCTGTGTCACTTTGATCTGCGTCCTCGTTAACCAGCTGGGCAGTATCATCAAATGAAGACTCCCTTTTTCGTTTTGGGCAAATAGGGTACCGGTTCGGTTTTTCTACGTATTGCACATCAGCATACTGCACCGACTTATGGCGGCCATGTTGTTGAACTTCGGTGAGGCAGAAATAACAATCCGTAGCATGGCAAAAGGTTCATTCCAAATAACTGGCTTATCAAAGGACAAATAGCGGCTTCACAGTGACAGAAATGAGAGTATATAACAAATTTGAATGGGACCAGTGGTAAGCCATACATACCTTTTACCTGTTATCCACCTAGCCAGGCATGTTTTGCACGAATTACACAGAACGTTAGGCACCCATGGTTTATCCAGATTCTCCGGACAAATTTCAAAATAAAAACGGAACGCAGATTGAAGAAAAGCAGTGAATTTAACCGGTGTCGTAAAAATGTAGACGCCACAGGCATAACCAAACTTTTGTGGATCATTTTTGCATTTGAATTCCCGTTTTGCAGCGCACATTTTTCTCACTCCGATAGCTGAACAACGAACTGCCACAATTTGTTTTGTTTTGAAGGGTTACCAATAGCTATTAAAATTAGGTGCCAGAATATCTTACCAAACAATAGAACATTAGGTAAACCAAATCTTGTGTGTGTGTGTGTGTGTGTGTGTGTGTGTGTGTGTGTGTGTGTGTGTGTGTGTGTGTGTGTGTGTGTGTGTTTGTGCGTATTTTTTCGAATTTCTGTTTTTTCCCGCATTTCTGCACTTTTTCCAAAAACCAGCATAACTTCCTCATTTTTCAACCGATTTTTACCATTGAGCCCTAATTTTCTTTGTTTTTTCTTTGGCTACATATGCAATTTTTTTCTTTGTTGACGTTATTTTGGTATTAATGATATGTTTAGCACATTTTTTTTCACAAATCTCAAAAAAAAATCGCAAAAAATTATATATACTTATAAATTGCGTCGAAACTATTACTCTCAGAATATTTTTGAATTTTTGAATTCTGCATTAAATTTCACATAAGAAATGGTGATCAGCTTACCGAGTTCATAAATGCTGTAAACTAGTGTTACCTGTCGATCTGCCAAATTTTGGTGAACTGACTGCTTAGAATCATCTCAAATTGTAATATTCCGTCCACTATATCACAAAATATTGCAAGTGAACGGATTGGAGATAAGGAAAGCATTATTGGGTAGGAATGAGCGTAGGAATCAATAGAATCAATATCAGTTACTAATGCTATGATGGGCCACCTATCGAAGGGGCGGTCCAACTTGTCTTATCTCTATTTGCAGGATATCCACAGAAAAGAGAGCATGCCGCTGCTTATGCCTAACTATTACCTACATTGGCAGAAAAGCGATCACCATTATTTACGAGTTTACGGTGATTAGGTCATGCCGGACTTTTTGGGGGTGCGGAGCAACTGGCGTTCGATGTTCTGTTGCTTTAAGGAGCAGTCCCATGCTTTTGGCGGATAGTGCTAGTTACATATACTTTCAGCGTATCGTTAACCAAAACGAACCCTGCTGCTGACCTTTTCCCAACTATCCAACATCCCAGTGATTTCTCGTGGAAGTGCAGAGGATTTCTCGGCTTCCTTCAAAGTGAGTATCACGTCAACACGTTCCTTCCAATTCCCTACTTGACTAGCATTCGGGCACGGCCGGCGCCGGTATTGCTTCATAATGGGTCACCCGTTTTTACACATTGAGGATGAATGTTAGTCCCAAACATCATCTATTGGTTCTTTGTGTAAATACGCTGATCTGGCAATAACGGAGTAGCTTCCGTGGGCGGTCAATCATGCTCATGCTCATGCTCAGTACATATGCAAAATTCTCTAATTTATATCGAGGTGAAATTTTAGTGTGTTATCTTCTGCTGTAGCACCGCCCAGGTCGGGGCGACACGAGCACAAGCACATAATTTGTGGAGAGGAGTTCAGTCGCTTGGTTGCCACAATGAGTGCAAAATTGGTCTGAAACCATCCGCATCACGAACAGTACCTCTATATGGTCTATTTTGCCATTAACCATCAAATAGAGTTTCGACCGGTGCGTTGATGGAAGTTGCTTCGCTGAGATGTTTTGCCACGTGCGTGGCCAGTCGTTTTCTGGACTGTTTCGTTCCACCTTCGGCAGCTCTGTTTGCTGGACGAAGTGCTGGTGGAGGGAAATGTGGGATAAATTTCATAGGATTAATTTGACGTCAGTAAGGTCTATTGGAATTCGGGGATTCGATTTCATGCAGATGTCGGTTTAATGCGAGCGACGTACATTTTAGCGCTGGTAATTGCAGCTTCAGGCCTCCTTTTTCCTTGCTGCGCGCGAGCTGCATCATCGGGAAACGGGCGATTATTCATCTCCATGAGAAACGCTCCCGTCGTTGACGTTATCTTCGCTGAGTGCACTCTCAACGGTGGCAGAATGGACGTGAGGTACCATATGCTGGATGTGGCGAACGTGTTGAGCATAATAATACTACGTTTTGAAGTTAAGGCAACACTGGTCATTCTGGTTGGCAAAAAATTGTATTCTCCGTGTAATAATAATGTGCCCAAACCCAATTTTATTTTGAAATCCTTTGTTTTTTTTACAGTGAAAACGTTGTTTTTAATATCTACGTGTACTTCTTCTTTAGCATTTCAAGCTTATTGCTTTCACAATTAGCTTATTGCTTGCTCTCAACTTAGCGTTCTAAATGCACTTCCACAGTTATTAATTAAGAGCTTTCGATGCCAAGTACCATTTTTGCATTAGACTGATTGTGTGGCAAGTACAATCATACGCTATGCCCAGGGAGTCGAGAAATTTTCCTTTACGAAAAATTCCTAGACCAGACCGGGAATCGAACCCAGCCACCTCCAGTATGGTGTTGCTTTGTAGCCGCGCCTTTACCGACTGAGCTTAGGGAGGACCCACAATATCTACGTGTTATTCATTGTGAAATACCGGTGAGACAACCAAACAGAAATAAAATTTCGCTGGTTCATTCGATTTCAAAACGGGTCTATGGTTTTTACACCGCCTCTCGGCTTGTGGTTGCTGTTGTTGCTGTATTGGAGTAAAGGACCCTGCTAGTGAAATTATTAAGAATTGTGAAGAAGATAATTGTGAGTACACCTGTAGGTACATTTTGTGATATCGCAATTTATTTCGAGACATTTTCATGCAATCCTTTGCAATTGTTAGAAATCAGTCTGGTACGCATTGTGGTCTCGGTCCCATTATAAGAGCATACATTTGTGATACCCTTTTCCGCCCAAACGACTACTTGACGTGCAAATTGCTTTGGCTTTTGGTTGAGTGCGTTTGGTCTGGTAGATTGGAATGCTAACTTCAACGTTCTTTTTATTGCGTAACTGCTCGAGCAAAGGATTATACTAAATTGATAACTAATTTCAATACCGGGTTATCATTGTTTGATCACTGAATATGTTATCATTGAGGCTGAATAAACAGCCGAAATAATAGCTTATTTTATTATCACTGCGAACATCTCGATAACGAATCCAGTGATTTGAGCAAATTTTTTGAAATAGTTTCAAATTATGTTGTTAATTTGAAAGCAAATTCTAATGCTAATAGCTGAAATAGTTCTGTTGATAAAAAGCAAAATCTTGTTCAAATATGCGGGTAATACTCATAGTTTCGCATTTAACTTGTAACGTTTTCAGAAAGAGTATGTTGAAAATGATAACATATGATAATTAAATTAGTTAATGGTCATAGCTTAATTTATTATGCTATAACAGCCGAATTCAAAACGATTCAGGGATGTTACTTATCTGATATCAGTTTGTTATTTTCCTTTGCTAGAGGTGGGAGCTGGATCTTCTGCTAGTGAATTTTGCATCTCTTGTTTGTTATTATCTCAGCACTGTGTCTCCCTTCCCCAAACTTAGCCAGTGTTGATTTTGTTGTGTCTCGTATATATTTCGAATTTTATTTCGAATTTGCTCACTTTCCTGTTTCAGCATTTTTGGTTGCGTCTCATATGGATAAAGATGATGAATGTGTCGGCAGTGTTTGCTACAAAAGAGACCGATGGTCCAAAAGTTTTAACCTGAATGTATTGCTTTTTGAGTGCTCACTTCAAGCGTAGAAACATTGCTGCTTATGTGGTACGTCGTATGAGGGAAAATAATAACTTCTGTTCATCCGATTGCTCGGCTATCTACCAGAGAATTGTAGCAATGCAGAATAGTACTCATTCCTTTATGTCTTCCTTTACTGCAGAAATGAAAGCAACCATTTCATCCTGAAATGCTAAGGAAATGCACTCTGTTTGCACTGAAGTCAAGCAGATTACTACTGTAATTGAAAAATCACAAAAATTTTCATCTGTTAGGTTGGATGATATTGTTACCGATTTTAAGAATCTCAAGGTAGAAAATGAAAAGTTGAATGAGGAAATTTATCGTTTGAAGAAGTTGAAACATAAGTTCGAAGCTAATGTCGACAAGTCAGATAGAGACACCTTAGGAAATAATGCTACACTTTGGGGTGTCCCAACATTTCGTGACGAAATTGTGTCCCGGGAATTGGAAAGCTTTTTTTTTGTGTAGGAGGGAGAAAAAATTGTGGGTTTGGTATTGTGAGGGGGGGGGAAAATAAAAAATTTATAATTTTTTTGTTTATTTTATTATTTTTTTTTTTAATAAAAATTGGAGGTTGGGTGGTAAAAAAAAAAAAAGAGTGGAAATTTAGGGGGGGGATGATAAAAAAATGGTGGGGAAGGGAAAGGGAGGGAGCGTGCCGTGGGTTGGGAAGAAGGAAGAGGGGAGGGTGAATTGGGGGGGGGGGGGGGGGGGGGGGAAAAAAAAAAAAAAAAGCGTGGTATTGCTCATCGGAACGAAGTGCCATTGTGTCGACGCTATTCCAGTAGAACGCTGACGCCATTGTCCTCAGCAAGTGCTGTTGACCTTTAGATGAAAGGATCCCATTGTCAACCTGTGCATGCAGTTGACGCCATTGTGCCATTCCGGCATGTCGAGCTGATGCATTGATTTGATTCAAGGCAAATTGAATATTTTACATGGTAAAGTACCTGTCCATCTCCTGCGCAACTCCCCACGGGTGCTTTTAGAGTTTTTTTTTTTCAATTTTCATGCCGTTTTAATCATCGGTGGATACTGGCTCAATCGATTGCTGGCAAAATTGCCTTCCCAAGAAACGTCGTGGTGCTGAAGCTGTAACCAGACCAGACCCAACCATACCCACACCGCTCACGGTGGCGGCAGCACTTGAAGTTTTATTGCATTCATCCGGTGAACACGTTTTTGTGAAACCAAGCTATCCAACGTCCGTTTACGTCCAGCGATCGGCAGACAATAGCGCCGCTGTTCACTGACGAACTCACCGCTGTTCATCCATCTTCCGAGACCGACGTCCTTAAACGAAAAGGACGATTTTCCAGCTCCGTCGTGCCGTGCCTGGCAGACACAGTTCCTGCGTTCCAGCTTTGATAAAAATACAAGGCATATTCAAGCCTTGGGTCAGGTTAGTAGCCTTCCAAGCAATTTATTTCCTTTGTCCGGGTCTACCTGGTCTCTCATATCGGCAGGCATTATCAAATTCAACGACCACCGGCGTTCCTGGGATCCACGATGGGTGACGCTCGTACTCGAGACCAGTTGGTGACGCGAAGGACTACACTGCTCGCGTCGCTGAGCCGTACGGAGCAGTTCGTCGAGAACTTCGACGCCGAACGGGATGGGCTCGAGGTGCAAATACGGCTGGAGAACCTTGACATGCTATGGCAATCACTGGAGGATGTTCAGACAGCTCTCGAGGATCTGGAGGAAACCATCGAAGGTAAAGCGTTAAATTTGCAGTACCGTGCTTCCTTTGAACCCAAGCTGTTCCGGTTAAAAGCCAATCTACAATCCAAACTACCACTCCCAACTATTCCGCAAGCCAATGTCCCCTTTGAACCCCCTACTCGCGCTGTGTCCACCTTAGCTGGTTTAAGGTTGCCGACCATCTCCATACCGGAATTCGACGGCGATTATATGCTGTGGTTGACGTTCTTTGACACGTTCCAAGCATTGATCCACGACAACCAGGACATTCCTCCGATCCAGAAATTTCATTATCTCCGTGCTGCGGTGAAGGGAGAAGCAGCACAGATCATCGAGACCATCGCCATCAGGGCCGTCAACTATAGTCTGGCCTGGCAAACGCTGATCAACCGTTATTCCAACGAGTATTTGCTGAAAAAACGTCACCTACAGGACCTGTTGGATATCCCTCGGGTGAAAAAGGAAACTTCTGCTGCTCTTCATTCAACCGTGGACGATTTTCAAAGGCACATCAAGATCCTGCAGCAATTAGGCGAAACAATGAACTCATGGAGCACCCTACTTGAGCATCTCTTGTGCGTGCGGCTTCACGACGATACCATTCGGGCGTGGGAGGACCACGCGGAAACGGTGGGCAACCAATCCTATGCTTGCCTTGTGGAGTTCTTAGAGAAGCGGATCCGGGTGCTTGAATCAGTTTCTGTCAACCATTCTAATTATGCGACGCCACCAGTGGTTTCCAACGGGAATCATCGCAGACTGCCTCCTGTTAAGATGTCTTCGTATTCCACCACCGAGAATTTCGCTCCTAAATGTCATGCATGTGATCAGCAACATCTGCTGGTGAAATGTGAAACCTTTGATAAGATGTCTCTCGCCGAACGCCTCCGAACGGTGAATTCCAAACGATTGTGCCTGAACTGCTTCCGCCAAGACCATTTCGCCCGCGATTGTGCCTCGAACTACTCTTGTCGCCTATGCAGGAAAAAACACCACACTCTCCTCCACCCTGGTCAACTTCCAAAATCCAACGGCGAAGGCTCCCAGTCCTCTCCCCAGTCGAATCAAAAGTCAACCCAGCCATCAAGTTCATCTACCAAAACCCAGTCCAGAGTTTCGATGCAGACGGTGTCGATTTTGGACGAACCCACCGTTGTACAATGCAGCAGCGCGTTACGAAATCCTCAGCTAACCATTTTCATGTTGACGGTCATTCTCCGTATCGTTGACGCCTATGGGAAGGAACACTATGGCAGAGCCCTGCTGGATAGTGGTTCTCAACCGAATCTGATGTCGGACCGACTAGCCCAACTTTTGAGATTGAAACGCGAGAAGGTAAACGTCCTCGTCCATGGATTTGGTGAAAAACCCGATCATGCCACTAAGTCGGCTACAACCAATATTCTTTCCTGCAAGAGGAACTTTTCGAGAGATGTGACGTTCCTGATTCTCAAACGGATGATATCTAACCTTCCTGCAGAAAATGCTTCAGTAGACGATTGGCAGCTTCCGAGTGACATTTCCCTTGCTGATCCCAACTTCAACCGTTCCAGCAAGATCGATTTGGTAATCGGAACCCACCACTTTTTTGACTGTTTCCCTACCGCAGCTCGAATCAAGCTTGCCGAAGGATTCCCCGAGCTGGTTGACAGCGTTTTTGGCTGGATTGTTGCTGGTGGTGCTCATCTTTCTCCTCTGAACCAGAAATCCGTCTGCTGCAAAACCGTCACCACTTCCCTTTCTTCGTTAAACGAGTGCATGGAGCGTTTTTGGAAAATTGAGGAACTGGGGACTAGATCTGCCATGTCGATGGAAGAAAAGGCGTGCGAAGAATTGTTCCAGTCCACTGTTTCCCGGAGCGACGAGGGCAGATACATTGTCGAACTGCCTAAGCGGCCAAATTTCAACGGAATGGTTGGCGATTCCGAGGCTACCGCAATCCGCCGTTTTGTGATGATTGAGCGGAGATTCTCCAAGGACCCTAAGTTGAAGGAAGACTACGACAAGTTTATGGCAGAATACTTATCGTTAGGCCACATGAGACCAGTTCCCGATGGCACTTCCTCTGACTCTAAAGAATGCTTCCTTCCTCACCATCCGGTAATAAAAGAGTCCAGTACGACCACTAAAATCCGGGTGGTTTTCGATGGATCCAGCAAAACTTCGTCAGGATTCTCCCTGAACCAAGCTCTTTGTGTGGGGCCGACTGTGCAAGACGAGCTGCTCGATATCGTCATCCGAAACCGCAAATTTCCTGTAGCAATGACGGCAGACGTCGAAAAGATGTACCGACAGACCCTGGTACATCCGAAGGACACTCCGCTACAGAAAATCAAGTACCGATTTGAACCCACCGATCCACTCCAATCATACGAGCTTCTCACGATCACCTATGGACTAGCACCATCATCGTTCTTGGCGACCAGAACTTTATTGCAGCTAGCTGACGATGAAGGACATGCATATACTCTAGCCGCTCCGGCCGTAAGGAAGTCCTTCTATGTGGATGACTTCATTGGTGGTGCTAATTCGCCAAAGGCGGATTTCCGTTACGAAAGTGGACCTCCAATAAACTTGAAGTTGTGGAAGGAATTCCTACCGATCAGATTGGGACCCAGTCAACTTACCGATTCGACCCCGGCGAGACAGTGAAGACCCTCGGAATCATGTGGGAGCCTGAGCATGACCAATTTCGATTTGACTTCCAAGTCAACCAAGCTGAGCAAGTGACGACAAAGCGAGCAATCTTATCCAAGATCTCCCAGTTATTTGACCCGCTCGGGTTAATTGCTCCAGTCGTAATTAGGGGAAAAATTCTGATCCAAGAGTTGTGGTTGGCCTCATGTTCCTGGGATGAAGAAGTTCCGAACCAGATAAGGCAGAAATGGCAAATTGTGTACGAGCAGCTTCCCGTCCTGTCCAAATTCCGCATTCATCGCTATGCTTTCCTACCAAATTCTACAATCCAGCTACACGTGTTTGCAGATGCTTCTGAGGCAGCTTATGGCGCTTGTATATACGCCCGCAGTGTGGACCGCGAAGGAAATGTACGTGTCCAGCTATTGGCAGCCAAATCCCGAGTTTCGCCGTTGAAGAAGCTGTCCATCCCCAGGCTCGAATTATGTGCCGCCGTCATCGCATCGCAGCTGCATAGCCGGATTGTTGAAGCTCTGCAGATGAACATCGACGATTCTTTCTTCTGGTCCGACTCAACTGTGACCCTACAATGGCTAAGGTCTCCTCCCAGCTCATGGAAAACCTTTGTAGCCAACCGTGTATCGGAGGTACAAACACTCACTCATGGATTCCGTTGGAGTCATGTTTCTGGCCTTGAGAACCCGGCCGACCTCGTATCCAGAGGAATGGACGTCAGCGAGTTCGTGGAGAGCAAGTTATGGAAGCACGGTCCGAAACCGACGTCGAGCGCAAAGCTGTAGTGATTGCCGTAGCGAGAACTACTCCGTCCTATAACACGATATTCTGCAGATATTCATCGTTGACCCGTCTGATTAGAAGCGTAGCACTCTGTCAAAGATTCTACTACAATCTGCGCTCCAAGGCAAGAACTCAGCCAACCTCTGCTGATCCTGCCAGACCACAATCGCTTTCGGTGGAACAACTAAAGCAAACCAAAACCACCCTGGTTCTGCTGGCCCAAGCAGACTGTTTTCAAGAAGAGCTACGGGAACTAAAACAAGGTCGGCAACTCTCCAAAAAATCCTCCATACGGCTTTTGAGTCCTTTCATTGACACAGAGGGGGTTCTCAGGGTTGGGGGACGACTAAACCTATCGGAACAGCCATACCTATCCAAGCACCCAGCTCTCCTTCCTAGCTTCCATCCTCTAGCCCGGCTGATTGCTAAATCCATCCACTACAAACTCATTCATGGTGGCGGCCACCTGACTCTATCGGTCATGCGCGAGGAGTACTGGCCGATCAACGGACGACGACTTGTGAGAAGCATCATCAGAAATTGCTTTCAATGCGCCCGAGCCAATCCCGTTCCGGCAAGCCAGCAGATAGGACAATTGCCAGCCCAGAGAGTCACCATAAGTCGACCATTCGACGTCACCGGAGTGGACTACGCTGGACCATTATACTTAAAGGCCATCCACAAGCGAGCATCGCCTGCGAAGGTGTACATCTGCCTGTTCGTGTGCTTCACAACGAAGGCGGTGCACCTGGAGCTGGTGGGTGACCTCTCCACACCGGCCTTCATCGCTGCGCTTCGACGATTTGTAGCCCGCCGGGGACGGCCTAGCCATCTCCATTCCGACAACGGGAAGAACTTCATCGGGGCGAAGAACGAGCTACACCAACTCTACAGGATGCTGTCGGACAAGTCGAGCGTTGATTGGATTGAGAGGTTCTGCGTGGAAGAAGAAATCGTTTGGCACCTAAACCCACCGAAGGCACCCCATTTCGGTGGACTATGGGAGGCTGCCATCAAGGTGGCCAAAAAGCATCTTCACCGTCAACTAGGCAACTCCAGGCTCTCCTACGAAGATCTTTCGACCGTCCTGGCTGAAATAGAAGCCGCGATGAATTCGCGACCTCTCGTTCCAACGACTGAGGACCCGAACGATTTCTCCATTCTCACCCCAGCGCATTTCCTAATTGGATCGACCATGCACGCCATCCCCAGCCCAAACCTAGCCAACGTTTGTATCTCGCACCTGGATCATTACCAGAAGCTGCAGCAACTGTATCAACACTTCTGGCATCAATGGAGGACAGAATACCTGCAAGAACTCCAGCGAGATACTCGATCATGCCATCCCAACCATCAGATCCAGCCAGGAAAGCTAGTGGTCATCGTTGACGAGTTCCAGCATCCGGTTCGTTGGCCGCTAGCTCGCATTGAAGAAGTGCACCCTGGTGCAGACGGTCTTGTCCGCGTCGTGACGCTACGGAGTTCCAAAGGCACTTGCTTCAAGAGACCAATTACGAAGATTTGCCTTCTACCAATGGACTTATGCGACCAAAACACAACATATCAACAACAACAACAACAACAACAACAACAACAGCTAGACGATCACAACCAACAGGCCAGCGACGATCAGGACAATAATGAGTAGATTATCACTCGGCTGCAGTGTTTAGAATGTAAGGAAGAGAAATTTGAAATGATTGAAATGATTTGAATTGCTTTCTATTGTTAGTTTAAATTATGTATCGAATTTTGTTTTGATTTGAACTTCGTAGAATTCAAAGGTGGCGGCGATGTTCCATTTCGGTATAATTTGTCTTTAGAGATTCAATTACAAGACCGATAACAGACACTGATAACGTGTGGAGACTTCTCTCACGCTCTCACGTTCTCCCTAGTTCGGTAGATTTTCGGTTGGATTGTAAGGATAGTTAGGTATCAGTTTTTTTTCTTGCTCGTCAGTCTATTCGCCAGCCACCGATAGGAGAAGAATTATTGTAGTTTCGTTTCCCGTGAAATATACCCACGTTTTGGAAGGAGATACAGGTGAACCCAGACCTGTCCCAACAAAGAGGATTTTTTTTTTTTACAATATGTGAAATTGATGGCACTAATTGTTTATATGTAATTCAGTGGAATGTTAGCGGGATAAATGGTTATAAAAAATGTAATGAGGTGATTTATTTTGTTAATGTAAATTTAATGTAAAATGAATATTGATGTTATTGTTGTCAGTGAAACTTGGATGAAGTAAGAGAATAGCAGAATTTACAATATTCTAGGCTATCGTGCATATTTTCCATGTCGTGATAACTCTTCAGGTGGTCTAGCTGTGTTTATACGAAGTTCATTGGAAAATAAACTGATAGATAGTCACAAACAATCAATGGCTTGCATAACGTACATCTTGAAATAACATATGAGAGGAAACTGTATCACCTAATTGGGGTTTATCGTCCTCCATCGTATGATTTCAACGATCTTCAGAATATTTTAGAAGGCTGGTTATCAATTGCAGCTCCATCTAAACTGTATTGTTGGTGATCTGAATGTCCCAATTAATCTTCAGAATAACAATGTAGTAGTAAAATACAAAAACTTATTAGAATCATACGGTTATGTGTGTACGAATACTTTTCCAACTCGTTCAGCAAGTAATCATATTTTTGATCAGTTTATTTGTTCACTCGAGCTTGCGGCGAAGCTTCAGAAGCACACTATCTTAAGTGATATTGGCGACCATCTTCCTGTTATTTCATCTCTCTCTTTGAGTAATGGAAACAAGCAATCAGAGCTCACAATTTATGTTGTTGATTGTGTCAAACTTCAAAGTCAATTGTCTATCTTTTAAACTGATTTTCAAATTTCGGATGATGTTGAAGCTCATTGGAGCCTATAATAATCTGGTTATAGAATGTACCAGATTTTTCACCAAAATTGTCAGAGTAAAAGGTGAGCTTTTTCTTAAGTGACCTGTAGGAGGGTTTTACGAATAAAAAATAAATACTTTAGGAAATTTAAAACAATGCTAATGATGTTCATGTTTCCAAAAAAGTAAAAACTGCCAAAAAACAAAAAGTGTAATAGAGAATATTATGAAAATGTACTGAAACGTTCTAGTTATTCCAACGTGTGGAAAAAGTTTAATGCAATTTTCGGTCGTACTAAAATAGAGAACAATTAAAATTACAAATCGATGGGAAGAAAATAGACTCGTATCGTTATGTTACTGATGTATACAATCGCTTTTTTTTCTCGCAATGGGAAGAACCTTGCTTATCTACTCCCGAAGAACAATTTTGATTTTTTGAAATCTGTTAAGTGTGTTAACAATTTTATTTTTCTGAGACCTTCCAGTGTGAACAAAGTTGGCATATCAATAAGTCAACTTGACGTTAGAAAAATGCACAGGGCGTGATAATTTACCGGCAGGTTTGTTGAAGACTAAAATAGGTCCATTTTCTAAGATCATTGATAAGCTTTTCAACAGAATAACAGAAACTAGATCATATCCTAAGTTTTTTTTAAATCGCTAGAGTTACGCCCATATTTAAATTAGGAAACACTTATGATTTCCCTAATCATCGACCAATTTCAACTCTGCCAAACAAAAGTTTAGACACACTTTTAACCAATTTTTTGAGGCTAATAATGTTCTGTATAAATATCAGTATAGCTTTCGAGCACGTTGTGGTGCAACTACTGCTATCTCTGGGATTATTTATGAGTTGATCTGTGAAATTGACCAGAAAAAGATCGTGGGGGGTTATTCATTGATCTGAAAAAAATGTTTTTTTTCACCTTAATCCATGATATACTTCTGAAGAAACTTGATCGATATGGAAATATATTGGATATGACCAAATGAATATGTCTTATCTAGATAATTGATAGCATCCTAATAACAAAAAGTTTCTAATCAAGTTATTAAAATATAGAAATGCATGAACATTACAAGTCAATTCAACTAGCGTCAAATTAACAAATGTAAACAAAGATTGAATTTGAAAGTAAGGTTAGTTATGAGAATGTCGCTATACATTTATCAAATCGGTTAAAAAGCGGACTCAGCCCATTTTCCAGACATCATCTTAAGAAAAGGTCTGTAATTGGTCTAAAAACAAGAAAAAAAAACATGTTTTTTGGTACTCTGAATGCAGTAAGAATCACCATCATCAGCATTTGATTCAGTATAACAGTACACAAGATACGTAATTTTTTTCTAAAATTTGAAGAGTCAAACGACATTTCACTGAGAGCATATCAAGCCAAACATTGCATTAGGTCCTAATTAACAATATAAAAAAAATCAAGTTAAATATCGATTTGGATAGAACGCCATTACTTTTCTATGAATCAGTTTGAAATTATGCTTTGAGATAAATAAAATTGAAAATACGACCGATAACAACACGTCCAATGTATCTTCCGTCTGATATCGCACAGCTCTATACATGGGACTTTTGTAAGCCGCTTCGCTAATGTACAAAGTTTGTCTAAAATTTTGGCAGATGTACATAGGACCTACATTTTGTCTTAAAAAAAAAACGCGTGTTCTGATTGTTCCGAGAAACAAGCAAAAAGTTCTTCGTTCGGATGGATAATATTCGACTACTTCCAGCAACATTTGTATCAAATCGAAAAAAATAGGATAGAAATTTTATATAATTTTTTTCATATCGTTATTACAGCTTAATCGTGTAATCTAATTCTAATTGCAAAGATGAGGCGGTACAAGAGTACAAAAATAAAGCTAGAAGGGAGCTAATGTGAACATTATTTTATTAGTCCTTATCGCAATCAAAAAAGTCCGATGTACATTCAACCTTGGCAAAAGACCAATCTCACAGGGCCAATCTACAATTAAAATTAATTCGTTAGTAAGAAAATTGCTCGATTATCATAACATTTTTTTTTCATAATACTTTTAATCGACAGTGTAGACCTCATGTCCGCCATGACGATTTTGGATGATTTCAACAGGGACGTTACTAAATTGCATAATGTAAAGGAATTTTCTGTTGCATTTTTGTGTCTTTAAAATGGCGCATAAATAAAGCCAGTGTAAAACAAAAAGTTGCACCATAAAGCTTGCTTCGCATGAAGCTCGATTCAAAGTAAATCTGGACGCACGGTTTAATACACCACCGCGTCCCTGGTGGTTGGAACAAAAAACGTTTGACAGGCATTTGTTGATGTTTTATTGACAAAGAAATCGATGAAAAAAATTTCTCGATTGATCGATTGAGTAATAACTTGTTATATATCGTTTGAAAACTGAATAAATACCCTTTTGTTTGACGATTTGATCAACCGTGTATGTTGTTCAATTCTTGAGTTATGATCACTTGAATGCTTTTACTTTGAATCGGGCTTTATGAAGTTTTGATAAGCGTTATGAGCACTAGTCATCTTCAGTTCTATGTTATTTATTGAATAATTGATTGGACCAATTGGCAAGCATTTTTTTAACATGAGCTGTGTATAAAAAGAACTCATAAACAAACATTATTTTCGTATTCAATCTGCGTTTACATCTGTTGGTTTGACATTTCTCAAACTAGCGTCTATTGATCATGCGTTTCTGCAATTGTTTTTACTTTGAAATAACTTGATTTAACCTATTTGTTATTGCACTGCTATAAACTATAAGATAGACATCATCACGTTAAAAGCATGTTATTCAAAGCATGTTCAGAACATATTATTGGTCCTTAATTTGTATTCTAATCATACTAGGAACATACATGCGGCCATGTCCTAAAAATGTATTTTTGAACTTTACATAACAAGTTGTGTTACTTGGGACCATTTGATGAAATGCTATCTACCGGATCGGAATAAATTTTTGGTAATCAATGGTATCCGTAGTAGTATAATTTCACCCCCCTCTCTACAATATTTGTGGGGGAGGGGGTTAGGTTAGGTTTCTGAGATTATCCATAAATTCTCATTTCATTGCAACGGTCAATTCAAACCGCCACCAGACTATTTTGTTTACATTGGGTTTGCAGTTCTTTCTTGCTTCATTCCTTTTCATTCAGAAGCGTTGAATGAATGTGCAATTATTTTGATTCATCCAGTAGTTTACCATTTTGAACTTAGAAGTTGACGTTGTAGAAGTTTGCAGCGAAGAAAGATTTTATTAGAATGTTCTTTGAAAGTAAGTATTAATAATAAGCTTTGTTGAAAAAATTAAACCAAAAAGGACTGAGGTTTGTTTGGGAGAATCGACAAGTTGCTCATCAAATTGCCGGTGAAGAAAACCACCGAGGCTTCTACTGCCGATTCCCTGGCGTATTCTCCATCCAATCCGTATCCAGCAGAGCGTACATCTTCTGCTAGTGCCTGTACTGTGAGTACAAGGCGCCGATTCATACCAAGTTGGACCACCAGCTCCTCATGGATTCTATATGATTCGGTGAAGGATATTGTGCTGTGTTCTACGTGCTGGGAAATATTCTGTACAATGGGTCTACCGTTCTCTGCCAAAAAGAAAACAGTTTTTATTGAATCAGCGTTCAGTAATGTGTGCATTAAAAAAAGAAACTTTTGTCGGATGAATGGTAAAAAAAACGGAACAGGATATTTTAACAAACCAAATTGCATTTTTTTCGAGTCCGACACTATATTCAGCCAAAACATCACGTCGTCATCCTTGTGGTACTTTTTAATGAAGGCGGCAACTTCTGGGAGGCTTTAATCGCATGAAAAATTGGAACATTTAGTCGCTCTTTTTAATGCACACTTTAACTGGAAAAAGAGAGTGGAAAGATTTATGCTGCACGAACAATTGGCGTGCCACAGCAGAGAATCAGTTAACGTCGTTGCGCAGATCCGACCAGAAGAAGAAAGAAATGCTGGTGAACCCTATTGTGCTTGGCATCCCCTAGGGTCTTACCATCCGCGGTCACAATGATGACGCCATTAATTTAGTGAATTTATTGAATTTGCGAAGTGAGGATGCTTTGGAGTTTGAATCGTGCTTAAAACGTGAATCATATACTTGGTGCAGTCATGGAATTTTAAACGAAATTCTGGACCTTCTGAGTCATACTCTTCTTCGTAAACTATTTCCTATTATTAAGAACGTGGATATTTATGCTACCATTTGTGGCGAGACAGTGAATATAGAAAGGAGCAGTTTGCCTTTTGCGTACGGTTCACCATGAATTCGTTGGAGACCGAAGATTGTTTTCTCTGCTTCTACCAGGTGGAATCCGCTGCAACTCATCATGGATGTAGGGAAACTGCCCCCATATTAATCTCATTGTTCCTATCTTCATCCTACGATGAATCAAACAATTGGGCAGTTGAAGGATCGGTTTCGTTTTCTAATAATGTTTGCTTACGTTAAATAACTACAACAAACATTAGTAACTAATCCTGTCACGTGTATATCGTTTTATTTCAAGTAGGATGAATTGCAAAGTGATGAGATTAATATAGGTACATCTTCCCTACTTATACAATTTGATATGCCTTTTTCAAAGTGTAGAGGGCAATGCTATGATGGTACTAGGAATATGGCTGGTGACAAAAATGGCGTGCAAGCTAAAATCCTTGATGACGAAAAGCACGCCATTTTTGCGAGCTAGAATCCTTATTTGTTAATTGTTTGGCTCATTCATTAAACTTGGTTGCACAAGACACCATCAAGACGATTTCTGCCTGTAGGGATACATTAAACATGGTTAATGATATGATCAATTTTGTCAGGGATTCTCTAAAATGGCTTGCTATCTTCCAGACTCTGATATTAAGTGATTCCACCAATCTACGACAGCTTTGCCCGACTAGATGGACTGTAAAGTATGTGTCGATGTCGTCTGTCCTGGTGAACTATTCTGCTTTGGTTGAATTTTCCACAACTTTGTCTGGCAATGATGCTTCCGATGCTGGTCCAAAGGCTTCTGGTTTCTTGAGAATGATGGAGAAGTTTGAGTTCTATTTTACTTTGACGGTACTGAGTTTAATTCCTAGTTTTCTTTTTTATAATTCCATTTTGCCACACAGGAAACGGTCAATTGTCGACTCCGAACTGGCTCACGATTGATCTGTGGGACTGTTTGGATTTTCCACGACCGCGCCCTTTTTTTTGTCGAAGCACTTATTGCTTGGAAGCCATGTCGATAACGACTGAACAAATTGTGACGCGATTTTGCACATATAAACATTACACTCTAAACTAGTTTTACTCAAAATTTCATCATAAAAATTGATGCAATAAAAAGTTATACACAACAGAAAGTGTTGCATTTTTTTCGAGTATAATCATTAATGGTAATTGGAGTACCTCAGGCAACGTTGCGTGAGTTTTTGAATAGGGATGAAAATGGTTGATAATGCTGATGCTGATCATAACATACAGTCTTGAAGTAAGCAGAGCGTAATTATCCATTTGAATTTCCCAAATTTTCGCAACCTAACCTCACTTTTGATCGCCAATACTATTATTGTTTTTAGATTCAATGGTATCGAATTGAGATTTGCTGTTCGGATACCACCCCGAGCAGAAGCGAATAACTTGATAACTGGCCTTGGTATTTATGAGCTCAGATTAAGAGGTAAAATACTTGAGGATAATACCATCAAATTGTTCCCACAATGTCATGCGAATACCGAATTGAGGTAAGACAATACCAAAATAATACCTCTAAGGTGACCAGATACTTACCCAGGTATCCGGAATATCAAGTTTAGTTATTCTATAGACATTTTGCTTGCAATTCTTAGGTATTTTGCTTAGGTATTTTACCTCTTAATCTGAGCTCTTTAATACCAAGGCTAGTTATCAAGATCAAAATTAGGTATTCATATGCTTTTGTGTTCTGCTCGGGACGTGTTAGAATGGATTCTAACCTAGATCCCAAAACCAAAATGATATGAGTCACTAGATTTGCTGGTTGAATAAAGTTTTTTTTACGTCATTATAAAACTTGAATAAAAAATGAGGTCATTAATATAAAGTGAAAAAAGCGTTCAATCTACCTAAATTGTTAATTCTTATGTCTTAAAAGTAATCGACTTCAAATGATACATACCTTTACAAGAGCTGAGGTGGGTATTTGCACTGAAAAAAAGAAAAAAAAATGTTTAAATATTTTCGTAACATGCGGAATAGTTATAATTTTTAAATCAATAAGCCGTTGAATCAAATTATGCAATCATAAAGCCAAACCTTTGCATTCAACATTATTATTTCGTTAGAATGCAAGATTTTTGCGAGAAATATCGATTTGGCTTTAAATAAATTCATGTCTCAGCTTAGATATACAAAGCTCATCAAAGTTGTCTGAAAAATGGATTGAATGTCTTTTTATGCTTCTACACTTGTAGGCAATTCTTTCTCATCATTATTTGAATTGGCAAAGGGTAAATGCACCCTTCTTTTTGGGGAAATGCTCCTTAAACTTTGGAAAAATGCTCCTTAGATGCGTTTGCCCGGTATAATGCAATCGGAGGTATTTACCTTCTGGTTAGCGCTTGCCGGTTGTTTTGACGGGTCTTAAGTTTCTTCAAGATTGTATAGTTTTGACGGGTTTTAAGTTTCTGAATTTAAGAGTCGTCAAAACAAAATTAAGACTCTTCAAAATGAAATTAAGACTCATCAAAATGAAATTTAAACCCGTCAAAACTACCTCGAAGATTGCAGAGCGAAGCTCCGCTATACAATCTTGAAGAAACTTAAGACCCGTCAAAACAACCGGCAAGCGCTAACCAGAAGGTAAATACCTCCGATTGCATTATACCGGGCAAACGCATCTAAGGAGCATTTTTCCAAAGTTTAAGGAGCATTTCCCCAAAAAGAAGGGTGCATTTACCCGTGTTTTGTTTTTTGGTTGTTCCAACTTAAGCCGTTTGGTTTTGTTTGCCATGCTGATAGATGGGCGCTTCTGGGCAACCACGATGTACAGTTCGACCGGAAACTGATAGCTAAAGAATGCTGGATCTTGCAGACAGTTACCTTTGGGTTCTTCTTGACATCACGCATGGTCTTGGTGTCCGTTCTCGCATCCATTTTGCAATTTATGCCTCTGCCAGGGTGGTCCACCACTGATCCTTAGGTTTTTAGTTTCCGAAGAATTTTCCCAACCGATGCCTTGCTGATACTGTACTTCCTAACGACAGCTTGGTACGATTCACCGCAACCCATCCAGCAGCCGATTGACCAGCTCCCCTGCTCGTTTCACCGCTAACGACACCTTTGTCTACACCGGTGTACACACTTAGAATTATATGCCGAGTCTCGGCTTTCTGAAACCTCTCGGTTTCGATCTCGGCTTTTTCATGTTAACCGATAATCTCGGTTTGGGTCAAACTGAAAACTCATAGAGTTAGCTGGGAATCTCATCATGAGCAAACTTATGTTTCGAAACAAACAGAAATGAGGTTCACCGAGATTTCGGTTTAATTTGTTGTTAAAATTTATAATTTTTAATATATTTTTTTCAATATATTATATATTTTTTCTTTATGGGCAGAACTCCCCAGAAAGAGTGGGGGGGGCGGCCACCCCAGGTGGAAGAAAAAGGGCACCACCCCCGCGGGCCAGGGGGGGCGAGTGGGCACAAAGATGTGTTGAAGGTGGGGGGCGACCGAGGGAGGGAGAGAAGAACCAGGGTCGCGTGGGATTGGGGGGGAAATTTTGCGGGAGTTTTTTTATTTTTAAAAAATAATGTGTATAAAATATTTGTATTGTTTTTAGTAAATTAAAAAAAATTTCTCTGGGGAAGAGGGGGGAGGGGGGGGGGGGGGTTGTCGAGGGAAGGTGGTGCGAGCCTGAATCCTCGACGTTTATATAGATGGCACTGTCTGCCAAAGTTGAAATTCTTTTGTGAAATACTACAATAACTGACAATTTTGACATAAGTAACATTATTTTATTCATCAGATTCATCAGCATCGAATTTTAACTTTTTGGATACCAGCGCATCCGTATGAAGGTCTAAACTGTCCAATACCGGCGGAAGTGGATGGGGGTGTCGATGAACAATGTGCCTTTTCAGTGATTTAAATTGGCTGTACCTTGATTGGCATTTTGGAACCGTGTATTCGTAAAACACTCTATCCGGATGAAAATGTTATTCCGGATGTCGTTATTAAAATGCCGCTGCAGCTCTTCCGCATAGCCCCCAACTACTCCTCGACAGAAGAAACATATTATGCTCGACTTTTCAAGCTTAAATGGAACAGATAAGAAAATTAATTTGTACTTACTAAAAATATCATGCAGTCTTACATCTTCCTGCTGCATTTTATCGAGAAGTTGCTCCATCATTTTCACCGTTTATTCACCGTTTTTTTTTACCGTTCCACAAACAACATACGACTAACTTCACTTGAGAATGAAGACAATATGGCGCATGACGGTTGACAGATAAAAAACCGAGCCTCAATTTACAACACTGCTAAATCGATATTTCGGCATGAGAGGCAGCTGAGGTCGGTTGAAGTTTGGTTAATGTTTGTGCTAGGCAACACTACCGAGAATCGGTTTGATAATGAAGTTACCCAATATTTCAGTTTTTAGTGATGCTGAGACTCGGGATCGTTCGATTTTCTACTTAAATTTTCTGCGATTTTTTGTTAAATATGAAAATGCCGAGTTAATTCAGCAAAATGTTTAACCGAGCCCGTGAATAATTTTTAAGTGTGTAGATAATTGCGGTCCCGTTTTCTTGAAGCCCACCCATTGCAAAGCCGCCTCCCACTAATCCTACATTTGCATCTGCTTGAGCACAAAAGCGGTTCACTTGGAGCTCGTGAGTGACCTCAGCACAGCCTCATTCCTGGTGGCGCTCGACCGTTACCTCTGGAGAAGGAATAAGCCCCAGCACCTGTAAGGAGTGAATCGAAAAGTAGTTTCAAATATTTATAACGCTCTCGCACACCAATACAAGGACGCACAACGTTACTTGACGTTTCATTTGATTTTTTGACTTGTCAAGTTTCAGTTTCCAGCGCACACTTTATACCGAACGCACTATACGGTTACCGATTTGCCGAGAACTGGATGAAAACAAGGCGTCAGTGATCCCGAATTGGACAAATACGTTCTGAAATTGAATAAGAACAAATAGATTTCTATGCGCGATTTGGCCAAACCTGCCTTTTTGGCCAGATGATCTAACGAATTAAACGGCGATATGGCCTGAAAGAATAAAAAAATATAGAAAATCGCTAAACAAAGTTCTAAACAGAAAGAAAAAGATCGCGGAAGCTCTATGATCGAATTTTGGAGAACTACGATCATTGCTTATTAATGGATGACAAAACTTACGTTAAGGAAGATTCGAAAATTCTTCCTGATCCGCAATATTACACGAAGGTCATGGCATGGTTGTGTCTGACTCGGAGAAGTTCGTTAAGGTTGAGAAGTTCGGACAAAAGATGCTTGTTTGGCAGGCGATTTGCAGTTGTGGTTTACGCTCATCCAGTTTTAACGTAGGACTACGTTTCTTTTTTTCTATACCGGGTGTCATTTCAAAATTTTGAAAAATGAGAGCGTTACGCTAAAGTGAAAGGTTTTTGAACGCTAATAACTCTCGTTCAACTGAACACAACGACTTCATTCATACACCATTTGATTAGAAAAACTTGCAAAATGTTTGCATTGAAATTACAATTAAGTGCTATTGCTATTGCTCCCATACAAAGCTCCGTATGAACAGGTTGAAAATATGTTTTTCCCTATTCGAGTCCTCAAAAACGGGTAACAAATGGTTCAAATTGTCTTCTTCTTCTTATTTCATTTAGTTTCATTCCATGTAGAATACAGAAATAGCCACACCCCTCAGCTGCAAAATTGTTTTGCTTCGTTGCCGGTGTCTTGTTTTATAACTGAGGCCCGTCCCCTCTTTAGAATGCACTGCCAGCCCCGACAAAAAGAAGAGGGGACGTGACATCCTTTTTTCACTGATTTTGAGCCACAGCAAAACCTTCTTTGGCAACTTCGTGTGCGCTATGTACTTCACATCGCTGCTAATTTCTTCTGTCGGGGAGGTGAAGTAGTCTTTGCCTTGCCAGTCGTTGCCTTCCAACGTGAGGTACGTCTCCTCGTCCATAACGACCACCACGTTCCGCTTCGCCGGGAAGATCTCTTTGACCAGAATCTTCAACCGTTGTTTCTGGGTTTCCGCTTGGTTCTCCGACATGGTTGGCTAGGACTGACGCTTTCACGTGTGGATATCCATTTTGACCGAATACTTCTTGACCGTTTGGCCGTCGCACCGACCTCCCAGCCCAACGCACGGAAAGAAGTGGCCATCTTGCCATCCGTCTTCCGTTTGAGCTTCTGTTGAATCCTCCGGTCGCTTAAAACGGTCGGACGGCCGGAACCAGGCTTTCGCTAGATGGACTCTTCATTCTCCAGAAATACCAGAATCTTGTAGATGTTTCCGCGATCGTATCCAGCCGACACAAAGATGGCCGACTTTTTAAGGCCCGGATGGAGCAGGTGGTACGAACAAACCATAGATCGAAGTTGTTTCACTGTTCTTGCCATAGCTGCCGTAAAAAAACTGATGGAGTTGTCAAATTTTCACAGTATATAGGCAACTAGTATATATTGGCTCCTGACCAGTGGACCGACCACCAGGTGGCACGGTAATTGCTTGAAAAATCGGAAAATGTAGTAGCTTTTTTGACGTAGGACTACGTTTTTGTTTTCAATACAGGGGTACACGTTGCGAGAATTTGGAGCGTCACGAAATGTGCTTAGGGTTTGAACGTTAATAACTAATTCATTTCATAATCGATTTTCAAAATCTTTGCACCAATCCATCTGGAATATTTCTACGCATGAGTTTTAATATTAAAATTAATTGATTTTCAACACTAAACTTTTGAAAATAACGATAATACAAGGTGATGTCTAATAATGACGATTTTCAGAGTAAAATTTACCAAATGCACAGTATACTCCTAGCACAGACTTCATATTTAAGTAAGGAACGTCTCCTAGGCAGCCATGAATGATATATAACGCGCACAGCTTCGCATTTTGATTTAGTATTGGGACAAATGACCAAGAGGTTAAAGTTCCTTTAAAAAAAAATTGATTTAGTTTTACGGCAGTCGTGGAGCTGTGCAGAGTAAGATCTGCTGTAGGCGGTAGCAAGCACCCTGGAGGGTGCTGCCCAGCAGTCGTTACCCAGAGAGGCGTTGATGCAGTCTGCTGTTGGTGACGAGGCTCCCGTCAACCTCGCTGTGAGAAATATGGCTGCTGAAGCCTACGAGTTTGCGGGAAATGCCGCCCGTGACAACAACGAGACAACAATCATCCCACGTCACCTGCAGATGGCCAACCGCAACGATGAGGAGCTGAATCAAGAAGTCCAAGAAGAAAGCCCAAGTTCAATCGCGAACCATGTTTCTCCCCCGTCAACTAAATCCGTCCTTTTCAGAACGACCAAATCAGTTTGCCAACTATAGAGTTTGTTTGGTTGAATTTTTCTCTTGTGCTGTTTGAAATTTTCATTACCGCGCCCCGACTGAACATGGCAGTGCTTTAAACGCCGCGTCAAGGAGTAAATGGCAAAGCGCGTTGAACAACCAACGAACGAAGTTCTATTCTACAACGCAATAAGGATAATGATCTCCAGTAGATCGATCATATCAACAGGATGTGCTCTTATGATGCATTCTCGCTCCACCATCTTGGAAGACAAACAGTTCCAGCTGCAAGGTTCGGAAGAAGAAAACGTATAGCACCACATCTACCGGGTGCTGAAGCATTTTAACCCGATACTGTCGTTTCCTCCAAAGCGATAAGCATTATGAACAACTTCGTCAATGACATTTACGAGCGGATTGAAAGCGTAGCTTCCCGACTGACTTAAATCAATTGGCGGAGGCCCTGACGTCTCTGGAAATTCAAACCGCCGTACGGTCCTGCTGCCGGGAGAGCTAGCCAAACACGCGGTTTCTGAGCGAACCGAAGCCGTGGCCAAGTAAACCAGCTTCATGACGAAATGAGGTGGTGGCAGTAACTGTTCCCTTGAAGCAAAAATGACCACCGAAACAACTGGAAAAGAAAGTTGACATGTATTTGGGAGTGCTTGGGGCTGGGTTTCGGGGTGGTCGATTGCGAAAAATATCTTTCGTGTGCCGCGGCCGTAATGTTTTCGACATTTGGAAGTGTTGTACACACATATGCAATTGTAGGTGAATGAAACCAGCCTCTTGGTTAATAGTGTCCCAAATGACTAATAACCTATCCGCACTACAAGGTGCATTACGTGACATGGAGTATCTTGATATCATATGTCATACATTTTATTTCCAGTGAAAGCAAGATGTATCAAGACAGGTTATATCAAATAGTTAAGGTTGTAGTGCAAACGTTTAGTGTATGGGAATTAGATTTGCAATTAAACCAATTTCGGCCACTATTTAAATAATCAAGCGATCTAGACTGCACATTGCTGCGTTGTCCTACGTTTCCTTTGCGCACAACCCCATTGGGTACCTTATAGTTTTTAATGCACGCTTTAATCGCACATTGTTTTTTTTTTTTTTTATAATTTTTTTTTATTTTTCCCTTCTCCTTTTTTATTTTTCATTTCTAATTTTTCGTGGAGCAAAAAACAAAAATAAAAAAAAATAAAAAAAAAAATATATTTAAAAAAAAATCTTTATATCTTTTTTAAAAATCTGGAGCGGGGGGAAGAAATATATATTTTCCTGGGGGGGGGGAAAGTTATTTTTTTTTTTTTTTTTTTTTTTTTTTTTTTTTTTTTTTTTTTTTTATTAATTATAAATTTATTGGGCTGCAAAATGGTGAGTCGACACCTGGGATGGAGCGTGCGTCCCCGCAACATTGCTATGGTCCTCACAAGTTCCTACCTCATGCTTCCACGGGTCAAGAGATGACAAAGACCGCCAGCTAAGGGTTGCGTACTTAGCTGGTAGTGCAGCCTGGGCACTGTTGTCCTTCTGACTTCAGCTAGATTGAGGAGGTGCGTGCTGAGCGTCTGTCCACCAAGGAGGTGCGGCTCAAACAGCGTCTGTCCTGGCATCCAGCGGTTGAGTAAGAAACGCTGTATCGCGTCAACTATACATTAGGTGGCAGCCGCACCAAAGCAATGTAGGCAGCGTGACCCCGGTAAAGTAGTATGCTGAAATCTTACCCTACCACGAAAAATGGAAGTATTCTTTATACGGTATATAATTTCAGATCATCCATGGAATTCCCAAGTATTGTATAATAATTTTGAATTGTTTTCTTCCCCTGAGGCTAGGATAATGCAAGTACTTCTACAATTGCAGTAGGATCAGCAGACATGCAGACATTACAAATATAATTGTTAATCATTTTATATTATAACATCCCTTCACAATATTTTTGTATGATATTTTCAGCTTCGCATTTGCATCGTTGTAAGTTTTGGCCCACCTAACTCACGTTATGTATTTGAAAAGATGGGATGGTTTTTTACATTTTTTTTAGAGAGTGGATTATATACGACAAATTCTAAAAAAAAAAAATTCTTCGTCCAAAATAGTTAGTTCAAAAACTAATATTGCTTATGATCCTACATTTTCTATTTTACAGACATAAAGAATCATTTATGGGCCCAGTAGGAAAAAAGAGTTATCGAAGAATTTCCTGTCATTCATTTTTAATTTTTTTTGTTTTGTATTTATTGAGTTTCCGTTTTTGGGCAGTAATCATACTCATATGAAATTTATTTGCCTAAATTTTCTTTGCTATTTTGCTAGGATGCCATGTGATCAACTTTATTTCATTATATCACGTTGGAATTTTTGCTATTTTAGAGTTTCAATCATCTAACATCGCAGCGGAAAAGGCAAATAGCGGCATTTAATTATTATATGTACAATATGTAGTATTTCTTTACAACATCGTATTATTTCCATCATATCATGACCTTCACATTTTCATACAACAAACTTGATTTAGGCGGTATCTGGCTTAAACACGAAACATACCTTCAATTTATGACATCTAGCATTCCTTACATATATGTCCAGTATATAACGCAGAAAATTACAGCTGTGGTAGGCTTTTGCACTTATTGCTGAATGTATTTTTCCTTTCCGGTTTGCAAATGGACTTTTTACCAATTCTGAGCTGATCTGATTCATGCAGCACTGTGTGTCATTTGGCTAGTGTTTGATTTTACATTTCAATCTTTATCATTACTTCATCATAACTCAAAATATCATTATAGTTGGTAATATTGTTTTATTGATTTTACTCCATAGATGATTTAAACATTACTTTTTTTTTGCCCATTTATCTTTAACTCCCTTCCACTTGAATCTTCCCATTCCTTACTCAGTAGCAATAACTATTAGGTCAGCAAAAATAAAAGCGGATTGCTGTTATAAAACCAGCATCAAGTAGCAAATAGTGACCATGGCAACAGTAAATTAAAATGTATAAATGTTAGTTTTGTAAAATTTCAATAGATTTAATAAACTTTTTCAGGATACCTCAAATCAAGATTTTGGTGAAATGCTGCTATCGCTGAAAACGAACGAAAACGTGCTTATGCGCGAAACCACAGAACTCTACACTTTAACATTTTACAACATTTCTTGCATTTTAGGATCAACCGAACGAAGATCATATATTATAGATACGAATGCTTGTAGTATTTTTCATTTACATAAATATATACACCATTATATAAATATTTCATGAGAATGAGAGGGACCATCAGGGCACCCGATTGAAGCACTCTGGATGGGGAGAGTGGGAATGCCAACTCCCCATTGCTAACAGTTTGTGAATAGAGGGCGGGCTCTTCTCCCCGCCCATTGGGGCATCCTCATGTTAGATAGCTTGCTCTTTTGACCAATTGTTCAGTCTTGTTGTTGGAAGGAGATTCTTTATATCCCTGTGGATACGTATAAGTGATGTTGCATATCGATCCACCCAACCCTTTTTTGGCCCTTCATACAACGGCATGATTAGGATAATCAGTGGTTATTAAAGCTTGATCAAGTCTAACAGAGGGGAGAGCCCATTGCTGTCGGACTTAGTTTCCGTGCTACAATGGGTGGTAGTACATATCATACATCACCATATTACAAACATGATCATCATTTGCATGATCATTGAAATTCTGAACGTGAATCACCTAAACGAAACGGGATGTTCCTTACTTAGGGGGGAGTTGTTACGAAGTAGTTACAATGACCAACCTACCGGGCATACCAACGGGTACATCCAACAATAACAAAAACAACAAATCAGCGAATAACAACAATTTGAGCAGAATGTAGAGCGGGACCTGCAACGCCTCACCCTATAAATAACCTTCCGTTTTAAAGTGAGAAAGGGCGATTTGTACAATTGAGTACCATCTATGACAAAACAGGCCGTGAGTTACTTTGTAGCTAATCGAACGACAATGGTTAGTTTGTTTACATGCGATGAAGACTGCCCAAAACATACTCAAAAGAGAAAGTATGGACGCAGTCAGAAACCACTACCATTTCGTAATAATTAATTGATAAATAGTTCTTCATAGGCTGCATCATGTTGTATACCTTTATCTCTCAGTAATTTTGTAGTGGTTTAATTGTTTTTAACAGTTTGTTTCAAAATGCGTGGACTTTCAGCGGAAAACATCGAAATATTGTGCACAAATGGTGTACAGAACCCGGAATGTCACTGAGGAAGTTAGCATAAATGGAGTAAGTGAGCAGCGATCAGGATGTTCAATGAGGATAACAGGTTTGAGGATAAACCGAGATCGGGTCGAAAAAAACAGTCCTGCTGACCCTCGTTTGGATAAACGTATAATGAAGGAATTCGAGCACAATAAGGAGGTTGCAGAGTGGGATGTATGTATGTATGTATGTAAGGTAGCCACCATCCCTTCTAAGACCTTGTCATGTATGCAGCTCCACTTAACAGCAAGATCAAATTGAGTTACCGGTTTGCATTCACAGTAACGCTGTATGAAGGGCCAAAAACGGTGGGGCGGACCCGTAAGCAGAGACACTTACGCGAAACCCGCGGGAACATAAGAATCTCCTTCCAACGATACGATCCAACAACTCGAACAACCCAATTCGCAATACTTATTAAGCTTTCTACGGGATGGCTTGTTAAGAAGGGCGCGTCACTTTCACTGAAACTGTTGGAGTAGAATTCACAGCACCACAATCGAATCGGTAGGATAAAGAAAATGATACTGTTTGTTCCCTCCTAGACGCCGGTTGTCATACCACTCCATTGTCCAATTCCAGCTTGAGTGATACCCTGATGCTCCCTCCCTTCCCAATATATATTTAATGTCATACAGTAATGTTTAAAATATAGTGAATTAATATTATAAGTATAATAAATATAGCGAATGAATATTATAATGACAAATAATATAGTGAATAAATATAAGAATGAAAATAACAATTCCATTTGTGGACCTGAAAGTTTAGACAATGTAGCTGCGAGAAAAAAAATTGATTTATAATTACCTCATCAAACTTGGAATATCCATGGATAATCTGAAATTATATAGCAATAGAATAGTAAACCTAAAATTTCGATGTGCTGTTCCATTTCCTTGCAATAATTTATGTAGTGAGTCTCATCGGAAATAGCGATTTTAATGAAATGAATTTAAATGCAATTATGTCACATCATTTAATATCACAACATAAAATAATAAACTGACGTTAAAATATAAAATAATAATACCAGCAAGCCAGTAAACTATAGTAGAATACATATATCCGTAACTAATCTGACCATCCACTCATCGAAAGACTGTTGCAGTTTCTATTGAATTAATATTTACTAAGATTAGAATTTGTTTTCACAATAATAGTCAGAGAACATAATAAGCGTAGGTACAAGATATATATGACATCTACTGGTATTTTACTGAAAATAAAAATTAGTTATGTATAAATATCATAATAATATTAGAAAAACTGAAGACAGCTAATAGTAAGGCGAAATAAATTTCAGGTGAGTATGAATCTAAAAACTGAATCTTAATAAAACTAAAATAAAAAAATAGGAAATTGAATTTTTCTATAGCTCTTGTACACCCATAAATGATTCCTCATGTCTGTGAAATAGGAAATGAATGATTGTAAACTGTTAGGTTTTGAATTAATATATATTTCTGATGAAGAAGGAAAATGCTGTTTTAAGTAGAATTTTTCGAATATGATCCTTTCTAAAAAAAAACATTAACAACCTGCCTATCTTTTCAAATACATAACGTAGGTTAGATGAGCTATAACTGACAAGGATGCATAAATGCAAAGCTGAAAATGACTTATAAAAAAGCATACAAAATGTAGTGAATGGATGTTATAATATAAAACGATAATAATTTCATTTGTATTTACGTGTCTGAGATTGTGGTCCTGTTGCAATTGTATACGGACCCGCACATCCACCATGAACCTGAAAGTTTGATTGTTCTGGGGACAGAAAAAAAATTTTTTTTATTTTTTTAAAAGGGGCGGGTGGTGGAAATGGTTGGAAAAAAAAATGAACAAAATTGGTGGGTGGGAAGTGAAACAGGGCTTGGGGGGTGGGGGGGGGGGGGGGGGGGGGGGGGGGGGGGGGGAAAGGCGGTTTGGGTTGGGGGGGGGGGGGGGGGGGGGGGGGGGGGGGGGGTGGGGGGGGGGGGGGGGGGGAGGGGGGGTGGGGTGACTGAAAATTAATTTTCGTTTATATTACGAAATCGAAGATAGTACTAACAAATCTATTCGTTGTTTTCTGCAACGAAACTGATTTGTACTTTTTAAGAAGCTACCTTCGTATTCAATGCCACACGCCCAACTGTCAAAAGCACGAAGCATTTGTTAACACAGAAAGAACATTCGTTCATTGTACGAAAACAATACAAAGTGCCACGAGTAATTTGTTACCAATAAAAACGAAACGTCTCTCTGGTGGTTGCATAAACGACTGGCAGATCTACTTTATCGACTCAAAATATAATAGCGAAAAAAAGCGCGACTACGAGGAGTTGTTCGGCGTTTTTTTAGTGTTAGTTTCTGACATGGAGTTCGATCCTGTAATTTTAGGAAAGGCTGTTATTGAGTCCAAAGTTGATCTCACTAAACCAGGTTGACTCGTGAGAAGTTACTTGATTAATGTGCATGAGGTTCTTACTCTTGACAGCGTTTTAATTTCTATTTTGGGATAAATTAATGATTCCCGCCCATCCCAGCAGGAACACCAACATTTATGAGTACAATCGAAGAGAAGCAGTGATTGGCTGGTGTTCACGAAATTCATTTTGTGCATTGTACAAAAAAGGTGTAATGATAGCATTTTGTTAGGTGACAAGCAATAGGAATGTTTCATACAATTAACGAGACATTTATTCTATGTACAAAATCCATAATTACGAAACGAGTGCAAGCTAGTTTACGAAAATAAATGTTCAGTGCACAATTGCTTTGATGAAAAGTGAAATATACACCAAAGAGTGCTTACGACTTCTACCCATGATTCGAAACCACAAGGATCCTGTTGTCTTCTGGCCAGAGCTTGCGTCTTGCCATTACGCTAAATCAACGGTAATGTTTCATTAGTTCCAAGGGACATGAACCCTCCTAATTTCCCGCAAATGCGACCAATTGAAGACTTTTGGGCATTGACGAAAGCACACCTTAGGAAACATCTCTCGGCAGCAGATACCATTCGACAGTTTGAAAAAGATTGAAAGAAAGTGTCAAAACTTGTCGTTAAGAAGTCTCTGCAGAATCTTATGAAAAACGTTCGGAAGAATGTGCGCCAGTTAGCATACAATCGCTAGGGTTCAAATATTGAGAACACTTACCTGATTTCCTACCTTAATGTTAACAGTATATCTAATAAAATTTGAATTTCATACATTTGTGAAGTATTTTTACTGAAAACTGGGTGCGTCAGTGTTTACAGTCACAAAGACTCGATTGTCTGAGGAACTATAAATGCCAGAATGAAGCATTGAATACATCCGGAGAGATAAGAATATCGCCTGCACCACTGCCATTGATTGGCAAGGTCACGAATTTAAAGAGTGTATTATTTAAAATCCGCACACACTCAAATTGCTCTAACTATTGATTCGTTGGGTAAAATTAATTGAAATTTTGCGTAGACATATTTTAATGTGTATTGTTCACACTCTGTGAGTTGATTTCATCTGTCTGACTGGAAGCGAAGATCCGAAAGAAAAACCGTCAGGTCAACGAGAACGATCACAAACGCGTGGTTGGAGCCTTGGAGAAATGTGGCTAAAAAGTTGCATGTGAACAAGACTTTCGTGCAGAATACCAAAACTCGAGCTGGACTACGTACGTTTAAGGTTCATAAGTCCCCAACCCGTGACGAGAAACTGAATACGGTCGCAAAAAGCCGTGCCCGGAAGTTGTACGACCAGAAGTTAACGAAATTACACTGCTGCGTAAGGGATGACGAGACATATGTGAAGGCGGACTTCAACCAGATTCCATGAAACCTGTATGTGACAGTCAAGGATAAGTGTGATGTTCCCGAGAACCCCCGGACACAGAAGATGTCTAAGTTCACCAAGAAGTTCTTAATTTCGGCAAGCGATTTGTACTTGCGGAAAGCGGAGTACACCTTTTGCTACCGCAAACACCATGAATGGACAGGTGAATTTGGAAGAGTGTCTCCAAAAGCGGCTTCTCCCTCTTCTGAAGGCTCACGACGGTCCGACGATCTTCTGGCCGGATTTGGCATCATGCCACTACACGAAGGACGTGCTAGAGTGGTATAAGGCGAATAATGTCGATTTCGTGCCGAAAGATCTGAACCCCCCAAACACTCCGGAACTGCGCCCAATAGAAAAATACTGGTGAAGAATGTAGAAGAAATGGAGAAAGCATGGGTTAGTATGCAAAAAAACTGTCGCTTCTGAGGTCGTGTAGAACCTTATGGCTGGGGTTAACGCCAAGGTTCATGCATTCGGATATAAAGGCGAAATAAATTAAATAAATGATGCCAAAACTAACTTTAATTGTTTATTTTTACCCTCTGAAAATTTGGTGATAATCGGATAAAAACTCGAATTTTGAGAATGAATTATGTGTGTGCGGGTTTCAAACGGTATACCCTATAGTTCTGTGAAAGTTTAACTGGAATTGGGTTATTTTATAAACATTCTGATCGTTTCATTAGGAAATTTTAATTTAATTAAAATTTTAATTTAATTTAAATTTAAATTTAATTTTAATTTTAATTTAATTTAAATTTTAATTGAACTGTCAGGATGTCGGTGCCCATTTAACGTAGAGTTTCGTACCCCAATGAGTCAGTCAAAAACATAGAAAATTTGAACCCTTGAACCCGAATTGGGAAATGTGTTAAATACCACATTTTTTTTCACAGGGTGTGTACCAGCAACATTTTTTTATGTGCACGGCTTGTAAAAAATGACATTTGGACTAATGCAGTTTTTGTTCGCGCCTGTATCCAATGATCCTTTGCTAGTGAATATTTTGATATATGGCAGAACATGGTATGTCTCTTCATTCTTGTTCTTTCGACCAATTAAAATTTCTCCAACTTGTTGCAATTGTGCTGAGCCCAATGTAGTGGAAACGGGTGGGGTTTCGGTGGTTTCATCGTAAGATGTTTCTATGGTATGTTTCTCCGCCGTATTGTTCGTCTTGAGGTTCACATTCTATACCCTCGTGATAGTTAATTGCTCTGGGCCTGTTCAAATAGTTTAATGGTTTTGATCTTAATGACGGGTCAACCTCCGTAGGTGTGGGTATTGACATACAGGTCGTGGAGCAAACACGTTTCTATGTTGCACATTTGGTGCATTAGCATTAATTTGGAAATTGCTTTGGTCGTTCATTATAAATTGAATTTCTCTTGTGGGTTAGGATTTTGGTAGTGTTATTAAATTAGCCTCGGGGAGCCTGCAACGAAATTGGTTTGGGAAGCCGAATTGGTTCTGGCTTGTTTAAACCACACCGGTTTTGAAAGCTCCATTCTTGCACACAAGCGTCAAAAGTTTCTTTATGTTGTTTAGGCTGACGGACTCTCAAGTGACCTCCTATGCGTTCTCTTAGCTCAGCTTAAAAAACTTGTAAAGCATTTCTTTGTGGTGTTTACATACGATCAGCTCGCAGTTGACATTAATCGTCAAAATATTTGTATGGTTGATTAGAAGCGAAATCATTTACTGCACCGTACCATAAAAATCTTCGATGTTTCCAGTTTTCTGTGACTGGAACATTTCACGAGAAAGCGTGATGAAATCACGCTTATCGTTATAATATGCAATTAAATTTGCTTTTATGTCAGTCCAACTAAGCGATGTGCCATATATTTCAAGTACTTGGGTTGCATCACCAGTGATTTGAGCTCTAATGGATTCATATGGAGTGTCGTTCATTGCTTCCAAAAATGGTAATAAATTTTCGACTGCTCCAATAAATGCATGCAGCTTTACAGGGTTACTGTAAAATTAAGAATGTGCACAGGACAAAGTAGTCAACGGAAAAGTAGTGTTATTAAAAGCAACATATGGGAAAATCAACAGTAAAACGGTTATTCAATACTTCATCAAAAAGCAGATTCAAATATTCCTGCCAATACATTTCCAAAGCCCAATACATTTCGACCGGACAAAGATCTGGTAAATTTGGTAGATTGCACTTCTTCTGAGCCCGCTTTCCATAAAGGAAAGATGCAAGGTCAGGCCATAACAGCACTTAACCGTGTCGTTACCGAATGAGTGGCAATAGTCGTTTATTAAGACGTTCTTCCATGTAAATTTGTCCATTTACGGTACCAGTTGTGATGAAGATGTCGCTTCTGAGATCGCATCCACATATTTCCTGCCATACGAGAAATTTCTTTGGAAACTTTGACAGTTATTTTTGCTTGAAAGTTCAGCAACCTTTCTTCTTTGAACCGATGCATAAAACTCTAGTCCCGGAATCAGCCTTGAGTCAGCTTTGCAATTCGTTTTATCGTCCATTAAATGGTGAATCCGAAAGTAGTTTCAAATATTCTTTGACGTAAAATTAAGTATGAACGTTGATTAAACAAATCAAAAAGCAGTCTTTATTTTAGTATGGGATGTTAAAAGTGCATTTTGAGATCAAACTCAGACAGAAAGTTCATTCCTGACGTACAAACGAATTTTGCGTTTTACTCCACTCATCAATTTCTGCACAGTAGCCTTTATTTCTCCGTCGAAGTTTTCCAAATTCTTTCGAACTGGTCTATGTTCTGAACAACCTTGCCATCCTTTTGCAGGATTCTCTGGACAATTGCTCAATCACGCTCAATTGGGCGTAGCTGCGGACAGTTTGGTGGGTTGATGCCCTTTCCACGTAATCGATATGTGTTTCCTCCAACCAATCCAATCGTCGAACGAGCATAGTGGGCAGATGTCAAATCTGGCCAGAACAGTTGTGGAGTTGTATGTAACGGCAAAAACTGCTTCTGTAGGTACTTTTTCCGATATACTTCGGCGTTGATAGTCCCTTTCGTATAAAAACTGGATGAACGTAAATCGCAACTGTAAATCGCCTGCCAAACAAGCATCTTTTGTCCAAACTTGCCAATGACCTTTGTCTACTATTGCGGACCAGGAAGAGTTTTCGAATCTTCCTTAACGTAAGTTTCGTCATCCATTAACACGTATTGCACTGATCGTCGTTCTCCAAAATTCGATCATAGAACTTCCACGATGTTTTCTGGCAGTTTCTTTCTGTTTAGAACTTTGTTTGGCGATTTTCTGTTATTTATATATTTGAGGCCATATCGCCGTTTGATTTGTTGGATCATTCCATATGAAGTTCTTGCCTTTTTGGACAAATCACGCATAGAAATTAATCAAACCGGGCTCTACGATCACTCCAATTGCTGATTTTGAAATGTAACAAGAATGGTATAAATAATGATTTCATATCTTTGATACTTGGAATGATCCATTCTGTTTTCAGCTTTTCCAGGACTAGTACGATATTAATACATATCTAATTTTCAGTAACAATCCAGTGGATGTCAGATATATTTTGTACATACGCATGTTATTTAATTTGGTTTTTTTGCGGCGCCGTTTTCGCGAAAAATAATTCGTAATTTAACTTGACCTAACAGTGAAATCATAAAATCTCCGCGTGCATTGTGTAAGCCGTAGTGAATACAATCGATTCCCTCTCGAAATGTGTAAGTGTCGGTAGTATTTCCCCGTTTTTCGTTTTGTGTTTGTGCTGCGCCCCCGCACCCGGAAGAAGAGTTACATCAGCTTAGTTTTGGTTATTAGGGTTAGTGACCTTGAATGAACGCACACTAAAGTGCCATTTAGATCAAAGGAGTCCAGCAAGAAGGAAAATCTTCTGGAGGAAAACAAACCAACATTCCTATGCATGTGCCAGAAAGGGTGAGGTGATTAAACGCCAAAAAGCTTAATTAGTGGTAATATTGTGACACTCGGGCATAATTTATTAGTTTAGAGTGTTTTTCCGCTTTGTCGCGAGTGAATCGATGATTATTAGCAGTTTTGAAGCTCGATATAGCGTCGCCTCATAGCGAGGATTTGCATCATTGGCAGAGTGTGGAGTGAAAAAGAAGAAGAAGACTAGTGCAATGTACACAGAAAAAAATCTTTTAGTAAAAACTAACAATTTTCCCGACTATGCCTGTCTTTAAAACTACCATGAAATTTCAGTCAAATTTACAACGTTTATGGTAAAACCTTCAACATTTGTGGTATATTTGACAGACCTCATATTGATATCGACCGAACCATGGTCGATCTAATCGAAGGCATGGTAAAATCTAACGCATATATAGTCAGGTGAAAATTTTTGGTGTTTGCGCTTAATTTAACCCTCGAAATGGTAGTTTCTACTGCGGTTTTTTTTTGCGTGTAGAGAACGGCCATTTGCCGGTCAGAAGCAGCAAACGAAAATAACGCGCATGGGTGGGTGAAAAGCTTGCACATAATTTTAGGTGCATTCAACACGGGGTTAGCTGAGTTTTGTTATGCAGGTTGCATATTTAGCGGGTGGTTTAGAAACATTAATGTTTGCGCATATTTAATCGCGAGTGCATAAAATTAATTACGCATCAACGTCGAAAATTTTTATTTTTACGAATGAACAAGATAGTGTGATTGAGGAGGCGGACATGAGTGAGATCTTTCTGATTATAAATATATAATAATAATCTTATTTTCTAATAATACTAAATACGTGCCTGGACTGGAAATTTAAAATTTCCAAATCTGGAAGTGTGTTGCAGTGCCCTTATCCAAATGATATATTTAATGTTTACATGCGGGGCTTATTGTATGTGAAAGAAACCTCGGAATGGGCGTGACTCTCCAGACATTCTGAAATGGGTTGCTGGATCTGCAGTAGAGCTATCACTTTCTAGCTCCCGGATTAAAGCTGCTTCCAATGGTCACTTAAATGATTATTGTAAACAGATTTCTTCCATAATACCATTGCCGGCCGATGGGTGTTAGATTGGACACACACAAACATACGCATGGTATTTAATTTGTGTATTGTGTAATTTGTAATTCCATGTACATCATTCAAGTTTGGAACTTAGCATTTTTGTTTTTATTATATCTTAATTTTTTGTGTACAGAATATACTAAATATTTAATAACATATAACGGGGAAAGGGAGGGATTATCAGGGCACCCAAGTGAAACGATTTGGATGGGGAGCATGGGACTGCCTCTTCCCTATCGTTAACATTTCGCGGAACGATGGCGGGCTCTTGGACCCCATCTATTGTGTTTATTCTGTCAATCGATGGGTCGATTCTAGTGCTGAGAGCGTGAACTTGCTTTTGGATGGAGATTCTCTTCCATATATTCGCGGGCGTAAGTGTCTCTGCTTACGAGCCTGCCCAAACGTTTTTGGCCTTTCATACAGGAGCTTGATGATCACAAACAACAATAGAATCCAGCTCAAATCGTTTTGCAGATTATTTCACTGCTATGGAAAGTTAACTTGCTACAATAGTATTACGTAATCATTGTCATCATCAATCATGCATAGCAATTGATTTGATCAATTTCACAACGTATTTGTCCAATTAGGGGTCACTGGCGCCTTGTTTGCGTCCAGATCTCGACAAATCGGTTACCGCATTGTGCGTTCCAAATTTCACAATAATTGCTTTTACACTTGCAGGTGCTGCTCGTACTCGTTTTGCAATTTGATTAAATGTTTTTCCTTTCACAGTACACCAAGTGTGCAAGATTCCTTTCCGCACTCCAATTTAAATTCGTGACATCTTTGCTGCAACAACATACAGTATAAAGTGTGCGCTGGAAACTGAAACTTGACATGTCAATAAATCAAATGAAACGTCAAGTGACGTTGTGCGTGCTTGTATTGGTGTGCGAGCGCGTTATAAATGTTTGAAACTTAACGTGTCCCTTAACGGGCTCTTAAATGTGATGTGCACGAAGATCCTCCGGCAAGGCAGACAATGATTGTACAAGAAAACTGTATACCCATTTTTTCTATGTTCGAAAGCGTGGTCTATTTTCTCAATTGCAAATTAAATTGTTGGCATTGAAAAAAATTGCAATGAAATTGTATGATTCTGGGGTTTTTATTTTTATTTTTTGTTGTTGTTGGGGGATTTAAACACTACTGCGTCCATTGATACGAACTTTTGTAGTATGGGGTTCTAAATGGTTTACGTTAACAGAAGTGAAATAAAAAAAAACCTGTATAATGTGATTCCTAATGTGACAATTATTGAGTGGCCAATATCTCGCAAGTGAAAATCATGTTAGTGTTTAAAATAGTTGTGCTTTTCAATATGATCTATGAAATTTTGTATTCAACAAGACATGAAAACCTGGATTTAATTAGAAATACAGTTGGTGAGATAAAATTGCAATCATGAATGGAATGCTTTCAGACCCGCATTATATGCGTGCTCTTGGAGGGGTTTACTCATTATCATTCGTGGTGCATCATAACAAAAATTTTATTTTCTTTATCTCAGCAAACGTATTACCAGTTAAATATCGTTAATGGCTCGATAAATTCATAAAAGAGAATCTTAAGGACTGCGTAGTAATAAATCCACACATATCAACTGGCTCTTGTTACAGATTACATATTATATTATGAACATTTCCATCAGAATCCAATATCTCTCGGTTGGACGTAACTCTGGAAAATTTGGCGGATTTGAGGCTTTGGTACATTGTTCACTTGATTTTCTTCGTACTATTCCATCGCAGTTTTAGCACAATGGTATGACCCCAAATCGCGCCAGAACAAAGGTTTTTCTTTATGGTTTTTGATGAAAAGTACCAATCGCTCCTGCAGGCACTCTTTCTGGTTAATGTCCTTGTTGATTGTGCCTGTAGTGACGAAAGATTTACTCTTTTTGCCACACGTGCAAATTTCTGGCCAAACAAGGTATTTTTGGGAAATTTCGATGCCTCAGCTGTAGCATTTCTGGCCATAGCAGAACAGCAAACCAGCCCTGGAAGCTGCTTGAAATCCCCCAGGACATAAGTTTCATCGTCGGTAACTACGCATGAAAACTTCGTCAAATATTTGCAGTACAAACGCCGAGCCCGTGATTTTGCTGTCAAGTTCTGTTTGTCATTGCGATTTGGAACTGATTTGACTTTATACGACTTCAATCCCAAACGCTGTTTTGGTTTTTGGACAAAACCAGGTGACATTCCTATTTTACGATCCACCGTTTGAACAGAGAGATTCGGGTTTTCTTTCAATATCCTCTCGCCCTTTCGGTCCATGACAAGATATAGGTAAATTCTATTTTTGCGCTGCGTACTCTGCTATTTTTTTTCTACCTAGCAAGCTCCTGATGATGTTCAGCTTCCCCAGCTGGTTTCTCACCTATACCAAACACTACCTGTATCATGGATTGGCCTAAACTATTAAAATGACATTTAATTTTCATGGAACATTTAAAGAAAAAAGAAAATTTCTTGAATTAAATCTTACTCATTTAACCGAACCGGGGGTGCTCATTATGCCACACCACGTACCACCAAACGTCTTTATGTACCCTCTTTATATCGTAGTACGTGATAATAAACTCGTCAGTAAATACTTGTGGTCAAAAAGGACATTTATGTCCCAAAATTGGTTAATGTTCTAATGCTTACTTCACTTAGAACACAATGTTTTCGGCAAATGATAAACGACGGTTATATCGAGGTTCATATTGCGGAAATTTGTTTTCTAGTTGAATAAATCACCTCCGCAGTTTTTCGCAATTGAGGCAAACCTGCATATTCTTACAAAAAATCCAATCGAGGATTTTTCCTGAATTCATTTGAATCTAAAATTTAATCTTAAGTTCTCTGACAAAACTCGAAACCAAATTGTTTTCTCGTAGCTAGCTCCGAAATGCAAATAAATCTAGATTTGAACGAACCAAAATAGACATAACTTTTTCACTTTTAAGGATAATTTTTTGGTTTTTTGTTTTTTTGGGGGGGGGGGTGGGGGGGTATCGTCCACAATACAAGGCAGCGTTCGGAAGGAGGAGCATCCACTCCATTCGCCCGCAGATGGAGGACGTCCTACTTCGATGTAAAGACTTTTAAAGAGGCGCTTGAGAGGTAACGAATCTTACGCGAAAACCTGGAACCTTGCGGCGAACGACTCGTGATGGCACTTACAGGAGCGTGCGATGCGACGATGCCGAGGGAAGTCATACCGAGGAATGGAAGATCGCCGGTGTATTGGTGGACAGAGTCGATCGCCGACCTCCGAAGAACATGCCTCCACGCAAGAGCGCGGTCAGACGCCGATAGAACCGAGCGTAAAGGCGCGCTAGTCACCGCGAAGGCCGCATTAAAGAGGGAGATAAAGGCCAGCAAGCAAGCCTGCTTTGACGGCCTGTGTCAGAAGGCCAATGCGAACCCGTGGGGTAACGCCTATCGGGTAGTAATGGCCAAAACCAGAAGAACGGCGGCTCCAATCGAGCAATCACCAGAGCTGCTGCAGGTGATCGTTGGGGAACTCTTTCCGAACCATGACCTGAGTAAATGCCCCCCCACGCCGCCATAGATTTGTCCCATGATCAGCGTTCCAGTATCCCAGACCTTAACGCTGTCATAGCGATGGAAGGGTGGGCGGCTCAGCCGCATTGACAACGGCACAACGGGGATCGGCGACGAGGCGACGGTGACGAACGAAGAACTCATTGCGATAGCAAAGTCGCTAAAGGTGAACAAAGCGCCAGGACCGGATAGTATTCCGAACCTGGCCATCAAGACGGTTATCTTGCTGGCTCTCGAAATGTTCAGGGTGGTAATGCAAAGGTGTCTGAACGAGGGCGTCTTCCCGGACGCCTGGAAAATTTAGACCCTAGTGTTGCTACCAAAGACAGGGAAGCCACCAGGGGATCCATCGGCATATAGACCTATATGTCTGTTGGATACAGCGTGTGAGGTGCTCGAAAGGGTAATCCTCAACAGACTGATAAAGTACATGGAGGGTATAGGCGGTCTGTCAAACAACCAGTTTGGCTTCCGTAAAGGGAAGTCGACGGTGGATGCCATTCTGTCCTTCACTATGACGGCCGAAGTGGCAAGCCAGCTCAAGAGGCGAGGAGTCCGCTACTGTGCAGTGGTCACCCTTGACGTGAGAAATGCGTTCAATGCCGCCAGTTGGGTGGCTATCGGGGTGGTCCAACGCCTACAGGTTCCTGGGTACCTGTACAAGATTCTGGGAAGTTATTTCCAGAATCGCGTACTGGTGTACAATACAGAGGTAGGCCAGAAACGTGTCCAGATCACCGCAGGCGTCCCACAAGGTTCGATCCTGGGTGCGGTGCTATGGAACACGATGTACGAGGAGGTACTACGGCTAGAGTTCCCAAATGGGGTGAAGATAGTCAGGTTCGCAGACGACATCACCTTGGAGATATGTGGTGGATTCATCGAAGAGGTAGAGCTAACGGCCTCCCACTCCATTGGCATTGTGGTGAGATGGATGAGTTCCAGGAAGCTGGAGCTAGCCCACCATAAGACCGAGGTCACGGTTGTTAATAATCGAAAATCGGAGCAAAATGCGACGATCAGTGCAGGTAACTGCACAATTGAATCGAAGAGGTCCTTGAGGTATCTTGGGGTCATGATCGACGATAAGCTGTCCTTTATCAGCCACGTCGATTACGCTTGCAAGAAAGCCTATATGGCTATATCGGCATTATCCCGCATGATGTCGAATAGCTCGGTGGGCAAGGGCTGGCATGGATCACCACCTCGAGTACCAAGAGCTATCTGAATAAGCTAGAGAGTACGCACAGGCTTGCCTAAGAGTGGTTAGTGCATACAGAACGGTATCACGCGACACGGTCTGCGTCCTAGTGTGGATGATGCCAATAGGCATTGTCATAAAAGAGGATGTAGAGTGCTTCGAACAACGTGGAACAAGAGAAAAGACCACTAGAGCCGAATCCATGGTTAAGTGGCAAAGGGAATAGAACAACTCCACCAAAGGTCAGTGGACCCACCGACTAATCCCGGAATTCTCCGGGTGGGTCGGTTGGCGACACGGTGAAGTGAACTTCCACTTAACGCAGATTGTGTCAGGCCACGGCTGTTTTAAACAATACCTGCACAAATATGGGCATGCACTGTCCTCCGCATGCAGCGAGTGCGCGGGAGTCGAGGAAACTGCGGAACATGTGTTTTTCGCATGTCCTCACTTTGACGACGCGAGATCCGGCATGATTGCCGTAAGCGGTCACGACACGACTCCGGATAACTTGGTCCAGAGGATGTGCCAAGACCTGGACGTTTGGGACGCGGTATGCGTAGCAACCTCCCAGATCGTCCTCGATCTCCAACAAAAATGGCGAAACGACGAACGGCAGGTCCCAGGGACCACCTAACTACTAAAGTCCTAAGTAGTTAGACATAGTGGGTGCTTAACAAGCACAATAGCCCCCTCCCCGAAGTAATACCGAAAGGTGGTCCCGGGGAGGGTCTAGGGCTTGAGGCACGGGTGGGTTTTTAGTGGGTCGAAGAGTTGGCACCCTCATCCCCACACCCTGAGTTCTTCAGGTGTCTGGTTGCAGATTTTCCATCCCGTCTATAAAAAAACTAAACAACACACACACACACACACACACACACACACACACACACACACACACACACACACTCGGCCCTCTGGGCCTCGGATAAAAAGTCGAGTTTTCAAGCGATCTTAATACCCTTCTTTTGGTGTAAGAAGGGTAAAAAGGGAAGTTGTAGAAATATACTATATTTCAAATATTCAATATATAAAATGAAGTATTTGACAATCCTTACCGTCAGTTCTGACTATCTCATGCGTCATAAAACGTAACAGATGCGACACTATAGAATGAAAACCGGATCGATTAGTGCGAGTTGTGTTTTCCGGTTTTGAACTGCAACGAATTATGTGCAATTATGTGCTCTCAGGTATTTTTTTGGTCATATCTCCATGAAGGATTATCCAATCATATTGAAATTTTGACCAGTTATTTGAAGATTTTATAACTTTAATTTTGCGCTAACAAAACTAAAATCGGTACACAAATAGCTCAGTATGTAATCGGAGACCAAACTGTTTGATTACTATTATAATAAGCCGTCAAGTAATGTTTCGCTCATATCTTCGTAACGAAATGTTCTATGGGAATGTTGTAGCTTTCATTTGCCGTCAACAGAACTGAAATCGGTTCACAAATGGCTGAGAAACCGATGTGATATTATAACACCTAAACCTATCTAAAACACGTACAGACAGGTTTATTTCGCCGAAGGAGATTGAAGATGTTCGAGTGAAGGTGAAATTCAAGTTTAAAACCAAACATCCAGCCGGAGTCATGGTTTTCGGGGCAGTTGGGTCCAATGGCTTGAAAATGCCTCAAGTATTTATCAAAGCTGGATTAAAAGTTAATACCGAGGTTTACATGAACATTTTGAAGGACCATGTTCTGTCATGGATGAAAGCCAACTTTGGAGCACACCAACCCGTCATTTTTCAACAGGATGGATCCAACAGGTATGGATTTTCGCATTTTTTTATAGGAGTTACTGTAGTTATGAATGTGAAATTTTCAATGAATAGCTGCCAAGTTCGAGTAGTAATGTGAATCAATAAGGTATTTTGTACTTCAATATTGCCGGGTTATCTGCAAACTACGTAGAATTGCGTCAGATTGTCGGAGAAAAATTTTCATATATAGTCTTTTTATCAGAAACTCATATAGTTGACATTTGACAAGCATTTGATCAATATAGTATTACGGGATATAATGTGGCTGCTTTTTTATCACATTCTAGATACACTGACGGCGTTGCTATTTATGCTAAAGAATCAGTTCAATTCAAGCTTCAATTGAACGAAATTTGTGTCGGCAATTGATTTTGAAGCATTGCAGTTGTTCGTGGCATGCAGATAGGTAATTATGGTGTACTGTATCTTTCTTCCAGTTCTAGTTATCAGAGTTATATTGAAATTTTGGAAAACTGGAATGAGATTTTTGTAAACAAGGATCTCTCGCATCGTTCCATCGCTAAAACGTTGGGAATCGCGAATTCCACGGTGTCGCGAGTGATTAAGCGGTTCGAGGAACGGTTGACCACCGATCGGAAGCCCAGAAGTGAAGGGTTTCGAACGTTCAAGGTACAAAAGGCCCCTAATCGCGACGAGAAGCAGAACAAGTCCTCCAAAATCCGTGCCAGGAAGTTGTACCTCAACATGCTGACGAAAGTTGAATGCTGCATCATGGACGACGAAACATATGTGAAGGCTGACTTCAAACAGATCCCCGGCAACCTGTTTTTCACGGCCAAGGATAAGTTCAGCGTTCCGGAGCATGTCCGCACTCAGAAGATGTCCAAATTTGCGAAGAAATTCCTGGTTTGGCAAGCCATCTGCACGTGCGGGAAGCGGTGTGCACCTTTCGTGACCCAGGACACGATGAACGGACAGGTGTACATAAAAGAGTGCCTCCAGAAGCGGCTGCTTCCTTTCCTGAAGGCCCACAACGTCCCAACAATCTTCTGGCCGGATTTGGCCTCATGCCACTACTCCAAGGACGTGCTGAAGTGGTATGCGGACAATAAGGTCAATTTCGTGCCGAAAATGTTCAACCCTCCCAACACTCCGGAGCTTCGCCCCATCGAGAAGTACTGGGCGATTATGAAGCAGCACCTTCTTAAACGACCTAAGGTAGTGAAGACAGTCGAGGAACTGAAGAAAGTATGGGTTTACATGCAAAAAACGGTTGATTCACAGGTTGTGCAGAATCTTATGGCCGGGGTTAAGGCCAAGGTGCGGGCATTTGCGTATGGACTGTAAATAAAATACGAATAAAATGGTAAAATGAAGTTTAATAGTTATTTCTCAATCCCTAAAAATTTGATGGCAATCGGATGAAAACTCGAATTTTGCGAATCAATTTTGTGTGTGGCAATTTCATCGTGGACACCCTTTAAGACAATTTATTTCGTTCGTGAGATTACATATCTTGGCGTGATTGTTGATGTCGATTAAAGTTGACTGGGGGCAACCCAGGAGTAGTGGTTAGCATCCATACCTATCACATCAAAGTCACGAGTTCGAATCTCATCCGCGGACAAGTTACGCAAATATCCAAAAAAAAGGATTTGAGTGACTTCGACGGGAGATGAATCAGCCCAGGGCTGAAAATTTCGATAATCAAGGAACTAAAAAGAAAAAGTTTGACTTTCACATTGATGATGTCATCAAGAAAATATCCTAGAAGTACGGTATTCTCTGTCGAATGAAAAACGATTAAACTATTGCTAGTAAAATACAATTGTACAAATCAATCATCTCTCCACACATTGAATTTTGCCGTTCCATTTGTTTTTAGCTAATCAAACACAAATTTCGAGATTACAGCGTTTCTAAAATAAGATAATGCGTTTGATTTTGAGATGTAATAGGTTCACTTCCTCTTCTTTTTTGTTAGATGCCCTACAGTGTCTATCGGTGAAGCAGAGAGTTGTGTATTTGACAATGATGTTCATTGTTAAAGTAATTAAAGGTTTGAACCCTCGATATTTGTTTAATCGAATTGAAAGACTACCAAAACAACTTCTTGTTCAGAGGTAAGTTTTAAAAACAAACGTTTGGACTCCGTATGGGCAGCAAGCTTTCACCTCTCTTGGCCGATATTTTCATTTGCGATTTTGAATTGGAACTCGGAAAACAAAAATTGTTTCCTCGAGTTTGGAGACGCTATGTCGACGACATTCTTGCAACAGTGAAAGAAGGTCATCTGCCACACTTTTTTGAGCTGTTAAATTCACGACACAGCACAATAAAATTCACAGTTGAGAAGGAAATGTATGATGTATGATATGTACTACCACCCATTATAGCACGGAAACTAAGTCCGACAGCAATGGGCTCTCCCCTCTGTTAGACTTGATCAAGCTTTAATAACCACTGATTATCCTAATCATGCCGTTGTATGAAGGGCCAAAAAGGGGTTGGGTGGATCGATATGCAACATCACTTATACGTATCCACAGGGATATAAAGAATCTCCTTCCAACAACAAGATTGAACAATTGGTCAAAAGAGCAAGCTATCTAACATGAGGATGCCCCAATGGGCGGGGAGAAGAGCCCGCCCTCTATTCACAAACTGTTAGCAATGGGGAGTTGGCATTCCCACTCTCCCCATCCAGAGTGCTTCAATCGGGTGCCCTGATGGTCCCTCCCATTCCCATGAAATATTTATACAATAGTGTATATATGTATATGTAAATGAAAAATACTACAAGCACTCGTATCTATTGTATATGATATTCATTCGGTTGATCCTGAAATGCAAGAAATGTTGTAAAGTGTTAAAGTGGCGCTTAAGCACGTTTTCGTTCGTTTTCAGCGATAGCAGCGTTTCACCAAAATCTTGATTTGAGGTATCCTGAAAAAGTTTGTTAAATCTATTGAAATTTTACAAAACTAACATTTATACATTTTAGTTTACTGTTGCCATGGTCACTATTTGCTACTTGATGCTGATTTTATAACAGCAATCCGCTTTTATGTTTGCTGATTTAATAGTTATTGCTACCGAGTTAGGAATGGGAAGATTTAACTGGAAGGGAGTTTAAGATAAATGGGCAAAAAAAAAAACAATAAGTAATGTTTATATCATCTATGAAGTAAAATCAATAAAATAATATTACCAAATATAATGATATTGTATGTTATGATGAAGTAATGACAAAGATTGAATGTAAAATCAAACACTAGCCAAATGGCACACAGCGCTGCATGAATCAGCTCAGCTCAGAATTGATAAAAAGTCCATTTGCAAACCGGAAATGAAAAATACATTCAGCAATAAGTGCCAAAGCCAACCACAGATTCCGTAATTTTCAAAAGCCTACCACAGCTGTAATTTTCTGCGTTATATACTGGACATATATGGAATGCTAAATGTCATAAATTGAAGGGATATTTCGTGTTTAAGCCAGATACCGCTCAAATCAGGTTTTTGGTATGAAAATGTGAAGGGTATGATATGATGGAAATAATACGATGTTGTAAAGAAATACTACATAATGTACATATAATAATTAAATGCCGCTATTTGCCTCTTCCGCTGCGATGTTAGATGATTGAAACTCTAAAATAGCGAAAATTCCAACGTGATATAATGAAATAAAATTGATCACCTGGCCTCCTAGCAAAACAGCAAAGAAAATTTAGGCAAATAAATTTCATATGAGTATGATTACTGCCCAAAAACGGAAACTCAATAAATCCAAAACGAATTTTTTTTTGTAGAATTTGTCGTATATATTCCTCTCTCTAAAAAAGGTAAAAACCATCCTATCTTTTCAAATACATAACGTGAGTTAGGTGGGCCAAAACTTACAACGCTGCAAATGCGAAGCTGAAAATAGCATAAAAAAATATTGTGAAGGGATGTTATAATATAAAATGATAATAACAATTATATTTGTAATGTCTGCATGTCTGCTGATCCTGCTGCAATTGTAGACGGACTTGCATTATCATAGCCGCGGGGGAAGAAAAGAATTCAAACCCATTACACAATACCCGGGAATTCTATGGATGATCTGAGATTATATACCGTATAAAGAATACTTCCATTTTTCGATGCAGAGTAAGATTTCAGCATGCTACTTAACCGGGGTCACGCTGCCTACCTCGCCTTGGTGCGGCTGCCACCTAATGTATAGTTGACGCGATACTGCGTTTCTTACTCAACTGCTGGATGCCAGGACAGACGCTGTTTGAGCCGCACCTCCTTGGTAGACAGACGCTCGGAACGCACCTCCTCAATCTAGCTGAAGTCAGAAGGACAACAGTGCCCAGGCTGCACTACCAGCTAAGTACGCAACCCTTAGCTGGCGGTCTTTGTCATCTCTTGACCCGTGGAAGCATGAGGTAGGAACTTGTGAGGACCATAGCTATGTTGCGAGGACGCACGCTCCATCCCAGCTATCTACACACCATTTTGCAGCCCATTCACAGTTGAGAAGGAAATGGATGGTAAACTTCCTTTCCTAGATTTGATGATAACCAAGAAAGATAACAACAGGCCGTGTTTCACTCAATGTTTCATCGGCTTTTTAATATACCAATTGAAAAACAAGAATTTGAAGCGGAGCGGAGGAAAATTTATTGTGCCGCTGAATTGAATGGCTATGATTAAGAATTTGTACATAAAATCCTAAGGAAACACGAAAGAAAGAAACATCGACAAAACGCCACTACACTTAAACCAGAAAAAGATTAAGTTAAAAGGATCAGCTTCCCTAATAAATTTCGTATGGTTATTTTTCTTAACGATCTATTTGGGGTATTATCCAAACCATTAAATCCTCCATTGTTTCGAGGATTTGTGATATCGTTCGTTTAAGGTAATATTTTATCAGGGTTACCATTCTACCCAAAGCTAACTAATGCCATGCAAAGTATCTTTAAAAAAAAATGGTTTGCAGGCAGTCCACAAGAGCGGCCCAACTTTGATGGATACTTTGTGTTCCCTCAAAGACAAAGTTCCAATGGACAGATGTCAGGCATTTATGAAATCCCTTGCAAGAGTTGTCCAGCGGTTTATGTAGGCCAAACCCGTCGAAAAATGAAAGTTCGTCTGAGGGAACACAAAAACGCCGTGGACAATGGAAGGCAAACCGAATCGAGTGTAGCTGCACGCTCTATGAAGCATAATCATGCAATAGACTGGGATCGCGCAAAATTAAAAAAAAAAATTGTCAGAAAAGTATTCCAGTTGAATGCATGGGAAGCAATGTGGATCACTGAGCAGCCGCTGATGAATGAAGATGATGCCCCAATATCATCGTCCCTTTTCCACTTGACGACAAGGAAAATAAAACGATTCCTTCTATATGTGACGTGTACTATATCTAGTATGAAGCTGTGATTGTTCTCTTCGTGTAATCAGTTGGACATCGTCCTGTAGATGGGCAGCATCGCGCCCGACACTGATCGATAATAAAAGGAAAAATGTGTGTTCCTTTTTCGTTCGTAAGAACCATAAGTGTTGTAAGACTGCGTTTTTTAATCGCGTCGGTTTGTACGCTCCCATAAGCCGCCATGCAATCTCATCGCTGCGATTTTTTCGCCGCGATTTCGCAGCGGCGGCGGCAAAAAAAAGCTGCAGTTTGGAGAGGCCTGTATCCAACCTCGCGTTGCGTTTTCATGTGTGTACTGCAGTGCTTACGTTAGCACTAAATCAAAATACTCTGAGCATCGAAAGGACGGAGAAATGCGGTCAGAATGGATGTTTTATTAGTGATCAGGATCCCAATGCTTCGGTCAGGGATGTGGCCAAAAAGTTGAATTTGTCCAAGTCTTTCGTCCAGAGAGCCAAGGACCGGGAGGGACTGCCGACGTACAAAGTGCAGAAGGCTCCAACTCGTGACGAACGGCAAAATTCGGTGGGAAAGTCACGGGCCCGGAAACTGTTCACCCAGATGCTGACGAAGCCTCATTGTCTCATCATGGATGATGAGACTTACGTCAAGGTGGACTTCCGACATATTCCGGGGCTACTGTTCTTCACCGCCCAGCACAAGTTTCATGTGCAAACACGGAGGAAGTAAGGAAGCAGAAAGTTCAAAGTTTGCCAAGAAATACATCTGCTCATGTGGCAAACGGAGTGCGCCGTTCGTGACTACCGGGACTGTAAACAGGGAGATCTACCTAAAGGAGTGTCTACATAAGCGTCTGCTTCCTCATTTAAAGCATCACGAGGGCCCTACGATCTTCAGGCCGGATCTACCTTCGTGCCACTATTCAAATGTTGTCCTGGAGTGGTACGAAGCCAACGGGGTAACTTTCGTACCCAATACATGAATATATAACATGAATATATTATATAACAATATATAAGGTAGACACCTTTAAATTTGCTTCATTCGCTCGGCAGGAGCCACGGAGCTATGCAGAGTGGCAATGGCCAGTATTGCCCTGGCAGCTGGCGGTTGCAAGTACCCTGCAGGAAGTTACGCGGGCAAGCAACCAGAGAGAATGATGGGTTAGTGGCTGTCGTTGGCGAGTGGCTGGCTGGACTGCCATTTTTAATGCAGTCGTTTGCTACACCAAGCTCGTGGCAAATTTGTAGTGAAACATGTATGAACCAGTTGGTAGCCATTTCACGATATGATGTACGTATATATATATGTATAGATATATATGTAGATGACATAGAAATATATGTAGATGATATAGATATGACGCAACGTTAAAAATCCGCAATTAAAATGTCTTTACAGGCAGATAGGTATGTTTCGGAGTAGAACCACCTGTGTTTAGCATCACGGTCCTCAAATTTGGACAGAATTCCAATAACTATCAAATGATGTATTTCACACAAAAACACCAACAAATTGGTCAGGTAGCTGATTGAGATGCAAGCTGTTGCCAGCAAGCCGTTGGCTAGGCAACCGTTGTTAGGCAGCTATTAATTATGCATTGTTCGGCAAAGCAGTCGGTTGCCAGTGATTTATTTGTAGTCGGTGGGTTCAACCACGAGGAGCAAAATAAGGTGTGTGTGTGTGTGTGTGTGTGTGTGTGTGTGTGTGTGTGTGTGTGTGTGTGTGTGTGTGTGTGTGTGTGTGTGTGTGTGTGTGTGTGTGTGTGTGTGTGTAGGGGGGGGGGGGGGGTAGGTGGGTAGGTGTATGTGTGATCTAGTTGGTTGCCATCTTTTGGTAAGGTGCTACGTGCAACGGCTGAAATAACCTGCTTCTTCAAAAGACCGAGTAGGTTTGAATTGAAATGCGGACCATTTCAAATCCGTCCTTCTCAGGACGACAAATTTAATTTTAAGAGGGTTTGTTAGATTTGAAGTTTATCTAACATTACTTTCCAAGTTCTTACCAATTGGTAATCACCGGTGGCTAAAACAATTTCAGTTTTCCCTTCGCTGCAAAGCTTGAGAGTATTTTGTTAAATTTACAAATGGCTGCCGTCACGAAAAATTGAAACAGCGGACGCTATTAATTTCATTTCTTGATTGATTTATTTTTGAGAGTTTCGCCATTAACAACTAGAGGTTTTTATGATTGCCATTTTATTTACCCAAGTATTTAAAATTTTACAAATAAAACATGAAAATAACTCGCATACATATTCATTGATCGGTTGTACAAAATTTTAAAGAATGTTGCGTTCCAGCAAATATCAAGATAGGGAAACTGCCCCCATATTATTCTCAGTGTTCCTATATTCATCCTACGATGAATCAAAGAATTGAGCAGTTGAAGGATCGGTTTCGTTTTCTAATTATGTTTGCTTACGTTAAATAACTACAACAAACATTACTAACTAATCCTTCAACTGCCCAATTGTTTGATTCATCGTAGGATGAATATAGGAACAATGAGATTAATATGGGGGCAGTTCCCCTATTTCCTTTCACGGAGAACGTTTTGTTTCTCGAACATGATATTCCGAAGTAACATTTGCTGCACATTCCAATGAGTACTGTTATGAATAGTTATTCTGTTGTGTTAACGATTCGCGTTGGCTAGAGTTTCACTTCTAGGAAGAAATAAGTTTTGAGAAACTGTGAAAGTGAGAATAAGTACGAAGCCTAATCATTTTGATGCCTACCGTATGCGCAAATTTCGGAAGCGCGTTAAGATCGAACAAACGGAAAATCCTCCGAAACGATCATGAACCAATGTCGAGCGAGCTTGTGGTTATCGGGCGAAACTGAAAGCAGCCAGAAGTAATGCGTTACCAACTACTGGTTGGGATGCTGGAGTAGAACCTTCAACTCGAGGCTGTCTCATTATTTAAAGCTTTCTAAAGAGTGTGCAATAGAATTTTCTAACAAACAGCAGATCTAACGATCTATTAGTACCACACCCACACTATTTTGATTAGACGGCAAAGGTAGGGGTCAAGTGAAAGTTTTAAAATAACTGAAGCATAAACACTTCTCGATAGATTTTCGAGATTATTGCTTCAATCAGTTGGAGTTTTTCACGACTGTCAACTTACAAAAATATCATTAATTTTTTACTTTGAATTCCCAAACAGACCCTGAACAATCTGTAACGCGATAATGATAATGGTCTCCAGCCGGTCGATCATATCAACACCATCACTACACTCAGCCAAACAATCTTAATAATTTCATAAGGCTCAACTTATGAACGATGCTTTTAATTTCATAAGGTTGTCTGATGAATAAATTTTATTTTACACGACGTTGTTCTTGTTCGCCTTTAAGCTTTCCAGGCTCAAGGTTCGAGTCCAGGTTGCTCCATATTTTTATTTTTTCAACATCATTATAATTTCATACGGCAAATTTATGAATTTCATACTGCTTTCGTATAGCAAATAATCATAATGCAATCTTATGAATATCGAAAGTTTATTTCGCTGAGTGTACAGCCAGCACAACCGTGGCCCTTTCATCATACTTACCAACATTCAATTCAAACATCCATTTCCACGGCTGCAAAATAATTTCTAAGAAAAGAATCATATAATGTTCTTCATACTTACTCACTTACATATGCTAACCCAACATCCCCTTAGAACAGTACCTGCGTTACAATGTTCCGCTACGAAACTAAAGAAACTAATCAAACGGTTTAACGTAGTCTACGTCAACCGGTCGTGAGTTATACACAACTCCACTGATTTTTTTTTATTGCATGAAAGTTTGAAAAGGATCCGTCAACTAGGTAATTTTGTACAGCGTTTTTTTTCGTGATGCAATTTGATGTGGGACACCCTTTATTTTGGTTGCTCTCGGAGTTATGTTTGCATTTGAATAACCTCGTTTTAGGATTGTGGCAAGTACTTTTGTCTGGTTTTGAATGTTTGGCATGGACCGGTATTTCATCGTTTCAGAATTTTGTTTTGAACTATAGCAAAACCAAACTGGCAACTTATTTTTCAAAGCATAAAATAAAAAACAAAAAATAAAACAAATTAAAATCAACTACATCATTTAATTCAAGTTTTGCTCTCTCAGTTTTAACAACAGAAAAATGAATGATAGCAACTTTACTTCCAGAAGTTTCTGATTTTGGATTTGACTCCACTCATGAGGTTTTGGACAGTAGCTTTGTTGCATTTTCTGAAAGCCGCAGACCAATTCTTTCTGAATTCTTCCATGGTCTTGCACTCCTTATCACTCTTCTTGAAGTTGCGCTTGACGATTTCTCAGTAGCGTTCAATTGGACGAAGCTGTGGTCAATTGGCAGGATTGATGTCTTTCTCAACGAAATCTACTCCATTTTCTTGCATCCATTGTTCTGTGGTTTTGGCGTAATGGGCCAACGCCAAAACAGGCCAAAACAAAAGAGGCACCTTGTGCTGCTTGTATAACGGAGGCATGCTTTTCTGCAAACACTCAGTACGGTAAACTTTGGCATTGATCGTACCTTAACTGCAGAAAATCAATGATTTAGAACCGTAGGCACGCATTGCTAGCCATATGAGAACCTTTTGCCCTGGATTTTTGCTCAGCACTTTGTTTTGCTATTTTCTGCCTCTTATAAGTCTTCAGGTTGTTGCGCTTCTTGATTTTTAGCACCATTCTGAAAGAATAGCAGCCTTTTTTGGCCTAATCACGAATCGACATTGATCTGTTCCGAAGGATGAGGTTGACTACCTTCCGATCCTATTTTGGGTCAACAGGACTTGGTTTTCTTCCTTTTCTTGGCAGCTGATCTAACGAGTACTGGTCCCCGAACTTGTTATTGATATATTTTACGCTATCGTGATGAATTCCGAAAATCCTTCTAACGAAGCCACGAGTCCACCACATGAATTCTAACACTCTTTTTGATTCGCGGCCTCTCGAAAATGATCTCTGTTTACCGAAAGTTCAGGAGCTGATCAAGTTGTTGATAGATGAACGCATTGAATATAGGTAGGCTCAGAGCGATAATCTTACACGTGTATTTGTGAGCGCATCATGAGCGTTGCAAGTTTATTTTCGATATAATTCTTATGTTGTACTGCAGGTGAACTATATTGAGTTATTGCTGTTAGTGATGATTGTGCAGATGCTGGATGTTGGACGATAGTTGCTATTTGTGGACGAGATTTTTGTGCTACTGATGGAGGTGTGGATGGGCAATTTAGCATTATGGATACTTATGGATACTTAATTTTGATCCGGATCATTGAAGTTAGTATTAATGAGCATGACAGGTAAAATACAGAAGAATTATAACTAAATGTTACATGCAAAATACAAAAACTTGTCAATTGGGTGCCGTGTGTTTTACGCTGATGACGTCAAAATCTACATGGTGATCAAAACTATCCAAGACTGCTATGCTTTGCAATTGTTGTTGGATCGGTTTGCTGATTGGTGCACCCGAAACATGCTATCGTTAAGCATCCACAAATGCAACATCATTTCGTTTCATCGCAAGCTCAATCCGATCACGCACAATTATGCAATGAACGGCCAGCCTCTCGAGCGTGTTCATCAAGTTCGTGATCTAGGCGTCATTCTGGATTCGGCACTAACCTATCGATTGCATTACGACGATATTATCAGCAAAGCTAATCGACAGCTGGGTTTCATTTTTAAAATATCAAGTGAATTTAAAGATCCTCTCTGCCTTCGGTCTTTGTACTGTGCTCTGGTGCGATCGATTTTGGAATCCAACTCTGTTGTGTGGTGCCCATACCAGGCAACATGGACAGCTAGGATCGAAGCAATTCAAAGAAGATTCGTGAGATATGCCCTGCGTCGCCTACCGTGGCGTGACCCCTTGAACCTTCCACGATACGAAGATAGATGCAGATTGCTGGGACTACTGACATTGGACCAAAGAGGAATATTGCGCAAGCTGTTTTCGTTGCCAATACACTCACAGGTGGAATTGACTCACTGGAACTATTAAGTCAGCTCAATCTATACGCTCCTGAACGAATGCTTCGCCAACGGGACTTCTTGCTGCTTGAACCCCGTAATACATCATATGGACTTCATGATCCTGTCCGCTTCATGTCAGCTAGGTTCAACGTTGTCTACTTTCTATTCGACTTCAATTGTACTCTGGCAACATTCAAGCGCAGACTGACAGAATGGATAGTACGAGAAGGATAGATTAATGAACAAGTTCCAATTGATTGACGACGCGGACTGCTCCGAACTATGGATGTTTCTTATTTTATACTTTGACCTTACTCTACGTTTGTAATCTTGTTTATTTTAATGATGTTTATGAATGTGCAATTAAGCAATATTTTGTGTTATATTGTATTATATTTTACTGTATTGTATTACAAAAGATATGGGGTTTTTACGCCAAGTCAAAACGGCTTTTCCCCGTCATAAAGAAATTCATTAAGACCACCTCAGGTCAGATGAAATATATATAACAATAATAATCAGTTAAAACAATAACTGAGATTTATTACATTGATAATGAATTAACTCAGTTTGGTATTGGCATGATATATGTAGGTGAAACATTTTTTTTAGTATTATTGTTTGATATGTTCATGTTTATGCTCATCAAAACTAACTTTAGTTATCTAATTATTTAGTTTCTCTTCAGGTTGAGACAGCCTTTGAAACAAATCACCATTTATGCCAGTGAACATCCGAAATAATCAATTTCTACAAACTACTTTAAAACTACAAACGACCGACATCAATTTTTCTCTGGAAATTTCGACAAAAGACATATTTTTGATATCCATACGAGTATCTATGAGATATCATTTGAAATTGATGTAAAAATCATTAAATAACTTCTAGTAATGATAAATTTATTTAGATGATCTAAGCATCACTAAGTTCTTGTTGCTGTTTACTATCTAGATTTTTTCAACCTCTAACTTATTCTTCTCGCTCCGCGAAGCACTGAAATTTGTTTGACTTAAACATGTTGACATGTGAGTAACAAAATGTGAGTAAGGTATGCTTAATAATGTATTCTCATGCTGATGGTCATTTAAACTCTAGTAGTAGTGAACAGTCGAGCCGAGTTCAGTTTTGAACATTTAAAAAATCTGATTTATGTAGTGAGAAGAAACAGATACACGAATATCTTACTTCTATAGTTTTTGGGGTATCTTACCTTCTATGGTCTTTGTTGTCTCCTGTTGGGTAGAACGAAATCATACATTAATAAATTGATTGTTGTATAATCAATATAGTTGATTGGCTATGTTTTTGATTGTTTTTATATTGTGTTCATGTATCTTCTGAAAACTAATAATCGTGCTTTTCATTCAACTGAATATTATAATACGTGCTTTATGAATAAAGTTAAGCGTCGTACACAAATTACTTTATGCTTTTTAAGCCACTTTAAAGTAATCTTGAATGGTAATTCTGTAACCCTGTAACTGGCTTTGGCTTAGCCCCTTCCTCGTTAAACTGTTACGTAATTAGTGGATGGCGCATTTGAATAGAAATTTTAATTTTCAAGCTTACCTGAACAACATCCTTGCGAATGAAAGCTGAAATTAAAGATGGGAAGTTCATATATTAGATGTACAATGCAAAAAGGCACAAACAAAACGGTAGAAATTGGATTTGTTTAAGAAGTAAACAATTCAACAGTATAAGAATTTGACTACTGTCATGCATTTTCAAGAGATTTGTCAATTTTTTTTACTGAGGCATTGGTATCGTTGGCACGAGTAAACTGGCAACTTTGTCGTTTGGACATCACCCAGAGCGGATTGTACCGATAAAAATCAGGTTATGTATAACTTACAACCAAGTGACGTTTAGTATACGTTAAACCGTTTGATGCATTAATATTTAACATATGTTCATATGTTAGTTTCCATGTGTTATAAAGTGGCAATAGGCGTTTTTGAAGCCACTCTCTGTTGTACATTTCACTGTTAATATTCCCGGTTGACCGATATTACCGTACGTACAGATGGCTTGCCAAACGAGATATTTTTTCGCAAGTTTGTCTATCTTCTGTTCTTAAAACATAGACTCTAGGCTTCCTTTGTTCTTCGTAGTGTAGAATTTATTACCAGAGACTTGTGAAAAGTCAGACTTCACGTAACTTTTGCATTAAAAAAAATGGACTTTTTTCGGATGGTGATAAAAAAAGAGCTAAGACAGATAATTGCTTTTGATAAATTTCCCATGGAAGGTAATTATTTAAGCTTACTTGAAAAAAATTCTACGCCCTTGCGAGTGGCCTTCCGGCAGTTAACAGGAACATTCGCCATGGCGGACGAAAACATGCGTGTAGGCATGTTTATGAGTTCTTTCTTCGTTTTATTTATCAATTCCTCCTCAGTTTTCGCGACAAAATTGTTGGAGTAGATCTTACGCTTCAGGTTGGCCCAGAAATTCTCGATGGGACGCAGCTGGGGGACGTTGGGCGGGTTCGCCGACTTGGGTACCACATCGATATTCAGCCGCTTTATCTCCTCCAACGATCGCTTCGAGTAGTGGGCCGACGCCAGATCCGGCCAGAACACCGCGGCTTCGGTCTTATGGTATTTCTTGATGAACGACGCAACTTCCGGCAGGCATTTCGTACTATAAATTTCCCCTTGCACGGCCAGTCCGGAGCGAAAGAAAAGCGGCTTTGACATCCCCTTCTCGACGATTGTCAGCCACAGCAGCACCTTCTTGGGGAACTTGGTGTGTGAAATGAACTTAACCTCGGAGCTCACTTCCTTTGTTTGGGTAATAAAATACGAAGTGCCTTGCCAGTCGTTGCCATCCAGGGTGAGATCCCAAGTAACAATTTAAGTTTTATTCCAGCCGTATAGCATTCCTCCTGGCTTTGTTGATAAAACTACATTCAAAACTGTTTTGTCTACCAACACCTCCTCTATGCTTCTTTAAAGCCAAAATTTGTACAAAGTGGCCCACTCTATAGACGGTTGTGAAAACAATTTAATAAAACCTTTATAAGACCATCAAGATTTTAAAAATATTCTAGTGATAGATGCTATGACTACTTGAGAACCTTCATAAAAGGCTGCACTGAAAACCAGCATGCGGCCAAATGGCCACAGCTGTCAAACTTCACTGTGCTATCGAGGTTGATTTTTGTTGTTTTGCTTTGTTCGATTCTCTGCTCTTCTGATTCATTTAGCAGTAAATAATATCTGAAAAAAAAAACTGCTGAAAATTTTGTTTCATTGCAAAATATCCAAAACAAATTCAGTTTTCTACAGCGTAGCATGCTCCAAATCAGATGCGCATTGAATTTTATGGTGAATATTGGCACGATAAGAGTCGAAATTCATGCGCCTCGGAAATTATGCGCGTTTACAACAACAAACACAAAATAAAAACAAATAGGGAAACTGCCCCCATATTAATCTCATTGTTCCTATATTCATCCTACGATGAATCAAACAATTGGGCACTTGAAGGATCGGTTTCGTTTTCTAAAAATGTTTGCTTACGTTAAATAACTACAACAAACATTACTAACTAATCCTTCAACTGCCCAATTGTTTGATTCATCGTAGGATGAATATAGGAACAATGAGATTAATATGGGGGCAGTTCCCTTATATTCGATAAATTAAACATGAATTTCTTGAAAATTGATGAAATTCAATAAAGTTATCTAAAAGAATGTAAAAATTGGTCTCCAATATACAGTTCATTTGCATTACATTTAAAATTTGGTGCATGTATTTCTCCACATTTTTATTATTTCTAATATTTCAATATGGCGATTGAAAAAAAAATCACAATTCTGCTATAAAGCCAAGTTATCTTCGCAATGACTACTTTAAAACTATTTGGTTCTTTGGTGGCTTTCCTCAATGCCAATTTGCCGCCTCATGCATTTACTAAAGGCAAAATGGTTTTAAAATGCTTTTTCAACTGACCATAATAAGATAATATGAATGAGTCCTAAAACGGCATTTCAAAACAGCATATTATGAGTTCATAAAGTCGAAATAAAACCTTTGATAGGAGTAAAAGGAATTTGAGAAAACGAGGTTTTATGATCGTTTTAAACAAGCTGTGTAGGTTCTCATAAACCTGACTAAAATATGAAACCTTTTCCCACCTCTTGGTGTCATAATAAAACCAAATTGATTTCTAGTGGCTTTGATAAAATCTTAATAAAACTTAATAAAGCTGGATGGTTTTGGCAATGTTACTTGGGATAGGTCTCGTCATCGATCACCACCGCCACGTCGCGATTCGCTGGGAAAATTGAGTTGACCTTCTTATTCAGCCGCTGCCGCTGCGTCATTGCCTGCAGCTCCGAAACCAGTGTACGCGACTTCCGCTTCCTGACATGTATGTTCATGTTCGCCAGGTAGGGCAGAACATTACAAAATGCATTGGTGGTGTAGAATGACCCACTCAATAAATATGCTCAAATCTTAAAAACTGTAGCTTTAATGGAATGATACTTTACCAATTTTCACCTGACTAAAATATTTACCTGCACTTAGTAATTCAGAAAAAGCACCAAAAAAGTATAGAAGTGCCACTAAATTATTAAGGCCTGTGCCAACAAATAATGTGTGATCAGCATTAAAAATTTAGAAATGAGCAATAATAGATGAGAAATGATCTTTGGATAATCTAATTGTGGCCGGTAAATCTGTCAAATAAAGCAACAGCTATTAGTATATGTGCAAATAAATATGGCTTTATTTCCGCCAAATGATATAATTTGAGCACTAAACTACTCGCATGTGTCTTGGAATTTCTATTTGATTTTCCCATAAAAATAGTAAAATGAGCAATAAATAACTGAATAACCACAATAAAAAAAACTCAAATGTCCTTGGTAGTAGATACAGTTACCCATGTTTAAATTCAAAAATAATTTGATATCGTAAAAACTTTCCCATGAAATATTCAACAACACCATTTGAAAACTAAATGGGTTCCAGAAAGCAGAAAATAAATGCAGGCAAAAAATTGGGAATGAGCCATAAAAACTTGTGATGTCGTGAAAACTTTCCCATGAAATATTCAACAACACCATTTGAAAACTAAATGGGTTCCAGAGAGCAGAAAATAAATGCAGGCAAAAAATTGGGAATGAGCCATAAAAACTTGTGATGTGTTTTAGGACAAATAAAAAAAATCATATGGAAGAGGTAAAATGAGCAATGAATATTCAATAATGCGCAAAAGACAATGATATTTTTGCAAATGGACTTATGAACGTACACATTCCAAATAAGAGTTGTTGAGCTTCTACAATTGATATTTTTATCAAATGATATGTTGAGTTTACCAATAACCATAAGACTGTCACTTGAATGGAAAAAATATTGATACTTATAAATACGGTTGATAAATGTATCCCTGCCAAGGAAAAGTATAACAATCAACCTGTGATAATTTTGAAATAGTCATCAAACCAATATCAATGTTCAGGCGCACAAATCAAAACAGCAATCGGAAATAAAAAATATGACCAATTTTATAATATAAAGCAGCACTTAGAAAAAGACTACTCATTTAAATGGCTTAAATTTGTCAAAGCAGATTGGTAACAACGCCAGTAAATTCTTATTGTTGACGAACATAATTCGTCATTCAAACGTCCTTGTAATTGATCTACTCATCCACCACACCGCGATTCCACACAGTTCAAGGGATTACCAATGGCTACCAAAAAGGGTGTAGGGGATTCCGTTAAGAGGTTCAACCAAAATAACAAGATTGTTTGCTTTTTCAAAATCAGATAGCTTCAGTTTAACACACATTTAAGAGTATTCGAAAAACATCTTATTCCAATTTATCATCCAATTTCCAAGAATCAGCATTGAATCTTATTCTAATGACCCTGTATACCCCGGATCAAGTTGACGCAAAGATTACGTTTTTCGTTGGAGCGGCTTTATCTTCCTAACATTTATGTTCCTTCACCTTAACAGAACGCCAGTTATGATAACTTTTTTAAGTTCATAGAGACTCCTTACAACGTTTGTAATGCACCGCAACTGTGAAATCGTTAAATGTTGGAAAAATAACCTACAAACTAATTAAAATTGATATGTCCTCATTAACAGACTGTCCGACTTGTCATACACTACGATATACAATTAGTTTGATTTTTTCAATTCTATTTTTATTTTTATCTGGACGATTTGATCTAATCATTTGCCAGTTATTTGTTATTTTTGCAAAAGTTCATTGCAAATTTTGAATTTAGAAATGCTCCTTTGCTTTGATTGATTAGAAAATTGCTTGATGTTTCATCGCGAATTTGGTGAGAATTTACTGGCGTTGTTACCAATCTGCTTTGAAAAATGTAAGCCATTCAAATGAGTAGTCTATTTCTAAGAGCTGCTTTATATTATAAAATTGCTCATATTACTACAGGTTGATTTTTGTACTTTCCCTTGGCATGGATACATTTATCAACCGTATTTATAAGTAGTGACCACATTAAATGATCATCCTTACCGACAATATTTTTTCCATTCAAGTGACAGTCTTATGGTTATTGGTAAACTCAACATATCATTTGATAAAAATATCAATTGGAGAAGCTCAACAACTCTTATTTGGAATGTGTACGTTCATAAGTCCATTTGCAAAAATATCATTGTCTTTTGCGCATTATTGAATATTCATTGCTCATTTTACCTCTTCCATATGATTTTTTTTATTTGTCCTAAAACACATCACAAGTTTTTATGGCTCATTCCCAATTTTTTGCCTGCATTTATTTTCTGCTCTCTGGAACCCATTTAGTTTTCAAATGGTGTTGTTGAATATTTCATGGGAAAGTTTTTACGATATCAAATTATTTTTGAATTTAAACATGGGTAACTGTATCTACTACCAAGGACATTTGAGTTTTTTTTATTGTGGTTACTCAGTTATTTATTGCTCATTTTACTATTTTTATGGGAAAATCAAATAAAAATTCCAAGACACATGCGAGTAGTTTAGTGCTCAAATTATATCATTTGGCGGAAATAAAGCCATATTTATTTGCACATATACTAATAGCTGTTGCTTTATTTGACAGATTTACCGGTCACAATTAGATTATCCAAAGATCATTTCTCATCTATTAGTGCTCATTTCTAAATTTTTAATGCTGATCACACATTATTTGTTGGCACAGGCCATAATAATTTAGTGGCACTTTTTTTATTTTTTATTGCTCAAATCTTTCTTTTAATTGATGATTAATTATGCTGCCATTTTCACCTAAAACGCATAATTCTCAATTTTGTAGTAAAAAAAGGAATACAACACCCCAAAATAATATCCAAATAAAAAAAATTGTCAAAATTGTACCTCAAATTTAAAAAAAAATAAAAAAAAATTTATCCCATGGTAAAAAACCCATTTTTAAAAAAAAAACCCCCACACAACCCCCCCCACAAAAAAAAAAAAAAGAATAAAAAAAACACAACATACACCCAATTATAATATAAAAAAAACAAAACAAAACAAAAAAAAAGGGGGGGTTTTTTTTTTATAAAAAAGTGCACAGTGGTCAAAAAGTCGATTTTAACGCTCTTAACTCATAGTTCCCTAAATATTGGAGCTAGAGCGATGGCGTCTTTGGCAAAGTTGATGGATATGACAAGCTTCATATTTTGAAGGCATGATTTTTGTGATCAATCCCCCTAAAAGTGAGATAAATATAATTTTTTTTTCAGGATTTTAAGATAGAGAGTTGATGTCTTCAGCAAAATTGTAGAAAAAGTCAATACAAACAACTTTGCTTAAGACATCTAAATCGTATGTTTCACCCAATTGGAGATAGAGAGCGTTTTGTAAGAACTAACCTCCAAAATCACATTTTTCACCGAAACATTTTGTTTTTAATTTTAAGGACAATATAATGTTCTACAAAGTTATTTGCAATATCAAAATACGAAATTTTCTAGAACATACTATACCTGTATTATTTCAGTGGGATGAGTTATTGAACTTTTTCCGGTTTTTTTTCGCCGTATTTTCGACGGCTGCACCACACTTAGGAGCAGGTAGGAGCAGATAGAGTTGACTGCATCTAATAGTACATTATATGAGCTTTCAAGTGGTGGTTAGTTAGTCCGTCCACGACCGTCTGCTGGGGACTTATGCTCAAAACAAATATCGATGGTTTTACTATATTTCATGATTCAAACAGTACAAAAATTTGCGTTGTCATGGTAACCACACCTTCAAACTCATTATTTTCAGCTGAGTGTTACATTTTATTTTTAGTCAATATTTTTTTTCATTATATGTTACTATAATTACACCGATTTTTATTTCAATTATTATTAAACATTTATATTTTCATTGCCGTTTTCAATTTGAACGGCTTCTTTTGCTAGCAGCTTCTTATCATCGCCAGACAACGGTTTTCATGCTTTTTGGGCCAACCACGAATGCTTGTTATCAATGGATCTGATGATACTAGAAACCAGTTTAGAAGATCGCAATTCGTAGCCTTTCTTGATAAATCATGATCTTTAAATCATGTTATATATGCAGAGCCAAACCAACCGAAATGAATAACACCGACAAAGTGCATGAACGTGCAGTAAATGAAACGACTTACGAATTCGGATTATCTACCATGTGTGGATTCGATGTTTTGAATAAATAAATAAATAAATAAATAATAAAGCACGAAAAACCGTTGTCTGGCGATGATAAGAAGATGCTAGCAAAAGAAGCGATTCATATTAAAAACGGCAATGAAAATATAAATGTTTAATAATAAGTGAAATAAAAATCGGTGTAATTATAGTAACATATAATGAAAGAAAATATTGACTAAAAATAAAATGTAACACTCAGCTGAAAATAATAAGTTTGAAGGTGTGGTTACCATGACAACGCAAATTTTTGTACTGTTTGAATCATGAAATATAGTAAAACCATCGATATTTGTTTTGAGCATAACTCCCCAGCAGACGGTCGTGGACGGACTAACTAACCACCACTTGAAAGCTCATATAATGTACTATTAGATGCAGTCAACTCTATTTGCTCTTACCTGCTCCTAAGTGTGGTACAGCCGTCGAAAATACGGCGAAAAAAAACCGGAAAAAGTTCAATAACTCATCCCACTGAAATAATACAGGTATAGTATGTTCTAGAAAATTTCGTATTTTGATATTGCAAATAACTTTGTAGAACATTATATTGTCCTTAAAATTAAAAACAAAATGTTTCGGTGAAAAATGTGATTTGGAGGTTAGTTCTTACAAAACGCTCTCTATCTCCAATTGGGTGAAACATACGATTTATATGTCTTGAGCAAAGTTGTTTGTATTGACTTTTTCTACAATTTTGCTGAAGACATCAACTCTCTATCTTAAAATCCTAAAAAAAAATTATCTTTATCTCACTTTTAGGGGGATTGATCACAAAAATCATGCCTTCAAAATATGAAGCTTGTCATATCCATCAACTTTGCCAAAGACGCCATCGCTCTAGCTCTACTATTTAGGGAGCTATGCGTTAAGAGCGTTAAAATCGACTTTTTGACCATTGTGCAGTGGAGCGGTTAAGTGTGGGAAGCCAACGTTGGGTATAATCATGTTAACCTACCAAGGGTAGAAATATTTACTTTGGAAAATTTATAAAAAATAAAAATTTTAATAAAATTTGGGGTTGGGGGGGGGGGGGGGGGGGGGGGTTTGGGGGGGGGGGGGGGGGGGGGGGGGGGGGGGGGATGTGAGGAAATAGGCCGACGTAAAAAAAAAGAAAAAAAAGACACATGTTCTAATTCGGCTTGTAAAGCACAGCAATCAACAAGCGATTTATTGACAAGGAACAGCTTCAAGTCATCCGCATAGAGCAATTTACCGGAGTTGAGACCTTCGCACAGATCGTTGATAAAGAGGATGAATATAAGAGGGCCAAGGTGGTTGCCCTGTGGTACACCGGAGAGAATATCAAATGAGTCCGATCTTGCGTCGTGCACCTTGACAAAAGCTTTACGTGAAGACAAATACGATTGAAGCCACTTCAGTTTTTCTATGGCCAGTTGATGAGGTACCTTGTCGAACGCTTTTGAAAAGTCAATGTTAATGGCGTCGACCTGGCATCGCTTCTCGAGCTCGTTGATCACAGTACCGGTGTAAGTCATGAGGTTCGATGTTGTTGACTGCTTTTTGACGAAGCCATGTTGAAGCTCAGAGATCACTGACTGCACAACAGGGTACATTGCGTCATGTAACAGCTTCTCGAAAACTTTCGCAAGGCAGTTGAGGATTGATATCGGTCGGTAGTTCTCCACGCCGTGTTTTTTTTTCAGCCTTATGGATAGGAGTGATTGATGCCAGCTTCCAAGCGTCAGGAAACACTCCTTCGGTCAAGGATCGATTGAAGATCGTAGCGATGGGACAAGACAGCGACTGAGCACACTGTTTGGCGAAGACAGGTGGAATGTGATCAGGGCCGGGGCCTTTCGCTGCATCGACTGCGCTGAGAGCATCGCGAATATCGTCATTATTGAAAGTTACCAAAGGAAGATGAAGATTATACAACGGAAGCCCTTCCAAGTTAATGCTGTGTGAAGGAATATGCGCAAAGCAATCGAGACGTGGTACAGGACACGACTTACTGAATACATTCTCGAAGAATTCGGCGAAGAGGTTAGCGGCTTCGTTAGAAAGGTTAGAATTTCGAAGAGCTTGTCGTAAAATGCTGCAGATGTTTCATCGATCGTTACGGTCCTCGCGTGATAGCTCCAATCAACCTCTCCAAATGCTATTTTCAACTGATCAAAATCACACCTGTTAAAGTCGTAGCCAAAACTGTCAACATCGTCATCGAGCGAGGTCGGAATAACGTCACCCACGTCGAATAGTAAAAAATTGGGTTTTCGTGGTTCTTTATATAGTGTTTGAGCCATGGATTCCCCTGAGGTGACTGTCTCTGAAAAGTCGGGCAGATTTCAAACGACAGATGGCCTCCTGCTTAGTGGCTGGAGTGGCGCTAAAGCTATCTTGTTTCAAAAACCTCGTGAGAATTCTCTGAACGGTTTTAACGACCCAACAGGGAGGGAGTCATTTTTCATAGCAGTCATAGCAATCGGACGGTATGAGTTATGATCAGATAAAAGTGTACTCGGTAACCCATTTGCCTGATGATGCGAAGAAAAAGGGATATAATCACGAAACAAACGGTTCTTTTCCCATTTATTTTGTTTGTTAATTTCCTTGTTTAAAGCATATTTTTTTAATTTTTTTAAAATAATTTCCTTAATTTAGGGCATATTGAGGTTGTGATTAAATTCATCTCGAAAGTTTGAAGTCGTGTAAAAACACTTCTTAATAGTTATAAATAGTTCTGGAAATTTATGATACATAGAGCAGCAAATGAGAAAATAAATGGAAACAAGCAAGAACGCCTTATGAATACCCGATTCCAGCGAGAATACTCATAGAAGGCTCAGCTCAGATTGCCGAGAATGTGACAGTTTAACTATTCGAAAAAATAGTACAGCCTAGTTACTGCATAAATTTAATCCAGTTTCAGAAAATATAAGCAAGCTTCACTAGACCTGATATAATGAATTGAAAAAACTTCTTTCTATGCTTTTAGCTAGAAGTTTACTTGCCCTTTTCGAATGCATTGAGTGTCCGCGAAATGCTGTGCATAAAGCAGATAAGTTTTATAGAAATTTACTTCTTACGTACCTCTCTGTGGAGCCGCTTCTGAATAACACCGTCTGCTATCGTACAGCCGCACGTGGGTAACGAAAATGGCCTTGTCTCCAGGAAAATCTCTCACATCGAACGTGTAGCTTCCGTTGTTACCTGCTGGCAAATATACAACCTTCTTGCTGCTCTCCTTGCCACCCCAGACCAGGTTCTCGTTATTGCCTCGACGCACGCTGCAAAAAGAAAATAAAAATGTTTTAATAAATATCTGGAGTTTTGAATTGAAACGGGATAGCTGCCATCTCGGGGTCCTTATCATCTATTTTTACCCTTAACGCCAAGATCAGATTGGTTGGTAAATGGTGGAGAATGCTTACAATTGGTACTTTGCGCACCTGCAGGTATGAAATAGACCACCTTTGGTCCTTAGACTCTTGTTTAGAAACTCCTATCCCTACCTCCCCGTGGTGCCAAGGGGCTGTTCTCATCGAAGGGAACAGCCTATCTAAGCGCCTGTTCTTCCTGTTAAGGACGGTTCAAACGGCATTTGATCTCCATGTTAGGAGCGGCTGGTCATCGTCCTTGTGCTAGTGTGGGACTCTAAACAGTACTGTGCACCCGCGTGACAAGAGGTTGGGAACGATCAAACATACCAACCTTAAAAAAAAACACAAGTTGCAACCCTAGTAGCACACTTGTTGCAATTCGGTTGAGATAAAATAAATGTGACTTGTTTTGGCCATAATCATGTTTAGGCAACTTATTATGACCGTAGTGTGGTGCTAGGGAATTCTACAGATGTGAATATGGCCGAAACAAAGACCTATGTATGAGGACTACGATTGAAAACTTTGTACATTGAACTGCAGGTCGCTCTGCTTACCAGGTAACGGTAGGGTAATCTACGACGAGTTTCAACAACGCAACTTCTAAGTCGCAGCACTGAAGGAACTTGGCAGGGCAGAAGGCATGAAAGAGCAGGTATCGAGCGACTACTATCTACCAGAGCTGTGGCACCACAAATACTTGGGACCGGCATTAAAGTAAAAAAAAATAAAATGCGTTTGAAAAAATCATGTAATTTTCTGCGTTGTCTAGTGCACAAATAGGGAACGCTAGATTTGGCAGAAATTAATGAGATATTTCATAAAAATTTAAGCCAGAAAACGCCTGAATCTAGTCTGTTGTATGAAAGATGGCGAACAATGTTGTGTGGCGCATGCGAGATTGCCAACAATTTCGTGGTTTACACTTCCTTTGGCTTGAAATTAAAGCTCGGTATCGTGTTCGAAAGAAATTTCTATTTCTATCTCAATCTCATGTTAAATTCCGTTTACTGAAACGGTAAAGTAAAGAATCGAAAAGAAATTTCTGCATCAGTATCCACCTGAAAAAAACGAAAAATAAAATTGGAATTTGTAGGGTTTCCACGCAAACTAATGGGAGCTGTCACTTTTACTGTCGGAAAAATATCCCGCTCTATTATTCCGTAAGTGAAGGTGACATTTCGTTCCATGCAAATTAATTGTCAAAATTACGCTTGATAATATTGAATAAAATTCCGTAACGTCCCTACTTTTTAAGTCGATACTGGCCTTAAACGAGGGGAAATTTTACGGGCCTATAAAAATTCTTAATTTTTTTCTATGTACTATTATCAACAAACACTCCCCACACAAAGGGAGACCCGGCCAGTTGGGTTGCGGAAAAGATACGACCGCATAGTTGACGTAGACTAAGTTAGACCGTTTGCTACACGCTAGAGCCGTATGCACGTTCTTTGCTATAGATCAGCAATTTAATTTATTTGCAGTTTTCTTGGAAACAAACAATTCACCTCTCTCGACTGAATGCCTCAAATCATTGCAGAATTTGCATTGATTTTCCGGGTTCGATGACGAAAATGTCATCAAAATATGATCTTTTGTTGGAAAAAATAGTCTCAATAAAAAGGATGGTCCGTGTTAGTAATAAATATATTTTTCAACATCGTGTGCTACGTTTACTCCGAATACTAGTTTGTTCTACTGCTCGCTGCTGTGAACGGGCGACTGCAAGTTAAGTGGAAAAATTGTGATCTTCGTTTCATGGAAAATGTATGTAGCAATAAATTCCATCATTGCTCTCAGGTACGTAGGTACACCGGCACCGCGTTCGTAGGTACACCGGTTTTGCGCGTTCGTAGTGGCTGTTCTGAAGGAGACTGTGAATTTGGCTGCCAGGAAACTGTCATGGTTAGACAGGACTTTGCCTATCCTTATGCACCACGACCCACCCGGATGTGAAGTGGGTGACTATGGAAAGCTGTAGAAATAGGCTCTGTCGGTTTTCGAAAAATAAAAAATAATCGAGTTTACAAATTTGAAAACTGAATAATGGTTGTAAATGTTCCAAAAACCATCCCTGAAAAGTTTCAAATTTTTCAATAGCAGAGTAAATTTATTAAATGCACAGTATTTTTCCTATCACAAACTTCAAATGTAAGTAAGGAAGGTCTTATGCTTATCAACCGTCATTTTGTTTTGAATCAAAACTACTTTTCAACCATTGTTTACTCAAAATTGGAGAATCTATTCAACATCCGCTGCTTAACAACTTTTGAACATAAAATTTTGTTCAACAATTCTCATTTGTATTTACTACACATCTAACATTATTTAACAATTGGTATAACCATTGTAAAGCATCAACTCTTGGAGCACTTTACAAATGGAACAATGGCGCAAGTTATGTACCATTTTAGAGCTTTAATTTATCTTTTAAACAAAAACATTTTTCAGCTTTAATGAAATTTACATTAAGAGAGCATAATTATTTTACGAAAAACTGTACTATAGCCATTGCTGTTCATGTTACCTATTTTTTGTTTTGCTTAAAAATGTGGTTTCACAAAAAAGTTTATTCATGAACTTTATCTAACGTTATTAATGACACCAACATGTATTGGGTAAACTTTGAAAGGACTTTTGTTTTGCTTTTATTTATTCTTAGCAGTCGTTAGTATAGTTGATTTATTACTTGTTGTGTTTATATTTCTTAATTTGTTTGAAAGAACTGTTTTAAATAAAGTACCCAAATTTGACTTTGCTCGATCTTGAACTCGTGATCCTTGGATTGAAGGCTGCCTCATTCTCCATCTTGTCCATCCTTGGTTATACATTTGACACAATTTATAGCCGTATTTGAATCTTCAGTCTATAATTTGCATGTTATTGTTTGACAATCGTTAGTTAACAGTCGCATGCCCAGAACTTTGACCATAAGTTAATGGAGTTTTATAACTGCTCTATAAACGTTCCATAACATATAAAAAAACGATAGCTTTACATGACTGATTAAGAACAAAACTACTACTGTTCTATTCAGATCTGGAAGCTATAGTTCCACATTTAATGTATGATGATGATGATATGTACTACCACCCATTGTAGCACGGAAACTAAATCCGACAGCAATGGGCTGTCCTCTCTGTTAGACTTGATCAAGCTTTAATAACCACTGATTATCCTAATCATGCCATTGTATGAAGGGCCAAAAAGGGGTTGGGTGGATCGATATGCAACATCACTTAAAAGTATCCACAGGGATATAAAGAATCTCCTTCCAACAACAAGATTGAACAATTGATCAAAAGAGCAAGCTATCTAACATGAGGATGCCCCAATGGGCGGGGAGAAGAGCCCGCCCTCTATTCACAAACTGTTAGCAATGGGGAGTTGGCATTCCAACTCTCCCCATCCAGAGTGCTTCAATCGGGTGCCCTGATGGTCCCTCCCATTCCCATGAAATATTTATATAATAGTGTATATATTTATGTAAATGAAAAAAAACCTGCAATCATTCGTATCTATAATATATGATCTCCATACGGTTGATCCTGAAATGCAAGAAATGTTGTAAAATGTAAAAGTGTAGATATCTGTGGTTCGCGCTTAAGCACGTTTTCGTCCGTTTTCAGCGATAGCAGCATTTCACCAAAATCTTGATATGAGGTATCCTGAAAAAGTTTATTAAATCTATTGAAATTTAAAAAAACTAACATTTTAATTTACTGTTGCTATGATCACTATTTGCTGCATGATGCTGATTTTATAACAGTAATCCGCTTTTTATTTTTGCTGGCCTAACAGTTATTGCTCCTGAGTTAGGGATGGGAAGATTTAACTGGAAGGGAGTTAAAGATAAATGTATGTATGTATGTATGTAAGAAGCCACCATCCTAGCGTGGGCCTTGCCCTGCATGCGGTTCCACTTAACAGAAAGATCATGGTTTGTTACCGTTCTAAATTCAACATATTGGATATAGAATCTCCTGGAAGGGAGTTAAAGATAAATGGGCAAAAAAAAAAAACAATAAGTAATGTTTAAATCATCTATGAAGTAAAATCAATAAAACAATATTACCAAATATAATGATATTGTAAGTTATGATTAAGTAATGACAAAGATTAAAATGTAAAATCAAACACTAGCCAAATGGCACACAGCGTTGCATGAATCAGATCAGCTCAAAATTGGTAAAAAGTCCATTTGCTACCGGAAACGAAAAATACATTCAGAAATAAGTGCAAAAGCCTACCACAGATTCCACAGATTTTCAAAAGCCTGCCACAGCTTTTTCTTTCTGCGTTATATAATGGATATATATGGAATGCTAGATGTCATAAATTGAAGGTATGTTTCGTGTTTTAGCCAGATACCGCCTAAATCAGGTTTGTTGTATGCAAATGTGAAGGTTATGATATGATGGAAATAATACGATGTTTTTTTTTATGAAGGTTTACTGGCGGGACTCTGAAACCTCTACACCAGGCTTAAATGAAATTGCTGCGTAAATCCTTTCGAATCATTTTGCCATCCGTACACGGAACATGTCGTCCAAGCAGACGCTGTTGCAAATGACTCGGAAGGAGCCACGTTTGGGAATTTTGAGTCCTTTCGTCTGTGTTTTTCAATTGTCTCTTTGTTAGTCTGTGTTACGTTTGCAAGTTTAATACGTTTCGTAATTTTCTCAGTGTTTTGTAGTTCAGTCCCGAAGCAGTTTTCTTGAACCAAAAGTAAGAAGCTATTTTATTATTTATATAGCTCAATTCTCCCTTGAAGCATTTCACCAGCCGTGCAAGGATCATGTCGTCCATAGAGACGCGGTTGACACTGCCTCAAAAGGTGGTACATTTTCAAGTATGCTTCCCTTTTCTCTCAGTGATGTTCATGTCTACTGTTTTGTATGGTGTCGTTTCGTCTTTTTGTTATTTAGTTTTTTCAGTGTGTTTTCTTCATTCTTTTGTGGTTTAGTTCATCATTTATGTGCTTTGAAAGTAATTTTGAGCAGTTTTCTAGAATCAAAAATAAGTTGTTATTATGTCGTCGAGATATTTGATTTCTACCAGTTTTAGTAATGTCTGATGTTACAAGTCTCAGTAGTCCCAACAGTATAATTTTTAGGTTTACTGATGGGACTCCTGAGAGAGAAGTTTCCTTTAAAAAAGTGGGAGGTGTGTGTGTGTGTGTGTGTGTGTGTGTGTGTGTGTGTGTGTGTGTGTGTGTGTGAGTCTGAGAGAGTTTTATCATAATAATATAGAATAAGGAATAATAAGGAAAAGAATGAACGATCTCACCGATGTGTTCTTTCTTCATTCTTCTGTTTGGTTTATTCCCTTGCCTTTGCGTTGGTTGTTATCTTCAGATTGGTCTGCCTTGACGTATGCTGATCTCTAGGATCTTGAGATAGTTCCAATTCTATTTCGGCCATATCCGATGCGTACTCTAAAACTGCATTTTTCTTCAAAACTTCGTTGCTAGAATAATATAAGCAAAATCTCTCTAGGGTTACCAATCCTATTTTCATCTCATCACCCTTTGATTTGTGCTGCTCGAAAACAAAAGATTGACGCATAACCATCTGATTTCTTACTATTTATTTCATGATAATTTTATTTATTTTTATATGTTGTTGAAACCAAGCAAACTCAATAACAGGAGGAATCGATTGATTCATACATCACCCACATTTTCGATCAGTATAAATAATGGATTATGAGATGAATAATGGAACAGTTCCCCTATGTGGTAATGCTTTCCAAAAGTGTGCTGATTTGTGATAATAAACTATTATCATCTTTTTCAACTGATTCTGGTTCATCGATAATAAGTACTAGAGGATTTTCAGAAGCACTTTTGGGCTGCATTTCCACTGATCTGGCAACACTTGTGTGCTTCTTTCCAAAATGGTAAAGAACCAGACCAGCCCTGGGACCTTGTAGTTGAAGTTAAACTACCTCAAGGTTTTGCCATTGCCCAGGGTATAGTTCTACATTTAATCAACAGGAGTGTTTAGTAATCGCTTTGAATTGTTTGTTGGGTTATGCCTCTATTGCCTCTGACTAGGTAACCGTTGCTAGGTAGCCATTGGTTATACAGTCGGTTAACCAAGCCAGTGGTCAATTTGCAGCTAGCCGGTTGGCGCAACCACGAGGTGCTTGTGTTGTGTTGGCAGCCATCATTGGGTAAGGTGCTACGTGGAGTGGTTTTAACGGTATAAGCCAACCACCACCACCATCGCTAATGTGTGTAGAAAACGCATTAACTAGCAACATTAGCATGACCAGTTATCCGCAATTAGCAAATAATTAATTTCAATTATCTGCTAGCAACTGTGGCAACTATGACGCTAGTATTGTTGGCTAATGAATTGTCGCAGAATATTAATAAAGATGTGAATGGGTCATTCGACAGGTCAAAAGAAGATCGATCCAACATGGATCATTGAAAATCCGTCCTTTTTAGGAGGACCAATTTGATTTTCCCTGCTAAGGAGTTTGTTTGATTGGAATTTTCTAACATACCGTTCCAAATTCTTGTCATTTACCATATTGGCAGCCAGCGGTGGCCCAAATAGTTTCAGCTCTCGTCGCATACCTTAAATCTTGTGTACAATTTCAAACACAGCTCGGAAATTTAAACCATCTCTATATTATTCCGAAGCGCAAGTTTATGGCAAGAGCAGCAACCCAATAGAAATTTAACAAATGGTGACCGTCACGAAATATTGAACAAAAAAAAAAAAGATTTTAACATTCATTAGACATGGTTACGTAGTCCTACGTCACCATTGCGTACAGCCCCAGTGGGCTGTCCCTTGTAGTTTTTTCGAAATCGATAAGCTTGACGGCTATCGACTTGAAGTTTCGTATGGGATTTTTACTTTTGTATACTGGGGAAAGAAGTTTTTTTAGTTTTTACCCTTCTTACGCCAAAAGAAGGGTATTAAGATCGCTTGAAAACTCGACTTTTTATCCGAGGCCCAGAGGGCCGAGTGTCATATACCATTCGACTCAGCTCGACGAACTGAGCACATGTCTGTGTGTATGTATGTGTGTGTGTATATGTGTGTGTGTGTGTGTGTGTGTTTATGTGTGTGTGTGAATGTATGTGTGCGTTACAAATAATGTCACATCGGTTTCTCAGCCATTTGTGAACCGATTTCAGTTCTGTTGACGGCAAATGAAAGCTACAACATTCCCATAGAACGCTATTGATTTTTTTTTATTCGGACATTTCGTTACGAAGATATGAACGAAACAGTACTTGACGGCCTACTATAATAGTAATCAAACAGTTTAGTCCCCGATTACATACTGAGCTATTGTGCACCGATTTTAGTTTTGTTAGCGCCAAATCATCAAACTCTCAAATAACTGGCCAAAATTTCATTATGATTGGATAATTCTTCATGGAGATATGACCAACACAATACCTGAGAGCACATAATTGTGAGATGAAAATATACTCGTTGCAGTTCAAAACCGAACAAAACCACTCACCCCTATCGATGCCGCTTGTATTCTATTGTTCTGCATCTGGTGCGTTGTATAGCACATTCAGGGGACTAAAGGGCGATACGGTCAAAATTTGGTCAATATCAACTTGACGTAATTCTTTCAATTTTTGAACACCCCTCATTTTGAAGGTGTGTGTGTGTAGAATGTTGCTCCTATTTTGATTTTGGAATTCACTCTTCAGTTGTCAAAATGCCGTCCAAGCAAGAAGAGCAGCGTATCAAAATTTTGCTCGCGCATCGCGAAAATCCGAGCTACTCGCACGCAAAGTTGGCAAAATCGCTAAAAGTTGCCAAATCAACCGTTACAAATGTAATTAAAGTGTTTGGGGAACGTTTGTCGACAGCCAAAATACGACGGCCAAAGCGTGATCCCGTAGGCTGTACACGACGATGCTGACGAAGTTTGACTGCGTGGTAATGGACGACGAAACCTACGTCAAAGCCGACTACAAGCAGCTTCTGGGACAGGAGTTTTATACGGCAAAAGGAAGGGGAAAGGTAGCAGATATTTTCAAGCACACGAAACTGTCAAAGTTCGCAAAGAAATATCTGGTTTGGCAAGCCATCTGTACCTGTGGCTTGAAAAGCAGCATTTTCATAGCTTCCGGGACTGTCAACCAAGAAATTTACGTGAAAGAGTGTTTGAATAAACGTCTGCTGCCTTTCCTGAAGAAACACGGTTGTTCCGTACTGTTTTGGCCGGATTTGACATCTTGCCATTACGGTAAAAAGGCCATGGAGTGGTACGCCGCCAACAACGTGCAGGTGGTTCCCAAGGACAAGAACCCTCCCAACACGCCAGAGCTCCGCCCAATTGAGAAATACTGGGCTATTGTCAAGCGGAACCTAAAGAAGACCAAAAAAACTGCTAAGGACGAGCAGCAGTTCAAGGCAAACTGGCTTTCTGCGGCGAAGAAGGTGGACAAGGTGGCTGTACAAAATCTGATGGCAGGGGTCAAGCGTAAGGCCCGGCAATTCGGATTTGGAAAAGCGGAAGCCTAACTGAATATTTTTCCTGAATTTTATACTAATTGAACTTGAAAAAGAAATTTAATTTGATTTTTTAAATAAACGATTTCACCGATTTACACGCGTTTTCCCTTGACCAAATTTTGACCGTATCACCCTTTAGCCACACTATGCGACTCTATAGAATTAGAGTAGGATCGGTTGGCTCGAGTGGCCGGTTTTGAACTGCAACGAGTATATTCAAAAATTACACAAAGTCTCCATTTACTATAACTACACAATTTTCAACGAACATGTACTTATTAAGCATCTTGAATCCATATCGATAATCAAAATTGACGCTTAGGATTGTGTAATAATTCATTATATGGACTGATTATATGGAATTTCTAATATTTATGTATTTTTTCCTTTTATATACCTAATATAAACAGGTCGTTAAAGACTATTAATGACAATATTTTAATCACATCGATAAACAATACGTTCAGGACTGACAAATAGTTCATTTTATAAACTGAATGTATGACATATCGAATATTCCTGGTTCTTCCTGGAATTTCTGATGAAAATATGTATACAGTACCATATTGGCCACATTTGAGTTCGTAGTTCTGGTGAAGTGTAAGAAGGGTTCAGTCTCACCATCAGTGGATTAATTCAGGTTTTTTTTTTAAAAAAGCTACTTTAAAATTGAGCTAAAAATCGGAGCCACCTTGAAAACACGTGACATTCTTTCATGAAGCATTTGAAACCAACACTTCTCGAGTACTTTTTCAAACAGACGTATCTGATTTTTGTAAACACAGAGAGAAGTAAGATTCAAACGTCAAATTCTTAAAACCATTAGCACTTTCATGCAAACTAGGGCCTCCAAAACAAGAAATAACATTTTCCTAACATGATGGTGATGCTACTTTCCGTGATGGTGCTGAGAGTTCAAATTTACGTTTGAATCTTACTTCCCCTCGTTGTTTACAAAATCAGATACGTCTGTTTGAAAAAGTACTCGAGCATTATTCAATTTTGAAGTACTGCTCAATTTTGTAGAATGATATTACATTTTTCAAAGTGGCTTCACTGTCTGAAAGTGAGTGGTGGCACCTGGCAATTTCACCCATCGAGATGAAGGCGCACATAGCTGATAAAATTAATATTAACAATGGGTACAACGATCTGATGAGGACGTTGCTCTTGGTGGTAATTCTATCGACATGGGAACGGAAAACCAGTTTTCTATCAAGGGTAATAAAAGCACTCATGAAAGTGAAGTTGGACCCAACACTAATAGTTCTTACGAACGAAAAAGGAACATAAAATTTACTTTTCATTATCGACCGGTGTCGGGTTCGATGCTGCCCATCTACAGGACGATGTCCAACTGATTAAACGAAGAGAACGATCATAGCTTCATACTAGATATGATACACGTCACAAATGGAAGGAATCATTTCATTCTGCCTGTCGTCAAGTGGAAAAGGGACGATGCTATTGGGGCCACCTGTAATCCATGTTTTTTGAATATACGTTGGATGCCGTTAGTTAGCTTCGAGTAGAACGGTAAGCTGATCCTTATAACCTCATCTTTTTCTGGTTTTACTGTAGTGGCTTTTTTTCGATGTATCTTGTTTTTGTGTTTTCTATGGATTTTGTGTACAAATTCTTCATCGTAGCCATTCAATTCAGCCACCCAAAACATTTTCCTTCGCTCCGCTTCAAATTCTTGTTTTTCCATTGGCATGCTTAAAAGCCGGTGGCACGTAAAACACGTCTTTTTTTTAGCTCCAGAATGATGTGAGGTTGATGTTATATACCGGTCCATGAATGTCGGTTTCCGGTAGATACCAATTTTCAGCAAGGTGTTTTCTTTCCAGGAAAGAAAGTTTACCATTCATTTCCTTCTCAACCGTGAATTTATTGTGCTGTGCTGTGAATTTAATAGCTCAAAAACTTGTGGCAAATGGCGTTCTTTTACTGTTGCATGATTGACATAGACAAAGCGTGTTTTTCAAGTTCTACTTCAAAGTCGCACTATCGGCCAAAAGAAGTCAAAGCTTGCTGCCCATACTGGGTGAAAATGGTTTGTTTGTAAAACTTTCCGCTGAACAAGCATTAGTTTTGGTTCATACACACTTCGGCACAGTACAGTAGTATATGCTTCAATGTGGTTTGGTGGAACGCAACAACGTTCCAAATGTATTTACGCAAACTACAGAGAGCTGCCGGCTCGTTTGGAAAAAAAGTGTAGTAACGTCGAAAGAGACAAGCATGTCATTTGAGGGGGAACCCTTCAAAGTCAAAATTCCAATGGACGAGATGTCTGGCATCTACGAATTCTCTTGCAAGAGTTGTCCAGCGGTTTACATAATACGCCAAACTCGTCGAAAAATGAAAGTTCTTTTGAGGGATGCTCCAAAAAAAATAGTCCCTTTTCTACTTGACGACAAGAAAAATAAGATGTTTCCTTCCTTATGTGATGTGTACTGTATCTAATACGAAGCTGTGATCGTTCGACACTGCACATATGACGATATGTGCACTGCACATATGACGATATGTGCACTGCACATATGATTATGCGATAAACTTGTCAAAGAGGTTGATACTAGAGGTGTGCAACGTTTGACGGCGGTCATTACTAGCAAAGTGCGCAGTTATACCAGCGATCAAGAGAAATAATTTCAAAGATATTTTTCTATGAAAGGCCCTGTTCATAAACCAGGTAGACTTATTTTTGAAAATCTCAGACCAAAGCCCCTCCCCCTTTGTAGACATTTCTCCATACATTTTTTTTTTGAAATTTTGTATGGAGCGTAGACTTTGGTCAGACAACTTCCCCCCTCCCCCAGAAATGTCTATGTGGTTTATGAATAAAGGGTGTCCACGATGAAATTGCCACACACAAAATTGATTCGCAAAATTCGAGTTTTCATCCGATTGCCATCAAATTTTCAGGGATTGAGAAATAACTATTAAACTTTATTTTACCATTTTACTCGTATTTTATTTACAGTCCATACGCAAATGCCCGCACCTTGGCCTTAACCCCGGCCATAAGATTCTGCACAACCTGTGAATCAACCGTTTTTTGCATGTAAACCCATACTTTCTTCAGTTCCCAAACTGTCTTCACTACCTTAGGTCGTTTAAGAAGGTGCTGCTTCATAATCGCCCAGTACTTCTCGATGAGGCGGAGCTCCGGAGTGTTGGGAGGGTTGAACATTTTCGGCACGAAATTGACCTTATTGTCCGCATACCACTTCAGCGCGTCCTTGGAGTAGTGGCATGAGGCCAAATCCGGCCAGAAGAGTGTTGGGACGTTGTGGGCCTTCAGGAGAGGAAGCAGACGCTTCTGGAGGCACTCTTTTATGTACACCTGTCCGTTCATCGTGTCCTGGGTCACGAAAGGTGCACTCCGCTTCCCGCACGTGCAGATGGCTTGCCAAACCAGGAATTTCTTCGCAAATTTGGACATCTTCTGAGTGCGGACATGCTCCGGAACGCTGAACTTATCCTTGGCCATGAAAAACAGGTTGCCGGGGATCTGTTTGAAGTCGGCCTTCACATATGTTTCGTCGTTCATGATGCAGCATTCAACTTTCGTCAGCATGTTGAGGTACAACTTCCTGGCACGGGTTTTGGCGGACTTGTTCTGCTTCTCCTCGCGATTAGGGGCCTTTTGTACCTTGAACGTTCGAAGCCCAGCCTTAGTTTTGGCCTTCTGGACAAAACTTCGGCTTAGGTGCAGCTTCTTAGCCACATCCCGAACGGAGGCGTTCGGATTTCGGTTGAAGGCCCCAACTACGCGGTTGTGATTTTTGGTGTTGTACGGAATACTTTTTCCTTCACTTCTGGGCTTCCGATCGGTGGTCAACCGTTCCTCGAACCGCTTAATCACTCGCGACACCGTGAAATTCGCGATTCCCAACGTTTTAGCGATGGAACGATGCGAGAGATCCTAACGTTCAATGCGCAAGATTTTATCACGCACGAGCTGTTCTTTCGACTCCATTTCCGCGAGTTTTGATCACAGGACTTTAAAACTTGCAGGATGTAAATAATGCACTATGAACTAAATCAACCCAAATTTTCATTAAATTCTACTCAACGGTTAAAAAGTTAGAGCAATTTCATAGTGTGGCAATTTCATCGTGGACACCCTTTAGCTCCAAAGTGCTAAAAAAAGTCTTTGTTTTGATTGGTTAACCTTTTTCGTATGTTATTCCATCCCTGAGATGCAAGTAATTTCATCCGTAGGGATTCTAAGTGGAAAATGATTTAATTTATTTAATTGCATCTGTGGTAACGAAGCAAAGCATGGACCGTAACATCCGTTTTCCTGTTAACCACCAGTGACTGGGATTCAATTTATAACTGTGGAAGTCCAACGAACTGAACAACTTATCTGCCGGAATAAAAAAGGCAATGTTGTCTTCCGCTGTTATTGTTTCAAAACAGTGCTCAAACATGCATTTTCTAATTGGTTACTTACGTTATGACAATGTTTTCCAGTTTGACATCAATTGGTACGTGGGTATAATCCACGTTTCCTTGCAAGGACCAGCTGGCTATCATTTTATTTTCGGAAATATACGTGAAAGAGGTAACATTGGGTAGATGTTTGTCATAATAGCACGAGCAGACTTGCTGGATACACTCTGAAAGTAGAAGAAAAAAACATCGCAAAAATTGATTTCAGGAAAGCAGTTGAAAATTTCTTCAATTTTGGCGTTAAACGTGGTGAACTATTTAAAATTTTGACTAGAGAGGAGCACCCAACAGACTGCTGTAGTTACTCATTGGTTCATTCACAACGTGTTAAAAAAAATACAAATCTTGAAAAATATATTAACTTCGAGCATGATATTTCTCTCAAATGTTGCTGCTGTACACATGAATTGATAATTTCACACACGAAGTGGCTACTATTCTCGCATTTTGTTGTTTGGAATATTCAAAATGTTAATGGATTCAATCTGTAAACTATATTTTGTTTCATCTTATTATACCTAATAAAGCGTGTCCCACATCAAATTGCATCACGGAAGAAACGCTGTAGAAAATTACCCATTGGGTATTTCCTTTTGCAAATTTGGGTAAAAGTAGTTTTGAGTGTTTTTTTTGTAGTATTTTTATCGCTGTCAGTTTTTTGAAAATTAGAATTGGAATTTTGGATTGGAATTCGAACGTCGCGAATTAATTTTGCGAAAGCACCTGGAAAATGCACAACTCTCTGATCAGGACATCTGAAAACAACTTGAAATCGTGCAGTCAACGGTGAGTCGTGTGATTGAACGTTACTACGAAACTCTGAGCATCGAACTGAAGGAGATATGCGGTCAGAACGGATGTTCTATTAGTGATCAGGATCCCAATGCTTCGGTCAGGGATGTGGCCAAAAAGTTTAATCTGTCCAAATCTTTCGTTCAGAGAGCCAAGGACCGGTAGGGACTGCATACGTAAAAAGGGTCCAAATCGTGAAGAACGGCAAAATACGGTGGGAAAGTCATGAGCTCGGAAACTGTTCACCCAGATGCTGACGAAGCCTCATTGTCTCATCATGGATGATAAGACTTACGTTGAGGCGGACTTCCAGCAGCTTTCGGGGCTACTGTTCTTCACCGCTCAGCACAAGTTTGATGTTCCGGAGGAAGCAGAAACTTTCAAAGTTTGCCAATATATACATGATTTGGCAAGTGATCTGCTCATGTGGCAAACGGAGTGCGCCGTTCGTGACTACCGGGACTGTAAACGGGGAGATCTACCTGAAGGAGTGTCTACAGAAGCGTCTGCTTCCTCTGTTGAAGCAACACGAGGGCCCTACGATCTTCTGGCCGGATCTAGCTTCGTGCCACTATTCAAATGTTGTCCTAGAGTGGTACGAATTATCGAGATTTTCAGCCTTGGTTCATCTGGTTCATCTCCCGTCGTAATCACCAAACACCTTTTTGGGTATTTTCTTAACTTGTCCGGGGTGAGATTCTAACGCGCGACTTTGGCGTGAGAGGTATGGATGCTAACCACTACGCCGGAGTTGCCCCACCGGTGATGTACCGTAGCCAATTATGATTTGAAATAAATTGATATACCTTATTTTTATTAAGGGTTCTTTTTTTCTTCAACAATTTCAAAAGCTGTTTTTAGCAATATATATAATTTTGTGTAGAAGAATGAGAGTAACACATTGACGAAGTACTTGAGTTGCTAATCTGGTTTATGATAGATATCACTGATTGGTTTAGTTTTTAAATCCATCGTGAGATTATGTTTTGATGGGTATCCAATTGCACTGTGAGATTTAAAATGTAACATTGGCAATTGATGTATTGTATATGTGTGTTAGCCTCTGGTTTTTTCATCCCAATCTGAAAGAGGTTAGTTAAGGTAAGGTAAGGCTTCTTCATTATATAGATGTTCATCCTATGGCTGGTTCATCTCTTATTACGAATGAGCTTTTCAATATAAGTTGTTATTTTTTCAGAGAGTGAGTATCGGTGCTATAACCATTTAATATTTGGCTTTGGAACATAGAGCATCATTTAATCTTCTTAGATTTGATGCTCCCTACGACCAACCATTGATTTATAAATTTTATCCACAGATTTGTTCCGTGTTAGTAACCCTAGCAAACTCATGACCGGTGGAATGGCTCCAAAAAATGAACTGCTCTGGGAGGAAGACGTTATTCTGGTTTCCGAACTCCAATAAACGTGAGGGCAACATTTTTTCGAATAGTTTCGAGATGGAGGATAAGAGCCTTATGGGCGATAGCTTTTGACACTGGTGGTATCTTTACCAGGCTTGGTGATTGGAATGTCTTTGGCTAACTTCCACCGCGAAGGGGAAGATGCCTAACTCCAAGCCCCTGTTGAAAACCGCTTAAAATTGTCGGAAGAAGCCAACACTCAGATTTTTCGAATTTAACGACACTATCAAGAACAGCGCCCATCATGATCTTGGTGGATTTAACCGTGCTATCACCTCATCCATCGCCATTCCCCTATACAGTTCGGCGGCTCTAGTCATTGCTTCCTCGGCGGCTTACTTATAAGGGCTGATCATGTTACCACCAAGATCATGTGATATAACAAATCTAAAACATAACTTAAAAAAATAGGTTGTTTGAAACAGAAATATTTAAAGTTTCAGTCGTTGTGTCGTGTGACAAACACAACCAAACACAATCATATCATATTCGAGGAAAATCCCAACTCGATAGAACTCTGTCTGACTTTTACTGACTAGGCGATCTGAGGCCGTCATATTGTTTATTTGTATGTGGGTACCCAGTAAACACAAGATCGCATATAATAACGGATATGAGTATAACGTGGAGGCGATATGCGTACATTTAACATGGAGTTAAATGAACGAATGAACGTATATCGCCTCCACGTTGTACTCATATGCGCTATCATATGCGATTCTGTGTTGTCTGGGTATAGCTTACCTGGGACTTCGAATGTTTTACTCAGGTGCCAGTTGTAATCCAATGGTTCCCCGGTTATTCGGGGGGAAAAGTAGGGAAAAACAATCCAAAAATGCTGGGGAGGAGCCGGGGGGGGAGGAGGGAGGAGCACAGATGTATTTTCGTGTGGAAAAAAAAAAAAAAAAAAATAATAATTTACTGGAAAGGAAAAAAATGGATTGATTGGTGAATGATTTTTTTATTTTTTTTTTTTTTTTGGGGGGGGTTGATGGATAAAAAGGGGGGGGTGTTCGTGTGTTTTTCTCTTTTTTTTCCTCCCGGGGGGTTAAACGGTTCTGAGCATATTGGTACAGTAAATTTTATTTACATAGATGAAATCCAAATTTATACGAATTTGATAGTTTTCTTAGCAGTAGATTTTGTTTTCACCGCCTATGACATTGTGCAGTAAATGTTAATGCATACGTCATTTTAAGAGAAGAAAAAAACATAACTTTTGTTTCTATATGTAGCTAGCTGTGATTTTGCAACTATAACAATAAACTGTTTACTGTGATTCTACTTCAGTAGCAATACAATTCTAAACAAATTTTATTTTGAAACTATAACTCTAGACACTTTAACGACATCGTGAACCACTTTAACAATCATCTGAAAACTAATAATGGATCTAGAAATATAAGTTCCGTTTCATAGTTTTACAAATCTTATTTACTGAAATAAAACATATATAGGATGGCCATACAAATTTTAAAGTTTAAACCGCTTTTATCCAGTTTTTTACCAGTTGTTTCACAAAAATGTTTAGGCGAATAAAATTAAAAAAACTGACTAAAAGTAAATTGGTACGCTGAAAAAAACCTGTAATTTGTGATTCAATAAGTTTAAAAAGTCCATTAATGGTTGATTTACAGTACTTTTATTAAAACTTCAAAGTTACAGCATTAGAAGGTAACATTTCTCCAGTTCTAATGAAATCTCGAACCGCTGCTCGAATGTTGCTGCTTTGAAATCGCCCAGCCTTTTTCGATTAGTCTAAATTTTGGGCAATTCGGAGGATTTATTAGCTTGGGGACAAAATAGATCTTGTTGGCAGCATACTGAGCATGAGCATGAGCATGATTGACTGCCCACGGATGCAATTCCGTTATTGCCAGATCAGCTGTATTTGCACAAAGAACAGATGATGTTTGAAACTAACATACATCTTCAATGTGTAAAAACTGGTGACCCAATATAAAGCAATACCGGCGCCGGCCGTGCCCGAATGCTGGTCAAGTAGGGAATGGGAAGGACCGTGTTGACATGATACTCGCTTTGAAGGAAGCCGAGAAATCCTCTGCACTTCCACGAGAAATCACTGGGATGTTGGATAGTTGGGGAAAGGTTAGCAGCAGGGTTCGTTTTTGGTTAACGATACGCTGAAAGTATGTAGCACTATCCGCCAAATACAATGTACCGCTCCAATGTGACAGCTCTCCTCGATGTCCTAGATGGCCAAGTACTGCTCCACATCAACCCGGCCGTCGCCGACGTGTCGGAAACTTTCCGGTAGTAACATGATATCTGTGTCTAATACACTCTTCTTGCGCCGATTAATTTCCAAACTAAGCCTGCACACCGAATCAAAATTCACTTAGGCACGGTTGTGGTACTATCCTTTCAAATATTGTTCTAAATTTTAGATATTGGCACGTGGTTGCAGGAAACAAAATCAAAATGAAAAATAAACTCGCTTATGACCTCTAACTTTACAAGGTTGCTAAACAATACACACTCAGATCTTGTTGGTAGCATACTGTAGTATACAAAGTATGTGTGAAGGAAATGTTGAGATGCTTTGTAGGATTTTTAGACTAATAATTTACCTTTTTTATTTGATAAAATAATAATTCGATTTGAGTATAGTCAACTTAGCGCGAAATAAAATTTGTAGTAAGCTATGCGAAAATCTCATCTCTTCGTATGAATAAACAAAACCAACACAACGCATTGACATGAGAGGCCGTTATCTATAAATACCAACAACAGGGTGCAGCAGAAAATAAGGCGAAAATTTATTCTATTTCTTTCAAATCCCATTTTCAACTAATTCAAGCAATAATATCAACATTTTCAAGTGCAGTTATCTTTATAAAGCCCTTTTAAACAAATTTATTCAATGTGTCCTCCATTTTTATAAATAACATCCTCGAGCCGACGCCGGAAGCCAGAGCATGCCTTTCGGACGTAGTCCTCCGACATTGACTGCCATGTGCGTGTTATGGTTGACTTCAGGGTTTTCACACTAGGGTGTGGTGTTTTGCAGGCTCGTGCTTCAACATATGCCCAAATCGAATAATCCAACGAATTAAGATCTGGACTGCTAGGGGCTACAAATCCTTCGGCCAAAACTTCATGTTATCGTTCAACCATTGTTGGGTTCGATTGGACGTGTGACACGGCGCTCCATCCTAGGACAACGTTTTGGTCCTCGGAGAAGTTGGCCTTCTCCCAGGGAAGCACTTGGTCCTTTAAAATACCGATATACACTTCGGTATTGATTTTAACTCCAGCGTCACTGAAAACAGGCGGCATTTTTAAATCGTTGGACGCAACCAAGCCAAACATCATGACACCAACCGGATGTTTGGTTTGAAATTTGAATTTCCCATTTTCCTGAACATTCTCCATTTTCTGCGGTGAAATGAACCGGTCCGTGTGGCTGTTGGCCACAGCATCGATGCTGAAATGCTTTTCGTCGGAGAACAGGATTATCATTTTTTCCTTCTTCAACAAGGAAAGCAATCTCTTGGAACGAGTCACTCGTAGTTCCTTGAGCCGGTCCGTAATCAAGTGGCGTTTTACTCTGGCTCTGGAAGATGCATGCAGGTCTTCTTTGATGATTCTCCGCATGGATTTCTCCGAAATATTGGCTTCCTTTGCAAGTTTTCTTATGGAACGCACCGGGTTGCGAGCAATTTTTGCACGGACCGATTTGATCACGTTCGGCGTGCGTGCAAAGCGCGAACGTCTGCTTCCCGGCTTCCGCTGCCTAGGACCATCCTGCAGGGACTTTTTTATGCGGTAAACTGTTGCCAAATGGCACCCTACCACCTTGGCAATCTCTTTCGGCTTCTTCTGGGCGAGCAACAAACTGGTGATCACTTCTTTCGCGAACATTTTGACGAATTTGCAATAAAACAAATAGAATGTTTGGATGCAGCACTTGAAAGTAAACATAATCAAATACACTTTCAATAGAAATTAGTCACTAGCTACACGAATTAACCCAATACTCAAGTTTGAACATTTTCGCATTATTTTCTGCCGCACCCTGTAGCTGTGCGGATTCAGTGCATTCTTGTAACGAACTTTGACAGCAACGGACCATTAGCAGCAGCAACAGTGAATTCACATTATCGAGGCTGAAAACTTCGTTCAGGTCACGACACATACCCCTCCAGAACCACCTTGCACTAGTGGCAGCTTGTCAAATCGGGCCAAAATATGACTTTGCCCCTATGCTTGCGGAGGACTGCAATACACGCTTTTTTCTGGCGTTCTTCGTTGTAAACTTGGGATTTCATCGTCGAGCATGTGACGAACGGTTCTGTTTTCAGGCCACAACTGCAAATCACTTGCCAAACGCTTGTCGGCAAACACGAACTTGAATCTTACCGGCACATCCCCACGACCAATCGCGATGTAAAACTTTTGACCGGGCAGCTGCTTAAGTCGAGTTTGGCGTATGTTTCGTCATTGATCAAAGTGGCTGCACGTGTGTTTCGTCAAAACACAGTCGCAAAAAAGCCTTGCCCGCTTTTTGGCCACGGAATTCTGCTTCATGTGCCGGTTTGAATGTTTACTGGCTTTGTACGACTTGTATCCTTCCCTGGCAAGGATGTTCCGCACCGTTTTAAAGTTGGCGTTGTACCTTCTCACCACATCTCAGAGTGAAGGACTGTGGTTGGCTTTAACGCACCTCAACGATCCCTGGTTCCAGTTTTATTAGGTCCACTGATTCCTTTCCGAGCTCAGGGTTTCATTGTAGGTTTTGAGCACTCGACAAACTGTTGTTTTCGGCATCTTCAGCACTTTGGCCAGCTTGGAACCGGACTGTACTGGTTGCTCGAGAAATATGATCGTCAGATAAGTTCTCATCAGCAAACACACTGGCCAACTTAACGGAAAACAAATCACAAATCTCCTGACTGGAAAAAGCTATCTCGCCATTCGATACCATGATGGATGGAACGTCAGGCTCGAAAGTGGCTAAAAGCAGCGCTGCCATTTCTCTGGGAAGAATCACCCGGGTGCACATTTCTAGCTCGCTTTGGTGAATCTCACTCAGTCCCTACGGAATTTTTTTCCTGACACCACTGTACACGGCCAGCCATTTTAACTCAGTTTTGAATCGTTTTTGACTCAATTTCGTCAAAAGTGGAGTCACTCAAATTTGAGTAAATGTTACTGGGATTAACAAGTCGACAAATCAAAAACATCCATCTGATTTGAGTCTATTTTTTTAATTGTCGACTTGTTAATCCCAGTAACATTTACTCAAATTTGAGTGACTCAACTTTTGACGAAATTGAGTCAAAAACGATTCAAAACTGAGTTAAAATGGCTGGCCGTGTAGAGATTGTTCGACAAAACACGGGAGAGCGATAGAATTGACAGTTCGCTGCCTGAGCGTTCATACAATCACTGCAGTGTGAACGACAAAGAGTGAAAGAGCAAAAAAGGACTCCACCGCACTGACGTGAGTGAAACCTTGGTCTAAACATTAAGAAAAAAATGGCTGGAAAACGAGATGAACATTACGAAATAGGGGCCTCAGATAACCTAGTCGGCCAAGGCACGGAACTACCAATCCGGAGGCGGCGGGTTTTTTTCCCAGTCCAGTCGACTTAAAAAAATCTCGACTTCCCGGAGCATAAGAGTATCATTGTGCTTGCCACAGAATATACAAATTCATGCACTGGTGATTGGCTTCGAAAGCTCTCAATTTAATAACTGTGGAAGTGCATCTATTGGTGACATGAACGCTCAGGTAGGACGGGAGGCAATGTACAGACCGGTAATTAGTATTATTATAGGGCCTAACAGCCTGCATACCGTATCGAACGATAATGGCCAACGATGCGTGAACTTTGCAGCCTCCCGTGGTTTACTAGTCCGAAGTACCTTCTTCCCCCGTAAAGACATCCACAAAGCCACTTGGAGATCACCTGACCAACGAACAGAGAATCAAATCGACCATGTTCTAATCGACGGAAAATTCTTCTTCGATATCATCAACGTTCGCACTTACCGCAGCGCGAATATAGACTCGGACCACTACCTAGTTGCAGTATGTATGCGCTCAAAACTCTCGACGGTGTACAACACGCGTCGATTTCGGACGCCACGACCTAACATTGAGCTACTACGGGAAACCGAAGTTGCCCAGGAATACGCGCAACAGCTAGAGGCAGCCCTACCAACGGAGCTACTCTTGAGGATGGCTGGAGAAATATTCGAACCGCCATTGGTAGCACTGCATTAGTGACACTAGGTACTTCTGCACCGAATCGAAAAAAAAACTGGTTTGATGGCGAATGCAAGCAGTTAGTAGAGGAGAAGAATGCAGCACGGGCGAGAATGCTGCAACACCGTACGAGAGCGAATGTGGATCGGTATAGACAGGCACGGAACAGACAAAATTCTATTCTTCGAAGGAAAAAGCGCCAGAGGGAAGATCGAGACCGCGAAGAAATGGAAGCACTGTACCGTGCTAACGACACACGCGAATTCTACGAGAAGTTAAACAGCTCGCCCAAAAAATACGTACCACAAGCTGATATTTGCAGAGACCTGGATGGCAACCTTCTCACAGGAGAGTGTGAGGTGATTGGAAGGTGGAAGCAGTACTTCGACGAGCACCTGAACGGTAATGTTACAGCGAACGAAAATGGCACGGTAATAAATCTAGGAACACGCACAGAAGATGACAGGACCCCGACCCCAACCCTTCAGGAAGTTGAGGAGGAAATTGGTCTGTTGAAAAACAACAAAGCCACTGGTGTTGACCAACTCCCAAGCGAGCTATTAAAATACGGTGGTGAAGCACTGGCCAGAGCGCTGCACTGGGTAATTACCAAGATTTGGGAGGAGGAATGTTTACCGGAGGATTGGATGGAAGGAATAGTGTGTCCCATCTATAAAAAGGGTGACAAGCTGGATTGCTGCAATTATCGTGCGATCACGCTACTGAGCTTGGAACTTGACCACTCCGGATTTTCCAGGTGTTTGTGCACAATATTTTTCCTTCTTTCGAGTTCCATTTGATTATTTCCGTTATTTCTGAACTTTGATCATACTTGCAGCAGTTGTTCTCTATAAAAGTTTGAACAAAGATTTTCGATTCCCAACACTAAAGGCGTGATAGCGGCGCGCGAGGGGCATACCAATTTACTTTTAGTCAGCCTTCAATGAAATTTCAAATAGATCTTCCTTTAGATCCCAAATTTCATAAATAAGCAATTTCAATATTTACAAAGAAGTTCGTTACCTACTTGAAATATGAGTTGACTATTCCTTGAATATTTCCATGTATATGAGATATTTATGCTTAATAATACCCAGCCAACACATCAGGTATGTATCCACATTAATCCGGACTCTTTCAAATTACTTTATCTATGAAACATTGCACGTAACTACGCTTTCGCTGAGGTATAGCTGGGAGTCTTTGATGAAAAAGATTATGATTGATGTTTTCATTCAATTTTAAGTGTTCAAGATGGCAACAAATGAAAAACACGTGCACGACAGCAATTAGTATGGACGTAAGGCCAATCCTGACTTGTCAATACTGAAACTTTCAAAATCCACTGTTCATGGTGTGCTCCAGCCTTGGTAAAGACACCAAACCGTTCTGCATGAGAGCCGAACATGGAGAACGGACCACCATGCTGTAGTTCACCACTTTAGTTTCGTGCTTACAGATGAACCCGCAACGCAATGGACGCGGCACGAGTGTACAAGCTAGTGTTTTGCTTTTGACGCCATGTTTGATTTTTGGAAAAATACCCGAGCCGAGTGGTTACGATCACAAGAAAACTCTCAACATACACCCAGTATGACACTGGTTATCACGGATAGAGCAATGCTCGTCGGATGATTCTAAAAATTTGATAATTTGACTTATTGGTTTGTTATCTTGGCCCTTTCTTGGGATACCGAGAAGTGATAAAAAACAATGGACGTGCAGATCCTGTCATGAACCAAGTGGTGAAGAGGATATTGAAGGAAAACCCGAATCTCTCTTTTCGAACGGTGGCTTGTAAAAAAGGAATGTCACATGGCTTGGTCCAAAAATCAAGTCATCGTTTGAGGCTAAAGTCGTATAAAGTAAAAGCAGTTCCTACAGAAAATGAAAACTATTTCCTGGAGGAATTCAAGCAGCTTCCAGGGATGGTTTTCTATTCTGCTATGGCCAGAAATGCTACAGTTGAGTACTTCAGGACGAAGAAAGCATCGAAATTTCAGAAAGAGTAAATCTTTCGTCACTACTAGCACAACCAACAAGGAGATTTACTACAAAAAGTGCCTTCAGAAGTGATTGTTGCCCATCTTTGAAAACCACAAAGAGAAACCTTTGCTCTGGCCCGATTTGGCATCATGCCATTATGCGTAAACTGCGATGGAGGGGTACGAAACAAATCAAGTCAATATTGTACCAAAAACCATCAATCCGTCAAATTGTCCAGAGTTACGTCCGATGGAGATATATTGGGCTCTGATGAAGTGGAAGCTTGAAGCTCTGATGAAGTGGAAGGATAGAAATAAGGAAGCAAAGATATCAAACACTTCCAAAAAATTTGGACAACAGTCGGCCACCACGGTATCTGAAGAATTTGTACAAATCTTTGATGGATGTAGTTAAGCGCACCGAATGAATATTTTTCGACTTCGTGAATTGTTAAATTCTTTCTTATGAATCTAAAATAAATAACTACAATTGAAATGTAATGCGAAATTTGGGTTTTAATTAAAATTTGAAGTATCCGGATTATTGTGGATACAGATCTTAACCTCAGCGCATAGTGTCATTTCGCAACTAGTGCTTAAACCATTTCAGTACCACACAATTTTCGAAGCTTATTTTGAACATTTGTGTTCCCATGCATTGAAGTGTCTGTTAAACAATCGATTCAGTATTGCATTATACTATAAACGGTCTCATGGAATCAAATTGCATAGATCTCCCAGAGCGCTTTGTAATTAGGTATGTTATTTCTCCCTATTTTTGACTTAGGCCATCTGCGCAAAACAAGAAAATATTAGTCCGTTTGAGTGCATATGTTGGTAGTTCTTTTGACATGTTTTCTTTACTCTGATTGGTCGAGGAGTAAATCGTTGCATCTAAACTTCTCTCACCGAAATAATTCGCCTAATGAGGTACCAAAAACTATACTCTAACAAAATGAGACGCAATGATAAGTTTATAACTTTTAAGTGTATGGGTAAAATAGTTGGAAAGTTCTGACTGGAACTATCCAAGAGTGTAATGTTTATGTTGGCAAAATTTTATCACAATCTGTCAAGTGAGAATCGAGATGGTACCGGAACAAGAGCAGATCCACCAAAAAAGTATATGCGCTGTCGTGGAAAGTTCTACTACGCCCCACAAGTTGTATCGGAACACACCTGGGATTCCATCATTTGACGGTATGCCGGGAGGTGAAGTCATTGAAGGAGACCAAGATGACCCAGCGGTGGTCAAGCAGCAGCAGAAAACTGAAGGCAATGAAGAGGTTGAATCTGTTCAAGCGTCGACCGAACCTTTCGATCCGCGATGTGTCGAGATAGGCGGAGGTTTCCATCTGATTTGTCAAAAAAACGAAGAAACGTGCCGGAATCCACGTCTGCAAGGTCAGAAAGGCACCAAACCAGAACGACAAACAAAGAAGTCGGCACATTGGAGATACTGGTATCTATCAAGATAAGCAATAAAGATAATTGAAATTAAATGAAAATTACTAATCTTTCTTCTCTTTTTTTTAGTAAAAACATGGTTGCCAAATTCCGTGCCAGGAATCTCTGCCGAGAGTGGCTGACAAAAACGAGGTTCGTGATGGACGACGAGACTTACATCAATGCACAAAGCAATTGCTGGGGCAGGAGTTTAACGTTGCCACATCACGATTGGCCGTTTCTGAGAAGGTAAGCAAGAAGAAGGTGAACAAATTCGCCAAAAAGTTCTTGGTTTGGCAGGCCATCTGTGGCTGTGAAGAGATGAGCCAGCCATTCATCACGATGGGTACCATGAATGGGCAAATCTATCGAGACGAGTGCCTCCAAAAGCGTCGGAAGCCCATCCTGCGGTTTCACGAAGGCAAGACGCTATTTTGGCCGGATTTGGTATCCTGCTAATACGCGGTCGGTGCTAGACTAGTACAGAGATGACAATGTTGTTTTTGTACCAAAAGAATTCAACCCACTGAGCTCGCTAGAACTTCGTCCGATTAAAATGTTTTGGGTCATCATGAAGGCTCTCTCACTTCGTTCAGCGAAAGAAGAAAGTCCGTTCGATCCAGCGCTCCGTTATTTTGGAAGATTTTTCGAGTGCGATCCTTGGAAATAATTAGTTTTTTTTCTCAAAATCTATTCACTTCAGTGAAAGGAGTGAATGTGAGTTTTTTTTTCTAAGAAGGCAGTGTGGTTTTCCAGTGAAATAAGAAAATCAAGCAGTGCTTGCTGGCGAATTATCATCCCGCTCATTTTCGCTTCATCCCCGCGTGGTGACGCTAACCAGCGATACACCACTACATCGCCAACGGTCATCCGACATCGGCGAGCGAGTGCACCAGAAGGCGATCGGATTCACCCGTACACCTACGCAGCGCACCGCTCCCTGCTGCCCGCATAGAAGTGCGACGTTCAGGCATACGGTGCGTCAGCAGCAGCAGCAGCAGCAGCAGCAGCAGCAGCAACAGATCAGTAATATTAGTTAAGTTTTTTTCCTCTGTCTCTCATCCCACTAGACTTTAGCGTAATTTGTGTGTGTTCCTGTTTTGTGTTTGTGTGTGTTTTAAATTTTTGGGGGCGTTCAACGCTCCCACAAGTAAGGCAAATCGTGCATGTTGAAGAGGTTTCTTCTACATGGACGGTTTAGCTGAAAAAGTGCCTTTGCCACCTGATGATGGGGAGGCACAAATAAATTTCCGGCCGCGATCTTATCCAATGGACTCGGTCGGTCCATGGGTTGTCTACTTTCAGCCCAAAATTAAACCTCTGAACGTGTACCAAATAACTACTGATCTGACGAAGCGATTCTCAGCCGTGACAGAGATCACGAAAGTTAAATTTAATAAACTCCGTGTTGTCGTCTCTAACATGAAGCAGGCTAATGAGATTGCTTCCTCCCAGCATTTTACACTGGAATATAGAGTTTATATTCCAGCTCGTGATGTGGAGATTGTAGGAGTGGTCACAGAGGCGAGTCTGTGCACTGAAATTTTGGAGAAGCGGGCGGTTGGCCGATTCAATAACCCTCTGCTCCCCCCAGTACAGATACTGGAAGTAACAAAATTAGTGAAAATATCGCACAGCGAGGGTAAAAAAAAAGTTACCCCCACAGACTCGTTTCGGGTGACCTTTTCTGGCTCTGCCCTTCCTCACTACTTAGAACTGGACAAACTTCGGCTACCTGTGCGGTTATTTGTACCCCGGGTAATGATCTGCCAAAACTGCCAGCAGATGGGGCATACGGCCTCTCATTGCGGCAATAAGGCACGCTGCTCAACTTGCGGGGAGAAACATGAGGCTGGTCCCTGTGCAGATAACACACTAAAATGCGTTTTCTGCAAGGGAACTCCTCCCCATGCTCTTTCGTCATGCCCGGCGTAAAACAACGCGGGGAAAAATTGGAACGTTCTCTGAAACAACGTTCAAGGCAATCTTTTGCAGAAATGCTTAAGAAAGCCTCGCCACCCGATGTCAATACAAATCCTTTTGCTGCTCTGTCAGATGACGAGTCTGATTCGGACTTGGTTGAGGAGGGGACCTCTTTCAGTTTTCCGGAAGGTGCTTCACGGAAGCGAAGACGCATCCGAGCAGGGAAAGTAGCTGAAAAGAAGCCCCAAATCAACATGCCCAATTCAAAGAGCAGTGGAAATAAGGATAATCCAAATCCTCCTGGTTTTCGAAGTGCAAACTACACACAGGATTTCCCATCGCTCCCGGGGACATCCAGAACCCCCGATGCCCCGATTTTTAGAACAGAAGCCCCCTCTTCATCTGGGCTGTTCTCATTTGACGATATTGTGGAAGGTATTTTCAAGTACCTCGAAATGTCTGACCCTCTTAAAAGCATTGTTATGGCAATGCTTCCCACTGTGAAAACTTTTTTAAAGAAATTAACATTAAAGTGGCCCCTCCTTGCAGCTATCATTTCCTTCGATGGATAATTTGCCAAAAGAGGTCGGGGATTTGATCACTGTTCTGCAGTGGAATTGTCGAAGTCTTATTCCTAAACTGGAATCATTTAAATTTTTAGCTCACAATATCAGTTGTGATGCATTTGCTCTTTGTGAAACATGGCTTTCACCCGAAATCGATCTTCCGATTCACGATTTCAACATTATTCGGCTTGATCGTGAGGATTCACGTGGAGGAGGAGTACTTTTGGGGATCAAAAAGTGCTACTCCTTCTATAGAGTGAATTTTCCTCCAATTCCAGGTATTGAAGTTGTCGCATGTCAGGCTGTTATTAAAAATAAAAGCCTTTGCATTGCTTCCGTTTATATTCCTCCTAGAGCCTCAATAAACCAGAAACAACTTTCAGATATTTGTTCGGTTCTTCCTGCTCCGCGGTTGGTCATGGGAGATTTTAACTCTCACGGTACCGGCTGGGGAGAACTGTACGATGACAACCGGTCTTCTTTGATATATGACCTCTGTGACAACTTCAATATGACCGTTCTCAACAATGGAGAAATTACACGCTTGGCTGGTCCATCCTCACTTGGCAGTAGGTTAGACCTCACACTTTGCTCGAATTCATTATCGTTGGATTGCACGTGGAATGTGATCCAGGATCCCCACGGTAGTGATCATTTGCCTATTAAAATTTCGGTTGCCACCGGGCTCACTCCGCCGGAATCAATCAACGTCACGTATGATCTAACTCGTAATATCGATTGGACAAGGTTCAGGACAGCAATAGATGAAGCCGTTACAACGGTAGAAGGGCTTCCACCGCTGGAGGAATATAACTTCCTCTCCAACCTGATTTTGGAAAGCGCGCTTCAAGCTCAAACTCGACCAGTTCCAGCAACGTCATTTCACAGGAAACCTCCTTCTCCATGGTGGGATCAGCAATGCACCGAGGTTTACCGCAAAAAGTCCGACGCGTTCAAAGTTTTTCGTAGACGTGGAACACCTGAGCACTTCGAAAGGTACACGGCTCTCGAACACGAACTTAAGAGCCTCATCAAGGCCAAGAAACGTGGTTACTGGCGACAATTCGTGGACGGGCTATCGCGTGAAACGTCGATGAATACCCTTTGGAACACGGCGCGAAGATTGCGTAACAGAATTACGAACAACGAGAACGAGGAGTATTCGGACCAATGGATCCTCAAGTTCGCGCGAAAAGTTTGTCCAGATTCTGTTCCAGCACAAATGTTTCCTCGCGAAACCACGAATTCGATAGATGAGATCAGCCAACCTTTTTCAATGGTAGAACTCTCTCTCGCACTCCTTTCGTGTGGCAATACGGCTCCAGGGGCTGATAGAATCAAGTTCAACTTGCTTAAGAACCTTCCAGACGTCGCTAAGAGGCGCATGTTGAACTTGTTTAATCAGTTTCTGGCTCTCAACATTGTACCGGATGATTGGAGACGAGTGAGAGTTATTGCCATTCGAAAACCTGGTAAGCCCGCGTCCGACCACAACTCCTATCGACCCATCGCGATGTTATCTTGTATTCGAAAGTTGTTGGAGAAAATGATCCTCTTCCGCCTGGACAAATGGGTTGAGACGAACAACCTGCTTTCAGATACTCAATATGGTTTCCGTAGGGGTAAAGGAACGAACGACTGCCTCGCGTTGCTTTCCACAGAGATTCAGTTAGCTTTTGCTAAAAAAGAGCAAATGGCTTCTGTTTTCTTGGATATCAAGGGGGCTTTTGATTCAGTATCTGTTGAAGTTCTCTCAGATAAACTCCACGCTTGTGGTTTTTCACCATTAATGAACAATTTGTTGTACAATTTGCTGTCAGAGAAACATATGAGCTTTTCTCATGGAACCTCTACAGCTTCTCGATTTAGCTACATGGGTCTCCCCCAGGGATCATGTTTAAGCCCCTTTTGTATAATTTTTATGTCAAAGACATTGACGGTTGTCTGAGTGAGAATTGTACGTTGAGACAACTTGCAGATGACGGCGTAGTGTCTGTCACTGGACCCAATGGGGTAGATCTGCAAGGACCCTTACAGGATACCTTGGACAATTTGTCTACTTGGGCTCTCGAGCTAGGTATCGAATTCTCTACGGAGAAAACTGAGTTGGTAGTTTTTTCTAAGAAGCATAACCCTGCACAACCGAAGCTTCAAATTTTGGGTACACCGATAACTCATTCTATGTCATTTAAATATCTTGGGGTCTGGTTCGATTCAAAGTGCACCTGGAGATCCCACATTGAGTACCTGAAGCGAAAGTGCCAACAAAGGATCAACTTTCTCTGCACAATTACCGGGACCTGGTGGGGAGCGCATCCGCAAGATCTTCTAACGTTGTACCGGACAACGATTTTGTCGGTTATAGAATACGGTAGTTTTTGTTTTCAGTCAGCGGCTCGGTCGCACATCATCAAACTGGAACGTATTCAGTATCGGTGTCTTCGTATCGCGTTAGGTTGTATGCACTCGACTCATACGATGAGTCTGGAAGTGCTGGCTGGAATGTTGCCACTCTCGGATCGGTTTTCAGAATTGTCTCTCCGGCTCCTCACCAGGTGTGAAGTTATGAACCCCCAGGTAATCGAAAACTTTGAGAAGCTTTTCGAGTTGAATCCTCAAACTCGCTTCATGACTTTGTACCATTTGTACATAACACAGGATGTCAGCCCTTCTCCGAATATTTCCAATCGTGTTTGCTTCGTCGACTTCGGCAGTTCGGTTCATTTTGATTTATCCATGAAGCAGGAGCTTCATGGAATCCCAGAGCATCATCGTCCTATGATTGCTCCGGTGATATTTGCTGCAAAGTTTGGCCTAGTTGATTCCACCAAAACGTTTTTCACTGACGGGTCTTTGATAGTGGACTCCGCTGGCTTTGGTGTATACAATGAAAATTATAGCGTCGCTCGTAAACTTCAAGCACCTTGTTCTGTTTTTGTCGCGGAATTGGCAGCAATTCATTTTTCTTTAGAAATTGTTGCCTCACTAACACCGGATGAATACTTCATTTTCACGGATAGTCTCAGTTCTATAGAGGCTATTCGCTCCTTGAGGCCGGTAAAGCACACCTCTTATTTTCTTATGAAAATACGAGGCCTTCTAAGTGCTTTATCTTCACGTTCTTTTATTATCACTTTTGTATGGGTCCCTTCTCATTGTTCGATTCCTGACAATGAAAAAGCGGACTCGCTTGCAAGGGTGGGCGCTATGGAAGGCGATATTTATGACCGACAAATCGCCTTCAACGAATTTTTCTATATTTATCGTCAGTTATCACTCGATAGCTGGCAGTATAAATGGAGTAAAGGAGATCTGGGGCGATGGCTACATTCTATCACTCCTAAGGTGTCTAAGAAATGTTGGTTCAGGGGATTGGATGTGGGTCGAGACTTCATTCGTGTGATGTCTCGCCTCATGTCCAATCATTATTCTTTAAACGCTCATTTGTTCCGTGTTGGGCTGGGAGACAGCAATCTCTGTGAATGCGGACAAGGTTACCAGGACGCAGATCACGTTATTTGGTTTTGTGCTGAGCACCGTGGAGTCAGATCTGAGCTTTATGATTCCCTTCGGGCTCGAGGTAGACAACCCAATGTACCGATTCGAGACATTTTGGCTGCACGCGATCTGGAGTTTATGAAACTCATTTATGTGTTTTTGAGTAACATTAGCCTTAGATTGTAGTTTGATTAACTTACTTGTTTAGGTTAAATTTTTGAGGATTGTGTGCATCGGTGTGTGATTGTGGTTGTGTGTGTGAGTGTTGTGTGTGTGTGTGTGTGTGTGTGTGTGTGTGTGTGTGTGTGTGTGTGTGTGTGTGTGTGTGTGTTCGGGATTTTTTTTTTCAAATTGAAAACGTTCAATTATAAAATTGTAATTTGAAATTCTAGATATAAGAAAACCATTGTTCCTTATGCTTTGTTTAAAATTTCCACCGCAATTTTCCCATCCATAAAATTGTAATTCCTATTAACCTCGAGACGGCCGCGAGTAATCGGTTCCACCCCCTTAACCTTAGTTCTAAGATAACTGATGTATATAAACATGAAAACTTGGCTCTGTAAAGTTGATTCGATTGAGCCTGTACAAATAAATGAATATTAAAAAAAAAAAAATGAAGGGAAAACTTTTTTAAAATAAAGTTTTTTTCAAGATGGGGCGCACAGAGTTTGAAACGATTTTATTTACTCTTCTCTTTTTTTTTTTTTTTTTTTTTTCTGTATTAGCTGGGGGGGGATGTTTTTGTGGAGATGTCTTGTCTGAGCAGAGCATAATATGGTGGGATGGGAGGAATGTCAGGGGGGTGTGGGGGTTTGATGTGTTTATGTATTTTTTCTTTTTTTCGGTTTTGGACGGCTGGGGAACGAAGGGAAATGACGGGAGGCAGGGTCAGTATGTGGAATGTAGGGGAAGCGTGTATGTTTTAGAGAGTTTTGTTGGTTGTTTCTTTGTTTTTTTTGGGAGGGGGTGGTTATAAAAAGAAAAAATTGTGTGGGGGGCGTCGTTTTTTTTACTTTTTGTGGGGGGGGGGTGCGTCCTCTTCTTTTTTTTTTGATTTTTTTTTTATAGGGGGGGGTTTAGTGGGGCGAGTACTTATTCTTGGCGAAAATAGTGTCATACTATTACCGCGCCCGTGGTTTCACGCTTGCTGCTTGCGTAGGACTTCTTTTTGGTTTCTTCTGCTTTTTGTACGTCTTCCGCTTCAATCTCTCTTTGGCTCGTTGAACGTTGGATTTCGAGGTGTTCAGCTTTTTGGCCAAACCGCGAACAGAGGCCCCTCTTGCCTTAGAAAAAGCTCGTCCGATTTTGTTGTCCAATTTGGGGATCGACACTCTTTTTTTCGTCCACTTCGGCAGGTCCGCAAGGGAATACTTTTCCCTGAACTTACGGATCGCTATACGCACCGCTTTCACACCAACGTTTTCCAGTTCGCCAACTTTCTTAGTGATGATCCTGGAACAGTGCTCCACTTGTGCACGATGGCACGGCGTTTTTCAACGGAAATCATTCCCATCTCTCGAAAAGCGTGTGAAACATTGCTGTGAGTTGTGTTCGGTTTGACGTTTAGGTGTAAACAATGAGATGGTGCGGACAGACTATCCGAATAAAACTGTATGTTCAAATGGCAGCGTTAGAAAAGTGTGCCCTAATTTTCTGGGACAGTCTATAAAGTATTATTTAATTATGAAATTTGTCAGAAGCAGATATTTTCCCATCAACATGAGAGGCTCTAGGAGTGGACAGTAATTCATAGCTAGAACTAAGAGAATTGAAGAGAAAGAATTGATAGTTCCGTTTTAGAGTAGCGGCAGGTTATAAAAATTGAAAGATACAAGTTGAAAACGAGCGGAGGGCATATGAAGGTAGTATACAATCGGGCGCATAATCTTTTACCAAGCTACCCCAGATGCGGGGTAGGCAAGGGGGTTAAAAAACGGTGAATAAACGGTGAAAATGATGGAGCAACTTCTCGATAAAATGCAGTAGGAGGATGTAAGACTGCACGATATTTTTAGTAAGTACAAATTAATTTACTTATCTGTTCCATTTTAAAAGTCGAGCATAATATGTTTCTTCTGTCGAGAAGTAGTTGGGGGGCTATGTGGAAGAGCTGCAGCGGCATTTTTATAACCACATCCGGAATCAATATTTTAATCCGGATACGTCCGGATTTTACGATTGCACGGTTCCAAAATGCCGATCAAGGTACAGCCATTTCAAATCCCTGAAAAGGCACATTGTTCATCGACACCTCCATCCACCTCCGCCGGTATTGGACAGTTCAGACCTTCATATGGATGCGGACCCAAAAAGTTAAAATTCGATGATGATGGATCTGTTTACCCTGGTGAATTGCAAGCTCATTACATTGATAAAACCTCGTTAACAATTCTACGCCAATTCACCCGGTTCATGGCTGCTTCTCTCCATCCTACATTGCACCCCACGCACTCCAAGTCTTGGCTTACCAGATCCGACCATTTAGTTCGCTGTGCTCAACGCCTTTTTGTACCAGCTGGATTCGACGCAAACACCATCTTTGCAGGGCATTGCTTATAGGCATGACATATTCAATATTTCGATGAAAATCTAATTCAAAATTTCGAATATTTACACACAATTTAACCGAAATCTCGGTTGACCTCATTTCGGTTTTTTTCGAAATTTAACCGATATATAAGTTTGCTCATGCCGAGATTCGCAGGTAACTGTATGAGTTTTCATTTTAACCCAAACCGAGATTATCGGTTAACATAAAAAATCCGAGATCGAAACCGAGGGGTCGGCTGTGCGGATCTCGGTTCAGAAAGCCGAGACTCGGCATATAATTCCAAGTGTGTGTGTTGTTTGAGGAAGGCGGAAGGAACTACGTCAGGTCCAGGCTTGAATGAGGATATCAGTTCAGAAGCCGCTCTGGTAATCATCGTTAGGTTGACGTTGATAGCTCCCAGTGATTGACCAATAACTGGAATAGTACTGGTTGCTCGAGAAATATGATCGTCAGATAAGTTCTCATCAGCAAACACACTGGCCAACTTAACGGAAAACAAATCACAAATCTCTGACTGGAAAAAGCTATCTCGCCATTCGATACCATGATGGATGGAACGTCAGGCTCGAAAGTGGCTAAAAGCAGGGCTGCCATTTCTCTGGGAAGAATCACCCGGGTGCACATTTCTAGCTCGCTTTGGTGAATCTCACTCAGTCTCTACGGAATTTTTTTCCTGACACCACTGTACACGGCCAGCCATTTTAACTCAGTTTTGAATCGTTTTTGACTCAATTTCGTCAAAAGTGGAGTCACTCAAATTTGAGTAAATGTTACTGGGATTAACAAGTCGACAAATCAAAAACATCCATCTGATTTGAGTCTATTTTTTTAATTGTCGACTTGTTAATCCCAGTAACATTTACTCAAATTTGAGTGACTCAACTTTTGACGAAATTGAGTCAAAAACGATTCAAAACTGAGTTAAAATGGCTGGCCGTGTAGAGATTGTTCGACAAAACACGGGAGAGCGATAGAATTGACAGTTCGCTGCCTGAGCGTTCATACAATCACTGCAGTGTGAACGACAAAGAGTGAAAGTGTTGCAGTATAAAACTAACAACGAAGGTTTTCACCAGGGTGATTCTCCCCGGTGAAATAATTCTGCTCTCTTCGGTGCTCCTCAGAGATCACTCACACGCTCTGGTCTGTTGTGAGGTGAGGGTGCAAACGACAGACACTTTGGTGTCACTCAACTTGTGATAACTAGCAGAGAGTGGAAACAAAACAAAAATGTTTGCGTGGTGAGTTTGCGTTTGCCAATGTGCGGAGTAAATTTTAACTAAGCACCCTGCTTGCACCAAGGAGAATTGTATCCCTGGCTAAAAGTATCAAAAAAAGTCGGCTCCACTATTGCCCAAAACATTATGAGTGGTTTCAAGGACAAAGTGCGAACATTCAATCATGAAAAAAAGATCCAATAAACTAATGAAATAGAAATGTTCATTCCGTGAAAGTTTGAAGACAATCCGACTGAAGACAAAGGTTTTGAACCATCATTAAGAGCTGTCGTGTTTTACTGGACAAGAAGTCCTTATATGGCAAACCACGATAATCTAAGTTTAAGACTTAGAACCATTTAGTGAAGTAACGGTCCGTAGTATAGGACTTAGATAAATTTGCAATAAAGGTGCAGATCAAGTGAAAGACCTTGTGAAAAATGGGCATTTTCAGTGCTGAGTATCAACTCAGTATCAACGGAAGCAAAAATATCAGCAGGTGCAATGTGTGGTCTAGTTTTAATGATCCTAGTGTTCTTAGTGTTTAAAATGTGTAGTGCGTTTTATAAACCTCATCTACAGGATCTGACGCGGCTCGAGACGCAATTGCAGAGCCTCGCGACCTTTACAGTATAAATGAATGGTGAAAATGGAATAATGGAGCAAGAGGAATCAGCACAAGTGACGTGAATTTTTTGTTTTGCGATAAATCGAAACGAACATTTAGAGCGCGGTGCAAGCCTGCCCGAGCAGGAATGAATAATTTGATAACTGGCCTTGGTATTTAAGAGCTCAGATTAAGAGGTAAACTACCTGAGGATAATACCATAAAATTGTTCCCACAATGTTATGCGAATACCAAATTGAGGGAATACAATACCAAAATAGTACCTCTCAGGTATTCCTACCCGAGCAGAACACAAAAGCATATGAATACCTAATTTTGATCTTGATTACTGGCCTTGGTATAAAAGAGCTCAGATTAAGAGGTAAAATACCTAAGCAAAATACCTAAGAATTCCCGAGCAGAACACAAAAGCATATGAATACCTAATTTTGATCTTGATAACTGGCCTTGGTATTAAAGAGCTCAGATTAAGAGGTAAAATACCTAAGCAAAATACCTAAGAATTGCAAGCAAAATGTCTCTAGAATAACTAAACTTGATATTCCGGATACCTGGGTAAGTATCTGGTCACATTAGAGGTATTATTTTGGTATTGTCTTACCTCAATTCGGTATTCGCATGACATTGTGGGAACAATTTGATGGTATTATCCTCAGGTATTTTACCTCTTAATCTGAGCTCATAAATACCAAGGCCAGTTATCAAGTTATTCGCTTCTGCTCGGGTAGGTATCCAAAATAACAAGTTTTGTTATTCGAGAGATATTTTGCTTGCAATTCTTAGTTATTTTGATTAGGTATTTTACCTCTTAATCTGAGCTCTTTAATACCAAGGCCAGTTATCAAGATCAAAATTAGGTATTCATATGTTGTTGTCTTCTGCTCGGGTGTACGTGTAGTAATAAATAACAGACATACTATCAAGTGAACATGGAGGGGCAGCTACTTAGCCAATTATAGGTAAACAGTGTTAAAAAAAAAACCAAACGCACATCGAGTCGTTTGTGCTGTCTGTGGATGGTGTTGTTTGATTGACTGGTGGATAAATTTATTTAACGCCAGATGTTATCGATGAATTGGAAACAACCAAGAACGCCAGGAAGAGGAATCTTCAGCAGTGGTGCGTCGTGTTAGATGTTGACATTTTTTAAACAATGTCAAATATTCAAATTATAAACATGTTAAATAATATGAAAAAAATGCTTTATATGAAACATGAGCAGATTCATCGAATTAAATAGAATTTTTAGCTCCCTAAAAATTGGGCATTATAAAAATAGAATGTGATGTACTTGAAAGTGAAACTAGAATAATCGATAATTGTAAGAATTTTAATTTTTTTTTACGAAGTTAGAACAGGGAAAATAATTAACCTTGCATTTGTTCCGGTAAGCTCCCTTTACCAACTTTATAATCCTAAAATGTGGCAAGGTATAAATTATACGAATAAAAAAGTTGCCAATCGATGATCCAATAACGAGGTTGCCGCCGAGGGTTTATCGCTTGAAACTAAAAATGCTTAATTTTTTAAAAAGGCAATGCTATCCTATGAACAACTGCATAAGTTATAAATATGCTTCTAAGAGACAATAAATACCAGATAGACACCTGATTTATTGCAGCGAAAGGAAAAACCAAGCACTTAAAGCTGACATTGAAACTTATTTACTAGGAGAGTGCACTAGTAAAGATAAATTTAACTTTCACACAATTGTTAAAAATACAAGACTTTGAAATTTAGAACTCCAAAAAATAATTGATCATTCGCAATATCAAATTTGGATATAACGGTGCATAAAAATACTCATCAGTGGTATAGCAGAAACTGCACTGCATATGAACACATGAGCACAAAAGCTAATCAAATCTTCTCAAAGCTCACCTAAAAATATAAATAAACAAACGATGGCACCACCAGTGTTTAATATGAAACAGGCAACAGCAATCGTACCTGCGTACGATGGCCCTGAAGCATTTATTGATGATATTATGGAGACATTCACTGAAACGTATACGGCGCACCAGCTGCCCACTCCATAATATTAAACACCGTCCCTAAAAAAGCAATTGGTCAAAAATGACATCATATTTGCGGCGCTCTCTGATTGGTTTACACTGCCACAGTTACCGTAACATCGATTATAAAAAATGTGGTGATGTCCGACCAACCATCAATCTCGATTCGGATTCTAAAGGGAACGGTAGGGAACAAATATGTTCCCTAGTTTGAATTAATTTGGACCAGAGTTCGGTGGTAGATCTAATACCCCGTAACGTTCAAACACAGCTCGTAAATAAACAGTCTCTATATGATTTCGAAGCGCAAGCTTATGGCAAGAGCAGCATTCCAGATAGAAATTTTACTATGGCGACCGTCACGAAATATTGAAAAAAAAAAAAATATTTTAACATTCATTAGACATTGCTACGTAGTCCTACGTCACCTTTGCGTACAACCCCAGAGCGCCCTGGTAGATTTTAAACATAAAATATATATGAGTTTCCTATCAGATATAAAATGAATTTTATTGTGATTTGTGTTGATGCCTTGCATAGTTTCCACGACCTTATAAAGGGTTGTATAAGTTTGCACCTGTAAAACGTACGATTTGAAGAGTGAAGAGTTTAGTTTATGGTACACATTACACGTCAAGTAAAAATCTCCTATTTTCCAGGGAACGTTATTACCGGAGTTTCACGCTGCGAAGCATTTCGTGTCCGACTAAAATATATACTGGCACTAATTAATGAAAATTTAGCAATGAAAATTTACAAAATTGCCACTAAATTATTAAACACAGTGCCATCGAAAAAATAACAATACGCACTAGAAAAACATAAAATAGCAATAAGAAATTGATAATTCATTTTCAATCATTCAAAAGTGACCGGTAAAACTTTCAAAAATAGCAATGGCAATTAGTATAAACGCAATAATAAACTGATAGTTTTCCGTCATAATAATAAGTTTTAGCGCTATACATGTGACAAAAGTCTTTAAATTTTTCAAAGCTTGCCAATCAAAACCAAACAAATTATTTTAATTTTTATTTTTTTATTTTGGATTTTTTATTGCGATTTGTTTGGTTTCAATTGGAAGATTTGAAAGATTTGAAGACTTTTGTCACATGTATAGCGCTAGAACTTATTATTATGACGGAAAACTATCAGTTTATTATTGCGTTTATACTAATTGCCATTGCTATTTTTGAAAGTTTTACCGGTCACTTTTGAATTATTGAAAATGAATTATCAATTTTTTATTGCTATTTTATATTTTTCTAGTGCGAATTGTTATTTTTTCGTTGGCACAGTGTTCAATAATGTAGTGGCGATTTCACATATTTTTATTGCTATTTTTTCCATTTTTATTGATGTTTTATTACCCTGCCTTTCGTGTCCGTTTTAGTTTTCATGGCAAAGCAGTGCTCCATGCAGGAGAAACAGCAGGTCGACGATAGTGAATTAAACGAAACTGAATATGGAATTCGTATCAATCCAATTATTCAGTACAACCCACAAGGTTTCAGCCATTTCATCAGTACTCAGTCCATCAAAAGGAATGTCCCAGTCAATAACGGAAATAAAATCGAAAATAGCATCGAAGTCAATTTTGATTGTAGTCTAAAGCACCCAAGTAACACCAAAAACATCCTTTGAAATGTAATATAATAAACTTGTTGTATAAAAGTCTTAATAATGAAATATGAAACATCTTCAGTCAAAAAAAGGTTCTGAGGATGTTTTTCAAATACCTTTTCATTTTAAACAAAACCTCAAAAATTAATAAGAGGTGATGTTTTATAGATGCTATATTATGGTAAATATTGCGTTGTCAAGTCGCTTCAAGTGACAGTATTCGTAAATATACCAACGTTGTTATTTAGATGCTGTTGAATACATGATGTTTTATTCGAGCAAACTTTTAACATGTTTCAAACATTTTTTGTCTATCTATTTTAATATTTATTATTCACTGAGAGAGTTACTATGATGCTCTGATTAGGTTGATATGATGCTATGCTAGCTTAAAGTGGTTGAAATGTAATAATGAAGCTTCAATTAAAATTGTTGTTGAGATGCTCATAGGATGTTTTTGGGACGTCATACCAACTTCCTCAAATAAATATCAACTTCCTTCTCAAATAACCGTTTCGTCCTTGAACCTAGGTTGAAACCAGTTTGAACCTGCGATACCCGAACTTATTGTAAGCGTAAACCTCAACCCGATACTAGTTACAAATAAAGGAAAATACACCGACGTGTAACACACAACAAGTCAACCCAATTTTGATACTCGATCCAGGTTGGAACTGAATCAAAAACGAATTCGCTATAAGCTACTTTCCATAAATCTAGACAAAATCGACAAAGTCGAATCGAAAGTAACAATTGTAAACAATGACTTAAAACGGAAATTTCCTGGAAATGCATGGTTGCTAACATCTATATCCACTACCGACGGGAAGGTAATAACTCCCTGTATCTGTTTCTGGTGCTATTTTGTTTGTGGGAGCAAGCAGATCCCAGAAAAATACGCTAGAAGTCATTGTTTACAAATGTTACTTTCGACCTATTGACTATTGCATCTAGAAATGTGGGCCAAATTACAGTGCTGTTGGAAAATTTTAATCTATCAAGCAATCTTCATTTGTGCAAATGCTGATATGACTCTATCGCAAATTAATAAAAATGAAACCTTCAATATATCGAAGATGACAAATGATAGAGGGAGAAATTTTTCTAATTATGTTTTCCAAGATTAACCGAGTGGCAAACACTGATTACAGATCTCCTTAGGATTACTTAAATAAGTGTCTTTATAGTTTGTATAGTTTCACCTGTTGCAATGAGTAATAGTAAAATAGTAATATGAGAATTATCGTTTTATGGCGTTGATGTCGGCTATTTTTATATTCTAGCGATCATCACCGTACTGCCGATTAAAAACAATGGATAGTTGGGATAATAACTTATTATAGTTAGCTGTCAAATCAATTCCAAAAAATACTCCTTTGAAAAAATAAACCATAGGCTTTCGAGTCAAATCACATGTTTTCCTTTAATTTTCAATAATTTTATAGTTTTGAATCGGTATTGATACATACCACACATGTAAACAACGGAAATTCATAATGAAATTGTTGTTTGTACATGTTGTTCACTGAGTCCTATATAACTGGTCGTAGAGCAGCATATGATCGAATCATTCAGATTTTGACAGCTCTCGCTGCGCGATTCTCTCAAAATGGTTGCTTCCGCTTAAGCTTATATCTTAAGGCATGCCTCACAATGGATACGTTGCGTTTGCATTTGCGTATTTTTGACAGTGTCCTGTAGGTTTTCTGTCAAATTTACGTCAAACGGAACACAAACGTAGCTATTTTGGCCATGCTTTTACTCTGAGGATCACTGCGAAAAACAAACGTCCATATTGTTGTCCCCAAAAAAGAATCCTGGAACAATACACGGATAAAAATAAGCATACCATCACAATACAATAATATAAAATAACATTTGAATATATTTCCGGCCGTGAATCTTAATGTTCATGAATAAGATAAATGAAAAATACATATTGTCATTATGTTAGATTTACTATTCACTCCATATGCTAGGAGTTTCAACAGTAGTGAAACAATACAATCCATTTTAATTGACTCAAATTTAAGATACATAACAACCCTCCTTCTCTATTGTCTCAATGTACATTGAATTCTATAGTTGAAACAATAACTCCTATTGTCATTTCATCGTTGTGGACAATTCTATTAATTATGTATAGATGCAATTGTATAGTAACAATACATTTAATAGTAATCCTATGATAAATTTTTTTTTTCGGCTTTCATGCGAGTTAGGCAACAGAAAATGCCGCCAAATAACAATTATGGAAATTTAAGAAAAAATTGTAGGACCACCACTAGGATTTTTTTTTATTATACTTGGAACTACGAAAAAAAGCCATTACCATTATTTATTCACACAACGCTCATATTTGAAAATAATATATCCGTTTTCAATCGAAACAGTTCCAAATTATTTTTATCGGCAGTGTACGAATTATGCAGAATACGCCATATTGTGGTTTGAATATTTTTACAAATCCATGCAATATTGTATAAATTGACTGAATTTTTTTTTGCATGTTTCTATCCAATAAATGGCGCGTGAATTTTAGTTGAGTAAAATAGAAAGTTCCACCATACATATCTTGTCGCATATTAATTATACTACATTGCAGCGTAAATTATCTTTTCGTAACTTAAATCAAATTATCGATTTAACTGTGTTTACAACATTTGGCAATTTCTTTTGATTGTAAATAAAACTTACTTTTGTTTTTATTTTTATTATTGCGTTCATAAATAACCGCAATAATGCAGATTATGGATGACATTTAGCTTGGATTCAAATTGAAGTATAGCTATGTTACATGCATGTGTTTTTTACAAGATTTGTTGCCTTTGATAGCTTGATAATAACCATTTAGTATTTTTGAAGTAATCGATAACCTCATTAAGACATATCATTATGTTACAAGTATGCTATTGAGAGCATCATAAGGCATAATCATTAGTCTCATTTATGCATTGCAAAACATATCTTGTGACTTGAAAGATGTTATATAAACTTCAATTTATTGCGCTGTTTCGGTGTTATAAGTGTAAAAAATTAGGTAAATTTAACTTGAACAAAAACATGTGTCTATGTCTGGAAGATGTATTTTTTACTTTTACATAACAAGTTGTGTTACTTGGGCAAGCTCAACATTCTCATTCACACCATGCACTGGTATATCGCATTATGGAGGATTTTCATACAAGCAGGCGGACAAAAATATTTACATCATATTTTTGAGATTTTTTTGTTATTGTTTTTTTGTTAATGCACGTTGGTTAAGGGCTTAACTTTTGTTGTTTTAAAATTACCTTTAATATTTTAAAAATTTTTTTTTGTTTTTTTTTTTTTTTTTTTTTTTTTTTTGCTGTTTTTTTGTTTAAAATATTGTGGTAATAAAATTTAATAAAAATTTTTATAATCATTTTTTTTTAAAAAAAAAATTAATTTTTTTTTATTAAAAAAAAAATTATAAATAAATAAAAAAAAAATCTTTCTTCTTATTTTTTTATTTTAATAACATCATCATTTTTTTCTTCTTTTTCTTCAGTAGTTCAGTTGTTTTGTTCTTCAGTTAATAGTATCTGCCATTGAACTGTCTGTAGAGTCTTCAAATATCATAAAACTTTTCACGATGTCTGGATAATCCTGAGATGTTTTTTTCTGCCGCCTTTTCGCAATCCAAATTGAACTGATGTATGGGTCTGATTAATTCAGGGCACGAATGAAGACATCATGTAAGTTGTCTACTCTTGATTGTTTTCGAGCATGATTTGTTTGATTTTTTTTAACTGCTTTTTTGGTCAATGCATAATTATTTCTCCAGCGAGATCGAGAACTTTATGTAGATAAAGTCTGTATGTTTCCTTGCAAAATATTTATCAAACTTTTCCGGATTGATTGGCTCTTGGCAAAGTTAATGGCGATAAAAATATTTCGGAATCTCACAATTAATTCTTCATCGATGTTCAAAACAATGCCCAAAAGTTGCAGATTTGAGAAAGCACGGAGGCAAACGTTTCCAGTAAAGGGTGTTCCGATCAAAATTTGGTCAAACAGTAATGTGTGTGAGTCGATCAAAGTTTTTATTGATATGTTAAATTCTTTTTCTTTTACAAGTTCAGTTAATACAGAATACAGGAGAAATATTCAGCTAAGCTTCCTTTTTACCGAATGCGAATTGCCGGGTCTTTCGTTTAACACCTGTCATAATATTTTGTACAGTCTCCTTGTCCACTTTATTCGCCGCAGAACGCCATTTTGCCTAAAACTGTATCTCGCTCACAACAGCTTTTTGAGTCCTCTTAAGGTTCCGCTTGACGATGGTCCAATATTGGTCGATTGGGCGGAGCTCTGACGTGTTGGGAGGGTTCTTGTCCTTGGGCACCACTTGAACGTTGCTGGCAGCATACCACTCCATGGCTTTTTTTTCCGTAACGGCAAGATGCCAAATCCGGCCAAAATAGAACGGAACAATTGTGTCGCTTCAGAAAAAGCAGTAGACATTTTTGTAGGCACTCGCTCAGATAAATTTCTTGGTTGACGGTTCCGATCGCAATGTAAACGTTGCTCTTCAAGCCACAGGTACAGATGGCCTGTCGCACCAGATATTTCTTCGCGAACTTTGACAGTTTAATGTGCTTGAAAATATCTGCCACCTTTCCCCGTCTGGTTGCCGTATAAAATTTCTGTCCAGGAAGCTGTTTAAAGTCTGCCTTGACGTAAGTTTCATCGTCCTGTACGACGCAATCAAACTTCGTCAGCATCGTCGTGTACAACTTTCGCGATCGTGCTTTGGCCGACGTGTTTTGTTTATCGTCGCGATTTGGAGTCACTACTTTCTTGTTAGTCGACAGTGCAGCTCGTTTTTTAGCTGTATCCATTGTTGAGGACGCCACTCCCAGCTTCTTTGCGACATCTCGGACGGAGAGGTTGGGGATCCGTTCGAAACACTTTTTGTCGTCGCTGTGGCCTCCGGCTTTTGATTTCCCCCCGATCCAGCTTTCCTGGCTATCGACAAACGTTCACCGAACACTTTTAATACGTTGGTAACAGTTGATTTAGCTACATTCAACAAATTCGCCAACTTGGCGTGAGAATAGTTTGGATTTTCGCCATGCACGAGCAAAATTTTTCTGCGTTGCTTCTCTTCCATCGACGACATTTTGATAACTGAAGTGCTAATCTCAAAATCAAAATAGAGGCATGATGCTACACGCACACATCCTCGAAATGAGAGGTGTGCAAAAATGTTTAATGCACGATGAAAGGAAATGCGTCAAGTTTAAGTCGACCAAATTTTGATCGAAACACCCTTTAATACTGGTACTCCACCCGATCTTGATTGATCTACTCTTACTCCAAACTTTTCGTGACGTTTTGTTTCTTTTTTTCTGATCATATAAATCCTTTAATGGCTTCGTTATCTTCAATGTTTTTATATCCAGCATGAAGGGGAGATACACCGTAATGAAGAGCTTTTTCGTTTGATTGAAACCCTTCTACTAATTTTTCTACACTATTCATTACATTTTGCGTTGCGCTACACATTGGATAATACTGCATCTCCTTACACTCTTTTTTGAATTCAAGAATTTATGGCCTACAGAATCTTATACTTTGAGGTAAAGGGTTACACCACATAATACGTTTACGATCATAGCATAGCTTAACATAGCATAGCATAGCAAAGAACATTTGCACAAAGCGTGGGAGAGTCACCGGGATAAGCCTATCCACCTCCACTTAACATTTAGCCAAAAATGTTAAGTGTCGTAGACCCGGTTCTCTCTGCGCACCTGGCCACGTCCTTACAACTGTTTGAAAAATTGATAATTATATTGACATCTATTGCCGAAAGTGCTGGAAACTCGAACAACCTTCATAGACGTTCAAGAGGTAAAAGGTGGGCGAGTTTCAAAATTTTATTGGTGGAATAATTATATATGTTCAATACAGTAACATGGTTATAAATAAAATAATATGAGGAAATAATTAAAATAATAATGATAAACATATGATAATAATATGCAGCTTGGCGCTTCCACACAGCTTAATCATTGGCAGATGAATGTTACTCTGGAATGAGAAGGTTATTTCGCAATTAAATGAAGTATAAATATCCAAAAAATAAATATCCAAAACAATATAAAAAAAAATGAAACAATAAAAAATTATGTATCTATTCATGGGCAACCCCGGTGTAATAGTTAACATCCAAACCTCTCACGCCAAAGTCAAAGTCAAAGTCGAATCTCTCCCTCAGACAAGTTATAGGGTGCGCCAGAAAATAATGCGAATTTTGTTTCTTTTTCTTTTAAATCCCGCTTCAACATATGCCCAAATCGAATAATCCAACGGATTAAGATCTGGACTACTAGGGGGCCACAAATCCTTCGGCCAAAACTTCATGTTATCGTTCAACCATTGTTGGGTTCGATTGGACGTGTGACACGTTGCTCCATCCTGCTGTAGGACAAGGTTTTGGTCCTCGGAGAAGTTGGCCTTCACCCAAGGAAGCACTTGGTCCTTTAAAATACCAATATACACTTCGGTATTGTTTTTAACTCCAGCATCAATGCAAAAAGGCGGCATTTTCAAACCGTTGGAAGCCACCAAGCCAAACACCATGACAGCAGCCGGATGTTTGGTTTGAAATTTGAATTTCACTTTTTCCGGAACGTTCTCCATTTTCTGCGGTGAAATGAACCGATTCATGCGGCTGTTGGCCACAGCATCGATACTGAAAAGCTTTTCGTCGGAGAAGAAGATTATAATTTTTTCCTTCTTCAACAAGGAAAGCAATCTCTTGGAACGAGTCACTCGAAGTTCCTTGACCCGGTCCGTAATCAAGTGGCGTTTCACTCTGGCTCTGGAAGATGCATGCAGGTCTTTTTTGATGATTTTCCGCATGTATTTCTCCGAAATATTGGTTTCCTTTGCAAGTTTTCTTATGGAGTTTTTGCACGGACCGATTTAATCACGTTCGGCGTGCGTGCAAAGCGCGGTCGTCTGCTTCCCGGATTTCGCTGCTTAGGACCATCCTGCAGGGACTTTTTATGCAGTAAACTGTTGCCAAATGGCACCCTACCACCTTGGCAACCTCTTTCGGCTTCTTCTGGGCGAGCAACAAACTGGTGATCACTTCTTTCGCGAACATTTTGACGAATTTGCAGTAAAACAAATAGAATTTTTGAATGCAGCACTTGAAAGTAAACATAAAAAAATAAACTTTCGACAGAAATTAAACACTAGCTACACGAATTAACCCAATACTCAAGTTTGAACATTTTCGCATTATTTTCTGCCGCACCCTGTACAAAAATAACCAAAGGGCCGAGGGCTGAAAATCTCAATAATAGACGAATTAAAAAAAAAATGTGTGTATTCATGACATATTTTTACATAATCAGCAGAGTTGAAGAGCATTTATTAATATAAAAATTTCATTAAATAATATCCAATGTTCTAAATTAATAGAAAAACATCTTTAGATGCCATGCAATAAAATATCTTTACTATCTGGAATCCCCATCCTTGTAACCTTGAAGCAGATAGTATTTCATTTTTATTATTATTTTTTAAATAACAATTTCAACATAATTATAATAATACATAATGATGATATGATGAAAATAATACGATGTTATAATGAAAGCTTGAGAAATTGGAGACAAGTCCTTAACCGAGTTTCTTGGCGAAATATTGTGGTGCAGGTGCGGTCCTTTTACCATCAAAACAAAGAATATCCTGATTACCGTTGAACTTGGTTCCGTTCGGAGCTCCTTTTTTCAGGAAATCGATCATGCACCGGGGAAAAACCACGTAGGGTGGAAGATGTTCCCCACTTGCGGACATGCACATCAGGACAGTGGTCAATATACCTCTCTCACCCAAGGTAGATCCAACCTGCGTTTTACCTTTCTTGACAGCGATCTTCATCTTCTTTGGAGGGACGTAGACTTGAAGTCTTACAATAAGTAAAAATATTAATCCAACAGTCCTAGTAGAATATTTCCTGAGCGGATTCTTGTCTCATCAGTATTATATGTATACGACACGGGGGAAATTTCTTCGCATTTCAAGTATCTCGCAAAATGTCCTAGAACGACCATTTTCTATCATACATCTGAGTCTTACTGGCATCCTTCTGGTAGCCCTTGATGGTATTGAGAATATCCAGTTGAACCATCCATACCCCAGCTACTTTTAAGAACCAGTTTTGCACAATACAGTTCGTTGGAATCCATATATTCATTAAGTTCTCGATCAATTAAGGATTCGTTTTACCTTATTTTCCTCTTTTACTTTGCTGAATGAAAGGTTTCAATGGTCGTCCTTTGTTGATGATGTTGAGGCCGAAGATGCTGAAGCCACGTTTTTATCTTGATCCGTAAATTCCGCCATGTCAAAATCTCCGTCCAACCAACTCCGAGAACTTTCCTCAAATCTTTGCATGTTGCGGGTAGCTTCCTGCCACTTTGTCTTGTATTTTGACAAGAGCTTTGAAATGTTATCCTGGAGGCGCTTGTGATTCTTTGGCGAGACTGTAAAATTATTGCAAACCAATTTGAACATTTACCTTATGCGGTAATTTTGCGTCGAAAACAGAAATAATAGTTTTATTATCCATCTACTTGAACCTTGCCGTAGCTTATCCTAAATGATCAACATCACATCAGTTTATATATAACTGCAGGTATGAATTTCACTCCCGTTCGCTAGTTCATACATAACGGTGGGAGTACTGCGCTGTATAGCTCATCACTGCGCGGTACTAACCAGTGCATTCCATCGAAGTTAGGTTTAACCTTTAGAATGTAGGTAAGATAAAATGTCGTTGGTATTAAAAAGACTAGACTAAAAGACGATTAACCTTACCGAATGAAGACAAGAAAGTAAAAAAAGAAAATTCTGTTAGGATTTTGTCCGGACTGTTTTGTAATTTGTAAACAAACAATTCCATCGCCAAATTCTCACAAATAATGGCTCAATTAAAAAAAAAATCATACAAACTACATACAGAGAAAACTTTTCTCTACTGAAATGATATACTATTCTTCGATATATGACTATTATGGACGCGAAATCATCAATTGAAATGTTGGCTTACGAACAAGGACACGTTTTTTGAGAATGTGTTCTTATATTTTTTACTATTTATTTGCAGTGTGTTTGTTTAAAAAAAATTAGTCCTTTTCAAAAGATGGTCGTGCTGTATTTAAAACGTGACAATCCATACAAAAATCATTCGTTGTCGAACGTTCGAGTGTGCAAGTTCATCTCTTGTAAGCTCCGTAATCGAATTACGTTTTGGTTTTTTTTCTCCGCGATCGTGGTTTTTTTTCTGCACTACAGCTGGTGTAACAGCTAGTTCAATAGTGCCACAGTGCGACGTTCGGAACGAAGGAAGTGGCCTTTACAGGCGAGCCAACAATCAATGTGCAACTAGCGATTTGAAATTGGTTCACTGTTGTAGAACCCCTAGGTCCGAAGTATACCTTGCAGTCTGCACCTTGCAATAATTCTTGCGCTCTTCTGTACCTTCCGGTACTAGTATCTTGGTTGTTGTTTTGATTCACTATGTTATTTTGACACAACATTTGAGAATGTGTTGGTGTGAGCTGCGTTGTTAGGGGCAAATCATTGAGCTTGGGACCGAGCTTGGGACCGATGTGCTAGTACTGACTGAGCCAAGAAAAATATCGTATTTGTTCGGGACCTACTGGTCTTAGAGTTAGTCTATGGGCGAGCCTTGTGAAGGACCATCCAATGACCCGTAATCGACACAGAAAGTGATAAAAATATCGTTCTCCCCCACGACGACTATCATCATCATCATCATCATCATCATCATCACACAAGGTCGTCACCCGACAGCAGCAGCCGCAGCAGCGCAGCAGTAGCAGCTCAACAATACATAGAAGATAAGTGTTTTGTTTTTCCTCTTCTCCCCTGAATAGATTGTATTTCCATTTTGTGTTTTCGTTTGTGTTAAGCTTAATCTTTATTGTTTTGAATTGTATTGTAAAGTGTGTTTTTGTAATTGCCTCAGTGGTAGGGCGTCATAAGCTCCCACGGGTGCGACATGGATGATTTGTTGGAAGATGATTCATCCATGCCGCCAAGTAATGAGGTGTCTCAAAACGTCGCCCGGTCACGGGCCTATCCAGATGATTCAGCTGGTCCATGGGTTGTCTACTTTCAGCCCAAAACGAAACCTCTGAATGTTTATCAGATTTCTAACGATCTGACGAAGCGTTTCTCGTCCGTGACTGAAATTATTAAAATAAGACCCAATAAACTTCGGGTCGTTGTGTCCAACCTGAAACAGGCTAACGAGATTGCTGTCTCTCAGTTCTTTACTCTCGAGTATAGAGTGTACATCCCAGCTCGAGGTATTGAGATAGAAGGTGTGGTCACCGAAGCGAGATTGACCCCTGAGCTCCTTTTGAAGCAGGCGGTTGGTCGTTTCAAGAACCCTCTGCTTTCTCCAGTGAAGATACTGGATGTGCGAAAATTAGGCACAGTATTGATCACTAAAGATGAAAAAAAGTTCACACCATCAGACTCGTTTCGTGTGACCTTCTCTGGTTCAGCCCTCCCTCAATACGTCGAGTTGGGAAAACTTTGACTACCTGTGCGGTTGTTTGTACCTCGAGTCATGATCTGCCAAAAATGCCAGCAGATGGGGCATACGACCTCCCATTGCGGCAATAAGGCACGCTGCTCCAACTGCGGGGAGAAACATGAGGATGGCGCCTGCGCAGACAGCACACCAAAATGCGCTTTCTGTAAGGGAACACCTCCTCATGCTCTTACGTCGTGCCCGGCGTACAAACAACGCGGGGAAAAATTAGAACGCTCGCTAAAACAGCGTTCCAGGCAATCTTTCGCCAAAATGGTGAAAAAAGCCTCACCATCACCCGATGCCATTCCAATTCCCTTTGCTCCTCTGTCAGATGACGAGTCTGACTTTGATTCGGCTGAAGAGGGAACATCGTTCACTTTTCCGGAAGGTGCTTCAAGGAAGTGAAGACGCGTCCGCCCACGGAAAGTTGCTGAAAAGAAGCCCGAGACCAGTTTGCCCATTTCAAAAAAGGTTTAAAAAAGGAAAAAACAATTCCTCCTGGTTTCCGTAGTACTAACTACACCCAGGTTTTTTCATCTCTCCCGGGGACATCCAAAACCCCCGAAGCCCCTATTTTAAGAACAGAAGCCCCCTCCTCAAGTGGGCTGTTCTCATTTGATGACATTGCCGAAGGTATCTTCAAGTACCTCGAAATTTCTGACCCTCTTAAAAGCATTGTTCTTGCAATGCATCCCTCAGTGAAAACTTTTTTGAAGCAATTGACAATCAAGTGGCCCCTCCTTGCAGCTATCATTTCCTTCGATGGATAATTTTCCAAATGAGGTCGGGGATTTGATCACTGTTCTACAGTGGCATTGTCGAAGTTTGATTCCTAAATTGGAATCATTCAAATTTTTAGCTCACAATACCGGTTGTGATGCATTCGCTCTTTGTGAAACATGGCTCTCTTCCGAAATCAACCTTCTGTTTCATGATTTTAATATTATTCGTCTTTTTCGTGAGGATTCTTGTGTAGGGGGAGTCCTTTGGGGATCAAAAAGTGCTACTCCTTCTATAGAGTGAATTTTCCTCCTATTCCAGGTATTGAAATTGTCGCATGTCAGGCTGTTATTAAAAATAAAGGCGTTTGCATTGCTTCTGTGTATATTCCTCCTAGAGCCTCAATAAACCGAAAACAACTTTCAGATATTTGTTCGGTCCTTCCAGCTCCACGGTTGATCATTGGAGATTTTAACTCTCACGGTACAGGCTGGGGAGAACTGTACGATGACAACCGGTCTTCCTTGATATATGACCTCTGTGACAACTTCAATATGACAGTTCTTAACAATGGAGAAGTAACACGTTTGGCTGGTCCATCCTCAGTTGGCAGTAGATTAGACCTCACACTTTGTTCGAATTCATTATCGTTGGATTGCACATGGAATGTGATTCAAGATCCCCACCGTAGTGATCACTTGCCCATACAAATTTCGATTGCCACCGGGTTCAATCCGTCGGAATCCATCAACGTCGCGTATGATCTTACCCGTCACATCGATTGGACAAAGTTCAGGACAGTAGTAGGTTAAGCCGTAATGACGGTAGAAGAGCCTCCACCGCTGGAGGAATATAGCTTCCTCTCCAACCTGATCTTGGACAGCGCGCTTCAAGCTCAATCTCGACCAGTTCCAGGAACGTCATTTCACAGGAAACCTCCTTCTCCATGGTGGGATCAGCAATGCACCGAGGTTTACCGTAAAAAGTCCGACGCGTTTAAAGTTTTCCGTAGACGTGGAACACCTGAGCATTTCGAAGTATACACGGCTATCGAACACGAACTTAAGAGCCTTATCAAGGCCAAGAAACGCGGTTACTGGCGAAGATTCGTGGATGGGCTATCGCGCGATACGTCGATGAGTACTCTATGGAACACGGCGCGAAGATTGCGTAATCGAACTACGAACAACGAGAGCGAGGAATACTCGGACCAATGGATTCTTAAATTTGCGCGTAAAGATTGTCCAGATTCTGTGCCGGCACGGTTGATTCCTCGCGAAACAACGAATTCGATAGATGAGATTAGCCAACCCTTTTCATTGGTAGAGTTCTGTCTCGCACTCCTTTCGTGTGGCAATACGGCTCCAGGGGCTGATGGGATCAATGTTGAACTTGTTTAATCAGTTTCTGGAACTCAACGTTGTACCGGATGATTGGAGACGGGTGAGAGTTATCGCCATTCAAAAACCTGGTAAGCCCGCGTCCGACCACAACTCCTATCGACCCATCGCGGTGTTATCCTGCATTCGAAAGTTGTTGGAGAAAATGATCCTCTTCCGTCTGGACAAATGGGTTGAGACGAACAACCTGCTTTCAGATACTCAATATGGTTTCCGTAGGGGTAAGGGAACGAACGACTGTCTCGCGTTACTTTCCACGGATATTCAGTTAGCTTTTGCTAAAAAAGAGCAAATGGCTTCTGTATTCATGGATATCAAGGGGGCTTTTGATTCAGTATCTGTAGAAGTTCTCTCAGATAAACTCCACGCTTGTGGCTTTTCTCCATTGATGAATATTTTTTTGTACAATTTGCTGTCAGAGAAACATATGAGCTTTTCTCACGGAAACTCTACAGCTTTCCGATTTAGCTACATGGGTCTCCCCCAGGGATCATGTTTAAGCCCCCTTTTGTATAATGTTTATGTCAAAGACATTGACGGTTGTCTAAGTGACAACTGTACGTTGAGACAACTTGCAGATGACGGCGTAGTATCTGTCAAGGGGCCCAATGGGGTCGATCTGCAAGGACCCTTACAGGATACCTTAGACAATTTGTCTACGTGAGCTCTCGAGCTAGGTATCGAATTCTCTACGGAAAAAACAGAGTTGGTAGTTTTTTCTAGGAAGCATAACCCAGCACAACCGAAGCTTCAAATTTGGGGTAAGCCGATAACTCATTCTATGTCATTTAAATATCTTGGGGTCTGGTTCGATTCAAAGTGCTCCTGGAGATCTCACATTGAGTATCTGAAGCGAAAATGCCAGCAAAGGATCAACTTTCTCTGCACAATTAATGGGACCTGGTGGGGAGCACATCCGCAAGATCTTCTAACGTTGTTCGGTTCATTTTGATTTATCCATGAAGCAGGAGCTTCATGGAATCCCAGAGCATCATCGTCCTATGATCGCTCCTGTGATATTTGCTGCAAAGTTTGGCCAAGTTGATTCCACTAAATCGTTCTTCACTGATGGATCATTGATAGAGGAGTCAGCAGGCTTTGGTATTTTTAATGAAATTTATAGCGCCATACGTAAACTTCAAACTCCTTGTTCCGTATATGTCGCTGAATTAGCGGCAATACACTTTACGCTAGAAATTGTTGCATCACTAACACCGGATCAGTATTTCATTTTTACGGATAGTCTCAGTTCTATAGAGGCTATTCGCTCTTTGAGGCCGGTAAAGCACTCCTCGTATTTTCTCATGAAAATTCAGGAGCTTCTAAGTGCTTTATCTTCGCGTTATTTTATCATCACCTTTGTATGGGTCCCATCTCATTGTTCAATTCTGGGCAATGAGAGAGCGGACTCACTTGCAAAGGTGGGCGCTATAGAAGGGGATATTTATGATCAACAAATCGCCTTTAATGAATTTTTTACTACTTTTCGTCAACAGTCTCGTCAGCTGGCAGTATAAATGGAGTAAAGGAGATTTAGGGCGATGGCAACATTCTATCATCCCAAAGGTGTCGAAGAAATCTTGGTTTGGGGGGATGGATGTGGGTCGAGACTTCATTCGTGTGATGTCTCGCCTCTTGTCCAATCATTATTCTTTGAACGCTCATTTATACCGTGTTGGGCTGAGCGACAGCAATCTCTGTGAATGTGGACAAGGTTACCAGGACGCAGATCACATTATTTGGTCATGTGCCGAGCATCGTGGAGTCAGATCTGAGCTTTATGATTCCCTTCGGGCTCGAGGTAGACAACCCAATGTACCGGTTCGAGATATCTTGGCTGTACGTGATTTGGAGTCTATGAAACTAATTTATGTGTTTTTGACTAACATTAGCCTTTAGTTAGTTTAACATGACTGTAGTTAGTTTTAACATGTATGTTTATTATAAGTTTTTTTTTTGTATCTGTGGGGGAGGTAGCTCATCAAATCTTCCGGTCCGCCTCTAAGCATATTGCTATGAGGTACCAGGTGGGTCTCCACCGATTGCCTGTCGATCTGCCAAATTTGGAAGACGTCTGCATTGAGTTATCTCAAATTATAATAATCCGTCCACTATATCACAAAACATTGCGATTGGTTGAGCGGATTGGAGATAATGAAATCATTGGGTATAGGTCCAAGTCTCCCCCGGGTGGTGCTAAATCGATGAGCTTGTATATAGTGGAAGCACAGTGTATTATTCTGTAAATTTTAAATTTCAATCTAAATTTCAGTGAGCGAGATAAGGCGCTATAACCTTGGCAAATTATTGCCAGACTTTTGGTTCAAATGCCAAAAGTCCACCCACAGGCAAAAGGAGCATGAACTAATCTTTCTAGCATCTATGCTTCCAACGATAAATACAAATTATCACATTATTTAACTCTATATGGAGGCGTTTGGTACGGGAGGTCCACGCTTTCTTCCTTTCCTTGATTCGAAGTAGTAGAGCGATTTCAGACACTCTATTTCTTAGAATCCTCTCTGCGGTACATGCTACGCAGTTGGCCTGGCCGGTGACAAGAAAAATGATGCATTCAAGAAGACGTCATTTTCCAGGATGCTTCCAAGAATTGGCTGCGTTAGTGTGAGATTAGATTAGATTAGATAAGTTTTTTTTTTGTATCTGTGTTTGTGAGTTTTTTTTTCTTTCTCAAAAATGTTCAAGTAAAATGAAAACCAAATATTGTATAGTTTTAAGTTTTTTGACAATGTAGAATTTAAATTAAATGTGTTATGCAAACCATACTTAAAATTCCTGCCCATCTTCCCATCCTTAAAATTGTTATTCTTATTATCCTCGAGACGGCCGCGAGTAATCGGTTCTATCCTTCTAACTTTAGTTTTAAGATGACTGATGTATATAAATATGAAAACTTGGCTCTGTAAAGTTGATTCGATTGAGCCTGTACAAATAAATGATTTATAAAAAAAATCCATACAAAAATTTTTGAAGATCCATACAAAAAACGTAACGTGGTCTGTATTTATAAAAAGTTACTTTTTGCGTGACATAATTAATGGACGTTTTCCATAGTTGCCGGTCAACAAAATTGAAATTGCATGTTTTTTTTTATTTCTTCTTCTTTTTTATTATTCTTCTTGCCTTTTTTCATTAATTTCTCAAAAACACCTGTTTTTTTTATTCATTTATTTTCCGTCAGCATATTTCCTCACAACGTGGTGACAACCACCGACGCCAGGAAGACGACTGCACCCTACATATCGCACTCATTAACACTTGAGCCGGGACCATAAGCACCTGGTTTTAAAAAGGTTTGCTTTACTACCTTTCCAATGATGCATTGAAACCTATAGGTAGTGAAGATAATAATTAGTAAATATCGATTAAAAGTTATGTGTTGTAGGCAACCTTCGACCTTCAATATATTTAAAATTACATCAGCTAGCAGCTTGAAACTTGAGATTTCTCTTGTTTGCAAGGTGTTAAGATTCAAACTGCACAAACGAAATTTCCCTTTGTCCTTTTACGGATTCTGTACGATTAGATTCAGAAAATGATGAAAAAAATAGGAACTGGTGTCTGTTTTCCGACTCTTTCGAGCTCTTTCTGAATTTCTGCCTGTGAATACGAAATCATTATACTCATTGAGACGTGGCTTCGTTCTGATATCGCTAGCTCAGAGTTTGCTGCCAGCTACTCGATATGTCGGTGTGATCGCAGTGCAGCTTCTAGCTACGTTCAGCGAGGGGGTGGAGTTTTAATTGCGGTTAAAGAAAGCCTCAACTGTAGGTAGTTAGACTTTGTTGACTGTGGTAGTATTGAGCAAATCGCTGTGCGTATCAAACTAGACAAGACGACGATCTTTGTGTGTGGAATCTATCTTCGATCGAACTCGTCTCCGGAATTTTACTCAGTGCACTCTGCAGCAGTCCAGCAAATCTGTGAAGGTGCTTCGGATTCTGATAATATTGTCATCGTTGGAATGGTCGTCTACTTGACTTGTCATTTGTTAACGAACCAAATGACGTTGAACTTATCGAACCTCTGTCATCCCTCCTCCGAATCGACAACCATCACAAGCCATTCGTTCTTCGCATTGATGTGAATGCCTCCTGCGTGCAACCAGCTAGTGACTCGAACATCATTGATGATTTCGACTTTCGAAGTTGCCACTTTTCGGAACTGAATAACGCTCTCATGGACGTCGATTGGATTGAAATGTTTCGTGCCAAAGATACGGATGAAACGGTACGTATGTTTAATGAGAAATTGTATGACATTATGAAGGAATATGTTCCACGTCGAAGAAGTAGGCCTTATTCGTTTAAGCAACCATGGTGGACAACTGATGTACAGCATCTCCGTAACATTGTGCGAAAAGCTCGTAAACGCTATTTTCGATCACGGACTACTGTGAACCGGAATAATCTACAGTCGCTCGAAACACATTACGTCGATTGCCAGGACGCTGCATTTCGTTGCTAAATTAGACTATTGCAGCAGACTGCGAAGTAGAACCCCTGATCCTTTTAGTCCTATATTCGAAGCCGTAAGCAATCCAACCGGATCCCAACCGACATGACTTTTAAGGAAACTTCGGCCGATTCACCTCACGAGCTAGCTAATCTGTTTGCCGATTTATCAATGAACACAGTCAAATGTCATCAACTTTTTCCCCTGACAGTCTTAGATCCTGTCCTGCTTTCAATTCGAATTGTCCTGCTCTAGTTATGAGCCAACATGAAGTTTTGTCAGCCCTGGAAAAATTGGATTTGACGAAAGGGTCGGGCACAGACAAGATACCGCCGTTGTTTTTAAGAGAATGTGCTGACTCACTGCTGATGCCGTTGACGATTATTTTTAACAGGTCACTCAGTGCAGGTACTTTTCCCGAAGCGTGGAAGTTAGCTTCAATCACTCCAATTTTTAAATCTGGTATCAAATATGCTGTTGAAATTTACAGAGGTGTTTCGATTTTATGCTTTATGGCCAAAGTGTTCGAACAATTGATTCACAAAGCCAATTGTTCGATACAGCGTAAAGTTACGCTGTATCTCGACCGCTGGTTTCTGAATTTCAACATGGTTTTGTTAAGAAGCGATCCACGACAACGAATCTGATGTCCAACGTAAATTTCCTATCAACGGAAATTGAGAATCGTAACCAAGTTGATGCCATATACTTTGATTTTTCGAAGACGTTCGACAAGGTTCCTCACACCCTTGCAATTGACATGCTGAAGTATCTGGGCTTTCCTGATTGGATCACAAGGTGGTTGCGCTGTTACTTATCTGGTCGGAGTGCTTTCGTCAAATTAAACGGTAGTCGGTCACGCGTCTTCTCCGTCACGTCAGGTGTACCACAAGGAAGGGACCACTGATTTTTATATTGTTCGTGAATGACTTCTGACGATCTAAAAATCTACAATGTTATATCATCGTACCTAGAAGGTTCCGCTCTTCAGGCTGACATCGACGAGATTCTGTTGTGGTGCTCTGAGAATGGAATGGAACTGAATATCAAAATGTGGAAAGTTATTTCGTTCACCCGCCGGCAATCCCGACCAGAGTTTGATTACTCCATCAGCTCAGAAGCTATAGAGCGTGTTGGAGCAATTCGTGACCTAGGGATTACTGTAGATACGTATCTCCGGTTCAATGAGCATATTAGCAAAACAACCGCAAACCATAATAAATTTCGTATGGTTATTTTTCTTAACGACCTATTTGGGGTATCATCTAAACCATTAAAGAAATGTTTGGAGGATTTCTGATATTGTTAGTTTAAGGTAATTTTTTTTATCAGGGAAGGCATTTTCCGTCGTCGAGCCCCGTCTCGATTAAAACAATTACGTCAAAAATTCGATTGAGGGTGTTACAGTAAAACTCGTCGATTTGGTTCCGCAGCCACGGACGTTTTGATAATAAACCCATAAACAACTATGTTCAGTGCATTCTGGTGTTTAGCCTACAAGCTGTGATTGTTGAGATGCGTCAGGAATCAATGAAAAAATGCTGGAAACGTAGGGCGAATCAGGTCTTGACGAGTAATTAGCGGATTCGCACTTTCAGGCATTCGTGTTTTGGAAGACCCCTTCCCCTCACCTACACCCAGGATCGGGACGGCTGCGGGACGGCTGGAATGACTCGACTAAGGTGTGGGGGAAAAACATGTGATGTAGTGATTAGCATTGTCACGCCAGGCGGTGTACTGGCGTGTTGGCGTCAAATAACAGCTGACGGTTTCCGAAAATGTTGTGCAGGGTAGTCTTCAAACAAACTTCTTTCCAGCCATGTCCAGGATCCAGTGAGTTCGTCTTTAAGGATGGGTTCAGACCGACTTTGAAAGAAACAAAGGCCATGTTGCTGCACGCCCGTTTCATTTTACTCAATTTTTGATTTCAATTGTGTACTGTCTCTTTTTCTCTCACGGAAATGTTAATCAATTTTCGTTAAAAATTGGATCTACTCAATTTATGAGTAGATCCACTTTTTACGGAAATTGAGTAACATTTCCGTGAGAGAAAAAGAGATAGTATACAATTGTAATCAAAAATTGAGTAAAATGAAACGGGAGTGTTCGGTCAGTTTTTTTTGCAGTCAGTTTGAAAACCGCCGAGTCTTGAGCTCTCAACATTTCTCAAAATTTCCTCGTTGGTAACATCCGGTCGTATGCGAGACAGGAAGAGCCAAAATCTGTTTGCTGGCTTAGCGCAGACTGGAACAGACTTTACATTGTGCTCTAGCTGCTTGGAACTAGATTGACATTCGGTTACTTTTTGTTCTCATCTGATGGCGGCTGAATGCAAGGCCTGGGCTTATGCGACAACTTATGCGACATATTCCAGTGTGCAGATTGCCAATTGCCTCAGTGAGAGGCACGAGCGGTGATTTTTCGTCGGCCTCTTTTGTAATCGAACGGAGATATCAATCCTCGAACAGCTCGGCACATTTGTTGCATACAAGGTTTTGCGGTGAGGAGAAAAATATCCCAAAGGAGCAAATTCGCAAATACAGTATACACAGCAAGAAACGAATTCAATACCAGTGATCGCTTCGCAGCACTTGGCGCATTTTTTTCCTCAATCCATCGGAGTTGTTTTTGGAAACTGTCTTTGAGTATGCACATGCACGACTGAAATAACTTTATCAACAGCACGACGGGGCAGGGGTTTTGCTCAATAGGGAATGACAATTGTCATTCGCCAGCAGAAAATGGGTTGGTTGGGATGCGATCGAAACGCGATGAGGCAGAATAACACAGTACGTATGAATTAAAAATCGAATTATTTACGTGACCAGACGAAAAAAAAAAATTCACTCCACAGGGACGAATGATACAATAATAAATTAAATGACACTGAGTACGACACAAAAAAATCCGATTTAATATGGGGTAAAACACGTAATTAGTTTCGATATGGTGCTCAGATGTACAAAAGCTGACATGAAACCATGACCATGCAAGCTGAATATGTTTAGTTTTAGTTATTAGTTTCAGTATTCGTGATCAGTTTTCTTGAAAATTATCTAATAAAAAATTGTACACGATAATTTGCAATTCTACTCCCATTTATAAAATCTTTGTTCCCTGTTATGTCGATACCACTGCGAGTAATCGGTTCTTTCCCTTAATTCTTTTTTTAATATCACTGGTGCCTATTCAAATTTGAAACATGGATCTCTAAAATTGATCCAAAATGAGAACTTTTTCAAAAAAAGAAAAAAAAACTGTTTATTCATTAATAGTGTAAAGATTTGACAGTAAGATTTCATTCCGATTAGATAATATTTCGTAACGCCACCGATATTGTATTTTCGTAATTACATAACTGGACGTAATTCTAAGTCACAAATCATTTTGAGTTTTACTAAATACATCCGAGTCCCGTCCTAATAAACATTTAATAGTGTCATATTAATTGTTTTTACAACCACATAGGGCTGTCCCTAGTAGCCTTTTTCTCGTATTTATGATGTTGAAACATATTTTAGGCATGAAAAATTCTTAAAGTTTTATTCTTTTTTTGCTGATAGCCGCAATACCAGCTTCATTGCTAAGTAATCATTATCGATGAGTTCATGCTTATCAAAACCTAGTTTTAAAATACACGAACGTGGAAGCCATGATTACACCTGCGTGCATTTATGGCAAACAAGTGATTTTTAATTAAATTGAACCTTACCGTTTCCGTCACAATTGGAGCACATGCTATGTCGTGCTGATTTTCGAACTTGGTGTGCTCCATGGTGCATTTTTCCGAAAATATGTGATGAACTTTCACCAAATATAGTGTATCGCCCTCTTCATCTGTAGAAGTACCCCAGTAAAGGTGAAGCTGTAGAGCGTCTGACTCATTGTCAAACCGATGTACACTGATTTGGAGGGCTGGAAAAAAAAATCAGAGAAGGATTCAATTAGATTTTGAGTGATTCAAACGTTTTCAAAAGATTTGTATTACTACATATGTTTTCCATTGTATTCAAAGATATTTCAGACGCAGCTCGTGGCAGGCTAGCAATTTTACGATTGTTAGTGGAGGGATTTCTATGCTGATACATGATTTTATAATTCAAATATATATATTTTTTTAAATGCTTTATTTACAGTTGTACTTCGCCATGAAACTAATAAGTGATTCATTACTTCTAAGTTCTTCAGCAACTTCTAAATTATATATTATTTTTTTCTTTCTTTAGCATTTCGAGCTTACTGCTTTCACAATATGCTTATTGCTTAGTGTTCTATATGCACTTCCTTAGTTATTAATTGAGGGCTTTCGAAGCCAGGTACCATTTTTGCATTAGTATGATTGTGTGGCAAGCACAATCATACCCTATGCCCAGGGAGTCGAGAAATTTTCCATAACGCAAAATGCCTAGACCAGGCCGGGAATCGAACCCAGCCACTTCCAGCATGGTGTTGCTTTGTAGCTGCGCCTTTACCGACTGAGCTAAGGGGGACCTTATATTATGTTTCTAATAAAGATTTTAAGTACCTTACATTTCAATCTTTTATCACAATTTATAGTAACAAAGTGAAAAATTTCAAAATTTATATTGTTTACCTGTGATACATGGATGTTCCTAATGGTTACCTGCTAAAGGTTATTTAGTATGGGACTTTTTGAAAATTTATATTTTACAGTTTCCGTTTTCGTACACGGCTGCCAGTTTGAGTTGTTTCTTTTTTCTTGTCGAAATAGCAGCTCTTTGTAGTGTAATTTTCCATTAACCAGATGAAAAAATATGGACTTCCCATCAGATGTCAGTGTTTTGTGGTGGATGTTTTTCGACACCGTTTTCCAGTTCCGTGTACACCGTGTAGTAATCCCATCAGGAGGCAACTGCTTCAAAAAGTGATTGAAGATGAGACTGGTGGCCGTGTTATCGAGTACCTGTTGTGGTATGCTTTACAGGGTTGATTTTATAGTTTAAGATCAATGAGATCCGGAAAGATTTGTTGGATTTGCATATACCGCGCTAAGGAGGGTATGACATCCAGCATTTTTAGATATCGATTGACAAATAGAGCCTGTGTCAGGAGAATGCAGACCCAAGTCTCTTTGCAATCTTGCTCGAAAAGGTTCGATCATATTGACTCGTTGCGCAGGTACTCCATTCCATAATAAGAATCCGAGTTGCTTGTGGAACTGTGCAATGTAAATATTTGTTCAGCATTGCTAGGATTGAAGAAATATTCCATAATTTGGAACATATATAGGTTTTCTACGCTGGTTGGTCCATCCCTTGCTGATCATTAGTACTTGGCCAGGTGTTGTGCAATGAGATCGATGGATGAAGAGCCTGTCACTAGATCTGTGCGCCGCCGCTGCCTCTATTTTCGACCGGCGCGCCGCTTCATTTTTTCGCCTTGCCGGGCAATTTGAGGCGAGCCGATGAAAATTTTCACCGAGTGTGCATCCCTTCAGTTATGCTCAATAGCCCTTTAAAAATCTGGGATGGCATTTTGTAGCTCGAAACGAACGACTTTTTGTACGAACGCTTGTGAGAAAAAGTTCTTCGTTTCGAGATCCGCAATACGGCTCCTGCTATTATTACAATTGATGACGTCTCGATGCGATGTGCCATCCAGAGGAGTGCGTGTGAGACGGTGATCAGCTTTGTCGTTTCGTTCAAGCAACTGCAGCGTACATTTTCGTGTTTTGACTATAAATATAATAACATGTCCGCCTTAAATGTCCGGAAAATTTCCATCGCGAGTGTACATATTGATACTACAAATAATGGTAATCGAACCAGCGATGTGTGGAAACAATTTGGTGCACTAAAATATGTCAAAAATGGTTTTACTCATTATCTGCTTCCTGACAAAGTGTTTTGCAATGCATGTCTAATCGAAGCAAAACAAAAGGCTGGTCTTAATTTGCAGGAAAATAGGGATCGAGATATTGAGAACGATCCAACAATCAATAGGTTGTTAATGTTCGGCAATTAAGTTTAATTAATAATGAAATTGATGATTTTTGCTTATAATTTCTTAGGTAATCAATATAACGTCAGGTTGCATGCCTATGTATACTTTTTTTTTCTTATTCAAAAATTCGATTGTCCTGAAATTAAAAATGGTTAAGGTAGCCTACCCCCTCTGGAATCTTGTCCAAGGGTTTTGTTCTCATGTAATTTTGAAGGGAGGAGATTGGTGGAATTTCTACACGGAAAATCAATAATTCGGCCACATTTAACATGCACTGGGATTAAAATCCAGCGAAACAACATTCCAAGGTATGAGACTACCATTAATTGAGAAATAAACTTAAATTGTAGTGAATACTGGCGAAGCAAACACAACTATCTATCTATGCTTAAGTAATGTATTAAATATGGTAGGGCAAAGGCTACCCTCAAACTTTCATATTTTCTTCATGTTTAATGAATCGGTAAATTTGCTGGTATTTCATAATTTTGTCAAAAATAGTAATGTGCCGTCCAGACTACGAGCTATATCACTTGATATAAAGTAGCTTGATATCAATGCTCGTACATCTAGTTTTCTAGGGTCCTTCCTTAGCTCAGTCGGTAAAGGCGCAGCAACAATGCAACACCATGCTGGAGATGGCTGGGTTCGATTGCCGGTCTGGTCTATGAATTTTTCGTTAAGGAAAATTTCTCGACTCCCTGGGCATAGCAAATGATTGTACTTGCCACACAATCATACTAATGCAAAAATGGTACTTGGCATCGAAAGCTCTCAATTAATAACTGTGGAAGTGCATCTAGAACACTAAGTTGAGAGAAAGCAATAAGCTTGAAATGCTGAAGAAGAAGAAGACATCTAGTTTTCACTGGAAATAACGCATCTGACGTCTCATATCAAGATTCTTTACATCAAGTAATATAGCTTGTAGTCTGAACGGGGTCTAAAACAAATAGAGTTTATTTCCACAACTTGATAGCATTTTGTCAGGCGTGAGAAAGTTCAAAAACCATCTGTAACGATCAGTGTAAATTAACAGTGATTGGACATACCAGATTTTTGCATTGAATAGTCAAGACTGTATAAATAAGAGGTGTTTATTAAAATTAACATGCATCGACACGTATATCACCGAATGATCTTATTCGCAGAACATTTGCCGAATAAAACCATCGTCGGGAAAACATTGTTTTTATTTATACGTGACAAATCTCGAATCAAGTAACTTGGATAACCACTGAATTAACCGGTAGTGCATAGTGGATTCTTTTTTATACGTGAATGTAGTAATGTTGTAAAAATATTGATAGTTCGGCATATTTGACTGCTCTTAATTTGAACTTTTTTATAATTGATAAGATTTTTGATCTTTAAACTCCTAAACATATGAAGTTTAAAGCAATTTGGATTTTTTTAATTTTAACTTTTTAAGGTTTTGATACAATTAGATTCTTAAATCTTTTAATTTCATTTTTTTAGATATTTGTTTTTATTTTTTTATTTTCTGATTTAAAGGTAGAGGAAATTCACCGTAAAAACCCATGTCCCACTTTTTTTCGTTTCGTCCCACTGTGCGCCGATTCAAAATAGATCGGCGCACAGGTCTACCTGTCACACCCAAGGCAGCTCTTCTGGCGCTTCCATCGTCTCTATATACATTGTATGCAACAGCCAACCCAGGATACCCAGTAAGAAAAATGTTAGAGTTAGACGTGGTTAGACATTTGTTCGACGTTACCAACATAAAGCTTTAACCACCAGTTGCATGCTTTTAAGAGGAATTTGTTACGCTTTGCTGTCATTCTCTTTTCAGCATGCTTTACCAACATAAGTCGAGATGCACACCGATGAGACGGAAGTTTGACATCACATATCATTTCAAAACATCGTGTCAAAGTCTTTCGGCGTGAGGAATGTGCCGACAAGATGTTTTGGAGTACTTACAGATGTTACTTCAGTGGGAGACTGGCCTAAAGCTTCATGATCTGACTAGGTGGATTTCAGCGTTGCCAGAGCATCTGTTCATGTTTTATTTAATTGAATTACAAAAGTAATTAATTTACGGTAGTAATAAAACTAATTTTGTCAAAATAACACTCCTAAGGTATGTTTTATAGCTTTCAGGTCTGAAACATTCGGTTGCTCCGGTATTAAATACTTTCAGAACAAGATTTTTATAGACATATTCTCCAAGACACATGTTTTAAGATATGCTCTATGAATAGCCATTTGTTTGAATTGTTAATTGTCCCTGAATTACAAAGAAAGATATACATGTTACTTTAAAAAAAAACTAACACAGGGCAATATTTCCAGTGAAAATTATCAATCTATGAATCCTTTTATTTTTCTACAAAAAAAATCTGAATTTCAACAAAGCTACTTAATGGCTTGAGACGCAAATCCTGTGGTAATGTTTTGAAAATCCCTTTGACAAAATTACTGAGCAATTACAATATATCTGAACATTTACGCACCAAACCTTAATGATCTACAAATTGCTTTGCCTTATATACAGCATTTCTGATAAATTTGATTGATTATTCATTCTTATCGCTCTCAAGAGCTTGAATTTCGAACACACTTTCTAGAGCAGATCTTGAACTCTGTGTAGTTGAGTATTTTAACGTATACGTATGACTGTAAATTAAATACGTATACGTATACGTATGACTGTAAATAAATGGTGAGTTGACAACCGGAGGGAGGGTGCGACCGACCTCCTGTCAACACAAGTTCCCATCTACGAGTCATATGATCAGCTGACCAGTCTGCTGGTGACGCTGGTTGACGTAGCCTGGACAATGTTGTCAATTTGACTATAGTGAAGTGAGAGAGTGTGGCTGAAAATGGTGTACCACTAAATCACATTGTATATTTTCCATTTTTTTTTTTAAATTTATAGTTGCAGCACACTTTGGGGTCACTTTTGCATTCCAAAACCATTTATCTTGAGAGCATAGAGAAGCATGACAAGCATAAAATGGCCAATTCGTTTTTTTGTATTTACTTCTGAACCTCGACTATTTCCTGGCGTGTGCTTATAAGCAGTATTTGATTATATTTCGATTAACTCTTCCATTTTTTTTTCAAAAATGATCAAACCAGGGTCTTCGATTACTCAAATTGCCATAATTGAAATGTAACTAAAACGGTACAAATGAGTTGGAATGCCCACTTTTAGTCATTAATAATTTGTAAATAAAGCGGGTTTCTCGCTACTGATACGCTAATACGAGCTAACCAACAAGAGGGCATCCGTGTAAGTGTTTCTGTTTACGGGTCGACTCCTTCGTTTTGGAACTTTCCAGAGCGTACACAGAACTATGAACTCAGACCGATAATTCAAATTGATTTTGCTGGTCAGTGGAGCTGCATGCAAGACAAGAAGAAAGGAATTGTGGCTCAAAAAGATGATTTTTTTTTATTTATTTATATTGATATAGCAACTGAGTTAATTTCACTCTTGCTGTTAATTAAGTGGTGGGTCATTAGGCTAAATGCCATTAGATCGAACGCCAATAGGCCGCGTATTATTAGGTCGAAAGGTCAAATGGATTGCTAGGCTGGAAGAGAGTAAAATACAGTCATACCACAAATAAAGTAAAACAAACAACGTTACTAGAATTAACATAACTTTAACCTCGATATAAGGATACTTTTAAACACAATCTATCGCATCAGAAAGTAATCTTATATACAATTATCTTATATCGAATCAAAAGTTTGGGCCCGACTTATTTTCGGCACTGTTAATTAAATTTTTGCCCTGTAATAAGGCTTTTGCTATCAAAAACATATTTTATAGAGTAAAGTTTTGTTAAGGTTATGCTAAGATTTGTGAATTTTCACTTAAACTAGAGATTTCGATAATAAATTAAAATGTTCGATCAAAATATTACGTATTATGATGTTGAGATAATTATCATCAAATTTTTTTAATTTTTTTTTTTGTTTTTAAATTGGTCTCAATTTGTTTTGTTTTTTTTTTAAAATTTAAAGTGAAAGAGAAAAATATATATATTTAAGTGAAATATTTTGTAGGGTTTTTTGTGAGATTTAGAGTGTATATTTTTTTTTTTTTTTTTTAGGGATAGGGACATTGTTTTTTTTTATTCTTAAAAAAATAATATTATATTATATAATTTTGTTTTTTTTTTTTTTTATATTATTTCATTTATTTTTTATTGAAAATAATTTTGTTGGATTTTGGGTTTAAAAATATTAATTAGTATTTATTTTTGTTTTTGTGGTGGGTGGGGTATTATTAATGATGTGATAAGGGGGGGAATTTCATTAAATACACTGATAGGCAAAATAAAGTGCCCACCTCTTCGTTTTTTCAATTTCTCTCATTTACTTGGTTCAAATTAAAGTAAACACACTGTATTTTTTTATTATCTTATTTTTTATATTCTTTTTAAGTTTCACTTATGGAATACTGAAAAAAAAGGAGTTTCATTTAAAGAAAAAAAAAATCAATTTGTGTTGAAAAAAAAAAACAGTGACAAAATAAAGTGCCCACTTCAAAAATCGATATGTTTTCGATAAGTTTCCATTGGAGGACCCCTCGATTGTTTATGTTTTGATATTTTGACATGTTTTGAAGCAAACGGCTCAACCTGGTGCATTTGTATACGTGATCGCATTTGATTCAATTGAAAAAAATAGAGAACGCAATGCTTTCGAAAGCAATTCCCTTGGGTTTCCGAAAATTGATCGTTCGTGATGTGCAAAACGGTGAATCGCACCGGGCTGTCGCTAAGAAGTACAGTATCAGTAAGGCAGCGGTTGGCAAAATTCTTCTGAAGCTTAAATCGTTTGGATCAGTGGTGGATCGCCCTGGCAGAGGCAGGAAGCGGAAAACGGATGCGAGAACGGACACCAAGATCATGCGCGAAGTCAAGAAGAACCCAAAGGTAACTGTCCGCGAGATCCAGGAAACCCTTCAGTTATCAGTTTCCGGTCGAACTGTTCGTCGCCGTCTCGTAGCACAGGGGTTGAATAGCAAACTTGCCTGGAAGCGCACATTTATCAGCAAGGCAAACGGCTTAAGTTTGCTAAGGAGCATGCTGATAAGCCCCTAGAGTTCTGGAAAACGGTTCTCTGGACGGACGAATCAAAATTCGAGCTGTTTAACCGAAAGCGACGGGCTCGTGTTTGGTGCAGATCGGGAGAGGAGCTTCAGGAGCGCCACATCCAAGGCACGATGAAGCATGGAGGAGGAAATGTGATGGTATGGGGGTGTTTTTCGTGGGGTGGAGTGGGAAGCATTGTGAAAATCGACGGGATAATGACGGCAGATTCTTACATCAACATCCTGCGAGAAAATCTGGAGGTTTCGCTGATCCAGACGGGCCTTGAAGAGAAGTTCGTATTCCAGCAGGACAACGACCCGAAGCATACTGCCAAGAAGACCAAGTCTTTCTTCCGGTCTTGTCGGATCAAACCGCTGGAATGGCCTCCACAAAGCCCGGACCTCAATCCCATCGAGAATTTGTGGGCGATTCTCGAGGCCAGGGTTGACAAAACTGGTGTTACCAATAAAAATAACTATTTTGAAGCCCTGGAGCGCGCCTGGGAAGAGCTAGATTCACAGCACCTAAAGAACCTGGTCGAGAGCATGTCGAAGTGCCTGCAGGAGGTCCTGAAGGCCAAAGGAGGACACATCAATTATTGAAATGCTTTTATTTTACTTTAATTTATGTTTTCTGTAGCCTAAATGAAGTGGGCACTTTATTTTGTCACTGTTTTTTTTTTCAACACAAATTGATTTTTTTTCTATAAGTAAAACTCCTTTTTTTTTCAATATTCCATAAGTGAAACTTAAAAAGAATATAAAAAATAAGATTATTAAAAAAAATACAGTGTGTTTACTTTAATTTGAACCAAGTAAATGAGAGAAATTGAAAAAACGATGAGGTGGGCACTTTACTTTGCCTATCAGTGTAGCTTCTGAAACAATTTATCAGTAAATTCATCCAAATGAATCGTAATGACTATTTACAGCACTGCTTGTGAATGGTTGTAACATTAAGGTTATCTGGTTAGAAAATATTCCTGTGAAATGTGTATAGACATTAAAATATTTTTTCTGGCTTATGATTTCAAGCAAATTTATCAAAAAAAAAACTCATTCTTTCCCGCTTTGCTTGTCAGTCTTCCTTAATAAACATGTACCATAGAGGAACGATATTATAGATGGTATGACCATACCACTAGCAGTTGGGATGATACCCCGAACTGGTGGTTAGGCACTTCTTATGGTTATTGTTTATGCGGGTTGGCAAGTCCCGCTTTGCTTTGCTTGCTTGGCAAGTCCCGCTTTGCTTGTGATGGGTTGAAGCGCCAACGTATGATTGCCCCCATGCTACACACTTAGAAAATTTTACAGTATTCGGTAATTTTTTACCGAATTTTCAACAGCTGAACGTTCGATAATCCGATTTAACGGATTTCGGTAAAATTTGACAAGTTCCGGTAATTTTTTTACCGAAATACTGTAAAATTTCACCGAAATCCGGTAAATCGGATTACCGAACGTTCAGCTGTTGTAAGTTCGGTAAAAAATCACCGAATACTGTAAAATTTTCTAAGTGTGTACGCAATCCAAGTGGTGAATTTGAAGCTGTCGAATGAAAATCGGCCCTGATAACCGTCGCCCAAAGCAATGAGGGGTGCCCCCAAGTGCAAAGTTGGAGCCGTTGCCGGAGGCTTGGCCGATGCAGAAACGCTGGTTGCCCTCAAGGATCTGTTGAACTGTTTGGGATCGGAAACTTTGTGCACTTTGTACACAGATCCACACTTCAAGGATTGTCAGAAGGTACCTTTTATTTACAAATAAAGATGTCTCATTAGTTTAATTATTCTAAAAAATAAACCCATCTTCCTAAAAATAATATAGATGAAAGGGAAAATTGTTTAAAAAAAATCAATTTTAAAATGCATAACGGACACGTTCAGTTATCATAATCAACAATAATGTGTTTCATAAGGCTGTGTTATGAAACTCTTGTAGTTATCATATGTAAAACATAGCTGGTAATGAAGATAGAAAACATCGCATTCGCATTCATAAGGTAAAAGTATGAAATTCAAACCGATTCCGTGTGGCTAAATTTCATAAGGTTTTTGAATGAACTTCTTAAGTTCCTTTGGTCAGTGTAGGACAACTTGAAAAAATATTTTAACACTCTGTGAAGTAATAGAACATAGGCATTTAATTTTAGTCAAAGGATGTATCCATGTAAGAATTATCCATGTAACAAAACGGTCTACTATTGTTTAACGTCTAATAAATAAATATTTAACCAGTCACATTCATATTTGAGCAGGAGGTACATATGAAATCAGATTTCTTTTGACGCAATATAAAGATAATTGAAAATGATTATGGCAACGCTGGCAGCTATAGCTCGAATGAATTACGTCGCAGATGTTGTTCTTTTTTGTTCCAGTCATTTGCCTTAGTCGGCAAACTTGGCGGTGTGAAGCTGCAAACACGAGGAGCGGGATACGATGATTAAAACTGCCCCAAAAATAGGTGAGTAATCGAAGTTTTATGGTCGTTTGTTGTCACTCTGCTAGTATTCCAAAAGTGACAAGTTTTGTGTAGCAGAGTGTCAAGAAACGACCATAAAACTTTGATTGCAAAACCTAGTCTAACGGGTTTAACCACCCGTAGTAAATATCGCCTAAATCTAGTCTATCGTTGAACTAGTTGGTAAGCTTTTTTACCCAGTAACATCTAACATCGCCGGCGTCGGTGGTGTAGTGGTAAAGCGTGACTGCTACTTGGCACCCCAGTGGGTCTGGGTTCAATCCCAGTCGACGTCGGTGATTTTTCTGAGGCGAAAAAATCTGGTCACGTCTTCCTTCAGAAGGGAAGTAAAGCCGTTGGTCCCGGTTCATATTCATGAGTCGTTAGGTAGGGTCCAGGTGGTGGAGTCGTCTTCCTGGCGTCGGTGATTGTCACCATGTGAGGAAATAGGCCGACGTAAAATAAAGATTAAAAAAAAAAAAACATCTAACATTATGTGTCAGATGTGTCTAACAGGCGTCTAACATTAGACGAATGTTAGACAAAATGTTCGACGAACAGTCTAACATGTTCGACTAACGTTAGACTAATGTTAGACGAACCTTTCTTCTTGCAAGAAGCATTACGTGAGCGGATTGTACAGTTCTATCAAACAAACACAAATCACGGGAAAAAGTTCACTGTGAACCATTTTAAAACCGAGAATGCTCCAGTTTCAACCATCTATCGTATCCTTGCATCCTCAGGAACAGCTCGTAGGAGTGGTAGTGGGAGACCAGTTAAAATAATGAACAAGAAAGCACTTAGATTGCTCCATAGTACTTTTAACAACAAGGATTCGATTAATCAATCTGATGCAGCAAAAAAGTTCAAAACTACGTAACTTTACATCTGCAAGACGTGGAAGAAGATAGGAATAGTCTGCCGAAAGAAATCAAGAGCACTAGAATACACAGAGCAGCAGATCCCAGCAAAATCCCAATGCCGCTGGATGACCCGAAATAACGCCGGAAAATGTTTCGTTTTGGACGATGAAAGCTACTTCCTTCTCTAAGAATCCCACATCCCTGGAAACGATCGATATTATTCTGATAACATTTCTACTGCATCTCCGAACGTGAAATATACGTTTAAGCGTAAGTTTGAGCAGAAGGTGATGCTTTTTATTGCCATTGAGAAAGGAATTTCCAAACCATGGTTCAAGCCCAGTGGTTTGGCTATTAATCAAGAAGTGAACCAAAATCAATGCTTGAAGAAAATATTGATTCCATTTCTTCAAAAATATCATGCAGATGGAAATTACGTGTTTTGGCCGGATAAAACGTTGTCGCATTATGCAAGAAAAACACAAGCATTATATCGATAAAGAAGCTGTACAACGCTCCAGTTCAAACTTCATGACAAAACTTCGTCGAATAGCAGGTGACGGGCCGTATTCAAATATTTATTATTATTTTTTTTTAAGTAAAGAGACGTGCCTTCAAAATAAATCAATCAGTATTCCTTTCTATACACAAGTCTTTTTGTTATGGCCCTTAAAGAAAATTCTCATTTTTTAGTTATACCCCGTTACTGTTCTGCTGTGGATATCGATGTGATGCTTAGTATTGATGAATGGCGAATTGACCACTGCGACTTTCCCGTCTACAGTGACGGTGACAGGTTTATTAACAGGCACATGACATCAGACAGGAATTACCCCAAGCGAAAGGCATATAAGCAAACTCGGATGGTAGCATCCTGAAGAAACCTCCCGGAAGAAGATCTCCATATGATCGACAACTGTTCCAGAAGGATGATTTCCCAACTCTCCACCAAAGCAGCAACCAGCTGCAGCAAAACTACGTCCCATGGTTCTCCAGGTGAGTGTTCCTTTCTTAGTGAAAATGGTGAATCCGTGCCGCAGAACGGTCCTCTATAAGCTTCGGAAGAATTGATTGGGATCTTCCTGGACATGTCAGAAAACCTGAAATGTTGCTGATTTCGGCAAGTTGAAATGTCTCCTACCTAAAATGATAGGATTAGGACAGTTTTTAGCCGATTAGAACATTCAAGTAGCATTGATTACGGAAACTCACTTAAGACCTAACGTTATGCTCAGTATCCCGAATTAAACAATTTTAAGGTATGATTGTTATGACGCCAAAGGTGGTGGAGTCGCAACCTGAAAAGATAAGCGTCTGAAGTTCCGAGAACTACCGCACTTCAATACCAATGTTATAAAAGCGATTGGAGCAGAAATAGAATCCAGTATTGGCAACATTCGACTGATCAGTGCCTACTTTAGACGAGTAGCAAAAGTAACCGACAACAGTAGACAACTTTTCAATCAGGACTTTAGAACTTTAACACATACAAACTGCAAATTAATTACCGGAATCGTTTTGAATGCCATATAAGGTCCAATACAAATGGTAGAATACTTTTTGACGACCTTCAATTAGGACTGTACTCCATACTCCATTCACTTTCTCCACCTTCATAACTAGACTTCTTCCTATAAAATTTGCAGTCCGGTATTAGTGACTCGGAAACCATACAGGAAACAACTTTCCAGTCACCATGAGAGTGGAAATCACTAGCTCATTAAGACCAGTGACAACTCGACAAAATGTTTACCGAGGTAATTGGAAAAGGTTTCGCATTTCTATTGCCAACCCAAGTGGTCCAATGGACAATAAAATAGACAGAAAAGGTGTGCAAGAGTTCAAGAACCGTCCAAGGTGTCAGTCGGTTTTGTGCAGAAAACCATGAAGCGTGCTGGGTTACATGTTTACAAAGTGCAAAAAGCCCCAAACCGGAATGAAAAACAAAACATCACTGCGAAAACCCGCGCCCGGAAACATTACACGAAGTTGCTCATAAAATCATGTTGCATCATGATGGATGACGAAACTTACGTCAAGGCTGACTTTCGTCAACTGACGAGGCAACAATATTTCATTGCCAAGTCTAAGTACGATGATCCGGAGGATGTTCGAAATAAGAAACTATCGAATATTGCAAATAAGTTCCTGATATGGCAGGCGATTTGTGGATGGAAGAATGCCTTAAGAAGCGTCTCTTGCCATTCATAAGGAAGCACAAAAGATCAACTCTGTTTTGACCTGAAGAGTTGAAGAAATTATGGGTAAAAACAACAAAAATACTGGGAAAATCGGTTGAAAAAAATTTGATGAGTGGAGTGCAAAGTAGGTGCATTCGGGATGGGAGATGGAACTGAATAAAACAAATTTTGTAAATCTTAACTTTACTAATTGGTAGTTTTTCATTTCTTGAAAATTTCAAGAAAATCTGATAATCGGTTTAAGTTTGGTGAGTAGATGTGTGTGCCATTTTAATGGAAACACCCTTTAAAATTGGAATATAATGCGAAATTTGTGTTCTTCTCAAGTTTTGAGGTGTCCGTATTATTGTGGGTACAGACCATAGCACATATATGGATGCACTCGAGGCAGTGGCGGCATGTTTGCAGCTGTCCGTATTATGAAACGTTCGTTAGTTAGCCATCGATGGTGAACCCCGATTCGATGTTACGTTCTACCGTCATTAACATTGGACTTTCGACATCGTTGTTCTTGCATTGAGGTGACATCGCCATACCGTGCGGGGAAAAAGGAGATTTTCTGGTCCGATACAACGAGTAAGTCGGTCAAAATCACCTCCACTGCTTTATCCTACAGTGTGATGTCTAGTAGGTATTTCGACAAAGATTTTTCATTAGGGCCTAACTGACAAACGTAAACAATGGCTTCTACCGTAAATTTCTCGTAATATAAAATCTACCAACGTAAGCATCCAATTCTATCGAATAGAAGGACTCTGTTTCTTCGAAATGGCTGTGGTAGATTAATGAGACAAGTTTCCAAGGTCGACAAATTCAAGGAAGAAGCTATTGTTTACGTTTGTCAGTTAGGCCCTAATGAAAAATCTTTGTCGATTTTTCTCCCGTTCACTGAAATCCCGTGCTTGCTGTTTTGTTCTTCGCAAACTCGTAGCGCCCACGCTTGGTTTCACGAATGCATACGGAAAATGAAAAGTACTGAAAATTTGAGTTTAAATTACCTTAATTTAAGTAAACGCGTTAAAGTATCTTATTAGGTAGAAATCAATAAGCTCTGCAGATTCATTTAAACTCGACGGTTGAGTAATGTGTTACTCATTTACAGGGTGGTAAAAAACTTAGGATTTCTACTCTCAGTAAATTAACTCAACGCAGAGTAACTCACCATAAAGCGTGTGTTGAGTAAAAACAACTCAGCGGGGGGTGAAAAAATTGTTCGAAAGCACTTGCTTCCATGACGACCATGCCGACGCGGCCAAATCGAAACGACGAAGGGAAACGCAGCATAGGTGTGTGTCGTGCGCCTGGAGGACGCAGGATATCGGTTTTCGACGGCGGCAAGGGTGCACTTGGCCGGTAAATGTGCGTACTTCAGAAGAAATCCGAATCTGCTTTTGTAAACAAACATTTCAATCGCTGAGTTCTCGCGAAAGTTAGTTCAATCTCAAAAGCGTTATCTACTAAATCATAAAGAAATCATTCCTCTACTTGATTGCAATGTAGTTTTTGGAACCTAGCTTATATTCAAGAGAAAACGGCGAATGAAATGTTTGTTTACAAAATCAGATTCGGCCTTGTCGCGAAGTTCCATGGAACTCATGTATTGCGTTGGCGGTTGAACGCTGGAAAATCCGTCCACCAAAAATCGTTTTATTTTTATCTGAACGTTAAACTTAACGTCGGAGGAAGTGCGTTGGAATCGCATAACAATGCACTTGATTTCCTGTAAGAACAAGAACTAGCACAATTATCTATTTTTATTTATCTGATCGAAACAGCAGTAAATTTACCCAATGTTTGCTATACTAGGTCTGGTTCATGAAGATATTTTTTGCCGCCTAGTAAATTAATTTTACCCACCGCTGGCTTTTTTTTGGATTGCTTCAATCTATCTACTTGATAGTTTACTCCCGTTTATCTAAAATTAGGTAAACCTAAATTTACCTTAATTTACCTTGTAGACCGGTAGTTCGCGGTTGCGTCAAAAGAAACTAATTTTAGGTAGGTTTTCAGTTCCGTGTAACATCGAGAGCTCCACTGTTAAGAATTTGCAGCAATTTGCCTTGTTTCATACCAAAAACAGTTGAACAGTAATTCTGGACTTTGGCAAGGTCTGGCTCTTCGGCACATTTGAAAAGTCTTTTCTAAAAGTGTTTTCACAATGGCCCACCCCGGAGTCGTTTCGAAGAGCAACGACACGGAAAAACGGCTCGGTGATGAGCAAAATTTTAGAAAGACACAGCAGGCGCTGGTAGTCGCATTTAGCTTGTTTTAGAGCTCCACGGAACGATAACAAAAGCACTTGTTCAGCTCAGAATTTGAGCACTCACTATCGGACATAAAATAATTCAAATCTTACTAGGCAGAAAATTGCCTGTCCTGATGTGTTGAGCTTCTGGATATTGTTTTGTTTTCAATTACTTATGCAGTAGAGTTAAATTTGGTATTTCCAGCTACTAAGGTTGTGATTATCAATAATGATTTTTTTGAGTTTAAACTATGTTGCATAAAGAGATATGTTTATGATAGGAAAATGCCCCTATACTAATCTAATCTCTTTGCAATTCATTCAATGGATAAGCTAGCGAGTCGGTTGATTTTTCATTTTGCATTTGTTATTCCACGCGCGCAAACAAACGAAACTATTGGCACTCAGATCTCTTGATTCAACGTATAATGAAAATATGTTTTTGCAAATTCACTTACGCTCGTTTTGTAAACACAATTTTCGTTTTGTGCTATCATTGAACACATGATTCAAAAATTGTGAGAAACATTCATCCTGCTTGTCATGAGCAAAATGATTCCATTACAATGCATGAAATGAATTTCGTACAGACCATTCAATTGCTGCTAAGGTACCGTCTTCTATCGTGCCTGGAAATGTTGATATTGCTGCTGTGGCGGGCAAAATGTTTTCTTCAACTCGAAATAAAATTGAAAGCGTCACTCGCTTCGAATCAGATATTAACTATAACTGCATCTTCATTTATCTCTCAACTTCGGGTGTCTAAAGCTTAGAAAGATAAACCACGGATTCCCTAGCAGCTTTTCCCATTTGGACATAATCTATCCCCAAATCAAAAGCATCCTCCATACGATTGAGCTTTTTTTAGAGGTTCATTTCTAGTCGATAAAGCAGAACTGTCAAACATTTTCTACAAAATTGTCGTTCCCTTAGCAATCGTCCGAACATTTAGGTAAACACGGTCTCTACCATTGCCAATCTAATCATCCTTCCCCTCTTCGAAGACCACGAGGATGAGGTCTGCGTCGGTACTGATCTATAAATAGAACGTAAAAGGGAACTTTTTCATTGAAGATGGAAATTGCTCCCAAGCTCAACTAATGTGGTTAATTGTGCAATTACACTAGTTCTGATCTGGAACGGAAGAGCAACTACGACATGCACGGTCTATTTTTTTTTTAAATAAAATTAAATTAAATTATCCTTTGATATTCTGTGAACATTAGAGTAGCACTTCAAGTTAGGGCAGCCCTAAGTTTGCGCCTTTAAATTGAAGAAAGGATCCGTGAAAAATTGAAATTTGTTCCATAAAACACGTATTTATGACCCATAAAACTCTGATGAAAATCCATAAAAAATGAAAATGATCCATAAGTTACAGCAATGTGATCCATACTTAATATAAATTTTAGCAATAAAATGTCAAAAATGTACCGTTATATATCTAGGGGATGATCGATAAAAGTGTACGGATTACCGATAAACATATTGCAAATATTTCATAAAAGGTTCAATGTCATTCCCTAAACTTGTAAAATTGATTCTTAGAATGTAACGTTTGTGAACTAAAATATATGCATATGATCAATAAATTATTGAAAATATGCCATAAATAAATCACCAATGATCCATAAAAGGTTTGAAAAATGAACCATAAACTTCTAATTATGGTCCATAGCAAATCAATTTTGTGCGCTTAAAATAATACGTATGATCCATAAATTATGCCGGAGTTATTCCATTTTTTTTTTATTTTAACTACAGGGAAATCGATCTTTGACTGCGCTACTGCTCAGATTTATTAACATGTTCGTTCCTTTAGCTATGCGGCTTAAATATTGCTATAAAAGAATGATAACTTTGGAGAAGATTTTAAATTTTCTTTAACGACCGCAACTGCGACATATGTTTCCCAATAAATTTGGTAAAGAGCAATCGTGCACGTAAAGAACGACGGCAGCCCTAAGTTTGCACCTTTAAAACTGAAGAAATGATCCATGAAAAATTGAAAATCGTTCTATAAAAACGCATTCTTGACCCATAAGACTCTGGTGAAAATCCCAAAACTCATCCCATACTTTTAACAAAATTTAGCAATAAAGTGTGAAATATTAACCGTCATATATCAAGGGAATGATATATTTATCTTTCTAGTGCTCTTCATGAACTTCATGAAACATTATACAATTTAATTTCGCCAAGAAGCATTCGACTTGACGATTAATGTAATTTTATATCTCAGTAACATAATTGGCCATGGCCCCCGGACACCGGAGTTGTTCCGGGTTTCCGGAGAGGCTATCTCACATATTGAATTTGTGATGAGATTTTGTACAAGATACCGTTGTCAAACAATTTTTTCCAGTAAACACACGTAAAGACAAAATATTTTCCAAGCGAATTAAATGTTGATTACAGGAATCACCCTTAAATTGAGCGAGATATGGCCATTTACGTGAAACAGGTTCTGATGAAGGATCCTGGATGCGGTTAACTCTTTATTTTACTCAAAACATGCCATGTGACCGCCCCTTTTTCTTGGTTTTTCATCACAAACCTTATTATAAACTTAAAGTGGATCCTTGACCATATTGTCCACTGTCAGAAGCACCGGAACGTCCGTAAAATCGTAATTGTTCCTTACTACAGGTTCCCCCAAAAATGTTTCGTGAGTGGCCAATGTAGCCAATGGTTTTCTCAAGTCTATCAAAATCATAATTATGAAAAATCATGAAGATAGAGCTGCCGCACGGCTTGTTTTGGAGTAAATGGCCTCTAATACATGTTCCCCCGGGGACGTTCAGGTGGTTCTGGGAGTAGCCAATATGGTCAAGGACCCACTTTATGTTTATAGTAAGGTTTGTGATGAAAAACCAAGAAAAAGGGGCGGTCACATGGCATGTTTTGAGTAAAATAAAGAGTATATAATTGTTTGGATTTCACTTTAACATATTGCAAATGATACATAAAAGGTTCAATAACTTTCTTTAAACTTGCAAAATTGATCGACAGAATGTAACATTTCTGCACTAGCATATGTGCATATCATCCAGAAATTATTGTAAATGTTCCATAAATAAATTGCCAATGATCTCTAATAGTTTGTATAACAAATCATAATCTTCAAATAATGATTCATAACAAACCAACTTTGTGCACTTAACATTATTTGATCTCCCCGCAACTGCGACACATGTTTGTCAAAAAATTTGGTAAAGAGCTCTCCTGAACATAAAGAACTACAGGTCAAATTTATGGCTTGATTAAACTGTTGTTTCAGAAAATTTGATTTAAATTTTGCCGGGCAGACGCTAACTACAAAAAACATTCTCCGTTTGCCTTATACCGGGCAAATGCTTGAATCAGTCGTTTGCCTGGAACCGAATCTACGCTATGTTACCACTTCGGATGTCGTAAACATCGACCGCTTTCTGCCGCCTTAGTTCTTCAATCCTCGATACGGCTACGCAAAAACTCCGCAATCCTTCTTTAGCATCAATATTTTATCCGGGTACCTGAAAGAACGGACATGTAACTAAATCTGCAGGCATAATTTATGGATCATACCATATAGTTTAGCGAACAAAACTGATTTACTATGTATCATTTTTATAAGCTTATGGTTCATTATTCATCATTTTATGCATCATTGGCAATTTATTTATGGAAAATATCAAATAATTTATGGGACATGCGAATATATTTTATTGCACAAAGGTTACATTTTATTATAAAGTAGGCTATATAGAGTAGGCTAAATTAAAGTAGAATTTTATATAAAGTAGGCTAAATTTTATATAAAGTATGGATCAGAGTGATGAGTTTTATGGATCATTTCAATTTTTTAATGGATATTCACCAGATTCTTATGGGTCAAGAATGCGTTTTTCATGACACTATTTTCAATTTTGTATGGATCGTTTATTACTTTTTATATGCAAAAGTACGTTTGCCTCAAGTTAGTGTTCTGAATACCTATACAGTTAATCTCAAAATTGAGCATACACTTCAGCCTTCGTATTTATTTTATTCATCTTTTGTTAAACAGCAATATTGGAGACGAAAGTTTGCAATTGACGCAACAACCGTGGCCCTTTGCGGAAGCGTCACAGAAACAGTGTAGAGTGAAACGACGAAAATAATTAGCCAGAATCCGTCTCGGCACTTGATGAGACTATTACAGCTCGATTTCACAGCGGTAGGTCAACCACCAATCCTGAAGGTTTTTGGAAACTTTACAAATCCCATGATACCTTGTCCGCCCAAAGGGTCTGCACGAACATCTTGGCGTTTACGATGACGGGTCCAAGAAGTCCAATGGGATCAAATAAGGGCAACATCTCGGATACCACCGATCGTTTAGTGATGAAGTGTGGCTAATGTAGAGCTGGAAACTTAAACATGAACATATCGGATTTGGGAAACCACAGTAGGCCAATGGTTTTGACGGGCGTTGAGCGTTCAATCTCCAGTGTATTGGAGGTTTCCCACAGCTCTGCAGGGATGCCATCCAAAGCTGCGATCTCGTTGGTCGCCCACTTTCACAGTATGAGCCCAACGTCTGCGAGCAAAGAGATTAGTTGTGTACAGGTTTTCTGCAACGTGTGAAGATCATCGAGCCCAGTCAGAACGTCGTCGACGTATGTTTTCTTCCGAATGACTGGCACTGTGAGAGAGTAGCCTTCGCCGTCATCTGACACTTACTGATCAAGATCTCGAATGGCCTGGAACGGAGAGCTTGCAAGGCCGTACGTTACGGTTTTAAGTTGATGAACTCGAATTGGTTCTGACGGATCATTCCTTCAATTTGTTGAAACCGGCGATCCTCTGGATTCGCAAAGCGATCTTGCATTCTCGTGATAAAAATCAGGTAAACATCCATTCTTACCTGCTGCTAACAATGTACAGTTAGGTAATGGAACTACCTACGTTTGATTCCACGTTTGATGCAATTCAAACCGGTATAAAATTTGCAAACAATATTGTCATGACCCTGAAATTCAGCAATGGGTATTGAGACACTGAATATTTTAAATTGGAATGCTCGATCTCTTAAAAATAATGAGGACGAGCTGTTTAACTTTTTACGAGTTCATAACGTGCATATTGCCGTTGTAACTGAAACTTTTCTTAAACCAGGTGATAAAATAAAAAGGGATCCTAATTATTTCGTACACCGCAATGATCGTCTTGAAAGTCCAGGTGGTGGCGTTGCCATAATTGTTCATAGGCGTATCAAACATCAAATTCTTTCTTCATTTGATACCAAAGTTTTTGAAACTTTGGGGGCTTCTGTTGAAACAAAATTTGGTCAACTTACACTATTAGCTGCCTATTTATAATTCCAATGCGTAGGTCAGCAAAAGAATCTTCTCAAGTTTCCCATTGAAAAGGTTACCCGTAATAGGTCAACATTCTTCATTATGGGTGATTTTAATGCAAAACACCGTTCGTGGAATAATGCTCAAAGCAATTCCAATGGTAATATACTATTTGATAATTGTTCTGCGGGTTATAACACTATCCAATACCCAAACAGCCCAACTTGCTTTTCTTCTGCAAGAAATCCCTCAACTATTGATTTGGTCTTAACTGATTCATGTCAACTTTGTAGCCAATTGGTTACCCATGCTGACTTCAGTTCGGATCACCTTTCAGTAACTTTTGAAATATCTCAAGAAATAATTTCTAATCCCAACAGTTCTACTTTCAATTATCATAGAGCTGATTGGAACCAATATCAAACATTCATGGAATATAACTTTGATCCTAATATTCCTTTGGAAACTAAAAATGATATCGACAATGCTCTTGAATCTCTGACTACTTCTATAGTCAAAGCAAGAGCTGTCTCAGTTCCAAAATTCGAGGTAAAGTTCAATTCAATTATAAAAGACGACAATCTTCAGCTTTTGATCCGTCTTGAAAAATATCCGTAGAAGACAACATCAAAGAACACGCGATGCCACCATGAAAGTTATCTGGCGAGATTTGCAAAAACAAAAACAAAAAACGCTTCTCTGCCCTGAGGAACAAACAATTTGAAAATAATGTGTCAACATTAGACCCGAGTTCCAAACCCTTTTGGAAGCTCTCCAAAATTTTGAAGAAACCTCAAAAGCCTATTCCAGTGCTCAAAGAAGGTGATAAAATATTGTTAACAAATGTGGAAAAAGCTCAAAAACTTGCTAAGCAGTTTGAGAGTTCCCATAATTTCAGTTTGGGTTTTACTAGTCCTATTGAGAATCAGGTTGCTCGTGATTATCTGAATATTTCCTCCCGGGAAAATATTTTTGATGATTCTTAGGGAACTGATTTGGATAAAGTAAAAACTAAAACTAAAATGTTCAAAATATGAAAGCTTCAGGTGATGATGGAATTTTCTATATACTCATAAAAAAACTGCCCAATGAGTACCTTGTCTTTTATGGTAAAATTATTTAATAATTGGCATACTTTCCTGACAAATGGAAAAATGCTAAAGTTGTTCCAATTTTGAAGCCCGAGAAAGATCCAGCTGAAGCTTCTAGCTACAGACCAATAAGTTTACTTCCTTCAATAAGTAAACTTATTAAAAAGATAATTTTGAATAGAATGATGCTTCACATCAATACAAACTCAATTTTTGCAGAAGAGCAATTTGGATTTCACCATGGCCATTCAACTACTCATCGGCTCTTAAGAGGTACTAATTTAATTAGTTCAAACAAATCTCAAAGCCGCTCAACTGGAGTTGCTCTTCTAAACATAGAAAAAGCATTAGACAGTTTTTGGCATGAAAGTTTGATTGCTGAATTGAAAAACGTCAATTTTCCGCTCTATTATATTATGGAATTAATTCAAAATTATTTAACTGACAGAACTCTGCAGGTAAATCATGAGAATTCCAAATCTGATCGACTACCTGTTAGAGCTAGAGTTCCTCAGGGTAGCATTCTCGCGCCAATATTATATAACCTTTTTACTTGCGACCTCCCTGATTTGCTTCAGGGTTCCGATGACACAGGCATTCCGCTAAAGGAAAAAGTCTTCGTGTCATTTACAGAAGACTGCAGACAAGTTTAGACATTTGCTCTTATTTACAGAAATGGAAAATTTCTCCCAACGCTTCCAAAATTCAAACTTATAATATTCCCACATAAACCTAGAGTTTCCTTTTTGAAACCTAGTAGTAGTCACATAGTTACTATGAACGGTGTTCCAATTTCTTGTTCAAGTCACGTGAAATACCTTGATCTGGTACTTGATCAAAAATTAAATTTTAAAGATCACATTGAAGGCATTCAAGCCAAATGTAATAAATATATAAAATGTATATATCCTCTTATAAACAGAAAATCCAAACTTTGTCTGAAGAACAAACTACTAATATTTAAACAAATGTTTAGACCAATCATGCTTCATGCTGATCCAATATGGTCTAGTTGTTGTGCTACCAGGAAAAGAAAGCACTTCAAAGTATTCAGAACAAAGTGCTGAAGATGATTTTGAAACTGCCTTCTTGGTACAGTACTAACAAAGTACATAGAATTTCGAATGTTGAGACTTTAGAACAAATGTTAATCAAAATAATTAATAATTTCAGACAAAAATCGTTGCAATCTTCTTTTGCAGTGATTAATTCCTTCTATGCTTAGTTAAAATTAATTTTAGTTTGTTTTTAGTTTTAAGATTATTATTGGTTTCCTGCACGCAGGAATAAAAACCTGTTTAAAATACTGAACTGCTAAGGCATGAACAATGTGAACAAATTTAGGTACATATTTTAACAATTAAGGTTGATACGTTACGGTAGTAGTTGGAGCACCTAGATTAACATAAAATGTATATATTGATAAATTTGGAACAAATAAAAAGAAAAAAAAAGGAAATTGAATTTTTCGATAATATTTAAAAGATGCTCTGTGAAATAGGAATTGAATGATTATAAACAATTTTAGTTTTTGAATTATTATATTTTTTAATGAAGAAGAAACAGCTTCTTTGAGTAAAATTTGTCGCATCATGACTTAAAAAACTTTCTTATCTCTTTAAATACATAACGTGGTATAGATGGGCTAAAACTTACAAAGATGCATAAATACGAAGCTGAAAATGTCATAAAAAATGGCATATAAAATATAGTGAAGGTATGTTATAAAATAATAGTAACAATTCTATTTGTTATTACATGTCTGCAGATTGTGGTCCTGATTCTAATTTAGGTGGACTTGCGTATCCTTTATAAGCTTGATAGTTTAGAAAATGTATCATAGCCACGAGAAAAAAAAAATATTTAAAATTTTTATACTGCACTTGGAAAATCCATGGATGATCTGAAATTATACATTGTACAAAGAATAGTCTAAATAGCTGCATCGTTTCCTTGGATCGCTATAATCATTTGTAGTGATGTAGTGTAATTAAATGAATTATTTGAATCCCATATACAAAGTTTATAATAATTATAATTAGCATAGCATAGCATAGCATTTTCCGACCATACATAATCCTGGGTTGGCTGTTGTAGAGACGATGGAAGCGCCAGAAGAGCTGCCTTGGGTGTGACAGGCTCTTCATCCATCGATCTCTTTGCCCAACACCTGGCCAGGTCCTTATGATCAGAATGGGATGGGAGGGAAGTGTTGATTAGATGTCTACCTAAGAAGATGCTGAGAACCCATGCGACCTTCATAGACATCTGGAGTTGGATGTTGGATGGGATTGTGTGGGAGGCTTTCCTTGGCGAGAAAGTAAATGTATATTTACATGTATATAGGTCGTTGGGAGTGCCGGAGCTAAGAAAGTTAATGCACTCCTTTATTGTGCGCTTTTGAGGACTGGAACACAGGCGTTTCCTACTTGTATTCAGTCTCTTTTTGCGTGAGAGCTTGTCTGTCGGTTGGGACATGAGCACTAACTCTTGTCCTATCCCTTTATGGCTTATGGATATAGCGCCATTACTCGCTTTCTGTAAAGAGAAGAAGGACGCACGCGCCACGCATGGCACAAAGTCATAGGTGGACCCCATAGTGGAAGCGATTGCGACGCGACGCGACGCGATGCGACGCGATCCTAATCGAATCGATAATCGACGTGATTTGATACCCATAGTGAACGCGATTAGAAACACTTTTCCCGGAGGAAAATGAACCGAAAATTATCTCAACATCATTTCCATTCGCTTCGATAGATCCATCTTCCGCGATAATGCACACGAATTTTGAAAATTTTGGACAATAAGTCGAAGCAGTTTGGTTTCGATAAAAAAAAAACTAAAGAAGATGAAGAAGATATATGATCGCGCGACACCGAGCGACAAACCAGTGCACGTCATGTTCGATCGCAGGAAATCGCTAATCGCGTCGAGTCGCGTCGCGTCCACTATGGTGTGTTAACTATGTTTTCGCTTTGTTTAAATGTACCGAGGAGGTTGGTCACGCGACATCGCGCGATCTGTCAAACTTCGCATCGCGTAGCGATCGCTTCCACCCTGGGGGCGCCCATACACTTAGACCCACGCATACGCAAGCACTCCCCCCCCCATACAATCACAAACACCCCTCCCTCGCAACACATAGCAGATCGATTGGATAGATATACTTATAAACTTATTCCTAATCACACCATGTCTACTCCACACTACTTCTACTTCTTTCACTCGATTCGAACGAAACCATAGATTTGTTCAAAATTCAAAACAGAGGTATAATTCCAGCTGAATGATATGGGCTCGTGACAAAAGTGACGACATTCTCGCGGAATTAGTATACCACCGATGCTAGCTCTATCCTACGGCCTTGTTCCACCACACCAACTATAAACTGACCGACCCGTCGTCATTGGCTGTGCATGAATTTTGGATTTTCCTAATTTTTTAAAGAAGTTTCATACAAACTACATACATGGCTACTTACACAATTGAGGTTCTGGTTCCTAATAAATACCCCAATGCGCAATGATCGATGTTGCTAAAATTTGAGTCCTAGTATTTAACTTCCGGTCATCGCTGGCTCCGCTGACTACCGTTTGTATCGTTTCAGGGAACGTTGCTTCCGAAGCACTACTTACGGCTGGCCCACAATTGATACGTTGCGGATGCGTTTGCGTGGATTTGACTGTTTTCCCTGTCAAATTAACGTCAACGGAACGCAAACGTATGTATTGTGGGTGACCCTTTAGGATCACTGCACTTCTTTATTTTCTTTCACACGAGCGAGCGTGGCCATGGGCATACCTACTCACACGTGGAGAGGAAAGTCTTCTGATCACAACAGTACCGTACCGTCTCGTTGTCGTCGTAGTAACAGATTCCATTCTAGGTTAATTACGTTCCACTAGTTTTTCTCCTTTTCTTTTTTTCAAATTCAATGGAATTCTTCACCTTAAAATTTTGCACTACAGGTGCTGAGACTAATAAAATATCAAACACATAAAAAGTACTTAGCTGAATTCCAGTTGATCACGTGTACAATCCGAAAAGTCTGATCGGGCAACCGGCAACGACCAGTACCCACCAGTGCTAGCTATTTGCTGAGTTTGCACGAGTAATGTTTACTTCTCAGGTTTGACGAAACACAATGAGTTGAAGGAATCGATCAATATTCACTATACACTTATTAAAACTTTATTTAACAAGTAAAAATGAAACGGTGCAAAAATGACAGAAGAAGAATTCTCGCGTCTCGCTTTGAGCAACGCACACTACGATCCACTAAGTTTATAATAATTATAATTATACAAAAAGTGAGTCGATCTATTGTATGATGATATGTATGATATTTACTACCACCCATTGTAGCACGGAAACTACGTCCGACAGCAATGGGCTCTCCCCTCTGTTAGACTTGATCAAGCTTTAATAACCACTGATTATCCTAATCATGCCGTTGTACGAAGGGCCAAAAAGGGGTTGGGTGGATCGATAGGCAACATCACTTATACGTATCCACAGGGATATAAAGAATCTCCTTCCAACAACAAGACTGAACAATTGGTCAAAAGAGCAAGCTATCTAACATGAGGATGCCCCAATGAGCGGGGAGAAGAGCCCGCCCTCTATTCACAAACTGTTAGCAATGGGGAGTTGGCATTCCCACTCTCCCCATCCAGAGTGCTTCAATCGGGTGCCCTGATGGTCCCTCCCATTCTCATGAAATATTTATATAATGGTGTATATATTTATGTAAATTAAAAAATACTACAAGCATTCGTATCTATAATATATGATCTTCGTTCGGTTGATCCTGAAATGCAAGAAATGTTGTAAAATGTTAAAGTGTAGAGTTCTGTGGTTTCGCGCATAAGCACGTTTTCGTTCGTTTTCAGCGATAGCAGCATTTCACCAAAATCTTGATTTGAGGTATCTTGAAAAAGTTTATTAAATCTATTGAAATTTTACAAAACTAACATTTATACATTTTAATTTACTGTTGCCATGGTCACTATTTGCTACTTGATGCTGATTTTAGAACAGCAATCCGCTTTTATTTTTGCTGACCTAATAGTTATTGCTACCGAGTAAGGAATGGGACGATTCAAGTGGAAGGGAGTTAAAGATAAATAGGCAAAAAAAAAAGTAATGTTTAAATCAACTATGAAGTAAAATCAATAAAACAATATTACCAAATATAATGATATTGTGAGTTATGATGAAGTTATGACAAAGATTGAAAAGTAAAATCAAACACTAGCCAAATGGCACACAGTGCTGCATGAATCAGATCAGCTCAGAATTGGTAAAAAGTCCATTTGCAAACCGGAAAGGAAAAATACATTCTTCAATAAGTGCAAAAGCCTGCCACAGATTCCGTAATTTTCAAAAGCCTACCACAGCTGTAATTTTCGGCGTTATATAGAATGCTAGATGTCATAAATTGAAGGGATATTTCGTGTTTAAGCCAGATACCGTCTAAATGAAGTTTTTTTGTATGAAAATGTGAAGGTGATATGATGGAAATAATACGATGTTGTAAAGAAATACTACATAATGTATGTAAGGTAGCCACCATCCCTTCTAAGACCTTGTCATGTATGCAGCTCCACTTAATAGCAAGATCAAATTGAGATACCGGTTTGCATTCACAGTAACGCTGTATGAAGGGCCAAAAACGGTGGGGCGGACCTGTAAGCAGAGACACTTACGCGAAACCCGCGGGAACATAAGAATCTCCTTCCAACGATACGATCCAACAAATCGAATAACCCAATTCGCAATACTTATTAAGCTTTCTACGGGATGGCTTGTTAAGAAGGGCGCGTCACTCTCACTGAAATTGTTGGAGTAGAATTCACAGCACCACAATCGAATCGGTAGGATAAAGAAAATGATACTGTTTGTTCCCTCCTAGACGCCGGTTGTCATACCACTCCATTGTCCAATTCCAGCTTGAGTGATACCCTGATGCTCCCTCCCTTCCCAATATATATTTAATGTCATATAGTAATCTATAAAATATAGTGAATTAATATTATAATTATAATAAATATAGCGAACGAATATTATAATGACAAATAATATAGTGAATGAATATAAGAAAGAAAATAACAATTCCATTTGTGGACCCGAAAGTTTAGACAATGTAGCTGCGAGAAATTGATTTAAAATTACCTCATCAAACTTGGAATATCCATGGATAATCTGAAATTATATAGCAATAGAATAGTAAACCTAAAATTTCGATGTGCTGATCCGATTCCTTGCAATAATTTATGTAGTGAGTCTCATCGGAAATAGCGATTTTAATGAAATGAATTTAAATGAAATTATGTCACATCATTTAATATCACAACATAAAATAATAAACTGACGTTAAAATATAAAATAATAATACCAGCAAGCCAGTAAACTATAGTAGAATACATATATCCGTAACTAATCTGACCATCCACTCATCGAAATACTGTTGCAGTTTCTATTGAAATAAGATCTACTAAGATTAGAATTTGTTTTCGCAATAATAGTCAGAGAACATAATAAGCGTAGGTACAATATATATATATGACAACTACTGGTATGTTACTGAAAATAAAAATTAGATGTGTATTAATATCATAATAATATTAGAAAAACTGAAGACAGCTTAAGGCGAAAGAAATTTCAGATGAGTATGAATCTAATAACTGCATCTTAATAAAACTAAAATAAAAAATTAGGAAATTGAATTTTTCTATAGCTCTTGTACACCCATAAATGATTTCTCATGTCTGTGAAATAGGAAATGAATGATTGTAAACTGTTAGGTTTTGAATTAAGATATATTTCTGATGAAGAAGGCAAGTGCTGTTCTAAGTAAAAAATTTCAAATATGATCCTTTCTAAAAAAAAAAAAAAACATTAAAAACCTTCCTATCTTTTCAAATACAAAACGTACATGCAAAGCTGAAAATGACTTATAAAAAAGAATACAAAATGTAGTGAATGGATGTTATAATATAAAACGATAATAATTTCATTTGTATTTACGTGTCTGCAAATTGTGGTCCTGCTGCAATTGTATACGGACCCGCACATCCACCATGAGCCTGAAAGCTTAGATAATGTATCATGGCCACAGAAAAAAAATTGATTTTAAATTATTTTATAAAACTTGGGATATCCATGGATGATCTGAAATTGTATAGCATATAAAGAATAATGAACCTAAAATTTCGATGTGCTACTCTGCTAATAAATGTGATATAACCACAATGGAACTGACTCTTAGCTTCGGGTCTTGATCCCTACTGAGCCCTTGCGGCACGATTGTAAAGAAATACTACATAATGTACATATAATAATTAAATGCCGCTATTTGTCTTTTCCGCTGCGATGTTAGATGATTGAAACTCTAAAATAGCGAAAATTCCAACGTGATATAATGAAATAAAGTTGATCACATGGCATCCTAGCAAAATAGCAAAGAAAATTTAGGCAAATAAATTTAATATGAGTCTGATTACTGCACAAAAACGGAAACTCAATAAATACAAAAAAAAAATTAAAAATGAATGACAGGAAATTCTTCGATAACTCTTTTTTCCTACTGGGCCCATAAATGATTCTTTATGTCTTTTCAAATACATAACTTACAACGATGCAAATGCGAAGCTGAAAATAGCATAAAAAAATATTGTCAAGGGATGTTATAATATAAAATGATAATAACAATTATATTTGTAATGTCTGCATGTCTGCTGATCTTGCTGCAATTGTAGAAGGACTTGCATTATCATAGCCACGGGGGAAGAAAACAATTCAAAATTATTATACAACACTTGTGAATTTCATGGATATTCTGAAATTATATACCGTATAAAGAATACTTCCATTTTTCGTGGTAGGGTAAGCTTTCAGCATGCTTCTTTACCGGGGTCACGCTGCCTTCATCGCCTTGGTGCGGTTGCCACCTATAAATGACGCGATACAGCGTTTCTTACTCAACCGCTGGATGCCAGGACAGACGCTGTTTGAGCCGCACCTCCTTGGTGGACAGACGCTCGGCACGCACCTCCTCAATCTAGCTGAAGTCAGAAGGACAACAGTGCCCAGGCTGCACTACCAGCTAAGTACGCAACCCTTAGCTGGCGGTCTTTGTCATCTCTTGACCCGTGGAAGCATGAGGTAGGAACTTGTGAGGACCTAGCTATGTTGCGGGGACGCACGCTCCATCCCAGGTGTCTACTCACCATTTTGCAGCCCACAAAAAGTGAGTCGATCTATTCAGTGCAAAAACTAACTAATGTGATATTACCACAATTAAACTGACTCTTAGCTGAGGCTCTTGACAAATAATCCCTACTGAGCCCTTGTGGCACGCCAAGCCGGCGAGTTCGGTGCAAGGGAAAAAAAACTGTAGACCGGTTAATACGCGCGAACTCAGCTCCATGTGCCTTAGCCTCTCGTACTCCTTCATGAACTTTCTGTATTCGACGTGAACGTTTTCATCGTCAGAAAACTTCTTTTCCATGAACAGTAAACGACATAGAGCAGTGGTCATCTAGATTCGTGATTTCCCAGAATCGTTCCAGTTGAGAGTCGAGAGAATCGCCTGCACAAAAATGACTTGAAAGTACGAAGTTTCTGTTTCGGAAATCTTGCCATATACCACGTGATGTGATGTGATAGGAAGCCACCACCAGTGCAGGACTTGCCATGGCGTACAGTTCCTCCTAATGGCAAGATCAAACTGTACATACCTGTAATTCTCACTATTCCGTTGTATGAAGGGCCAAAAACGGGGCCCTTCATACAACGACAGTAGACGACGATACGCGGAACGGCTCAACCGACAGCGAGCTTTCTATCGTTTCGACCGAACCGATTTGCGACATGTGAATATTTTGCGAGCGATTCGATTCCACGAAAGCACTTTGTTGCACCGGCTGTGGCAGACGGCCGCTGGTTAAGACCGGAAACGTTGTTAGCGAGGGTAAATGTAAATGCGTCAGGTTTTTTTTTGCCTGCTGTACTGCTGGCTTTGTACTGCTTTGTTTTTTGCCTGCTGTACTGCTGGAGCAATCCTTCGTGAAATGACCCCTTTCAGACAATTGATACAAAGGCCGTGTTTCTTGGCAAGCTCAAAACGTTCGCGTGATGTGAGTTGTTGAAACTGGTTACACAAGAAGAGCAAATGTGGTTACTTGCAACAAATGCACCTTATAGTGCTCGAAGTGCTCACGTGAGCCAAACATGCACGGGGTTTGGACTTGCTTTCAATTTGAGAACTGCTATTAGGTTGGGAGAAATTCAGGGTTTGCAGAATGCGCGATTTCTGTTTGTATGCGTGAACCTTGCTTGTAAGAGACGCCTTCAACACGTAATATTGATTCTGGAAAATTAGCCTATCCTCACAAAAGTTCTCCTCTGGCTCATCTATGTCCTCGATCTGATCTTGGATCGATAGTATATCCCGCCATAATTCATCTAAATTCTAGAGTCTAACTTCAAGTTGGTTAGCTCGATCGTTTGCACAGCAGCATCCAAACGCACGGTCGTATCACCGATAGCGTCCGAATTATCATTGGTCCGTATGGAAATCACGCAGCATCAGCAACAGCAACAGCAATAGGAACAGCAATCGACGGGAATGTTGAACCAAAAGCAATCACTTAGTTTTTCACACTGGCAACGACGAACTGTTTGAAAATTATCACCAACTACCAAAGCAGCTAATAGCAGCAACTAATCGAACGATCGATTATACATTAACCGCACCAGCCGGACACAATAGTCTTCTGTGAGATAAAGTTTGCAATGTGGCTGCTTTCACTATTGTTAGATTCACAATTGTTAGCTTCACTATTGATGGTCCCCTACGGGGACCCAGGAGACCCTGGGCCTAGTTCAACCCACAATGTTCATGGAGTCTACACGGGACGGAATTTCCCAGAATGGAGAGATTCCCGTGGGGACTACGGACGATAATTTGCCAATTTGGGGCTAGGCGATAATTTGCCTTTTTTCGAAAATGTTTCGTAAGAGCTGCTCTTACTGAATCTGAATACGATGTTTTATTTTCCCTTTCCACTATTTTTTTTTGACTTCCCAGAAGTTATTGTTCTTATCCACTTTCAATTTGGTGATAACAACTTCTTTTTTGAAAACCGGCATCCTCTGAAAAAGGACCCATGAGTGTTTCCACAGTTCACACGTTTTTGAATGAATCTCCACATTTGTTATACTTTTTCCCACTGATACTATTCTTCCCAATGTGTCCAAACTTGAGGCAAACAAAACAAGCAAAAATTCACCGTGAAATGAATCACGTAATCACGAGCTAAATGACGTTTAAAGGGAAAAATCCTGAAAACGTGAACTAGTTCACGGTCCGTTTTGATTTTCAGCAACGCTTTCTTTCTGTTGTCTGCTCGTACATTGAAGCGGTCATTCCGTCGACCAGTTTTTCAATTTCAGCCAGATTTTAGGCCTGGCTATTTTCGAGTCCTTTTTTTTTGGTTTTTTTGCGTTGATAACTTCACCACAGTAGGGATTAATCACTTTTTCGTCCCCAAGTATCGGAGAGGCACCGTGGGAGGGTTTGGCATTCTTTCTCCATTTCATTGGCGAGTCAATGATGTATCACTTTAACCTTCGCGGCCAGTTGAGTAATATGACACCTATCGAGCGTATTTAATTGAAGGCAAGCTAATTGAAATTAACGACTGAACTCGACCGTGGTTAAGCTAGAATTCAAATCAGAGGAGTACAAGTCCCGGCAACGTGAAAATAATGATTATGATTATGATTATGACACGGACTGCACAAGGCCGATTATTCCTCTAAAAACAAGTTGAAAATGAACAAATGCAGCTCTTTTTTTTGTTAAAGCATAAATACAGGTTCAGTGTGAGAGAAGGTTGCACGACTTTTCGTCATTTTCCTCAAATATAAATTTTAGAACAGTATACATAAAAAAAAACAATTGAAAGAATAGGATGACAATATTGAATAAACCAGTAAATAAGGCCAATTGAAAGGCCTTCTTCTATAATGTGCGTTAAACACGAACATTTAAATTAAAGTCTTTATGCATTGTGCAGAACACCCCAACAGTTTTTTTTATATGGGGCCATTCAATAATAACACAAGCACTTAGGAAAGGTCACGGTTATTTGATTCTTTCGTTAAATTAAAAGAATAGACAGAACAATTCGGTAAGGATAATCGGGATGCTGTGTAGTGTTCGTTATCTTTTGTCTTTAGGCCACCTGGTTGGTAAATGGTTGAGAAATGCGTACCATTGGTAGGGGAGAATGATGATAGTCCCACCACTTATTCCCACAAAGGTTTGAGCTGGACGATTTATCTTCAAAATAATTTAATATTGAACAACAATTTAATCAGATTTGCAAACAAAACTAAAAGCCTGATGACATACAGATATACAGGGTGAGGAAGAATTATTCGAGACTGTTTTTACCAGTGTAGTGCTCGAATTTGACACATGCAGAAATGAGCACACCTGCGCCAATTGGTGTATCGTAAACAAATACAGAATGTTTCGTTGGAACCGTTTCGTTCTGCTATGAAGTCAAATATGCCACTGCAAAAAGCAGTAATGTAGCTTTATAAGCAGGGTTACTGATATTTGCATCGTACGACTCCAATTCCCACATCCACTTCGAACGCAATCGAGAAAACAAAACAGAGCAAGCACTCTCGAATGAACCAATCGATGTTATGAAAAGAGTATCTGTGAGTGAGTAAAGAGCGAGGTTGGTTTATGCTATTCTTGCTTTACTTTCTTCACCCTCGATTCATCATCAACGTTCGGTTCAAGCAAACGGATCGGGTACGAAGTGGATCGGAGGTGACGTGATTCGAACGAATCGTAGCGATCGAAGTGATGCGATCGTAGTGAACCGATCGAAGCGATGAGAACGGTGCAATGCGATCTAATCTGGTGCTGGAAATACTTCTCTCACGGTGGTTTTGTGACGGGATGTTTTGTGATCAGCTGATTTGTCGTTCATGGCAGTGTTCATGTGTGTGCTTCCTACGGCTGTCAGAAGCAATATCGATAACATCAGAACAACCTCGTAATGTTGTTCTGATGTTATTGTTTCATGTAATGTGAAACCAGCAATAAACGTCTAGCTGTAATTAATATTGCCCTTATGTTGTAAGTTATTTGAACGAAGTGTTGGACGAATTTGCGACAACAGCTCACAACATTACGGCCTATCATTACCGTTAGGTATAACGCATTAAGAAATTGATATCGTCAGTCGTTTTTTTTTTCAATTTTATCAAACTGCAGCAACATATATTCCGAAAACTATTCGCAATCGTCAATCAGAAGTGAAATCAATAAAGTAATCCTCGCGGACAAGTAAAATTAAAATGAACCGTGGTTAATTGAAAGAAAAATTGTGTGATGTGGTGGAGGTAAAATCAGATGCTGAAGGTGCAACTGTTTATCGGTGCCTTGCGGATATTGACGCAGAACGCACCTATCAGTAAGAAAAAAAATTATCCGGCGAATTTTACACGGCATATCATTGCATGCCATACAGATGTTGCTCAACGGTTGAACTTGATAGTGACCAGTCGAACAAACTCCTGCAAAGCGGATTCGGCCGTCACCGCCGTCGAAAATATCCGTGGAAAGTAACAGGAAACAAGTGCTTCTGGGAACATTTCTGCTGGTTACAGAACATAATCTGCCAATAAGATTTCCACAGTGACAAGGTATACAGTTACTGGCTGGGCCCTCGTGGAAGGTGTGTGGGCATACAATAACTAGGAACACATTGCCGACATTATTTGCTAGAGCTGCTGAAATTATGAAAAAACATATGGCAGATAAGTTCCAGAATAAGCTCGTGTGTCTGAAAGTTGATTCAGCAACCAGACATGGAAAATCCATTTTTGGGATCAACTTGACCTAAGCGGATGATGACGGCAATATTCAAATCTTCAAAGTTATGTATAGTATCAGAGTTATTTATAGAATTCTGGCGAGTTTTCATATGTGAAATTATCACAAAAGAAGGCATTTTATATATTTGTTAGGTACTCATGATGAACCTATTTCGATTTATTAACGGTTCACGATTTTGTTTCGAAAAGCACCTAAATCTTTTATATCTTAAATGGATGGTTATGTCTAAGAAATTTCGGACTCTTTTTCTGATTTTCGATGGTTTTCAAAAGTTGGGATATTGAAAATACATTGTGGATGAAATTGCATGGTCAGTTCAAGATCATTTTTTAAAAAGGCTGAACTAATTATAATTATTAATGAACAACCGATGATAATTTTATGAATAACCAATAATATCCTGAAAACTAACATTTCTTCATTGTATTTTTGGGATATTTTGTTCCAATCAGATCTTGTAAAAAAAATATATGGAATATCTGTTACAGTAATACTCTTTTTCGAAGATAATTTTGTATGAACAAGAACGTAATGTAGGGTTGTGGGGATTTGGTTCCAGTTATAAGATTTAATGATCGAAAGTGTTTAAATGTTAACTTGTTTAACCTTAACATTACCAATTAATTGCTATTTAGACTTTTATTACTTTTCCATTAAAAAATATTTTTAAATACTTCTTGAAAATTTTATTTATTTCTTATTGCTTCAAATAAAGCGGCGCATGAAATGTTAGATCGCCAGACAAAAGAAAATTTAACGCGAGTAATCGACGAAGAAATCAGATAGCTTGGCCTTGAGTATAAGCAAATTCTAACTATAACGTCTGATAATGGACAAAACATGTTGTCAACTGTCCTGGAAATGAAGAAACTGCATTGATTCGTATCATGACAGAAGATGCTGAAGCGGATAGCGATGAGGAAAAGTGGATGATTTTAAAGAGGGGAGCAGGAAGAGCTCGACGATGTTCTTATACAAGACTAGGATATATTACCGAAGAACGATGATTTTACTGTAGGTTATGAAGAAATTTACAGAAGTACTATCGATATTAATTACAACAACAAAAATGCTTCACGTGACGTTTATAGTAATAGCTCAGCGTAGGACAACTCAAACAAATCTCAAGTAATTCATGATTAGGGCCTAAAAGCCATTTGTAAACAATGACTTTAAACCTTAGTCTCTCACGAATCACGAGAATCCCACTATATCCTGCTAGTCAATGTGGTAGAACTAACATTCTTCTACCAAATGCTGCTTTCATTTCACGAGAGTGATTTAAGATTCCAGAGAAATCGACATTTAAAGTCATTGTTTACAAATGGCTTTTAGGCCCTTAACATGAATTGCTCGAGAAATATGCTTATTCGTAATCATTCAACAAGGGTAATTCGCAACAAGGGTTTCGTCTTGTACGCATTGCTAAGTTTGCATGCTTTAACTCGCATCGCATCACAACGATTCAATCACGGCGATCGTACCGAGGCATTCTTTGGTGATGTAAATCAGCTGTGAGTCAAACTGCTGCCGAAATAATGAAAACGGTGTTCAGGCAGAAGCCAATAGCTTTCGAGTTAAAACTTGCTTGGATGGGAGAGGTGGTGACTCAGCGAATGAGAAATAGCCGGCGAGGATGAAAACAAACATGCACAGAGAGAGTGATTCTTTGTGCACCCATTCTCACGCATGACAACAAGAGAGCGTATTGCGACTGCACTGAATTGATGCTGAGTAGCCTCACAGGCGAGCAATGATTCATTTTGAAAATCAGCTACTCTGTTTATAAGCAAGGTTATCGTCCGGTATGTTTCGCAGAAATATTGAAAATTCCAATTCAAACTGTTTACGATGCCTTAAAACGGTACAATGAGCTTGGAAATTCTGAAGAACGTCCGAAAATAGGCAAAAAGTGAACTGCGTGGATCACACGGAATCAAATAATACTTCATCATAGGATAAGGCGAGATTCTAGACGGTCAGTCCGAAAGATGGCGAAATCACTGAAAATTGACTCAAAGATAGTGCGAACTATTCTACCCGAGGATTTAGGGTTGCGTTCCTACAAATTTTCGAAGAGCCACTACCTTAAACGAAAAAATGACAACAATCGGTACCGGAAATCTAAGATTTTATTGAAGGAGTTCGGCAATGGACGCCATCGCACAATTTTGTTTACAGATGAGAAAATTTTCACTACCCACCAATACCATAACCATAAAAATGATCGCCAACTTTCGCGGTTCTTCTAACCGTCTGAATGTAGATAGATCACATCATTGAGCTTCGGTGATGGTTTGGGCAGGAATTACGGTTTCCGGAAAAACTCCCTTAATATTTATCGAAAGTGCATGATGTATGCCGTATGATATGTACTACCTCCCGTTGTAGTACGGAAACTAAGTCCGACAGCAATGGGCTCTCCTCTCTGTTAGACTTGATCAAGCTTTAATTACCACTGATTATCCTAATCATGCCATTGTATGAAGGGCCAAAAACGGGTTGGGTGGATCGATAGGCAACATCACTTATACGTTTCCACTAGGGTGGACGGTATTGCCTATTTCTTAAAAATACCGGTGTTTGGTATTTGGTGGTCAATATCGGTAATACCGGTAAAATACCGCTGTGTATGAAAATTTCAGAAATAAAAAGAAACATTTGATTTGCACTTTTGGGTGAAAAACAATATTTATTGACAAACTTCAAATTTAAAAATCATTGCTTGTTGAGCTGGGCAAAGTGAAACTTGAGTTGACATAACATACTGAGCGATTCATCTCCCAATCCAATGTTGTTGGCAATGTTGCCAGCTGCTGAGAATGCCGTCTCTGATTCAACCGAAGTTAGACGAATGATTCTAAGAGCGTCGAAAATCATTGTCAAGTACTTGCCCTTAATCCCTTTAGATTCATAGTAGGAGAATTCCTTACGGATTGCTTGCCAGGATCCTGGCGTCAACGTAGTTGATACCGGCAACGTAAGTGTTTTGCTCTGCTGCAGTCTCTTCACGAGTTGTTCTTTAACCGATAAACCAGAAAAATCATCCATAGAGGCATCTTCTTCGTACCGATCGTCAGGTGTGGTCGTTGTCTCAGCTTCGACGATCGCATCAAGAATGATTAGACGCTTCAAGATCTCGTCCGCTTGTTTAATCAAAGTAGCTCTGGATGTCTTGAAGAAAATGCCAATATTCTTCTTTTCTGATCGATTGCTTTGCGGTAGGATTATTAAAAAAAAAAAGCAAAAAGATCAGCGTATTCAGATCGTCTCTCTTTGATTCGATCTTTAAGAGTATCGAATAAGTTGGCGGCAATTTCTGTGGCTTGATTTGATAATTGCTCCAACATAAATTGGAGCGTCACGTCGGCTTCATATAGAGTGCAGAATTTATTTATTTATTTATTTATTTATTTGACATCAATCAGTTACAGTTATTTTTACATGTTTTGTCACTCTTAAATCTATTTGTAACAGTATTTGGCTTATATTCTAGTACATTTATGGGTAGCTTTTATCAAATATCATTAAAGTATTGCTTCAATTTATATTTTGTCGTTGTAAAGTCAACGTATTCGCAATGCATATTGTATGTTACCAGCATCCGATTTAATGGCCCAAATTTAGCATAATTTGTACGATGGTGGCTTGCAGTAAAAACATTTCGATTTCTTAGTTGTCGACTTGGAATGTAAAAATTATGTTTTGATAAAAGTTCTTCAGAATCAATACTATGCGAAACGATATCGTTTACAACTGAGAACATTGCGAATTCTCGACGCTCTTTTAATGTTTGGATGTTGATGAGCATACAACGGGCTTTATGAGATGGTAAAGGAAATCTAATTTTCGAAGTGCAAACAGTATAAATTGCTTTTCAACTGGGTCTGGATCATGAAAGCTGTAACTTAATCGTTTTATAAATCCTAGCATGCTACTTGCTTTACTGATTATTGTGTTATAGAGTTCAATGAATCTTATCTAAAATTACACCTAAATCCTTAATTATTCCGCACTTTTCAACTGCCTGATTTCTTAGAGAGATTTTACAGTATAGTGTATTCCGCTTTCTACTAAATGATATCGATTTACATTTTTGGACGTTTAGTTGCAAAAGGCCTTTTTTGCACCAATTATAAAATAAGAGTACGTCATTTTTGAATAGTCTTATATCTTCCTTGTTTTTTATTTCTAAAATATCTTTAAATCATCGGCATAAATAGGAATTTTTACGTTTTTTAAAATGAGGGAAATATCGTTTACAAATATTATAAACAAAAGAGGGCCAAGATGGGAGCATTGAGGAAATCCTGAAGTAACTCGAATAGGATTTGAAGTCTTGCCTTTAAATCTGACTATTTGTTGTCGAACAGTAAGATAAGACTCGAGCCATTTAAGCAAATTTAGCTCAATACCCATTTTTTTGCAGTTTGAATAGAAGCATGGGTATATCAATGCGATCAAATGCCTTGCTGAAGTCTGTATAGAGAGCTTCAACATGGTTTCCATTGTCCATTGCAACCAGCGAATAGTTAACGAATTCGAGTAAATTTGTGTTACCTGAGCGTCCTTTGAAGAATCCATGTTGCAAGGTAGAGATTCTATTTTTAATTTTACAAAACAGTTTTTCATTAGTGATCGCTTCAAAAAGTTTTGGAATGCAAGAGATAATAGCAATCCCGCGGTAAGTTCGTATGTCAGATTTTTTGCCGCATATAAAAATAGGAACTAGATATGAACTTTTCCACGAGTTGGGAAAAATACCGGAATCGATCGATATATTGAAAAGCCAACGCAAGGGAGTTGTAAGCTCCGAAGCCAAGTCTTTCAGAAAAATGGGAGGAATCTCATCGGGCTCACATCCTTTGGAGACATCTAATTTTTTCAATGCTTCGCTTATGTCATGCACATTTATATTGTTTACACTAATATCTCTACTAAATTCTGGAAAGAAACTGAAATATTTTCGATCACGATCTGCTTCAGAAAATGTGGTATATATTTCTTGGAAAAAAATTGCAAATATATTAAAAATTTCTGGCGAGGTAGACCCCACATTTTCATCTGGGTACATATTTAATGGAAAATTGTCAGATTTCAATTTAGTTTTTACATAGTTAAAGAATTGTTTTGGAATTGATTTTATCTCAAACTCGGTTTTTGTGTTGTACTCATCAAAGGCAATATTAACGGCATGATTTAGCTGGTCGCAAATATTCAAATAATTTACCATATTCTCGTTGCTACTATTTCTTTTGTATACTTTATGTACTTTTTGCTTGCGGTTTTTTAATTTTTTTATTTGTTCATTATACCAAACTGGGTTTTTTGAATAACTTTGTCTCCTTATTCTTTTCAATGGTACATGTTCAACTATAACTTCGAACAACAATTTGTAAAATGCATCAACAGAAAATTCGACATTTTACTCGTTTCTAAAAATCGTTTACCAAATTATATTGAAAGACCTCTTCATATTCGCTGTCGTCGGGTTTTTGGTATTGGTGTAAAAATAAGGAAAACTCAATTGCTGTGTGAAATGCTTTATCTTTCCATAATGATTTGGTCACACAGAAATCTTCTTGAAAATTTGTCAATTAAAAATCTAGATAGCAATTTTGCTGATTTTTTACATGATTGATTTGATTGAGCCCTAAACTGGCAGTTTTGTCAAATATAAACTGCAGTGTTTCATTTTTCCCAACGATTGGAAGTAAGATACTTTCATTTTCTGTGTCTGGAAACAAGTCAATACTACGTTGATTAAAATCCCCGTATATGTGAATTTTCAATTCTGGGGTAAGATTGGCCGAAATTTCATCGGCAATACTAAGGAATTTTTCATATGAGTCTTTGCGAGCATTGTTCGGAGAAAAACACACAGAGGCAAATACGTGTGTTTCCCCCAACACATGCACTTTTACTCAAACATTATCGAAATCCTTACATTTTTCTGCCGTGTTGATTTCTGAATTGAAATTTGTGGAAATGGCAACTAGTACACCCCCTCCCGATTTGTTTTCAGACTGATGAACGTTACGGTCATCCCTAAAAACATTGTTATTATTACCAAAAACTTCTTCACTTCGAACACTTTCATCCCAACTGGTTTCATTTCCCAGAATTATTGGGAAGGAACAACACTAAATTTTGTTGTGGATTTCTTTAATCTTAGCGGAACCTTTCATTCGATGGAAATTTTGGCAATATACCAAAATTTCAGTTCCTATTTGTGTCTGAGGTGAAGTAGTTGGTTTGATCGAGTCAGTAAAATTTGTGTAATTAAAACTATTAACCTCTCCTTGATGTAGAGAGGTCGTCAAGTCTTCAAAAAGGGCAGTTTCTGCTAGATCCTCGCCTTTCTCCAAAGGTTTCGTCAGTTACGTGCAAAACCCGGCAGTTTGTTTGCACATGCTGTACACGATGTAGTTGAGGAGCGCCCCGGATCCATCCAGTTTGGTGAACGTACTGCGTCGGGGCGCGAAAATACACCGCCCGTCGGGTTCGGTCATCATACTCTGTCCAGTCAGCTCTCCACACCTCCTTGTACCCAGAAGTCGCCAACCAGAGTCATTTTTTCGGGTCAACTCAACTTCAAGACTGGGGTAATCAGGTGTGGGAGGGACGGGAGCAGTGCATCGGACGGATGCTATGTTCGCTGACAATGATTTCAGCTCGTCAAGTATGTCAAGTTCCAATACTGGATTCGATGTCATTGTGCATTTTGAAGCGATTTCCATGGACAGCTGCTGTAGATGATTCAATTCCTCGCTTATGTTGCCATAGCCTCACTTATGGTCGTTGGAAAAATTTGACGTTACAGAATTCAGTGACGCAGACGTGCATTCTTTCGATGCCAGCATAGCCGTATCAAAAAGCGATGTTACATGATTTTTTTATAGAAGAAACACTGCTTAGCCTGTTTTTCACTGCATAGCCTGATTTTTTATAGAAGATTTTTTATAGAAGAAGCTTAGCCTGTTTTTGGTTATTGCAGATAGCTCAATTTTTATTCCTAGCAGTAAGACTTCCAAGCCTTCAACCGCCTCGTGAATAATGTTTGGTTTATCATGTAGTAGCGCGAAACGATGCGTCAACTCGGTATTGGAATGTATTTGCTCTGTAAGCTATTTTTACTGTTCCACGATACGATTAAAGTCTAGCTTAGCTTGTACGAGCTCTTGGCAAGATTCACAGCATGGCATAAGGTACGCGCTAAAATCTACTTTTTTGTTCTTCACTGTGCTTCGTAGCGAATTCCGTTGCACTGATACTCCCACGCAGGCTGCATGAAAAACTCGTGGCAACCTGTACAATTTTGACTATTGATCTTTTTTTTCTAGACGGGGTGCACAATCTGCTAACAGACTCCTGAAGAACTCAGGGTGTTGGGCTGAGGGCGCCAACTCCTCGACCCACTAAAACCCACCCGTGCATCGAGCCCCGGCCCTCCCCGGAACCACCTTTCGGTATTACTTCAGGGAGGGGGCTAGCTTTACGCACCCACTATGTCTAACTACATAGGTCTTTAGTAGTTAACTTCGCCGACCTGACGCTGATTCGATCGAGATGCTCCTGGATCCAAGCAAGGTTCGGGACGTCCACGCCAGATCGTCCGCAATCTCCCTGCCCGACCACTTACGGTACCTGCCGAACCTCGCGTCACATGGTCCTTCCTCCAATCGAGAAAGTCAGGGCCAGGACCGGGGTTGAAACGTCTGGGAGTCGACTACCCCAGGGTCGTCCCTGTTCCACATGTCACGACCGCATACAGCTTCCTGCCGGATCCCGCGCCGTATGACGCTTCCTCCGTTGTATTTCGTTTAGCCATTAAGGGGAGCTTAACGTTTCCAGGGTGCACCGCGGGGAGGCGAACTACTTCCACTAATGATCTGCATGGAACGAAATGTCACCTTTACTTACGGAAAAATTGAGCGAAATATGTTTCCGAAAGTAAAAGTGACAGCTCCCATTAGTTTGCGTGGAAACCTTACAAATTCCAATTTTATTTTTCGTTCTTTTCAGGTGGATACTGCTGCAGAAATTTCTTATCAATTCTTTACTTTTCCGTTTCAGTAAACGGAATTTAACATGGGTTTGGGATATGTCAATCCATCCAGCAGGGCACTTTTCACAAAATTTAAACTAGCATGTTTTTTGTGGTGTACCAATAGCGTACCATAGCGTACCTTTAAGGATTTTGAACGTACCTGTCAAATTCCTTGTTTTTGGGTGCCCTGCTGAATGGACGGTCGATTTTGCGAAATTCTTCATAAAACGCTATAAAAATTACACCAAAGTAATGTACCAATAACGTACCTTCCGAATCTGATGTTTGATTTAAACGTACCTCAAAAATTTCCATACTTAGTTATATAAAACTTTTTTATACATAATATATGTAAAATCTGACCTCGGATTCAGATTTCTGAAAAAATTCTAGCCCTAAATACCGTATAAAACATACTAATTAAGTACATTCTACGCTAATTTATAGTCAAAAATGTATTTTTAATAATACGTTTAAGGGAACACTCTTGAATGGATACTTCCTGCTAAGCATTTCGATACCCCTGAATAAAGATAAAAGGCAGGCATGTTAAAGATAACTATAAAGCATGTTTTAATCATAAGGAGACAATCTGTACAGGTATAGGTTGAACATACGTTATTGGGAAGACATGGTTGGTTTTCTGTGATAAATTTATTTTTTTCTGATTATTTTCATAAATACGTAGCTACGTGATAATTTTGTGCCCTGCTGGGGATTTTATCTTCTCAAACTATTCCTCAAAGGTCCATAAACAATTTGTTTGTGTTAAGATTGAATGAACCTCAACGTATCTGTACTTTATTTAGATGACATGGTTGATTTTCTATGATAAATTTATTTTTTTCTGATTATTTTCATAAATACGTAGCTAGGTGATAATTTTGTGCCCTGCTGGGGATTTTATCTTCTCAAACTATTCCTCAAAAGTCCATAAACAATTTGTATGGGTTAAGATTGAATGTACCTCAACGTATTTGAACTATATTTAGAAGACATGGTTGATTTTCTATGATAAATTTATTTTTTTCTGATTATTTTCATAAATACGTAGGTACGTGATAATTTTGTGCCCTGCTGGGGATTTTATCTTCCCAATAACGTATGTTCAACCTATACCTGTACAGATTGTCTCCTTATGATTAAAACATGCTTTATAGTTATCTTTAACATGCCTGCCTTTTATCTTTATTCAGGGGTATCGAAATACTTAGCAGGAAGTATCCATTCAAGAGTGTTCCCTTAAACGTATTATTAAAAATACATTTTTGACTATAAAGTAGCATAGAATGTACTTAAGTAGTATGTTTTATACGTTATTTAGGGCTAGAATTTTTTCAGAAATCTGAATCCGAGGTCAGATTTTACATATAATATATTTTAAAAAGTTTTATATAACTAAGTATGGAAATTTTTGAGGTTCGTTTAAATCAAACATCAGATTCGGAAGGTACGTTATTGGTACATTACTTTAGTGTAATTTTTATAGCGTTTTATGAAGAATTTCGAAAAATCGACCGTGTATTCAGCAGGGCACCAAAAAACAAGGAATTTGACAGGTACGTTCAAAATCCTTAAAGGTACGCTATGGTACGCTATTGGTACACCACAAAAAACATGCTATTTTTAAATTTTGTGAAAAGTGCCCTGCTGGATGGATTGACATGTTTGGGATAGGAAAAGAAATTTCTTTCGAATACGATACCAACCTTTCACACTTAATTACTTTTGAACACTTCACGGTTTAGCTCTCCGCGTAGAAATTTAAAAATCACACAGAAGCTGCGGACATACCGGGTTTAATTTTCTCTTCAAATTCCATGTACATTTTTTCTCCGTGAATTGCAGACGCAGTCACATGAACAACAATTCTCGACGATGTAAACAATGTTCATTGAAGAAAAAAGTCATTTTCAATTTGACAGATGGCTGACAGAATGAAGCAACACGTATGATTAATGACGATGATGATCGATTTTTGCTGTAGCGTGAACATCGTCAATGATGCTTACTTGTGCAAAGGTTCATTCATGCGCGCATTCAAATCTTTGAAGTGTTTGTTGCACGGTGAGTCTTTGGTTGATATATGTAGGTGAAAACTATTTGAGATTTTTTATACTGACAAAAAAATATTAAATACCGAAAATAACGGTATTTTTCCGTCTCTAATACCGGTATTTTCGGTATTCAAAATTAACCGGTAATACCGATATTAACGGTTTCGGCCCTGCCGGTTAGACCACCCTAGTTTTCACAGGGATATAAAGAATCTCCTTCCAACAACAAGACTGAACAATTGGCTCAAAAGAGCGGGCTATCTAATATGAGGATGCCCCAGTTGGCGGGAAGAAGAGCCCGCCCTCTATTCCCAAACTGTTGGCAATGGGGAGTTGGCATTCCAACTCTCCCCATCCAGAGTGCTTCAGTCGAGTGCTCTGATGGTCCGCATTCAGCAGTACTAAAGAAGAAGTATGAAACAAAGAAGAAAAATATCCGTATCGCTGCTTCTAAGGAGGAGTTACTGCGTAAGGCTACGGGCGGAGGTCGTGGTCGTGAAGAATGGCGGCCAAAAGCTGAAGCAATGGCTGAGCTACGAAATGTAATTGTAACTCATCGACTTGATGTCTAGAAGCGAAAAATTGATCTCGAACCGGCACATATTACTCTTCAAAGTAATCAAATAAAGCTGCAATCACAGCAACTTCTTTATCAACACATGCGAGAAGAGCATGCAATGCGATCAACACATGCGAGAAGAGCATGCAATGCGATTGAAGGCCTTGAGTTGCAAGTGCGAGAGAAAGACAGAAAAGCCGATTTGCAGTTGGAAGTCTGAATGTGATTATATTTTTATATTTTTTTATGTTCTGTAAATTGGCTGCGACCCCGGCGTAGTGGTTAACATCCATACCTCTCACGCCAAAGTCACGAGTTCGAATCTCACCCCCGGACGTGTTACGAAAATAACCAAAAGGTATTTGAGTGACTACGACGGGAGATGAACCAGTCCAGGGCTGATAATCTTGATAATAGAGGAACAAAAAAAAAAAAAAAATATTCACAGTTTAATTTAGTAGTTTTATGACACACAAAAGGAAAATGCAAAATTCAAAAATCACCGACAAACCGACATGAATGACAATAGAAAATGTCTTAATATTTCTGTTCAAATCATATTACTGACATCTATCTTCGTGTTCGCTGAGAACGTTTATTGAAGACACGAACACGCTTGGGAACTTGATAAGAAGGTTCATATCTGAGCAATTCTGGACAAATTAATTTTATCTAGATAAGTGATTCTATAGGTTTTGACAGATGGGATCGCTGCACATTTGAATCGGTCGTTATGGATTCTTGATCAAAAGTGAAGATTAAGTTTCATGTCGGTTTGTAGGAGATTGTGTGCCATCGATAGTCTTGATGTGGATACAACGAGGACCAAAGCGTGGAAATAGCAAAGCAAAAAAAAGCGGAGCCGTGATTAGATTTATAAAGGGGCAAAGAGGAAGCGAGGGAAGGAAAAACAGAAAAAGAAGAGTTTGAGAAAAAAGGTGTAAGGGGAGTTGGAAAGATGCGATCGGTATAATAAAAAATAATATTTGTTAAAAAGCGGTGGGGGGAATAGTGGGGGAGGGGGGGAGGGGGTGGGGTAGGGAGGGGGGGTGGGGGCCCGGGTAGTAAATGTATAGTTAGATAAATAAAGAAGGGGTAGTAATGTTGTTATTTAATGGGGGGGGGAGGGGGGAGAAGGTGTAGGGGGGGGTGGGGGAGTGGAGGGGGTGGGTAAAAAAAAAGATTTGGGAGGGGTGTGGGGGATGTTTTTTGAGGGCGGGGGGGGGGGGGCGGGGGGATAACCTTTGCAGACATTGCTGATTTACATAGAATTGTGCAACCGACACAAATGACGCACGGAGCGACTCAAATGCAATCAACTCGGATTGCAGCTTTGAACCTGAAGGAGGAGGCGAATTAAATATAATACAAGGCATGAACTGCCTGTATCCAGGTGATTAGTACTCCAATCGTTTATACCATCTAGCACGGTCTACGCTGTTCTTTGTTTGTAGATCGTTGCATCGCTCTGGACATGTCGGCTGCTGAACGGAAACTACGCGGTCTAAAGAACCGAAAACGCAGCATCATATCGTCGTTTGCATCGATTAGCTCCTTTGTATCCAGCTACCAGGCCGAAAGAGACAAGTGTGGAGGTCCCCGTTCGTCTAGAAAATCTAATCACACTCTGGACAGAGTTCAATGCTGCTCAGGCGGAGTTAGAAACATTGGAAGAGACCGAAGATGTTCTGGAATCATATTTGAAGGAACGCACGGAATTTGAACGAGCTTACTATCGTGTTAAAGGTACGCTACTTTTACTGAATCAAAATGATGCCCAACTTACTACTGCGCGGCCCAATGATAACTCGAACAATGTGTCCCACCTCAAATTACCAGACATCAAATTGCCAGTTTTTGGTGGTAATTACGAAGACTGGATGAATTTTCATGACTTGTTCGTTTCGCTCGTTCACTCCTCGACGAACTTGTCCACAATCCAAAAATTTTATTATTTACGTTCCTCTTTGGCTGGCGAAGCACTCAAACTAATCCAAACGATCCCGATTAGCAATGAACAGTACTCCGTTGCATGGAATTTGTTAATAAGTCACTACCAAAACCCTCGACGTTTGAAGCGAACATATGTTCAGTCCCTGTTTGAATTTCCCTGCATGAAGCGCGAAACAGCAGCTGAACTTCATTCACTAATCGACAAATTTCAAACTAATGTAAAAATTCTCAAACAATTGGGTGAAATTACCGAGCACTGGGATGTTCTATTAATTCATCTGTTAAGTACGCGATTGGATTTAATCACGAGGCGGGCGTGGGAAGAATACGCAGAAACAAACGATGCAGCGAAATTCCACCAATTGATCGAGTTTCTACAACATCGGGTTAACGTGCTAGAAACGGTTAACACCAAGCCATCGGAGATGCCAGTTATTATCAAGAAACACAATCCACCACGTGCAGGAAATCATGGCGCCGTACAGCAAGGGTCGCGCAAATGTCCAGCCTGTTCCAACCAACATTCCTTGTACCAGTGCGGCGAATTTTCAAATATGACTGTGGATGACAAGGAGCAAATAGTTCGACGTGACCAACTCTGTCGAAACTGTTTACGTCGAGGTCACATGGCGAAAGATTGTCCTTCCGAGAGTAACTGCAGAAATTGCCGCAGGCGCCATCATACGCAGCTGTGCTTCGTGTCGAGACCAACCAGTCGCAGCAGTCAACCAGCTTCAGCCATTCAATCGGATCAATCCAATGCTTCCAGCCAAGCGGGCAGTTGTAGCCGACCAGTGTCATCCACACCTACAGCACATACAGGCATTTCCAGCTGCATAACTCAAAACGGTCTCAGAAGTAGGGTACTGCTAGCTACAGCAATCATCATTTTGGTGGACGATAGTGGAAACGAGCATCTAGTACGTGCATTGCTGGATTCTGGCAGTGAGTGCTGTTTTGCAACAGAGCGAGTAGTTCAACGCATGAAGGTTCGACGTTGCAAGGTAAATCTTCCGATCGCAGGGATTGGTCAAGCATCTACTGAGGTTCGCTGCAAGTTTCGTTCGATAATCAAGTCTCGGATTTCCAAATACTTCACCACCATCGATGCTTTCGTTTTGCCAAGGGTCACTATTGATCTACCATCAATCTCCGTCGACGCGTCGACTTGGTCGCTTCCCACTGGTATTCAATTAGCTGATCCGTCCTTCTACCAGTCCGGAGCTATTGACGTTGTGCTTGGAGCCGAGGTATTTTTCGATCTCTTTGATGTACCTGGTCGAATCACGTTAGGTGCATCTCTTCCGTGTCTGGTAAATTCGGTTTTTGGTTGGATTATCAGCGGCAAAACTCCTGAAGAACATCCAAGATCCGCCATTGTCTGCAACGTTGCTACCACTGCTGACCTTCATCGTGACATGGAGCGGTTTTGGACCATCGAGGACGATTCTACGATCGCGTATTCTGCATCGGAGATCTACTGTGAAACATTCTTCAAGGAATCTACTGTTCGTTGCGAGGACGGACGCTACATGGTTCGAGTACCGTTCAAGAGAGATGTTTTGGATAAGTTGGGTGACAACAGACGTACCGCTCTCCATCGTTTCCGCTTGATCGAAGGTCGCCTTGGGCGCGATCCGAACCTAGCCACCGAATATCGGAAATTTATGCACGAGTACGAGGAACTGGGTCATATGCAGCAAATCAACGATGCAGAAGTAGCGCCAGGGCCTGCGTATTTCCTTGCAGTCTTGCGCGAAGAAAGCAGTACAACCAAGGTGCGTGTTGTCTTCGATGCTTCGTGTAAAAGCTCAACCGGAATCTCCTTGAATGATGCGATGCTAGTAGGTCCAACCATTCAAGAAGAGCTACGATCAATAACCATGCGATCCCGTCTTCATTCGATCATGTTGATCTCAGATGTTGCCAAAATGTATCGACAAATTGTTTTGTTTCCCGACGACTGCCGATTTCATTTGATATTCTGGCGTCCTTCACAATCCGAACCGATCCGTATCTACAAGTTGAAGACCATTACCTATGGGACCGCTTCAGCCCCGTATCTTGCCACTCGAGTCCTGAAGAAGCTTGCGCAGGATGAACAAGAACGTTATCCGCTCGCAGCGAAGGCAACCAACGAGGATTTTTATGTCGATGATTTCTTCTCGGGAGCAAAAACAGTCGCCGAAGCAATCGAGCTACGGCAGCAAATGGATGCTATGTTTAACTCGGCCGGAATGCAGCTGCGTAAGTGGGCAAGCAACTGCCCGGAAGTACTTGAAGGAGTTCCTGAAAACAATCGAGCTTTACAGCCATCCGTGGAGTTTAACAAAAATCAATCCATCAAGACGTTGGGACTACACTGGGAGCCCGGTTCTGACCAGCTAAAATACGTTGTTTCTGAACCAACATCTAACCCTCCAATAGTCGTCACGAAACGAAGCTCTCTTTCCTATATTGCTAAACTGTTCGATCCACTTGGTTTGGTAGGCCCGGTAGTAGTAATCGCAAAAACGTTCATGCAGGCATTATGGGAGTTGAAGGATGATAGTGGAAAGCAATATGGATGGGATCAGGAACTACCGGAGGAGATGAAGAAACGCTGGATTGACTATTTCACTGAACTTCCCCGTCTAAATTCTCTGCGCATTGACCGTTTCGTTGTAGTTCCAAATGCTACTTCTATGGAGCTACACTTTTTCTCGGATGCCTCTTTAACTGCGTATGGATCTTGTGTGTATATCAGATCGTCGAATGAGTCAGATGAAATCAAAGTCGCTCTGTTAACATCGCGCTCGAAGGTGGCTCCACTCAAACAACAAAGCATTCCGCGCTTAGAACTTTGCGGAGCACTTTTGTCGGCCGACCTCTATCAAAGAGTTTCCCAAGCGCTACGAATCGCATCCAAGGCCTACTTTTGGGTAGATTCAATGACCGTTTTAAGCTGGCTCAAGGCGACACCTTCAACCTGGTCAACTTTCGTTGGAAACCGAGTTTCTAAAATCCAGCAGAAGACGGAAAATTGCGAGTGGAATCATGTGGCAGGCCGAGAGAATCCTGCTGACATTATCTCGAGAGGACTTTCCTCTGCAGACTTGATCAAGTGTAAATTGTGGTGAGAAGGTCCCCCATGGCTTCGAGGAGAAAGAAAATCTTGGTCAGTTCCAGTTAATGAAGATATTGATAGCAGCAAAGGAAGCTAGAAAATCTTCGCTTATGGTCGCATCTGTTTCGTCAACCTTCGTCGAGGAATACGTCGGCAGGTTTTCCAACTACCAGCGCATGTTACGCATCACTGCCTACTGTTGGCGTTTCTTCAATAATCTTCAACTATTAAAAGCCGAGCGCACGGCTTCATCGCCGTTAACAACTGCTGAGCTTCGCAATGCTGAATTTGGACTTATTCGACTTGTTCAACGAGATATTTTTGCTACGGAATTGAAGGCCCTGCAGGAAAAACAGTTTGTCTCACCGAAATCACGGCTCCGGTGGTTTAATCCGATGATTGCTCCTGATAACGTTTTACGCGTCGGTGGACGGTTGAGTCGTTCCACTCAACCATACGATTCTCGCCATCAAATACTTCTCCCAGGATCACATCCATTTACAACACTTCTCGTTCGCTGTCTGCACGAACGTCACCTACACGCAGCTGTTCAGCTTCTCACCAATACTATTCGGCAGCGGTTTTGGATTCTGGGTGGCCGCAACATCATTCGTCGTGTTGTTCACAGTTGCGTCACATGCTTTCGAGCAAAACCAAAGGCAATAGAGCAGTTCATGGCTGAACTTCCATCCCAGCGTGTTACCGCTTCGAGACCATTTTCCGTCGTTGGTATTGATTTCTGGGGACCAATCTATCTCAAGCCTCGCCATCGAAGGGATGCCCCTCCGAAAGCCTACGTCGCACTGTTCGTTTGCTTCAGCACGAAGGCAGTTCACTTGGAGCTTGTCGTAGACTTAAGTACCGTCAAGTTCCTTCTAGCTTTCCGCCGCTTCGTGTCTCGTCGAGGATTGTGTTCAGACGTCTACAGCGACAACGGTAAAAATTTCGTTGGTGCCGCAAATGAACTTCGAAAGCTGTTGCGTGATAAGGATTTCCATCACTCCTTTGCCAACGAATGCACCGCCAATGGCATCCGCTGGCATTTCAATCCACCCCGCGGTTCACACTTCGGAGGACTATGGGAAGCAGCCATCAACTCTGCACAGAAACACTTCGTCCGTGTATTGGGCGATCGTAAGCTGGCATTTGACGACATGGAGACTCTTCTCATCCAGATTGAAGCGTGCCTCAATTCGCGACCACTCACAAAACTTTCCGAAGACCCAACAGATCTTCAAGCTCTCACACCGGGTCACTTTCTGATCGGTTCATCGTTACATTCCGTACCAGACGTCGAATATGAATCGATTCCAGCCAATCGTCTCCATCAATGGCAGCTAATTCAGAAACTCCTTCAGGAAATCTGGAAACGCTGGCACGTAGAATACCTTGCATCGCTACAACCACGCAGTAAGTGGTGCAACCCACCCGTACCGCTTCAAAGAAACCAGCTCGTCGTCATAGTAGACGAGAACCAACCTCCGATGCGCTGGATTACTGCAAGAATCCACGAATTGCACCCAGGAAAGGACGGCATTGTACGAGTGGTAACTTTGCAAACTGCAACTGGATTCCTAACACGTCCTACAGCAAAAATCTGCGTACTACCTTTACCAGCATTAGTCGATGATCAACAATCAGCTGCAGCAGCGCCGCATTCGCGGTCGGGCTAGAGGTTTCCTAAATGGATCAACCTGGCTATTTTAGCACGGTTTCTGTGTGTCAGATCAACCACGCTGTCGAGGTTGCGGTGTCGTCAATATTAATTCAAGGTCCTCAATGAAAAGAGTCCAGCAAATGCTCTTCACTATTGACAAGACTCCGCAACGATCATCAACGTCAACGACTACACGTCTGCCGTGGGCGGAATTCATCGTAGAATATCAGCATACAATGCTCTTAGACGCTAGAGTTCAGGTGAGGAACTGTCCAACACGTTTTATCTTTTGGAAAGTCCTACCGGGTGTTTTCTTTATTCCATGTCGCCGAGTCCATTCCGCTGATGTCCGGATCCTGTCATAAATCTCCAGAAATGGTCATTTCTGCCGGGGGCAGGATGTTCGGTAACGAAGCATGCATCACTACCCCGCTACCTAGTTGTCACTGGAAGGAAACAATCGCCTATAGCGGGCCAGCGGTCACTCATCGTTGAACACTACAACAATCCATCGAGCGCGTACATTATGGTCTTCCGACACGGATGTATTCAACAGCAGAGCGAAGGGTATTGACAACGTTGGCATCGATGATACGAATCAGTGCATGTATGACGACCCGACGAGTAGCATCCACCGTTCGACCGTTCACGTTTGGATGATTGTGCCTCCTTTTGTGTGTAGTTAAATTGTAATTAGTTTAAGATATAAAATTAAAGCTTAAGTACACGTAATGGTTTCGTTAGTTAAATAAACTGTTGTTATTTTTAACTTTCGTGTGTGCCTTGTGATCGATTCGAAAATTCATGCTGCTGGTGGATTGAGACGTATTTTAACTAGACAGGAATGTTAAGTGCTAGAATCAAAAATTGAATTGCGAAGAAAGCGGTTTGCTGTTCCCTGATCTTGAATGGTATTCAAACAATGTGAACTTAGAGGGAAAATACAAAAAAAATAATTATCTCGATTTCGATGAAATGTGCGGACTTTTCCCAGAATATGTCTCATCAACCGGCGCACATTATTCTCATCCACCGTTTTGGAAATCTTATTCCACTTGGTTCTCAATTCATTGATGTTTTTGACGACACTGCCATTCACCTTCAGCTTCCTCTTCATAATAGCTCAAAATCTCTTTATCGGTCTGAGCTGGGGACAGTTTGGTGGGTTGAGTTCTTTCGGTACAAACTGAATTCCGTTGGTTTCTTACCACTGTAGCACTGTTTTACTGTAATGACAGCTTGCAAGATCTGGCCAAAACATGACAGGTTCATTGTGGGATCTGATGAATGGCAATACAGCTCTGAATTAAATGTCTTATCAGTGATGAAAACCTTGGTCTTCCTACCGCAGCTACAGATGCCTTGCCAAATCATGTATTTACGTGCAAATTTATCTGCAAACACAAACTTGAATTTTGCAGGAACATCTCCCCGAGCCGTAGCTAAGTAAAATGTTTGTCCCGGTAGCTGTTCGAAATCGGCCTTTACATACCCAACAAACATCGGTGTTGAATTAGAGCTTGTTCAAGCAAATTTGGAGAAGCTATTCAGCTGTTTCTTCTAGAATAGCTGAATAGCTTCTCCAAATTTGTTTGAACAAGCTCTAATTCAACACCGATGTTTGTTGGGAAGGTTTCATCATCCTTGAGGAGACAGCCATTGAATTTTATCAACACCTGATCATACAGTTTGCTGGCACGGATTCTGGCCACATTGTTCTGCTTTTGATCCCTATTTGGTTATCTACAGGCACGGTATGACTTGAAGCCTTCCCGTAGACGAATTTGTTGCACGGTACTGCGTGCGGCGCGAAACTTTTTGGCCAAATCGCGAACTGAGAGGTTGAGGTTTGCCTTAATGTTCTTGATGACTTTGTTCCACAGTTGACGGTTGACAGTACCCGCACGACGCTTGCTTTAAGGCTTGCGAACCGCCGAACAAGTTTTTCTGTACTTTTTAAAAACAAGCCACACGGTATTTCGGGGAAAACCCAACACTTAAGCAATTTTGACCCAGACGACGAAGGGTTTTCCAAATGTTGCGCACAATTATTTTTCTTCTTTCTTCTTCCATTTTGTACCTTCTGCTCAAATATGAAGGAGACTTTATGAATAAAACGGTCCGCCGATGACATATCGTCATTTTTTTACTTAGATTGGTAGGACTGTTATACGTTTATATGTCAAATTTGAGCACGATCTGCCACGAAGCTTTTTTAACGGCACAATAAACAAGTCACCCTCTAGTGTGTTTTTCGAATTTTACTATGGAATCAAATGTTGAGCAAAGAATTAAGGTGCCGCCACACGGCGGCTATTTCTAGTATATAGTAAGCTTTTTGTTAGAGAACTTAAGACTGTTCCAGAAAGTATAAGCACACTTTCAAAATAACAAAAAAGTCATGTTTTTTTTTAGTTTTAATAATTTTATTTGGCAAATCATATTTGTATTTGTGTTTTATATTATATTTAACTCTCGTTTAATCAAAATATTTAATCATAGCCAAGACTCCTAACTTTCCGAACATGACCCATTAGCTTCTGCACAGTGGTACTTCCCACCATTTTGACCACTTTTGGCCAATCTTTTTTAAATTTTTGCATGTCGTCCGCTGGTTTTATGAATTTTCGAAGCTTTGCTTTGGTTAAAGCCCAAAAAGTCTCGATTGGCCATGCCTCCGGGCAGTTCGGCGGATTCATGTCTTTCGGCACGAAACATAAATTTTGACTTTTTTACCATTCTAAAGTGTCCTTTGCGTAATGACATGACGCCAAATCAGGCCAAAACACTACTTGACCTTCGTGCTGCCTGATCATCGGCAATAATCGCTTCTGGAGACATTCCTTAACGTATTTCTGAGTGTTCATCGTCTCCGTTGTGATGTACGCACTAGATGTTTTACCACACTCGCATATTGCCTGCCAAACCATAACCTTCTTGCCGAATTTTTCGGTAAAAATTGCCTTCTCCGTTTCGGGGATGTCTTTGTCTTCGCTTACACTATAGAATTGTGGTCCGGGAAACGTTTTGTAATCTAGTTTCACATACGTTTCATCGTCCGTTATTATACACTCAGAATTTCTACACAACAACAAATCGTAGAGTTTGCGGGCCCGTGGTTTCACGGACGCGGCCTGTTTTGGGTTCTTTTTGGGTTTTTTCTGCTTCCGGTATGTTTTTAGCCCAGGTGTTTCTTTGGCACGCATGACGTTACTCGACGAGGTCCCTAGTTTTTTCGCAACATCCCGAACGGAAGTCGCTGGTTTTCGCTTGTAGGCATCCTTGATCTTTTTATCGATATCCGGACTAACAGGACCGGATTTCCGACCACTCTTCGGCGCATCTTAGAACGTACACTGTTCTCTATATTTTCAAATCGTAGATCGTACCGCTCCGACGCTTACACCCTCTTCCTTGGCCAATTTTCTCAAGAAGAGTCCGCTCACAGTGCACCATTTGTGCACGATACTTGTTCGTTGTTCCGGAGTAAGACCGCGCATTTTGATAGGTAACACAAAACTGAGCACGTTTTTGATGCTATGTCATTCAGAAATGTGCAAACAAAAGGACGCAGCCAAAACATGTTGAAATATTTCATTATATTCAAAGTGACCGTTAAACTAAGGTGTGCTTATACTTTCTGGAACAGTCGTTATGTAACAGCTCATAGGAACACCTTAACTATGTAGTGATAGCTCATAGTTATGACATGCAAATGATAGTTTGATGCTATGATAGAAAACCGTGCTTGTTGTCGTGTGTACACTCTTGGGGGTGTTTTTATGTTATTGTTGTAGTTTATGAACTTTTCTTTCTTGTTATGATTATAATTGTGCAAACTGTGGTTTCTTTCTTATAAAGAAAAAAATGAATGGGGGCGAAAAGGAAATGTTTGGGCGGGGCGGAAAGGAAACTTGTTTTGGACGGGGCGGGGGGGAAAAAATAAAAAAACAACTTATGGTGGGGAAAAAACCGGCGGGGGAATTTTTTTTTTTTTTTTTTACTTTTTTTTTTATTATTTCATGGCCACTCGAAGTTCCACGGGAAACTGCTACAGAATGGCTGTTGCAGGAACAAGTCGCCACATGGCCTACAATGGAATAGAAATAGTTTTAAGGAATTATTCCAAAGATTTTGACATCCATTCCCGGAAATTCAATAGATGTTTCCAAATAGTGTCTCCGTACCGGACCACAGCTCCGGAAACCCGGATTTACGGGAACCAGATCAATGCAAATGGTCATTGCTGATAATGTCTCTGAAGCGAATGAGTTTTTGAATCTAACGGTGCCAAAAGAATTAAAATCGGTCAATAATAGCCAGAGTTATAATCATTTGAATTTGATGGGTACGAGGATACCCTGCCGATCACTTAAAGGTGTTTGTTTTTTGTCGAACATATAAGGGTTAAATAAACCTATCATTTCAATTTCATTTTATTTTTGATGCTATAAAAACCGGTACATTCAAATAGTTTGAAACCTCAACGGAATAAATTCAACCGATTTCCTTGAAGTTCTCTGAAGAATTTTCCTGAACTTCTTTTAAGAACTTTCCCATAATTCTATGAAGAACTTATCTAAAGTTCTCTGAAGAACTTCCCTGAACTTTTCTGAAGACTTTTCCTGAACTTCTCTGAAGAACTTTCCCGAACTTTTCTGAAAAACTTCCCCTTAGAACTTTGATGTACGCAGCAACTGCAGCAATTTTTTATTTTCTCTGTCCATAGCTACCGGAGGTGCTCATTACTACTTCCGGAATTTATTTTTTAAAAGCACAACTGGATACATGGGACCACGAATAAATTCAATCGTGTGTACACTGGAAAAATATATGTGATAGTGCTGCGTCAAAGATTTCTACTACATAGCTACTATTAATTCATAGCTCATATTTTTGGCAAAATAGTGAACTATAACATAGATTTCAACCGCCATGTTATATTTTGTCATCCCGACGGAATAAGTGCTTCGGATGCATTGAAAATTTTGCAGAAAGCCTATGGGGAATCTGCTCTCTCACGTAAACGTGTGTTTGATTGGTATAAGTCGTTCAAAGAGGGTCGTACATCAGTTGAAAATCTGCCTCATGATCGTCGTCCAGCAACATCGATAAACGAAGAAAACATCGAAAAAGTGAAGAAAATCGCCGTGTGACCGAGAGAGAAATAGCTGATGAGCTCAACATATCAAATGGATCCGCTCATAGCATTATACACGATGTTTTGAGCATGAGACGTGTGTCCGCGTGTCTTGTTCCAAAAGTTTTGAATTTTCTTCAAAAAGAGCAACGCAAAACTGTCGCTAAGGAAATGCTCACAATGAGTGATACGGACATCCAGCACATCATAACTGGTGACGAGACTTGGGTCTACGAGTACGACGTCGAAACAGCCCAGCAATCATCGGAATGGCGCTTCCAAAATGAGCCAAAACCCAAAAAAACCGCATCAAATTCGATCGAAAATCAAGGTTATGCAGACTGTTTTCTTCTATAGCCAAGGTGTGGTGCACTCGGAATTCCTTTCGGAAGGTCAATCGGTCACTGATGAATATTATTTGGGCGTTAGGAAGCGTTTGCGTGAGAATATTCGTCTCAAAAGGACAGAATTGTGGGACAACAAGTCATGGTTTTTGCATTACGATAATGCACCAGCTCAAACATCACGTTTAGTTCGCGATTATTTGACCAAAAACAGCGTTAACATCGTTCCTCAGGCGCCGCATTCGCCTGATATGGCAACATGTGACTTTTTCCTCTTCCCCAAACTCAAATTGCCGCTTCGTGGTTAACATTTTCAGACGATTGAAGTCATACTAGAGAATTCGAAGAGGGAGCTTAAGGCGAAACCAAAAGAAGCGTATGAAAGATGCTATAAGGAATGGAAAATACGTTGGCATATGTGTATCGCCTCCGATGGTGAAGGAGACAAAATAAATATTGAAGAATAATTAACCGTTTGTGTTTTATTTAAAAAGTCTCGTTCATATTTGAGCAGAAGGTATTTCTCTGAAACACGTTCGGACTGAACCGCGAAAAAAAAACATTTGATGTTGTTTTTGTTATAGGGAACATATAAGATGTCAAAGATTACAAATCCGACTGCTAGGGTCGCTGTAAGAATCAAAAATGTTTGTTCCAATACTAAATGAGTCACACTTTATTGTAACCATACAATATAATCTATGGTATAAAGACTGTATTCGATGAAATTTGGACACAGGCAATTGTTCGTAACTTTTTAGCGTGTGGGTAAAAATTATTCAAATTTTAACTGAATGTATTTCATTGTGTTGTGTCAATTGTGTAAAGAGTTTCGTGAAAATCGGTCGAGTGATTTCATTAATGGCTTCGAATGAAGAAATAGTGCGCCAACAAATTTTGGGCACTTACTTCGAAAACCCAAACGCTTCTCATCGATGGATCGGAAAACAGCTCGGAATCGCAAATTCAACCGTATCTCTTGTGATCAAAACGTTCATGGACCGTAAGAGAACCGAGCGGAAAAATGGTAGTGGCAAAAAACGTGGCACATCAAATTCGGAGAAGGCCAGGATGGTATTGAACCAATTTAAGCGTTATCCCAACATTTCGATCAGGGACCACATCCGCAGTTTCAGTTTGTTTTGTGCAGAAAACAATGAAGCGTTCTGGATTACATGTGTACAAGGTCCAGAAGGCACCGAACCGGAGCTATAAACAGAACTCGGTGGCCAAAACTCGTGCAAGAAAACTGTACAGGAAGTGGCTCACAAAACCGTTCTGCATTGTGATGGACGATGAGACCTACATTAAAGCCGACACCAAACAAATGCCAGGACAGGAACACTACGTCGCCACCTCTAAGTTGGCCGTTCTGGAGAGTGTACGGAAGAAGAAACTGTCGAAATTCGCCAAAAAATGCCTTGTCTGGCAAGCGATCTGCGGATGTGGCAAAATGAGTCAGCCCTTCATCACCTCTGGGACCGTCAACGGACAAATCCACAAGGACGAATGCATCCAAAAACGACTTCTGCCCTTCTTGAGATCTCACGATGGCCCGACACTGTTTTGGCCGGATTTGGCATCTTGCCACTATGCCCGGCCCGTCTTAGACTGGTACAAAGATAATAATGTAGTTTTTGTACCAAAAAACGTCAACCCTCCAAACACTCCGGAACTTCACCCAATTGAAAAATTTTGGGCAATCATGAAGGTAAAGCTCGTTAAAACTCCAAAACTCATAGAAAATGAACTTGAACTAAAGAAAGTGTGGTTGAAAGTAAGTAAGCAAGTCGGGCCTATCATTGCCCAAAATTTGATGAAAGTGGTCAAGGCAAAGGTGCGGGCATTTGGGTTGGGATAAGAGGTTCAATAAACCAATGATGTCAAAACTTAACCATTTAGTAGTACTTTATTTCCAGAAAGTTTGAAAAGAATCGGGCTCAAGGAAAATTTTTGGTGACCTATTTTGTGTGTCCAAATTTCATCGAATACAGTCTTTATACAGTTAGAAGTATTGTTCACAACGATGAAAGATGTTATCACATTTTGTGTTATTGTTATCAAACAGTTCTATTTCGTTTTAACCATATAACTTCTACATTAACACATATTGTTAATGTATGCCATATTGTCATTGAAAGGTTTTTTATTGTCTGCACTCGGTTTGGATTTTATACCAAATTTTTGGTATAGAGTACAGCAAAAAAATTGTTCGTGAAAATTGCCATTTTTTTTATCGGAACTGAACTTAACCGCCTATTTAGCATATTGTTATTTGGCCTTTTACAATCTGACATACTTTTAAAACTATGTAGGAGATTGTTAGTTTATAGTTAGTAGTATAGTTTATTGTTAGTAGTAAACTATAAGGGAAAATGTTGTAACAATAACGGAAACGGTCGTCAACAATAAGGGAAGTGGTCCAGGAATGATGGGCGTTTTTATTACAAATTACAAACATCCATATTTACAAACCTTGTTTCATCAATTTCTATTTCAGAGCGAATAATTTTAATTAGTCCTGTAACACAATACTTCTGTGATGACGGAGCCGCCTAAAGAAATCAGCATCGTCCCAGGTGGCAATGCTAATGCGTATACGCATTGTAGACTGACGACGCCACAATAGTAAGCCATAAATTTCATCATCACCTTCACCATCATTCTCCAAGAATCGCCAGTAAAATCGAACCAAACGTGTTCGCGTGGTGCACGGCAGAATATTTATTCCGTATTGGAATTTATTTTCTAATTGCTGAATCGCTACAAAAATGGAGTCGCAACGGGATGCAGTGAAGAAAACCAACAGATGGAAATTCCCACTTATTCCATGCTAAACCATCTCAGAGCACCGCTTAAATTAAATGTCACTTATCCTAAACGCGGTTTATTTTAAACTAAGTTTAGCAGCTAAGCGATGTGGAAAAAAAACGATAAAATTTTAAGCTATGCTTAAAATTTAGTTAAACCTAATTTAAGAGTTAAGCACACGTGAAGAAATCGGCCCTAAGACCCTTTTCACGGTCCACCGGGACACTTCCACGGCGGTTGAAATGTCTTTTTACGAGATTTGCGCGAAGGAAAACTCACGAATATGCTGCAATTTCGTCATGGTGTAGCTGTCAAAAAAAAAAAGGAAATCAGCTTCTTTTACTCGCAGCCTACTATGATATGAATTATGACAAGAAGTCTTAGATCTGACATTGTGCAATAGTGCAATCTATGAATGCATTTCATATTGGGAAGTATCTGAAAAAACGTCATTGTCAGATCCTAGACACATTGTGTTTGAACGGAGTGGAGGAAATCGGTCAACTACAACAATTAGAAATCCCAGGAAAACTTGAATCTTTCCGGCATATTCCCACGTCCAGTCGCGATGTAAAACTTTTGACCGGGAAGCTACTTAAAATCTAGTTTGACGTATGTTTCGTCATCGTTAAAACTGCAGCCATAGTGTTTTGTCAAAACACGGTCGTACAAGAGCCTTGTACGCTTTTTGGCTACGGAATTCTGCTTCATGTGCCGGCTTAGATGTTTACTGGATTTGTACTGCTTGTATCCTTTCCTGGCAAGGATGTTCCACACCGTTTGAAAGTTGGCGTTGTACCTTCTGACCACATCCCGAATCGAAAGACCGGGGTTATCTTTGACGCACTTCAACACCTTGCTGCACAGCGGACGATCGCTGGTTCCAGTTTTCTCGTAGGTCCACTGATTCCTTTCCACACTCAGGGTTTCCTTGTAGGTTTTGAGCACTCGACAAACTGTTGTTTTCGGCATCTTTAGCACTTTGGCCAGCTTGGAACCGGACCGCTCCGGATTTTCCAGGTGATTGTGCCCAATATTTTTTCTTCTTTCGAGTTCCATTTGACGTTATTTCTGAACGAAGTCGACTACTTTGATCATACTTGCAGCAGTCGTTCTCTATAGAAAAGTGAACAAACCAATGTCAAAGATTTTCGATTCCTAACACTAGAGGCGTGCTATCGGCGCGCGAGGGGCGTACCAATTTACTTTTAGTCAGCCTTAATAGCTTACGTCCATGCAAAGCAAAGCAAGGCATTTCATGCACAGATGAAATGGGAACTTTAATTGTACGACGCTGCAAACATTATCACGCATACGGTAGCCTCCGACGAACGGTTCGTGAACTTAACGAATTGTCAATTTGCACTGCAATCCTTCTGGATGACGCGAAAGGGTCAGACGTTGCCAATAAAATAATACGATGATCAGTTGTTTATGATGTTTTTCTTGGTTTTCCACGAGTTCCTTTCTTGTGAAACGGTTTGATGGCCCTATCTTCGTAAAGTATTTGCGATGAACTAATATGCTTTACCTTCTTCGCAATTTCTGAACCAGGAATCTTTCATGTGGTTTGCAATGGCGCGGGCGACCCATTCGGAGATAAAAACATTTCTATTAAACATCTCAATTGCTTGAGACTAGCGACTGCATACAAACCATTAGATCTATTACTCGTAAAATAATTTAGTAAAAAAAATTAGTAAAAATCAAGTGATTTGTTCAACAAACCTATTATACTGCCCAACTGAAAAACAGAAGCTGCCTTGTTTACATTCCGATTGACGATAACAAAGGAAGAAAGTTGTCACATCTATTACATTATAGAGACCGTTTTTTATGATATTCATAAATGCAAATTTCAATTTTGCATGAAAAATTTCAAACCCATGCATATCAGGTGGCGCAAATTTCCACTAGCAGCTTTGCATTCGGTTTGCCTGGATTCTCATTCAAATGCCAACGACATTTAAAGTCATTGTTTGCATTTGTAAGATAGGTCAACTGTTCATCTTAATATGGGATTAGTTTTTCCATTGTCCGAGTTAGTGTGGTTAGTTTGGGACAGTAGTTTTAAAACGCACGAGCAAACTTACCAACGCAGAAAATAGGCAACTCACTAATCATTACCGGCAACTGTAATACAGAGCACTGCACGTCTACCATTGCACATTAAATAATTACCGCAATCAGTAACGAATAAACATTCACATAAAAATAGATAGAGAAGTAAAAAACGAATATTCGGCAGAGAGAATTGTCTAATGGAAAGTGAAAGTGCTTTAAAATAGTAGGCTGCGAGTATTTGTTTTAAATGTTATTATTGAATAAGGTGAGCTTTAGCATCTTCTCCTAAGTAGAATGAACTCAAGCGTGTCCTTTACCGCGCAAATCCTTGGTCAGCAACTTCTGGAACAAAAGAGAAAAAAAAAATAATTCATGGCTGCGATCACGGCTCTATTTGATGGTTATCATTATATAAGAACAATATCAATCTAATAACAATATAACAATACGCTGTAAAGCTTCAAGTTCATAACACATTTTGTTTTTTTTTAATTCTCTTAGTTGCCGGATCGGATTGGGAATCTAACTCGCCGTCTCTGGATGTGAAGTATTGTTCTATCCAGTTAATTTTATGGGATACACAATCTTCTTAGCTTTGCGAAGCCAGTATAATGTTGTTTTTTGATAACATACTGGCTTAATACTACGATAAGTATGGCTTGCACCCTTTACTAGCGGTTTACCCGAGGTTATGTGGGATGACATATTTTAGGGATGGATTGAACAAAGAACATGGAAATAGTAAAGGCCGTTCACACCAAAATCCGGACAAAGTATTTATCCTGTTTCTTAGTCAAATCACTACGAAATTGAATGAAACTTTTTATGTACATAAACAATACATAGACAAACGTGAATCACACACATTGTTTACAAAAGCACATTCTGTATTCGAGATGGCACCATCTGAACTAGCACGCAGGAAATCTATCTTGCACAAATATTTGGAAAATCTCAATTCTACTGTTCGATTCATCGCACAATCGTTAAATGTGCCAAAATCAACTGTTGCAGATGTGATTAAACGTTATAAAGAGGGTCTTACTGTCGAAAGGAAAGCTGGAAGTGGTGATGAGCATGGGCAAAGCAACTCAAGGAACGAGAAAAGAGTCCTTGCTGCTTTTCAGGCAAACCCGAAGGTGTCAACACGGACAGTTGCGAAAAAAGTGCAATTGTCAACCGGTTTTGTGCAAAAAGAGAAGTCTAAGGCTGGATTGAGATCATTCTAAGCTCCATCATACCCAGATCGTAACGCACAGCAATAAAAATCGGTAAAAACACGCTCCAGAAAGCGTTATGAACAACTTTTCACAAAATTCCATTGTGTTGTCATGGATGACGAAACATACTGCTTCAAAAAATTCAAATATCTCTCGAGAACAAAATTTTACGCTGCAACTAGCCGGAAAGATGCCTCTGAACATCTGAAACGGAAGTATAAGACCAAATTCCCTGAAAAATATCTGGTCTGGCAAGCAATATGTTCCTGTGGGTTAAAATCTCAGATTTTCTTAACCACAGGTACCGTAAAAGCTGAGATTTACTGGCAAAAATGCCTCAAACCTTTCCTGAGAAAACATGCCATTCAATCCAGTTATCAAAGATCCAAGCGTTTCGTTCTAAGTGACTTACTACTTCGAAGAAAATTGACAAGAACACCGTGCAAAGATTGATGAAAGGAGTGCATAAGAAAGTGCGCGCAACAGCTTATGGAAATAAATCCACATAAATCAATATGCAGTTGTGTTGAGCATCACATTTATCTATAAAATGAAATAAATAATATGAATCAAAAGCATGCTGTTGTTTTTTCTAAAATATTTTTTGTTCGTCCGGATTTTGGTGAACGGCCTTCATTCTGTATTCGCATCAGAAAATTGTCTAGAAAGTTTTACGATATGATCAGGGCTCCCTTTTTGTGTTGGACTGGTTGTGGTGATCATTGGGCGACGATAAGACTCCTCAAGATATTAGAACAAATCAAACGAAAACTAATAAATAAGAAATAAGAAGAAAAGAAAACACAAACAGATTTTGTTGTTGCTAAGGCTTGAATCATTGAATATATGGACGCCCTGTTTATTTTACCACACAGCTCCTAGTGGTCAGATTTGGAATGAGACTACAGTACTGAAAAGTTCATCACGATTCATTTTATTTTAAAGAAGCTATACTTGGTGGAAGGGGTGAACCGAAAATTAATTTTGGACGTCCACTTCGAAAATCCGGCGAGGTCAGCTTCGAACATCGCGAAGTCATTGAAATTGGCTAAATCAACCGTGTGCAGCAGTTTCAAATATTTTGGTGCGCGAGATACTATCGATCGGCAGTATCATAGCAAGCGTCGTTGTGGAACTAAGGATTGAAAGTTGCATTTGAAGGCGTTGAGAAACATTAGGGAAAACCCAGGTCTGTTGGATTATGATATCGCCAAGAAATTCAATACAAGCCAAGGCACCGTCAGATGGATTCATTTTCTAAAAGGATTTAAATCTTTTCGGGCCAGTAAGCAACTCAACAGGTCACTTAAACAGAATCTAGTGATCTAAGGAAGTGCCCTAATCCAACTTACTTAAGACTTAATTCTGATGTACGTTTCCGCGTGCTATGGTATCAACGTCGTTGGTGAAGCCAAATAAATGGACAGACTTCCTGAAGATCGTACCACTCTGATCTATCTTCCCTCTTCAAATAATTCTTTCCAATTCAATGTTAAATAGCAAACACTACAATCCATCATCTTGCCGGAACCTTCTCCGAGATTCAAAGGGACTCGAGAGTGTCCCTAAGACTCGGACGACAAACATAACTAGGTCCATCGTTGCTTTAATCAACCATGTCAGTTTTGCTGGAAATCCATATTAGTGCATTATCTGGCACAGCTCGTCTCGGTCGATTGTGTCGTAAGCTGATTTGAAATCAATGAAAAGATGATGCGTGGGCACGTTATATTCGTGACATTTCTTCAACACTTGCCGAATCACGAATTGTGGTTCGTAGTAGTGCGTGCACCCATGAAACCCGTTTGGAACTGTCACACGAACTCCTTTGCAACTGGTGCCAGACGGTGGCATAGAATATGGGAGACCAACTTTTAGGCGACGCTCAACAGCGTGATTGCACGATAGTTGCAGCAATCTAGCTTGTCATCCTTTTTACCCTTCTTACACCAAAAGAAGGGTATTAGGGCTTGAAAACTCGTCTTTTGATCCGAAGCCAGGGAGCCGAGTGTCATATGTCATTGTGTGTGTGTGCGCGCGCGTGTGCGTGTGTATGTGTGTGTGTGTGTGTTTTTTTATTAACGAGTTGGTAAATCTTTTTTATGAACGAGCCCGGCCTCCCGTTCCATAGTAGGCTATCTATCGAACTCGTGTCGGGCCAGAGTGTCGGACTCGGACCGGAGAACTCTGATTTTTGTGCTGTGGATTGTCCTCTCTCCTTACGTCTGACATTACTCTGCTTCTCTCGTTCGCTGATCGCTTCTCCACTTTTACTGCAGCTCGGTTAAAATGCTTGTGACTATTCTATCGACAGTGTTCCACATGCTTTCATCCCGACACATTTTCTCAGCTATGTTGGCCACGCTCAAATCCGGTATCTCCCTTCGAACAGCCGCAAATCTAGGGCATTCTAAAACCCCACGCTCCGGTGTTTCCTCCACGTGCTCGCAGTCCGGGTAGAAGGGTGACGCAGCATGACCACACCGATGCAGATATTTTCGAAAACAGCCGTGTCCTGACAGAAACTGCGTCAGGTGAAAGTTCACCTCTCCATGATTCCTGTTCACCAACGCCAACACGTTAGAAATGATCCGATGGGTCCACCTTCCACTACCTGCGTTGTCCCACTCTTGCTGCCACTTAGCCAACGAGTCAGCTCTGAGCGTCTTCCTCACGTTAACGACGTATCTCCGCTGATAGCATTCGATATCCTCGGCCAGGGTGATGCAAATTGGAGTCATCCCGGCGATAACGCATACTGCCTCCGTCCAAATAGTTCTGTAGGCGCTCGTGACACGCATGACCATGAGCCGGGACGTACTGTTCAGCTTCCTTCTATTTCGCTGCGTTTTCAATGCTGCAGCCCAGGCTGAGACTCCATATCTTTGCCACACTCACCAGAATACGCCTCCTGCTACTCCTAGGTCCACCGACATTCGGCATGATTCTTGATATGGCGTTGACCACCCTCGCCGCCTTGTCGCAGACGTAGTCTACACGGGCGTTAACATTAAGACGTTCGTCAACCATCACTCCTAGATGCTTCAATGCACGCTTTGACGAAATTGCATGCCCTCCTACGCTGATTTGGACATGCTGAACCGTCTTTCGGCTGACCAGAACTACTTCCGTTTTATGATGGGCCAGCTCGCAACGACGGCGCAGTACCGATTGTCGCGTCTCTTCTGTTTGGCTACCCTTTCTGCGCTCTGAACGACTGTCCACCGTCGAGGTTTCTTTTCGGAATCCAAACCGCCTTTTGGATAGACCGCTCTCACTCTCCGTGCTTTTCGTCAGCCTATTAAGGATGATCCTTTCCAGGAGCTTGCCGAGGGTATCTAGCAGACATATGGGTCTATACGATGCTGAATCCCCTGGCGGTTTTACCGGTTACGGCAGCAGCACCAGTTTCTGGACCTTGTATCTGTCCGGAAAGCAACCTTCATCCAGATATTTCTGGAGCGCCGTTCTGAACATGCCTGGAAACGCCATGATCACGGTTTTCAATGCAACGTTGGGTATTCCATCCGGACCGGGAGCTCTTCCCAACTTCAGCGCCATTACAATTGCCCGCAGCTCTTCATTTGAGATCTGAATCTCTCTGGCACGTGCTTCTTCTGCTTCGTCGTATGGTGTAGGTGGCCACTCCGTTGCGTTGTGCTGCGGGAAAAGACGATCAACGATTACTTTCAATTTAATCGGTCACATTTAACTCGGTGTCCCTGCACCTTTGATCTTCGCCATTCAACGAAGACGTCCTTGTCGAATTCCTTCGTTTTCCACTTTCTCTCGAAAAATCTTGACCTCCCCGACACAGTGGAGGTTTGCCGACCGATACAATAGTAGATCGCCTGATGAACACTATGGGTGTACTCTTCGCTGACCATCCAGTTCATGTTTTCCAACAGCGACGGACTACAGAACGTAACGTCGATGATGGATTCCCGGCCATCTTTTCGGAATGTACTGACAAGGCCCTCGTTGCACTTTGCCAGAGCCTCCAACGTCCAACTTTACCAGAGCCTCCAGTAGACCATAACCCTTTGCGTTGGTCAGTCTGCTGCCCCATTCCACAGCCCAGGCGTTGAAGTCTCCTCCGCTGATAACCGGCTGTCGTCCGGCCAAAGTGTCGGTGAGCGCATCGAGCATCCGACTGTACTGTTCCTCTGTCCACCTAGGAGGTGCGTAACAGCAACATACGAAGATACCGTAAATGTTGGCGATCACGAAACCGAAAGTGCGACGTCGCACTGCGTTTCCGCTGTCGACTGCCAGAACACTTGCTGTGCAGTGTCGCAATGATTGAGGTTGACTTGCGTGAACTTCATCATTGTTAGGGCTTTTGGAAGCGCACGCTTGTGTGTATGTGTGTGTGTGTGTGTGTGTGTGTGTGTGTGTGTGTGTGTGTGTGTGTGTGTGTGTGTGTGTGTGTGTGTGTGTGTGTGTGTGTGTGTGTGTGTGTGTGTGTGTGTGTGTGTGTGTGTGTGTGTGTGTGTGTGTGTGTGTTACAAATTATGTCACATCGGTTTCTCAGCCGTTTGCGAACCGATTTCAGTTCTGTTTACGGCAAATTAAAGCTACAACATTTTTCATTCGGACATTTTGTTACGGAGATATGAACGAAATAGTATTTCACGGCGTATTATAATAGTAACTGAACTGTTCAGTCTCTGATTACATACTGAGCTATTGATGTACCGATTCTAGTTCTGTTGCTTTAAAGCTTAAAGCTTTATCTTCCTTAAAACCTGTAAAAATTTCATCATGATTGGATAATTCCTCATGAAGATATGGCCAATACACTACCTGCATGCAAATAAATTGGGAGATGAAAATTTACTCGACCACTCGCACCGAGGTACTGGTGCGTTGTATGGCGCATCAGATGTACCATTCAGCGCACTAAATGTGACACTATAGACTCTATATTATTAAAGCAGGATCGATTGGCGCGAGTGGTCTTGTTCGGGTTTGAACTGCAACGAGGTTGTGATCTCAAAAAATATACAAATTCCCCATTTACTACAACTGCACAATTTTCAACGAACATGTAATTATGTTGCATAATCCATATCTATTATCGAAATTGGCGCTTACGATATAAGATTTCTAATATTCTTCCTCTTTTCACTTAAAGTTTGATTTTGAGTATTTGTAGCATTAACATAAACAGGTCGTTGAACAATATTAATGCATTTTTTGTATCACATCGATGAACAATGAATGCGTTCAGGATTGTTTAAAAGTTCATTCTATAGACTGAATATATGAAATATCTGATGAAGTGTAAGAAGGGTTCAGTCTCACCATCGGTGGATTAATTCGGGTTTTATAGATGGGACACACAATACTTCCGGTAAATATTCTTCCTCCCAAATTTTGGGATCGTGCCCTTGTCAGTGCTTCACTGCCGTATGTTATTTTTCAACCGACCAATTTCCTCCTCAACTTCCTAGAGGGTTGGGTTTGGAGTCCTGTCTGCATCTGTGCGTGTTCATAGATTTATTACCGTGCCACTTTCATTTACTGCTTCCACCTTTCGATCAGCCGAGGAAGAAGAGAAGCAGCCGCGAATCGATTGACGTGGCGTGAAATTGTTGATTCGGTGTTATCTGTATAGATGTTCACCAAATAAATAAATAACCAGAAGAAGCAGCTGGAGTTGGCCAAAAAATACGCTGGTATGACGGTAGACTTCTGGAAACGGGTTTTATGGACGAACGAGAGTAAGCTTGAGCTATTCGAAAAAAAAGCGCTCGAGAGATGCCCAACAAACATCGGTGTTGAATTAGAGCTTGTTCAAACAAATTTGGAGAAGCTATTCAGCTATTCTAGAAGAAACAGCTGAATAGCTTCTCCAAATTTGCTTGAACAAGCTCTAATTCAACACCGATGTTTGTTGGGTGGTCTACCGAGCGTTCGCATGGTCTTGTGTTGGATGTTTGGCACATATTGATCCCTCTGCGGAAATAGGAATACATCGACTTGGTCTACGAAATTTTGGTGGTGTCTCTTTTTAAAGCTGGTCCTAAATCCACTACATCTTGCAACAGGACAACGATCCAAAGCACACCGCGAAGAAAACTACTGCGTTCTTCAAGTCAAACCGAACCAAAATGCTCGAATGGCCTCAGCAATCATCTGATTGAATTTGATTGAAAATCTATGGGATTATCAGAACGATAGAATGGACCCGATATCGGTAACCAACAAAAATAACTATTTTGAAGCTTTCTAAACAGCCTGGGAACATATTAATCCGGAATACCTCAAAAAATTTGTCGAAAGTATGAAGCATCGACTGGAAGCAGAGCATAAAAAATAAATAACCGCCTTAGCAATGAATTATTTAATATTGAGTTAGTCAAGCACATTCTTATTTTTGTCATGCCGGCACAATTTTGTCACATAAAAATACTATCTATGCCCAGATAAAACTTTCCTTCCATAGCCCCCACCCTTCCAAGCGAGTCCACTTTTTCACTGCCTGGAATCAAACAATTAGATAGGGCCCACACAAAAGTGATAATAAAAGAACGTGATGATAAAGCTCTTAGAAGACCTCGTATTTTCATCAGAAGCTCCTCAAGGCGTGAACTGAGACTATCCGCGAAAATAAAACATAAATAAAATACTATCCGGCGTAAGTGAGCCAACAGTTTCTAACGAAGAATAACGGGGTGTTATGTAGGCCAAGCCCCTTCATCCGGCCTATGTACCAAATATGTCATTAATTCAGTTATTATCGACTGATTTATGATGCTATTATGATTATCAATATATTCCAAAGCCGTTGAGACATTATAAATCGATTTTTAGTTTATCACTTCCGCGTAATTCTCGGTTTCCTTAACTTTTCACCCGCCATGACTTCACTGGTTAAGCTGAACAGATTACCTTCACGATCGTCAAATGATCTTAGTTTGGGTAAATTGAACCGATAATCCAAATAATGCAGCCTAGATGTACAAAAAATAGTCACACGTTATAAACTTACTGTTCACATGGATAAATTCAATGTCCCCAACTATAGTCTGTTTTATTAATAGCGTAGTAAAAATGTTGGTATTGATAAAATTTTCAAAGAAAATGTATGCGTACGCGGTTACATAGTTACATGATGATGACTAGCATGAGCTGTGTGTGTGTGTGTGTGTGTGTGTGTGTGTGTGTGTGTGTGTGTGTGTGTGTGTGTGTGTGTGTGTGTGTGTGTGTGTGTGTGTGTGTGTGTGTGTGTGTGTGTGTGTGTGTGTGTGTGTGTGTGTGTGTGTGTGTGTGTGTGTGTGTGTGTGTGGGTGTGTGTGTGTGGCCGCTTGTTGAGCACATTAACAAATTGGCAGCAACGACAGCAGCTGCTTAATGAAATCTAGTAGTGTTCCCGAAAATGCGGTTAGACCTTTCTAATGTATAGACTTCTTAATATATTTTTTTTCTAATATTTTAGTATTTTTTGAAACCCCCATTAAAAAAATCCGGGAATTTTTTTTTTTTTTTTTTTTTTTAATTTTTTATTTTTTTTTTTTTTTTTTTTTTTTTTTGGGGGTTTGTAATTTTTGATTAAAAATATTTTCCTATATGTTTTTTTTAAGTTTGTGGTGTGTGGTATGTTCTTTTATTTGGTTTTTTTGTTTTTTTCTCTACCCTGGTTTTTTTTTTTTTCACACTCCAGGGAAAAAAAAATAAAAATTTTTTATTTTGTTTTTTTTTGTGATTGTTGTGTTTTTTATTATGTTTGTTTTTGTATGTTTTTTTTTTTTTTCGCTGTGTTGGTGTTGTGCGTTTTTCTTTTTTTTTTTTTATTTATTTTTTTTTTGGGGGGGGGTGGTGGGTCTCTTCATCTATAACCTTAATGTTCGTAGTTCTATTTTTTTTTTTTTTTTTTTTTTTTTTATTAATATATATTTAAAAAAAAAAATTTATTTTTTATTTTTTTTTTTTTTTAGCATTGCAAAGCATAAACCAGGTCGCACAGTAGCGTAGGTGATACAAGCTCTGAACTGTTGTTAAGATGGAGACGCGCCTTTATCGATTGCTGTTAGATAGTGATTTGTGATGAATCCCTACCTCTTAGATAAAGGATGTGTCCCCTTCCAACAGACCAGAGCTGTCCTGGCCACGTCCTTGCAACTGGTGGGAATAAGGAAGGAATGTTAGTCCGACACTTACTTAAGAGAGATGCGGAGAACTCCACGACCCCTCATAAGTGTCTCGGGAAAGGTGGAATTGTGTTAGTAGGGAGGGTAAGCTTTAGGAAACGCTCAGCAAGCGATGTTTGCAATTTTCATATTAATGTATTTAAGAAATTAAGTTGGTGATTAGTTTGTCCATTGTCGATTGCCGCCGTCCGCTACCTAAATATAGTGCACGAAAGTTTTTCCTGTTGCTCTCCGTTACTCCTGAAAGTTACTTAACGAAGTTCGTACTGATTTCTTATAGCAAATAATCATCACCTTGTGAAAATCGAAATTTTGCTTTATTTCGCTGAGTATATTAATCAATTTTTAGAAGCCCCGTAATGTGGACAGATCTTTACGTGGTGCGTTAAAGTGTTAGATCTACAATCGGTTTCTTGTCCTTACTACGTCCTTACTAACTTGTTAACTGACAAGACCAGAGAAGAATTAAAAATTTAAAGCCTTGTGACCCAGATTAATTATTTCCATAATTTCTTTTTACTAATTTTCATTAAAACTTGACAAAGAACTAGTTTTCTAGAAGTGTAATCGTTTATCAAACCTCTAGTCTTTGATTATATCTAGATCTTGAATAGATTTTAATTTAGCCTGCATCAGACATCATAGCATGGGACAAGTGCTGATGAACCAATACAAAGACAAACGAAAAAACTGCTGCGTCAATGAATGTGACTCAACCGTAAATGCAACTCAACTGTTGCAACGAAAATTTTGTATTGGCATAACTAGGATTATGGGTTGAAATGATTTCAGAAAACGTTTAAAACAGGATTTGTTGCTAGTGTATGACATGGATCGAAGGAGGTCGCGCTCCGGGTCTGACGTGTTTGTGCTTCGCTGCTTGTTTTTTTTTTTTTTTTTTTCGAGAAAAATTTGATAGTGGAAATTGATTAGTAGTGTTAAACTTTTTATTTTGATGATGATGCGGTCACCGAAGAGTTGATTGCGGTCTACCACCAGACTTTGTGTGACACCTGGTGTGGAAACAAAGTGTCCCCCCTGGAGATGGAATTCCAGACACACGGCCTTGTGGCAGGGGGAGCTCGTGTTCAGCCGCGTCAATTGGAGATGTTTGGTTCGTGGCCTTGGAGCGAACTCCTCAGAATACAGGATGTATTCTGGAGGGCACACGGGCCTACTCTGGTTGCTCGATGTTATAACCACAGCAGCGGAATGTTCTGAAAATCCGGGTGAGCTCTTTCCTTTTTATCCTTTTCTGTCAAACTCCAATTTTTCTGAGAATAGTTTTTGTGTAGGAAATTTATATTTTTGGTGGGCTTCAAATGGTGAATTGACAACATGGAAGGAGAGTGTAACTTCTGGTCCTCACAAGTTCCTATCTCACGCTTCTGTGAGTCATGCGATCACAGAGGATTTCCAGCTTAAACGTAAAGAGATCCCATGCACATCGGGTCTCGAAATCCGTCGGCGATTTTGAAGATGAACCCCAGGTGCTTGTTCGCCCTAGAAATTACATCCTCGTAATGCATCCGAAACGTAAGTCCGCTATCCAATATCACGCCCAAATCTTTGACTTTGCAAACGCGTTCAAGGGTTTGACCAGACAAACTGTAGCGAAAGTTGATTGGTTGAAGTTTTCTACAAAACGTAATGATATTACATTTAGCAACGCACAAGGTTAAAAGGTTTCGGTTGCTCCAATCGTCAAATAAATCCAGCAACTTCTGGCAATCTTCGAGACATGATATTATCATAAATATTTTCACGTCGTCCGCAAAGAAGAGCCGCGTACCAGGTGGCAGAATAGTTGCAACGTCGTTAATGAAGAGTGAGAACAATATCGGACCAAGGTTGCTTCCTTGTGGCACACCAGAGCATGCAGTGAAAGGTTCGGACTGCGACGTCCCAATCCTAACGCACACAGATCTTTCAGTAAGATACGATTTGAACCATCTCGCAAAGACTGCAGATACTACCATTTTCTCTAGCTTATGAGCACACGATCAAAGGTGGCTTTAAAGTCTGTATACACAGCATCCATTTACAGGCTAGCGTCCATCGAGCGAATACACAGGGAAGCAAATTGGGTTAAATTAGTTGCGACAGATCTTTTCGGGTAGAATCCATGCTGGTCACAAGATATGTAATTCTTACAGGATGCGAAGAGTGCGTTTTTCACAACTATCTCAAATATTTTAGAGCAGGCACTTATCGACGTTATTCCGCGGTAATTTTCAATGTTGCATTTGTCCCCTTTTTTGTGAATCGGCGTGAGACTCGAGATTTTCCATCTAGCATGGAACGTTCCATATTGCAATGAAAGATTGAACAGCTTGACTAAAGGCTCCAACAGTCCGTCCGAACAGTTTTTCACCAAGGTCGGCGGGATTCCGTCAGGTCCGGGACAAGCAGAATGCGAATAGCATCACGAACATGTTCAGCAGTAATCTCAAACATTCCAAAGTCAAAGCTATCTAACGGAGTGTCACGTAAGGTAGCATCGATGTGTTGCGGTGTGGCGATTCTAGGAGAGAACGCACTTTTAAAGTGCTCGGCAAAAAGCTCGCATTTGGAAGAGGCTGTATTTGCAGAATAGTCCACAAAATACATAGAGCTTGGCAATCCATCTGCTTTACGTTTTGAGCGGACAAAAGACCAGAACTTCCTAGGATTCCTACGCAAACTTGTTTGGGTGAGATCTATATAGCGCCCGTGCAGGAAGCGATTATATCGCTTATATTCATTGCTAGCTAGCACGAATCGACGCCTCGACGTGTTCGAGCGGTGTTGATCATATTTTCGGAGAGCAGCTCGTCTGTGACGCTTCAGTTTCTGGAGGTGCCTATTACCCCAAGCCGGCTTAGTTGGGGTTCGTTGAAGAGGGACATGTGCTTCAACAACTTGCCGTATCTCTGCGTTGAACATATCGAGAACGTCGTCCAAATCCCGTTGTGAATCTAAAAACTGACAATCAATCGATTATACTGCTTCATTTAACACATTGTAGTCAACCCGTCGAAAATCAAACTTAGGGATTTCCTCAACTACCTCAAAGCATAATGGAACGATTTCGGACACGGAGATGTCAATGGCTGGATGTGCCGGGTCTATTGCAACGAGTGAATCGGCTGCCTCCTCTACGCAGCAATTTGGCAGGGCTGTCTCGTTGGTAAGGATTTAATCAAGGATGCGGGAGTTCACATTCTCTACGCCATTCACTTGTGTCAAACCATGGAAACAGAATGCGTCATACAGTGCACAACCAGATGTAGTCAACCGCGATCTGCTTGTGTCGATGTCAAAAGAGGAGCCGTCCTCCGATATAACCCATAGCAACTCCGGATGGTTGTAGTCCCAGAACTGGAGAGCTATATCATTAGGTTTTAAGAACGATAGAACGGAACCAATGGAATCAACATGTTGCCGAATGAGGTTTACATCGTCTCGACGATCAGGTGGCAAATATAACACCCCGATACTAGCAAATGATCTTTCGAACTTAACTTTTACCCAAAGCTGCTCAAGGGCATCGCTAACAGGCGCTGCATCAATGCAGCAACAATGCTTACGGGAGACGGCAATCAAAACTCCTCCACCACGCGATTTTCGACTATTTAATCTGCTTCGGTCTGTTTTGAATACCGTGAATGAGCTTCCAAACAACTGCGTTGACAGAATGCTATCATCAAGCCACGACTCCGTTAGCACTATTACGTCATACTCCAAACCAACAGTAGCAAGAAAGAACGAATCGATCTTCGTGCGCAGGCCACGGACGTTCTGGTAATAAATACATATTCTGCACATTTATTTCACTGCCACGTCGTAGAGCGTTTAAAGAAAGGCACTAACATCAGGTGTGACACTGGCGGGTTATGCCGCAATTCACTCTTAGACTTCTTACTTTCAATCAAAGGGAAGCGACTAAAAGTACACTTTTCATTTTAGTAATAACTTATGTTGTTGTTTATCCATTTGTTTAATGGAATGAATTACCAAAATATCTGGTTTGCTCATGGTATAATAAGTGAAAGTAATTGCAAATTTTCGAAAAGGGTGAATGATTTGATCATGATAAATATTTGACGGTTCGAAATGAAGCACATAGCCATCGAAAAAGTATTACTTTAGACTGACGATGACAAGCATGTATATTAGAGATAGGAAAAAGAAATAATAATTGAATATTATTTATAATTATATTAAATTTTCAGAATGTGAAATGTGAACTGATATATATATATATATATATATATATATATATATATATATATATATATATATATATATATATATATATATATATATATATATATATATATATATATATATATATATATATCTATATATATATATATATTTATATATTAACACATATTTAAACATTCCTTTAAATATATATATTTATATCATATTTATTCATAGATATTATTAATTGAATACATACATGTTTTGACATACATGAATTCATGTGTAGATTGAAGAAGTCAGCATCAATTGTTTTCGTCTTCGGGTGCTCGGGGTGTTTTTTTTTTCTCATTTTATTGCATAGTATGACCTTAACATTTCAGTATACATTCATTGACTACTGGTTGAGCTGTATAGCGGTTTATAGCTGCATTTGTTTATTTATTGCATATCATTCATATTTTCATTGGGAATATATTAATAATAATGAAATTTTATCTGCACCAAGGTTACAAGGTTACCAGGTTGAATAGGTATTTTATTGTTTTGTATCATAAGGTATTTTTCTTTTAATTTAGATCTGCGAACATTATTTTATTTAATTTTTTATATCAATTAATGCTGTTCAATTCTGCTTTGTTTGTATTGGACTATATTAGCTTAGATCAGTGACCATTCAGTAGATGCCATCATTTAAACCTATCAGATCCGCTACAAATGGGTATAGTGATGCAAGGAATCGGAATATAGATATATATATATATATATATATATATATATATATATATATATATATATATATATATATATATATATATATATATATATATATATATATATATATATATATATATATATATATATATATATATATATATATATATATATATATATATATATATATATATATATATATATATATATATATATAATTTCAGGTCATCCATGGAGTTTCCAAGTTTTGTAAAATAATTTCTTCTCGTGGCTATGATATATTGTCTAAACTTTTAGGTTCATGAAAGATACGCAAATCCTTCTTCAATTGCAGCTGGACAACAATCTGCAGACATGTGAAATTATTATTATCATTTTACATTATAATATCCCTTCACTATATTTATATACTATTCTATATGACATTGAAAATGGATTTTACATTTTTATCATTATCACTAGCACATATTTTATTACTGGGATTTTCATTATTTATTTAAATATTATTTTATTATTCTTACCTTGGAGCGTATGGTACGGTATGTCCACGCATCCTTCCTCCCCTGTAGATTCACAAAATACGTTGTGGTTCAAATCTATTCATTTGAATCCAACTCATTTTACAGAATCATCTTTTGCGATTAATGCAAAGCAGTAGGCCTGGCCGCGTCGACGCTTGTATCATGTTTTTGATATGCTGCAAGCATCAATATTGACAAAAACAATAATTGGGCGTCATCTAACCCATTCATTTCCAGGATGCTTTCTCGTACTGGCTGCGTTTATGTTAGATAAGATTAGATTAGATTAGAAAGAAGGATTTGTTGCTAGTGTATGATGCAGTTAGTAACGCAGCCCGTGCGAAAAATAATTGCAGACCTTTTTCATTGCACTCAATCCTTTTTTACACGGGAAATACGTATTGTAAAAAACCGTATCGTTTCGAGAAACGTAAAAAAAATAAAGGCAAATTTTTTATTCGTTTGTTTAGTATTCTTGGAAACAGCTCGATATTGTCGAAAAACTGTGCCAAAAAAAAAAGGATTTTTGCACATGTTTGTGGGACAGAAAACCAGCCCTAGGTTGCTCTCATTTTAACGGTTCGTTTTTAGAATAATCTTTTGATGACATGTTGTTTATCCCCCGGAGAATGGTGACGTTATCCCTTTTACCACAGTGCGATCTTTTTGATGTTGCATCACATGTGAAAGCGTAAAAGGATTGATGGCTCTTTCTCATCTAGTTCAACAAAACATTATTGTGTTCGTGAGCAGCCTAATCTAACTTGGCTTACGCAACGAATTTGGCACTTCAACCGCAACAGTAGCATATTGATGCATAGCAGTGCTACCAGAACGGTGGATAATAATTAGCACGCTATAATTCTCGAGTAAATTAACATAAGGGCTTAAAAGCCAATTGTAAACAATCACTTTAAACGCTGATCTCCCACGAATGACAAGACTCCAACGATTTTCCAAAGTTTAAGGAGCATTTCCACAAAAAGAAGGGTGCATTTACCCTTTGCCGTTCTACCATATGGAGTAGCTGGATATAGTGAAATTCTCGTGATTAGTGAGAGATCAACGTTTGAAGTCATTGTTTACAAATGGCTTTTAGGCCCTAATCATGAATTACTCGAGAATTATAAAAATCAGAGTTGGACATTTCATAGATTTACATAGATGACCCGATTTTGTCAGCCTCTTTTTTTGGAGACTTTTTCTTATGTTATACAAAACCCATGTAATTTTTCAAAGGTATTTATGCACCAAAGTATACCTTTGACGTTCATCTTGGAGAATAATACGAGAGACATGGAATAAGGGCTATGCTGAATTATTGAAAAATAAAGGTCTGGTAAGTGGAGGGGCTGACAAAATTGGAGCAATACTGTATATTGCCAATTTTAGATAGATAAGCTTTTTTGCGTGCAGCTTTTTTAGTCTATCGAGTTGATGTGACGTCTTTGGCAAATAAATGTTGCTTACGACAGTACACCAGCTATTTATTACAAAATTTATTTCCGTAATTACTTTTACACAAGCGGGCATGTATTTTTTCAGGTTTGAAACAAGGCGATTGGGACGGATAATGGGGTTTATTATGGCTAGTATAGATTAAAAGATGGGGCACATCTATAAATATCCCCACTGATTAAATTTGTTTTAGATATTTTCATATTCCTATTAAAAAATCTGTTGGGTTAATACAATGATGGTTAAATACTGTCAGCTCCTTACTGATAATCTAGTCAAATATTCCAATATACTCTTTTCAAAAATCCCTGCATTATTCATCCTACACTCAGCCAACTAATCTTAAGAATTTCATAAGATTCAACTTATGAACAATGCTTTAAACTTCATAAGGTTGACCTATGAATGGATTTTGTTTTACACGACGTTGTTGTTGTTCGCCTTTAAGCTTTCCTATTCACAAGTGTTGATATATACTAGTGGTCAAGTCACTGCTTCCATAACCTCAACGTGTAAGTTTCGAATCCAGGTTGTTCCATATTTTTATTTTTTCAACATCATTAGGTAAATTGATGAAATTCATAACGATTTCTTGTAGCAAATAATCATAATGCAATCTTATGAATATCGAAAGTTTATTTCGCTTAGTGTATTTATTCATTTGCAAGATAGATTATAAATATTTAGAGTTACAACTAAGCAATTATTTATTTTTTGAGGAGCTGACACATTCTAATGAATACTGTATTTTAGATTCAATTTTTCAGACCATAAAAATTATGAAAACGGGCCATTTTATTTATGTGTTTAAGTTATTCTTTATTATATTCCATGACATGTTATTTAACAATATCTTCTTTTAATATCTAGGTTATAATCAGGGCATCTTCTGTGAAACAAGTCCAGCGAAAGATAGTTGAAGCTTTCATAATTTATTTGTTTTATAGCAATGTTCTGTTCATTGTTTTTATTTTAAACATAATGTTTCCAAGAACATCTTGTATTTTATTGAAATATACCACTCACAACAGAGTCCCTACTGTTGGTTTAAATCGGTCCTCAAACTCGATGTTTCAACATATTTTTGTATTCTGATGAAATAAACCATCCACACTTGTGAGTGGCCCCAACAGCTTCCTTACTTGAGGGCCGATTTACCCTCGAATTCGATATCAACCACACTTGTGAGTGGTCCCAACTGTTGGTTTGAATCGGCTCTCGAACTCGATTTTTAATCTATTCTTGTATTGTATTGAAATAAACCACCCACAATTGTGAGTTGCCCATACTGTTGGTTTGAATCGGTGCCAAAATTTGAACTACTTTAATGTACATCTCTGTAAAGCAAATAAACCGGGAACATAGTTAAATATCTGATTCGCTGCCGACGTCAGTTGAATTCAGCTCACCGTTTACCAAAACGAATCCCACTACATCCCATAATATTATCCAACATCCCAGTGATTTATCGTGGAAGTGCAGAGGATTTCTCGGCTTCCTTCAAAGCGAGTATCACGTCAACATATTCCTACCCATTCCCTACTTGACCAGTATTCGGGCGAGGCCGGCGCTGGTATTGTCTTAGTTTGGGATCATTAGTTTTTACATATTGAGGATGTATGTTAGTCCCAAACATCAGATGTTGGTTCTCTGTGTAATAACAGCTGATCTGGGAATAACGGAGTAGCAACCTTGGGCGGTCAATTATGCTCATACTCATGCGTATGCGGTTACATAGTGAATTATAATGTGTTAACTATCTAATGGTCGATGGATCATATGTGAAAATCATTTAAGTGTTTCAAAGTAGTTTAATTCTGCACTTTGATTGTTGTTATTAATGTATTCTCCATATGCGCTTAGTAACGATATCTAATGATGAAATTTTGTCAGAAGCAGATCATTTACATCAACATAAGAGGCTCTAGGAGTGGACAGTAATTTATTGCTAGAAACTAAGAGGATTGAAGAGAAAGCATTGATAGTTCCTTATAGAGTAACGGCAGGTTATGAAAATTGAAAGATACAAGTTGAAAACGAGCGGAGGGCATATGAAGGTAGTATGGTATGGAGGTATGAAGCATCTGGGGTAGTATGGTAAAAGATTATGCGCCCGATTGTATACTACCTTCATATGCCCTCCACTCGTTTTCAACTTGTAGGGTATGTGTCCCTTAACTCAGCCTAATAAGCAACGATCGATTACATATTTTATTATAACTCATAGACTGTTTTAGCTTGAAGCGATATTTAGCTAGTTATACACTTGCTTAGATACGTTTAATAAGACTTTTGGTAGTATGTATCATAAAAAGCTATACAACTCATTTTATAGAGCCAGAAACGTTTGAGGGATATGGATGTAATGTCGGTCTATAAGCAAAAAAAATGGGTCTATTCATGGATGCAACTTCGTCGCCATCGATCGATTTTTCATTAAATGCTGTCTTTGTATAATTTGTTTCCCTGATTTTATGATTTAAGACATTGCCAGCTGTATTTGCTTTACCCAACATAAAATTTCACTAAACAAACTGAACTAAAACTGCTTTGAAACCCTTAAGAGATTTTCACATATGATTTATTGGCCACCCGATAGTGAAAACATAATAATTCACTCTGCAAAGATTTTTTTCCTTCGGTTTGTGTTTAGATGAGCCATTTGTAAAATATAATACCGAAACTCATACATTTCCATTTAAAATTTAACCAATAACAACATTTTACTAAGCTTTCCAGACAACAGGCCATATTTGGGAACAAACAAATAAATATGTCCCTAACATTTGGTCCATGGTTTTCTTGATAAAACATTGTAATATTATCTGTGTGAACTGTTAATTTATAACGTGTGACTTTTTTCTGTACATCTAGGCTGCACTATTTGGTTTATCGGTTCAATTAGCCAAATTTAGATCATTCGAAGATCATGGAGATAACCTGTTCTGCTTAATCAGTTAAATCATGATGTCTAAAAAATTAAGAAAGTCGTAAATTAAACGGAAGTGAACAAATGTTAATTGATTAATTAAGTCTGAATTCCTTCGAATTGAATCGGTTATCTTGATTGCGATATAATTTTGTTGATTATCGTTGAATTAATGACTTATCTGGTATATAGGCCGAATGAAGGAGTTAGGCTAACATTACATCCCCTTACCATATCTTTCAATTTTCATAACCTGCCGTTACTCTATACGGAACTATCAATTGCTTGCTCTTCAATTCTTAGTTTCAAGCAATAAATTACTGTCCACTCCTAGAACCTCTCATGTCGATGGAAATTATCTGCTTCTGACAAAATTTCATCATTAGTTTAATTATAGTTTGTTTTGTAAAATTTATTTTCCATTCTCATATCAATTATTAATTTCATCACGCTTTGGAATCATCTTTGCGTTCCAAAACCATTTATCTAAAGAGCCTGTGGCAACATAACATGGATGAAAAGCTCAATTTATTTTTCAGCATTTTAGCATAACATTTACTTTGAAATTGCAATTCTGAATTTCAACTACACGCCTGTTTCATTTTACTCAATTTTTGATTACAGTTGTATACTATCTCTTTTTCTCTCACGGAAATGTTGCTCAATTTTCGTTAAGAAGTGGATCTACTCAATTTTATGAGTAGATCCACTTTTTACGAAAATTGAGTGACATTTCCGTGAGAGAAGGAGAGATGGTATACAGTTGTACTCGGGAATTGAGTAAAATTAAACGGGAGTGTACTATATTCATTTGGTGTGCTTGCCAAAGGTAATCGAAGGATTTGTTGACTGGACAAGAGTTCGTGGAGTCGCCAATTGTCATGAGAAGACACGCGGCCTGCTGGCCATAGTCTTCCGGAAGGACCTCATTAAGATCGACTGGCCCTGCTACACCAAGCCATCACGTAGGCTATTTTTTCGGGGCAACCTACTGAAGATAGTCCTGCAGACATAGGTAATACTTGCACTGATGGTGGGTTCTTATCACATCACACATCACATAACAGTTTGTTTTGTAAAATTTTGTGTTCGTTAAAGCGAATACAGCTAGCATTACAAAAAATCATAATTGAAGCACAGAGAACAGACGTTCATCTTCGGTCTGCTACTTGTGTAAAACTTTAAACCGACATTTCAAATGTACGTCGTTATGCTCCTGGTAGGCGGCGCTGCAGTTGTGCGATAATTGTCATGTAAATGTTTATCAATAAAAAGACTAGCCCTTAACCTGAAATTTTTTGTTTGTTTTTCTTTGCACTTGCTTCTTATACCGACTGCCCATATTAACTTTTACACACGTTTTTCAAGAAAAGGTATCTGGACATCAATGTGTGTTCGCTGTGATAGAAGATAGAAAAATTGTTCTAAAACTGCATTCAATAATAAATCTAACGTATGAAACATACTTGAATCCATGTATATACCTAATTTGGTGCTTATAGACAGATATTACATCCATATCCCTCGAAAGTTTGTGACTTTATAAAATGAGTTGCGTCACTTTTTGTAATGCTTATTAGCAAAGGTTTTATTAAACTTTTCTAAACAATTGTATAGCTACTTGAATATCGATTACACCTCAAATAATGTAATCGAAGTTGCATATTAGACTGTATTAAGGGACACATACCCTATTGCCGCCAATTAAGTGACAAAAAAACAGAACAAGCAACTTGAAGTTTACAAGCGGTGCTATGAATTTCATTGTATATACCGAAGCAAGTGGACGCCTCTACTTCCCAGGTAACCCATAAGCATTAGCAAGTGCTGCAAATCAACCCTAAATCTGCATTTCAAATGTTACGAGCATTATATTAGCATTACATCAGCATCTTGAATGCTATCTGTTATACTTTATAACTTTATTTAAATGCTATTTAAATGCTTGTAGCCAGTAATAAGCATTTCGAATGCAAAATAGCATTAATGAAGCATTATCAAAGCATTTAAGGCGACTTAATTGCTTGATAGGCTGTCGTAAAGACGTTTTGGAACTGCTTATTGATTACCTGGGTTGTTTCTGAAATTGATAGCCTAACTGTACTGCACTAATTATCAATTTTCTATCAAATATCGAACAGAAAATTCTGTAAATGCCTGCGAGAAAGAAAGTAGAAAAGAAAAGCCGGGTAATTGTCTGCTCTGTGATAAGCGCGGTTCTTTTCGGAGAAAGGATACATACAAATCATCATGCAGTCTAACGTACTGCAGTGTTGCAGTTTTTGGTATATTTAAGTCAAACTGAGTTTCGCCCATAAATTGCTGACTGAACAACATGTGTGCCTAGCGAATAATGTAAAGGAAAATACGAAGGTCATTCATTTTACCACACAGAAAAATAATGTTAGCGTTATGTTGCTTTTTGATAAAGCAATACAGCCATCCCATGAGAGTTCATCTACGTTATTACAAATAGTGACGTCATGTATCAACTTGAGGAGTTTAAACAACGAAATCAAATAACTCTCCAGCATCACGATGAACTATGCTTCTATGGCGCCTATTCACAATTAACCAGTATTAGAGTTGGATATTTTGAACGAACTGAAATAATTATCAGCAATTTTTAAAGCTGCACATATTGCTGCTCCTTCATCTCCGTCGCCTGAGTCGTACCCCAGCTTATATGGAATTAAATCAAAACGAATAAACAGATACCGATAGCTCTGGGTAGTAGGAAGGTGAGAAAAAATGACTTGCGAAAGTACGATGCCGGAAATCTACGTTGCTTGCATCATCACAAATAAGTTGAAAGAGGAAAACGAAGTGCACAAAAATAAAAATAACAATAACAACAATATCAATTCATGGAATCATCATAGGAAGAACTCTAACGTTATTTCTTATTCCAATCGTAATTCCGACAACTACAACGTCCACCATATCAACAATCGTAGCTCCAGCAACTACATACAACAATAGTTACGGCAATCTCAACTTCGACATCAGGTATAATTGAAGAAAAAAACACCTTCTTCTACCTGATGGAGACCTTATTGTGTCAGCAAGAGATCAGTTTCCTAGACCTTCGACTATTCACCGACCATACAATTTCAACAAGGAGAGACTTTGTTCCCCAGTTCAGTGTGCGACATACAATCACGTTTCATTCCCACCCGCAAATTCGTAGAACTGGATGGCACCGGGAAGCTCATCGAAAACATCGTGTCTACAGCGGGAGCTTGTAAACATTCGTGTTTTCAACAGATCTGACGGAGAAATCTGGGGGGGGGCGTTCCAATTGCAATTTCGACCAAGTTGAATTCAGAAACTATCGCTCCTAAAACATTCAAAGAGTTTGAACATCCGTGCGTGAAAGTAGTTTTGGCAGGTCAAATAAATGTGTTTGCTTTGGTGTATTTTCCTCCTCTTTTTCGTAACGATGCATTAAACGAAAAATTCATACCCTATGAAGAAATGAAGCATTTCACACTGCAATTTAGTTTTCGCTGTTTGGTCATGATAACAGTAGATTGCGAAAATGGCGTGGTCTTCCAATATTATAATATTTGGCGGAATGTGTTTAAATAACACATAGGCAAAACAGAATAGATTGGAAAAATACTTTAAGAAACGAAGCAAATGGAAAATTTCTGTTGATAACTTCTTCAAAATTTGATCTGCAATAAAAAAAAAGACAAAGTGCCATTGCCAGATAAAAAAAAATTGAAGAATTGTAAACAAAATACGCAAAAAATGTACAAAAGTAACAGTAAGAACTAGACATATGAATAACTATTAAAACATCTGCGACCAAATAAATCTGAATAGTACAACTCTAAAACCGAATTGGAAATCGAATCTTGTCCAAAAAATTACTTCACATACGCTCGGACCAAAATAGGAGAATTCTCCATCAAAAATGCACCCAAAATGTTGGTGACAACCCAAAAGACAGCTATCATTTGTTTGAAACTTAGTTTAAAGAAATATGCTCTACGTTTTTTTGAAGAGGAATTTCGAGGTCTTGCATATTTTGAATTCTTCTCAGACTAAATAGCAAACGTAAGTGTCAATCGAGTAAACGTGCAAGGCATAATAGATGCTTTTGTTCGACAACGAAGCTAAGCAACTGTTCATCGCGCTACCTAGGCGTTTTTTTTTTGTAAGGGAAGGAAAACCAACTTGCAACCAGGCTCCTGAAGAACTAAGGGTGCCAACCTTTTGACCCACTAAAAACAATCACGTGCCTTCAGCCTTGACCCCCCGCTACCCAAATACACCTTTCGGTATCACTTTGGGGGGGAGGGGTGGTCTGTTATGCTTTGATCACCCGCTATGCACAACTACTTAGGACTTTAGTAGTTAGCTGCTCCCTCTGACCTGACGTTGGTCATTACGCCATCTTTACTGAAGCTCAAGGACAATCTTCTGAGAGGCTACTCACAGCGCCCCAGACGTCCTGGTCTTATACAAAACAGAGGATTCACGGATTGACACGCAAGAATATTGCCGACAGATTTGCCAGATCGCGGGCGCAGCATAAGACGCACTCTGGCCATTCCATAATTTATTCAATATACAATATATATTATTACATACGTTATCAAAACACCTACTTTGCTGTGCTAAGAAATTTTTTGGAGAGGGTAGTTTTTGTTTTTAACAGGATTCAGCTACAGCGCATAAGGCAGTTAGTTCAGGAGTGATGTAAGTAAAATTTACCATACTGCATCAGTTCCTCTGAATCACCTGCATCGTTTCCTGATTTGAACCCACTCGACTTCAGTATATGCTGGGCAGCTTGAAACACTTCAAGCCGTGATTAAACATAAAGGAGATAGATTTCAACTTCACTAAACACGATGTAAGTTTCATCCTTTGACTTGTTATCAAAAGTGTAATGAGTGAGAAATACAATCCAGTTAAGATTTATAACCAGTTTGTATCTAGCTTCCAAAGCGAAAACACATAGTGTTCCCTTTCGGTTAGCGTTTACAAAGGCTTTTGTTTGTGAGTCTAGTTTGATGCAATGACTTCCATGCGCGCGGAAATATGGTCAATCGGCGTTTATGGTCATCGTGGATTGCGAAGAGCTACAACTGCCGAAGCTGGCGAAATCGGAGGTTCGAGACTTCGGCGAAGCCCATGTAAAAGCGTTGCGAATGTCGTGTGGAAAGGCGAAATTTCTAATGGCTCAGCAGAGGCAGCCAATGGTTTATTGACTACCCAACAAACATTAGTGTCGAATAACCGCTTGTTCAAACAAATTTGGAGAAGTTATTCAGCTTTCTAGAAGAAAAAGCTGAACAGCTTGTCCAAATTTGTTTGTACAAACAGTTATTCAGCATTTACGTTTGTTGGGTTAACAATATGATGCAGTCAGATGGAACCTCCCTCAAAGGCTTGTTGAATATTTAGGGGTGGCTTACGTCGGAGGCATTGAAGATGAGGAGCTTGGCTTTTTGACTATTTTTGAAAAGACAAAGTGTTACCAAATTGGCAACCCCGAAGTGATTTAGGTCAGGTGGTTCTCGAGGAAAGGTGATAGAGAGCCAGTACCACTGCGATTAGTGGTAATCACGTTCTCCGGGTTTAATATACCTTTACATGTCAAGCTGGAAGGTGCGTTGTATCCAGTACGACAATACAATTATCCGGTGCGACAGTGTTGTCTGTGTTGGATATTTTGCCGCGTTATGAAGCATTGCAAAAGTAAGCGTAGATGTCATTATTGCTCAACCGAAGTTGTGGTTGAAGAGCACTTCTGTATTGGTGGACCAGTATGCGTTAACTGCTCTGAAGATCACAGAGCCAACGACAGCAATAGATTTCCAGCTTTCAAGAAGAAACGGGAAGAGGAGAAGGAGAGACAATCAAGTTTTTCGCAGGGAAATACTGACGGGTTTGCCGCTCTAGCTCCTACTAATGATGATGATGATGATGATGTAGGTGTGGAGTGGAGAGTACACCAGCTAAACACACCACCAATAAAGTGAGCTATCCGTATTCAGCGCACCGATGAAGTGAGCTCGGCCCTAGCTGAAAACATAACAAATTTGGTCTTGGCCGAAGCAGCAATAGTTTCAATAGACGAAGAAGCGACAAGAATGAAGCGGAAAAGTTCGAAAAAGTACGACTTCAGTGACGACGAGGCGTATCCTCCGTTGAAGGTACACTCTACAGCTGTAGTGGACATCTTCGTTAGCAGCGGTGAAGAACAAATAGAACGGGAAGAATCCGCAGTCTCTCATCTCCAGCTAAGCAGTGTCGATGCAGGAGAGGATGTCGTATGTGATGGTTTCTCTGGACTCGAATGCGTGTGAAGTTGTGGATATACAACGGTTTCTGTCTACCGATCACAGCAGTGGAGGAGTCTTACATGTTCCCCTGAAATTTCTACAGTGTAATTGTAGGGGTATCAAGAGAAAACACGCTACACTAGTAAACCTCACAAACACTAACAAAACTTCTATAGTACTATCGGAAACACATCTGGAACCATCACTGGAATTTCAACTAAAAAAGCTTAAGGTTTTGAGGAATGATCACCAGAGCAACTCTACAGGTGTTTTGACAGCCGCTAACCAGTGGATGAATGGATTGGAATATAGATGTAGTTGGTTGTTCAATCAATAGTTCCAGAGGAGCCATCACATTTGTTTCTACATACGGTGGTGAATGCAAGGGAGTTAGAAATATTCCTCAATTCAATCCCCAACCCATTTATAGTGAGTGGGGACCAGAACACTAAACACTCTCTTTGGGGAAATGTGGAAAATGATAGAAGAGGAAACGTTGTTCACGACCTATTTGATTCACTTGGGCTGGTCGTGCTCAACAATGGAAATCACACCAGATTCGATCGATCAAATGCTTCCAGTGTTCCATCGATCTCACGGTCACAACAGCGGATATCAGCTTATGCTTCAATTGGGACACACTGAATAATCCTTTCAGTAGTGACCATGGCCCTATTGTATTTGAGACGGAGCTGACTAACGGGCGTTGCGATCAAAATTCGGTCAAACATTAATGTGTGTGAATCGATCGAAGTTTTTATTAATATGTCAAATTCTTTTTCTTTTTCAAGTTCAGTTAATAAAGAATACAGGAGAAATATTCAACTAAGCTTCCTTGTTACCGAATGCGAATTGCTGGGTATTTCGTTTAACTCCTGCAATAAGATTTTTTAAAGTCTCCTTGTCCACTTTATTTGCCGCAGAACGCCAGTTTGCCTTGAACTGTCTCTCGCTCACAACAGCTTTTTGAGTCTTCTTAAGGTTCCGCTGGACGATGGCCCAATATTGGTCGATTGGGTGGAGCTCTGGTGTGTTGGGAAGGTTCTTGTCCTTGGGCACCACTTGAACGTTGTTGGTAGCATACCACTCCATGGCCTTTTTTCCATAATGGCAAGATGCCAAATCCAGCCAAAATAGAACGGAACAATTGCGTCGCTTCAGGAAAGGCAGTAGACGTTTTTGTAGGCACTCGCTCAGATAAATTTCCTGGTTGACGGTTCCGGTCGCAATGTAAACGTTGCTCTTCAAGCCACAGGTACAGATGGCGTGCCACACTTGATATTTCCTCGCGAACTTTGACAGTTTAATGTGCTTGAAAATATCTGCCAGAGCTCGAAAAAATTGACTGCCGTCGTGAACGACGAGTAAAAAAAAATATTCAGTGTGCACTATTTTCTCTATCTTCATTTCGTTCTATCAGTCAAACAGCACATGCTTGTCGACTTGTTTTGCCGTGTTCAGTCATTCCATTGTCCCTGTATTCTACACAACTCATTCAAACCACAGCAAAGCACTGATCTGGCTATTCAAGCGTCAAGAAGTTTTGATTGCTTGACTGAATGTTCTGGTATCCAGTCATTCATTTTCGCGTTCGTGAGTGAATTTGTCTGCTGCAGGATTTTTTTTTTTTCAATTATACCCGAACATGGCAGAAGACAAGGAAATCCAAAAGACGAAGCTGTAGCAAACGATCTATGGCCGAAATCGCTACAGAGTTTGTGGTTCGAGATCGGGAAAAGGCAAGTTGCAGGATCGAATCAAGAAGTTGCTGCAAATACGTGCAAGCAAAATACGTTGGTTTTGTCACTTCATCGATTCTTCAAATGAAGGACTGTTCTTTCTTCTTCACGGTAGAACGTTGAAATTGAATGAGTTGTTTGCGCTTATTTACATTCACTGGTTTCTGAAACGAATGAATGATGAAAGTAAAGCAGCAAAAAACCAGATGATTCACCTTGCACTACAGATTCATGTAGGCAAATTTGTGTTTACTTCATGTTCGCTAGAGGCAGCATGTGATGAAAAATATATTATCTCAGTCAGGGTGCATTTTGAGATTTGAATGTGAGATTTTAAAGCTCTGATATCTACCATCTTTCTCCGTCCGGTTGCCGTATAAAATTCCTATCCAGGAAGCTGTTTAAATTCTGCCTTGACGTAAGTTTTATCGTCCTGTGCCACGCAATCAAACTTCGTCAGCATCGTCAGCATCGCTAGTTTCGCAATCGTGCTTTGGCCGACGTGTTTTGTTATCGTCGCGATTTGGAGTCACCACTTTCTTGTAAGTCCACAGTCCAGCTCGTTTTTTAGCTCTATCCAAGGTTGAAAGCACCACTCCCAGCTTCTGTGCGACATCTCGGACGGAGAGGTTGGGGATTCGCTCGAAACAGCGGGCAACTCTTTTTGTCGTCGCTGTGGCCTCCGGCTTTCGATTTCACTCCGATCCAGCTTTCCTGGCTGTCGACAAACGTTCACCGAACACTTTTAATACGTTGGTAACAGTTGATTTAGCAACATTCAACAATTTCGCCAACATGGCGTGAGAGTAGTTTGGATTTTCGCCATGCACGTGCAAAAATTTGATGCGTTGCTTCTCTTCCTTCGACGACAGTGGGGTTCATCACACAAATTGGGGTGCATATCCAGAAGAAGTTTTGAGAAGAATAGAAACCTTAAAGTATCAAATTTTGAGAATGTCTGTGACATTGTTCATGAAAGCATAGCCTCTGTAACAATTTAGAAAAACGTGAATACCGCCCATAAAACTCCCTAACCGTGGTGGGACTCAGAACTTCAAAGAAAAGTGAAACACGACCGAGATAGATTCCAAATGTGGAGACGCAGAGGTTATTCCGGGGCTATCATCGTAACAAAGGGTTAATTTAAAACTCATTTATATCAAAATATTATTATTCAAACTTAGGGAACGTCCATTAATTACGTCACGCAAAAATTGACTTTTTATTACCCCCCCCCCCCTCTTGTCACATTTTTTGTATGAACCTTCGATTTTTTTTGTATGGATCGTCACGTTTTCTCAAACCCCCCCCCCCCCTTACTGCGTGACATAATTAATGGACCTTCCCTTATTATATCCGTATGCACTAACTTTACGTTTGATACCATCCATTAAGTTCTGCTCAGTGTCCTCAGTCAGCTTTCTGGAAGCATTTTCCCACTTTTTAGCAAAATCTTTCTCATTATTTGCCACTCCTTTCAATTTCCCAAGGTTTCGCTTCACAATGGCCCAATATCCTTCAATTGGACGAAGTTCCGGGGTGTTCGGAGGATTACAGACCTTTGGTACAATGTTGACGTTGTTTCCTGCATACCACTCCTGAGCCGCTTTACCACAATGGCAAGACGCCAAATCAGGCCAAAACAACACAGAGCTCGTGTGCTTTTGGATGAATGGTAGTAGCCGTTTTTGCAGACAATCAAACCACAACTACAAATAGCCTGTCAAACCGTGTACTTTTCAGAGAACTTCAATAAATTGTTGGCCTTGAAACGATTGTCAAACTTGCCACGTTGTTATGCGGTATAAAACTGCTTGAAATCTGCTTTGACGTTTGTTTCATGATGCATAACCACGCAGTGAAATTTTGTCAGCCATTTGTCGTACAGCTTACGCGCTTTTGATTTTGAACTGGTTTCCTGCTTCTAGTTTCTGTTAAGGGTTTTTATTGCCTTGAACGACCTATATCCTGCCACTTTCTTCACTTTTTGAACGAAAGAATACGAAGTTTTGACCATTTTAGCCACATCTCGGATGGAAAGGTTCGGGTTTTGCTTGATCAGCTGAAGCACTGCATGCTGCTGGGATTTGAAGTTGTCGTTCCGCTTGCCGCCAGATCCTGGTTTCCAATCGAGAGTCAGCCGATCCCGAATGCATTTCAAAGCGCTACTTACTGTTGAACGAGATGTTCCTCACTTTTGTGTAAAAATTTTTCACGCACTTGTTCTTTCGACTCCATTTTTAATATAATGCTTTTGTGACAGCAAACCGTATGTCTAAACGTTCCCACACACAATGACATTGCGTTAGCGGTATTGGTGGCATCTTTATATTGACAAATAAAAAAGATGTGACTAATAAACCATGGCTAGATTTTGCTGTGCGCATTCCTTATGAGTGCTACCAAAAGTGTGAGAGTGAATTCAAGCAAATGGTTAATGCAAAGAAACGTGAGGCGTGGAGTAAGTTTTGCGATTCGTTGGATAAAGGAATACATGGTGATAACAATCGTCCTACATACTTAGATTTTTTTACAGAAATCTGTAAAAGTTTACCGAATTCTCAACAGCTGAACGTTCGGTAATCCGATTTAACGGATTTCGGTAAAATTGTACAGTTATCAGTAAAAAAATTACCGGATTTCGGTAAAATTTTACCGAAATCCGTTATACTGAATTACCGAACGTTCAGCTGTTGAGAATTCGGTAAACTTTTACAGATTTCTGTCAAAAAATCTAAGTGTGTAGAGATCCTGAAATAATGAATGAGATTCCGTATCCACGTTGGAACCGATGCATTCTACATCGTGCCTTTTATGAAACCCGGACAGAGAGCTGATTATGCTAAACCATACAGACCGATTGCACTTGCGTCATGTTTACTTAAAGTTCTAGAAGTTCTGGTTAAGGAAAGCGTGGAGTGGATAGTGGAATCAAACGACAGTTTTTCGGAACATCTCTAGGGGTTTTTTTTTTTCATTAGGGCGAATCTACAATTGAGAGATTCTCTCCGGGCTCGCTCTCTTTCATTCATTACAGCGCCATTATAAAACTTACGAGGCATTCTTTAGTACAGATCGAAACACAACAGAGCTGGCTAGGATACTCTACAAATAGTAGAATGAAAATCGTAAAGGTGATTGGTTTATGAATGAAAAAGAGCGAGCCCGGAGAGAATCTCTCAATTGTAGATTCGCCCTAATGAAAAAAAAACCCTAGATCTATATGGATTTCATAATAGAAGCATCCTTATGATGAGCACCATACTGGAAAATAATATGATAAAGGGTATCCACAGTTAAAATGCATCACTTTCAATAAGCTGCAACATTTCGCCCTTTGGGTTGATTTCAACGAAATTTTGGGTGAAATGAGTTTCATTGTGAAATGTATCGTAGTTTCGAAAATGGAGTCGAAGGAACAGCAAGTGCGCGAAAACATTTTGCACACGCACCCCGACAACCCACTTCTTTCGAACCGAGCTGTCGGAAAGATGTTGAAAATTCACCAGTCTACAGTGCCTCGTGTCATAAAACGTTTCGGGGAACGTTTAACTGTCGATCGAAAGAAGGTGAGTGGTAGAAAAAGTGTTCCGTACTGTGTGAAGGATCACAAGCGAGAGGTTGCTACCTTTAAACGCAAACCCAACTGTTCTGTTCGGGATGTCGCAAAAAAGCTGAACTTGACCAAAAGTTTCGTGCAGAAAGCCAAGAAACGAGCCGGGCTTCGTTCATTCAAAGTTCAGAAAGCTCCAAACCGGAATGAAAAACAAAATAGGACAGCTAAAACACGTGCGCGTAAGCTGTACACACAAATGTTGACGAAACCACACTGCTGCATTATGGATGATGAAACACACGTAAAAGCGGACTTTAAACAAACTCCCGGCAACCAGTATGTGACTGCGAAAGATAAGTTCGATGTTCCAGAGTCTCTCTGGAAACAGCAAATGTCAAAGTTCCCCAAGAAAATCATGAGTTGGCAGGGGATTTGTTCGTGTGGTAAACGGAGCAAGCCTTTCGTGACAACTTCAACTATAAATGGTCAAGTATACATGAAGGAATGCCTGAAAAAACGACTGCTTCCGTTTCTCAAAACACACAACGATCCCATTTTTTGGCCGGACCTAGCCTCTTGTCACTACTCCAAGGATGTTCTGGAGTGGTACAAGACGAATGGTGTCAATTTCGTGCCGAATGATCCTAATCCCCCAAACTCTCCACAGTTGCGGCCAATTGAAAAATACTGCACGAACTTCGTATGCATCCTAAAGTTGTCACTACAGAACAGGAAATGTTGAAGTCATGGTTGAAAGCGGAAAAAAATGTCGGTTCAAGCGTTGTACAAAATCGTATGCGTGGTATTAAGAACAAAGTTCGGACTTTTGGATTTGGTAAAGATATACAGTGAAATAAAAATACTTAAACCAAGATTATACATTGTATTTTATTCCCTGAAATTTTCTTGACAATCGGTTGAGAGACTTGTTTTTGAGGACGAGTTTAAAATGATGCAATTTAACTGTGGATACCTTTTATAACTTGACCGCTTGCCTTGCTATTTATACGAAAGGGAAGTAAAACACCAAATTAAGACTATCGATCATTCCATACATGTAAAAACAGCAAACTCGCTGCACATTCCGTGCTGGAATCAGCAGGCACAGGGCGTTTTGTCTGCCAAGTACGATGAGTATGTTTGTTTAGCTACGGATGGGTCGAAATCTGAAGAAGACGTTGGAAGAGCGATGATATCTGTAATTTTTCCTGAACCGGTTGGGAGGAAACTTCTGAGCTTTGCATCCGTGTACGGCGCCGAAATGTTCGGATTACTATGTGCGGCAAAATACCTCATAGACCAGCCTACCAGGAAATTTATCATCCTAACAGACAGTATGAGTAGCCTTACTAGCCTTGCAAGCACCATCGTATCAAGTTCAACCCCGATTCTGTGGTTCGAAATTCGGAAAACATTGGAACGGATACGGATGAAATGGATACGTGGTCAGATTTTTGTGGGTTTCAGCTCACAAAGGAGTAGAATTCAACGAAGAAGCGGATAAAGTTGCTAAGGAAGCCTCCTTGCGTGGCCTCTCTGGCCCAATGAACATCTTCAGTATGAACGTACGGCTGCGTTCGTCTTCGGATCCCATAGTCAAATGGCAGCTTCGATGGAACAACACTGACAAGGGCAGATTTTGCCACAGCATTTTGACTATCGTTTCTACAATACCGTGGTTTTTGGAGGAAGACTTATCGAGACGTGAAGTTGTGATTTTGTGCAAACTCATAACGAACCATTCCCGTTTTCCAGCTCATCTCTACAGGAATGGAATAATAGAATCCCCGTAATGCAGTTCCGGTGCTAGAGATGCATCCCCAAATAACGTTTTCTTTGAGAGTGCCCAATATGAAGAAATCGATCTTCGTGCGGCAGTTGTGGACATCTGTTCGACTCAAAAATGCCTCTCCAGATGTGAAAACCATTTTGAAAAGAAGAATTATAGGTTTAATGAAGTGTTTATGTCAATTTGTGACCTCAAAATTACAAAGCTTGGCTGTAAAGGTGAACAACAAAAGCCAGATATTGAGTAATGAAGATATGTAAAAAAAAGTTTTATAAAAAAATTCAATTGTAACATTTCTGCAGTGCCACCCTGTTTATTACCTATGTAAGGTCAGTATTGAATATTGCAGTGTAGTTTGGTATATTTATTTAGTCACACTCACTGTACGAGTAGCATCAATACACAAGCAATTTCTATTGTGTGCACTGCTTTAATTATGTTGGACTAGACATCCTCTTTCATCTTATGAAGCTCGCTGCATACTCATTAGATTTCTAACTCTACAAGAGCAGTACTAACTTGCAATGATGTCATATGTAAATGATATTGACTCGCACCGTATTGATTCAGAAATTCTTTTGATCAAAACTTTAGAACAATACATAAAGAGCAGGTAACAAGCTAATTGTGATAAGTAATAAACATGAATTGCCATGAAAGTAGAAAGAAAACGGGGCAAAGGCGTTAATTTTCTCCGAACACAGGCAACGAGATTTTTTGGTGAAATATTTCAATTCATTGGTCAATGGGTACCGTAATTTCAGTTTGGAAAATATTCGAAGTCATTATTACAAATCGACAGCTTACCTGACCCGCGCTGATAATGAGGATGACAACAATGGCAACCCGATATGCTTTTATGAACAAATCCATGTACTAGGCTGCCATATTACGTATCTTGGTATGAATAGGTGTCTCTGAAATTAGAAAAAAAAAACACTTTACTTCATTTACAATGAGATCGTTTCTTGTAAGGATGGAACTGCAGTGAACAGGTTCTCTTCATCGATTTTCTCGCTTCATTACGACGGAAAATTGATTCAATTTCCGGAGTAGCATCCTTACCTTCTTACAAAGGTTGTTTGATTCTTGCAGGATGAAAAATAAAAATAAAAACTATTGTTTCCAAGAAGATAATAACGATAGAGCAAATATATGAAGAGAAATTAATCACTGCAATACTATAAATCGATCAATGTATCAGAAATCTCAAAAAGATGGACGGCTCGTTTCGATTTGGATGAACCTTACATTTTTGACGTTAATTGGGACTCGTGACCAGATAATTTTTTGATGTAGGATTTCGTCTTTGTTTTCAGTACTGGGGTACATGTTGCGATTGCAAAAATGGAGCGTCACGTATTATGTTTAGTTTTGAATGTAAAAAACTCAGTAATTTCACGATCACTTTCCAAATTTGTACCAATCGTTCGGGACATTCCCTACGCGTCGATTCCATTATTGAAAACTATTGATTTTAAACACTAAACTATTGAAAATAACGCAAATATAAGGTCTACGTGATAACGCAAACATAGGTGATGTTAATTCTAATTTTAAAAGTTTACATCAGCTGACATGCCTCGATGAAGTTCTTTTTCCATCTTTGAAATTAGAACAGAAAGCAATTTCAAGCCAACATAAAAAAATGAATCAATTATCAGTTACACAGTCAGCTTAGTGACCTATTCGGCGTAATGGCCCATTCGGACTAATAGCCATTTTGGCCTTATGGCAATAACCCACACAATCAGCCATAGTCGAGTGGATAGCTCCCAAGTAGCACAACTTGTTTCAATAGAGCATAAAAATCACTCTTGAAATTAGGGATAGTTTTGTTTGGCTATGTACCGCAAAATCATACACAACAGCAACGGAAAAAGCGCGCAAGGGTGGAGCCTATTTTGACGTTGTTTCTATAGAGTTGCAACAGAATTTGTGAAACATTCAATCATTGAAAATTGCGTTGCAGAAAAGTGAAATGATACCGATGTTTGAATGAATGCGAGGATATCTTTTTTTTAAATAGATATTGAGAAGTAAAATGATCTGAAAATCGTGTTGTAATAAGTTTATTTTTAAACCCTTTCAGATTCATGGATCAATATTCTGTTCTACTACGAAAAATAAAAACGCCTTTCAATAAATACTCGAAAATAGAGCATTGCTTCAGAACTGGGAAAAGATAAATTTGTGCAAAATTATGTTAATATTTGGAAGAATCAGATTCATGATTCATTCGAAGAATTATAAATCGTTACAGGTTCATGGTTCAAACTGTGGAAGAATGAGTGAAATTTTGAAATCTCATTTTGTATTGCAAAATTTTGGCATATGGCGACTACGAACAAACCAAATACACTACCCGCTAAAATAATTTTGAATCCATTCTTAGCACGTGAAGTACTTCTACGATATTTATCTATGCAGACATCTTTAAATTATAGATCTCTGGACAATAGCGCCAGTAGTAGTTTGATGGTGAGTTTTCTTTGTTTACATATACTTGGTTTACTTAGAATTAAAAACTACTTTACTATTAATAAATTTAATATTACACTAAACTAATAGCTGCTTATTTGTTCAAAGGATATGTATAATGTACTGCAAAGATGATGCTTGACTGGCATTACTAGTTAAACAACAATGTTCTAAACGCCTTCAACAAAAGTGTTCAATCCATTGAAACAAAGAATAAGAATAATTCAGAATTTTTACTTGAAAAACTGAAGAATAATTGAGTGGGGATTTCATAAAGAGGTTCAAACGGAATAATAAAATAAAATCCTACTATTACCAACTCTTCCATGTACTCGAAGTCTGGATTGCTCGCAATTTGATTATCCGTAATTTTGGTCTAGGTCAAACACAACAATTTCTAATGGTATTATAAAATAAAATAAAATGTGTTATTTCAATTACTTTAGAAACAACTGTTTTTAACTGCAAAATATCAAATCGTTCCTAAAATGTAGAACTTATAATGCAATTTATTGCATTTATTTAATTACATAGTTTATGGCGGAAAACCTCTAGCAAGACAAATTCAATCATATGATTGGGGGCGACCCCGGCGTAGTGGTTAACATCCATACCTCTCACACCAAAGTCACGAGTTCGAATCTCACCCCCGGAAAAGTTACGAAAGTGCCCAAAAGCGGTGTTTGAGTGACTACGACGGGAGATGAACGAGCCCGAGGCTGAAAATCTCGATAATCAAGGAACAAAAAAAAAAAAAAAAAAATTATATGATTGCTTAAAAGAGCTTAATAAGTCGTTCCCTGTTCTGAACTTCGGGAAGTTAAATAACTTACTGTTAAAAGACGAAAAGCTTGTCTCATCATTTAAGTTGGTCGTTAAAACAAATCTTGATAAAGTTTATTTTTATTGTTGCTTTAAGCATTTCATTTTAAGATTTCTTCACTTAACGCAACACAAAATTTTATGTAATATAATTAAATTGAACAACTTTAAAACAACTTTATTGTGATTATTTACGCTTATGATCAATCGATTATTTCATATTCCATATTAACATCCTTACTTTCCCGATATTGTTGCGATATTGGTTTAGATTTAAATAAGCTATTTATAAAAAAAAAATTCAATCAATTACTGATAAATTGAGTATTTTACCAATACCACAGCTTTACTGTGTGATGAATACAATTGGTTATAGTTGAGAACAAAGCAAAAATGTTGTCCTTAAAATTGGGTCAACGGGGTTCTTGTAAAATCATTGATTTTATTTTTATATAAAAAGTTGGCAGAATTAATACAAAACATAACAGCTTATGTTGATTACGCACAACTAGTAATCTGACAACTGTTTATTTTGATTGGGTAGATAATTTATTTCAGCTTAACCGAGGAAGCTTTAATTAGTTAGTTCAGCCGAAAACGAAAATATTATGCTCTCACTATTTGAGGGATCATTGTTTATAAGTTAAAGAGTAATAGCCACTGTTATGAAAATCACAGCTTATAGAGGTTGCATAATGAACACTTACAGCCATTCTCTTTGTTAGGCCTATATAATAACAACAACCTCTAGAAATCAACCCTTAACTAATTTGATCAGATTATATATTGATTACTTTTTCATTCATATCCAAAAACATTTGGTCGGTAGTGAGCATTTCATTCGGATATATTTCAATCGTCATCACTGTTGTGGTAATTTGTAATTGAACGTTGCAAGCACGTTACATTATTCATTAACTTTATGTTGCATTCTCATTACGTTGCGCATGTGGCTCAAAATACGCATTTTGAAAACCTTAAGTGTCAGAACGCTTCATTGTAGGTTAAAATTACTTTATAATAAACATCACATACACTGAAAAATATTAAATATGCAAAGTCATGATTAAGTTTACTTAGCTGCAAGTTTACAAAGACATACAAGTCTCGACTAACTCCAATGTTTGTATTGAATGGACTTGGAAAGCCATTTGAGCAACTCCAATGAAATATCTTGTATATCGTATACGTGAAATAAACTCTGCTGTAACAAAATATGCAGATTTACTATAGTGAAACTTGAAAACCAAGTGTTGAATATTAAAGCTGTTTTGTGTACTACTTGGGAGATCTAAAGATCAACAAAGAAGCGCCTGTCACAATCTTACTATGACGCTGCTAAATGAAGGACCGCGAAGAGCATTTCCATAAAACTGAAAGCCAATACGATTCCTCTGTTATATGTAAGGTTACCACCATCCCATCGAGTGCTTGTCTCGTATGTGGCTCTAATTAATTGCAAGATCGATTAAAGTTACTTATATGTATTAAATGTAACTCTGCATAAAGAGCTGAAAACGAAGGAGCGGTCCCGGAAGAAGAGACACTCACGTGGAATCCACGGGAAAATCAAAATTTCCTTCCAACGATATGATCCAACAAATCAAACAACAACGTTGTCGCACATAAGGACGTCTGTCTATGTCGGTGCCATGGAGTTGATATGGATGGTAACAAACACTATTCGTCGTTACAAACAAATAACACGGGGTTATTAGGCTTGGTGTGGTATAGAAGTTTATTATGCTTTGAACACTTATATTTCGTCGGGTGAATTACTAATAAATTGTAAGACATTTACAGAACAGTTCATAAAAGACTTGTTCGGGAGAAACATCACCCTGTCCTCGCTACGCCACTGCCGAACGAGAGGTTTTCTTTGCAACGATCGTTCCACCGAATCGAGATGCTTTCTCTCTACCACTTCGACCGGTACCAACACTGATTGGGGGGCGGTAATTTAATTGCACTGCCAGTGGGGTGGAAAATACTGGGCGTCCACAGAAGTGGACTGTATTTTATTGATTCAGAGTTTCTGTTAGAGTTCCATTCCATCACACATCACCTCACACATTCGTACAGAACATTACGCAGCACACATAGTTCCAACATACATTTTATTTACAAGATTTACAACACTACAACTATTTTACAGTACAAATACTCAACACAGAACATTCGTTTTCATTGTGGCTCTGCTCCCATCCATCCTTCTCAAATGTCAGAGCCGACACGACTGTTGCACAGCAGATCGTCCACTATCCAACAACCAGATATCCCAAGCAGTGACGTCACCGATAACGATCCCTTATGATCGCTGTCGCTATCCATCGAAGTGGTAGAGAGAAAGCATCTCGATTCGGTGGAACGATCGTTGCAAAGAAATCCTCTCGTTCGGCAGTGGCGTAGCGAGGGCAGGGTGATGTTACTCCCGAACAAGACTAATATCTGTGGGAGATCATCTCGGTTTTATAGATTTTCCATTCCACTCTTAATTAGGGAGGATAACCAAGTTAATCCCGAGTTGTTTGAAAAATTGCTCTTTTTTCCTATTTACCTTACATGAAAGCTTGGTTGTACACTGGTTTTTCACAACTGCCCGAAACATGCGCATAACAGTTGAACTAAAAAAACACAATTCGCAATACTTATTAAGTTTTCCACATGATGGTTTTTAAAAAGGACGCGTCAATCTCTCAGAAACTGTTGGAGTAGAATTTACCCCATCGCAAATTGAATTGGTAGGATAAAGAAATTGGCTATGTTAGCTATAGGGTGCGGGACGGGTTTTAAGCAGTTTATGCATCACCTGGTATATTTGATGAAGCTGTATGTAATCTATAATTTGAACTGCCAATATTCGGACGTTAATCCCTTTGCTTATTTCTTATCTATCGGATTTTACTTCCAGAAACAAGCATTGGACTCAGAAAATTTCATACCGATGGAATAATGTTCCCAATTGCAGGGCCTTATTAAAAGCATGCGGATTGTTTTCCGATCGTGAAAATGTTTTCTTCAGCTCCGCAATCCGTACATGTACTAACAATATTGTTTGGGCGCGATTCCGTGCATATGTGAGAAGGCGAAATGAAATAGGCCAGTTCACGATTGGTTCTGCTAACGTCAATTTCCTCAATCCGCTCTTTCGTTATATACACCCGCTCTCGAGACCTCAACCATAACACGTCGATTGCTATGATTACAAACTCGTCTACTATCTGGTTTTGAGATAGACGTACATAACCAAACTTTGAGTTTGTCATTGATCTTTAGATTGGCAAATTGTTTTGCTTATTTGATTTACTCTCACGGAAATGTTAGACAAAACTGACGACGTGATACTTCGTTTAAAATCCAGCAAATGTAAGAGATAGCATGCTTCACGTTACATTACCGGTATCCTATAGCAATGTTTAACAAAAAAAAGAGGAAACATGGGCTCTCTCAAAAGCAACGGTGATGCCATAGTTGCCGTTCATCAACAAACGATTATTTTTCGTTGAATACTGTTGGACAGATCCGAAATATATTCATAGTACCAGATGATGGACAGTATAATCATAAGCATAGATCAACCTCAACCTCAACTGGAAGAAACATGGAATAAATAGTGATTTCAAATCATCTAAATATGAAATAAATTTTAACTCAATGTTCAACATCACATTCTGGCTACAAGCCTAGATGTGAGAGGAGCTGATAAAGACATTTCCTCCGGTACACGCGACCAAATGCAAAATACGCAAAGGCAGAATTCAAGCGAACTTCTTCAGCAGGTAGGACTCTGATGGTTTTCTTGGTTCACCTCACATGTTGATGGGAAATTATCTGCTTCTGAAAAATTTCGTCATAGATCGTTAGTCCGCGCATTGAGAGAATACAACAAACAACAATCAAAGTGTATTAAACAACTAGTTATATGAAAATGATGACTGTGATAGAAAAATCATCACAGCAAACAGCGGGCAGCGATTGCAAAAAAGCAAACTTCAAACAAGTTATTTAGTTAATGGTTATGTTCAATACTGAAAAATTTTATGAAATATTTATTATATACCACCAGCAACTAATCTGCTATGCACAACTAGGAACTACAACGAACTCAACCTGGTCTGCCGTGTTGCAATTCGGCTCGAATTACCTGTTTTAGAATTTTGTTCGTTGGTTGTTCAACGCGCTTTGTCATTTACTCCGGGACGCGGCGTTTAAAGCAATGCCATGTTCAGCCGGACGCGGTAATGGAAATTTCAAACAGCACAAGAGAAAAATTCAACCAAACAAACTCTTTAGTTGGTAAACTGATTTGGTCATCCTGAAAGGACGGATTTAGTTGACGGGGGAGAAACATTGTTCGCGATTGAACTTAGGCTTTCTTCTTGGTCTTCTTGGTTCAGCTCCTCGTCGTTGCGGGTGAACATCTGCAGGTGACGTGGGATGATTGTTGTCTCGTTGTTATCACGGGCGGCATTTCCCGCCAACTTGTAGGCTTCAACAGCCATGTTTCTCGCAGCAAAATTGACGGAAGCATCGGCACCAACAGCCAACTGCACCAACGCCTATCTGGGCAACGACTGCTCGCCAGTGTACCCTCCCGGGTACTTGCTGTTAAATGTGTTCCTACAGCAGATCTGGCTCTTCACAGCTCTACGACTGCCAAAAAACTAAATTAAAATGCTGAGGTGTACCCCTTATACATCATTCATAGCTGCCTAGGAGACGTTCCTTACCTAAATATGATGTCTGTGCTAGGATTTTACTGTGCATTTGGTAAATTTACTCTGACATCGACATTATAAGACAAAACCTTGTATTTACGTAATTTTCAAAAGCTTAATGTTGAAAATCAATCACTTTAAATATTAAAACTGATGCGTAGAAATATTCCATATAGATTGGTGCACAGATTTTCACTCTGGTTTCTTTTCAATTGTCGAAGATTGATGCAAAGATTTTGAAAATCGGTCAGGAAATGAATTACTTATTATCGTTCAAAGCCTAAGCATATTTCGTGACGCTCCAAACTTTCTCACAACCTGCATTGAAAACAAAGACGTAGTCCTACGTCAAAACAAGCAGCATCTGTCAAACCAAGGGTCCGTAAATTATACGATAAACTGCTATGAGGAAAATCGGCATGCGTAATTATGGTAATTATCCCCATGATCCGGAAACATAATAATCCAGTATTGTTTTGCCCCCCCAAGCAACACTGATCGATCAAAATTGGTTGCAGCAACTTGATTGTGACTGAAATCAGTTACACCGCAGTAAATTTAACTGATTTGCAACAAATGTGCTACTAGAGCCGGATTTGGCATCACATAATTACGCTAAGGACACGGTAGCCTGGTACAAAGCCAACGGAGTCGACTTCGTACCCAAGGGGATAAATCCTCCAAACTGTCCCCAGGCAAGACCAATTGAAACTTTTGGGCTTTGACATAGGCGTATTTACGCAAACATGTTAAGGCAGCGGATTGCATCAACACATTTGACTTTTGATCTGGCAAATAAAGGGTGATACGGTCAAAATTTGGTCAAGGGAAAACGCGTGTAAATCGGTGAAATCGTTTATTTAAAAAATCAAATTAAATTTCTTTTTCAAGTTCAATTAGTATAAAATTCAGGAAAAATATTCAGTTAGGCTTCCGCTTTTCCAAATCCGAATTGCCGGGCCTTACGCTTGACCCCTGCCATCAGATTTTGTACAGCCACCTTGTCCACCTTCTTCGCCGCAGAAAGCCAGTTTGCCTTGAACTGCTGCTCGTCCTTAGCAGTTTTTTTGGTCTTCTTTAGGTTCCGCTTGACAATAGCCCAGTATTTCTCAATTGGGCGGAGCTCTGGCGTGTTGGGAGGGTTCTTGTCCTTGGGAACCACCTGCACGTTGATGGCGGCGTACCACTCCATGGCCTTTTTACCGTAATGGCAAGATGCCAAATCCGGCCAAAACAGTACGGCACAACCGTGTTTCTTCAGGAAAGGCAGCAGACGTTTATTCAAACACTCTTTCACGTAAATTTCTTGGTTGAAAGTCCCGGAAGCTATGAAAATGCTGCTTTTCAAGCCACAGGTACAGATGGCTTGCCAAACCAGATATTTCTTTGCGAACTTTGACAGTTTCGTGTGCTTGAAAATATCTGCTACCTTTCCCCTTCCTTTTGCCGTATAAAACTCCTGTCCCGGAAGCTGCTTGTAGTCGGCTTTGACGTAGGTTTCGTCGTCCATTACCACGCAGTCAAACTTCGTCAGCATCGTCGTGTACAGCCTCTGGGATCGCGCTTCGGCCGTCGTATTTTGTTTATCATCGCGATTTGGAGTCACTACCTTCTTGTAAGTCGATAGTCCGGCTCGTTTTTTGGCTCGATGCACGGTTGTAGACGATACACCCAGCTTATTTGCGGCATCTCGGAGAGATAGGTTAGGGTTTCGCTTGAAACTACCGGCAACTATCTTTGTCGTCTCAGCGGCTTCCGGTTTTCGATTTCCCCCCGATCCAGACTTCCTGGCTGTCGACAAACGTTCCCCAAACACTTTAATTACATTTGTAACGGTTGATTTGGCAACTTTTAGCGATTTTGCCAACTTTGCGTGCGAGTAGCTCGGATTTTCGCGATGCGCGAGCAAAATTTTGATACGCTGCTCTTCTTGCTTGGACGGCATTTTGACAACTGAAGAGTGAATTCCAAAATCAAAATAGGAGCAACATTCTACACACACACACCTTCAAAATGAGGGGTGTTCAGGTTTTTTAAATGCAAAATTGAAAGAAATACGTCAAGTTGATATTGACCAAATTTTGACCGTATCGCCCTTTAGTCTGTGCTGAAGCTAATGAGCAGTGTTAGATCAAAAGTCCGCTCTTTGGCGTATCTCGGGGTTCTCGAAAGTGTCACGTTGAACTGTAGGAGAATATTGTAGAGAACATAAAAGTTCAATAAAAACTCAATTAACTTAAAAACCGAGCTCGTATTGTTATCAACAAATTGTGCATAGACTTACTGGGACACTATATTTCATGCACTTCCGACAAAATAAATTCAATCTTAATAGCATTCTCCCGAATAGCGCGCTTAATTGGGACCGCGCTAATGGAATCACGTAGCATATGTAATCTAAGCTAATTGGTTCCAACATAGAATATCTCGTGATTTTGGACAAATAGAAAGTTACTACCTTGAGCAAAATTGTTCAGTACTCTAGACCTTCTGGTTGGTGAAAAGTTGTACAGAAATATGTCACTACGTGACGCCAGTGTGTATATGAAGTTTCTGTTTCTGCTGGATCTGGAGATCATGGCTAGCTAGTAAGTTGGCGTTTTCGACAAAGATGCTTGAGTGAACTAGGTCATTCGGTTGGTGAGCCTCTAGTTCGCAGGAACGTAGCGCTAGTATATATATGAACTTCCTGTTTCCTGTATTCTTCTTCTTTCTTAGCGTTTCAAGCTTATTGCTTTCGCAATTAGCTTATTGCTTGCTCTCAAACTTAGTGTTCTAAATGCACTTCCACAATTATAAATTAAGAGCTTTCAATGCCAGCTACCATTTTTGCATTAGTATGATTGTGTGGTAAGTACAATCATGCCCTATGGCCAGGGAGTCGAGAAATTTTTCTAGCGAAAATTTCCTAGACCAGACCGGGAATCGAACCCAGCCACCTCCAGCATGGTGTTGCTTTGTAGCCGCGCCTTTACCGACTGAGCTAAGGAAGGACCCCCCTGTATCCACTATATCTGCTCTAAAATCCGAGATGGCGACTATGGGTTCATATAAAGCATTCGAGTACCATACAATTTGGGTATTTTCAGAATAAAATCAATGTAAAGAAGCTAACAATCGATGTCCTACGTCATATTCGGATCCAAAATGGTGATTCCAATTGAACGATAGGAAAAATACAATATGGGTATGTTGAGAACGATGTGCGGAAATCAAAAATTTCTGTCCGTTTGGGAATCCCAAATTGTGACGACCAGTTTGAGAAAAGTTTTCAAGTATCCTGCAATATCAGTTCAGAACGAAATCTATTGGTGGACCCCTCAATGTTGAACGCACCTTGTTAGCAAAAGCAATCTTGTGGGAAGACGAAATTATTCAGTTTGACAACGATTGACAGCCGCTGACAATTATGTCAGATTTCATAACTAGCAGGATTAAAAATGCAAGGCAAAAAAACATACAATTGAGTTTAGAGTATAAAGAAGTTGATCGTTTTTTTTTTTAATTTTGTTCTTAAAACTACGGAATTAAACAGTTCTTAAACCTACGTTTATATACCTTCAATCTACTCTGTGTCCAATAAAGTTCTGTCCAGTTAGAATCCGGAATCACTTATTGTGTTGCAGCGGCACGGAAAGTGACCGCTGCAAGAATTCTTGTACAACGGTTTGTTCACCTAGGCATCCACTTTCTGTGGTATAAATTTCATGGTGTTTCGTGCAGTGAGTCAAAAGTTATTCCATATGGAAGCCGGGAGGAGAGAAAAAAATCTGCACACCCACGTTGATAATCCAACGTGGTCCGCAATAAAAGTCGCAAAAATGTTTAAAATCGCCAAATCAACCGTGTATGATGTGCTCAAACGTTTCAGGGAGAGAAAGAGCGTGGATCGAGTGCCTCAAGGTAAGCGTCGTAGTGGAACATATGACCGCAAGCTGAACCAGAAGGTGTTGAGAACCGTCATAGCAAACCCTGGACTATCAGATAATGAAATCGCACCAAAATACGCTGCTGCTCGCAGTACCGTTCGAAGAATTCGTTTCCGAGCAGGATATCGTTCTTATTGAGCCAGCAAGCAACCAAACAGAAAGTTGAAGCAAAGTTTCGTCACCAAAACTCGTGCTCGGAAATTGTACCAGCAGGTTTTGACGAAGTACCAAGGATGCCTGCTCATCGACGATGAAACCTACGTCAAAATGGATTTCGGACAGCTTCCTGGCCAAAAATTCTACATGGCGACGGCACGAAGAGATGTTCCTGCAAAGTTTAAGTGCTGCAAAGTGCTTTTATGGACAAGTTTGCCAAAAAACTGATGATTTGGCAAGGGATATGCAGCTGCCCATAAAGGTCCCGTGAAGTTTTGGCAAGATTTGGCGAGTTGCCACTACAGCCGGGAAATCATCCAGTCAATGACAGCCCATCGAGAGATTTTGGGCAATAATGAAGCGGAAGCTTAAGAAAAGTGGAAAAACGGCTCAAGACGCAACTCAGATGAACAAAATGTGGAACAAATGTGCCAAGGAAGTTGACTCTGGAGGTGTGCAGCGTTTGATGGAGGAATAAAGAAGAAATTTTCATTAGAAACAAAGAGAAATGATTTGTATTGATATTTTTTCCTTAAAGTACAGTAAATTACCTTTATTTTAATGTATTAAGCTTATTTGTACGTCAATTCGTTACCGAGATGCAGATGATTTTATTATTCCGGATTCTAAATGGACATAGCTTTTTTTTCTCATACAAATACAAATTTCGATTATTTGCACAAAAGTCATTCGTATTTTATTGGTAATTTTTTTTATTGAAATTAAATATGTTCTAGGATAACACCACCTATTTTACCTGTTTTAAACGTTTTTCAAACTCATCGCAAGCGACACGTATAACTTCCATCGGCATTTCCTCTTAAATTCGAAGGATTACTAATTTGAACTGGGCCAAAGTAGACACCTTGTGATCATTTATTTTCGACAGACACAAAATTATCTGGGTATAGAGCTGGTGAACTGGGAGGTTATTCACCCTTGCCCAAAAAGTCGGTCAAATTTTCCCGACACCAGTTTTGGACCAAATTCGCTGAACGTGAAGGCGGTCAGTCCTGCTCAAATGCGTAATCATCCTTCTCATACATTCTTTCTAAGCGTGGCTTCACGGCATTCTGAAAAACTTCCTCATTATAATATAAACCGGTGATCTTAACGATTTACTCGATGAAAACAAGCAGTAGCTTGTCACGCTCGGTAATAGCCCCCCAAACCATCTCGGAAATGGCGCTTTAGAAGCGTGTATTGTTTCTGTCGCTATCTTGCATGTACTTAGACCAGCAGACCCCCAACCTGTCGTTTTGGACGTTGTGAGACTGATGCAAGACAAATAACTTTTCATCGGAAAAGACAAAGTCTCGTCCAGCGTGCCGCGAGAGTTGCTCTTTAAAGCCTTTTCATCTTGGAATTCATTCCCTGGCGGTCTCACTCACTCGTTCAGTCCTAAAGACTGTTCCGATAATTATAAATACATTAATGATTAACCGTCAATTCCAAATGCGTGCAGTATTCAACCAACTCTTGGCTGCGTCGTGTTGTTTACTTTCAAATTAAACTGATTTGTCATATTTTTTTTTCAAGTTCTCGCACGGAAGTTTGAAAATACGTGGTCTTTCTCTCGAGCAAAGAAAACGGATTGTGCACAAACGGTGTACCGTCAGTGGTCTTTCGATCAGAAAACTGGCTAAGGAAGACGTTTTGAGCGCGGGGGGGGGGGGACCGCCCCGGCATAGTGGTTAACATCCATACCTCTCATGCTAAAGTCACGAGCTCGGATCTCACCCCCGGACAAGTTACGAAAATACCCAAAAAAAAGAGGTATTTGAGTGACTACGACGGGAGATGAACCAGCCCGAGGCTGAAAATCTCGATAATCAAGATACGAAAAAAAAACGATTTGAGCGTCGGAGCAGTTCAAACTGCATTACGGAAGTATCAACAACAGTGCTCTTTCGTAGATTCCCCGAGGCGGGGTACAAAACCCGATCCCGCTAACCCTACAATCGACAGACAGGTAAGGGACTATTTCAAGCGTCATCCTTCAGCATCAGTCCGAGATGTGGCGAAACGGCTAAGTACATCGGCGACTAATGTTATGCGTGCCAAGTAGAGAATGGGCCTGCAGACTCTTCGGAAGCAGAAGCAGCCAAAACGAAGCACCAAACAGACCGAATCTGTGAAACCAAGGGCTCGAAAGCTGTACGACAAGCTGCTGACCAAAAAATCATGCTGTGTTATCATGAACGATGAAACCTACATAAAACTCTGCCGGGACCACAGTTTTATACCTCGAGGGTGGGAAAGGATGTTCCTGGATCAGTGAAAGCCATTTACACCGAAACATTCGGCACGAAGGTAATGGTGTGGCAGGCCATAGGCGGACGTGGAAAAATATCTCGTCCATTCATTACGACAGACACAATAAATTGTCAAATCTACGTGAAGGAGTGTTTGCAAAAAAAGTTGCTACCAGCGGATAGTGTTGAAAAATTTAAGAAAGATTGGCCAAAAGTGGTGAAAATGGTAGGAGAAGGCACTGTTCAGCAGCTTATGAGTAGTGTTAAGGGAAAAATTAGAGAACTCGCCTACCCTACGAAAAATCAAGCTTATTTAAATGAAGATAGAAAAAAAATTGTTATTTACTATATTTGAGAATAAAATAATAAAAAATCACAGTATGGTCTGTTTTATTTGAGAAAGAAAGTTTATTGATATTTTTCGGAACAGTCTATAGTTGAACGTTTTTGGACGAATATTTCCCGGTTATCCAATGAGGAAGTATCTCGGCACCTTCTAATGGTTCGATACACAAAATCACGCTTTATTGACAAGATTTTCAAATTCTTAATATTAGTTCAGGGGTCCTTTGCTTCCAAAAACATTTTTCTCACCACAGCAAGCAGAGACGAACCAGCCACAGGCTGAAAGTCTCTTTAATAAAATAAAACTAAACCAAACCAATCACCACAGCACGAAATTCCTTTATCGTTGATAAAAGATGGGCACTAATTGAAAATAATCAAACAGAATATTCAATGGTCTGTAAACACAGCGCAAGATTACACCAATACATAGATAGTGTATGAACTGTAGCTTCAGCACTAAGACGAGATGAGTAAGTATATGACTTAATATTGGACACGGCGTACATTAAACTAAGGTACTAAAGAGGCAAAACATTGGATTGTGCTCAAACAAAATTATGTTGTTCGCCAACCTATTCTATTAGTACAGATAACACTCGGAATACACCTAATTGTTCATTCAATTAGCCTAATGAGGAGGTAGACACAAAAATACGCTTGATTGGCGTGAGAAACTATAACTTACTGATTACAATATTATTATATTACCTATGGATGCGGCTAAATAGAAACAGCGATAAGCTGGTACAGTGAGCGAAAGTTGAAGCAAAAACGACAAAGCCCTCCTTTACATGCCCAGAGGCGCCACGTAATGACCAAATTCCGAACCATACTCTCTACCTTCCGGAAGGCTTTGACCTTCTAAACCACTTTGCTGAAAGTGCGAACTTCAGCAGGTGGTTGGGATCTCGATATAAAATCGTTGAAAATGCTCTGTTTTACATTCCCACTTACTCATACATACTCTCAACCTTCCGAAAGTCCTTAACCTTATAAACAACTTGACTGAAAGTTCGAACTTTCTAGGTGGTCGGGAAAATGGCCTCTTTTCTATGCTCCCAAGCGCCAAATAGTAACTGAATTCTGAACGGAACTCTCCACTATCCGAAAGCCCTTGATATTCTAAGGAACTTTGCTGAAGGTAAGAACTTCCTAGGTTATCAGCATTAATAAAAACAGAATTCTAACCTCTAACTTTTTTCGCTTCATCTGTTTCGAAGGAGCCAACTTCAGATGAAATGTAGAGAAAATTATGACATACCTGTGCTTACGTTGCCCGTACAGTGTACCTTGATCAGATAGGTTTTTCTGAATGCGTGTAGGTAAAACCAAAAGATGATCCAAACGATGGTCACTTGTGCATTTGTCTGCAAAGAAATATCAAATTTGGTTTTGCGCCCTGATTTTATTTTAACACCTTTTCGAAACAGCTAATCTCGATGCTCGATGCTTTTCTATCTTCCATCTATCTTGCTCCTTAAAAAAGTTAGCATCAGTGCCATCTAAGCGGAGAATATTTGAAATACAAAACTGTCACGACAAATGGCTAACTTTCCTAGAATCATCCTTTATAAAAGACTCTATGTTACCATAAGGCATTCTGTAGGAGCTGGGCTTGAAAAGGCTTTTCCGTTCACTGTTAGAAGCTCAACAGTACAGCTTATTTTATTCATCGATGGAAACATTAATACAAAATAAATCACTTGTTTGACATAAAAATTGTGTTTCCATAGCGATTGGTTTGAATGAAGGCACGATGTGTTTCACTTGTCGCAATAAGGTGTTATCAGCATTGATAAAATTGTTCTCAAGAACAGGTCTACCCGTTGATGTCTTTATTTTCGAGGAGGTTGAAGTAGGGTAGAGAACTACATTGGCCTAATCACCCATTGATAATCCATCGTGCCGAAAAAGTCATACTTATCTGTAATTTCGTCGTTATCAATTTAACCAAACGTTTGGCTCAATATTTCAGTTCATAAGCAACAATATGAATATTGAAAATTACAATTCATGAATGTTTATTCTTTCCATTTTGAAAAACAAAAGATGCGCTCCCGCAGATTCTTTTTTTTATTCATTATTTTTAGAGGAATATGTGGCTCTACCAGAGGTTTCAGTGTATTTTCAGTTAAAACAAACAAGTAAACCAAGTTTGGAAACAATAAGGGGTGTTAAACTCGTGTGGAAATCTCAACAATTCGTCACTTTCAGTTTATCTATATATTCGTAAGTAGAGGTTACTACACGTGTAGGTGACTGAGAAGAACATATAATTTTGAATAAAATCCCGTTCAAGAAAGATGGGCGATGGACGAGCTAGATATGACACACCAAGAATCGGTTTCGAAACTCTAGCACTTCTTTGTCTTATTATTTCGTTTTCGTCGTTTTCTTCGCCAAACCTTATCTAAAATAACACAATCATGTTCGTACGATTAGATTGTGACATCGAAAAGCGTCGTCGTCTTCGTCACCGTCGTTGGCTGTTATCTACTCACGAACACACCTTGGCTATATTTTACCACTCTTTGTATGGGACTTCTTATAATCGAGCCACGGACCAACCGACGATGGCAATGATTGATGATTTCTCAATGCTTTAGTCACAATTGCATTTTGGACGATGGAGTCAAGGGTACACAGTTTGATAGGAACATGTAATTTTCTGCGATATCTATTGCACATATATAGAATGCTAAATGTGGCATAATTTCATAAGATTAAATTTCATGTGAATTTAAACCAGATATCGCCCTAATCTGGTCGATTGCATGAAAGATTACAAACTATTTATTTTTACGAGAGGAACTTTCACACGTCTTACAAAATGCATCATATTTTTCTGTACATATTTTCTATCACTAAATTTTTGCATGATGATATCAACAAAATCGTTGAGTAGGTTCATAAAAGTTCCTGAATGATGCATTATTGTTTACCACTTCTTTAGAAAGTAGACTAATGCGCTCATGCAAAAAAGCGACTATTTTCGGATGGATGGTAAAAGAACGTAAAAAGATATTATAACAAATCAAACTGCATTTTATTCATAAATAAATTAAAAACTTCACAAAAATAGTTCTACTCCCTGCCGCACCGCCTTGCGGCAGTTAGCCTGAACTTTGGCCATAAGTGAAAAAAAGAAGCTTGTAGGTATATTCTTCAGTTCCTTGGTCGCCTTTTTGAACAATTCATCCGTCGTTTTAGTCACGAAATTATTTGAAAATACTCTCCTCTTCAAATTGGCCCAGAACTTCTCGATTGGGAAGAGCTGGGGAACGTTGGAATCACCGGAATGCCCAACCACTCCATTTCCTTCAGCGCCCGTTTCGAGTAGTGGGCTGACGCTAGATCCGGCCAAAACACCACGTCGTCATCCTTGTGGTACGTTTTAATTAAGGCGGTAACTTCTGGGAGGTACTTCGTACTGTAGATATCGCCGTTTACTGCCAGCTCCGATAAAAAGAAGAGGGGATGTGACATCCCCTTTTCACTGATTGTGAACCACAGCTACACCTTATTTGGGAACTTCGTGTGCGCTATGTAATTCACATCGCTACAAATGTCTTTTGTCGGGTAGGTGAAGTAGACTTTGGCTTGTCAGTTGTTGCCGTCTAACGTGAGGTACGTCTCGTCGCCAATAACGACCACCACGATCCGCTTCGCAGGGAAGAAATTTTTGACCAGAACCTTCAGCCGTTGTTGACTTCTTGATCGTTTGGCCGGTAGCACTGACCTCCCGGCCCAACGCACGGAAAGAAGTGGCCACCTTCCCTTCAGTCTTCCGTTTGAGCTTCTGTTGAATCCTCCGGTCTCTTAAAACGTCAGGACGGCCGGAACCAGGCTTCCGCTCGATGGACCCTCCCTTCTCCAGAAGCGCCAGAATCTTGTAGATGTTTCCGCGATCGTATCCAGCCGACACGAAGTGGGCCACAAACCATAGATCGAAGTTGTTTAACGGTTCTCACCATAGCTACCGTAAACAAACTGATGGAGCTGTCAAATATTCACAGTATATAGAAAACTAGTATATATTGACTACTGACCGGTGGACCTGGGGGTCTAGGTGGCTGGTTAATCGCATGAAAAATCGAAACATTTATCGCTCTTTTTTAATGCACGCTTTATATCAAAGCTGCTTGCTAAATCGCTGATCTTAAGAAAATAAACTGCATACATTTGGTGCTGTCTTTTATCGCCCATGTGTTTGAAAATGCAGAAGTGCCGTGAAGCGCTCTACATATAAATATGTGTGTATGTCACCTACTCCTTAAACTACTAAATAGGAGAGCTTTACAAAAAATAGTTGTAATGTTGAAATTTTGTACTAATTTTCACTGAATTGCAGAGCTCCACGAGCTACCAAAGCTACCAACATTATAACATAAATATCGTTTTACAATAAACCAAACGGGATTACTTAGCAGCAACATAATTTCGTTTTGATGCTGGTGACTTATTTTATAACTGACGCCCTTCTCCTTCTATGAGTTTTGCTCCATTCTGAGTTCGTGCGATCCCTAAGGACTATGCCACTGAATGCTAGTATAAAACAAGTGAAGATGAACCCAAATTATTCCAGTGTTAAACATCAGCTCTTCTTAATTATAAGGCTCTGTTTCCCACGCCTCGACCGGGCGGGCCGCGGCGCATAAAGGTAGGCAAGTACCGTCACAATATTAAAGTTTCATGGCAGCCGCATTCACCATCTCCTCCCGAAGGGAAATTAGCGCATTGGATGCAATGATGAAATAACTGGCCACTGAAGTCGTCAAGGAAAGGAAACGTCGCTCTTGTCAACTGGAATACCAGAAATTACCACTGCAGTGTGTCATGGACGAGATGTTGTAGATGTTCTGCTATCCAAGAAAACCTGAAAAAGAAATGTATTCCCAATGCGGACGATGCTCACCGTCCTTACACCAATTTAAATTTCCAACATTTTTTTTTTGGCTTTCAAGCAATAGAGTAGGAGCACATTCGGTTCGAAGAAAATTGGTAATTTCTGGGGATTTTTTTTTATTAGGGAGATTCAAACATTGAGAGATTCTCTCCGGTCTCGCTCTCTTTCATTTGTTACAGCGCCATTATAAAACTTTCGAGGAGTTCTTTAGTACAGATCGAAACACAACAGTGCTGACTAGCATACTCTACAAATAGTAGAATGAAAAACGTAAAGGTGATTGGAATATGAATGAAAGAGAGTCGCTCAATGTTAGATTCGCCCTAATGAAAAAAAACCCCTAGATTTGTGTGATTTTTTGGCGAGTGTTGGTGGAAAGGTATAGTCACTTATATAAATGGTTGGTTGACGATCCTCTTTTAGCTCAGTCGGCTAGGAATTTTTCGTAAAGGAACATTTCTCGACTCCCTGGGCATATAGCGTATGATTGTACTTGCCACACAATCATATTAATGCAAAATGGTACTTGGCTTCAAAAGCTCTCAATTAATAACTGTGGAAGTGCATTTAGAACACTAAGTTTGAGAGCAAGCAATAAGCTAATTGTGAAAGCAATAAGCTTGAAATGCTAAAGAAGATGGTTGATGATGACTCGAAGTTGAAACTATGACAGTTGGTTATTAAACTCAAGATTTTTAGTGAGACACTGATATGGGAGGTAATGATGCGTTGCTTTCTGTAAATGGATTCTATCCACCAACGGTTGCCAGACGACGATATGGATTATATGACGACAACTAATCCTTTGGCTAAGTAACATAATTTGGTTTGTTTTTCGGCGCCAAGTGAGGTTGTACATGAAAAATTATTAAATAAGGAAATTTTCTTAATGATTAATATATGAATCGACATTTAAATCAATGTAATATTGAGATTGATAATAAAAAAAAACTGCAACACTGAAGACCCTAAACATCGAAAATCGATTGCTGAGCCTGTTGACCAATTTCAACTCGCACACTTCTCAATGGTTCTATGGTTGTCTCTTTCTTGTATTACTTTGCGGGTGTCAGACGTTTTTGACGTTTTTATTACCTCCATTAAGGTGAATCGCTGCTCCATGTAATTTTTCCTATCTTTTATCTCGCTCTCGCAAACTTACCTTGCTATTTCAAATTGATAAATCTCGATTGATAGTGAATGAACATCGAATCGAAGTCTATCAGATTGATCACATCAAGTAAGCGTACAAACTGATGTGATTAAATTTTCAATATCTAGTACAGATTTTGAGTTGTATCAATTCTAAATGTTGAGGTAATGGCTGCCGCCAAAAACGCTTCAGCATAAGCCTTTAAGCTAGAGTGCGGATGAGTTCGGGTTCATGCACTGAAGGGGCTTTAAAAGGGATATAGCGAGGCAGTGTTTACTGAAAATGAACACCAGATTTACACGAATAGTTAATCATTCCCCGCTCTCCTATCAGGTTTTCTATAATGAATGAGCTCAGATTCACCCCGTGCGCTCGTCTTTTGGGTGATATTTTGCTTGTCACGAATATTACATTTTTATCATAATCATGACTTTTTTAATGTTCTCATGACCATTACTTTTGTAATTATGACTATCAAACCTTATTTTACTTCATAGATAATGAATATTTTTAATTATTATTCCTTATGTCCAAGGTTTTTTTTATTCTTATTTTTTATTGAATGTTTTTTTTTTTTTTTTTTTTTTTTTTTCATTTTTTTATTTTTTTTGGGGGTTTTTGGGGGGGGAGGGGGGGGGGGGCGGCCAAAAAAGTAAAAACTAGAAAATAAGAAGAATGATTAGTAATTTCCATTTAATTCCAACTACCTTTATTGCTTATCTTGACAGATACGCGTATTTCGTCTACAATGTGCAGACTTCTTCAGTGTCGTGTACTAATACTCGACTGAAAGAAAACCTTCGCCACCTGCCGTATTTATCCTATTTTCTAAATACAAACACTTGTACCTACAGCTAACATTTCTTGTACCTAACCTATCCTGAGTCCAAAACAAATATTATGCTTGATATCTACCTCGCCTTTTCTAGGTAGATATCAAGCATAATATTTGTTTTGGACTCAGGATAGGTTAGGTACAAGAAATGTTAGCTGTAGGTACAAGTGTTTGTATTTAGAAAATAGGATAAATACGGCAGGTGGCGAAGGTTTTCTTTCAGTCGAGTATTAGTACACGACACTGAAGAAGTCTGCACATTGTAGACGAAATACGCGTATCTGTCAAGATAAGCAATAAAGGTAGTTGGAATTAAATGGAAATTACTAATCATTCTTCTTATTTTCTAGTTACAGGTATTCCACTAAACAGCTCACACTCTCCATAATTCAAATTTGAAGAAGTTATTCAGCCTTCTAAAAGAGAAAGCTGAATAACTTCTCCAAATTTGTTTGAACAAACAGTTATTCAGCATTGATGTTTGTTGGGGCCTGAAGACCGTGTACCTGCAAATCATAAGGTAGATTTTCCATTTTCTTTTAATCAGAAACTTTGGAACGGTTTGGGATCATCGTTGCTTTCTAAAATCATCTTTGTATTTCCGAGCATAGAGCAGCATGACAACCATTGAAGGCTCAATTTGTTTTTCAGCATCCCAACAAACATCAATGCTGAATAACTGTTTGTTCAAACAAATTTGGATAAGTTGTTTAGCTTTTTCTTCTAGGAAGCTGAATAACTTCCCCATATTTGTTTGAACAAGCGGTTATTCGACACTGATGTTTGTTGGGATTTCAGCATAACATTTTCATTGAAAATGCATTTCTGAACTTCTACTACTATTCCATAAAAGACTGGCATGCGCTCTTAAGCAGTATAGAATTATATTTAAATTTTTTTTTTAGTGGTATTATGATTGAATATTCCTTTTGTTTTTGAAAAAGCCCGTGCGTTGCGTAGTTGCTACTCCGTTACTGATCAGAACTAGTGTAATTGCGCAGAAAACCACATAGATGGAGCTTGGGAGTAGCTTTCCATCTTCATTGTACAAGTTCACTAATTCATTCTATTTAGATCAGTACCGGCGCCGGCCACGTCCTCACGGTCTTCGGGGAGGGAGAAGGATTAATAGTTTGACAATCATTGTTAGAGACCGTGTGTACCTCTGCGTCTCCACAATTGCCAAGGAAATGATAGTTTTTTTGTGTTATTGAGGCAGGTTATTTTTAGATCATCTAGTGGTGATCGAAAGAGGCAAGTGACCAATGACAAGGAAGCGGACGGGCCTAGGATTCAACTCCCGACCATCTGCTCAGTAAGCAAAACGGTTAACCACTGAGCTACCCAGCAACGTCATATTATGATTGAATATTCCATTTATTACGAAAAATCATTAAACCGGGCTCTTCGATCACTAATGTTGCTAAATGTTAATAGAACAGTATAAAGAAAACTTATTAATCTGTTGATTTAAAAAAAATGATGTATCTTTTTATTAAAATGTTGTCTTTGTTAAAAGGTCTAATACTACTCTATTTTTCATCTTTTTCAGGACTATGAAGATATTAAAACATACCTATTTTTTTTCTCTTACAGTTACAAACCAGTAGGTGTCATATCTATTTAGTGCATACAAATATTATGTTCTCTAACCACCGACAAACCGACATGAAACTCAATCTTCACTTTTCATCAAGAATCCATAACGACCGATTCAAATGTGCAGCGATCCCATCAGTTTAATAGAATCATTTTAGCTAGATCAAATAAATGTGTCCCGAATTTCTCAGACATGGACCTTCTTATCTAGTTCCCAAGCGTGTTGGTGGCTTCAATAAACGTTCTCAGCGAACACGAAGATAGATGTCAGTAATATGATTTGAACAGAAATATTAAGACATTTTCTAATGTCATTCATATCGGTTTGTCGGTGCTCTAACGTTACATGAATATCGACCTTTTGAAAATGATTTTTCGGATTTTGCGTCATTCGGATACAACAGCAGCTATAATTACAGCAAGTGTTCGCAAACTGGGTGCTCTTTAACTGGGCTGCTTTTTAACTGGGCGTTCGATAACTGGGCTATAGCAAATAAACTTCAAAAATCAGCATTTGACATTTTGTTGTCAAAAATGTAAAAGGCACATGACATAAATGGAGGTGTGAAAAAATCCTTTTTTTACGAAATTGAGTCGTACACCCTTACAAAAACTGGGTCATATATTTTGCACAATGGGGTGCACAATAAGCTACATCGCAATAACGTATAAAACTAAAAAACATTATTTAATTCATTTATTCCGCAATTTAATATGCCAACCGAAATCAGATCAAAAGCCCCCTCGAAATTTATTTACATTGTCATGTCAGCCGTGTTACCGAGCAGCATCCGCTAACTGGGCTGTGCACTTAGCCCATTTAGTGAACGGTTGCTGTATATATAAATTGATTCATGCATATGTTTATATACTGCTTTTCAGAAGCATTTTAAATACTAACAAAATACGCAAAGGGCCAGATAGAAGAATAGAAGATGAGCTGTTTAAAATTATACATTTCAGATTCACCCCAATCAACATAATGATGATGATAAGTCTTAAGTCATAATGTTATACTGTTATTTTATCATTTTTTTTGCTGCAAATAATTATTATATTGCTATATAGCATATCTTATGACATTGAATACATACTGGGTTGGGAGGGAGCATCAGGGTATCATTTACCCTGGGGGTCTAGGAGGTAATGAACAGTATAATTGTCTTAATCGTACCGATTCGATTGTAATGCTGTGAATCCTACTCCAAAAGTTTCAATAAGAGTGGCGTACCCTTCTTAACCAGCCATTCTGTAGAAAGCTTGATAAGTATTGCGAATTGAGGTATTCGATTTATTGGATCGTATCGCTGGAAGGAGAATCTTATGTTCCTGCGAGTTTCGCGTAGGTGTATCTGCTTACGAGTCCGCCCTTTGGGGTTGGGCCTTTAAAAAATTTGGGGTAGACAAAAAAAAAAAAATATTGTTTGGGGGGGGGGGGGGGGGAGGGGGGGGTGTTTGAAACTTATTCCTACGTTGTGTTTTTGTCAAAAAATTTTGCCAGGCAGCAACCCCAGTGTGCACCGCGAGAAATCGAGGGAAATGTCTCCTGGACAGTCGTACTTCAGGCGCGGATTGCTCACTCGCCAAAGGCACACGCGAACAAAGAACTCTATAACATGAGTATTTTACGGTACGACCGATTGAAATACTGCCACTGTTAAGCACTTTATTTCGAACAGTAAGGACACTAGCTTATTTGGTTGATGTTATCACTTCGAGCTACTAAAGCTTACTGACGATAATTACTGGCTAATGATCTAAGCTAAGCTGATGGCTGGTGATGACGAGACGAAGATGAAAACCCGAACGCCAACAGCCGAGGCTGAAGGGTTGCCAGTTGTGGTACATATTTTCGCTCGAACGGGCGAAAATGCGATGCTGCATGGGTACGCTACCAAATTTTACATTGTGCATCAACATACCCGCCACCTTGAAGCAATTCAATATTTGTAAACAACCTACAGCTAACTACAAGCAGGTAAGAAAATTCAATTTCACAAAGTTTCAACTTAATTATTCGTATTTTATCCTATTGATCTATCTTCACAGGTGATTCACGGTGCGTTCTCCTCTGGAAGCCGGTTGACATCATCGGATGCTAAAGCTGCGTCAGGAAGCAAGCAGATTTTTGTGATGGGGCGAGTTATTAATCCTCTTGCGGTGCGAAGCGTGACAACACGGGTGATTTGATCGATTCCTGGGTGCAGATATACTATTCTGGCTAGCGGCCAGCGAGTGGGTGATTGCTGCTCATTGACGATGATGACCATCCGTCCCGGTTGGATGGAATTATTTCGAGACGCTAGCTTGGTGTCCTTCTGAAGCTCCTGCAGGTATTCCTTGCGCCAATGGATCCAAAACTGCTGTACATGTAGTTGCAGCTTGTGGTAGTGCTCCAATCGACTCTCCGGAATGTGCAGCAAGTCTGGGCCGGGCAAGGCGTGCATAGAGGTGCCAATGATGAAGTGCGCTGGTGTAAGTGCCGCCAAGTCATTCGGGTCATCGGACATCGGCAGGAGTGGCCTAGAATTCATTGCAGCTTCAATTTGGCACAGGATAGTTGCCATATCCTCGTAGTTTAATCTCGATGCTCCTAATTGGCGAAATAAATGCTTTTTTGCTATTTTGACGGCCGCTTCCCATAAGCCTCCAAAGTGGGGGGCTTTTGGTGGAGCAAAGTGCCATGATATCCCCTCCTCGGCGCAGGTGGATACGATTTTCTCCCTCTCATCTCGCTTCCGAAGAATAACAAACAACTCGGCGAGCTCTCCTTGGGCACCCTCGAAGTTCTTTCCATTGTCCGAATGGATGTGGATGGGGCGTCCACGTCGGGCAATAAAGCGTCTCAGGGCAGCGATGAAAGCTTGAGTTGTTAGATCGCAAACCAATTCCAAGTGGACAGCCTTGGTTACGAAACAAACAAATAGGCACAGGTAAGCTTTGATAGGAGATGCCCTCTTGTGGATTGGTCGTAAGTATAGAGGTCCAGCGTAATCTACGCCGGTTACGGAGAAAGGGCGAGCTGGCGTGATTCTTGAGGTAGGTAATTGGCCGATTTGCTGCTGTGCTGGAACAGGATTCAGGCGCACGCAGCGAAAGCAGTTACGGACGGTAGAGCGGACCAATTGGCGGCCACGTACAGGCCAGAATTCCTCACGGATGGATGATAGCAAAAGACGCCCGCCACCGTGAAGAAGGTTCAGGTGGTAGTATTCGGCTATTAGTTTGGGAAACGGATGATTGGCTGGGAGTAAAGCAGGGTGTTTTGACTGATAGGGTAATTTCGAAAGGTTTAATCGGCCTCCAACCCTCAGGATCCCTTTTGGGTCAATGAAAGGATTCATACGACGAATGCGAGATCGTTTGGGCAAAACATTCCTGTCTTTCAAGGCTTTGATTTCATCTCGAAACGCATCTCTCTGGGCAAGGCGAAGCAGTAATGATTTGGCTTGAGCTAAATGCTCGACGGTAAGTATTCTCTGGGTTGGCTCATTAGTGGGAGAAGGTTGGGTTCTGGCTTTGACACGTGCGTTGTCGACAAAACGCAAGCAGTAGGCAATCACGTGGAGTAAACGACGATATGTACTCCACCGAGAAAATAATGGATCCGGCTCAGAGGCTGTGTGGATGACGTTCATGACTTGTTTTGCCTCCAGGACTTCTTCGGGAACGCTCGACGGCAATGATATTGGCCAGGAATGCGATGGCTCCGACAACCACGAGGGTCCGCGCTTCCACAAATTGCTGTGCAGGAAGTCTCCAACGGACAGGCCTCGAGACACAAGGTCAGCAGGATTCTCTACACCAGAAATATGATTCCACTGGCATCCATGTGTGAAGTGTTGCACCTCAGAAACGCGGTTGGCGACAAAAGTTTTCCAAACGTTTGGTGGGGAGCGAAGCCATTGTAGTGTAACTGCCGAGTCGGACCAGAAGAAAGCTGCAGAAATAGGAATGTCAAGAGCCTGCTTGACACGATGGTACAGATGTGCGGCAAGGACTGATGCGCACAACTCAAGGCGAGGGATAGTTAGGCGCTTAAGTGGAGCAACTTTAGACTTCGACATAAGGAGATGAACCGTTATTTCTCCCTGGTCATTTTCGCAACGCGCGTACGTACATGCCCCATACGCCGATTCTGATGCATCAGCAAACGTGTGAAGCTCAACACGGGAGTTTGGGTGAAATGCGTAACGTTGCGTACGATAGGATGAGATGAGTGGATACTCGCTGCAGAAGCTCTCCCATTTAATGCGAGTGGGTTCTGGAACCGGCTGGTCCCAATCAGAGGAAATTAACCATAATTCCTGCATCAATATTTTGGTCCGTACAACTACAGGAGATATTAAGCCCAGTGGATCAAATAGCTTAGCGATGTCCGATAATATTGATCTCTTCGTAGGTGGGGTGTCACGGAGCTGAATCATGGGATCAAACCGGAAGGAATCATTTTCAGGCTCCCAGCAAATTCCTAGTGCCTTTACCGCTTCGTTGGGGGTGAAGCTCAGCGTTGATTGTGTTCCGATATGCTCGTTGTCCAACCCTTCCAGTACTTCAAACCTACTGGACGTCCATTTTCGCAGCTCCAGTCCGCCTTTCTGCATCAGCTCTGCTAGTTCCTCACGGAGACGGATTGCCTCTTCTACAGAATTGGCACCGCCGATGAAATCATCCACGTAAAAGTTTTTACGAAGAACTGGCCCGGCGAGAGGGTATGCATCGCCTTCATCAATGGCCAACTGCTGAAGCGCACGGGTTGCTAAGAACGACGAAGGAGCAAGACCGTAGGTGACGGTAAGCAACTCGAAGATTTGGATGGGACTCGTAGTTGTCATTCGCCACAGGATGCGTTGGAGAGGAGTATCATCGGGATGCACGAGAAATTGTCGGTACATTTTTGCGATGTCTGCGACCATCGCAATCAAATAGGTGCGGAAACGGAGAAGTATTGATATCAGGTCATCCTGCACGACAGGACCGACACAGAGAGCCTCATTGAGTGAGTAACCAGTGGATGTTTTAGCCGAGCCATCGAAGACAACTCGGAGCTTCGTTGTAGTACTTGATGCTTTTATCACGGGGTGGTGCGGCAAATAGTATGCGATGGAGTCATCCTCGCTGCGGGGCTCGACCAACCTCATATGGCCGAGGGAAAGGTATTCTTGTAGAAATTTGTGGTACTCTTCCTTGATGGCTGGGTTCCTCTCAAGTCTCCGCTCAAGCATTTCGTATCGACGAGTGGCATTGATACGAGATTCTCCCATCAGGACATCAAAATCTGCTTTTCGTGGTAAACGAACCATATAGCGCCCCTCGGTGGTACGCGCTACCGTGGACTTGAAGAGCGATTCACAGTATCGCTCCTCAACCGAATAGTTGTCCTTCATAGCCAGGTCTTCCGTCTTCCAAAATCGTTCGATACTCTCCTCTAGCGTCATTGTTGAGACATTCAAGATGTTGAATGAAAGCGAGTATGAAGTTGAAGGAATGTTCGGCTGTGTTCTTGCTGAACCGGTGACGACCCATCCAAAAACGCTTTTCACCAGTAGTGGAAGATGTTCACCTAGATGAATGCGAGCAGCGCTAGGGAAGAAAGATTGAAAGTGTTTCGCTCCGAGTACCATATCGATGCGCTGGCTCTTGTTGAATTCAGGATCAGCAAGGGCTAGCTCTCCAGGAATCTGCCAATCTTTTACAGGGATATCCTGTGCCGGTAGGTTTGCGGTTACCTTGTTCATTATCAAGAAGTTGACGTCGCATTCGAACTCACCATTCCGTGATGCGACCTTCGCTACGATGGATTCACGAACTGCTTGCTCGAGCTGACCGGCGCCCTGTATGGTGACATTAACGTTCTTTTTCTTAAGTCGAAGTTGCCGCGCCATACGATCGCTGATGATGTTGGGCTGCGATCCACTGTCCAAAAGAGCTCGAACCAGATGACCTTGACCGAATCCATCGACAACCTTCACAAGCGCTGTCAGGAGGAATACGTTTTCCCTGGGATGTTGAATTGGAACGCTGACTTCAAAATCACGAACGGTTTCAGTAGCTGCAACCGATGTGCTTGGGATAGGAGCGGCAGAAGTGGAAGCAGGGGTATGTAACAGAGAATGATGACGTCGATGGCAGTGTTTACAGTTGAAATCCGAGGAACAATTCTTCGCTGTGTGCTCTGCTTTCAAGCAGTTGAGACAGAGGCGCTTTTTCATGGCAAGCTGCTGACGTTGAGGTACCGAGAGACCGATGAACTTCTCACATCTGCTGATGTAGTGCTCTTGTGTACAGACTGGACACTTGGATGTCGCTTTAGTGGTGGAAGCGTACGAAGTGAAACGTTGCTGGTGTCTTTTTGCCCCATGCTGCGAAGAACTTGGTACGGATGGAGACGCATGGTTGTTCACAGAGATAGACTCGAGCACGCGCATTCGTCGCTGCAGAAAGTCGATGAGACATGGATAATCCGGGTTGTCCACAGTCGATGCATGAACTTCCCACGCTTTGAGAGTGTCATCGTGAAGTCGAGTACAGAGCAGATGTTCCAAAATACTGCTCCACTGATCTGTAGGTTCTCCCATTTGCTTCAGAGTCTTGGTGTGACGCTCGAATTCGTCCACCAATGCATGTAGCGTCGATGCTGTTTCCTTCTTCATCCGCTGAATTTCGAACATAGCCTGTAAATGCCGCTTCCTCAGAAGATAGTCGTTCGCGTAGCGCTTAACTAACGTATCCCATGCCAAGCTGTAATTGACAGCGCTGATAGCTATTGTTTCAATCAGCTGTGCAGCCTCTCCTTTTACAGCAGCTTTTAGGTAGTGGAATTTCTGAATCGCCGGAACGTCGGGATTAGAATGGATTAATGCCAAAAACGTGTCGTGGAAGCCCAACCACTGCATATAGTCCCCATCGAACTCGGGGAGCGAAATTGTGGGAAGCTTAAGCCCAGAGAGAGCGGAATTATGGCTAACAAGTTGAGGGATTTGTGCGTTTCGAGGAAGAACAGGAAGTTTAGAAGTCAGATCGGCTTTTATTGAAAATAGCCGGTTTTCAAAGCCAGTACGTGCCTCTTCATGCATTCGCCTACCTTCTTCATCTTGCTCGTTGACCTCCAACTCCGTCTGAACGTCCTCCAGCCTGGTCCAAACGCCTTCAATATGGTCCAACCGAATCTGAACCTGCCTTGCGTCCCGCTCAGGATTGAATGCTGCCAGGAATGCCTCTGCCCGACCCAGTGCTGCGATGAGTGTCTCTCGTCGTGAAAGCAGCGCTTGTAGGTTCTCGTCTACGTCAGGCTCCGACATCGTTTAGCGACGAAACGAACTCCGAATCGAGAAACCAGGAACTGGTTGGCACTGTCAAAGAGAAGACCACGGTAGGCCCGGAGAGAAAGAGGAAGTTGCTTGGAAATGCACTCACCGTTTCCAAGGCTTAATGTGCCTTGTATGATTTAAATCCACTGGTAAGTCGCTGAAGAACTCGCAAAACTCCAAATCGATTCGAGGGCTGCTCGTATTAATCCAAGGGATCCAGAATATTGGTAGAAATCCTTTGAAACTCCAATGCAAGCACGATGTAGCACGTGCTCAGTGGTAGAGATGGCGTGGTCTGGCCCGATCAATTGTTCCTCCGTCGAACAATGGATGCGGCTCCGTATTGTGCTCCACACAATGAGCAGATCGAAGAAATGGCGCTGGATGGCCAACGTGACGAGCCCCAATCAAGGATGGTGGCAGTCACACGGTCCCGAACGTTCGAGAACCGTCAGCGGTACATACAAATAAAAAGAAATGCAGATCTAAAGCGCACCTGGGAGATACGCGGAAGTAATTGGACAGGTAATTACCTAGTGCCCAATTCAACGGGCCTTGTATCAAATACAATGAACTGGAACTCTCAAACAATCTGCGACAAGCCGGCGCTCCACAATGGCCGAACTGGAATGGCGCTTCCTTGTGTAGTCCCCTATTGTCTATTGTGATCGGATGATGGCGATCCCGTATTGTCCGTAGGTCGTTAATCCTGGTCACGGCACCAATTTTATGTTTGAAACTTATTCCTACGTTGTGTTTTTGTCAAAAAATTTTGCCAGGCAGCAACCCCAGTGTGCACCGCGAGAAATCGAGGGAAATGTCTCCTGGACAGTCGTACTTCAGGCGCGGATTGCTCACTCGCCAAAGGCACACGCGAACAAAGAACTCTATAACATGAGTATTTTACGGTACGACCGATTGAAATACTGCCACTGTTAAGCACTTTATTTCGAACAGTAAGGACACTAGCTTATTTGGTTGATGTTATCACTTCGAGCTACTAAAGCTTACTGACGATAATTACTGGCTAATGATCTAAGCTAAGCTGATGGCTGGTGATGACGAGACGAAGATGAAAACCCGAACGCCAACAGCCGAGGCTGAAGGGTTGCCAGTTGTGGTACATATTTTCGCTCGAACGGGCGAAAATGCGATGCTGCATGGGTACGCTACCAAATTTTACATTGTGCATCAACAGAGGAGTTGGTGGCTATCTTACAAACTTAATGAGCGAACCAAATAATCTAAACAAACACACTGCCGTATATAAAAAAAAAAAAAAATAAAACTGGGGGGTTTGGGTAAAAGGGGTTTTGGAAAAAATTGGGGGGTAAATGGGCGTTTTTTTTTTATTTGTAAAAAATCTTTTGTTGGGGGGTGGGGGGGAGGTTATTTTTTTTTTTTTTTAGGGGGCCACGCTGGACAGAGCTGGACTGTCGACTTACAAGAAAGTGGTGACTCCAAATCGCGACAATAAACAAAACACGTCGGCCAAAGCACGATCGCGAAAGTTGTACACGACGATGCTGACGAAGTTTCATTGCGTGGTACAGGACGATGAAACTTAAGTCAAGGCAGATTTTAAACAGCTTCCTGGACAGGAATTTTATACGGCAACCGGACGGGGAAAGGTGGCAGATATTTTCAAGCACATTAAACTGTCAAAGTTCGCGAAGAAATATCTAGTGTGGCAGGCCATCTGTACCTGTGGCTTGAAGAGCAACGTCTACATTGCGACCGGAACCGTCAACCAGGAAATTTATCTGAGCGAGTGCCTACAAAAACGTCTACTGCCTTTCCTGAAGCGACACAATTGTTCCGTTCTATTTTGACCAGATTTGGTATCTTGCCATTACGGAAAAAAGGCCTTAGAGTCGTATGCTGCCAACAACGTTCAAGTGGTGCCCAAGGACAAGAACCCTCCCAACACGCCAGAGCTCCGCCCAATCGAACAATATTGGGCCATCGTCAAGCTGAACCTTAAGAAGACTCAAAAAGCTGTTGTCAGCGAGAAACAGTTCAAGGCAAACTGGCGTTCTGCGGCGAATAAAGTGGACAAGGAGACTGTACAAAGTCTTATGGCAGGTGTTAAACGAAACACTCGGCAATTCGCATTCGGTAAAAACGAAGCTTAGCTGAATATTTTTCCTGTATTCTGTATTAACTGAACTTGAAAAAGAAAAAGAATTTGACTTATTAATAAAAACTTTGATCGACTCACACATATTACTGTTTGACCAAATTTTGATCGGAACACCCTTAAGATAGATGATGTGCCCATTTTGACCATAATCAACCAGAATAATGAATACACGTCTTTTCAATAAATATATCATCAAAAAGTTATTCAATCAGTGCCAGATGCCAAATAACACACAAAACATATTTTTAGAATGATTTATAATTGTTTGTTTTATAAATGTTCTATACATGTTTTGCAAAACATGCCACGTTCGGAGCCATTTGGATCTCTCTTATTTTGTATATGACTGATCGAAATCAGTTCACCCTGACTAAGGATTGAGCTGAATTACTTTTTCACTGCTTCGATTGATTTATACTGAATGATTGTTCTTAAAAACATTGTTACATACATATATAAAATATGAACTGGGCAAGATTGTATAGAAAGTTTAAAATACTGTTGAAATTACACTACACCAACCATGTTTTGCAAAACGTGTTTTTTTTTTTCCCAACGATGAATTTGTTGTACAAGATTTTGGTTTCACTGCCAACTGGAAGCAGATCATAGATACTCATACATCATATAAATGATACAAATGCTACAAATGTATCTTGCCAAGGACTAGTGTGACTGCTTTCTCCAGTTAAGATACTCGATTTGCAAAAGTAAGGCACAGTATCGATCACTAAGGGTGAAAAGAAGTTTACACCGTCAGACTCGTTTCGTGTGATCTTCTCTGGTTCAGCCCGCCCTCAGTACGTCGAGTTGGGAAAACTTCGACTACCTGTGCGATCGTTTGTACCTGCAAAACATGCAAGCAGATGGAACATACGACCTCCGATCGCGGCAATAAGACATCCTGCTCGAATTGCAGGGAGAAACATGCGTTGGCGCCTGCGCAGACAGCACAACAAAATGTGCTTTCTGCAAAGGTTCACCGGTGAACAACGCGGGGAAAAATTATAACGCTCGCTAAAACAGCGTCCCAGGAAATCTTATGCCGAAATGGTAAAAAAAAACCTCCTCTTTCAGATGACGAGTCTGACTTTGATTTGGCTGAAGAGGGAACATCATTCAGCTTTCCGAAAGATGCTTCACGGAAGCGAAGACCCTTCCGCCCACGGAAAGTTACTGAACAGGAGCCCCATACCAGCCTGCCAATTTCAAGAAAAGGTGGAAGAAAGGAAAACTCAATTCCATCTGGTTTTTGTAGCACTTACTACCTTCAGGACCTTCCGTCACTTCCGGTGACATCCAAAACGCCTGATGACCCGATTTCAAGAACAGAAACCCCTTCTTCGACTGGGCTGTTCTCATTTGATGACAATGTCGAAAGTATCTTCAAGTACCTCGAAATTTCTGATCCTCTTAAAAGCATTGCTCTGGCAATGCTTCCCACTGTGAAAACTTGTTTGAAGCAACTGACAATTAAATGGCCCCTCCTTGCAGCTATCATTTCCATCGATAGATAATTTTCCAAATGAGGTCGGGGATTTGATCACTGTTCTGCAGTGCAATTGTAGAAGTCTTATTCTTAGATTGGAATCTTTCAAATTGTTAGCTCATAATACCGGTTGTGATGCATTCGCTCTTTGTGAAACATGGCTCTCTTCCTAATTCGATCTTCCGTTCCATGATTTCAATATTATTCGTCTTTATGGTGAGGATTCGCGTAGAGGAGGAGCACTTATCCTTCTATAGATTGAATTTACCTCAAATTCCAGGTATTGAAGTAGTCGCATGTCTGGCTGTTATTAAAAATTAAAGCCTTTGTATTGCTTCTGTGTATATTCCTCCTAGAGCCTCAATTAAATGAAAGCAATTTTCAGATATTTGTTCAATCCTTCCTGCTCCACGGTTGATCATGGGAGATTTTAACTCTCACGGTGCATGCTGGGGAGAACTGTACGATGACAACCGGTCTTCTTTGATGACCTCTGTGACAACTTCAATATGACAGTTCTGAACAATGGAGAAGTAAGACGATTGGCTGGTCCATCCTCAGCTGGCAGTAGACTAGAGCTCATACTTTGCTCGAATTTATTATCGTTGGACAGCACGTGGAATGTGATCCAGGATCCCCACGGTAGTGATCATTTGCCTGTTAAAATTTTGGTTGCCGCCGGGTTCGATTCGTCAGTCAACGTCGCGTATGACTTAACTCGTAATATCGATTGGACAAGGTTCAAGGCAGCAATAGATGAAGCCGTCACGATGGTAGAAGGGCTTCCACAGCTGTACCCGAGCAGAAGCTAATAACTTGATAACTGGCCTTGGTATTTATAAGCTCAGATTAAGAGGTAAAATACCTGAGGATAATACCATCAAATTGTTCCCACAATGGCATGCGAATACCAAATTGAGGTAAGACAATACCGAAATAATACCTCTAAGGTGACCAGATACTTACCCACCCGAGCAGAACCCGAGCAGAAGCGAATAACTTGATAACTGGCCTTGGTATTTATGAGCTCAGATTAAGAGGTAAAATACCTGAGGATAATACCATCAAATTGTTCCCACAATGTCATGCGAATACCGAATTGAGGTAAGACAATACCAAAATAATACCTCTAAGGTGACCAGATACTTACCCAAGTATCCGAAATATCAAGTTAAGTTATTCGAGAGATATTTTGCTTACAATTCTTAGGTATTTTGCTTAGGTATTTTACCTCTTAATCTGAGCTCTTTAATACCAAGGTCAGTTATCAAGATCAAAATTAGGTATTCATATGTTATTTTCTCCTGCCCGGGAAGCGAATAACTTGATAACTGGCCTTGGTATTTATGAGCTCAGATTAAGAGGTAAAATACCTGAGGATAATACCATCAAATTATTCCCACAATGTCATGCGAATACCGAATTGAGGTAAGACAATACCAAAATAATACCTCTAAGGTGACCAGATACTTACCCAAGTATCCGAAATATCAAGTTAAGTTATTCGAGAGATATTTTGCTTACAATTCTTAGGTATTTTGCTTAGGTATTTTACCTCTTAATCTGAGCTCTTTAATACCAAGGCCAGTTATCAAGATCAAAATTAGGTATTCATATGCTTTTGTGTTCTGCTCGGGCAGGTATCCGAAATATCAAGTTTAGTTATTCGAGAGATATTTTGCTTACAATTCTTAGGTATTTTGCTTAGGTATTTTACCTCTTAATCTGAGCTCTTTAATACCAAGGCCAGTTATCAAGATCAAAATAAGGTATTCATATGCTTTTGTGTTCTGCTCGGGTAGGAATATAATTTCCTTCCAACCTGATTTTGGCCAGCGCGCTTCAAGCTTAAATTCGCCCTGTTGCAGGAACGTCATTTCACATGAATCCTCCTTCCCCATGGTGGGATGAACAATGCACCGAGGTTTACCGTAAACACCTGAGCACTTCGAAGTATACAAAGCTCTCGAACGCGAACATAAGAGCCTCATCAAGACCAAGAAACCGGTTACTAGCGACAATTCGTAAATGGGCTATCGCGTGAAACGTGAACTACGTGAAGCGTGAACTACGAAAAACGAGAGCGAGGAGTACGCAGACCAATGGATCCTCAAGTTCGCGCGAAAAGTTTGTGCAGATTCTGTGCCGGCACGGATCATTCCTCGCGAAACCACGAATTCGATAGATGAGATTAGCCAACCCTTTTCAATGGGAATGAGAACTCTCTCTCGCACTCCTTTCGTGTGGCAATTCAGCTCCAGGGGCTGATATGATATAACGAGTTCAACTTGCTTAAGAACCTCCCAGACGTCGCTAAGAGGCGCATGTTGAACTTGTCAGTTTCTGGAGCTCATGCGAGTCATGCGACCAGCGTGCGATTCTTTTGAGAAACGTCTCAAGCTCGTCATACAGCATAAAAGGTGGGTGCTCCCAGCTAATATGTCGTAAAGGTTATCAATGAACATTACTTCAATAAAAATTGAAAGTGTATTCGAATTTAATGAACACCTTGTATATCTACGTGCCACCGCGAGCGGTGGAAATAGATGGCGTTGTCTCCGAAGCGAGTCTGACTGTCGAGGACTTGAAACGAGCTATATTTCTGTTCGAGATCGCTTTGGTTTGTGGAAAGTCATCAATGAACCCTATGGTAGCAAATACTTACCAATCATCATTCAATTAAGTGTAGCCCTCAACCCTCGGAACCATCTCAAATTCCATTCCACTTCACAAGGAACATTGAACACCTCACAAGGAACATCAATTGCGGTGACAACCGGTAGTCAATCCGTCGACACTCTAACACCGTTTGAAGAATATCGATTCTTTGTCGATCTGATCTACAAATGCTCATTTGAAGGACCAAAAAGAAAAGTTCAAGTGCACCCTTCAAAAGGAGATCAGAAACATCTGAATGCACAAAATTTATATGAACGACTATCTGACGTTTTCACAGCTTTTCATAGACACATGACTTGCAAAAACTTCGAGGAATATTCAAAGTTTGAAATTAAGCTAGAACAACTAGTCAAAGCAAAAAAAAACGCGGTCACTGGCGAAATTTTGTCGAGGAACTCTCACGAGAAACTTCAATTCTATGGCTCTTCTTTCAGCAAACAACTGCTCGCTCGGATGTGATATGATAAAATATAATCTACTGAAAAGTCTCTGAATACTAGAAAATAACAAGAATGATTAGTTATTTCCATTTAATTCCAACTACCTTTATTGCTTATCTTGACGGATACGCGTATTTCGTCTACAATGTGCAGACTTCTTCAGTGCCGTGTACTAATACTCGACTGTTAGTATACGACACTGAAGAAGTCTGCACATTGTAGGCGAAATACGCGTATCTGTCAAGATAAGCAATAAAGGTAGTTGGAATTAAATGGAAATTACTAATCATTCTTCTTATTTTCTAGTTACAGGTATTCCACTAAACAGCTCACACTCTCCATAATTCAAGTCTCTGAATGCTTACTGGACTTATTTAACTCCTCACTTCGATACAGCATTGTACCGCCTGAGTGGGGAGAGGTTAAAGTAATAACTATTCAAAGGCCTGGTAAACTAGCGTGTGAGCATAACTCATATCGTCCCATTGCTATGCTTTTGTGCTCGGGTCAAATAATAAAAACTTGTTATCAAAAACATGATTGTCTTGCGTTGCTTTCCACAGCTTTGCGCTCAAGAAACAACTGGCGTCAATAATATCAATATTATCTATCTGAATTCAATTTCTATTACAAATCCTGTCAGATAATCTGATGAGGTTTGGACTTCCCGGAATTTGAAATAATTATGTATGTATGTATGTATGTATGTATGTATGTATGTATGTAAGGTAGCCACCATCTCTTCTCAGACCTTGTCATGTATGCAGCTCCACTTAATAGCAAGATCGAATTGAGTTACCGGGTTGCATTCACAGTAACGCTGTATGAAGGGCCAAAAACGGTGTGGCGGACCCGTAAGCAGAGACACTTACGCGAAACCCGCGGGAACATAAGATTCTCCTTCCAACGATACGATCCAACAAATCGAGTAACCCAATTCGCAATACTTATTAAGCTTTCTACGGGATGGCTTGTTAAGAAGGGCGCGTCACTCTCGCTGAAACTGTTGGAGTAGAATTCACAGCATCACAATCGTATCGGTAGGATAAAGAAAATGATACTATTTGCTCCCGCCTAGACGCCGGTTGTCGTACCACTCCATTGCTCCAGTTTGAGTAATACCCGGGTGCTTCCACCCTTCCCAATATATATTCAATGTCATATAATAATATACAAAATATAGTGAATGAATATTATAATGATAAATAATATAGTGAATGAATATAAGAATGATAATAAGAATTCCATTTTGAACCTGAAAATAACATAAAATAATAAACTGACGTAAAATAATACGGCAAGCCAGAAGGAATATACAGCAATTCCATGAAAAAAAGTTATACGATGTCTCAGAATTTTATAATATTCGGTAGGATTGTTCAACATCGAAAAATATTAGACCCGTATTTTTTTATTTCGTTATTAGACTGGACCTTTCTGCGTTAGACTGGTCCAAAAAATCGTGATTTTTCAAAATCTTCAATTTTCAAAAATTTATAACTCCTAAACCGTTTAACCGATTTTAGACATTTTTGGCCATTGTATTGGTATTTTTTTGAATTTCCAAGCAAAAATACGAAACCTTTGAATATATCAATTTTTGTATGAAAAAAATACAAAACAAATAGTTTTTCTTGAATTTGACTGCGAGGGGCCTCAACGACTCCTTGTTTTAGTATTTTTAAATGAAAGAGCATTCAATTTTACATAACATATCAAAAAATTGGAGATGTTCTGCGTGTCGTTTTGGAGATACAATTTTTTAAATAATAAATCATTACTCTTCATTTTATACATCACCCGCCTGTAGAAACGATGAAGATGCATGGTATATTACCATGCGTCTCCATCCAATCAAACCTATGACTAATGAAATCTATGAGTTACTTACAAACTTAGTATAACATTCGAATCAGTCTTTAAGGCTTTCCGTTAACCACACAGACCAATTGCTATTTTTTGACGATTACCTTTTCAAATAAATAAGGCTTTAAAATTTCAAATATTTTTGCTTAGTGTAAGTTCCAAGAAAAAAACACTTTAAAGCCGCGCGACATGATGAACATGTTAAAAAATAAGAAAAACACTTTTATACATTTATTTTTATTTATTAAGTTTTTTCATAACAATTTTATACATTTTTCTTCCGTTGAAAATGAATTTTGTTTCACAATAATATACTCTTCGTTTTGAGGCTTAAAACTATGGAATGACTGAGTCCCTGAAATTTGCTTCACACGTGTGTAACGATTTTTTAATTTTCTTCCCATTTTATTATAGTCGGATTCCGAAAAAAATTGATAGTGTATTTTCGAGTCTGGCTTAGAAATAGCCCATGAATAAAGTTCTTCGGCCGTTGTTATGTGATGATCTTGCAAACTGGCTTTCGCAGCATTTCGTTTCAATACGCCTCCCAAAGCATCACAAGGGCCCTTTCCATGACAAGTAGCGAAAAAATTCCACTCGGCATCTATGCCAAAATCTTTTTGCATGTTGCACAAATTAAAAGCGGTCATTTTATTTTTGTATTGGCTTCCAGATCCATCTGAGAAGAAATAAATTTTCTCTAAACCTGATAACTTACTTTTTATGAACGCTATGCATTGAGTCAAAAAAAGACGCACTGCGACATGATTATGTTTAGTGAAATCAGCAATTGCAATAAAACTGGTAAACTTCAAATCATTTGATTCTTCATCTTTAAAATAAATAGCACAAGGGTGAATAGTACATTGAGCGTTTGCCCAATGAAAGCCTTGAACTGCATCCTGCACAACGAATGAATAATTCTCCGAAAAATCACAGATTATGATACACTCAGTAGCTTTTAAATTGTTTTTCACGTGTTTTAAATAGTTTGCCTGTCGCTCAGCTGTAAAGTTATGTGGCAATAAATTGAGTAATTTTTCTAAAAAAGTATCAATAAATTCTTGTGTGTCCATTTCAACTAAGTCCAAACTGCATCTTTCTGCTTAACGCCATTGTTTAAATTGTAATGATTCAACGTGACCGTTATTAAGAATGGTCATAAGTTCTACCGCCAAAATTTGCATTCCCGGACAATTTTCGCAACATTGCTGCCAGCAATGCTCATTTGGATTTTGACAAATTATTTTTGAAAACATATCATGGTAGGACTGAACACCATCTGGAAGTAATTGTTTACTTTGGAGTGTTTTAAAAATCAATTTAACGTTTTGGTGGTAAATGCAAACGCACACCGTATGCGTGCCACTTGTTCCTGCCAAAATGCAGTGTTTTGGACGGTTACTGGCGAACATCGAAAATCCAATCTTAAATCTTAATAGCAATTGGTCTGTGTGGTTTAACGGAAAGCCTTAAAGACTGATTCGAATGTTATACTAAGTTTGTAAGTAACTCATAGATTTCATTAGTCATAGGTTTGATTGGATGGAGACGCATGGTAATCTACCATGCATCTTCATCGTTTCTACAGGCGGGTGATGTATAAAATGAAGAGTAATGATTTATTATTTAAAAAATTGTATCTCCAAAACGACACGCAGAACATCTCCAATTTTTTGATATATTATGTAAAATTGAATGTTCTTTCATTTAAAAATACTAAAACAAGGAGTCGTTGAGGCCCCTCGCAGTCAAATTCAAGAAAAACTATTTGTTTTGTATTTTTTTCATACAAAAATTGATATATTCAAAGGTTTCGTATTTTTGCTTGGAAATTCAAAAAAATACCAATACAATGGCCAAAAATGACTAAAATCGGTTAAACGGTTTAGGAGTTATAAATTTTTGAAAATTGAAGATTTTGAAAAATCACGATTTTTTGGACCAGTCTAACGCAGAAAGGTCCAGTCTAATAACGAAATAAAAAAATACGGGTCTAATATTTTTCGATGTTGAACAATCCTACCGAATATTATAAAATTCTGAGAGATCGTATAACTTTTTTTCATGGAATTGCTGTATATATATCTAGGGTTTTTTTTTCATTAGGGCGAATCTACAATTGAGAGTCTACTACTAAAATTAGAATTTGTTTTCACTATTAAAGGGGGAAAGGGGGAAAATTTGTGGATATTAACTTTACGTTTTTTTTTTTATTTTTTTTTATTAAAAAATAACAACCCTCTTTTATGGTGGGGGGGGGGGGGGGGGGGGGTGGTGGTTTTTTTTTGTTTTTGGAATTTTTTTTTGTTGTTAAAGGGGGGGAAAAAGAAAGGGGGGGGAATATTTGTGCGCGGGGGGAAAAGAGCGGGGGAAGGGGGAAAGAAAGGTGGAAAAGTAAAATTATATTAATGTGGGGGGGGGGGGGGGAGGGGGGGGGGGGGGGGAGAAAAAAAAAAAGGGGGGGGGAAGGAGAGAGGGAGGGGAGGCAACCCCGGGCGGGGGAAGAAGAGGACAGAAAAAAAAAAAAAAGGGGGAGGCGGGGGGGGGCGGAGGGGGGGGGGGCGACTACAAGCAGCTTCCGGACAGGAGTTTTATACGGCAAAAGGAAGGGGAAAGGTAGCAGATATTTTCAAGCACACGAAACTGTCAAAGTTCGCAAAGAAATATCTGGTTTGGCAAGCCATCTGTACCCGTGGCTTGAAAAGCAGCATTTTCATAGCTTCCGGGACTGTCAACCAAGAAATTTACGTGAAAGAGTGTTTGAATAAATGTCTGCTGCCTTTCCTGAAGAAACACGGTTGTTCCGTACTGTTTTGGCCGGATTTGGCATCTTGCCATTACGGTAAAAAGGCCATGGAGTGGTACGCCGCCAACAACGTGCAGGTGGTTCCCAAGGACAAGAACCCTCCCAACACGCCAGAGCTCCGCCCAATTGAGAAATACTGGGCTATTGTCAAGCGAAACCTAAAGAAGACCAAAAAAACTGCTAAGGACGAGCAGCAGTTCAAGGCAAACTGGCTTTCTGCGGCGAAGAAGGTGGACAAGGTGGCTGTACAAAATCTGATGGCAGGGGTCAAGCATATGGCCCGGAAATTCGGATTTGGAAAAGCGGAAGCCTAACTGAATATTTTTCCTGAATTTTATACTAATTGAACTTGAAAAAGAAATTTAATTTGATTTTTTAAATAAACGATTTCACCGATTTACACGCGTTTTCCCTTGACCAAATTTTGACCGTATCACCCTTTAAAGTCAAAGAACACCATAAGCGTAGGTACAATATATATCTGACATCCACTGGTTTGTTACTGAAATTAAAAATTAGATATGTATTAATATCCTAATAGTTTTGGAAAAGCTGAAAACAGCTAACAATAAGGCGAAATAAATTTGATATGAGTATGAATAATGCCAAACACGGAAACTTAATAAAAATACAAGAAAAAAATAATTTTCCGATAACATTTGTTGGTCATGACCCATAAATGATACTTTATGCCTGTGAAATAGGAAATGAATGATTATAAATTATGTATTTTTGGTGAAGAAGGAAAACGATTTTTTGAGTAGAATTTGTCGTATATGATTCTTTCTAAAAAAAAAACGTTAAACGCCTTGCTATCTTTTTAAATACATAACGTAGGTTAGGTGGGCTATAATTGACATGGACGAATATATGTGAAACTGAAAATGGCATATAAAATAGCATAGATAATTAAGTGCAGGTCTGTTACAATATAAAACGATAAAAGCAATTGTATTTACATGTCCTGCTGCAATGTATCATAACCACGAGAAAAAAATATTTAAAATTATTTAACCATACTTGAGAATTCCATGGATGATCTGAAATTATATACCGTATAAAGAATAGTATATCTACAATTTAAATGTGCTGCTGCTAAAGTGGAAAAATGAATTGACTCTTAGCTTCGGGTCTCGAAAATGAATCCCTACTGAGCCCTTGCGGCACGTCAAGCCGGCCAGTTCAGCGCAAGGATCCCGGAATTTAAAATAATTATTGTCAGAAATTCAGAAAAGCGCACAAGATAAATGGAATGCTACATAATTAACTGAATTGCTATGCAATAATAATAAAATGAGAATTGAAAATATGCGATGTTATTTCCAGGTACACGCCACCCAGCGTCACCATGTTTCAGCTAGCAGTCTTTTGTGACCATATGACTCGAGGGAGCGTGAGGTGGGACTTGTGAGGACCGGAGGTCAGTTGCATCCTCCTTCCAGGTTGTCAACTCATCATATGAATTCCATGTTTGTTCGCAATGAAACGCATGAAACGCAACAGTTTTTCATAACTGTGAGGAAACTGTATGTATGGTATGCGAAAGATGTCTACCCGAGCTGGAGAAAATAACATATGAATACCTAATTCTGATCTTGATAATTGGCCTTGGTATTTATGAGCACATTATAAGAGGTAAAATTCCTAAGCAAAATATCTAAGAACTGCAAGCAAAACATCTCTCGAATAACAAAACTTGTTATTGGGGATACCTGGGAATACCTGAGTGGTACTATTTTGGTATTGTCTTACCTCAATTTGGTATTTGCATAATTCGCATATTATCCTAAGGTGTTTTATCTCTTATGCCATGTTCAGACTGAGAGTTATATCATGTTATAAGTCGCTTTTCGTGATTTAAGCGAAATAACATGTTGTTTGAAGTGTTTTACCCATACAAAGAACTGTCAAGTTATGACTAGTTATTTCCAAATAACATGTCTCAAAACGGGTTCGGCATGTTCTAAAAAAGCGGTTCATCAAGGTTCAATACAGCCCTGAAGTTTTATTTGACATTTGGTTCAGTTATCAAGTAGATTGCTGTCAATGAAACTGCATCGATTTGTATTTGTTTTGTCTGATGTCTGTTGCTGCAGGTTTATATCATTCAAGACAGGATTCAAGATGTAAAAAATGGATCTGAAAAAGAAAAGATCGGCGAAAAAGAATCGGTGGTCGCCTATGCAAATAAATCTATTAATCGAAATCTGGGCTGCCAAAATCAACCAGCTAAGAGAAACGCGTCGGAACAGCCACGTTTTCCAAGAAATAAAAGCGGAACTGAAAGCACATAAGTGCGTTGTGTCCGCTGAGCACATTAGAGTGAGGATCCACAACCTCACTTCGAAATACAGGTAAAAATTCACATTTAATGCATAAATTAACCGGAAAATCATTCATTGCTTTTACTTTCAATCTGTACTGTTGCATCAAGTGTTTCACATGCGCCATACAGTGCAGTATGTTCGACACTATGCAATCGTATAGAACGAAAGTAAAATCTATTACCGCGAGTTTCTCCAGTTTTCAACTGCGATATTAATAGTTTCACCATTTTGCATTCGAAAACAAATGCACAGCTGGATTCTTTCGTAAATTTTTAATACAACACATATTTTAGATAAGTTTTTACACTAACGGGTATCGTTTTACAGGATTGAAAAAGCTAAAATTGGACCGTACAACAACGACGAACAACCTACTTTCAGATTTTTTTATTCCTCTGTTTGGGACATAAACCACTGCGACCAGAAATTTGATCTATTGTAGTAAATCCCGTATCGCTGGTTTAGTGCATGTCGAGTTACTCAATTACTTTTGATGAAGAATTCGATATTGTTACAGTTGTCATTATTTGTTTTGTTGGAAATGAATTGAATTTTATAGAAAATTTCCGCTATTTAAACTCTTTGAGGGGTGAGAGCACTCTTCAAAGGCGCGCCCCTTTGTCAATCAACACCAGATTTATTGCAAAGAAAACAAACAATGCCTCCGATACTGACCATGCATCAACCCTAAACAATTCAAACTATAGAACATAGAACGGAAAATGAGAATTCAAATAACCCAAGCAACATTGCTAACACCATCCCGCTTTATTAAGTTTTATTAATGTTTTATGAAAGCCACTTGAAATCAATAGGTTTCATAGTCAGGTTTATGAGAACCCACACAGCTTGTTTACAACAATCTTAAAACGTTGTTTCTCAAATTCCTTTTACTCCTATCAAAGGTTTTATTTCGACTTTATGAACTCGTAAAATGCTGTATTGAAATGCCGTTTTAGGACTCATTGATATTATCTTATTATAGTCAGTTGAAAAAGCATTTTAAAACCATTTTGCCTCCAGTAAATGCATTAAACGGCAAATTGGCATTGAGAGAAGTCACCATAAGACCAAATAGTTTTATAATAGTCATTGCGAAGATAAATTGTCTTATGGCAAAACTGTGATTTTTTTTCCAATCGCCATATTGAAATATAAGAAATAATTGAAATATGGAAAAATAAATGCATCAAATTTTTAATGGTATGCAAATACACAGTAGATCGGAGACTAATTTCGGCATTCTTTTAGATAATCTCTTCCAATTCCATGCAGTTTTCAAAAAAATCATGATTTATTTATCTAATATATTTGTTTTAATTTGATTTATGTTGTTCTTATTTCCCATAATTTCCGAGGCGCATTAATTTTCTGCTCTTATCGTGCTAATATTCACCATAAATATAATTGCGCACATAATTTGGAGCATAATACGCTGTAGAAAACACGATTTGTTTTGGATATTTTGCTATCAAACAAAATTTCCCCCAACACTAGACCTTTATTTACTGCTAAATGAATCAGAAGAGCAAAGAATCGAACAAAGCAGAACAACAAAAACCAACCTCCATTTCACAGAGAAGTTTGACAGATATGGCCATTTGGCCACATTCTGGTTTTAATGGCAGCAAAAAGGTTTTATGAAGGTTCTCAAGTGGTCATAGCATCTTTCACAAGAACATTTTCAAAATCTTTATGTTAGTAGATAAAACAGTTTTGGATGTAGTTTTATCAACAAAGCCGGGAGGCGGCTATACGGCTGGAATAAAACTAAAATTGTTACTTGGGAAATGAAGACTAACCATGTTTTCCCTATTCCAAGCTCATCCTCGGTGGATTATTCCGGGTAGTGTCACTTTTCACAAGACATTAAATGTAATACGGACTAATATATGTTGCTCTGACTACAAAAACAAATATGGTCCCTTGTTTGAATTAATTCAGAATAGAGTTCAGTGGTAGATCTGATACCCCGTAACACACCACGAAAAGGTGATCTACCAGCGTTATGGATCAAAATTACTTTCAGATACTCAATATGTTTTCCGCATGGTAAGGGAACGAACGACTTTCTTGCGTTGCTTTCCACAGATATTCAGCTAGCAAATGGATACTGTATTTTTCTTTCAGATAAACTCCACGCTTGTGGCTTTTCACCATTAATGAACAACTTATTGTACATTTTGCTGTCGCGAGAAGCATATGAGCTTGGAACCTGGTGGGGAGCACATCCGCAAGATCTTCTAACGTTGTACCGGACAACGATTTTGTCGGTTATAGAATACGGTAGTTTTTGTCTCACATCATCAAACTGGAACGTATTCAGTATCGGTGTCTTCGTAACGCGATAGGTTGCATGCACTCGACTCTTACCATGAGTCTTGAAGTGCTGGCTGGCATGTTGCCACTCTCGGATCGGTTTTCAGAATTGTTTCTCCGGCTCCTTACCAGGTATGAAGTTATGAACCCCCAGGAAATCGAAAACATTGAGAAGCTTCTTGAGTTGAAACCTCAAACTCGCTTCAAAGTCTTGTACCACTTGTACATAACAGAGGATATCATTCCTTCGCCGAATATTCCCAATCGGGGTTGCTTCTCTGACTTCGGCAATTCGATTCATTTTGATTTATCCATGAAGTAGGAACTTCGTGGAATTCCAGAGCATCATTGTCCTATAATTGCTCCGATGATATTTGCTGCAAAGTTTGGCCAAATTGATTCCACAAAATTGTTCTTAACTGACGGATCATTTAAGGAGGAGTCCGCAGGTTTTGGTATATCTTATGAAATTCATGGCGCCGCATGGAAACTTCAAGCTCATTGTTCTATATATGTCGCTGAATTAGTGGCAATACACTTTACACTAGAAAATATTGCCTCACTAACATCAGTACTTCATTTTTACGGATAGTTATAGCTCTATAAAGGTTTTTCGCTCCTTGATGCCGGTAATACACTCCTCGTATTTTTTCATGAAAATACAGGAGCTTCTAAGTGCTTTATCTTCGCGTTATTTTATCATCACCTTTGTATGGGTCCCATCTCATTGTTAAATGCTAGTCAATGAGAGAGCGGACTCGCTTGCAAAGGTGGGCGCTATGGAAGGCGATATTTACGATCGACAAACCGCCGTCAATGAATTTTTTCCTATTTTTCGTCAACAGTCACTCGTCAGCTAGCAGTATAAATGGAGTAAAGGAGATTTGGGGCGATGGCAACATTCAAACATCCCAAAGGTGTCGAAGAAATCTTGGTTTGGGGGGATGGATGTGGGTCGAGACTCCATTCGTGTGATATCTCGCCTTATGTCCCATCATTATTCTTTAACCGCTCATTTATACCGTGTTGGGCTGAGCGACAGCAATCTCTGTGAATGTGGAAAAGGTTACCAGGACGCAGATCACATCATTTGGTCATGTGCTGAGCATCGTGGAGTCAGATCTGAGCTTTATGATTCCCTTCGGGCTCGAGGTAGACAACCCATTGTAACGGTTCGAGATATTTTTACTGTACGTGATCTGGAGTTTATCAAGCACCGCACTGACGTGAGTGAAACCTTTATCTAAACATTAAGAAAAAATGGCTGGAAAACAAAAACAAGAAAATTTAGTCCGAAGTTTTTTCGCGAAAAAAAAAAATTAGGTTTGACGACGGTACAGAGAAACTTGATCTAAATTGTGTGCTGTGTGGAGAAGGGGCCTCCGATAGCCTAGTCGGTAAAGGCACGGAGCTACCAATCCGAAGGCGGCGGGTTCGATTCCCAGTCCAGTCGACTTAAAAAAATCTCGACTTCTTTGGGTATAACAGTATAATTGTGCATGCCACACAATATACAAATTCATGCATTGGTGATTGGCTTCGAAAGCTCTCAATTTAATACCTGTGGAAGTGCATCTAGAACAATAAGTTGTGAAAGCCTGGCAATTAGCTAATTGCGATAAGCAATAAGCTTGGATACGCCGAAAAGAAGGAAAACATTGTGAAATCAGTAACATTGTAAAAATGTTCAAATTCAAGTGTTGCGGTACAAAAATAAACAATGAAGGTTGTTTTTACCAGGGTGAGTCTCCCCGATGGAATAATTCTGCTCTCTTCGGTGCTCCTCAGAGAACACTCACACGATCCTGTTGTATGGTGAGGGTGCAAACGACAGACACTTCCCGAGCAAAGATTTATACCAAAGTGATAACAAGTTTTAATACCTGATTATCGCTGTTTGATCACTAAATATGTTATCATTCAGGCTAAATAAACAGCCAAAATAACAAAAGAGATAACAAATTAATATTCGTTGGATATCACAACATTGACGCGTTTTATTATCATTGAGTTCATATTGATAACATATTTTATGATATGAACAGCTTACTTGAGATAATTTCAAGTTATGTAATCAACATAATATCAAATTCATACACTAGTAACTGAAGTACTGCTTCTGATAAAAAGCTCAATTTCATATCCTTGACATGCTGGTGATATTCAACATTCATCAGCATGCTGGTATGGCCTGCATCTTCACCGAATCTCAACCCACTTGACTACTTTATTTGAGGTTATATGCTTCAACATATAGGCCCTAAGAAAGGGCTTACTTTAGATCGATTCAAGAAACTTGGTTGATATTTGGGACCAAATTCCTCAGGAAATCGTGCGTGCCAGCTGCGATGGGCTTACAAAGCGTTTGAAGTTATCAAGGAAAAGGGCGAGAGATTCAAATTGAATTAATATGGTTTATTGCTATAATATGTATCTTTCAAATGAAAAATAAATGCTATGATTTGGTTGACTTGTTTTTCTGTAATCCCATTAAGTTTAAGTGACACCTATTGTGAGACACCCAGTAGTTTAGAAATGATCTAAAACGTAAAAAAAAGTGTTATTCCATGGTTTATATTTTCATTTCATTTTTGTGAAATTGTAGAACAAAAAAAAAACAATCATATTAAATTCGATTCAAATTCATAAATATGTAAAATAAGGAAAATAATTCAAAAGTACACATTGAGGTTCCTGGAATTTTGTTCTAGCGTTTTTTGGGTTCTTTTCTTAGCTCGTTCCTTTTTTTTTTGCCACTGCTTGACTTCATTGATAGCTCGTTTCTGTTCTCGTTCCTTCCGCTTCCTGTACTGCCTTTTTGTTACTTCTGTTACTGCCATGAACACAACGAATGCTTCACTCGTCGCAATTGAAGGAGGATAAATGATTTCTCGCTTTTTCTTTGCTTGAGATACTGGATACTGGAATGAAAAATGACATTGTGAACTCAACTACATCCTTCGAAACCGGCAATGAACCATCACGTTCAGTCTGGAATGATCTTGGAGGATCTGCTCTAGTTTCATCCTCGGTCATAAATTCTAAGATTGTAAGAAATAACTAAAACAATAAATTTTATCTTTATAATGGATAGAAGTTACCCGTGCGATCCATAATAGATCCAGAATTATTTTCATTGTCCTTTCTTGCAGCGCTACTGAGACGATAAGCAGATACTGTAATGGAGAAATCTTTCTTCATTCCTTGCCTCAGGTAAAACAAGTGGGTGTTTGCAACATTTCCTCTCCATATCACGTGGATTGCAGACTTCTGAAACTCAATAAACTGTTTGAGCAATCTCCAATTGCACCCAATAGTTTGACTTCCTCAGGTTCCAAAAGATCAGATCGAATGTTGGCCACATTTGAAGGAACAGACAGATGGCCGGCACTGGAGGGAAGTGATTTAAAGTCCATCGCATCTGGGCTCCATGGATAAATTCCACAAAGCTCGCTTCATAATTGGACAGATTTCTGTCTTCGGGATTGTCTGAACTCCACGCCAACTGCGTTTTTCGAAAATTGTATGTTCCCAGCATTTATTTAGTTGTCAGAAAAAGCTAACGTCAAGTGGTTGATTAAGCTGTGTGTAATTCGGGTACAAAGCAATCAGAACAGTTTGATCCAGGCTGCGAAAATCAGTACTCATTAGAGTCACATGGCTCTTATCTGCCTACAAAACAAACGGAACAGGAAACGGGATTTTCTCCTTAAGGGAAGAAAAAGATTCTTCAAATAACGATAAAAGCTTCTTCTTTCATCCAACCACTTTCAATAATCCCAACACCATAGTTCTCAGGAGTACTTCGAGCAATTTCTTCCTGAAGCCGACTGTTGTATGGAAACAAAAATCAAAGGAGGAAGTAGCCTTCCATCAGCACTTCCCGCAAATAGAAATGTATAATTTTATTTATCACTGTTACCAAACTCGGACTGTACATGCTTAATATTCGTACGAGCCAAGTAAAGGCTAGATCAATTAGAAATGCAAAGACTTAAACTTAAACTTTTCTTTCAATCGATAATAAAGGTAATAATATTTTATTTCATAAAAGTAACTCAAACCAATCATTTATCGTTACTTCGAAGAAATTCCCGCACTTTTCTGTTGATGCCGCTCATCACCTTCTTCATTCATGGTTTTGGCTAACTGATTCCACCAATTCTTCATCCTGCCAATGTCACTGGTGACTGCTCCCTTCATCTTTAGTTTCCGCTTAATTATCGCCCAATAGTTCTCTATAGGACAGAACTGAGGACCATTTGGTGGATTCAGCTCTGTTGAGATGAACTGGACTCCATTATTGTAGCATCATTGTAGCACTTCCTAGCTGGTTAGATCTGACCAAAACGTAGCTGGACCATCATGGGACTTAACGAAGGGTAAAATCCGATAGATGAGACACTCCTTTTTGTACACTTCCGAGTTCATTGTTTTATCCGTCACAAAAACTTGTCACAGGATCAGGTAGCTTGACAAATCATACATAAGTAGCTTGACAAAATAAAGTTACATAAGCCAGGAACCTTGCCGCGAGGAGGAGCCTTGTAGAACTTGAGCCACGGGATTTGTAAGAAATCTGCTTTAGCATATGTTTCAGCATTGATTAAGAGACATCCATCGAGTTTCGTCAGAGCTTGGTCGTACAACTTTTACAAGGTTCTGCCACTGTTTGTTGTTTGAGGCTTCGATGGGGATGTTGACTTACTCGGTAACATGTATAACCTTCTCGGAGAAGAATTCGCCGCACAGTAAAACGATTGGAATTCAGTTTCTCGCCAAATCATAATTCGAGATGTCAGGATCAGCCTTGATTTTCCAAATGACCTTCACCCGTAGTTGACGATCAACGGTTCCACTCCAACGCTTGATTTGCAGTTTGCGGGCAGTTGTTAAAATTTCCTTGTACTTTTTAATCACTTGCACCACAGTACTTCTGGGATAAACCAGCAGTTTTGCCAGCTCCGCAGATGGATTTTTCAGGTAACTGTGCACAATAATTTTTCTTTCCTTTTCCGGCATGATTAATATTTTACAGGGTGCGGCAGAAAATAATGCGAAAATTTGTTCTATTTCTTTCAAATTCATTTTCAAATAATTCAAGCAATAATATCAACATTTTCGAGTGCAGTTATCTTTATAAAGTCCTTTTAAACTAATTTATTCAATGTGTCCTCCATTCTATTAATAACATCCTCGAGCCGACGCCGGAAGCCAGAGCATGCCTTTCGGACGTAGTCCTCCGACATTGACTGCCATGTGCGTGTTATGGTTGACTTCAGGGTTTTCACACTAGGGTGTGATGTTTTGCAGGCTCGTGCTTCAACATATGCCCAAATCGAATAATCCAACGAATTATGATCTGGACCGCTAGGGGGCCACAAATCCTTCGGCCAAAACTTCGTGTTATCGTTCAACCATTGTTGGGTTCGATTGGACGTGTGACACGGCGCTCCATCCTGCTGTAGGACAACGTTTTGGTCCTCGGAGAAGTTGGCCTTCACCCAGGGAAGCACTTGGTCCTTTAAAATACCGATATGCACTTCGGTATTGATTTTAACTCCAGCATCAATGAAAACAGGCGGCATTTTCAAACCGTTGGACACCACCAAGCCAAACATCATGACACCAGCCGGATGTTTGGTTTGAAATTTGAATTTCACTTTTTCCGGAACGTTCTCCATTTTCTGCGGTGAAATGAACCGGTCCGTGCGGCTGTTGGCCACAGCATCGATGCTGAAAAGCTTTTCGTCGGAGAACAGGATTATCATATTTCCCTTCTTCAACAAGGAAAGCAATCTCTTCGAACGAGTCACTCGTAGTTCCTTGACCCAGTCCGTAATCAAATGGCGTTTCACTCTGGCTCTAGAAGATGCATGCAGGTCTTCTTTGATGATTCTCCGCATGGATATCTCCGAAATCTTGGCTTCCTTTGCAAGTTTTCTTATGGAACGCACTGGGTTGCGAGCAATTTTTGCACGGACCGATTTGATCACGTTCGGCGGCTTCCGCTGCTTAGGACCATCCTGCAGGGACTTTTTTATGCGGTAAACTGTTGCCAAATGGCACCCTACCACCTTGGCAATCTCTTTCGGCTTCTTCTGGGCGAGCAACAAACTGGTGATCACTTCTTTCGCGAACATTTTGACGAATTTGCAATAAAACAAATAGAATGTTTGGATAAAACACTTGAAAGTAAACATAAACAAATACACTTTCGACAGAAATTAGTCACTAGCTACACGAATTAACCCAATACTCAAGTTTAAATATTTTCGCATTATTTTATGCCGCACCTTGTAGAATCACGTTAGTTAAAAACTATGAAAAAATAGACCGAGCAGAACAACTTGTAGCGCCACTATCTCTAAAATGAAGTGCCCCATTTCTAAATGATCTAGCCTTTATTTGTTGTTTCACACATTTCCTGGAACCAGTTCCTTAGCTGATGCTCCGTTACTGCTGCTCTGTGTTTTCCAAATACGTTTTATTTCCTGGCGGAGAATTCAGAATGCCTTTTGACAAATAGGAACATCCATTTTTCTATCCCAGTGTGCCATTTTTGAACGGGGTTACAGTTTCGTAAGCCGAACATATTGTCCCACACTGATCCGAAGCATTTTTAATGTTATTGGGAGTCCTGAACAAGCAGCATTCTCAACCAACCCCCCCCCCCCCCCCCCACGTCCGCATTCCGACAATAGCACTGATAATGCAATAGGTTTTGATCCGGAAGTGTATTTGCAATTGATCTAATCGTGAATAGTCTGCGCAGGAACATGGAATTGCTTGTTCGTGGATCTCACTGGTAATCCTCGCCGGTAATCATCCGCAGAATATCGTTACTTCTGGAATTTCTTCTGGCTCACCCAGTAAAAAAGAAACAGAGGATTTTCCATTCATGTTATAAAATTGCTGTTTTCTAAAGAATCCATTCACCGTGCATTTTTGTTTTGGCTGAAAAACTAATTATTAATAAAAAACGAATTTAAAAAAAGTTATTTTCAAGTAAAACTACGTTTGCTTAAAATACATCCCTCAAACATTAGTTGTACGGAAGTTGAGAAAAAAAAATCTACTTCAATACTTATTTGATCACTCAAAACACGCGAACGTAGCTAACGCTTTTCAATCAGCAATGCTGGTAAGAGAGCTAAGTTCCTAAAGAAGTCAACAAACTTAAACGTCACAATACAACTAGAAAAAGTCTTCCACCACTACTTTAACGCAAAATCAATTCTCTCGTATGTTCAGTGATCCAATATAATGAGGCTTACTTCGAAACTGCACGATCAATGGAGAACGCACGGTGACTAAGTATTTGACAGTACAGTTTGTTTACAAAGCCTCATTTATTACCTACAACTTCTCTTCAGAAACAATATCACTATAATCAGCAGTTTACGAGTTATGATACTTTGAACATCGGACATATGAATACACAAGCGCCATTTTAAAAGAATTGTCTTGAGCCAAACAAGTTTTTTGATCAAGTGAAAAAACATGATTTCTCACACCGAAGCCATGAGCAAAGTTTGATCCAAATCGGAGAGGGTCAAGTTTAGTCGTTTACTCAATTGGTAAAGAATTGCTCTGTAAGTATTTAAAAAACCAACCTTAAGCGTAGTCTCACGTCTCCCTGGTTATGTCCCCGGCATTACGAAGCTGCGTTTTTCATCACTAATTATGACGACTCCACTTGACAAACACTGTTGGATTAAAAAACGACAACATCTTGTTTGTGGTGATTTATTAAATAAATGTTTATTCACGGATTAGCTAATAATTAGTAAAGATGCTCAATCAATTTCAATTCACAGCACTTAGCTTTAAGTTTGCACATTTACAACTATTTAAGACTAGGAGTACCACTGGGTTCTAACACTTCATTTCCTTCAACATTTCTTATCCGCCCTTTAGTTAAATACATACCCTAAATATATCACTATTGCTTCGCTGACGTGGTTTTTCTAATTTCCTAATTATCACTTCAGCAAGGTTTGCTGCTTTCAATTAACGTAATGGTAAATTTGATACACCACCTCTCAGCTGGAGGGATCGACTTTCTAAACACAACCTCACATACTATACATATTCGATGTGCTATACGATAATTAATAATGCATAGCCTCTTTTCTTTTCTTTTCCTTTTTTTTTCTTCTTCTTTGCCTCTAGTATCGACAAAGCGCCGTTTATTCAATCTAGTCGGCCGTGTGATCGACAATTAACACCGATGGAAATTGAAAATTTATGTAAACACTTTCTTCCGCTCCGACGTGTTACGGTTGTAGGTCGCACCAAACTCTTCTAACTATTATTTATACAAACACTTGCTCATCCCGGTTTTCCGACTGCAACAACACGAGGATCCAAAAATATTTAGATACACCATAATGTAGCCTAAGTTACCGGCGAAAATGCGTCCAACAGGTCCGACTGCCAACGTACGACTAAATTCAGCCTGGTCATGACGGTGGGGCGATACATTCAGAATGGTTGCACCCCCATCGTTATCATTTAAGACGGGCACGGTGCGACGAACATCATCATCATTGTCCGTCGGCACGGCAACGACTTCGTCCTTCGTAGTAGCACGGAAACAAAAGCGTTCCCAAAAATGAAAACAGACCTATGTAGTTCACGTTTCCAGGATTATTACCCAAATATCGGGAACTAGCTCCCGATTCTGAAATTCATGACTGACGTTCAATGCTATGGTGTCGTGTTTTCAAGGGTGCATTCGAAAATAGTTTCCGATATTGCTATTTTAAATTAACCTTCTTGTCTGGACAGATCCTCTTAAATGTGTACGATTTGGTCATTATCTGGGTATCTGTTCCCATGTTCATCCCATCGTTTAGCAATAGATCGTACTCTAACTAAACATTAACATTTTCTCAAAAACAAAGCAAACCACTCGAACCGAAATCTTTTGGTTCAGAGTGGGATGAATATTGAAACCAAGGGATACATATATGACCAAAATGCCTAGCATGGCAGCGAAAAGCAAACACTGCATCAAAAAAATGTCCGTACAGCAGTTGCGCGGATGTAAAGTAATTGGTACATATTTAAACAATTTTAACATGTTTAGTTAATCAACAAATCTGCCATATTTATTTAACTAAGCAGTACAATGTCTTCTTATTAATAACCGGTAATCAAATAAACAGACAAATCATTCATCATCAAAAAAAAAACCCCGAATTAATCCATCGATGGTGAGACTGAACCCTTCTTACACTTCCCCAGATATTTCATATATTCAGTCTATAGAATGAACTATTAGTGAATCCTGAACGCATTGTCTATCGATGTGATGAAAATAATACATTAATGGTGGTTAACGACCTGTTTATGTTAATGCTAGAAATACTTAAAACTAAACAAGCGAAAAGCTTCATATGCTACCTTGATCAAAAAGTTCCCGGAATTCATTAAGGAAGTTAAAAATACAAGATTATACATCAAAATCGATCTTGTCCCCTTCAAAGTACTCCCCATCGACTGCAATGCACTCATGCCAGGCTTGATTCAATCCAATCGAAACATTTTTGACGTAGACTACGTAGACCGCAAGGGTAGGGTGTCAATTGAAAATCTAAAAATAAGCCACCGTCACGAAATATTGTTACAAATTAAACGCTAATAACCTAATAAATGCTCAATAGATTTTCAAGATGTTTACACCAATCGGTTGGAAATTTTCCGCGTATCAATTCAACTATCAAACATTATTCGTTAACAATTTTAAACTATTGAAAATTACCAAAATAAGAGGTGGTATCTTATAATTTTGTTTTGCAGGCTAAATTTACTAAATGCACAGTACTTTCCTATCACAGACTTCAAATTTAAGTAAGAAACGTCTCATACGTGTCAATGCACGATATATAAGGGAGACACCTTAAAATTTGCTTCATTCGCTCGGTAGGAGCCACGGAGCTATGCAGAGTGGCAATGACCAGTATTGCCCTGGCAGCTGGCGGTTGCAAGTACTTTTCAGGAAGGTACGCGGGCAAGCAACCAGAGAGAATGATGGGTTAGTGGCTGTCGTTGGCGAGTGGCTGGCTGGACTGCCATTTTTAATGGAAAATTTGGAGGGAAAGATGTATGAACCAGTTGGTAGCCATATCACGATGTCGATGCCATATCACATATGTGGATGATATAGAAATATATGTAGATAATATAGAAATATATGTAGGTATATATTTCTGTAGATGTGTGATCTTACTAGTTGCCATCTTTTGGTAAGGCACTACGTGCAACGGCTGAAATAACCTGCTTTTTCAAAAGACCGAGTAGGTTTGAAATGCGAACCATTTCAAATCCGTCCTTTTCAGGACGAAGAATTTAATTTTTAGACAGTATGTTTGGTTTGAATTTATCTAACATTACTTTCCGAGTTCTTACCAATTAGCAATTACCGGTGGCTAAAATTATTTCAGTTTTCCCATCGCTGCAAACGTTGAGAGCATTGTGTAAAATTTTCGATCATTTCTTGATTGATTTATTTTTGAGAGTTTCGCTTTTAAAAACTACAGGTTTTTACGATGGCCATTTTATTTACTCAAGTATTTAAAATTGTACAAATAAAACAGCGTACATATTCATCAATCGGTTTTACAAAATTTTAAAGAATGTTGCGTTCCAGCAAATATCAAGAAATCTCCTATCACTTAAAACGTTTTGTTTCTCGAACATGATATTCCGAAGTAATATTTGCTGCACATTCCAATGAGTACTGTTATGAATAGTTATTCTGTTGTGTTAACGATTCGCGTTTGATAGAGTTTTACTTCTAGGAAAAAATAAGTTTTGAGAAACTGTAAAAGTGAGAATAAGTACGATGCCTAATCGTTTTGATGCCTACCGTATGCGCAAATTTCGGAAGCGCGTTAAGATCGAACTTACAGAAAATCCTCCGAAACGACCATGTACCAATGACGAGCGAGCTTGTGGTTATCGGGCGAAACTGAAAGCAGCCAGAAGCAATGCGTTACCAACTACTGGTTGGGACGCTGTAGTAGAACCTTCAACTCGAGGCTGTCTCATCATTTAAAGCTTTCTAAAGAGTGTGCAATAGAATTTTCTAACAAACAGCTGATCTAACGATCTATTAGTACCACACCCACACTATTTTGATCAGACGGTAAGGGTAGGGGTCAAATGAAAATTAGAAAATAACTGAAACATAAACATTTCTCGATAGATTTTCAAGATTATTGCTTCAATCAGTTGGACGTTTTCACGACTGTCAACTTTCAAATATATCATTGATTTTTTACTTAGAATTCCCAAACAGACCCTGAACAATCTGTTACGCGATAAGGATAATGGTCTCCAGCCGGTTGATCATATCAACACCATCACTACAGCCAGCACAACCGTTGGCCTTTCATCATACCAACATTCAATCCATACATCCATCTCCACGGCTGCCAAATAATTTCTAAGTAGCGAATCATAGAATGTTCTACCTACTTACTCACTTACATATGCTAACCAAACGTCCCATTAGAACTGTGCCTGCGTTGCAATGTTCCGCTACGAAACTAAAGAAACTAATCAAACGTTTTAACGTAGTCTACGTCAACCGGTCGTGAGCTATACACAACCCCACTGCTTTTTATATTCGGTTTGCGGTATGGCCATCAGAGCCATCTTCGATTTTTCCATGATCTCATCGCGGGTGCTGAAACGCGTTCCGCGAAGTGGTTTCTTGAGTCGACCGAATAAGAAAAAGGCGCATTGCGCCAAATCAGGTGAATTTGGTGGTTGCTGAATGGTATCCATTTTGTGTTTAGCCAAATTTTCACGGATAACGATGGCATTGTGTGACGGTGCGTTATCATGGTTCAAGATCCACGAGTTGTTTGCCCACAAATCCATTTTTTTCACGAATTGCTTCACGCAAACGTCTCATGACGACGTATACACACCATCGCAGGCAGATGTACCCAATACGGCTTAACTTTTACAAATGTCAAGCTTTCAAGCTAAAAATTTACTACAATGTCAATGGCAGATGTGACAACCATCAACAAGAAAACTCAAATTGGGTAACTGAGAGCGCCACACGGTGGTGATTCCAAGAACTTTTTGATCAATGTGGTATTCAGTCTATACAAAGTACTAGATGCGACACTATAGCACGTAAGCAGGATCGATTGTTATGATCTCACAATTATGTGCTCTCAGGTATTGTTTTGGTCATATCTCCATGAGGGATTATCCAATCATAATGAAATTTTGATAAGTTTTTTGAGAATTTTGTGTTTATCTATTTAGTCGTGTTTTTTTTTATTTAACCGATCCCACCTACAGGCTTCAAGTGAAGCCTATGGTTTTCTATTAATATTAAAACTAAAACACCAGTCATTGCTTAAAAAATGAACACGGAGTCAACCCTGTTGAAGACTCTTTGAAGTCCGATGATTGCTCCATTCATTCCTTGATTCGTGCGACAAAAAGATAGACTCAGCATCGAATTATTCCTTAATGCACGCGGTCATACATTCAAGTTGATTTGCTCAAGTATGATTGGGCAATCCACTTCTCCTTGCAAGGTATTGGCGATAAATAAAGCTCTAGCAGCGTCTCCTTGTATCGAAAGAGGCTCCAGATGAATTAGAAGACATCGATCCTCGTAGCTAGGCAAACGGAAAGGATCTCTCCAAGGTAATAGCCGGAGCACAAAACGCAGGAATCAGCGTTGGACGGATTCAAATTTTTCAACGGCAGCCCTAAGTTTGCACCTTTAAACTGAAGAAATGATCCATAAAAAATTGAAACACGTTCCAGAAAAACGTATTTATGACTCATAAGGGTCTGATGAAAATCCATAAAAAATGAAAATGATCCATAAAATACAGCAATGGGATCCATACTTTATATAAATTTTAGCAATAAAATGTCAAAAATGTACCGTTATATATCTAGGGAATGATCGATAAAATTGTACGGATTACCCATAAACATATTGCAGTTGGTCCATAAAAGGTTCAATATCATTCCTTAAACTTGTCAAATTGATCCTTAGAATGTTACCTTTGTGAACTAAAATATATGCATATGATCAATAAAGTATTGAAAATATTCCATGGATCGCTTATTAGTTTTTATGTGCAATGTTTGCCTTTTTCAACACCATTGTTGTAGCTTGGATTCCTCTTGCACTGAACTGGCCAGCTTGACGTTCCGCAAGGGCTCAGTAGGGATTCTTTGTCAAGACCCGAAGCTAAGAGTCAGTTCCATTGTGGTTATATTACGTAAATAAGTTTTTCTACAGTATTTATCTACACATTTTAGTTAGCATGAAGCAACGTGCCAAACAATAAAGGCTAAATTGTTTTTTCAGCATTTCAGCATGGAGGCGCTGCTTGACTTTACCTGGGCAATGTTGTCAATTTGACAATAGCGAAGTGCATGAATGCGACTGAAGATCGTATACAAGTAGGGTATATATTCCATTCTCATTTAATTAATGATTTCAGCCCGCTTTTGGATCATCCTTGCATTTCAAATTACATTTGCATTTCAGAGCATGGAGCAGCATGACAATTCAATGCATGTAAGGCTCAATTTGGCTCAATGCTCCTGGAGCTTAAAAAAGCGACAACGCTTAAGGGCCCGGCGTATAGAGACCTGGCAAAACAGGCCTTAGGTGAGGTAGTGGAGGTGCGCGCCCTCGTCTCGCAGGTGACGATCCAGTGTAAAAACCTGGATGAGATCACCGAGGCAGACGAGATCTCCACTGCACTGAAGGAACAGTGCAAGGTCGAGGTTGCCGCCACAGACATACGTCTGAGGAAGGGTCCACTTGGGACCCAGGTGGCAACCCTGAGGGTAGCAGCAGTCGACGCAGACGCGGCGTTGAAAGTGGCGAAGGTGAAGGTGGGATGGTCAATATGCCCACTAAGCCTGCACCAGCCGCCGAAGGCATGTTTCAGATGCCTAGAGAGCGGGCACATGTCCTGGGAATGCAAAGGCCCAGATAGGAGCAACATGTGCAGAAGGTGTGGCAGCACTAGCCACAAGGCGCGGGATTGCAAAGGTCCCCCCAAATGCTTGATGTGCGCCGGGAAACCGGACGATAAGCACGTCATGGGGGGGAGGGACAAGTGCCTGGCCGCTAAGGGTATTCCAACGAGCCAACCGTAATGCAGGTAACCCAACTAAACCTGAACCATTGTGAGGCAGCCCAGCAACTGCTGTGTCAGACAGTTAGCGAGTCGGCATCGGATATCGCCATAATTTCCGACCCATACCGCATCCCATCCGGCAACGGGGACTGGTTTGCGGACAGGGCTAATATGGCGGCATTATGGACGACGGGTAAGTACCCGGTTCAGGAGGTTGTGTCTACCACAAACGAAGGCTTCGTGGTTGTAAAAGTGAATGGAGTGTTCTTCTGCAGCTGCTACGCACCGCCAAGGTGGTCGATCGAACAGTTTTCCAATATGCTTGATCGGATGACAACGGAGCTAACTGGCCTGAACCCGTTGGTAATAGCGGGGGAGCCGCCTTACCAACCCTAGGGGCCAGATTCTTCTGGAGGCCTTGGCTAGGCTCAATGTAGACCTAGCCAACGTGGGTACCACGAGTACCTACCATAGAAATGGAGCGGAATCGATTATCGATATAACATTTAGCAGTCCTGGGCTAATTAGCAATTGGAGGGTGGATGATGGCTACACCCATAGCGACCACTTGGCGGTACGTTATTGTATCGTCCACAATACAAGGCAGCGTGCGGAAGGAGGAGCATCCACTCCATTCGCCCGCAGATGGAGGACGTCCTACTTTGATGTAGAGGTTTTTAAAGAGGCGCTTGAGAGGGAACGAAACTTACGCGAAACCCAGGAACCTTGCGGCGAAAGACTCGTTATGACACTTACACGAGCGTGCGATGCGACTATGCCGAGGAAAGTCAAACCGAGGAATGGAAGATCGCCGGTGTATTGGTGGACGGAGTCGATCGCCGACCTCCGAAGAACATGCCTCCACGCAAGACGGAGGGTGCAAAGAGCGCGGTCAGACGCCGATAGAATCGAGCGTAGAGGGGCGCTAGTCGCCGCGAAGGCCGCACTAAAGAGGGAGATAAAGGCCAGCAAGCGAGCCTGCTTCGAGGGTCTGTGTCAGAAGGCCAATACGAATCCGTGGGGTGACGCCTACCGGGTTGTAATGGCCAAAACCAGAGGATCGGCGGCTCCAACCGAGCGTTCACCAGAGCTGCTGCAGGTGATCGTTGGGGGACTCTTTCCGACCCACGACCCAAGTCCATGGCCCCCCGCCGCAGTAGACGTGTCCCATGACCAGCGTTCCAGTATCCCAGACCTTAACGCTGTCATAGCGACGGAAGGGTGGACGGCTCAGCCGAACACCCGTGACCACGTGGGCACCGACAACGGCACAACGGGGGTCGGCGACGAGGCGACGGTGACGAATGATGAACTCATTGCGATAGCAAAGTCGCTAAAGGTGAACAAAGCGCCGGGACCGGATGGTATTCCGAACCTGGCCATCAAGACGGCTATCTTGCTGGATCCCGGAATGTTCAGGCTGGTGATGCAAAAGTGTCTGGACGAGGGCGTCTTCCCGGACGCCTGGAAAATTCAGACCCTTGTGTTGCTACCAAAGACAGGGAAGCCACCAGGAGATCCATCGGCATATAGACCAATATGTCTGTTGGATACAGCGGGTAAGGTGCTCGAGAGGGTAATCCTCAACAGACTGACAACATACACGGAGGGTATACGCGGTCTGTCAAGTAATCAGTTTGGCTTCCGTAAAGGGAAGTCGACGGTGGATGCCATCCTGTCCGTCACCAAGACGGCCGAGGTGGTAATCCAGCGCAAGAGGTGAGGAGTACGATACTGTGCGGTGGTCACCCTTGACGTGAGGAATGCGTTCAATAGCGCCAGTTGGGCGGCTATCGTCGACTCGCTCCAACGCCTTCAGGTTCCTGGGTACCTGTACAAGATTCTCGGAAGCTACTTCCAGAATCGCGTACTGGTATACAATACAGAGGCAGGCCCGAAAAGTGTGCAGATCACCGCAGGCGTCCCACAAGGTTCGATCCTGGGTCCAGTGTTATGGAACACGATGTACGACGAGGTACTGCGGCTTGAGTTCCCGAGCGGGGTAAAGATCGTCGGGTTCGCAGACGATATCACCCTGGAGATATGTGGTGAATCCATCGAGGAGGTCGTTAACGGCCTCACACTCCATTGGCATTGTGGAGAGATGGATGAGGTCCAGGCAATTGGAGCTAGCCCACCATAAGACCGAGGTCACGGTGGTGAACAATCGGAAATCGGAGCAACATGCGACGATCAGTGCAGGTAACTGCACAGTAGAATCGAAGAGGTTCTTGAGGTATCTTGGGGTTATGATCGACGACAAGCTGTCCTTTGTCAGTCACGTCGATAACGCTTGCAAGAAAGCCTCTATGGCTATATCGGCAGACATAGTGGGTGCTTAACAAGCACAATAGCCCCCTCCCCGAAGTAATACCGAAGTGGTTCCGGGGAGGGACCAGGGCTAAAGGCACGGGTGGGTTTTTAGTGGGTCGAGGAGTTGGCACCCTCATCCCCACACCCTGAGTTCTTCAGGTGTCTGGTTGCAGATTTTCCATCCCGTCTAAAAAAAAAAAAAAAGGCTCAATTTGAGGTGTGAATGTATCTCCCCTCAACGGCTAAACGGACTTCGGAGGGAGCGCATTACGGCGCATTGGGGTGGATGCCAGTTATACCCCAATTATGGCAACTGGCTGCGAAAAGATTTATGAGTGGTTCCGTTGTATTCGGGCTGGCGCCTGTGTCGTCTCTCTCAGTACTGCCGGGTAACACCGAGCAGGAAATGGCGAGGTTCCCGCGGCACAGGTCGCCTCCGTCCCATTAAAACCTTGGCAGGCCTCCAGTACGTTCCATTCTCCGCCGCCCGAGCTCGCCAGTCGGGCGGGAGTAGGCTCAGACGACCTATACCTGTCTTACGCTGATCCGGCTCTGAACACGGTTCCCCATGAAGGGCCGTGTCAACCCTCGCGTGGCCCCCCTGCGTGGATAGACAACCATGGGACACAATAGCGCCCCGCGGGGGGTTTGGTAGGGGGGGGGGGGGGCCAACAACATGGAGGAAAAAAAAAAAACCCCGGAGGAAAGCGGGGGGGGGGCCCGGGGGGGGGGGGGGGGGGGGCCGGGGGGGGGGGGGGGGGGGGGCAGTGTGGCAATCCAGATCACAGAATCCAGTAAAAGGACATTATCAAAAGACAAGCCAATATCCGATCCTGCCCGTTACAGAGCCAATGCAGTTCCAACACTAATGGAGCCGCCAGCTTAGTTTAGGGCTGGCCAAGAATATCTCACCAGGGATGTCAAGAATGTTTCCAAACCGAAAAAATCCTGGACCGGCATTAGTCAAACTTTTACTTTCAACCACAAAAGAATTGACGAAGAATTCCCCGACATTCAACCAGACAACTCGCTACTATTTCATAGTACCATCTAAAGCATCAAAGGCCAATTTTTTTAACGAATTCAAAAAGAAGTCCATCATATCTGTATACCGCGCGCGAGGCTCAAACAATTGTAGACTTCTTTCTTTATTTTTTTTTTTAAACTAACACAACATTATACAAATTTCCATCATCATCACTGTGACGAACAAAATAGTGAGTATTGTAGTATTGTAAACGTGAAAAAAATAAAATTTAAAAAATAAAATAGCCAACTCATTTTAATCCGTTTGTAAAGAACTTCGTCAGATACATTCTTCATTTTTACCAAAAAAAAGCAACATAAATGTACAAGAAATGGTCCACACAAAATAATCCGTTTTATAATAGTAAAACATCGTCAGGTACAATCTTCATAAATATTTGAAAAAAAAATTTCGCTTGCTGCTCAGAATACAGTTTTAACGTGTGAAATACATAGTCTTTTAAATTCTGAAAGTGTTGGTGCACGTTTAATGTGTCTTGGCATCGAATTGAAAACATTTATTCCTTTAAAATATAATGAGTTTTGTGAAGCACATGTCAAGAAATTCGGTGTTCTTATTTCATCCGCGTTTCTAGTATTATATCTATGAAAATCACTTCCTCTTTCAATTCGATCACACAAATATCGAGGAAGCAAACCATTAACTACTTTAAAAATGAACACCATAGTTAAATACACAATTCTTTGCTTCACTGATAGCCATTGTAAAGCGTCTAACATAAAAGTCGAGGAAGTGAATCTGTTACATCTTAAAATCAAGCGCATTATTTTATTCTGCAAACGCTGTAACCTCAATATTTGTGTTTGGTTGGCCAAGAATAAAATGGAAGGGCAAAACTCTAAATGAGGGGAGATGATTGATTTGTATAGCTGTATTTTACTGCAAGTAGTTAAATCGTTTTTCAATCGGCATAGAATTCCATACTTTTTGGCAATTTTCTTGATGACATTGTCAATGTGAGCGTTGAACTTTAGCTTGTCATCAATAATCACGCCAAGATATTTAATCTCCCGAACGCGATCAATTGTCTCACCATCAATCGTAACTGAGACATTCTCAATTACTCGATTCTGTGAAATTACCATAAATTTAGTTTTACTTATATTCAATTTCAATTGCTTACATTTCAACCATCTACTTAGAAAACGCAAATCTTCGTTCAAATGGGTAACGGCTTCATTTAAATCTTTAGCTGCAATGAATAACACAGTGTCATCTGCAAACAGATTAATGTCACAAAATCGTAAAACACGTCGCATGTCATTAATATACATAATAAACAAAAGGGGCCCTAATACACTTCCCTGGGGCACACCAAGGTTATTCCCCACGGGACTGGAAACAGAATCATTAAAAACAGTCCTTTGAGTTCTGTCAGACAAATAGCTTTCAAACCATCTGTATGCAGTACTCGAAATTCCAAAGCGCTTTAATGCTTTCAACAACAAGGGCCTAGAAATTGTTTCAAAAGCGCGTTTCAGATCCAAAAAAACAGCAAAAATTGTTTGTTTACTCTCTAAGTTATCTTTCCATTTTGCTAATACTAAATTTAACGCGGTTTCACAAGAATGGCCTTCCCGGTAGCCAGATTGTTCCGAAATCAACAAAGAATTACTATTCAAATATTCTAACAACTGGCCTTTCACAACAAGCTCTAAAATTTTCTCTAATGTGTGCAACATGTTGATAGGCCGAAACTCTTCGGCTTTAATCGTCCCAGCAACCTTTTGAATCGGAACAACCAACGATTCTTTCCACACTTCAGGCACGTGCCCAGTTTGCAATGATTCATTAATAAGGTCCAGTAAAGTGTGACCAATGACATGAAAGCAATCTTGAATAACTCTAGCATTAACATTATCTACTCCAGCCGTTTTTCCTAAGGAAAAGCAAATATTTCTAAGCTCATCTATTGTGATCGGGTGAAAACTTTCAAATCTGCAATTAATATTAACTGGCTGGTTTAATTCATCAGGTTCATCGACCAATTCAATTGATTGGTTGATCAATGAAACGCTATTGACGAAATAATCATTAAACTTAGATGCAATTGCTTGTTCAGACTGTTCTATTGTGCCTTCAAAAGTTATGGACCGCGGTCTACAATTGCTAGGTTTCAATAATGATTTCAAAATTTTCCATAACTCTCTGCTGTTGTTTTGATGTTGATCAATTTTCCTCTGTATATATTCACAACGAGTTTTTTTGATGGATTGTGAATATTTATTCCGCGCGATTGTGTACTTATTCCAATGATTAGCACTATTAGATCTACAAAACTTTTTGTGCAATTTATCCCTCTTGCGTTTAAGACGCAAAAGATCCAAATTGTACCAGCTGTTCGAGTTCTTCAAAGAAACAAATTTTTGTTCAACTAGCTTATTTGTACACGTTTTTATGGTATTAGTAAGAACAGCTGCAGACTCATCTAAACTACCGCTCGCGATTGGAAAATCCACGCTTCTCTGAACAAGGTTAGAAACAGCCTGTTTTGAATATTTCCTCCAGCACTTCAATTTCACAAAATCATCGCTATTATTCAAGTTATTCTCAATTACGTTAATACCTACTGTCTCATGATCGGTTATTTTCAAATCAGTATCGACAACTGAACAAACAGAATCAAAATTAGAATAAACATGATCAATCAAAGTTCTACTGTGCCTGGAAATTCGCGTATATTCATCTACCGTTTGTCTTAAATTGAAAAAGTTAGCTAAATGCTTCAAATGATTCGAATTATTATTATCACGCCAATTTATATTGAAGTCACCAGCTATTATATTTAATTTACTCGAATCAAGAAATACCTCAAGCCAGTTCTCTAAAATTTCAATAAAACGCTGGTCACTAGAACTGGGAGAGTGATATAAAACACCATAGTTACCCATCATCATGCCACGTACAACTGTTATGCCCAAGAACCAGTTACCATCAACCATTTCGTTGTGGCGAAGATTGAATTGAACTGATTCTTTGACATAAATAGCAACACCGCCAGTATGTCTAGAATGTGATAAACAAGCAGCAACATTATATCCCGGAATGCAATATTGATCAAAGGCTTCAATTTCAACAATGTGAGTTTCTGCTAACAAAACCAAAAGTGGACGTTTTTCTTCTACAATCTGACGTAATGCTACGTAGTTTGTTGACAACCCCGCAATATTGAAATACAAAAAATTAAATTGATTACCATTCTGCCTGGAACTCGGTTGCTATTTATTGAAACGCAAACTGCTTTTCTTTTGTTCAAAAAGTCTCTTGTACACCAAACATTGAGAGCTAAATGCGGCATGGTTTACGTCCAAGTTAATTTTACGTTCTTTATTCATTTTCAAACAATTAACACATTTCAAAACAGTTGACGTACACTCCGATGTCTTGTGGTTTTGACTACACCGAGAGCATGTATCACAGTTTTTGCAATCAATGCTCTTATGTCCAAATTCTCCACATTTGAAGCATCTCAGAACATTGATGTCAGGATACACAAAGCACCGATCAAAATCTACATTTACTTCATTTGCTTTTAACATACAATTATATGTATCCAAATCGACTTCAATTACCGCACTAAACTTGTTGTAAATGAACCGTGGATTTTCGTAAATTCTAACTACTTTTACATCATTTATTGCGATGTTTTCATTTTGACTTTTCAAATAGTCTATGAAAACATCGGAGGATAATTGACGGCTCATGCCCACTACTTTCAATCTTGGCACCGACGTGGGAACAACAGCACTATAATTTTCACCCAGATTGCTTTCAATACCATTTTTCACATTAGTTACATTTGCTCCGATGGCACATTCAACAATAATGGCACCATCTTTTCCATTCCTAAAATTACTAATTTTGTGTGTTTTAGGATCTAAATTAGTTTTCACAAAATTACGAGTATCATCGCAAGCTTGTTTGGACTCTTTTGGTTTGATCACAATGACCGGACGAGCCTTACGATTGCTTTTTTTACTACTATTACCTTTAATATTACTATTTTGTTTACTTTTATCATTCACATTTTCATTGCGCCTCTTTACGACATCCGCAAAAGTTGCGTTGCCTTGAAAAACATCATCAATTGCATCGTTATCGCTTGTTTGAATTTTACGCTTTTTGCCAATTTGCAACAGATCGGATTCGGAATGAATCGTCTCAGACCGCGCGCGGGCATCATTCATTGCAGCTAAACTTTTTCGCGCATTAATCTCCAAAACTGAACTTGTCATAGCATCAAATTTCTCACAGATTAATTTATCAAAAGACTTATTTATACTTTGTCTCAAATGTTCCATCCCGTTTTTCAACGCGTCGTCTATTTGGGCAGAAATTTGATCTCGCATGCAAGTGATCGAGTCCGAAAGTTTTTTCATACCTTCCTCCATCCGCTTAGCATCCGAGATCGCATCTTCTTGCCCACCACAACACTGGTCTGATAGACAGTCTACACATTTAAAGCAAAGGTTTGCATTATCGGTCACAAGCTTTGCCGTTCCTTTCGTAAGTGGTGTACACTTGTAATGGAATACACGCGCACACTTACCCACACAAGTTAACGGCAGATCAGCCGCAACCATTCCCTCATTGCATGTATAACAACAGGCCATTGTCAAGCAGTAGGCTCAAAACACATTATACGTCGACGCTACCGATAACCAACGACCTTACCAAAGAAAAAGACAAGGCAAAAAAATAGCACAAATGGTCTCCCGGGGCGCCGGTTGAACGACCAATAAAATTAAAATTTAATTAGAACAAGCTGCAATCGCAACTGTTCTTTAACTTAGCCTGATCACAAAAACACTCTGGATGCGCGTTAGAAAATTTCTTTTGCGTATCGCAACACTTTTCACACGTAAAATAATTAAAAAATTATGAGCACAAAAAACACAACACTATTCCGTTCGTCATCACACTCAGGTAACCCAACTAAACCTGAACCATTGTGAGGCAGCCCAGCAACTGCTGTGTCAGACAGTTAGCGAGTCGGCATCGGATATCGCCATAATTTCCGACCCAACCGCACCCCCGGCAACGGGAACTGGTTTGAGGACAGGCTAATATGGTGGCATTATGGACGACGGGCAAGCACCCGGTTCAGGAGGTTGTGTCCAACACAAACGAAGGCTTCGTGGTTGTAAAAGTGAATGGAGTGTTCTTCTGCAGCTGCTACGCACCGCCAAGGTGGTCGATCGAACAGTTTTCCAATATGCTCGATCGGATGACAACGGAGCTAACTGGCCTGAACCCGTTGGTAATAGCGGGGGACTTCAACGCTTGGGCGCTCGAGTGGGGGAGCCGCCTTACCAACCCTAGGGGCCAGATTCTTCTGGAGGCCTTGGATAGGCTCAATGTAGACCTAGCCAACGTGGGTACCAAGAGTACCTACCATAGAAACGGAGCGGAATCGATTATCGATATAACATTTAGCAGTCCTGGGCTACTTAGCAATTGGAGGGTGGATGATGGCTACACCCATAGCGACCACTTGGCGGTACGTTATTGTATCGTCCACAATACAAGGCAGCGTGCGGAAGGAGGAGCATCCACTCCATTCGCCCGCAGATGGAGGACGTCCTACTTTGATGTAGAGGTTTTTAAAGAGGCGCTTGAGAGGGAACGAAACTTACGCGAAACCCAGGAACCTTGCGGCGAAAGACTCGTTATGACACTTACACGAGCGTGCGATGCGACCATGCCGAGGGAAGTCAAACCGAGGAATGGAAGATCGCCGGTGTATTGGTGGACGGAGTCGATCGCCGACCTCTGAAGAACATGCCTCCACGCAAGACGGAGGGTGCAAAGAGCGCGGTCAGACGCCGAGAGAATCGAGCGTAGAGAGGCGTTAGTCGCCGTGAAGGCCGCTCTTAAGAGGGAGATAAAGGCCAGCAAGCGAGCCTGCTTCGAGGGTCTGTGTCAGAAGACCAATACGAATCCGTGGGGTGACGCCTACCGGGTAGTAATGGCCAAAACCTGAGGATCGGTGGCTCCAACCGAGCGTTCATCAGAGCTGCTGCAGGTGATCGTTGGTCCCAAGTCCATGGCCCCTCGCTGCCGTACATGTGTCCCATGACCAGCGTTCCAGTATCCCAGACCTTAACGCTGTCATAGCGACGGAAGGGTGGACGGCTCAGCCGAACACCCGTGACCACGTGGGCACTGACAATGGCACAACGGGGGCCGGCGACGAGGCAACGGAGACGAATGAGGAACTCATTGCGATAGCTAAGTCGCTAAAGGTGAACAAAGCGCCGGGACCGGATGGTATTCCGAACCTGGCCATCAAGACGGCTATCTTTCTGGATCCCGAAATGCTCAGGCTGGTGATGCAAATGTGTCTGGACGAGGGCGTCTTCCCGGACGCCTGGAAAATTCAGACCCTTGTGTTGCTACCAAAGACAGGGAAGCCACCAGGAGATCCATCGGCATATAGACCTATATGTCTGTTGGATACAGCGGGTAAGGTGCTCGAGAGGGTAATCCTCAACAGACTGACAACATACACGGAGGGTATAGGCGGTCTGTCTAATAACCAGTTTGGCTTCCGTAAAGGGAAGTCGACGGTGGATGCCATCCTGTCCGTCACCAAGACGGCCGAGGTGGCAATCCAGCGCAAGAGGCGAGGAGTACGAGGAGTGGTCACCCTTGACGTGAGGAATGCGTTCAATAGCGCCAGTTTGGTGGCTATCACCGACTCGCTCCAACGCCTTCAGTTTCCTGGGTACCTGTACAAGATTCTTGGAAGCTACTTCCAGAATCGCGTACTGGTATACAATACAGAGGCAGGCCAGAAACGTGTGCAGATCACCGCAGGCGTCCCACAAGGTTCAAGCCTGTGTCCGGTGTTATGGAACACGATGTACGACGAGGTACTGCGGCTTGAGTTCCCGAGCGGGGTGAAGATAGTCGGGTTCGCGGACGACATCACCCTGGAGATATGTGGTTAATCCATCAAAGAGGTCGAGTCAACGGCCTCGCACTCCATTGGCATTGTGGAGAGATGGATGACCTCCAGGCAATTGGAGCTAGCCCACCATAACACCGAGGTCACGATGGTGAATAAACGAAAATCGGAGCAACATGCGACGTTCAGTGCAGGTAACTGCACAATAGAATCGAAGAGGTTCTTGAGAAATCTTGGGGTTATGATCGACGATAAGCTGTCCTTTGTCAGTCACATCGATTATGCCTCGGCATTATCCCGCATGATGTCGAATAGCTCGGCGGTGCAAGGGAGTAAGCGTAAACTCCTGGCCAGTGTCTCCCTGTCCATACTGAGGTGTGGGCCGGCATGGATCACCGCCTTGAGTACCAAGAGCTACGCAAGTAATCTAGAGAGTACACACAGGCTTATGTGCCTAAGAGTAGTGAGTGCATACCGAACGGTATCCTAGCGGGGATGATGCCAATAGGCATTGTCATAAAAGAGGACGTAGAGTGCTTCGAGCAACGTGGAGGTATTCGGAAGACCACTAGAGCCGCATCCATGGTTAAGTGGCAAAGGGAATGGAACAACTCCACCAAAGGTCGGTGGACCTCCGACTAATCCCGGAATTAACCGGGTGGGTCAGTAGGCGACACGGTGAAGTGAACTTCCACTTAACGCAGATATTGTCTGGCCACTGGGTTGTTTTAGACAATACCTGCACAAATATGGTCAAGCACAGTCCTCCGTATTCAGCGAGTGCGCGAGTCGAGGAAACTGCGGAACATGTGTTCTTCGCATGTCCTCGATTTGACGGCGCGAGATCCGGCATGATTGCCGTAAGCGGTCACGACACAACTCCGGATAATTTAGTCCAGAGGATGTGCCAGGACCGGGACGTCTGGGACGCGGTATGCGTGGCAGCCTCCCAGATCGTCCTCGATCTCCAACAAAAATGGCGTTTGACCAAAGGCAGGTCGCAAAGACCACCTAACTACTAAAGCCCTAAGTAGTTAGACATAGTGGGTGCTTAACAAGCACAATAGCCCCCTCCCCGAAGTAATACCGAAAGGTGGTCCCGGGAAGGGTCCAGGGCTTAAGGCACGGGTGGGTTTTTAGTGGGTCGAGGAGTTGGCACCCTCATCCCCACACCCTGAGTTCTTCAGGTGTCTGGTTGCAGATTTTCCATCCCGTCTACAAAAAAAAACAAAAAAAAAGGCTCAATTTGTTTTTCTGCATTTCAGCTTAACAGTGACGCAGTGTTTTCTGTTTCTGAATTTCAACTAGTATTTCATAAAAAACGACTTCAAGTTTGACAGCATGTAAACAATACACATCAATGAGAAAGTGTGCAAAATGTGGTTGATTTTTACCTAATGGTAAAAAAGTTATGCCCTGTTGAATGTGTCGCAATAATTTCGTGTTCGCCCTTTACCACGAAAAATGGAAGTATTCTTTATACGGTCTATAATTTTAGATCATCCATGGAATTCCCAAGTATTGTTTAATAATTTGAATTGTTTTCTTCCCCCGTGGCTATGATAATGCAAGTCCTTTTACAATTGCAGCAGGATCAGCAGACATGCAGTCATTACAAATATAATTGTTATTATCATTTTATATTATAAGATCCCTTCACAATATTTTTTTATGCTATTTTCAGCTTTGCATTTGCATCGTTGTAAGTTTTGGCCTACCTAACTCACGTTATGTATTTGAAAAGATAAGATGGTTTTTTACGACAAATTCTACAAAAAAAAAAAATTCTTCGTCCAAAATAGTTGATTCAAAAACTACATTGTTTATGATCCTACATTTTCTATTTCACAGACATAAAGAATCATTTATGGGCCCAGTTGGAAAAAAGAGCTATCGAAGAATTTCATGTCATTCCTTTTCAATTTTTTTTTTTTTTTGTTTGTTTTGGATTTATTGAGTTTCCGTTGTTGGGCAGTAATCATACTCATATGATATTTATTTGCCTAAATTTTCTTTGCTATTTTGATAGGATGCCAGGTGATCAACTTTATTTCATTATATCACGTTGGAATTTTCGCTATTGTAGAGTTTCAATCATCTTACATCGCAGCGGAAGAGGCAAATAGCGGCATTTAATTATTATAAATACTACATAATGTACATTCTTCACAATATCGTATTATTTCCATCATATCGTGAGCTCCACATTTTCATACAGCAAACCTGATCTAGGTGGTATCTGGCTTAAACACGAAACATACCTTCAATTTATGACATCTAGCATTCCTTATATGTCCAGTATATAACGCAGAAAATTACAGCTGTGGCAGGCATTTGAAAATTACGGAATCTGTGGTAGGCTTTTGCACTTATTGCTGAATGTATTTTTCATTTCCGGTTTGCAAATGGACTTTTTACCAATTCTGAGCTGACCTGATTCATGCAGCGCTGTGTGCCATTTGGCTAGTGTTTGATTTTACATTTCAATCCTTGTCATTACTTCATCATAACTCACAATATCATTATATTTTTTTTTTCTTTATTTTACGTCGGCCTATTTCCTCACATGGTGACAATCACCGACGCCAGGAAGACGACTCCACCACCTGGACCCTACCTAACGACTCATGAATATGAGCCGGGACCAACGGCTTTACTTCCCTTCCGAAGGAAGACGTGACCAGATGTTTTCGCCTCAGAAAAACCACCGACGTCGACTGGGATTGAACCCAGACCTACTAGGGTGCCAAGTAGCAGTCAGGCTTACCACTACACCACTGACGCCGGCTATATCATTATATTTGGTAATATTGTTTTATTGATTTTACTTCATAGATGATTTAAACATTATTTATTGTTCTTTTTTGCCAATTTTTCTTTAAGTCCCTTCCGCTTAAATCTTCCCATTCCTAATCATTAGGTCAGCAAAAATAAAAGCGGATTACTGTTATAAAATCAGCATCAAGTAGCAAATTGTGACCATGGCAACAGTAAATTAGAGTATATAAATGTTAGTTTTGTAAAATTTCAATAGATTTGATAAACTTTTTCAGAATACCTCATATCAAGATTTTAGTGAAATGCTGCTATCGCTGAAAACGAACGAAAACGTGCTTAAGCGCGAACCACAGAACTCTACACTTTAACATTTTACAATATTTCCTGCATTTCAGGATCAACCGAATGAAGATCATATATTATAGATACGAATGCTTGTAGTATTTTTAAATTACCTAAATAAAGGGTGTATTCGATAAAAATGGCACACAGAAAATCTTCTGTAACTTTTGAATCGAATGAGTAAAAAACCTTAAAATTTTAGTAGATCTTATTCATAGTGTATTATTTACATTTGCCAAGTTTCATAGTTATACATTCAGTAGTTCCAGTCATGTCGTCGAAACAAGAAGTTGTCCGTGAGAAAATTTTGTGCACTCACAATCAAAATCAAGGGGCGTCCCACCGGTGGTTTGCTAAAAGGCTTGGAATTGCAAATACAACTGTGTCTCGTGTAATAAGAACCTTCAAGGAGCGTCTGAGTGTCCAAAGGAAGGAAGGGAGTGGTCGTAAAAGTGGTCCAATGGACAGTAAAATGGCCAGGAAAGTCGTACAACAATTCAAGAACCGTCCAAACATGTCAATTCGAGATGTCGCTAAAAAGTCTAAGGTGTCAGTCGGTTTTGTGCAGAAAACCATGAAGCGTGCTGGGTTACATGTTTACAAAGTGCAAAAAGCCCCAAACCGGAATGAAAAACAAAACATCACTGCGGAAACCGGCGCCCGGAAACTTTACACGAAGCTGCTCACCAAATCCGGTTGCATCGTGATGGATGACGAAACATACATCAAGGCCGACTTCCGTCAACTTCCTGGGCAAGAATATTTCGTTGCCAAGTCGAAGTTCGATGTTCCGGAGGATGTTCGAAAGAAGAAACTATCGAAATTTGCAAAGAAGTTTCTAATCTGGCAGGCGATTTGCGGATGTGGTGAAATAAGTGCTCCCTTCATCACTTCCGGAACAATAAACGGTGCGATTTACACGGAAGAGTGCCTTAAGAAGCGTCTCTTGCCATTCATTAAGAAGCACAAAGGATCAACTCTGTTTTGGCCTGATCTAGCATCCTGCAACTACGCTCGAAACGTATTGGAGTGGTACCGAGCCAACGGAGTCAATTTTGTGCCAAAGGATATGAACCCACCAAATTCACCGGAACTTCGTCCAATTGAAAAATTCTGGGCAATTATGAAAACTAAACTTCGCAAATATCCCAAAACTATAAAAACAGAGCTAGAATTGAAGAAAATTTGGGTAAAAACAACAAAAACACTGGGAAAATCGGTTGTACAAAATTTGATGGGTGGAGTGAAAAGGAAGGTGCGGGCATTCGGGATGGGAGACGAAATTGAATAAAACAAATGTTGTAAATCAAAACTCATTAGTAGTTCTTCATTCCCTGAAAATTTCAAGAAAATCCGATAATAAGTTTAATTTTGATGAGTATATATGTGTGTGCCATTTTTATCGAATACACCCTTTATATACACCATTATATAAATATTTCATGGGAATGGGAGGGACCATCAGGGTACCCGATTGAAGCACTCTGGATGGGGAGAAGGGGGAATGCAAACTCCCCATTGCTAACAGTTTGTGAATAGAGGCCGGGCTCTTCTCCCCGCCAATTGCACAGTGGAAAAAAAAGTGCCCGAACCGCGAAAGAATTCTATATCTCAGCTCGGAGTGGAACGATTTCTGTAAATGTTACCTTAACTCGAGGAAAAATTTCTAAGAAATCGAACGGACGTGGTCTCATTGGCTGCACGGAGCTGCTTGGGGAGCAAGTGAGCTCATTTTACCCAGGTTCCCCTAATATTTCTTTGTAGTTCAGAAATTTCTTTGCTCGGTGTGACTCAAGATCAACAAAATGATGCTAGTCCTATGTAAATTTTTTAGGAGAATCGATTGAAGTAAATTTCGTTCACCGCACAGCTCTGTGAATGAAGATATGGCTGATTTTACCCTGGCTCCCCTAATATTGTTGTGTTTTTCAGAAATTTCTTTGCTCGATGTGATTAAAGAACAACAAAATGTAGCTAGTCCCATGTAAATTTGCCTGGAGAATCAACTAGAGTTAGTTTTTGTGAAGGGTGAAATCAGCCATATTTTCGTTCACAGAGCCGTGCGGTTAATGAAACCAATTAAAATCGAATTTTTAAGGCAATTTTACATAAGACTAACCTTATTTTGTTGATCTTGAGTCAAACCGAACAAAGCAATGTCTGAATAACACAAAAATATTAGGGGAATCGGGGTAAATTCGACCAAATCTACGTTCACAGAGCTGTGCGGTGAACAAAACCAACTCAAATCGTTTTTTCATCAAATTTTAAAAAGGACTAGCCTTACTTTGTTTATCTTGAGTAACTCCGACTAAATAAATTTATGATAAACCCAAAAATATTACGGGAATCAGGGTAACATCAGCCATATCTACGTTCACAGAGCCGTGAGGTAGATGAAACAAATTTCAATCGATTCCCCAGAAAATTTTACAAAGAGCTTGCATTATTTTATTCATCTTGAGTTACACCGAGCAAAGAAAATTGTGAAAAACATGAAAATATTAGGGGAATCAGGGTAAAATCAGTAATATCTTCATTCACAGAGCCGTGCGGTGAACAAAACCTACTTCAATCAATTTTACTAAAAATTTTACATAGGATTAGCATCATTTTGTTGATCTTGAGTCACACCGAGCAAAGAAATTTCTGAACAACGAGGAAATATTAGGGGAGTTACGGTAAAATCAGCCATATCTTCATTCACAGAGCTGTGTGAATAATGAAACTAACTTCAATAGATTTTTCAGGTAATTTTACATAGGACTAGCATAATTTTGTTGTTCTTGAGTCGTACCGAACAAAGCAATCCCAGAATAACACAAAACTATTAGGGGAATCGGGGTAAAATCGACCATATCTTCGTTCACAGAGCTGTGCGGCGAACAAAACAAATTCCAATCGATTTTTCAGTAAATTTTACAAAGGATTAGCCTTAATTTGTTGATCTTGAGTAACTTCGACCGAAGAAATTTAACATTTACAGAAATCGTTCCACTCCGAGCTGAGATATAGAATTCTTTCGCGTTTCGGTCAATTTTTTTTCCACTGTGCATTAGGGCATCCTCATGTTAGGTAGCTTTCTCTTTTGACCAATTGTTCAATCTTGTTGTTGGAAGGAGATTCTTTATATCCCTGTGGATACGTATATGTGATGTTGCATATCGATACACCCAACCCCTTTTTGGCCCTTCATACAACGGCATGATTAGGATAATCATTGGTTATTAAAGCTTGATCAATTCTAACAGAGGGGAGAGCCCATTGCTGTCGGACTTAGTTTCCGTGCTACAATGGGTGATAGTACATATCATACATCATACATTAGGATTAGATACTTCATTTATTTCAGGAATCATAAAACCAGGCTCTTCGATCACTCAAAGCTTCTTTGAATTCTAGAATAGTCTGTTAGTTCAAAAAAAAAATTAAATTATTTTTTCATTTTAATTTTATCTTTCGATCTACACTGATTTTTAGCTTTTCCAGGACTATTAAGATATTAATACATATCTAATTTTTATTTTGTAGTAATAATCCACCCAAGTAACACAAAAAAACATCTTTTCAGAATGTTTTATAATTACTTGTTTTATAAATGTATTATAAACGTATTGCAAAACATGTCAAGTTAGAAGCGGTTTGGATCTCTCGTATTCTATGTATCACTCTGACTAACGATCGAGCTAAAAATACTTTTTTCTCTGCTGCAAGAGAATAATACTTTATTATTGTTCTTAAAAACATCGTTCCATACATGTATAAAATATTAACAGGACAAGATTGTATTGGTAGTTCTAAATACTGTTGAAATTACATTACACCAACCATGTTTTTCAAAACCTATTTATTTTTTCATAACGATGATTGTGTTACAAGCTTGTGGTTTAACTGCCAACGGGAAGCAAATCATAGGTACTCAAAGTTGACTTTTCAACTATCAGAGTTGGCTTAGCAACGAAGCTACAAACCTATCACGCCTAGGAGGACTAGTGTTAAAATCCCACGCTTGGCGATGTTGTATTTTTGTATGAGGATTTTTTTTTCCATTTTATGTTTTATAAGGCTTCACTTTTTATGTCATATTAAAGCTTCGCTTTTTATGTCATATTAAAGTATCAAATAATGTTTTACACACTTATATTGATAACTTGGATTTGTCATTTAACAGTACTTTCAACGTGTGTAATACAAGCTGTGTTGCTTGGGCAGTAGATGTCAGATTTATTTTGTCAATACATATATCATATTCTTTTACGTAAATTACATACATACATTCAATAACGAAGGGTAAAGGGGGAATACAGGGTGCCAGACGAAGCGTAGGCTGGATGAGGGATTCGTGGTTATCTGGCCAAAGTCATGGATGACAATTCTGCCTTCCTTAATGGAAATCATCAGATCGAGATCAGTGAAGGTCTAATTATCTTCCGACATTCTACAGTGAGTTTGCTAGCCCTATTTTTAACAAACCACCAGACGGAAATCCTGATGTGTATTGCTTACTGTTCGTTTCCTGTAATAAAAGCGTTTCGTTGGAAGGAGGTTCTCTTTCATTTCCATGGGTTACGTGTAAGTGCTTCTGCTTACGGGTCCACACCACCGTTTTTGGCCCTTCATACAACGGAATTGTGAGGATTACAGGTATGAACAGTTTGATCTTGCCATTAGGAGGAACTGTACGTCACGGCAAGTCCTGCACTGGTGGTGGCTTCCTATCACATCACATCACATCACACCATTGTTGTAGCATAGATTCCAAACTGCAGAGCAATATTCAAGGACTGATTGGGCCAACGAGGAGTATAATGACTTCAGGCAATAAACATCGGTAAAATGTATGTTGATTCTTAAGATACAACCCAACGTTCTAGATGCTTTATCGACCACATGTGAAATATGCTGCTTGTATGTGAGCTGCGAATCCAAAATTACTCCATAATCCTTCACGTAGATCACCCATTCAATATCTGTCTCTAACAGATTATAGTTGAAGATGATCGGTTCCTTTTTTCGAGAAAAAGATATAACTGAGCATTTCTTTTGGGTTTATGTCCATTCGGTTAACGATGCACCAGTCAGCGAAGGCATGAAGCTGGCGCTGAAGAGTGTGACAATCGATAATGGAACAGATACGAAGGTAGAGTTCGAGATCATAAGCATATGATAGCCGAGGTCCCACGATGAAAAGATTGACATCGTTGAAGTAGAGCGAGTAGATCAACGGTCCAAGATGGCTACCCTAAGGTATTCCAGATGTCGTTGGATAAGTATCAGAACGGCAGTCACCTAGAGCAACTATGAGTTGACGACCAGTAAGATATGATTGAAACCATTGTAATAAGATGCCATTGATCTCGAGTCGGCCTAGCTTAGCAATATCAATAGCGTGATTCAGTTTGACGAAGGCAGCTGACAAATCAGTATAAATGAGATCCATTTGAACTCGGACATTCATGCTATCGGTTACATACGACGTGAGACAAAGCAGATTGGTGGTAGTGTTCCGACCTGCCATAAAGCCATGCCCAAGTAACATTGCCAAACAATCCTGCTTTATCAAGTTTTATTAAGATTTTATCAAAGCCACTAGAAATCAATTTAGTTTTATTATGACACCAAGAGGTGCCAATAGGTTTCATATTTTAGTCAGGTTTATGAGAACCTACACAGCTTGTTTGAAACGATCTTAAAACCTCGTTTTCTCAAATTCCTTTTACTCCTATCAAAGGTTTAATTTCGACTTTATGAACTCATAAAATATTGTTTTTAAATGACGTTTTAGGACTCATTCATATTATTTTATTATGGTCAAATGAAATAGCATTTTAAAACCATTTTGCCTCCAGTAAATGCATTAAACGGTAAATTGGCATTGATGCAAGCCACCAAATAACCAAATAGTTTTAAATTAGTCATTGCGAAGATAACTTAGCTTTACGGCAGAGTTGTGATTTTTTTTACAATCGCCATATTTAAATATAAGAAATAATTGAAATGTGGAAAAATAAATGCACCAAATTTTTAATTTAATGCTAATGAACTGTAGATCGAAGACCAATCTCTGCATTTTTTAGATAATCTTATTGAATTCCATCAATTTTCAAGAAAATCATGATTAGTTTATCGAATATATTTGTTTTAATTTTCTGTTTGTTGTTGTAAACTCGCAGAATTTCCAAGGCGCAATAATTTTCCGCTCTTATCGTGCCAATATTCACCACAAAATTGAATGCTTATATGATTTGAAGCATGAAACGCTGTAAAAAACTCAGTTTGTTTTGGATATTTTGCTATCAAACAAAATTTCCCGCAACACCGGACCTTTTTTCTCAGATATGATTTACTGCTAAATGAATCAGAAGAACAGAGAATCGAACAAAGCAGAAAAAGAAAAACACCACGATATTACAGTTAAGTTTGACAGCTGTGGCCATTTGGCCGTATGCTGGTTTTCATGGCAACCAATAGGTTTTATGAAGGTTCTCAAGTGGTCATAGCATCTATCACTAGAACATTTTCAAAATCTTTATGATCTTATAAAGGAATTATTAAATTGTTTTTACAACCGTCTATAGAGTGGGCCACTCTCGTACAAATTTTGGCTTTTAAGAAGCATAGAGGAGGTGTTGATGGACAAAACAGTTTTGAATGTAGTTTTATCAACAAAGCCGAGAGGAATGCTATACGTCTGGAATAAAACTTAAATTGCTACTTGGGTGCTGATCATCGCTCAGAAAATGACTGCAGTGAGAAATTAGCGGTTCAACCATGACTAGTTAAAACTGCTACCTTTTTTATGAACAGGAAACATGTGAGCGGATTTCCAGCATGAAGGAAAAGTACCACTATGAACTGATAATTGGAACACGTCGTCGAGCGGAGGCAATAAATAGTCGATGTTCTTCTTAAGAAAGACGGAAAGGATTCCATCGGGTCCTGGACAACAGGAAGATTTCAACTTGGAAGTCGTATCGTTGAAGTCTTGAAATAGTCGTATCGTTGAAGTCGATATCGCCCAAAGTGTCACCATGCATACACAGAAAAAAAAAGTTCCCGAAAATGAAAACGGGCCGTGAACTAATTCCCGTTTTCAGGATTTTTTGCTTTAAACTTTTTTTAGATCATCATTACGTGATTCAGTTCACGGTGTATTTTTGCTTGTTCTCTAACTCGTGACGGCAGTTCACGGATCTGGGCACGGATTTTTTTTTCGTGTAGGGACGTTGCTTGCTGCGAGGTTAACGTGTTCTTCAGTTAGGCTCTCATCGGTAAAAACATTGGCGATTTTTTTAGTGAAGAGTCGGCAGATCTCCTGAGTCGCAACTATCAAGCACCATGGACGTTGGAGGACTGGATTCCTTTCGCTGCTCTTTTACATAGTTCTAAAACGATTTAGGCTTCGATTTCATCCTGATCTGAATCCCATGTTGATATCGTGAGTAGCTTTGACGGCTGACCGCTTGTAGTGGTGGTTAAGTCAAACGTAATGTCATTTTAGTTGAACTGTTAGGTACTTCGTGAATTTTCTCAGTGCGGCTCTTTTGTTGGACTTCAATTTATGGAGTTCCCTAGTCTGCCATGGATGATGCGTTTCTTCCTGGTGAATTATTTTTGGTCCGTGTTTGTCGGGTGTATGCCATGTCACAAAGTGCTTGCCGCAACTTCGACATTATAAGGATCGAGGATCGAGGACGTTCGAAAGCAGGTCAGCAATACCGCGGAAATCTGCTTTCCGAAAATCGTAGGAAACAACGTCTGGTGTAATGTCAAAATCATGAAGCAACTTTCTCTCCATAGCCGTCAATTTGGCGTCAACAGAACTAAAACCGGTACACAAATAGCCAGGTATGTAATCGAGACCAGCTATGACAGATCATGCACGAATAGGGATTTCCAGAAAAACTGGTGCGGATGGATCGAGTGATGTGTGCCGTACGAGCCGTACGGCAAGGTGATGGATTTTCGTGTTTGCAATTTAACATGGCATTGGAGAGTTGTGATTCAAAGAACAGATATAGACACGAGTGATCGTGCCACTCAGGAAATCTGTCCAACTTTTTGGCTTCGCCGACGACGTTGATATCGTAGCGTAAAATTTGTTTATTTCGTAGAGTTGTTTAAAAAACTAATTACAATACAATTTATCACAATTCAACTTGTAAGTGAAAATCCAATTCACCAACGTCTACTGCATTATCACAAGCAATGACAGAGGTGATATAATTAATAAAATGTTTAAGGATTTCTGTTTCCTGCCTTCTTTCTACGGTACCTAAACTTGGATGTATCAGTTCCGCGCAAGAAAGATTCCTATGTTCATGCAGGATTGTCGCTAGCCCTCTCTGCAAGTGCAACCATGCCGCACTAACTCGAGGACACTCATTCAGTTTATGTTTCAGGGATTCCGTTGCTGCATTGCAATGTAAACACTGTTCGTTGTCCGCTCGTCGAATGGTGTGCCATAGTTGTCTGTGCTCAACTTTTTCGTTAGCGAGCAAGTACCAGCTGCTACGTTGGGCTGACGACAACTTTCTGCTTGCAATGTTGAGCCATACACGCCTCCAGTTCACTGCGGGATGGCGCAATTCCACTCTCGGTTGGCTAGTTTGTTCGAGGTAGAAACGATGAATTTGATCGGGGTTTTGTTAGATGCGGAAGACCAATGCGCCCTTGGTGTCTGAACGGAAGGTGTTGCGTACGATCTACGGTGGAGTGCAAATAGAAGACGGAGCGTGGAGAAAGCTAACGACGATCTCAAACTTCGGGATGGTCACAGCAATAACAGTTCTCGGCTGTCGGACAGAATAGTTCTTGCTCCATGTATTTTTTCTTATCTTTTATCTCACTCTCGCAAACTTACCTCGCGATTTCAAATTTGTATATCTCGATTGCTAGTGAATGAACTTCGTATCGAGCTCCATCAGATTGCGCACAGCCAGTGAGCATACAAACTGATGTGATGAAATATTCAATATCTAGTGCAGATTCTGAGTTACATAAATTCTAGATTTGGCTGACGTCGAGGATGCTCCAGCGTAAGCCCTTAATTTCAGTTAGTAGCTCTACTCCTAACATCGGGTTTTTGTTCATGGACGTAGTAACAGAAATATTCAGTGTCACTGATATTTTTGAATTCACGTTGTCGATCATACCTGGCGCCATTGACTGTATCGATTTGGTCAGATTTTCTTGGATGACCGCATCGCAAAGTCACATACCGACGTTAGGTGCTTTTTAATTTCGCTAGTGTCGGATAACCTGCTGTTTCTAGGGCCTGGGTCTGCTTCCTGCAAATTTCCAAGTAGCCCTTCGAAGCGATCGACCGTTTCATTGATAATGTCTAACTTGCTAAGGTGAGTTGTAGTACGATGACTAAATTCTAAGTTAGCCGTAATCGAATTTGGGTACGGGCCACAGCACGGCAGCACATATGACATAACATCAATAACTTTTTTGTCCTTCTTCCGGATCGAGTTACGCTGAATTAATACACCTACGCAGGCGACATGAAAGTTTCGTTTGCATCCAATACATGAAAACATTACCGAATTGGCGGCTGAGTCCAGAAGCAAATTTCACAACTCATTTCAATTACAATGCACTGAGGGATAGCACACAGCAAACGAGAACGATAGGTATGCAAAAAATAATTCAAACAAAAATCGCGTACCCGCAAATGATTAAAAACGCGTCCAAACTAATTGACGGCAAATAATGAACTGTATACTGAATAATGAAACCATGGCAGAAGCGAAATATTGACTCCTCAATACTTTCTCGGTTTTTGGATGCAGCAGGAAGCAATTGTCGTTCATTCTGGTGGTTATGATGTTGCTCAATAGTGAAAATTTTATCATCGGTAAACAGCATCGATCGGTAGCGGCCCTCTGACAACCGATTCAGAAGAGTCTTTGATTTTTTTAACCGATTTATTTTCATGATGTCATTCAAATATTGGATTTTGCAGACTTTTGAGCCATTTGAGCCAAAGTTCTCGAAATTTCCAGCAATTTCGCTAACTTTCGGATAGCAACTGATGAATTTCGCTTGAGTCGCCACTGTATTATATTGCGCATTTGTAAACGGTGGGCTTTTTCCGCTCCCATGGCGGTCGTTTAGTGTTCCAAGCTCCTGGAATCGTTTTATTGTATCACTTACAGTAGATTTCACCACAATCAGCGTCAACTCCATCATTGGTATATTTTTTTTCCTGACGAAAAACATCACAACAGCTGCTCGCAACACGTTCGGCTTCATTTTGTAAGTATTTGAAATCACAACAGCACCAAACTTGCTATGTTTGCAACAAAGGACCACAATATTCATCCATACACGCTTAGTATAATCCTGTTGACTATGAGGAGACATGTTGTCATAATTTGTACGGATAATTTGCAGACACACTATGTATGACCTACAGGGGGTAGACAAAATTACTAGGATAGGCAAATATATGGTCAACTTTGGAGTGCTCTAACTTCACGAAATATTGACCGATTTTAAATCTCTTAGAAGCATTCGACGGGGAAATTAATGTTTTCTTATAATTCAGTAACGATGCCGTCTAAAAATATTTTTCTCTAGTAAAATCGCAAAAAGCGGTAGCATTTTCCAAGCGAATGATACGTTGAGCTCAAAAATCGGCCTTAAAATGGCCGAGATACAGCCATTTTCCTGGAACAGGTTCCACTGAAGGGTTCTGGATGCGGCCAGATCTTTCTTGCATCCAAAACATACTGAGTGACACCTCTTTCTTCTTCTTTTTTCATCACAAAGCTTTTCTTAAGCTTAAAGTGAACATTTGGACACATTGGCTCCTCCGGGGCCACCGGTATGTTCCCGGGGGAACCTGTAGTAGGGGCCAATTACATTTTGACACCAAAACATGCCGTGCGACAGCTCTATCTTCATGATTTTTCATAAAAAAAGGTTTTGGTATACTAGAAAAAGCCATTGGCCATATTGGCCGCACCCGGAATCACCGGAACGTCCCCGGGGAAACCTGTAGCATGGGCCAATTGAATTTTTAAGCCAAAACACGGCGGCAAATAAGAGGGCGCGTGGACGTAATAAGAAATTAGATGCCAGACAAAGGACATTTCTGAAGCGAACTGTAACGGATGATCGCAAAATAAGTGCTGTGAAAGCAACCGCGGCCTTAAATTCAACGCTGGAAGAGCCCGTTTCTGTTCGAACAGTTCGAAGGGAACTCCACGACCAAAACTTGTACGGCTATCGCCATTGATCTCCAAGATCAACGCGTCTAATCGATTGCACTGGTGCAATGAGTACAAACCATGGACAGTTGATCAATGGAAGCAAGTTGCATACTCGGATGAATCATCGTACACGCAATTCCCTACTACAGGCGGGTTTATGTGTGGAGGACACCGGAAGCGGCATACAGAACTGATTGTCTGCTTCCAACTGTGAAGCACGGAGGAGGGTCTGTTATGGTATGGGGTGCCATATCATGGTAGTCAGTTGGGCCAATCATCGTCATGAAAGGAAAGATCACTGCTAATGATTATGAAGAAGTTTTGGGCGATCAGGTATGTTCATGCTCTATAATGTTGTAATTTTTGTGAAAATAACTTTGAACATAATCTTATTAGGTTTTGCTCATGATGAAAAATGTGTTTCTGAACGGCGAAGAAATTTTTCAGGATGACAATCCGCCCATTCTTACTGCCGGAATTATCAAGTCTTGGTATGAGGAACACGATGAGGACTTTAAGCATCTGCCATGGCCAGCACAATCTCCGGATTTGAACATCATCGAGCCACTTTGGTCCACATTGGAAGCTCAAATTCGCTGTGTTTTTCCTCCTCCATTGTCGCTGAAAGCGCTAGAGGATCTACTAATCCAAGAATGGTACCGAATTCAAAGACAAATCCAAGCGGTCATCCAAGCAAATGGCGGTCCAACGCCGTATTAGTATGCATTCTTATTCAACAGTAGAGAAATATAGAAAACTTTCATTTGTTAAAGGTCATATTTTTCTAACGACTATTCGTGAATAAGAAAAAGAAAAAAACACATCATGTTTAGATACGAAAACACAGTTGTCTCAACAAAATGTTCTTCTGGGGGGTATCGGTGGTTTTGATGGTTGCTAATGTGTTAAACAGGTTTCCCCGGGGACGTTCTGGTGTTAAAATGTAATAGGTCTACTACAGGTTCCCCCGGGGACGTTCCGGTGGCCCCGGTAGTGGCCAATGTGCAAAATGGTCTTTTTACGTATATCTAAATATTCTTTATAAATATTATGAAGATAGAGCTGTCGCTTAAGGAAAGCTTTGTGATGAAAAAAAAAGAAGAAAGAGGTGTCGCTCGGTATGTTTTGGATGAAAGAAAGATATGGCCGCATCCAGAACCCTTCAGAGGAACCTGTTCCAAAAATGGCCATATCTCGGCCATTTTAAGGCCGATTTTTGATTTCAACAAATCATTCACTTGAAAAATGCTACCACTGTTCGCGTATTTAATAGAAAAAAAAATTTCTAAACGGCATCCTGTACAAAATTTCACCAGAAAATCGAAATTTGAAACGTCCCCTCCGGAAACCCGGAATATCTCCAGTATCCGGAAACCATGACCATTCCTGATAATGCATTATAAAAAAACATTAATTTTTCCGTCGAATGCTTCTAAGAGATTTAAAATCGGTCAATATTTCGTGAAGTTAGAGCACTCCAAAGTTGACCATATATTTACCTATCCTAGTTATTTTGTCAACCCCCTGTATAAGGATTGTGAAAAGTGAGGTAATTTTCACACGAAAAAGCAAAATACGCAAACCCCTGTCATCACACCATTCCAAGTACATATTGAACAAAAAAAAAATACAATATAAATAATACATCCTCCAACCCAATCACGCAGCGCTAAAGCTTGTCCTCTTTCGTATTCTGGCAGTGGTGCATGTAAAACGTGCGCTCCGGAAACTGAAGTTTAAAACAGCTCCAAAATGACTGGTCTCTTGGTGGCCGAAATTGTACATTGGCGATCCTTCCAGGCAGCTGTATGTTTCAGCTGAGATGAACAATTTGGAAATATTCTTTCTGCCGCTTGAGGACCGGCCATTCTGGGGTTGCAGTTTTGTGTAAAAATTGTAATGCGATTTCGCATGATTTTGATTCATTTCTCTCGGATCGCAACTTCGAGAGAAAAATGCAACATTGCACAGTGGGCATAGTCGAGGCTGTAATCGGACTTATTTCAGATCCACTAGTATTTATACAAGAACTGATGCTTTTTTGTGGGAAAAAACGCCAATAAATCGATTGCCACTGATTTCATCCTGTGCAGAACATGGGAAGTGGCTCATTTTGCCCCATTTCACCGTAAATCGATTTGTTTTTCAGTTTATACTTATAGAACTAAATATCTAAATATATAAATTGTGCTTTATCTGAAAAATGTTTATCTACGAATATAGAAATGATGTCCTAGACTTAGACCAGGACTGTTTAGGAAGCAATATACAACATTTTTGTCATTTTAGAATCAACAAACTCTTTTCTCTTATATAAATATACACATAATTAAATAATCATTTAACGCTAATACTGGGTAATGGTAGTGACCACCAGAGCACCCGATTGAGGCACTCTGGATGAGAAGAGTGGGAATGAAATGAATTAATGCTCTTTTGCCCATAACCAATGTTGCATTTTTTCTCCAAACTACGATCCATAACGAGAAAAGAAACAAAATCATGCGAAATTGCAATACAATATAGCTTTTTATATATAGGCTGGTTTCAACAAGGCACATCTGAGGTGAGGTTTTTCTAGAGGTCAATCACTATCCGTTGATGGTCACAACAATTTGGAATTCTCTCCACTGGCTAAGGCCATGCAGATGCGAGAAATTGATGTTCAACGTCATTTTGCAATCCAAGATGGCGGCCGTTCATTTCATATAAATTAAATAATCTATAACAAAAACATGGAAGAAGGATATAAAGGCATACCTTTTTTTTTGTTTCTGAATTATCGAGATTTTCAGCCTCAGGCTGGTTCATCTCCCGTCGTAGTTACTGATACACTACTTTGGGTGTTTAAGATAACTTCTCCGGGGGTGAGATTTGAACTCGTGACTTTGGCGTGAGAGGTATGGATGTTAACCACTACGCCGGGTCGCCCCCAGGCATACTCGATATAAAGCAACTTTATTTTTCGACTTCTAAAAAAAATGTGTGATCTATACAATGGTCTTACTACTTTTCTTGAATGAGGTGTAGTTTGCAAGAAACCGATGAAAATAGTCAGAAAACATCGAGCTATTCAGAAAAACCTTAAAAGGTTTGTGCGACAGCTATTCAGGAAAACCTAAAATTTTATCACGATCTTTATAAGATAGATCGGGAAGTCAAATCGATGCAGCTTAAATACAAGACCACTCAAAGGTGTCAGAAAAAGTCAACACTCAACTCAAAATTGACCACACCGCCAAGAACAGCAACCTTTTTTAGTGGATTTAACCGCAGGTATCACTTCATCAGCCACTATTCTACTATAGACTGCTCCGAAAAATATGAATACATTTTCTTTCTCAAATAAAAACTGTGATACTGTGATTTTTAATTATTTTAATCTCAAACATAATAAATAACAATGTTTTCTTTCCATCTTCATTTCAATTTGCTTAATTTTTCCATTAACACTACTTATAAGTTTCAGCACAGTGCTTTCTCTTAACATTTTCACCACTTTTAGCCAATCTTTCTTAAATTTCTCAACACTATCCGCTGGTTCATGTGTTTTTTCGGATTCGCCTTCGTCAAAGCAAATAATGTTTCGATAGGGCGAATCTCTGGGCAGTTTGGTGGATTCATCTCCTTGTTCCTTTTCTACCACTCTAGTGCATATTTAGAGTAATGGCAGGAAGCAAGATCAGACCAAAAGATTGTAGGCTCGTTATGCTGTTTGATCTAGGGTAGCAACCTTTTTTGCAGACATTCCTTCACGTAGATTCGACCATTCATTGTGTCTGTCGTAATGAATAGACGAGATATTTTCCACATCCGCATGTGGCCTGCCACACTATTACCTTCTTGCCGAATTTTTCGGTGTATATGGCTTTCACTGATCCAGGAACATCCTTTCTTTCGAGGTATAAAACTGTGGTCCCAGCATAGTTTTATAATCGAGTTTTATGTAGGTTTCATCGTCCATGATAGTACAGCCCGATTTTTGGCTGTTTGTCGTACAGCTTTCGAGCCCTCGGTTTCACAGATTCGGCCTGTTTGGTGCTTCGTTTTGGCTACTTCTGCTTCCGAAGAGTCTGCAGGCCCATTCTCTACTTGGCACGCATAACATTAGTCGCCGAAGTACTTAGCTTTTTCGCCACATCTCGGACTGATGCTGAAGGATGACGCTTAAAATAGTCCCTTACCTCTCTGTCGACTGTAGGGTCAGCGGGACTGGCTTTTCTACCCCGTTTCGAGGAATCTACGAAAAAGCACTGTTGTTGATACTTCCGTAATGCGGTTTGAACTGCTCCGACGCTCACACCTCCTTCCTTAGCCAGTTTTCTGATCGAAAGACCACTGACGGTCCTCCGTTTGTGGACAATCCGTCTTCTTTGCTCGGTAGAAAGACCACGCATTTTCAAACATCCGTGCAAAAAATTGAAAAAAATGACAACATTAGTTTAATTTGGATGTAAACAACAGGACGCAGCCAAAAGTTGGTTGAATACTGCACCAATTTTGAATTGACGGTTAATCATTAGTGTATTTATAATTATCGGAACAGTCTATATTTACAGGACAACCATTGGTAATTCGGCGACTCATTGCCTGTTGAACGGGGCTACGTTCATAACGACGGATGATGTGAGCACCAAGATTATGTCAATTTACAAAGGGTGTTGGCCATTTTAATCGAAGTTATTGATAAGGATAGGTCGGGATTTTTGGATAAAAAAGCAAAGGAAGAAACAGATCTCGAATTGTTTTTTTTTTTCAATTTTACACAGTTTTCAGTATGGCTTGGCACTCCAAAAAAACATCAGTGTCGAATTGTTTGTTCAAACAAATTTGGAGAAGTTATTCAGCTTGCTAGAGGAAAAAGGTGAACAACTTCTCCAAATTTGTTTAAACAAACAGTTATTCAACCTAGATGTTTTTTGGGACAATCTCGGAAGGAGCGACGATGATTAGAAAACATCTCGTTTCTGATATCTAGCAGCCTGGCTTTAACTATTTTTTGAGACCAGTACGTTTGTACGGATTATGATGAGGATGTCGATGACGGCGTGAGTTCCGGAGATGCTCCATCTGGTCGGTACATCTTTTTTTTTAGACGGGATGGAAAATCTGCAAACAGACACCTGAAGAATTCAGGGTGTGGAGTTGAGGGTGCCCACTCCTCAACCCACTTAAAACCTACCCTTCTTGAGCCCTGGGCCTTCCCCGGAACCACCTTCACATCACATGTTCCGCGGTTTCCTCAACTCCCACGCACTCGGTACATGCGGAGGACTGTGCATGCCCGTATACATGCAAATACTGTCAAAAGCAGCCATGGCCATGACCCACCCGGATAGTTCCAGAATTAGTCGGTGGGTCCACCGACCTTTAGTGGAGTTGTTCCATTCACGCTGCCACTTAACCATAGATGCGACTCTAGTGGTCTTTCGGATACCTCTTGTGCCAAGTTGTTCGAAGCATTCTACATACTCTTTTATGACGATGCCTATTGGCATCATTCCCACTAAGATGCAGACCGCGTCTCGTGATACCGTTCGGTATGCACTAACTACTCTTAGGCCCATAAGCCTGTCTGTACTCTCGAGCTTACCTAAGTAGCTCTTAATACTCAAAGCAGTTATCCATGCCCGTACATCAGTATGGACAGGGCGTACATCAGTATGGACAGGACGATACTGTCCAGGAGCTAACGCTTGCTCCCTTGCATTGCCGAGATATTCGACATCCCGCGGGATAATGCCGATATAGCCATAGAGGCTTTCTTGCAGGTGTAATCGTGGCTGGCTGTTAAAGGACAGCTTGTCATCGATCATAACCCCCAAGTACCTCAGGGACCTCTTTGATGATATAATGCAATTGCCTGAACTAATCGTCGCTTGTTGCTACGATTTACAGTTGTTCACAACCGTGACTTCAGTCTTGTGATGGGTAAACTCCAGTTTCCTGGAGCTCATCCATCTCTCTACAATACCAATGGAGTGCAAGGCCGTTAAATCAACCTCTTTGATGGATTCACCATATATCTCTAGGGTAATGTCGTCTGCGAACCCGATGATCTTCACCTCTTTCGGGAACTTTATTCGTAATACCTCGTCGTACATCGTGTTCCATTGAACCGGTCCCAAGATCAAACCTCGCGGGACGCCTGTGGTGATCTGGACACACCTCTGACCTGCTTCTGTATTGTACCAGTGCCCGATTCTGAAAATAGCTTCCCAGAATCTTGTACAGGTACCCAAGAACCTGGAGGCGTTGGAGCGAGTTTACAATGGCTACCCATCTGGCGCAATTGAATGCGTTTCTCACGTCAATGGCGACCACTGCACAGTAGCTGCAAATATACTATATTAACAATATAAGTCACTTCACATTTTTTCAGGCGACCCTTTTTTTACGTTTATGGCGCCATAAGTGAGAAACGTGGCAACTACTAAATGCACACGCTAAATCTAAGCCATCAAGTTTTTGTTTTACACAGCGTAATATTCCAAAAGTACTCAACAGACAAATTGAAACGAATCACAAATTGTTGAGCTAAGGAAACGATTTCCAAACTCGCCGCAACTCCGACTTGTTGCCAGCTGCGAATGTCGTGACAAAAGCAACTATGGTTTGCTGCAATTTAAACAGGATTGGAAAAAATCGTCTTTTGTAAAGAAAGCGAGATTTATGACTTGCAATTATTATTTTGGATTACTATAGAATGATTTTCAAATATTACGATGTAGAGATACTTTGATCCAATTAGATAAAATTTTGGCCTGAAAATGATCCTCAATTCACGCACTGAAAAAAAAACCACAATATTTTTTTAATCTTAGTTGCCAACAAATACATTCGCCACATTTTATTATTGGCAAATGGTTGGGACAAACACCTATCGACCTGCTCTTTTTTTGCTAGTTTTTCACGGTTATCGAAGAAAAATTGATTCCTTGGCCCTAACACATTGACATTGGAAACGGAACCGAATTTGAATCATACTTGTCAACCTGGTGTTGGTCTCTTTCATAGTTAAGCAGCTCAGACAAGATGATGTTTTTGATTTATGTTGGCGGAACTTGCGTAGTTTGTACACCCGTGACAAAGTCATAAATGAGTAAATATTACTGCCAAAGGAGGTTTAAAATGCGTATAATGTGTTGGTATTATTGGCGTAGAAGTTTTTTAAATTGCGTAACGCAATTCTCATCTTGGTTAAAAAATAAGGTTTTATGTATTTGTTTCAAAAAATTATACAGCTTAGACAAAACTAGTGTTGTTTCCTGACATTGCTTCATTGAAATGGAGAAAATTAATTCTAAAGATTGGACTCTTTGTTTTGGATGTAACTTTTTATAGCGTGGGTTGAAATAAATGAAATTTTGAGTAACACTAGTTTATAGTGTTATATTTATGTGTGCAAATTTATCGCAATCTGTCAAGTTGTTTTCAAGATGCATTCGAAACAAGAAGAGCTACGCCAGCAAATCTTGGGCGTGGTGATCGATAATCCTGGTCAGTCGCACAGATGGATCGGCAAAAGGCTTGGAATCCACCATTCCACCGTGTCCCACGTTGTGAAGATGTTTCAGGAGACAAAGACCATCGAGCGGCACGCTGGAAGCGGCCGAAAACCGAAAACGGAATACCCAGAGAAGGCGTGGAAGATAAGGCAGTACTTTAAGAATAACCCGAACCTTTCCACCCGAGACGTGGCCAAAAAGGTCAATTCGTCGAAGTGGTTCGTCCAAGAGACCATGAAGCGGGCTGGGCTACGTGTTTTTAAGGTCAGGAAGGCGCCAAACCAGACTGACAAGCAAAACACGGTGGCCAAATTGTGTGTGCGGAAGCTGTACCGTGAGTGGCTGATCAAGCCAGGCTGTCTCGTCGTCCATATATCAAGGCGGACACCAAACAAATCCCCGGCCTCGAGTTTTTTATCGGTACGTCCCGCATGGAGGTTCCGGAAGAGAAAAATGGACAAATTCGCGAAGAAGTACCTGTTGTGGCAGGCGATCTGCGAGTGCGGACGGTACAGCAAGCCGTTCGTTACAACCGGCACCATAAACGGGCAGATTTATCGAGAGGAATGCTTGCAGAAGCGCTTGCTGCCCTTCCTCCGCTCTCACCGTGGTCCCACGCTGTTCTGACCGGATCTCGCTTCGTGCCATTATGCCAAGCCTGTAATGGATTGGTTCGAAGCGAAGGGCGTTAATGTGGTCCCGAATGAGGCGAACCCGCCAAATACACGGGAACTTCGTCCGATCGAAAAGTTTTGGGCGATAATGAAGAAGAAGTTGAAGAAAAGCGGAAAAACATTCAAAACCGATGAGGCTTTGAAGAAAAACTGGGAGAAATTGTGTAAGGAAGATGGACAAAGCCTCGCCCAAGATCTCATGAGCAGTGTTAAGAGAAATGTACGAGCATTCAGCTTGGGGGAGGAAATTTAATAAATAAATTATGACAAAACATACAAATAACTATAATTTTTTTTTAATAATAGTTTATTTGTACAGGCTCAATCGAATCAACTTTACAGAGCCAAATTTAAATATTTTTATACATCATTTATCTTAAAACTAAAGTTAGAAGAATAGAGCCGATTACTCACGGCCGTCTCGAGGTTAATAGTAATTACAAATTACGGATGGGAAAGAGGGTGGGAATTTAAAGTTTGGTTTACATAACACATTAAATTTAAATTCTAAATTATCTAAACACTTATAACTATACAATTTATGGTTTTCTTTTGACTTGAACATTTTTTGAAAAAGAAAAAAAACACACACATACACACATACACAGATAAAAAACCTTATAGTAAACATACAGGTTAAACTAACTACAATCTAAGGCTAATGTTAGTCAAAAACACATAAATGAGTTTCATGTACTCCAAATCACGTACAGCCAAAATATCTCAAATTGGCACATTGGGTTGTCTACCTCGAGCCCGAAGGGAATCATAAAACTCCGATCTGACTCCACGATGTTCAGCCCAAATAACGTGATCTGCGTCCTGATAGCCTTGTCCACACTCACAGAGATTGCTGTCGCTCAGCCCAACCTGGTATAAATGAGCGCTCAAAGAATAATGATTGGACATGAGGCAAAATAACTATAATATATAGTTATTTAATCCCTGAAAATTTGAGAAGTATTCGATTTAAAAAGAATTTTTGGTGATCATTTTTGTGTGTCTGATTTTTTCCGGGTCCAGTCTTTATTCTAGGAGTAAAAGCCGAATTAACCCTTCTTACACTTCACCAGAATTACGAACTCAAATGTGGCCAATATTGTACTGGATACATATTTTCATCCGAAATTCCAGGAAGAACCAGGAATATTGGATATGTCATACATTCAGTTTATAAACTGAACTATTTGTCAGTCCTGTTTTGTTTAAAGTCCGTATTGTTCATCGATGTGATTAAAATATTGCCATTAAAAGTCTTTAACGATCTGTTTATGTTAGTTATATAAAAGGAGAAATTACATATATCAGAAATTCCATATAATCAGCCCATAGAATGAATTATTAGACAATCCTAAGCATCAATTTTGATTATCGATATGGATTCAAGATGCTTAATAAGTACATGTTCGTTGAAAATTTTGTAGACTTTGTGTAATTTTCGAATATACTCGTTACAGTTCATAAACGGACCACTCGAGCCAATCGATCCTGCTCTAATTCTATAGAGTCTCATGGTGTGGCTAGTCCGCTGTTTTTGCTATACAACGCACCAGATGCAGAACAATAGAATACAAGCGGCATCGGCATTCGGTTTTGAACTGCAACGAGTATATTTTCATCTCACAATTATGTGCTCTCAGGTATTGTTTTGGTCATATCTCCATGAAGAATTATCCAATCATGATGAAATTTTGGCCAGTTATTTGAGAATTTTATAACTTTGATTTGGCGCTAACAAAACTAAAATCGGTAAACAAATAGTTCAGTATGTAATCGGAGACCAAACTGTTTGATTACTATTATAATAAGCCGTCAAGTACTGTTTCGCTCATATCTTCGTAACGAAATGTTCAACAGAACTGAAATCGGTTCACAAATGGCTGAGAAACCGATGTGACATTATTTGTAACGCACACACACACAAACGCGCGCGCGCACACACACGCGCACACACATGCATGCATACATACACACTGACATGTGCTCAGTTCGTCGAGCTGAGTCGAATGGTATATGACACTCGGCCTTCGGGCCTTGGATAAAAAGTCGAGTTTTCAAGCGATCTTAATTCTCTTCTTTTGGTGTAAGAAGGGTAAAAAGAAGCTTGTAAGCATATTTTTCAGTTCCTTGGTCGCTTTTTGAATCAAATCATCCGTCGTTTTGGCCACGAAATTATTTGAATATACTCTCATCTTCAAATTGGCCCAGAACTTCTCGATTGGGTGGAGCTGGGGCACGTTGGGAGGGTTGGAATACGACTAAAATATATACTGGCACTAATTAATGAAAATTTAGCAATGAAAATTCACAAAATTGCCACTAAATTATTAAACACAGTGCCAACGAAAAAAATAACAATTCGCACTAGAAAAACATAAAATAGCAATAAAAAATTGATAATTCATTTTCAATAATTCAAAAGTGTAGTTTTCCGTCATAATAATAAGTTTTAGCGCTATACATGTGACAAAAGTCTTTAAATTTTTCAAAGCTTTCCAATCAAAACCAAACAAATTATTTTAATTTTTATTTTTTTATTTTGGATTTTTTATTGCGATTTGTTTGGTTTCAATTGGAAGATTTGAAAGATTTGAAGACTTTTGTCACATGTATAGCGCTAGAACTTATTATTATGACGGAAAACTATCAGTTTATTATTGCGTTTATACTAATTGCCATTGCTTTTTTTTGAAAGTTTTACCGGTCACTTTTGAATTATTGAACATGAATTATCAATGTTTTATTGCTATTTTATATTTTTCTAGTGCGAATTGTTATTTTTTCGTTGGCACAGTGTTTAATAATGTAGTGGCGATTTCACATATTTTTATTGCTATTTTTTCCATTTTTATTGATGTTTTATTACCCTGCCGTTGGAATACTTGGGCATCACAGGAATCCCCAACCGTTCCTTTTCCTCCAGCGCCCGCTTCGAGTAGTGGGCCGACGCTAGATCCGGCCAAAGCACCACGTCGTCATCCTTGTGGTACTTTTTAATGAAGACGGAAAATTCTGGAAGGTACTTCGTACTGTAGATCTCGCCGTTTACTGTCAGCCCCCCCGTTTCACTGATTGTGAGCCACAGCAACACCTTCTTTGGGAACTTTGTGTGCGCTATGTACTTCCCATCGCTGCTAATTTCTTTTGTCGGGGAGGTGAAGTAGCCTTTTCCTTGCCAATCGTTGCCTTCCAACGTGAGGTACGTCTCGTCGTCCATAACGACCACCACGTTTCGCTTCGCCGGGCAGATCTCTTTGACCAGAATCTTCAGCCGTTGTTTCTGGGTCTCCGCTTGGTTCTCCGACAGGGCTGGCTTGGACTGACGCTTCCGCATGTGGGTATCCATTTTGGCCAAACTAGTATATATTGACTACTGACCGGTGGGCCGGCATGAAATATCGGAACATTTAGTCGTTTTTTCTTAATGCACGCTTTACGATGTCTTTTCGTAGCTCAACAGCTGATCCATCCCTGGTTTTTATTTGCTTGGGGCAGTAGGCCGTAATTATCGTGCATGAGCCGATAGGAGCAGCCGAATACGAAAACTAAAATGCGTGCAAGTAAGCTGTACACCCACATGTTGAATAAACCACTGCTATACCTTGTGATCAAAAAGTTCCGGTAATTTGAAAAAAAAAACGCATTTATTTCAATTTTTAATTGATATCTTTATTATCGCCTTCAAAGTACTCGCCATTAGAGGCAACACACATATGCCAGCGCTTTATCCAATCATCCATACATTTTTTATAGGCCGATGAATGTATGGCTTTCAGTTCTTCCAGCGAATTCTTTTTTATCGCATCAATCGATTCAAAACGCCTACCTCTGAGCGGAATTTTCAGTTTTGGGAAGAGAAAGAAGTCGCACGGGGCAAGGTCTGGTGAATATGGTGCTTGTTTGATGGTATTGGTGGAGTTCTTGGCCAAAAATTCACAAATAGTGAGCGCGGTGTGCGATGGAGCGTTATCGTGGTGTAAAATCCACGAATTATTGCGCCACAATTCTGGCCTCTTCTTTCGAATTGCCTCACGCAAACGTCTCATAACTTGTAAATAATACTCTTTGTTAACCGTTCGACCTTCTGGAAGGAATTCAGAATGGATGACACCGCGAAAATCAAAGAAAACGGTCAGTAAAACTTTAATTTTGGAGCGACTTTGTCGTGATTTTTTTGGTTTCGGCTCATCTTCGGCGCGCCATTCGGACGATTGTTGACTTGTGAGCATATCAAATTCATATACCCACGTTTCATCACCAGTTATGATGCGTTCCATGAATGTGGGATCGCTATCTGCGTTCGCAATCATCTGTTTAGCGACCTCAACTCGATGCTGTTTTTGCAAAAAATTCAGCTCTTTTGGAACAAGTCGTGCTTCAATGCGTTTCATGCCCAGAATTTCCGTCAAAATGTGTTCGGTCGATCCAAATGAGATATCAAGGAGTGCAGCTATCTCCCGAATGCTAATTGAGCGGTTTTCCATAACTAAATTCTTCACGGAAGCGATGTTTTCATCGGTAGTTGAGGTCGATGGTCGTCCAGAACGCGGCATGTCACTCACGCTTTCACGGCCTTCTTTAAAGTCTTTGTGCCAAACAAATGTACGATTTTGTGACATAGAGTCCTCACCAAAGGCTTTTTGCAACATTCTGAGCGTTTCCGCTGCAGAAAATCCGTTTGCAACACAAAATTTCACACAAACGCGTTGTTCCAATTTTTTATCCATGGTAAAAATCGCCGAGCGTCTATTTTTCGACTAACAAAAGCAGTTGTCAAAACAAAACTAATGGATAATTTGCTCTCACACTTTGACAGAATATCAGAACTAGTGTTGCCATCTTACACTAAAAGGATTTTACCGAAAAAATAAAGGCGGCCTTTTTAAATTGAAAATTACCGGAACTTTTTGATCACAAGGTATCATAGACGGCATACGAGGCATGCGTAAAGGCGGAATTGAATCAAATTCTGGAAAACCAGTATACGACTGAGGATGGCATGTTTGATGTTCCTTTCGCAACAACCACTACCGTAATTGACGAAGTTTACATGAATAATTGCCTGAACAAGGTTCAATGTTCTTCTGCACTTCAACGCATAAGTTCAAAGTGAACTGCATGTATGGTATAAACAATTTAATTACAACTTGTCTACGTCTACCAGCTTGCTCATGTTGCTGAGACGATTGCTTATGTAAATCTTACCGCAACCTTCACGTGCAGCAGTTGATTTATCACGAGTGCATAATGATACACAAACACACACACAAAAACTCAGAGCGAAACTTGAATTCACTCGCCTGCACTACGGTCGTCATTTGATACATGGAGGCTTAAGCCAAAGTAAGAAAATATTTACGTTTCGCAGTTTCTACTATAGAATTGAGTAAACATTGACATCAGAGCATCTTTCCATCAACAACAACAACAACAACTAAAGTACACTGTGTATCTTTTATTGTGTAGTCACAAAAGAAGAAGAGGAAATATCATTCCTATGGGGAAAGCTGTATGAAACGCTCTTCTTACATAGAACTGTTGAAACTATTATGGAAATTCAAAATTGTGTTAGGAAGGGAATCAACAAACAATGCGGCTGTTTAAACTCATTAATCAGCGACGAAAAGCATCAAAGGTCATTTAACCCCACCGATACATTGTGCACTGTCTTGCCTATCTTGGTTAGATTGTTTAGTTTCGAGCGGAATTTGCTTCGAAATTTCGAAATGAGCAACAAGAAATAAGACACATACCGATGTGCGGTTTAAGCATATTTGGAAAACTGTTAGGTTTATTCGACGAACATCAATCGGATCTTGAATGTCGTGTTGAAAATTTCAATTGCTCATACGCTTCCTTTTAAGGTTCCATGTTGTTGAAAAATACCTAAATTTGAACACATTCATTCAATATTTCAGTTCAGGTTGAATTTAGAAGACCTGTGGGGTTGTACAAAAGGTTTACGTAGAACTACATATTACATATTTCTATTTCTCTATTAGATCAATCACCCTGTCAGTGTAAAAGGTGTTCTAAAATTCAAAAAATTTCAAAACTTTGGAAAAAAATTATTTTTGAAAATGTATATCTCTTGAACCAATTGACCGATTGTTAGATAAAGAGTATCAATGAAAGGAAATTACATATATTTTGGAGAAAAAAAGGGGTTTAAAACTCACTTTCAATTTGAAAATATCACATACATCTGTTTTCTTTTTGTTATGGTGTGTAGACAAAAGACGCTTTAGCTGAAAATCTTTCTTCCAGCATTTGACTTTATTACATTATGAATTGTATGTATGTAAAAGATACCACTCATCGTTTCAGGCACAGCCATAAGACAGTGGATCGTCCTCTACGAATGATTTGATCAAGTTCGACATCTGCCTGTATTCAATTTAACACTGTCTGAAGGGCCAAAAACGGATGGGCGGACTCGTAAGCAGAGACACTTACGCGTAATCCGCGGGATAATGAGAATCTCCTTCCAATGCTAGAATACAACCTAATGTCGAACAAGCCATCAAACGTGAGGACTTCCCAATGAGTGGGTAGAAGAGCTCGCCATCAATTCACGAATTGTTATTGACAGGGAGTTGGCAATTCCACTCTCCCCATCCAATTCGCTTCAATCCGGTGCTCTGATGGTCCCTTCCAACCCTTTTTATTTGATGTATAATATAGTGATGTTCATATAATAATGTAGAGTATTTTTCTTTATAATAATAATCTCACCTTCCCTGGTCTACCTGGTTGTAAATAATATAATATGATGAAATAACTGAAACAACGATAGAAATATGAAAATTATATGCTGCTTGGTGCTCAATCATTGGTAGTTGAATGTAACTCCGGAATGTGAAACCTTTTTTGCCAAACCATTTCGTAATTAAATGAAGTATAAACATGCATTATGGCATTTAAGTTTATACTAAATAATAAAAAATATGTACGTATTTATAACATATGGGTCATAATCAGCAGAATTGAAAAGCATTTATTAATTTTAATAATATTCAATGATCTAATTTAATAGAAAAGAACCTTGAGCTACAATGACAAAAAAATAGCTATACTATCTGGAACAAACTTCCTTGTACCCTTGAAGCAGATAAAATTTAATTATTATTATTATTATTTTTAATAATAATTTCAATATGTTTTTAATAATATACAATGATGAAAATAATACGATGTTGCTATAAAATACTAAATAATGTATATATAATTATAAAATGCAGCCATTTGCTTCTTCGGCAGCGGTGTTAGTTGCTTTAAACTCTGAAATAACGGAAATTTCCAATGTGATATAATGAAACATAGTTGATCTCCTGGCAGCCGTTTTGCTAGGAAAATGTAAGCAAACAATAAGGCGAAATAAATTCCCTATGAATATGATTATTGCCTAAAAACGGAAGCTTAATAAATCTGAAATAAAAAGAAATAAAAACAAGAGGAAATTTGATTTATCCGCTAACTTTTGTTTCCCACTGGGCCCATACATGATTCTTTATTCCTGTCTAATAGAAGATGTAGGATCAATGTTAGGTTTTGTATTTTTAATTGTCTTATGATAAAGAAGGGAAAAAATTGCATTAAAAACCATCGTATCTTTTCATATACATAGCGTGAGTTAGGTTGGCTTAGACTCACAACGATGCATAAATGCGAAGCTGAAAATAGCATTAAAAATATTGTGAAGGTTTTGTGATAATATAAAATTATAATAACCAATACACTTGTTATGTCTGCAGATTGTGGTCTTGCTACAATTGTAAACGGACTTGCATTATCATAGCCACGAGGGAAAAAATAATCTTAAATTATTATACCTGAAATTAGCACTGAAATTATTATTATCTGAAATTAGCACCGTCGGACCGTATTAAGAATACTTCCATTTTTCGTGGCAGGGTAAAATTTCAGCATACTACCTTACCGGGTCGCGCTGCCGATGCCAGGACAGACCGCACCTCCTCAATCTAGCTGAAGTCAGAAGGACAACAGTGCCCAGGCTGCACTACCAGCTAAGTACGCAACCCTTAGCTGGCGGTCTTTGTCATCTCTTGACCCGCGGAAGCATGAGGTAGGAACTTGTGAGGACCAGGGCTATGTTGCGGGGACGCACGCTCCCTGCCCATTGTCGACTCACCATTTTGCAGCCCATTTGACTTTATTACATTACATATCAAAAACTCACCGAAGTTGACGTAGCCGATTCTGAGTTATGATTTTTTAAATTTACCAAGTCCTATATTTTTCTTCAAGGTTCTCATGCGTTTTCAAGCAACTAGGCCACCATGCGTCTCCATAAGTTCTAAGTAACATAAATTAATTAAACATGGTGGTTCCTATTGGGCCCAATGATAATTTATTTTCTGATACAATTTAGCTGTTCTGAACAGAGTGAAAGATTAGTTTTAGATCAAATTCGTTTATTAGTTCTTGTTTGGTTTATTTTATTGGAGATATACAGATGTTTGGATTTATTTTACAGCTTTATGCAATGTTCTTTATCTGACAACGAAATCGTACATCGGGGCAACGACCAGGAAATCGTTCAACAACTGAAGGAAAAGTTTCAACCAACACTTGACAGTAATGAAAAGTATAGAATTCTTATTACTTTTCCTAGAAGCAGGGTAGGCTCCCAGATTATGAGAGAATTTCATGTATCACAATACATGGCAAAGCGAGCAAAACAATTGCCGGAGGACAAGGCGTAATGAAAACTCCAAATGAAAAGTTGAACTCAGCTTCTCTAGCAGCTATTCCATGGAAAAAAGATACACGATCTCGAAAAATTTCATAATAATTGGTAGTTTTGTTCATTATCGAAAAATATTCGATCTGTATTTTTTTAATTTGTTACTAAGGTGGCCGTTTCTGCTAAAGGTTGTTTTAAAAAATGGACTTTTTTCAAAAACTTTTTTTTTCACAAAATCATAACTGTTGAACCAATCTATCAATTAAAAACGCAAATGAAAGGTAACTAAACATAATTTTAAGGAAAAATAGAAAAAAAAACTTTCTTACTGCAACATTGATTATGAAAACATGGATCCTTTTAGTTTTTAAAGGTTTTCATGGTCTCGGGACGAAAGAGCCCCCTTGTTTTTATATATTTTTTTCTGAAAGATGGAGCCGCCTTCTTTATACTTCTTCTTCTTCTTCTTCTTCTGAGTTGTTTTTAACGAGACTTGAATCGCGGCGGTCTTCATCTCGGAAAGCCTTTATACGTCGTTCTTGATCCAAAAGTATCCAATTGCAGGTTCCTTGAAAGTATTTCTCACTCTTTACCGAGCTGAAGCTGAAGTTTTGGATTCCTAAATGGAATCGGACATCGATTTCCGGCCTCGATTGGTCGTTTGTGATCCAAAAATATTCATATTGCAGGGTAACCGGCAGTATTTCTCTCTTTTTATGTAAGAGAAGCTGTCATTTTGGATTCCAAAATGTGTTGAGGCATTGACTTACGACCTCCGGGTGGCCACTTGAACAATTTTGTCGAAGATGGTATCTTCCTCAATGGCCATGATCTTGACGCAATGTACAATAGCGTCGTGTAGTGAGCAAATTCTGGACTACTATCCACCAACCGGAAGGCCTTGACCTACTGATCAACTTAGTTGAAGACAGTAACTTTCCATATGGCCAGGATCTCGAGGTATTTCATGTTTGAACCAATTAATATAAAGATGGCATATGCCAGCTAGCGCTACTTACTGAGCCAATTCCGAATTAATTAGACCACCACGAGGTAGCCCTTCTTAAAGCACCATGCATCTATAAGGTGAAATCACAAGAATAATACACGTTCAATTACATTAATTTCATCAGCTACGTGCGCCTCCATCGCGATGGGTGAAATTGCTGTAGCCGGGTTCCACCACCCCCTTTCACACAGCCGAGTAACAACCCAAGTAACAATTTTAGTTTTATTCCAGCCGTATAGCACTCCTCCCGGCTTTGTTGATAAAATTACATTTAAAACTGTTTTGTCTGCTAACACCTCCTCGATGCTTCTTTAAAGCCAAAATTCGTACGAGAGTGGCCCACTCTATAGATGGTTGTGAAAACAATTTAATAAAACCTTTGTTTTTTACAGCGTATTTAATTTGGTGGCGAACGTTGGCACAGTAAGAGCTTAAATTTAATACGCCTTGGAAATAATGCGAGTTTACAAAAACAAAACAAATATATTCGATAAATTTTCTTGAAAATTTATGAAATTCAGTAAGGTTATCTAAAACGTATCGTAATTGGTCTCCGATCTACAGTTCATTTGTATTACATTTAAAATTTGGTGCATTTATTTTTCCACCTTTCAATTATTTCTTATATTTCAATATGGCGATTGGAAAAAAATCACAGTTCTGCCATAAAGCCAACTTATCTTCGCAATGACTACTATAAAACTATTTGATCATTTGACGACTTTCCTCAATGCCAATTTGCCGTATAATGCATTTACTGGAAGCAAAATGGTTTTAAAATGCTTTTTCAACTGACCATAATACGATAATATGAATGAGTCCTAAAACGGCATTTAAAGCATTTTACGAGTTCATAAAGTCAAAATAAAACCTTTAATAGGAGTAAAAGGAATTTGAGAAAACAAAGTTTTAAGATCGTTGTAAGCAAGCTGTGCAAGTTCTCATAAACCTGACTAAAATATAAAACCTATTGGCACTTCTTGGTGCCATAATAAAACCAAATTGATTTCTAGTAACTTTCATAAAACTTAAATAAAACTTAATAAAGCAGGATGGTTTTGGCAATGCTACTTGGGTATGGTAGGAATGGCCAAATCTCGCGACAATTATCGATTACTCGAAAACCATTAGCCTTAGACACATGATGTTTCCGGAAGATTTAATCCAGAAAATAAGATCTATCTTTTGGTTTGGGTGGTTCTTTTATGTTCATAAGAAAATTCTAGCTTTTTATTCTTATGATTTAAAGGATTTTTTGCTCCTACAGAATTGTAGATAATTTAATTTAATGACTATGCGCGCTACCTCTGGCGATAGTACCAACTAAGAAACATTTAAATTAACCGTTTAGTGCGTAATAGATGAAGAAACTGCAAGTGTTATGATTTTTTGTCTGTATTGACATATTAACAATTGTTTACTAACAAATATTTTGTATTTTCAACGCTTTTTGAATAATACCTGCTCTTTTGAATAAAAGCTGAAAACACTACTTTCCCCTTGCGCTGAACTGACCGGCTAAGTTTCTAAGGGCTCAGTAGAATTCTTTGTCAAGATCCAAAGCTAAGGGGTAGTTCCATTGTGGTAATATCACGTCAAATAGTTTTTCCACTGTATTAATCTACTCAATTTTTGGAGAATTACTTTGGTTACATATGGGATTCAAATGCTTTACACTTAGAAAATTTTACAGTATTCGGTAATTTTTTATCAAACTTTCAACAGTTGAACGTTCGGTAATCCGATTTACCGGATTTCGGTGAAATTTTACAGTATTCCGTACAGTATTCAAAATTACCGGAATTTGTCAAATTTTACCAAAATCCGTTAAATCGGATTACCGAACGTTTAGCTGTTGAAAGTTCGGTAAAGAATTACCGAATACTGTGAAATTTTCTAAGTGTGTTCATTTCATTAACTGAAATCAAGGTGGTACCTATGATATTCACTGCAAATGATAATTGCAATGCATGGAAACGAAGCAACACCTCAAAATGAAAGATATACTATTCTCTATGCGGTTTATAATTTCAGATCATCCATGGAATTCTTAAGTATTTATTGTACAGTTATTTATTTACTTATTTATTATTTACATGGCATAACGTCACAGTACTATAACATAGCCTGATACGCAATATCCCTCCATAATGCCCGATTCGTTGCTGCTCCTCTCCAGTCCCTTGAGCACCTTGTACCCCCTAGGTCTTGTTCCACCTGGTCTGACCATCTTGCTCGTTGCGCCCCACGTCGTCTTGTGCCAACCGGATTCCCGTCGAACACCATTTTTGCAGGATAGTTGCCCGGCCTTCTCGCAACATGTCCTGCCCAGCGTATCCTTCCAGCTTTTGCCACCTTATGAATACTGGGTTCGCCGGCGAGATGCACGAGCTCGTGGTTCATCCTTCGCCTCCATAGTCTGTCCTCCTGTACTCCACCAAAGATAGTTCTTAACACCCGTCGCGCATGCCCGTACAGAACAACCGATCTTATTAGCGTTTTGTACAGGACGCACTTCGTACGGGAGCTAAGTCTGTTTGACCGTAGTTGCTTGTGGAGCCCACGGCACGGCTTCCACTGATAATCCGCCTCCGGATCTCACGGCTGTTATCGTTGTCCGCAGTAACCAGTGAGCCGAGATAGACAAATTCATCGACTACCTCGAACTCATCGCCGTCGATCGTTACACTGCTGCCCAGTCGGGTCCTGTCGTGCTCGGTTCCGCCTGCCAGCATGTACTTCGTTTTGGACGTATTTATCTTCAACCCTATCTTCTCTGCTTCGCGCTTTAGTCTGGTGTACTGCTCTGCCACCGCCTCAAATGTTCCGCCGACAATATCCACGTCATCGGCAAAGCAGATAAATTGACCGGATCTGTTGAAAATCGTGCCTTGCATGTTAAACGCCGCTCGTCACATAACACCTTCAAGAGCAATGACCTTGACGAAGCCCCCGGCGTGATTCGAATGAACCCTATAATCCACCCGATATCCTCACACAGCACTGGGTTCCATCCATAGTAGCCTTGATAAGTCTGGTTAGCTTCCCCGGAAAGCTGTTCTCGTCCATGATCTTCCATAGCTCATATCGGTTAATTGTATTATATGCGGCTTTGAAGTCGATGAATTGATGATGCGTTGGGACAGATTGTCGCCTTTCTTATAGATTGGGCAGATAACCCCATCCTTCCACTCCTCCGGTAGCTGTTCGTATCCCAAATCCTGACTATCAGTCGATGCAGGCAATTTGCCAACTTGTCCGGGCCCATCTTGATAAGTTCTGCTCCGATTCCATCCCTTCCAACCGATTTGTTGTTCTTCAGCTGCTTGACGGCATCCTTAACTTCACCTATCGTCAGGGGTGGCACATCTCCGTCACTTACTGCATCGACTACGTCTCTTCCATTGCTGTCTTGGTCCTCTTCCTGTACTCCATTCAGATGTTCATCGAACTGCTGCTTACACCTTTCGGTCACCACACGATCGTCCGTCAGGATTCTCCCATCCTTACCCCGACACATTCCGGCTCGCGGCACGAAGCCTCTGCGGGATGCGTTGAGTTTCTGGTAGAACTTTCGCGTTTCATGTGAGCGGTGCAGCTGTTCTAGTTCCTCACACTCCTCCTCGCAGGAGGACCATCGTGATGCTGCTGTTTAACAGTCCCAAGCACCACCAGGACTTTCGGCTTCTGTATTTTGTCCTGGGCGCACTAACAAGACGGTGACTCAGCCGCTCCTAACATGGAGAAAAGACGCTGTTTTGAGCCACCCCTAACATGGAGAACAGACGCTCAAATGGGTGAAGGCTTGGACTTTTACCCTTATTTTTAAAAAGCGGGTGGGTCGCTTTTGTCAGGGCTGCTTTCGGATATTTGTGGGTTTTTGGAAGAAACTCAACAGAGTCCAACAATTGCTCAGTCCATCCACATCCTAAACAGTCTCCACCGCTCTTCCGGGGCTACTTATTCGTGTATACAGTAGCTATCCATCATATCTGATGGAACACCACCATCCGAGACCCGTAGACCCGCTGGGTTGCTTGCAGCTCAGCCCCGTAGAGTCTTCACCTACTCTACGGTCTTCCCGTAGAGTATGTCCCATGTACAGTATGTCCCATAAAAAAATGCGAAAGTTTTCAACTCTTATTCTTGGGTAGCTTTAGACTTTATTTTTACTGGCGAAAATTTTTCAGAAGCAGATAATTTCCCATCAACATGAGAGGTTCTAGGAGTGGACAGTAATTTATTGCTAAAACTAAGAGAATTGAAGGGAAAGCATTGATAGTTCCGTTTAGAGTAACGGCAGGTTATGAAAATAGAAAGATACAAGTTGAAAACGAACGCAGGGCATATGAAGGTAGTATACCATCGGGCACAAAATCTTTTACCGAGCTACCTTAGATGTGGGGTTATTTTTACTGTTTTAATACGTGTGTGTAATCATCTGACTGTATACTCTGAGACGATGTAAACAAAACAGTGGCTAGCGAGTAAAAAAGTTAAGAAAAATGTACGCAAAGGAGGTTGTGACTAGTTTGCTGCTCGCCCAAAAGCCCGTAAAACAAATTGCAACGATTGTGGGATGCCACCTGGCTACCGTTTACCGTATCCAACGTTCACTCCTTGATGGACCAAGTCCACGGAAGCCGGTAAGTGGCCGTCCACGGTCCGCTCGCACACCGAAGGCCATCAGATCAGTGAGAGATAAAGTGAGGCGAAATCCTATCAGATCGATCCGGAAATTGGCTAAGGAAGCCGATATTTCAAAAACTACCATGCAACGGTTGGTCAAAGATGACTTGAAATGTTCATCCAGGGCAAGAGTAAAGCGCCATCTTGTAACGGACCGAATCAAACAACCACCGCTGGAGCACTCGAAACGTTTGGTGTCAACATTAAAAAAGAAGCATACCATCATCGTATTCTCCGATGAGAAAATGTTCACCATCGATCCCGTATCTAAGAAGATTGAGGTTGTTCCAGAGAACGTGAAATTTTAGTTTACAACCAAACATCCGGCCGGAGTAATGGTTTTCGGGGCAGTTGGGTCCAATGGCTTGAAAACGCTCCATTTATCAAAGCTGGATTAAAAGTTAATACCGAGGTTTACATGAACATTTTGAAGGACAGCGTTCTGCCATGGATGAAAGCCAACTTTGGAGCACACCAACACGTAATTTTCCAACAGGACGGAGCACCCCAGTGTTGGCGCCCTGAAAGCTTCCATTACCAATGCATGGAACTCGATGACTGATTCATACATTGAGAAGGTATGCTCTCGATTTCGTCCCCGTTTGGAGAAAGTGATCGAGAAAAATGGGGGACATATTGAGTAATGTAATCATGAAAGGCTTAATAAACGATTCCCTAAATAAAATTATGATTTTATATCATTTTCTATGAAAAAAACTTATTTGGGACATACTGTATACAATTCTTTTTCTCTTGGCTATGATATATTTTCTAAACTTTCTGGTTCATAATAGATACGCAAATTCGAACACAACTGCAGCAGGACAATAATCGGCGAATTGCTATTATCATTTTATATTACAAATTCCCTTCACTATATTTTATTTTACATTTGCAGCTTCAAATCTATGCATCTTTGTATGTTTGAGCCCACCTAACCCAGGTTATGTATTTGAAAAGATTGGAAGGTTTTTTTTATTTTTTTAGAAAGAATCATATACGGCAAATACTACGCAAGAAGATTTTCCGTTCTTGATAAAAAATATATAATAATTCAAAAACTAACATTGTTGAGAACTATTCATTTCCTATTTTACAGACATAAAGAATCATTTATGGGCCCAATTACAAACAAGAGCCTAGAAATAACCTGAATTTCCATCTTTAATAAATGCATAATTTTTCATTCACCACTTCAGAAACTAAAAAAACCACCTACGACAAAACAATAAGACCTCCTTTTGATATCCATAGTTTAGGCCATGTTGATGAGTGTGAATTACAATCTATAGTATACTGATATTAAAATGACCTGTGCATCAATAATCAAAATTCAGACCCTCAAATTCGAGCATCCTTTATGGAAATCAAAAAGTGGTCTTATTGTTTTGTCGTATGCGGTGTCTGTAACTTTTAAAGTGGTGAATGAACAATGATGGATTTAATGCAGATGAGAATTTAGGCTTCTTCTGGACCACAGCCGAAATTTCAGCCCAATTGGTTCTCGCGAAAATGAAAGGCAAGCCCCCTAACATAACCATTTTGTATAAAAATCAGGCTTTATAAGATAAAAAAAATGCATAACATAAATGAAATAAAAAATAAGAAATAAAATAAAGAAAATAAATAAAATATATAAAATTAATAAAATACATACAATAAATAAAATAAATAAAATAAATAAAATAAATAAAATAAATAAAATAAATAAAATAAATAAAATAAATAAAATAAATAAAATAAATAAAATAAATAAAATAAATAAAATAAATAAAACAAATATAATAAATATAATAAATAAAATAAATAAAAAAGATAAAATAAATAAACTTAATTAAATATATAAACTTAATAAAATCAATAAAATAAATAAAATATATCAAATAAATCAAATAAACAAAATCAATAAGATAAATAAAATAAATAAAATAAATAAAATAAATAAAATAAATAAAATAAATAAAATAAATAAAATAAATAAAATAAATAAAATAAATAAAATAAATAAAATAAATAAAATAAATAAAATAAATAAAATAAATAAAATAAATAAAATAAATAAAATAAATAAAATAAATAAAATAAATAAAATAAATAAAATAAATAAAATAAATAAAATAAATAAAATAAATAAAATAAATAAAATAAATAAAATAAATAAAATAAATAAAATAAATAAAATAAATAAAATAAATAAAATAAATAAAATAAATAAAATAAATAAAATAAATAAAATATATAAAATAAATAAAATAAATAAAATAAATAAAATAAATAAAATAAATAAGATAAATAAAATAAATAAAATAAATAAAATAAATAAAATAAATAAAATAAATAAAATAAATAAAATAAATAAAATAAATAAAGTAAATAAAATAAAAAGAATAAATAAAATAAATAAAATAAATAAAATAAATAAAATAAATAAAATAAATAAAATAAATAAAATAAATAAAATAAATAAAATAAATAATATAAATAAAATAAATAAAATAAATAAAATAAATAAAATAAATAAAATAAATAAAATAAATAAAATAAATAAAATAAATAAAATAAATAAAATTAATTAAATAAATTAAATAAATAAAATAAATAAAATAAATAAAATAAATAAAATAAATAAAATAAATAAAATAAATAAAATAAATAAAATAAATAAAATAAATAAAATAAATAAAATAAATAAAATAAATAAAATAAATAAAATAAATAAAATAAATAAAATAAATAAAATAAATAAAATAAATAAAATAAATAAAATAAATTAAATAAATCAAATGAATAAAATAAATAAAATAAATAAAATAAATAAAATAAATAAAATAAATAAAATAAATAAAATAAATAAAATATTATAAATAAAATAAATAAAATAAATAAAATAAATACAATATATAAAATATATAAAATATATAAAATAAATAAAATAAATAAAATAAATAAAACAAATATCTCAAATAAAATAAATAAAGTTTATTAAATAAACATACTCTATAAAAATATGTATAAATACAAGAGATAAATAAAATAATTAGAATAGATAAAATAAATAAGATAAATGAATAAAATAAATAAAATTAATATTATATCTATAAAAAACAAAATAAATAAAAAAAATCAAATAAATTACTCAAATAAAATAAATAAAGTTAATTAAATAAACATACTAAATAAAATAACATATATATATACAGCTGTGTTCAAAATAATAGCAGTGCCACGTCATGCTTGAACACTTTGTTCATAGCTCATGTATGCGTTACTGATTCAACCAACCAATCATTTATGTTCATACTAGTGACATCTCTTGTCAATACGAGATACTGTTTGTAGCGTTACGATTTCTCTTTGTTTACATTTTGCAGATTCAATGCTGCAACGTCCATTTTGAACTGTTCAAAATAATAGCAGCGGTAATTGCTTCTGGCTAAATTTCATTATCAACCATATTTTAAGAAAGGTTTTCTACATTAAATCAACCAGTAAGTATTCAAAATCATAAGATGGGAATGAAGATATGTGACTTTTGTATCTAACCTAGCATAATGGGTCGTGCTAAGCATTGTACCGAAGAGCAGCGGAATACAATAAAAATGCTAATCAGGCAAGGTCAGTCCTACAAGGAAATACAAAAAACAGTTGGATGTTCCGCGAAAATGATAAGAAATGCATTAAAATGGGAAGCAAAGGTTGAAACTCGAGGCCGGAAGCGTTGTACTTCCAACAGAATGGACAGAGAGATTGTAAAATTGGCACGGATTGATCCATATACGACGTCCAGAAAGGTTAAAGATGATCTGAACCTGAGCGTGAGCACTGTTACTGTTCGACGACGATTGATGGAAGCGAAATTGTATGCCCGTAGCCCTCGGAAGGTACCGCTGTTGACAAAACGTCATGTTGCAAATCGCATGAAGTTTGCTAAGCTCCATGTCGATTGGCCCAGAGAAAAATGGCGAAATGTTTTGTGGACTGATGAGTCTAAAATAGTGCTATTTGGGACAAAGGGTCGTCGTCAATATGTTAGACGTCCTCCTAACACGGAATACCAACCGCAGTATACGGTGAAGACTGTAAAACATGGTGGAGCAAAAATTATGGTGTGGGGATGCTTTTCCTATTATGGTGTTGGACCGGTATACCGTATACCTGGCATTATGGATCAACATGGATATATCAAAATACTTGATGAAGTTATGCTGCCTTATTCTGAGGAGGAAATGCCGCTGAAATGGGTATTCCAGCAGGATAACGACCCAAAACACACCAGTAAACGAGCTAAGGCATGGTTTCAAACAAAGAAGATTGAGGTTATGGAGTGGCCAGCCCAATCTCCTGATCTCAATCCTATTGAAAACCTATGGGGAGATGTTAAATACGCAGTTTCTGAAGCCAAGCCGAAAAATGTGGAAGAGCTGTGGTCGGTAGTTCGCGATTCCTGGGCCGCAATACCTGTCTCTCGATGTCAAGCACTCGTGGACTCAATGCAGAAACGTTGCTTGGCTGTTATTAAAAACAGTGGTTATGCAACAAAGTACTAAAGTATATTCGAAAGCTAAAACAAGTTGACAACCGATTATCGCTATACTTATGATTTCCTAGTGGTTAACTTATAACACTGCTATTTTTTTGAACACCGACTTTTTTTAATAAACAAAAATTCTGAGAAAAAATAAATAAATTTCTTGAAATGAAACCCACTGTCAGTTTATGTAAGGTCCTTGTAAATGTTGACTGTGAAACATATTTCGGAATATTTCATCAATTTGGAATTATTCCACTTTTTATTTGTTTAACCAACCGCTGCTATTATTTTGAACACAACTGTATATATATATATATATATATATATATATATATATATATATATATATATATATATATATATATATATATATATATATATATATATATATATATATATATATATATATATATATATATATATATATTTATATATATATATATATATATATATATATATATATATATAAAAGATAAATGAAATTAATAAAATAAATAATATATATTAAATAATTAATACGAAAAAAAATAAAGACCACATCGCTAGAACTGCTCCGTGCCATTTGGCGATATATGAGCATGATCGAGCCGGTAAGCTTTTGCCTGTTAAGGGGCTCCCTTCCTCCTTGCCTACCATGCATTATAGTAGCCAGGTAAAAGTCTATCTGCTTGATCAGATACCGCCTTCCAAACATGCCCTACGCTCAATTTCAACTACTTCTATTCAATTTCACAAACTGCCGTGCTTTTACGGACCTATCAATACTTTCGCTTCTCTGTTGCCATATACAATGTTTGCGTAAACATGTACTGAGTGTTCAATAAATGGCATGCAACCATTGAAAAGTTACCACGATGACCTGGAAAACGCAAATGCCAATACAACAAGCAGTTATAGAATAGAATCCAATAACAGTGCAAAGCAAATTCCAATCAAGCTGATCTTTATTTGAAAACATTACGTTGTTTACCATGCATGCTTTACTCTCACCATATCGTGCTCTGTCCGAAGAGGCACCAAACACGATTTCCTGTGAAAGGATGCTTATCCCGTGATCCAGATGAATTGGTATCGATACTGCGTGTGTACATCCAATAATAGAGCTACCAACGTGATTTTATGTATCTAAACGAACAGCCATACCTCATGAAAAACGTTCATTCCAATGGCGGCACATCGACAGGTCAATTACTATGAGAGTCTCTAATTCTCGCCAGTATTTACACAGATGACATGTTTATTTGCAAATCATCACGCACTGATCTTCTGCCGTAGGGATCGATTTTCTTTTAGTCTAGATTAGACAAGTGATAGTGCTATAGTCGCCACGGTCAATAGATTGTTTATGGTTTTGGTTTATGGTTCGTGCCAAAGTAGAACATACCTATAAAAAGCACGCAGGAAAATGAGTGATTTTAGAAGAATAATGTCTAGTGAGAAACTTGTCAGAGAAAGTTTCAAACTTTTTATAAACTGTAATAACTCCTAGTCATAAAAACTTCCTCAAAGTACCAAGCCTGTAAAACGCGTATGGAATTAAAATTGACATTGCGCGTTCTCGATAATCTACAAATCAATTCGTATGATTTATATTTCATTCGAAAGATACGTTCAGCATTCTTCATCTGAAATAATTACCAACAGAGTATTACTAATAGTTGATCAGCTATAATTAAACAAAAAACAAACAAAAATAGAGCAAAATGCGAGTCGTACTCTCTGTTTCCATGGTTCGTTCTCGGCAATGAGCCTACCAAATCCTAAGATTCTGTCTTCTTTTCAAAGGTACATGGTACATTCATACCATACCAAAAGAGTTCTGAGCGGACTTTTCGTTGGCGAACCGGAATGAAAAATCCTTCGAGAGATTCCGTGTAACAAGGCCTTGGTCAGATCATTGATTTATTAAAATTACTATGCCTCAACGGATACGGATTTTTAATCTCATTGAATTGAGAGAAAGTGGAAAAGTCGGGCTAGCAGATAACGTTGGCAAGAATTCTTTTTAAATATCATTGTTGTTGGGGTAGGATATCACAACCATTTTTTCAACAAAATGGACATAAATGAGCAATAACGTTTGCATTAAAAATAATGGACTTTTTTCGGATGGTGATAAAAAAAGAGAGACAGATAATTGCTTTTGATAAATTTCCCATGGAAAGTAATTATTTAAGCTTACTTGCAAAAAAAAACCCTATTTAAGCTTACTTGCAAAAAAAAACCCGCCCTTGCGAGCGGCCTTCAAGCAGTTTACCACATCGATATTCAGCCGTTCCATCTCCTCCAACGATCGCTTCGAGTAGTGGGCCGACGCCAGATGCGGCCAGAACACCGCGTCTTTGCCCGTATGGTATTTATTGATGAACGACGCAACCTCCGGGAGGCATTTCGTACTCTAAATTTCCCCGTTCACGGCCAGTCCGGAGCGAAAGAAGAGCGGCTTTGACATTCCCTTCTCGCTGATTGTCAGCCATAGCAGAACCTTCTTGAGGAACTTGGTGTGTGAAATGAACTTCACCTCGGAGCTCATTTCCTTCGTGAAGGAAGTAAAATACGAAGTGTCCTGCCAGTCGTTGCCATCCAGGGTGAGATAGGTCTCGTCGACAATCACCAACGCCACGTCGCGATTCGCCGGGAAAATCGAGTTGACCATTTTATTCAGCCGCTGCCGCTGCCTCATTGCATGCAGCTCCGAAACCAGTGGACGCGACTTCCGCTTCCTGACATTTATGTTCATGTTCGCCAGGTACTTTTTCACTGTTTGGCCGGTTGAACCGACCTCCCGGCCAAGCGCACGCAGCGATGTAGCCACTTTACCCTCGGTCTTCCTCTTCAGCATCCTTTGGAGCTTCTTGTCGCTCAGGGTCGTCGGCCGTCCGGAACTGGGCTTTCTTTCGATGCTATGATTGTTGTTTAATAGTGCCAAGATGTTGTAGATGCCGGAACGGGCGTATCCGGCGTCCACAAAGTGCCGCACGATTTCCGTTTTCGAAGTGACTTCTGAACGGAGTTGCTTCGCTGTTTTTGCCATCACGGTTAGAGTTCGACTGATAGAGCTGTCAAATTTTGTCTGCTGACTCATGGGTTACTATGATTGATGCTGCATGGGTATTTTTGTCAGTGCGGGTGAAGGTAAGCCCATGAAAAATCGTCCGTTTTTGTCCATTTTTTTTTTAATGCCAACGTTATGTACAAAATGTGTAGCAAAATGGACGTTATGATGCAATATGTTGTTTACTAAAATGATATTCCTGCAACAAATATAATATCTGACTATTGCTCCAAATTGACAACATACGGACCCTGGGTCAGGTTCCGTTTACCCTGTGGGAAGGGGTCACATTCAAATTACAACAGGGTTGTATTGATTACACGTTTTTCCAAAGATAAAAAAATTAATCAACTGTTCAAATGATCAACTCCAGGTTGGTGGTCTAGTCGAGTAAAATAGAAAAACACATTTGCCATTGCTTTTTTTTCTTAATTGTTTATTTATTAGGCTCAAGTACCACAGGCATAACGGGGACGAGTTCTTTTTCATTTTCACAATGATTACAATTACTATGTTAGCTTAGGGAAGCCGAAAACTCGCGGCTAGGTTGAGGTTAGAGTTAACAATAATAAGGGTAGGAATGGTGAAGTAGTGGCCTTAGCGTTGACTTTCAATAGCATATTGGAGATGCGGAATTTTTTTTTTTTTTTCCTTGATTATCGAGATTTTCAGCCTCGGGCTGATTCATCTCCCGTCGTAGTCACTCAAATACCTCTTTTGGGTATTTTCGTAACTTGTCCGGGGGTGAGATTCGAACTCGTGACTTTAGCGTGAGAGGTATGGATGTTAACCACTACGCTGGGGTCGCCCCCCGGAGATGCGGTATTGTTGCTGCTGGTCAAGTGAAGAATGGGTATTGTGTTAACGTATAATGATGCAATCAGAGCGGAATAGGTGGACATGCTAAAATGACAGCTAAGAAGGGATCAAACGAATGTTTCCATTTGTTTCAAGAACTTATAGATTAGCCCCATATAGTCCAGACCCAGCTTGCCCAGTACATCTCTAACGTCCTCCTTCTCTGGCTTCCCTTGGGCTCGTAATGTCTTGTAGATGGTCAACTTTGTAGTTCAGCGAACTTTGTTCGATCTTAGCGTCCTTTGGAGTCCAAAGTAACTAGGCACAATTGCCCGCCATAATGCGCCTTTGTATTTCTCTGCTGGTGTCGTTATCGGCGGTCACCAATGAGCCCAGATACACGAACTTGTCTAATAACTAACCTAAGGCTAACATTGTCTTCTCGTGAGCCTCTTCCTTTCATGTGTTTGTTTTTAACGCATTAATCACAAGCCTAATCCTACCAGCTTCAGCCTTAAGTCTGATGTACGTTTCCGCCACCGTCTCGTAGTTTCATGCTACGATATCAACGTCGTCGGTGAAGTTAAATAGTTGGACATACTTCCTGAAGATCGTGCCACTCGTGCCTATCCCTGCGCTTTGAATCACACCCTCCAATGCAATGTTAAACAACAAACACGCAATCCATCACCCTGCCGTAACTCTCTCCGAGATTCGAAGGGACTCGGGAGTGTCCCTGATACTCGGACGACACACATCACTCGATCCATCGTTGCTTTGATCAACCGCGTAAGTTTTTCCGGAAATCCATATTCATGCATGATCTGCCATAGCTGGTCTCGATCGATTGTATCATACGCTGGTTTGAAGTCGATGAAAAGATGATGTGTGGGCACGTTGTAATCGCGACATTTCTGCAGTACTTGCCGAATCGCGAAAATCTGGTCCGTGGTCCGTACTGAACGAGATTAATTTGACTCAGTCAATGCAATCAGATGGAATGATCAGATCAGAGATACGGCTTAAAATGTTATGTTTTTATGTTGCATTAGATTACCTAACATCATGTTAGAAGATTATTTGAAGTATTAAATTATGTTTAAGGTATGATTTAAAGAAGTGAGTGTGATTCAATCAATCTCGCTCAGCTGAATCAATCTGAATGCATTCGTTAACGATTCAGCAGGTAAAAAATACACTGCAAAAAATTCTGAATTTTAACAGGAGCGTAAAATTTCCCCTCGTTTAATTCCAAGCCAAAGGAGGCATAAAGAACGAAACTGTTTGCAATCTTTCATACAACAGGCTAGAGTTAGGCGTTATCTGGCTCATATTTACATGAATTATCCAATTATTTTCTGCCAAATCTAGCATTCCCTTTATGTGCATTAGATAACGCAGAAAATTCAACGTTTCTTTTTATCTGTGCAGTTTTGCTCAATTCTGTTTTCTACGAATAGAATGAGAGCAGAATAGTTATGAACAGAATCGGAATAACTCACACGTCGTAACGCTCACCTTTGACAGTTTATGCGTACGAGTGAGAAATGAGTGCAGAGTGAATCGATTTTTCCCATGCTTGCCTATCACTTAGTTTGTATTCTTTCATGTTTTCCAAGAACTGTTTTTGGTCCTTAGTTTCTTTTTTTCTGCACAGCCGCGAAACCGTCACTTTTGCAATTTTCGTGCGCTTGATTGTGTTCTGATTATAAGGGGTTATTTTAATCCGAAAAGACCATTTCTTTACGTTCGCCATTGCATTCCTGTGACTTGGTGATAGGGGTATCATCTGTTACTCAGATATCGTACTATTGGCTGCCTGTTGGAGTTTATCAGTAAAGCATTCCCATACATCTGAAACCGGGAGGCCATGTACATTTATTCTTACATTACTCATTGCTTCTCCTGTTGAAGCAATTTCGAATCTTTAGTTGGCCAAGTGCAGCCATTGAAGGATCTTTTGCCAGGTGCCACGTTAGCGCGTTGTACAGCGCATCAGATTCGCCATACGGCGCACTTCTTCTGAAATTAGGTATAACGTATGGATCGACAGTAAAATCGATTGTCACTAGTCGATAAATTCGGTTTTCAACTGAAACCATCATATCGAATGCACATAATGGGAATGCTAGAGTTGGCAGAATTTAATGTAAATTTAGATAACGCCTAAATCTAGTCTATTGTGTAGAAGATTGTAAACATTGTTGTATGCCGTATGAAAGATTGCAAACAATTACGTTGTATACGCTTCCTTTGGCTTGGATTCAAACGAGAGGATTATGTTAAAATTCATTATGTTTTTTCTGTGTGTTATCATCTACATGTGCGATGCTCCTCCGTCACGTATAAGTTTTCTGCTTCCTTAAGCAGCGAATTTGATGAGTGATGACATTATTTCGTTGGAAAAATTCCTGAAGGTCTACGACGACGAGCTAGTTTCTGATACTACCCATATAAGAGACCTACATACGGTCAGTTGGTCACGCATATCATATTTCGCTTTCATCTGACAACGAGCGCAACATTAAGCATGTGTAATTTTTCAAGGGTTTTTTTTTTTCACTGTACATGGCAAGTTAGGCGCTTGTGTAGTATTTAGACGCTTTAGATTCTGAATTTAAGATAGCATTTAAGGGCTTATGCTGAAGCGTTCTTGGCGGCAGCCATTACCTCAACATTTAGAATCGATACAACTCAGAATCTGTACTAGATATTGAAAATTTAATCACATCAGTTTGTATGCTTACTTGATGTGATCAATCTGATAGAGTTCGATTCGATGTTCATTCACTAATAATCGAGATTTATCAATTTGAAAAAGCAAGGTAAGTTTGCGAGAGCGAGATAAAAGATAGGAAAAATTACATGGAGCAGCGATTCACCTTAATTGTAAAAAAAATCGAGTGTGATAGTCCTTGTGCAGCAGTCGCTATCACAAGGACCAAGCTTTTGTTTCAACTCGTTAATTAGATCCAGAACTGACTCTCATCTCTTCGCTTCAAATCATGCTTAATGGAGAGTGCTTAGCTGCATTATGTGTCTTGCAGCCTCATTGATGTTTGCTTTGATGTAGTTAGCGTACATTTTAGGGCAAATGAAAATAATTAACACGAAAACTATCACAACTAACGCAGCTGCTATTACAGTGTTCTCCAACGAGTTGGTAGCGACGATTTCATTGCTGCTGAAGAAACCAATAAATGGACAAAATCACATTTCTGTTTCGATTCGAAGTCTTTTCGCCTTTGAACTTTTTTTCATCATCATTCGTTGACTGTTTTCAAGATAATCGGTACATTAAAACTCTCTTATACAGTATGTCCCATAAACAAAATGCAAAAATCCATAACTCAGTTTCAAATAAGTTTTTTTTTCATAGAAATTGATAAAAAAAATCATTATTTTATTAAGGGAATCGTTTATTAAGCCGTTCATGACTACGTTACTCAATATGTCCACTATTTTTCTCAATCACCTTCTCCAAACGGGGACGGAATCGAGAGCATACCTTCTCAATGTATGAGTCAGTCATCGAGTTCCATGCCTTGGTAATGGAAGCTTCCAGGGCGCCAACACTGGGGTGAGAACATTCACAGACGTTAGCCTGAACATATGCCCATATTGAGTAATCCAAAGAATTCATGTCCTGGCTGTTAGGAGGACAAATGTCCTTTGACCAAAATTTCATGAATTATGGAGAGTGTGAGCTGTTTAGTAGAATACCTGTAACTAGAAAATAAGAAGAATGATTAGTAATTTCCATTTAATTCCAACTACCTTTATTGCTTATCTTGACATGTTTTCCGTCAGCCACGCATGAGTTTTTTTTAGGTATGTCACGGTGCTCCGTCTTATTGGAAAATGACGTGTTGGTGTGCTCCAAAGTTGACTTTCATTCATGGCAGAACGTGGTCCTTCAAAATATTCATGTAAACCTCGGTATTAACTTTTAATCCAGCTTTGATAAATACTGGAGCCATTTTCAAGCCATTGGACGCAACTGCCCCGAAAACCATGACTCCGGCCGGATGTTTGGTTGTAAACTTAAATTTCACGTTCTCGAACATCCTCAATCTTCTTCGGCGAAATAAACCTGTCTGTACGTGTGTTAGATACGGGATCGATGGTGAACATTTTCCCATCGGAGAATACGATGATGGTATGCTTCTTTTTTATTGCCGACACCAATCGTTTCGAGCGCTCCAGCCGTGGTTGTTTGATTCGGTCCGTTACAAGGTGGCGCTTTACTCTTGCCCTGGACGAACATTTCAAGTCATCCGTTAGGATTTTGCCTCACTTTGTCTCTCACTGATCTGATGACCTTTGGTGTGCAAGCGGACCGTGGATGGCCACTTCCCGGCTTCCGTGGACGTGGTCCATCAAGGAGTGAACGTTGGATACGGTAAACGGTAGCCAGGTGACATCCCACAATCGTTGCAATTTGTTTTACGGGCTTTTGGGCGGGCAGCAAACTAGTCACAACCTCCTTTGCGTACATTTTTCTTAACTTTTTTACTTTCTAGCCACTGTTTTGTTTACATCGTCTCAGAGTATATAGTCAGATGATTACACACACGCATTAAAACTGTAAAAATAATGTTTGAAGCTACCCAATAATAAGTATTGAAAACTTTCACAATTTTTTATGGGACATACTGTAAAGCCTGTCCACGTTAAATTTCGGACACTTTTATTTCAGTTTTGTTTTTGAATTATTTCAAGGATCGCTAAAACGATCAAGTGGTATGACAGCTGAAACTCTACTTTATTTCGTGGTACAATATGTTTACATTCTTGTTGCTTTTGGTAAAATCAAGTTGAAGTGCGCAAACGCGTTTTGCACAAACGGCAGCAGAATCCGACATTATTGGTATGCGATCTTTCCAAGAAACTAATGCTACCTAATGAAGTGTACTCGTCTAATGACTAAGATAACGTTGGAAACGTTCGATCTGAAAACATGAATGTACTCACTGGAAAGTGAAACAGTTATACCCGTAACGCATTCGATGTTAACAAAAGTGAATAAACTACACTGCTAGCTCGTATTCGTTGGTCGAGCTTCAAGCTGAAAAGTACTAGTTTTACTAACCTTCCGATCATCCGAAACTTGCTTAACTAAGACATTTAGACTTACCCTTGAAGATATGACAAGAAAGTTCAAGGCTAGGTTGCATAAAAAAGAGAGTGACTTGATCCAAAGGTTGAAGTTTAATAATAGGATCCAACAACCGGATGAATCAGTAGAAGATTTCATCATATCTGTTAAATTACAGGCAGAGTACTGTACGTTTGGAAATTTTAAAGATGTGGCAATTCGGGATAGAATTTTAGCTGGATTGAAGGATAATGCTCTGCATCAGAGACTTTAGGGTGAGAAAAATTTAACTCTAGAGTAAGCCGAGCGAATAATATCAAATTGGGAGATGGCAGGAGCGAATAACAAGAGTCTTGCTGGATCGGGAACAGTCAGCTTAGATCAGGTTGCTTTTCTAAGAAATCAAGGATCAGGACTAAGTGGCTATACCCTCAATAAGCTAGCAAATACTGTTGAGCTGGCAAATGGTAGAGGTACACACAAAACCCTTCGTTTAGAGGGCCAGTTAAGGGCAGGCTAGGTTATAGACAGAATTTTAGAGAAAGCCCCCAAGAAAAATGTTACGACCGAAGACTTGACGATTATAAAACTGAATGGAAATGGAAACAGGAAGAGAATAGGCAACGTCCCATTTATTCCGATATCGTATGCGACATTTGTGGTGTCAAAGGACACCTTAAACGAAAATGTTTCACGTTGAAAAATATGAGGCGAGATACGGTTAACCTGGTGAACACATTTAAATCAGGGCCAAGTGAGGATGGCGATATCACTGAGATGATGAACCGGATGAAAACGATTTAGATAGCGAAAGTGGAAATACTTCAGGTGATTTAGAGTGTATGATGGTCTCATCCAGGGTTGCTGCTCGCGTTTATCCAATAAAGGCACTCGTTGACCGATATCTCTTCTCATACAATGTTTTCCGTAACGCGATGTATGACAACGTAATAGTATTTGGATTTTGCTACAAGTTTCATCCATCGTATCATGACGAACGATTCGCCTTAATATAGATAATCGCGCTTATTCACCACTTACTCACGGCGATGCGATGCGATGCATCGCGGCGAGTGAGTGGTGAATATGCGCGATTATCTATATCAAAACAAATCGCTTGTCGTGATGCGATGGATGGAAATTGTAGCAAATTCCAAATGCCATCACTTTGTCATACATCGCGTCAAGGAAAACATTGTATGAGAAGAGCTATCAGCCAACGAGTGCATTTATTGGATAAACGCGAGCAGCAATCCTGGTCTCATCCATTAACCAAATTAATCAACTTTGTGTGTTTCGTATGGAGATTGACTGTGGGTCATCAGTTACCGTGATCAGTAAACGATAGGTATTTTTCAACTATCAAGACTTCATTGAAGAAATATGACAAACAATAAATAGTCAACCAACGGCCAAAAGTTAAAAATTCAAGGATAAACAAATGTTAAAGTGGAGTTTAATGGCCGTCAAGCTCAACTTCAGTTATGAGTGCTTAATTGCAGTGACGATTTTATCCCTTTAATGGGTAGAATTTTGTTGGACATTTTCTTTCTTAGCTGGAGACAATTTTTCTCAAATTCTTTAACGGTGAATAATATGCTTATGCAAAATCCAACAAATGAGATTTTTCTTTGCCCATAAAGGGCTTCCAGGCTGATTTGATAATTAAAGCTGATGAACCCGTTTTCAAAAAAAGCCTACGATGTTCCATATCGGTTAAAGAATAAGGTTATAAGATTATAAGATTATATAAAAAGATTGGAGGGAGAAAAGGTCATTACTACTGTCAAGACGAGTGAGTGAGCGTCTCCAATGATAATTTTCATCAAAAAAAATTAAGAAATTTGCTTAGCTATAGACTGTAAGGTTTCCATTAATAAAGTGATCATTCTTAATACTTACCCTTTACCGGTAGCCCAAACTTGTTTGCGTGTTTGGCCGGGTGTAATTTTTGTTGTACACTTGATCTAGAAGAAGCTTACACTCAGTTGGCATTGTCATACATACAATTAAGGGACTATATGTTTATAATAGACTGCCTCAGGGGGCTTCTTCTAGTGCTTCTATATTTGAGAATTAATGCAGACAGAGATTACATATGGGTTTGAAACGTTTATTGGACGCAAATATTAAAGTTAATTGGGAGAAGTGTAAATTCTTTGTATCCAAACTCACTTATTTGGGACATAAAATTTGTGATAAAGGGTTATTACCATGTCAGGATAAAATTTCAACAATACAAGAGGTGAAAGGACCCAAAAAAGGTGGCCAAATTAAATCATTTTTTGGATTTTTCAAATATTTAAAAAAAGTTTTACCAAACCTTTTTTCCAATCTTTTTATTCTTTACATTTTTTTGTTTTGATTAGATTTAATTTTTTTTTTTTTTGGTTTTTTTTCTTCGGGTTTTTTGGAGGGGCTTTTTATCTATTTTGTTTTTACATAGAAAAAAAAAAAAAAAAAAAAAAATTTTTAGTTGCTCATTCTTGGTGGTTGGTGGGTGGGGGGTGGGTGGGGGGGAATATCTAGTTAATCTCATGCCAGAGAACATCGGGTGTCCTGTTCCAGGAAGGTTATATCCTGTCGTAAAGTTGAGCGTCTTTTAGAAAGCAAATCAGGGCTGCTATGGAAGAAGGTTCATCACGCAATGCATCTCTGATGCTGCAACCAATATCGTAGAGCTTGCGTGGACCCTCGTATTGCGGACAGTGGCAGGTAAAATGTTCTACCGTGTGATGCATATTACACACGGGACAGTTTTTATGAAAGAGACCAACTCCGCTTAGATTGTGCGATGCGTTTGTGTGTCCTGATCGAAGACGTGAAATAACCTTCTGTGATCTATGGTCATGGGGATCCTCCCATCGATGCGTAACACCTTTGATTTGGCGGATGAATGGTTCCCTAGAGGCCATCCATTCCTGGTTCCAGGCCTCCCAAAGGGTGTTATTGATCCATTTTTTTAAATCACATCCGGGTACTAAGCGTGTATATAGGTTACCTTGTCTACCAACTGCAGCCAGGCGGTCGGCTTCAATGTTTCCTGGGATCCCACAGTGTCCGGGGATCCATGCGATGGTCGTTCCGGGAGGGGCGAGTCGAAGAGTTGCCTGGATCCATGGATGGGATGGAGTTTCTGATCTGAGGGCCGCAACCACACTAGCAGAGTCAGTGAAGATTACCAGCGGTTGATTCTAAGGAAGAGAACAGGCAATTAGAATGGCAGCTGCTTCGGCGGAGAAAATAGAGCACTGGGAAGGAAGGCGATAACAGTGGCAGAGTCCTAGCCCAGACATGCCGATTCCTTCTTTGTCTTGCCCGACTGAACCGTCAGTATAACGGATGCAGTGTCTACTGTATCTTCGAATGATGTGTTCCTTGAATACATTTGAGACCGCAATAGGATTAGAGCCTGCCCTGAACGCCTTTTGGAACGTATTGTCGAATCGGACATTTGACCGGTTCCAACTCCTGGCTCCAGACCAGTGATCCTAGCCACTCGGGGGAGCTCCTGGTTGGCGAATCTAGAGAGGAGTTGGTTCATCTCTCCAAGGAGCACCACTCCTCTATCAGAACCGACTGTCTTCTCAAGGAACCCAATGGTTCGTTTGCAAATGGAGGCGTTGACGTAATGATGGAAAGGAAGGACGCCTGCCTCAATGCATGCGGCAACGGCAGGAGTCGATGGAAGGAGTCCTGATGTTAATCGGATGGCGGAATGATATGTAGGGCTAAGTTTTTCCACCAAAGTTGCTCTAGCCAAAGAGGTTAGTTCGATGCCGTACGTGAGACGAGAATTTATAATAGCGGAAGCGACGCGAAGTCTCGTGGTCCGATTACAGTCCCGGTGGCGTCCAGTGATAGTACGTAGGAGATTTAGTCGAGTGCGGCAGCTAGATTTTACCACATCGAAGTGTGGGCGGAACGATAGGGAACGGTCGATCCGTACCCCGATGATTTTTACCGAAGATTGTTGTTTGATTTGTCTATCAGCAATAACAATCGGTGATGGGAGTGAACGGTGTTTTTGTTGGCATACGTGCATGAATGCACTTTTTTCCGCAGATAGCTGGAATCCAGCGAGGGTAGCCCACGAATGGACATGTTTGATCGCTTGGGATAGTTTTTTGCGTAAAGCTAATAGAGTGCTCCGCACTACCATTATCACTATGTCGTCTGCGTATACAAAAATGAAAATTCCGGCGGGTAAGTTGAGAAAGATGCTGTTCATACGGACAAGAAAAAGAGTAACTGCAATCACCGAGCCTTGTGGTACACCTGTTTCTTCGCTGAATTTGTCAGAGCGGTGGTTCCCAATGGTAACCTGGAAAGTCCGGTTCCGAAGAAACCTTTTCAGAAAAAAAACATAATATGGCCTTTTAGACCCCAATTGATGAGTTGTTCAAGTACTCCGGGCATCCATGCCCGGTTGTAGGCCTTGGCTAGGTCAAGGGAAGCGATTTCGACATGATTCCCGCCTTTCATAGCATCATCCAGTGCTTGCCCAAGGGTGCCGAGATATGTATTTGTGCCGAAACCAGGCCGGAAGGCGTGTTGCCGATTGTCAAGAAAACCGTTAGAATTGAGGTAACTGATAAGCCGACGGTTGACCATCCGCTCCATTATCGTTGAACCGCAACAGGTTAAGGAAATGGGCCAATAATCCTCTGGTGATTGACCCGTTTTGCCCGTTTTCTTAATAGGGATGACTAAGCTGTGATTCCAAGACGACGGGAATGTGTTTGTGGTCCAATGGTGGTTTAAGAGCTTCAGTAAGGTGACCCTTCCAACGGGAGGTAGGTTCCGTAGTAGAGGGTATCCAATATCGTCAGGACCCGCGGAGTTTCCCTTTGCTCGGGACAGAGCAAATGTTAATTCTTTCATCTGGAACGGTTGATTAGTTTCGAGTGGAGAATCTTCAAGCGGAATGGATATGTCCGCGATAGAGTTGCCTGGAAGGGTTATTTTTCGGCGGAAGTCGTCCGGGTAGCTAAATATTGCGGATAAACTGTAGAAATACTCGCCCAAAGAGTTGGCAACCGACATGGTGGTTGAGCAACCATTGATTTTTAAAGTAATTCCTTGCTGTATCCGTTTTCCACTAAGTGAACTTACTCTCCTCCAGAGCTCGCTAGCTGTCTGGTTGGGACCAATTTCGTTGATGAAGTCTGTCCAACAGGCGCTTTTGGCGGATCTTATAACATCACGACAATGATTTCTTTTTTCCCGGTAGGAAAAGGCAGCCTCCTCCTTCTGGGGGTGCCCCAATGGAAGTCGCTTTAAGGCTCGGAGAGCCTTTCTCCTTGCTTTAACGGCATTTTTAGTTTCATCTGACCACCAGCGGAGTGCCCTTCTACCAGGACATGGACTGGTTTTAGGGATGCATGTTTTGGCAGCCCCTAGGAGACTTGAAAAGAAGTCGTCGATGGAAGTGGGGCTATCTTTGCATATGTCGCCGACTGAAGTCTGAAAGGTGTCCCAATCAGCTTGATCGTATTTCCATCGTGGTCTGCAGGATGTACAGGGTGTTTGATTGTTGGATCTGATTACAATCGGGTGGTGGTCACTTCCCATCGGGTCATCGCGTTATTGATAAAAATGGAGGACACATTGAATAAATTTGTTTAAAAGGACTTTATAAAGATAACTACACTCGAAAATGTTGATATTATTGCTTGAATTAGTTGAAAATGCGATTTGAAAGAAATAGAACAAATTTTCGCATTATTTTCTGCCGCACCCTGTATACACTATACAACAATTGAACAATAGTTCATTCGAAGTGAATTCTTAAACTACCAATTTAAATTGAAATTATATCGGTTCATTCGAATTATGTAGCACCGACTTTGATTAATGTCAAATCGAATATTATGAATATAATCAGTCAATGAGAACTTAAAGAGGGAAGAACTATACACGTCTAATGACTAAGGTAACGTTGGAAACATTCGATCTGAAAACATTAATGTACTCACTGGAAAGTGAAACAGTTATTCTCGTAACGCATTCGATGTTTACAAAAGTGAATAAACAACACTGCTAGCTCGTATTCGTTTGTCGAGCTTGAAGCTGAAAAGTACTAGTTTTACTAACCTTCTGATCATCCGAAACCTGCTTAACTTAGACATTACACCAAAAAGTAAATAAAGAGGCACAAAGTGAAAAAGGTGCCCAACCATGATGAAAAAAAATCACTGCAAGAAGTGGAGTTGGCTTGGCAGGCCATATGTAGTTGTGGTCGAAAATCCAAAAGTCTCTATAGGCAAAATCAACAAGGATGTGAAGGAGAAAGAATGTCTGCAAAAGCGGTTGCTACCGTTTATGAGAAGCCACAACTCTCCAGCTGTTTTGGTCCGATTTGGCCTCTTGTCACTATGCAAAATCCTTCCTGGATCCGTCCTGGTATAAGGCAGAAGAGTTTAAATAGAGTTTGTTTGCTGGCATTATTTTTGTATCCGAAATTTAACGTAGACAGATTTTATGCTCTCTTATTATACACTTGAAAAATAGGGATCAAAGTTTCGTGTTCAAATATATTTTCATAGTTTAATGGACATTTATTTAAAATAAATAAATTAATTTCTTTCTCGACCCGGATTTGTTTTTATTTGGTCAGCTACTAAACTACAAAATAATACCATCGAAACTTTTTAAATCTGTCGTTTATAATAAAAACTGATTGAACAAATAGTCCCAGAACCAGAATGATTGAGTGAATTATAAGCCCCAGTTTAATTAGTATGGCCTCTGTTGTCTAGTGTTACTGTAACTACTGATGAAAGCTTTGGTTTTTAAATTTGGAAAATGTGCTGATGCTTTGTTTTGTTTTTGTTTTAGATGATTGATTAAATCGACGTTTGCAATTTGGTGCCCTTCAGGAAATTGGTGTTTTTTTTGTAGAATGCTATTGTTGTAGAGAAGATCCCAGTTGATGCTTCTGTCTTTCTTCACTGTTTAAACGGCAGTCTATCTAATCGAATGTGATTTTTATGCCACTGGAGGGACACATAGATGGCTCTTCTTTTTTGGCGAGGTGGTTGTGCGTTAATCAAGTGAGTCCGATTCTCAACCCCAACCTTAACTCTGTTAAGATTTAAATGTTTTGAAAAGGAAATGTCCCTCTTATCAGCATGAAACCCAAGGAGTGGACAATAATTTCTGCTAGAACCAAAGATGCGCAGCGAAAGTATGATAGGTCCGTTAGAGTACGGCAGGCTGTGAAATTGAATAGAAGCAGTTTAAATTGAGCAGAGGGCATTTGAATGCGACAAATGATCACAATCACACAATCTTTTACCAAGCTACCCCAGTGTGAATGTTTTGTCAAGCATTAACTATGGGCTTTCGTATGCTCAAGTGTTGATGAGTGCGTTATGTTGGGTGGAGGTGCCACTCTCCAGTGACGAACCAGTCTAAGGCTGAAAGCTTCATAAATACAGGGGAAAAATATATATGGGCATTCAGAACAAATTTAGTTGCAATGCATATACTAGAAAAAGTATTGTTAGCGACACGCTGCGTTTCGGAGGGTGAAATGAAGTTATAAACAAAGTAACCTATTTATTGAACGAGGCGCTTTATTACTGTTCTCACATAACCCGTAACAACCGTAACAGTGATCTCCGTTTGATTTTCCCGTGGTTTTTTTTTATCGTGATTTATTTTCACCGTCGAATGACACCCACTCGAGGTTCTGGGAACGCAACCCACATGCCTGCAACAACTTCGCTAAAATAGAATGAATTTTAAATTTTTTAGAGAAAATGCCTGTTATACAAAGGCCATGATCTCATGAATAGCTTTCACAATGCCAACTATGCATTTGGCCTGATGAATCTATTGAACAATTTTGATGAAAACAGAAGTTTCCTATATGGCGGGTAATGCTTGGTTTAGACTACAGAGTTACAAGGCTGTCTTCTGTTGACCTTTTTTCTTGTTGATACTTTTTATTACACCCTTGTATCATATTATAACTTTATTGTCTGAACAAAGCATAAATTATTTTCAACATGTCACATCTCGATACTACATGATACGTGATGTTACACGTTATAATTAACTTAGCGAAAGCTCATGTGCACCGGACACCCATTATCGCAGTTCACCCTCGAGATCGACTTAACGGAGAATCTCATAATTCAAAACTGCGCTGTTCGGGAAAATGCTGCATCATTCATTAGAACAGTTCCTGCAATAAAGCACATCATGGTTGGATAATTGAACATTATCATGCATTTTTGTAGTTTGTCTTCTAAATTTTGTGACTTTTATTTTACTAAATAAATATAAACGAAAGAAAATCAATGACCGAGAGGAATCGAAAAAATAAAAAAAGTTTGGTCCTTTAAGCGACACCGCAAACACAATATCATCACAAAGAAGCAAAACAAAAGAGAAAATGGAATGTTCGTGCTGTTTGCTTTTCGCCTTTCGAACACACAACATTTGTGCCTAGCTTTAAGCAGGAGATGTAGTCAACAATTGTTAACCTTGCACAGTGATGACATTTTAAGGAGTGAACTGCTACTGAAAATTTTGACCGTCCACCACTGCTTGCTTTATTTTATTCTCCCCGCAGCCGTCGCAAACATTTGCTCGTTCAGCCGTTCCTGAGAATTTTTTTTTCATTAATCCGCTTTCGCTTGGTTTGTAAAAATGGATTTAATTTATAGCACATATGTCTTCAAAATTGTATGAGTCATTCATAATGCATTTCATCTGGAGAAATGTTATCATTTCCGCTTTTTGTATAATGCACGAAATGAATTTCGCGAAAAACAATCGCTACTTCTCTTCTATCGTTATCATACATGTTGGTTACTTGAATTAACTTAGCTACCTATATTAACGTATCTTTAAACTGTTCATCTGCAGAAAATAATTGAAGTTTAGTCGATACGAATACATGGGGGTGTTGCTGCTAGAGTAGGCGGGAATTATTGATTCATCCCAAAATAAAATCAAAAGCGCTATCGAAAGTTTTGTAATAAACTATTAATTATAGCTCCTCCAAAAATATCTGATCATACCCCATTCCAGAAACCTTAAAAATGATAAACCCCGATCCTCGGGTTTCCCCTTTTTTGAATTACATTGCGAGTCAATGTAGCAGATCTGTCAATAATTCTTGCAACACCAGAGAAATGTTTCTTTTTTATTTGTAACAACATAAAGCCTGTCCAGGTTAAATTTTGAACACTTAAATAATGTTAGGAAAATAAATCTCTACTGAATGATGCGTATAATATATATATTGTATGTGTATGAATGATATATTTAAGTATATTAAATACGTGTTAAGAATCAAATCACAGATGACCCCTCCATTATCTCCGAACACCTTGCCCAAATGTTCATCTTCTTCCAACTATCCTGGTCATTTCCTGTCACAAAAATCCTCTCAAGAAGCATCCCTTCCCTGTTTTAATACTGTCACGGACCTAGAGTATAACCTTGATTTTTCATTTGATCAGTTAGAGTGGGCTCTGCACAAAGTACATGGTTCATCTGCAGGCCCAGATGACGTGGGCTACCATCTTCTCAAGAATCTTCCTCTCATAGGAAAACCCACACCTCTATCTTTGTTCAACAACATATGGAAAAATGGCGAAATACCCGAATCCTGGAAGGAAGGCCTGATCATTCCTTTACCCAAACCCGACAAAAATAGAAAGAGTGCCGACAGTTTCGGGCCTATCACCCTTCTGAACTGTATAGGTAAGATTCTTGAGAAGATGGTCTACCAACTCTCGCGGAATCTCAGGGTTTGCTCGACAGTCGACAGTTTGCTCTCCGCCCACCTAAATCCACCAGCGATTACCTCACTGAGCTTGGAGATATCATTGACTCTCACCTGGAGAGGGGAATGCATGGTTAGGTTTTATCTCTTGATCTGTCAAAAGCATACGACCGTGCGTGGAAATTTCCCATATGCAAGTCCCTTGAGGAATGAAGGGGAATCAAAGGTCGCATGGGTTGCTATGTACAAAGCTTTCTGACGGATCGGAGATTCTTAACCATCTTCACCTTACATAGTTTCAAATCACTAGGTCGTAAGAGAATGCAATCTGTAGTTAACATCGTTTCTAAATATACTGATCATCAAGGCTTTACCCTTTCCCCTGAAAAATCACAACTTTTACACCTTGGTTACAATAAAAAAAAAGATGAACAAACTACCCTATATCATCCTAAATCAGTCCACCATCAAATCCAAACATGTAAACGGCCAAAACGATTACATTTATAACTTACCTTAACATACTGTACACGGTGTTCAATAAGTTCGGATACACTTTCAAAATTTGTTAAAAAAATGAAAACATGTTTTTTTATTTTTTGGATTTATGTTATTGAAAGCTATGTTTACAAGGAACGTTTACAACATTTCTCTTGGAATGACCCCCCCTTTGTACTCCTTAACGAGCTTCAAACGTTTCTCGAACGCGTCGCAGGCGGCACGCACGGACTGCATGGGCATTTCGTCCCAGATTTTGAGAATTACCGTCTTGAAATGATCCAAAGTGCTGACCTTGTATTCGTTCAGCTTCGCCATCATATAGGACCAAACAAAAAAGTCGAGAGGATTCAAGTCCGGGGAGCTGGGAGGCCACAAAGTTTTGTCCAGAAAGTCGGTTAAATTGTCCCGACACCAGGCTTGAACCACATTTGCCGTATGGGCTGGTGCACCGTCCTGCTGGAACACGTAGTGCTCATCGCCGTAGAGGCTTCGGAGACTGGGGGCAACAACCTTTTCCAAAACCTCAGTTTTGTAGTACGCCGCGTTGATTTTGACGTTTTTTTCAATAAACACCAAGGGTAGCTTACCACGTTTGTATACTGCCCCCCAAACCATCACCGACGCGGCACTTTGGAACCGAGGGATGTTTATATTGGATTCAGGAATGCTGTCCCTCGATGGCGCCCACACCCGGTCATTTTGCACATTGTGCGGCTGCTGCAGCACGAACAGTTTCTCGTCCGAAAAAACAAACTCCTGACCAGCGTGCCGAGAGAGGATCCTCTTAGCTCGATCCAACCGCTTTTTGCTGGTAGCCTCCGAAACGCCATGGACCTTACGTTTTTTGTAAGGCCTGAAACCAAGGTCCTTGGTGAGTATGGTGTGAGCGGTTCCAATGGAAACGTTGAGATCTGCAGCCGTTTTCCGGATTGAGCGGTTCTTTTTGCGCCGAATTCGCTCCCTCACGATCTTGATGACCCGTGGCGTCCTCGCTGAACGCGGCCGACCGGATCTCGCGCGGTCATTGGTCGAGGACGTCTCCCGGTATCGCCTGATGGTCGTGTAGACAAAGTTCCGCTTGACCCCATGCGATTTCAGCAGCCGGAATATATCGCCGGGTCGCTCACCGTTCAAAAAACGCTTAATTACGAAGTCCCGATACTCTTTCATCGCGCGTAACAAACAAACAACAAGTAACAGAATGTCAACACCGCGCACATTCGGTAGCGTATGAATGAAGCTAAAGCTGACACCAATACCAATGCAGAATATGTACATGGCGCATACCTACGCAATGATGAAAACTTGTATTCGAACTTATTGAACACCGTGTACATAATTAATCATATCTAAAATAGATTTTCAATACTACTTATTTTTGCTCGAATGTTAAATAAATTACTAGAAATGAACTTGAGCCTAATGCAATTCAAATAAAATTAAACTGAATATAAAACAAATATCGGAAGTGAAAATACGGAAATCATCTTGCACATGTCCCTATTCCTATCCCGCATCACACCCGTTACCCACTACTGACATGGGCTGTCAAAGCGACAGTGTGAATGTAGGAGGTGTGAATGTAGTTCGCCTCCCCGCGGTGCACCTTGGAAACGTTAAGCTCCCCTTAACTGCTAAACGAACTACGGAGGGAGCGTCATACGACGCATTGGGGTGGATGCCAGTAAAACCCCAATTATGGCAACTGGCTGCGAAAAGATTCACGAGTGGTACCGTTGTATTCGGGCTGGCGCCTGTGTCGTCTCCCTCAGTACTGCCGGGTGACACCGAGTAGGAAATGGCGAGGTTCCCGCGGCACAGGTCGTCTCCGTCCCATTAAAACCCTGGCAGGCCTCCAGTACGTTCCATTCTCCACCGCCCGACCTCGCCAGTCGGGTGGGAGTAGGCTCAGATGACCTACACCTGTCTTGCGCTGATCCGGCTCTGAACACGGTTCCCCATGAAGGGCCGTGTCAACCCTCGCATGGCCTCCCTGCTTGCATAGATAACCATGGGATCACAATAGCGACTACTCCACGTGGGCTTGGATAGCGGCTGGAGGGGGACCCAACAACATGGAGGAAACAAAAAAGACACAAGAGAGAGCGAATCCGTTCGCTAAAGGCGGCCTAGCGAGGTCCCCACCGCGTAAAACGGTGGGATCGGGCGTGAGCGACACCTGCGGTAGTGCTACGGCATCGGAGGCAGGTGGCACCAAGCTAGGCGTGACCATGGATGGGCCAGGACTCATCCGGGTCATGGATAGGATGCGGGAAACCCTTCCTAAGGTGATGGAGGTCTCGGAGCAGTTGGATGCGATCATCGACTTTACGTCGTCGCGCAACAACATTGCGAAAGACCTAAAATTGAGCCTTCTTAGGCTACGCATGACAGTGCAGGCTGCATGCAAGGAGAGGGAGGAGCTGGAGGCCAAACTGCTAGCCGAGCAAAGTGCCAAAGAGTTGGCACGGCTAGCGGCCACCGAAAGGGCGAGGGACATTGCCTCGAAGCAGACGCAGACGGAATCATCCGTCTCCGTCGGAGAGTCCACCCTATCCATGGGGGCGGGGACCTCCAAGCGTGCTAGGCAGTCCCCGGGCGAGACGGCACCCGGCGCTTCTAAGAAGCGCATCGTGTCGGAAGCCCCAAAGGGGAAACGAACCTATGCGAACGTGGCGGCGGGGTCAGAGGGTCCATCCTCGCGACCAGCTTCGGCTTCTCGCAAAGAGAGAGGCCCCGGCGCTAAGCCCAGCGCGAAAGGCGCGTCGACCAGCTCGCGTGTTGTCTCAAGCGCCGAAGGGGGCCCGAGCGGCAGGGCTCCAACGACAACAACAGCCATAACCAGCACGGAGGCAGATTCCAGTGGTAGGAGGGGGACAAGCGATGACCCCAGGCGGGGCAGGGAAGCCCCATGGAATAAAGTGAGGAAAAAGAGAAATAAAACTAAAAAAGAAAAAGATAAGCGACAGGTGGCCCGCAAGCGTAACCGCGGAGAGGCCCTCATCGTTAAGACCGAGGCGTCAAAGTACTCCGAGGTCTTGAAAGCGATGCGCGGGGACGCTAAACTGGCAGGCCTAGGCGCCGACGTGTGGAGTATACGCCGTACCCGCACCGGCGAAATGCTCCTGGAGCTTAAAAAAGCGACAACGCTTAAGGGCCCGGCGTATAGAGACCTGGCAAAACAGGCCTTAGGTGAGGGTGTGGAGGTGCGCGCCCTCGTCTCGCAGGTGACGATCCAGTGTAAAAACCTGGATGAGATCACCGAGGCAGACGAGATCTCCACTGCACTGAAGGAACAGTGCAAGGTCGAGGTTGCCGCCGCAGACATACGTCTGAGGAAGGGTCCACTTGGGACCCAGGTGGCAACCCTGAGGGTAGCGGCAGTCGACGCAGACGCGGCGTTGAAAGTGGCGAAGGTGAAGGTGGGATGGTCAATATGCCCACTAAGCCTGCACCAGCCGCCGAAGGCATGTTTCAGATGCCTAGAGAGCGGGCACATGTCCTGGGAATGCAAAGGCCCAGATAGGAGCAACATGTGCAGAAGGTGTGGCAGCACTAGCCACAAGGCGCGGGATTGCAAAGGTCCCCCCAAATGCTTGATGTGCGCCGGGAAACCGGACGATAAGCACGTCATGGGGGGGGGGCAAGTGCCCGGCCGCTAAGGGTATACCAACGAGCCAACCGTAATGCAGGTAACCCAACTAAACCTGAACCATTGTGAGGCAGCCCAGCAACTGCTGTGTCAGACAGTTAGCGAGTCGGCATCGGATATCGCCATAATTTCCGACCCATACCGCATCCCACCCGGCAACGGGAACTGGTTTGCAGACAGGGCTAATATGGCGGCATTATGGACGACGGGTAAGTACCCGGTTCAGGAGGTTGTGTCCAACACAAACGAAGGCTTCGTGGTTGTAAAAGTGAATGGAGTGTTCTTCTGCAGCTGCTACGCACCGCCAAGGTGGTCGATCGAACAGTTTTCCAATATGTTTGATCGGATGACAACGGAGCTAACTGGCCTGAACCCGTTGGTAATAGCGGGGGACTTCAACGCTTGGGCGCTCGAGTGGGGGAGCCGCCTTACCAACCCTAGGGGCCAGATTCTTCTGGAGGCCTTGGCTAGGCTCAATGTAGACCTAGCCAACGTGGGTACCACGAGTACCTACCATAGAAATGGAGCGGAATCGATTATCGATATAACATTTAGCAGTCCTGGGCTAATTAGCAATTGGAGGGTGGATGATGGCTACACTCATAGCGACCACTTGGCGGTACGTTATTGTATCGTCCACAATACAAGGCAGCGTGCGGAAGGAGGAGCATCCACTCCATTCGCCCGCAGATGGAGGACGTCCTACTTTGATGTAGAGGTTTTTAAAGAGGCGCTTGAGAGGGAACGAAACTTACGCGAAACCCAGGAACCTTGCGGCGAAAGACTCGTTATGACACTTACACGAGCGTGCGATGCGACCATGCCGAGGGAAGTCAAACCGAGGAATGGAAGATCGCCGGTGTATTGGTGGACGGAGTCGATCGCCGACCTCCGAAGAACATGCCTCCACGCAAGACGGAGGGTGCAAAGAGCGCGGTCAGACGCCGATAGAATCGAGCGTAGAGGGGCGCTAGTCGCCGCGAAGGCCGCACTAAAGAGGGAGATAAAGGCCAGCAAGCGAGCCTGCTTCGAGGGTCTGTGTCAGAAGGCCAATACGAATCCGTGGGGTGACGCCTACCGGGTTGTAATGGCCAAAACCAGAGGATCGGCGGCTCCAACCGAGCGTTCACCAGAGCTGCTGCAGGTGATCGTTGGGGGACTCTTTCCGAGCCACGACCCAAGTCCATGGCCCCCCGCCGCCGTAGACGTGTCCCATGACCAGCGTTCCAGTATCCCAGACCCTAACGCTGTCATAGCGACGGAAGGGTGGACGGCTCAGCCGAACACCCGTGACCACGTGGGCACCGACAATGGCACAACGGGGGTCGGCGACGAGGCGACGGTGACGAATGATGAACTCATTGCGATAGCAAAGTCGCTAAAGGTGAACAAAGCGCCGGGACCGGATGGTATTCCGAACCTGACCATCAAGACGGCTATCTTGCTGGATCCCGGAATGTTCAGGGTGGTGATGCAAAAGTTTCTGGACGAGGGCGTCTTCCCAGACGCCTGGAAAATTCAGACCCTTGTGTTGCTACCAAAGACAGGGAAGCCACCAGGAGATCCATCGGCATATAGACCAATATGTCTGTTGGATACAGCGGGTAAGGTGCTCGAGAGGGTAATCCTCAACAGACTGACAACATACACGGAGGGTATACGCGGTCTGTCAAGTAATCAGTTTGGCTTCCGTAAAGGGAAGTCGACGGTGGATGCCATCCTGTCCGTCACCAAGACGGCCGAGGTGGCAATCCAGCGCAAGAGGCGAGGAGTACGATACTGTGCGGTGGTCACCCTTGACGTGAGGAATGCGTTCAATAGCGCCAGTTGGGCGGCTATCGCCGACTCGCTCCAACGCCTTCAGGTTCCTGGGTACCTGTACAAGATTCTCGGAAGCTACTTCCAGAATCGCGTACTGGTATATAATACAGAGGCAGGCCAGAAACGTGTGCAGATCACCGCAGGCGTCCCGCAAGGTTCGATCCTGGGTCCGGTGTTATGGAACACGATGTACGACGAGGTACTGCGGCTTGAGTTCCCGAGCGGGGTAAAGATCGTCGGGTTCGCAGACGATATAACCCTGGAGATATGTGGTGAATCCATCGAGGAGGTCGAGTTAACGGCCTCACACTCCATTGGCATTGTGGAGAGATGGATGAGCTCCAGGCAATTGGAGCTAGCCCACCATAAGACCGAGGTCACGGTGGTGAACAATCGAAAATCGGAGCAACATGCGACGATTGTCAGTCACGTCGATTACGCTTGCAAGAAAGCCTCTATGGCTATATCGGCATTATCCCGCATGATGTCGAATAGCTCGGCGGTGCAAGGGAGTAAGCGTAAACTCCTGGCCAGTGTCGCCCTGTCCATACTTAGGTACGGCGGGCCGGCATGGATCACCGCCTTGAGTACCAAGAGCTACGCAAATAAGCTCGAGAGTACACACAGGCTTATGTGCCTAAGAGTGGTGAGTGCATACCGAACGGTATCACACGACGCGGTCTGCGTCCTAGCGGGGATGATGCCAATAGGCATCGTCATAAAAGAGGACGTAGAATGCTTCGAGCAACGTGGAACAAGAGGTATCCGAAAGACCACTAGAGCCGCATCCATGGTTAAGTGGCAGAGGGAATGGAACAACTCCACCAAAGGTCGGTGGACCCACCGACTAATCCCGGAATTAACCGGGTGGGTCGGTAGGCGACACGGTGAAGTGAACTTCCACTTAACGCAGATATTGTCTGGCCACGGCTGTTTTAGACAATACCTGCATAAATATGGGCATGCACAGTCCTCCGCATGCAGTGAGTGCGCGGGAGTCGAAGAAACTGCAGAACATGTGTTTTTCGCATGTCCTCGCTTCGACGGCGCGAGATCCGGCATGATGGCCGTATGCGGTCGCGACACGACTCCGGATAACTTGGTCCAGAGGATGTGTCAAGACCGGGACGTCTGGGACGCGGTATGCGTAGCAGCCTCCCAGATCGTCCTTGATCTCCAACAAAAATGGCGAAACGACCAAAGGCAGGTCGCAGGGACCACCTAACTACTAAAGCCCTAAGTAGTTAGACATAGTGGGTGCTGAACAAGCACAATAGCCCCCTCCCCGAAGTAATACCGAAAGGTGGTTCCAGGGAGGGACCAGGGCTAAAGGCACGGGTGGGTTTTTAGTGGGTCGAGGAGTTGGCACCCTCATCCCCACACCCTGAGTTCTTCAGGTGTCTGGTTGCAGATTTTCCATCCCGTCTAAAAAAAAAAAAAAAAAAAAAAAATAAAAATTAAAAAAAAAAGCGACAGCTCACCACCACTGTCTCGATCGTCAACCAACACCAACCCGAAGAGTCGGTTGAAAATTCACGAGCAAATTAAAAACGCGCTCTAGCAGGTAAACCACTGAACAAGTGAGTTCACGTTTAACCCGTTCTTTTTTTTTATCCCTGCCAAACAGTGAACCGAATTAAAGTGTGCCGCGACGAACCACAAAAGGAAATTACTCATCTTTCTTCTCAGTTTCTAGTTACAGGTATTCCACTAAAAAGCTCAAACTCTCCAGGGTTCATCATGGCAACCCAGCCGTCAGAGACCAACAAATTCATCGGATTGAAGAAAACCATCGCTTTACTACACGACACTGAAGAAGTCTGCACATTGTAGACGAAATAAGCGTATCTGTCAAGATAAACAATAAAGGTAGTTGGAATTAAATGGAAATTACTAATCTTTCTGCTCATTTTCTAGTCACAAAAGTCAGCCAATGTGATATTCCGTGCGAGCAGGTGGTCTTATCGTGCTGACTCGGACTGGATCGTGTGTGACTGTGACGAAAAAATAAGTGACTGGCCGCCGTCAGATCCAGCAGTTGGTCTCCATCCGGTGAAACAAACCGGAAGGTTTCGGGAAGTGTATTCGTCGTAACCATTCATCGCAGTTGCTGCTCCGGGTGCTCAAGGTTCATGAAAAGGTGAGCAAAAACTCTGATTGCGTGATGGCCAAGCCACGGGGATCGATAGTCCAGAATGGTGGAAGCAAGACTCCGAAGCAATCGAGAAGAGCTGGCGTCGTTCACTAATGTCCCGCTGTTCCACCTATCATGGTCGATTCGATTTCTATTTCGAGGTAGTAGGAGTGTGTAGAAAAAGAAAATCCTATCCTATCCTATTCATTTTCCTATTGGATGCTAACAAACCATCCCTCAACGTTCTTGGTGTTTATCTCGACCAGACACTCAGCTTTAGTCATCACGTCGAAGCTGTCCTTAAAACCACCAAAAAGTTTGACGACTAATTAAATGGAATACCATGTGCACATAGAGCTACCATCATTCATGTGATAAATTTCTGGCTTCTACCCAAAATGTTTTATGGCACTGGCCTATTTAGCAGAGGTTGGTGATCGAATGATCAATAATCTCCGGCCCAAGTCACCAGTCCCATCTATGCTATCATGGACGAATTTGGTCAACTGCCGTTTGAACATCACCTAGCGACCTGCATGGTGACTAAAGCAATTCGTTTTCGGTCTTAACGGTCTAGATCAAGTCTTTCTTGTTTACCTTATTTCATTCCCTAACCAATCACGACATTCCTCTAATAGCTGAATTTACCAGACAAGACCCTGGAACATACACCCCCCCTAACATTGACCTCTCAATTCTCCATCCAGTTAAAGCCGGCGATTGCCCATCCATAATACAGGCTCACTTCAGCAAACTTTTCCATGATAAATATCCCAAGCACCATCCCATATACACAGCCAGCTCTGTTGCCAACGATAAACTCGGTTATGGCATCACCTTTGACTCCACAATCCCCCGTATAAGTTCTTCGCTATAAACGAAAGCGTGTCTCCTCGTTCCACTCCCGATTGACTGTCACTCCGTTATCTTCACTGACTCGGTAAGTTGTCTACAGAAAATATATGAATTCCTCATCCTTGAAGCATCCCTGGCTTCAGTTGACCGAGGGAGTAGCATCAGCCAATAGGATCGACTTCTGCTGGTTGCCAGGCCGTTCTGGCATCCGTTGCAATGAGGGGGCGGACCGGTTGGCAGGTATTGATCACGACGCAGTGAGATGGATTAAAGAGAGAATCCGTGGAAGTTGGAACTTCGCATGATTCCATAACAGAGAGCCTGGCTTGAGAAAGTTGAAAAAATCCACCCTCCCCTGGCCCGATAACAAGATTGCCATGAACAGTTGCAAAATTTGCCGTCTACGTATTGGACACACCCGCCTCACTCATAGCTACCGCATTGATAACGTTGACTCCACAGATTGCACCACTTGTGGTGTCCCTTTAACCATCCACCACATACTGATAGAAGGCCATAAATACTATAACGAACGCTTGAATTTTTACTGAGTGACGGTCTCTACATATTACTCTAAAGCTCAAATATAAAGCAAGTTTACGGCAAGAGTAGCATGTCAAATAGAAATTTTACAAAAGGCGACCGTCAAGAATTGTTGGAACAAATGAAACGCTAATAACTCTATTAATCCTTGATAAATAATTCCCGGTAGTCAATGGATGCTATATTACGGTACATAAATCATAGGGAGGCCAATACTGGCACAACTTCCTACGCGATACGCATTACGAAAAGCTTCGTCAACGACATTTTCGTGCGGATTGAAGGCGAAGCCTCCCGACTTGCGCGGTTTTCGAATCAGAAACCTTGACCGAGACCCAAATCGCTTGCAAAACTTTTGCAAAGCAAAACATAACTATCGCCTGGTTGCCAGGCGTAGCCAAAACATAACGGTTGAACTAATAAATTAGCATAGCAAACATGGGCATTTATTGTCACCACGATCGGAACATCATGGCTCTTTGTAACGCTTCGATGCACAGTAAAAAATGGGCGCAAAAGATACTGAGCTGAGCCAGATTATATGATCGAAAACGGCCTGTCTTCTAGTGGAATGAGCATTCAGAAGCATTGTGAAACACCCAATTAAAAGTGGATTTACTAATTCATTCGAAAGTAGATTTTGGTGGCGGTGAGTGCTATCTTATCCATTTCGTTTTACCTCATGTTTCAAATAAGCATAGACCATTAGTAACTGGAATCATACTATCGATAAATAAATTTAATTGGGATTGACGGTACTATATAGATACTTTAAAACATGTTTGACTCAATCTACTGGATTTTTTAAATAAATAAATAAATAATCCTTAAGGGGGATAAAAAAAACAGAATTTATCGACCACAAATCATATCTTCATCCAAGTAACATGTTTGTTGCCAATTTATTAATCCAAAAAATGCGACGTATTTCAGACTTCCAAGCAGACTCCATCAAACCTTTGAAAATTTAGAATCGTTATTTAATGCAATTTGATTTGGGAATATAGTTTACGATAGGGGGGTTCCATTTCGTTCAACTACAAAAAAGCCTCTGAATGTTTGGTTTATACTACCTTTGAACATACTTAGGATCAATTATGCTTTGAAAGATAATTTTTTTAATTTTCAATCGAAATAACTTTAAATATCTCATTTGTTAAGGAAAGTTTAATTAATTTTTATTTTTTATTTTTTTCACTATTGCAGGTACTTGCGTTAGAGGAATTACTCAAAAACCACATTCATTTCCGGAATAAAACAACAGTTGGTAGTGCAGCTCATTCGCGTGGAAAATATTGCACCAAAGTCAAACAGCGGCCTGCAGCGTGAAAATGGTATCCTTATTCAGTGGCTTGAAATAAAGTGTGTACTCAGCGAATTTGTTTGATATTCCACTACAGCATCCATCAATTATTCATCAATCTGAACGCTGGATTTTGGGTTTACATGAAAATCGCATTCGTTTTCCGGAAAAAGGAACATCATAATTGAATCATGCATGCACAAATCGAGTGAAATTCTCATCCTTTGGTAGGACCCCATGTTTATTACACATTTTATTTGAAAATTCAGCTTCTAGAATGAGCTAAAAGCAAACGAATATAATGAGGATATCAAAATGAGTGGCCGCAACCCATTTTACGCGTATAAAGCGAGCATTAAAAAAAACGACTAAATGTTCCAATTTTTCATGCGATTAACCTGCCACCTGGTGGTCGATCTACCGGTCAGTAGTCAATATATACTAGTTGCCAATATACTGTGAAAATTTTACAGCTCCATCAGTTTGTTTACGACAGCTATGGCGTGAACAATGAAACAACTTCGATCTATGGTTTGTTCGTACCGCCTGCTCCATCCGGGCGTAAATAAGTCGGCCGTCGTGGTCCACTTCGTGTCGGGCGGATACGATCGCGGAAATATCTACAAGATTCTGGCACTTCTTGAGAAGGGAGAGTCCATCAAGCGGAAGCCTGGTTCCGGCCGTCCGACCGTTTGAAGCGACCGGAGGATTCAACAGAAGCTCAAACGGAAGACGGAAGGCAAGGTGGCCACCTCTTTCCGTACGTTGGCCTGGGAGGTCAATGCTACCGGCCAAACGGTCTAGAAGTATTTGGCCAAAATAGATATTCACATGCGAAAGCGTCAGTCTAAGCCAGCCGTGTCGGAGAACCAAGCGGAAATTGAGCAACAATGGCTGAAGATTCTGGTCAAAGAGATCTTCCCGGCGAAGCGAATAGTGGTGGTCGTTATGAACGACGAGACGTACCTCACGTTGGACTGAAACGACTGGCAAGGCAAAGGCTACTTCGCCTCCCCGACAAAAGAAATTAGCAGCGATGCGAAGTACATAGCGCACACGAAGTTCCCAAAGAAGGTGTTGCTGTGGCTCACAATCAGTGAAAAGGGGATGTCACGTCCCCTCTTCTTTTTGTCGGGGCTGGCAGTGAACGGCGAGATCTACACTACGAAGTGCCTCCCAGAAGTTGCCGCCTTCATTAAAAAGTACCACAAGGATGACGATGTGGTGTTAAGACCGGATCTAGCGTCGGCCCGTTACTCGAAGCGGGCGCTGGAGGAAAAGGAGCGGGTAGGCATTCTGGTGGTGCTCAAGCATACTAACCCTCCCAATGTACCCCAGCTCCGCCCAATCGAGAATTTCTGAGCCAATTTGAAGAGGAGAGTATATTCTAATAATTTCGTGGCCAAAACGACTGATGATTTGATTTAAAAGGCTTCCAAGGAACTGAAGAATATGCCTACAAGCTTCTTTGTTTCACCTATGGCCAAAGTTTAGTCTAACTGCCGCAAGGCAGCGCGCAGGCAATAGAAGTATTTTTGTGAAGTTTTTAATTTCTTAATAAATAAAATGCAATTTGGTTTGATGAAATATCTTTTGCAGTTCTTTTTTACCATCCATCCGAAAAAAAAGTCGCTTTTTTAAATGCGAGCATTGGATCTCATTTTTTATAAAAACAAAACCCCGTAATGCATTCGTGGTTCAGACAGCACCGTGAACTTTTTTACCAAGCTAACATTTCAACACAAAAATGAGTAAACCGAAGTCAGTGTTCATTCAAATTGAACGATAACTTTACCTTTAATCGTAGCAAGCACTGGTTTATACCATCCATACAAGTCACATCAGAGATGTCATCCTGCAGAATAAATTTGTTAAAGCTCATTGATTTGGCCATTGGTTGTCCCAACCCCGGATCCGTGAATTTCCATTTATTGCACACAATTATTTACATCCTAGCACTTCGCGACGGAACGACACTGGATGTTAATGAGATTGAATTATCTAACTCGAGTGGCATCGTCGACCAGAGGCTTCTTAACGATGCACTGCGGGATGGCAATCAAACTAGGCTCACCGTGCAGCGTGTTAGCAACGGAAGCGATTTTGGCGATGCTCGTCTCCGGATAGCCGGTTCACGCATCATGTTCCCATGTGATGCTACCAGTCAAAAATCCATAGGTTCTGAACCTGGTCACATGGAGTCGAAGATGAGTGCCATGTCGTCTATGGTATCCGATCTGGAAGAACGCGTGCAAGAGATTTCCCTTAAGCCGGATAATGTTTACGGGGAAGCTGTTAATGAACTACGCCGTCGTATTGATGCTCTCGAGTGCATGGTTGAACATCAAGTAGCTAAGCTTTCCATACAAGACACCGCTGGCAGTGAGCCGCCACAGAAGAGTTCAAAGAATAATGATGAATTGGCTGCACAATTGTGGGATTCGATTCGGTTGCTGGAAAGTAAACTGGATGCGCTGAATGAAACTATTGCAGTCGAGCGGAAAGATATTACAAAAGAAAACGACACAAACGAAACGCCATTGCTGAACGAAACAATGTAAGTACGATTAATGATACCATTCTTCAAATAATTTATCACATTTATCAGACATTCAAAATCGGATTATGGGGTAATGATATTTTGTTGCATACAATGGTGAAATAGGGAACATATATGTACTATACAATTGATTTAACTAATTGGTATACATTACAATATTGTTTGAGCTCTGCGATCAATGTATTGGCATTCTATAATTAAATGTCAAGTTACGTTCAATCTTTTCACATAACTAAAAATGAGTGGAACATTTGCTTGCAAATTTATATGTATGTAAGGATGCCAGTATCCTTTCGAAGACCTTGTCTTGCATGCAGCCTCTACTCAATAGTGTAAATGACCCAATAGTGGAGGAGGTTAGCAGATGTAATTGACATTGACATTTTATGAATTTTATTAACATTGATCATATTTTTGAAAGTTTTTGGCATTATCAATGGCTTGTGCACTATCCTTGGCGTTGAAACACATTTAAAATCCACATATAGTGCATGAAATATCAATAAATATTAGGTATTCAATGGTTCCTATAGTTGCGGTAGTGATACAGTAGTAGCGTATGGCCGTTCCTATAGTTGTGGTATATAATTTTCTAGAAAATATTGACCTGCAGTCAACGAATTTTAATAAATTTCGTTGTTCTTCCTCATAATTTTCCCTCGTTTCGATGCTGCTATCCTCTAGCGATTTAGGAGGTTCTCACGTTCCTGCTTTCACATAGCCAATTGTTCTTGTCAACGCTCACGAATAGCTGCTTTGGATACTTTAAGTTGTTTGAAAATTGGAAATATCCTTCTTATCAACATGCAACCCTAGGAGTGGACAACAATTTCTGCTAGAACCAAAGATGTGAAGAGAAAGTATTGATAGGTAAGAGAACGGTAGGTTGTGAAATTGAATAGAAGTAGTTGAAATTTAACGTAGGGGATGTTTGAAAGGCGGCATCCGATCAAGCAGACAATCTCTTGCCTACCACGCATTGTGGTAGCAAGGCAAGAGATTGTCTGATTGATTGGATGCCCTACGCTCAATTTCAACTACTTCTATTCAATTTTACAACCTCCCGTTCTCTTACCTATCAATACTTTCTCTTCACATATTTGGTTCTAGCTGAAATTGTTGTCCACTCCTAGGGTTGCATGTTGATAACAAGGATATTTCCAATTTTCGAACATTATAATTGATTACGTGCTTCATGCAACAACCAAAAACATGATTAGTTAAATTTAAGGTGTGGCCCAGTTAGAATTGGAACATAGACTATTGCGCATATATCGGATATACATTAGCAAAATAGTATTCTGCTTTAACTTAAATGTTTGACTTTATGTAAACTTTCGAGGGAAAATACATTTAAAAAAATCATCTCGATTTCGAAGAAATTTGCGGACTTTTCCCGGAATACGTTTCATAAACCGGCACACATTATTCTCATCCATCGTTTTGGCAATCTTATTCCACTTAGTTCTCAATTCATTGATGCTTTTGACGACATTGCCATTCACCTTCAGTTTCCTCTTCATAATAGCCCAAAATCTCTCTATCGGTCTGAGCTGGGGACAGTTTGGTGGGTTGAGTTCTTTCGGTATAAAAAGAATCCCGTTGGTTTTATACCACTGTAGCACTGTTTTACTGTAATGACAGCTTGCAAGATCTGGCCAAAACATGACAGGTTCATTGTGGGATCTGATGAATGGCAATATTCGCTTTTGGAGACATTCCGTTGCCTGGCCAAATCATGTATTTACGTCCAAATTTATCTGCAAACACAAACTTGAATTTGGCAGGAATATCTCCCCGAGCCGTAGCCAAGTATATTTTTTGTCCCGGTAGCTGTTTAAAATCGGCCTTTACATAGGTTTCATCATCCATGAGGAGACAGCCATTGAATGTTGTCAACACCTGATCATACAGTTTTCTAGCACGGATTCTGGCCACATTGTTCTGCTTTTGATCCCTATTTGGTTGTCTACAGGCAAGGTATGACTTGAAGCCTTCCCGGAGACGAATCCGTTGCAGGGTACTGCGTGTGGCGCGAAACTTTTTGGCCAAATCGCGGTCGGAGATGTTGGGGTTTGCCTTGATGTTCTTGATGGCTTTGTTCCGCAGTTGACGGTTGACAGTACCCGCCCGACGCTTGCTTTGAGGCTTGCGATCCGTCGATAAAGTTTCTCTGTACTTTTTCAAAACACGCCGCACGGTAGCTCGGGGAAAACCAAACACTTAAGAAAGTTTTGGCCCAGACCACGAAGGGTTTTCCAAATGATTGCGCACAATTATTTTTCTTCTTGCTTCTTCCATTTTGTATTTCTCTGAAACACGTTCAAACTGCACCGCGAAAAAAAACGTCTGATGTTGTTATTGTCATAGGGAAGACATAAGATGTCATAGTTTACAAATCCGACCACTAGGGTCACTGTAGGAATCAAAAATGTTTGATCCAATACTAAATTTCTGCCTTTTCTTTCTTCTGCTCAAGAGTAACTACTTGAAGCTATTTGGCTTTTACTTTGCGTGCAACACGCTGTTCTGCATTTTGCTTCCGTTGTCTAATGAATGAGCTTTTCTTCCTCAATTTGGCGTATCTCTTCCAAACGTTCACCAGCTGAAAGAACAGGGTAGAACTTACGTTTGTAATTACGATGCTTGTTGGTCCGTTTAGGAATGTCAAGATAATCTAGGACGACAGAAATACTCGTTTTTCTCTTCAGAACATGTTGCTGATTTGTAATATTTTCCATCGCGGAGTTTACTTGTTCACGTTCACATTATTCTGCCATTCCTTTGAGGAACCTGGAACATCTTGATGGAAAAACTCTTCAACGATATTCTTAGACGCATCGTTGTTTGTTGTTGTTGTTTGTCTTTATTTGAGAGACTTTCAGCTGGTGGCTGGTTCGTCTCTTTTGACGCATCATGTTTCTCTTGTTCTTGAGAATCATCAGCATGTAAGACATGTAGACATGTAAGTTAAGCTTCCGGAACAAACTTAAATTTAAAGTCTCGAATTTACCTGTGTTGGATGTTTTTATATTATGAATTGTTCCATTGCTAACTGAATACTCAGTATATTCAAGAACCGTATTCCAGAGATCGCTTTTTGGAGCTGGAGTTTTATCATCTAATTCTTGAGGGATCAAATGAGGGATTACTTTCCATCTCAAAATTACTTTCGTCTGTAGCGTTAATGTCAATTGAAATATTGGAAAACACAATAAAATGTATTGCAAACCATCTCCTTAGCTGTTGGGAACGGTTCAAAATCATCGGTGTCGTCAGAAATGCACATGGGAATGGCCGGATCCGATATAGTCGTGTTAGCAGATTCTAAGCTGGTGTGAAACGGTTGCAACAGTTTTTCATATATATTCTTGATGACAGTTTGAAGCTGTCGTTATTTTTTGTAACCGAACTTCTCCAATGTCTTTTAAGGCTTTTCCAATGATAGTGTAAGGAATAATCAAATTTTGTAACACTAAGATCCTGTCACGAACACATCATAGCTTACCGGGACTACTGTTTCGAAACGCACTAGGTATCGATGCAACATCAAAAAAGCTCTTGACCTTTGAATACAGCGTTTCTTTGACGATTGAACATCCTCTTCGTTGTCTATTGATCAGCCATGCCAGGAGTTTTTCCTCCTCTTCTTGTGACAACACTGTTGGAGGACCTTTTCGAGTTTTCTTTCTCCATTTGCCCCCGAGCTTGTATCGGATTGTGGACTCCGGGATTCCGAATAATTTTGAAGCACTGTAAATTGTTTGTCTCCCGGTATTCACGCTGAAAATGCATTGCTTCACGTTATTTTCATCGTACTGCGGCTGCTTGCAAACTGGTTTGGGTCTGTTCATAAACCACGTAGACTCATTTTCGAAAATCTCAGAGCCCCCTTCCCCCTCGTAGACTCTTCTCCATACTTTTTTTTTGAAATTTTGTATGGAGCGTAGACTTTGGTCAGACCTCCCCCTCCCCCCAGAAAAGTCTACGTGGTTTGTGAATAGCCCCTTTGTTTTTTGTTTTGCTATTCCGGTCTCTGTTGCGATTCCATACTAAAATTAAAAGAGATTATTCCTCTGGAGACAGTATTTTAAACAAAAAACTTACTTTAATTTCCTTGGTTGATGACTGAGGCAGAAAAACAACACGAAAAAAAAAATGCATTCTAAAGCTGCTACTGTCATGTTTTCGGTCTTGTCAGTTATGATCCAATAGTGGAGGTGTTTTTATCGGTTTATTCCGTCAATTACGGCAGTTCTCAAGGTTTTAAATGATAAGTAATTGTACAGTTGATTTGTGAACATATAGTCATTTTCATAATCGAATGTATTTTTATGTTAATTCGTTATAACTGTTGGGCTGGTTGTAGAGGAGTTTTTAGTGAAAGCTCCAAATAATCAATTTTCAGCTTTTTTTGTGTACTTTTTGAACATTTCTTTTGTTGAAAAGTATATGAATGTGAAATAACTACATTCTGAATGTTGCAATAGTATATATTTAAACTTATAATAGTGGAAAATAATGATTTCACGGCTGATACCGCAACTATTGGTGCAACCTTCACTAAAGGATCATTTACCCTACTTATGATAAATTTGAGTTACTAGTCTGAATTCACAGTAACGATGTATGATGATGATGATGATGATGATGATGATGATGATGATGATGATGATGATGATGATGATGATGATGATGATGATGATGATGATGATGATGATGATGATGATGATGATGATGATGATGATGATGATGATGATGATGATGATGATGATGATGATGATGATGATGATGATGATGATGATGATGATGATGATGATGATGATGATGATGATGATGATGATGATGATGATGATGATGATGATGATGATGATGATGATGATGATGATGATGATGATGATGATGATGATGATGATGATGATGATGATGATGATGATGATGATGATGATGATGATGATGATGATGATGATGATGATGATGATGATGATGATGATGATGATGATGATGATGATGATGATGATGATGATGATGATGATGATGATGTAATACTACCATCTATTGTAGCAAGGTAACTTTCCTAGCAGCGGAATAATCTGAAAAACGATTTGATCAGGATTCTATTGTTGTTTGTGATCATCAAGCTTCTGTATGAAATGCCAAAAATGCTTGTGCGGGCCCGTAATTTGAGACGAAGCGACGCAAATAAAGGGAAGAGAATCTCCTTCCAAAAGCAAGTTCCCACTCACAGTAATAGTATCGAGCCCTCGATTGACAGAATAAACCCAATAGATGGGGTCGAAGAGTCCGCCCTCGTTCCGTGAAAATTTAACAATAGGGAGGAGGCAGTCCCATGCTCTCTATCCAAATCATTTCACTAGGGTGGGTCATTTCCCCGAATAGAGACTGAGATCAAATAGAAAACTAAACAAGTTGTGATGTTCCTGATAATTATTACTCTGGTTACTGTCGTTTTGGTCGTTGATTAAATTAAATCCATATCATTTTCAGTTGCAGCTGTCGGACCATTAGTTCTTGAGATATGGTGTTTTGAGTGAAACAACTTTTGTTATTGTGAAAAAAAATTGATAAAAACGGATTTCGTGTGTTAATTCTAACTGCTTTTTGATGGAAAAAATACTGTGCAAACTAAACCATGGATTGATAAATGTTACCCAGACTCTCCAAGCCAGCGCAATGAAATATAAAATATTTACTCTGATTGTTATGTTTGTATTCTCCGTGCGTGGAGTAACGATTATGATGTAGAAGGGTTTCGCTCATCACCATGAGGCACCAAGAGTGGACAGTAATGTTTGCTAGTATGAAAGATATGAAGAGAAAGCGTTGAAAGTGCCGTCAGTGTACAGTAGGTTGGAAATAGAATAGAAGTATTGAAAATTGAGCGAAAGGGCATGGATAAAGTAGTACTCGAACCTAGGACGTTATCATTGCCTAGCATCCCACTGGGGGGCCTCATGGTGATGAGCGAAACATCTCCTTCTACATCATAATTGTTACTCCACGCACGGAGAATACAAACATAACAATTCGAGTATGTAAAACCCAATGGTGGTAACCATTAATCCATACTGGTGGGGACCAGTATCACAACGCTTTACGGTCTTTCTCTCCGAGGTCTCTACGTAAGAGATGACGAGAAAAAAAAATCAGTGGGGTTGTGTATAACTCACGACCGGTTGACGTAGACTTCGTTAAACCGTTTGATTAGTACTCAGGTACTGCTCTAATGGGACGTAGGGTTAGCATAAGTAAGTGAGAAAGTATGCAAGAACATGCGCTTGATTCGCTTCTTAGCAATTATTTGGCGGCCCTGGAAAGGGACGTTTGATTTGAATGTTGGAATGATGAAAGGCAACGGTGGTGCTGGCTGTAGTGATTGTGTTGATATGATTGACCAGCTGGAAACCATTTACCTTATCGCGTTATAGATTGTTCAGGGTCTGTTTGAGAATTCAAAGTCAACACTTAATAATATTTTTGATAGTTGACAGTCGCGAAAATCTCCAACTGATTGAAGCAAAAATCTCGAAAATCTATCGAGAAATGATAAAGCGTTCAAACTGTTTCAGTAATTTTCAAATTTTCATTTGACCTCTACCCTTGCCGTAAGACGTAGTCTGATCAAAAAGCGTGGGTGTGGTCCATATAGATCGTTAGACCAGCATTAGATACTAATTATGTTAGAAAATTCTTTTGTACACTCTTTAGAAAGCATTTGGTGAAGAATCAAAACGTTGTCCGTGATAAGATATTTCCTGATATTTACCGGAACGTAACAAATATATTACAAATATATATTTGTATAAATAAAATGGCAATCTTTAAACCTTTAGGTTGGTGCAAATATCTCAAAAAATAAATCAATCAAGAACCGATCGAATTATTAGCGTCCGGTATTTCCATTTTTTGTGACGGCAGCCATTTGTGAATCGTACACAATTCTCAAGGTATGCAACGAAGAAAAAACTAAAATTATTATAGCCACCGCTGTCTTCCAATTGGTTAGAACTTGGAAAGTAATTTAAGATAAATTCAAATCATACAACTCTCTCGAAATTGAATTCGTCGTCTCAAAAAGGACGGATTCGAAATGGTCCGCATTTGAATTCAAACCTTCTCGGTCTTTTGATGAATCAGGTTATTTCACTCGTTGCACGTTGCACCTTACCAAAAGATGGCTAGCAGCAAGATCACACACACGCACTAGCACCTTATTTCGCTCGTCGTGGCTGCACCCACCGGCTGGCTACAAATAAATCACTGGCTTGGGCCTAGCAAACCATTGCATATTTTATGGCTGCCTAGCAACGGTTGCCTAGCCAACGGCTTGCTAGCAACAGCCTGCAGCGCAATCTCCAATGGTTCGTCACCACTGCACCTTCTATGGTACTTGCCACCGTCAGCTGCCACATCCACATTGGCGCCTTGCTGCTCAGCACTGCCGAATGCACCCTGCAGGGTACATGCCATCGCCAGCTGCCAATGAATACTGTCTCATTGCTACGTACAGCTCCAGTACTGCAACACAAATGAGAAAATTTGCTTTTATATCGTCCAGTGCTGAATATGAGACCTCCCTTGCCACATTTGAAATCTGTGATAGGAAACTACTGTTTATTTAGTAAATTTAGCCTGCAAAACAAAATAATAAGACATCACCTTTAATTTTCAATAGTTTGAAATTGTTAACGGATATTCCCTCTCCATGGCTGGATTTTGTACCTGGAAGCTGGTGGGAGGGCCCAATATCATGTTAATGATGCATTGGAGATAGCTGATTTATGATAGATGTCGCTAGGTCATGTCATTGTATGACCTTCTTCTCTAATGAACCATTCATGGGAGAGCCAAAGGTCCAGCCACACAAAGTAGTGGTAATATCACACTCGCTCCTCTTTCTATTTAATAGCCGCGTCGTAGCACGCATGTATACAGGCACTATAGTTGAGTGTGATATTGGCGGGTTGGGCCACAAATCACTAAAAATTTAATCATAGATAGATTAATTCAATTTTGAAAACCTTTAATATTCAATTTGGGGTGGAAGTTTAAACTGTGTCCTAGAATTTCCTATGCAGTGGCCTTCCAGACCGTGGCCAGAAGTGTTATGGTTTTGTGGGATGCGGAGGGCCCGTTTAGGAACTCAGAGTATCGTATCACTGGGGTTTGTCATAGGTGGGTTTATTTAGAATGAAAGAGGTGTGCTACCGGCGGGCTTTGCCGCAATTTACGCTTAGACGAGGCTAGAAACAGTTTGTAGACGCCTGACATCAAGTAGTTAAGAGACACGACAAAAGGGGCACTTTTCATTGGCGTGGCAATTCTTTCATTGTTGTTTATTCATTGATTGTCATTAACTAAACACCAAGTATACCTAAATTGTAATTTGAATTCTTATTCTAATATTAATCATAATTTAAATATGTGCGGTATACGACAACCGACTTTCAAATTCAATATTGCAAATCATAGAGACAGGTTACTTTGATATAGCAACTTGCAGCGTAAAAACAACATGAAATTTACAGTGGCATCTCAAATAGCCTGGTCACATTGATACGAACTACAGGGAATGGCTCTCTCTATCTTTTCGGGATGTACCGTATATCATTGTAATGCGGAATTGTAAATTAACGATTTTATGATTGTCTTTTTGCAGAATTTTTAACCGGTCCAAAACGCCCTACCTTAACCACCTACCCTAACCTATCCTTGTTCCTTCCCATGGAGTTCATGTGGTCTGAATAGACTAGTTCGCCATTACCCCTCCTCCATCATCGGCTTTGGACTGACTTGCGCTCTTATTGCCCCACCAAATGCTGCAAAATGAAAATGAAAAAGAGAATGTGGCTTCACATCAATACAAACTCATTTTTTGCAGATGAGCAAGTTGGATTTCGCCATGGCCATTCAACTACTCATCAACTTTTGAGAGTTACTAATTTAATTCGTTCAAACAAATCTGAAGGCTGCTCAACTGGAGTTGCTCTTCTAGACATAGAAAAAGCATTCGACAGTGTTTGGCATGAAGGTTTGATTGCTAAATTGAAAAACTTTAATTTTCCGCTCTATATTATAAAATTAATTCAAAATTATTTAACTGACAGAACTCTGCAGGTACATTATCAGAATGCCAAATCTGATCAACTACCTGTTAGAGCTGGAGTTCCTCAGGGTAGCATTCTTGGGCCTATACTATAAAACATTTTTACTTCCGACCTCCCTGATTTGCCTCAGGGTTTTCAGAAATCCTTGTTTGCTGATGACACAGGCATCTCCGCTAAAGGAAGAAGTCTTCGTGTCATTTGCAGGAGACTGCAGAAAAGTTTGGACATTTTCTCTTCTTATTTACAGAAATGGAAGATTTCTCCCAACGCTTCCAAAACTCAACTAATAATATTTCCACATAAACCTAGAGCTTCTTTTTTGAAACCTAGTAGTAGTCACATCGTTACTATGAGCGGTGTTCCAATTTTCTGGTCAAGTGAAGTGTCAAGTGAATACCTCCCTTGCGCTGAACTGGCCGGCTTGACGTGCCGCAAGGGCTCAGTAGGGATCAAGACCTGAAGCTAAGAGTCAGTTCCATTGTGGTTATATCACATTTATTAGCAGAGCAGCACATCGAAATTTTAGGTTCATTATTCTTTATATGCTATACAATTTCAGATCATCCATGGATATCCCAAGTTTTGTAAAATAATTTAAAATCATTTTTTTTTCTGGTGGCCATGATACATTATCTAAGCTTTCAGGTTCATGGTGGATGTGCGGGTCCGTATACAATTGCAGCAGGACCACAATCTGCAGACACATAAATACAAATGAAATTATTATCGTTTTATATTATAACATCCATTCACTACATGTTGTATGCTTTTTTATAAGTCATTTTCAGCTTCGCATCCTTGTCAGTTATAGCTCATCTAACTTACGTTATGTATTTGAAAAGATAGGAAGGTTTTTATTGTTTTTTTTTTTTTTTTTTTTAGAAAGGATCATATTCGAAAAATTCTACTTAAAAAAGCACTTTCCTTCTTCATCAGAAATATATATTAATTCAAAACCTAACAGTTTACAATCATTCATTTCCTATTTCACAGACATGAGGAATCATTTATGGGTGTACAAGAGCTATAGAAAAATTCAATTTCCTATTTTTTTTATTTTTTTAGTTTTATTAAGATTCAGTTTTTAGATTCATACTCATCTGAAATTTATTTCGCCTTATTATTAGCTGTCTTCAGTTTTTCCAATATTATTATGAAATTAATACACATCTAATTTTTATTTTCAGTAACATACCAGTAGATGTCATATATATCTTGTACCTACGCTTATTATGTTCTCTGACTATTATTGTGAAAACAAATTCTAATCTTAGTAGATCTTATTTCAATAGAAACTGCAACAGTGGAAGTCTTTCGATGAGTGGATGATCAGATTAGTTACGGATATATGTATTCTACTATAGTTTACTGGCTTGCTGGTATTATTATTTTATATTTTAACGTCAGTTTATTATTTTATGTTATGATATTAAATGATGTGACATAATTGCATTTAAATTCATTTCATTAAAATCACTATTTCCGATGAGACTCACTACATAAATTATTGCAAGGAAACGGAACAGCACATCGAAATTTTGGGTTTACCATTCTATTGCTACATAATTTCAGATTATCCATGGATATTCCAAGTTTGATGAGATAATTTTAAATCAATTTTTTTTCTCGCAGCTACATTGTCTAAACTTTCAGGTCCACAAATGGAATTGTTATTTTCATTCTTATATTCATTCACTATATTATTTGTCATTATAATATTCATTCGCTATATTTATTATAATTATAATATTAATTCACTATATTTTATACATTACTATATGACATTAAATATATATTGGGAAGGGAGGGAGCATCAGGGTATCACTCAAGCTGGAATTGGACAATGGAGTGGTATGACAACCGGCGTCTAGGAGGGAACAAACAGTATCATTTTCTTTATCCTACCGATTCGATTGTGGTGCTGTGAATTCTACTCCAACAGTTTCAGTGAGAGTGACGCGCCCTTCTTAACAAGCCATCCCGTAGAAAGCTTAATGAGTATTGCGAATTGGGTTGTTCGATTTGTTGGATCGTATCGTTGGAAGGAGAATCTCATGTTCCCGCGGGTTTCGCGTAAGTGTCTCTGCTTACGGGTCCGCCCCACCGTTTTTGGCCCTTCATACAGCGTTACTGTGAATGCAAACCGGTAACTTAATTTGATCTTGCTATTAAGTGGAGCTGCATACATGACAAGGTCTTAGAAGGGATGGTGGCTACCTTACATACATACATACAAGTGAAGTGTCAAGTGAATACCTTGGTCTATTACTTGATCAAAAATTAAATTTTAAAAATCACATTGAAGGCATTCAGGCCAAATGTAATATATATATAAAATGTTTATATCCTCTTATAAACAGAAAATCCAAACTTTGTCTGAAGAACAAACTACTAATATTTAAACAAATTTTTAGACCGGCCATGCTTTATGCTGTTCCAATATGGTCTAGTTGTTGTGCTACCAGGAAAAAAATACTTCAAAGGATTCAGAACAAAGTTCTGAAGATGATTTTGAAGCTGCCTTCTTGGCACAGTACTAACGAAGTACATAGAATTTCGAATGTTGAGACTTTAGAACAAATGTCCAACAAAATAATTAATTATTTCAGACAAAAATCGTTGCAATCTTCTTATTTTATTTATTTAAATAGCCACCTTCTAGCGCAATGTTGAACAACAGGAACGAAAGTCCATCACCTTGACGTAGTCCCCGGCGTGATTCAAACGAGCTGGAATGTTGGCCCGAAATCTTCACGAAGTTTCGCACACCGTCCATCGTAGCTTTAATCAGTCTAGTGAGCTTCCCGGAAAAGCCGTTCTCGTCCACAATCTTCCATAACTCTATGCGGTCGATACTGTCGTACGCCGCCTTGAAATCGATGAACAGATGATGCGTCGGGACCTGGTATTCGCGGCATTTTTGGAGGATTTGCCGTACAGTAAAGATCTGGTCCGTCGTCGAGCGCCCGTCGATGAAACCGGGCTGGTAACTTCCCACGAACTCATTTACTTTTGGTAAAAGCCGGCGGAAGATGACCTGGGATAGCACTTTGTAGGCAGCGTTTAGGACTGTGATCGCTCGGTAGTTCTCACACTCCAGCTTGTCGCCTTTCTTGTAGATAGGGCATATAACCCCTTGCTTCCACTCCTCCGGTAGCTGTTCTGTTTCCCAGATTCGGACTATCAGCCGATGCAGATAGATGGCCGTTGCAATCTTCTATTGCAATGATTAATTCCCTTTATGCTTAGTTAAGATTAATTTTAGTTTGTTTTTAGTTTTAAGATTATTATTGTTATACTGACACGCAGGAATAAAAACCTGTTTAAAATACTGAACTGCTAAGGCATGAACAATGTAAACAAAATAAGTTACATATTTTTTAACAATTAAGGTTGATACGTTACAGTAGTAGCTGGAGCACCTAGATTAACATGAAATGTAAATATGAATAAATTTGGAACAAATAAAGAGTTAAAAAAAAATCGATGGTCTGTTCCTCACCGCTTTCAAAGAAGTTTGGATATGGTTTAATAATCGAGTTGAACTCCTTCAAAATGTGCAGTTTCTTGGGGTCAACGCTCGATGCAGTAGTCAGAACTGGATCGTTCAGATCAAAGCGCTTAATGGTCTGTTTAATCAACTTGCTATAGAAAGTACAACATATAAAGTAGAAAGCCTCATTCCTGGTATCACCGAGAGTTCCGGATCTAAGCTTTTCGTCTGCTGCCGTTTCTATATGTATTTCCAACTTCTTACGAAGATGTTTATCGAAATCTGAAACTCTCAAATCCGTCAGGTGTTTTGGGTTATCATCCTCACAAATATTTTCAAGAAGAACCATTAGCGAGGCTTCTGCTAATTGCACATGTTTGGGACTTTCGAAGCTTCTGACTGGAAGATACGATTCGCTTTGTTGATAAGGGGCAATACGTAGCTCAAAAAGTGAAGAAGTCATTAATATGACAATAATCAAACGGAACGAAAAACACAACACGAGCTCCGAAAACCGTTCCAAATTCCTTTCGACAACTGACTCCAACGATCTGGTGGCAGATGGATGCGAAGCTTTCAAGTATCATCAATCTGGAATTCCTTGGATCGTATCAGATCGGATCATTGGTACAATGGCAGCTTTTTGCATGCGTAGCTTGGACAAAGAGCCAGTACATTTGATAATTATCAAATGAGGACAGGCACGTTTCAGCAGCTTTTTGACAGATCGGTCAGAACCCAACATTACGGAAGCTCCACCTGATCCAAAGCACACATGCTTTTTTTTGTAATCGGTGCCGTTGATATCCCAAAATACTTCTCCATGTATGCGTAAAAATACTTTTTTTTAGTTCCTTGATTATCGAGATTTTCAGCCTTGAGTTGGTTCATCTCCCACATAAAAATATCCCTGCAGGAAATTCTACCGAAATTGGTTAAACAACCTCCTTCGGAACTTTGAAACAAAAATTTCTCAAGCGGAATACTTAAAGACATTATTGAAGAAACTTTTGGAGAACTATTTTTCAAAAGTCCTTGCAGACATTCTAGATAAAATTTGAAAAATAATTCTACAAAAGCTTATTGCGCAATTTTTACAGTTGAGAATATATATACGAGATTGTTGAATTCGTGCAAAAAAATCTTCTTGGGTTCCTCCAATAGATCAGAATTTTCTCCAATCATTACTTCAGGAATAACCTTTTACTGTTTGTGTAGTTCTTCCAGGTGTCCTCCCGGGATTCCTTTAAAATCACAAAACTTTACAAGTTCAGGGATTTCTCCAAAAATTTAATCACAAGAAAGTTTTGAAAAACCTCCGACGCAATGCCAGAAGAAACTCCTGAGAGAATCCATGAAGGAATGCCTTCAAACTCCTGGAGAATACCTTTGGAAACGCCTGAAGGAATATCTAAAGGAATGTCTTAGAATCTTAGATAAATTTTATAAAATTTTCTTCAAAAAATATCTCAAACAATTCATGGAGAAACCATTAGAGGGCACACACATAAACTGGCTTTCAGACTGTCATTTGTAACTGTAGTGTCAGTGTCGATTGTTGTATTTTGCTTCATGGGCCTAAACCCGCACACTGAAAGTAGAACTGTGTCAATCTAGATAAATCTGCGCATGTGGCAACCCTGCCCAGGTGTTGTGCAAAGAAAACGCTGGATGAAGAGCCTGTCATATCCAAGGCAGCTCTTTTGGCGCTGCCTTCGTCTCTACAACAGCCAATCCAGGATAGTGTATGGCCGGAAAATCCTATGCGATGCTGCTATGCGAAAGCTCTGCGCAAAGCGGATGCCACCTGAGCTCACAATCGAACAAAAACAACAACGAGTTGATGATCCGATGGAATGTTTGAAGCTGTTTAACAGCAATAAAACCCAATGTTTGCTTCGAAATGTGGCAATGGATGAAACACGGCTTCATCACTACACTCCAGAGTCCAATCGACAATCAGCGGAGTGGACTGCACGCGACGAACCCATTTCAAAGCGTGGAAAGACGCAACAGTCGGCTGGCAAGGTTATGGCGTTCGTATTTTGGGATGCACATGGAATAATTTTCATCGGCTATCTTGAAAAGGAAAACAGCGACTATTATATAGCGTTATTGGAGCGTTTGAAGAGCGAAATCGCGAAAAAACGGCCACATTTGAAGAAGAAGGATGCAGTATTTCTTGCAAGCTGTTTCTTTTACGTGCTTTGGTGTTTACATGCAAGTGAGAATTCAGATTTTTTTCAAGGTAGATTCAGATTATTGGCTTGATGACAGAGTAGTCTGAGCTTTGAGATCAAGAAATTTATTCTAACCAGAAGACCATTTTCATAAGTGATGATGCAGCTCTGAACGCGGGCGGAAGGCAGTTTTTCAGCGTATGCCCGGCTCAAGCAACAATTCTAGGGTTTTTTTTTCATCAGGGCGAATCTACAATTGAGAGATTTTCTCCGGGCTCGCTCTCTTTCATTCATAAACCTGGCTAGCATACTCTACTAATAGTAGAATGAAAAACGTAAAGGTGATTACCTTTACGTTTTTCATTCTACTATTTGTAGAGTATGCTAGCCAGCACTGTTGTGTTTCGATCTGTACTAAAGAATCCCTAGAAAGTTTTATAATGTAATGAATGAAAGAGAGCGAGCCCGGAGAGAATCTCTCAATTGTAGATTCGCCCTAATGAAAAAAAAAACCCTAGAATTGTCTCTATTAATGTGCTGTATTGATTCATTTACGTGTATTTACTTCTGAAAAGCTGAAATTCACAGATACATGGTGGCGAGCCACGGGGGAATTCCAGGAAAGCAGCTATAACCGGGGTTCAAAAATACCGAGAACAAAATCGGAAAATCCCTGGCAATTCTTTGAATATTTCAAAATTCCAGGAAAATTAACTGAAATAAATCACACCTGCCGAAAAAGTATAGAGTGAAAAATAAATTTCGATTCAGGTTAAGATACATTTGAGCTGCAGGCAGCTTTTATGGCACCGACTGAAACCAGGTTTTTCCCACAGAACCGTGACAAAAACAAGTTTTCCTCTTTTTGTCTGTTTGTTGTTAACGCGTCTAACTGTTTGTTGTTCACGACAGGAGCTACCAGTGAAACGGTGGTTGATTGTCCGTCACACTCGAAATATTCGTTTCATGACGACGGTTTATCGTGAAGAGCTGTCGGAAAACTCGTCTTCATGCCATTGTAATTTCACTTCAATTTTAAATCGTAAGCGTTCGCGACGATAACTACCGGCAATCGTAGGGTGGTGGTGAGTGTGTAACTTTTAGGATTGTGATACGATATGACATGTACTAGCACGCATTGTAGCAAGGACACTAAGTCCGACAGCAGTGAGCTCTCCTCTCTGTTTGACTTGAGCAAGCTTTAATAACCACTGGTTGTCCTCATCATGTCATTGTATGAAGGGCCAAAAACGATGTGTTGAATGGATCGATAGGCAACATCACCTATACCTATCCACGGGATTTTAAAGAGCCTCCTTCCAACAACAAGACTGAAAAATTGTTTAAAAATGCAAGCTATTGAACAAGAAGAAACCCCAATGAGTGTGGAGCCCTTTATCTACTTTAATTGTTAACAACGGGGAGTTAGCATTCCCACTCTCCCCATTCAATTCGCGTCAATCGGGTGCCATGATGTTTCCTCCAATATCCCGATTTTATGAATGTATACAGTGCTGGTCAAAACGAGACAATCATTAAATTGAACATTGGAAATTTGTAGTAAATTAAAAAAAGAAAAATTCATTAAAAATAAATAAAAAAGTCACCAAAATAAACATAGTTCAAATTTGTTGTGTCGAATAAAACAGAATTTATTCACAAACATTGATAATATTATCAAATTAGCAAAACGAGAAATTATCCTCCTGGATAAAACAAATGCAACTTCGCCACCAGATTGTCCTTGGTTTTCGATACTACGTTGCAAATCCATTGTCGATTACAGCCTTGCACTTTTGAGGCATGGAGTAAATCAAGTTATCAATCATACATTGTGGGATCTCTGAGCAAGTTTTTCGGATTTCTTAAAACAGGTGATCCTTATTACGCGGTATTGCGTGCGGCGCGAAACTTTTTGGCCAAATCGCGGTCTGCGATGTTGGGGTTTGCCTTAATGTTCTTGATGACTTTGTTCCGCAGTTTTTTTTAATAAATCATTTATTTGTACAGGTTCAATCGAATCAACTTTACAGAGCCAAATTTTCATATTTATATACAACAGTTATCTTAAAACTAAAGTTACGGGGATAGTACCGATTACTCGCGGCCGTCTCGAGGTTAATAGGAATAACAATTTAACGGATGGGGAGGTGGGTGGTGATTTGAAGTATGGTTTACATAACACATTTATTCTAAATTCTAAACAGTCGGAAAAATTATAACTATACAACTTTGGGTTTTCTTTTGACTTGAAGATTTTTGAGAAAGAAAAAAAACACACAAACACAGATAAAAAAAAACTTATAGTTAAGGCTAATGTTAGTCAAAAACATATCAATGAGTTTCATAAACTCCAGATCACGTACAGCCAAAATATCTCGAACCGGTACATTAGGTTGTCTACCTCGAGCCCGAAGGGAATCATAAAGCTCAGATCTGACTCCACGATGCTCAGCACATGACCAAATAATGTGATCTGCGTCCTGGTAACCTTGTCCACATTCACAGAGATATCTGTCGAGGAGTGCTTTACCGGCCTCAAAGAGCCAATAGCCTCTATGAAACTATCCGTGAAAACGTATTACTGATCCGGTGTTAGTGAGGCGATAATATCTAGCGTAAAGTGAATTGCCGCTAATTCAGCGACATATACGGAACAAGGAGCTTGAAGTTTTAGATTGGCGCTATGAATTTCATTGTATATACCAAATCCTGCTGACTCCTCTATCAATGATCCGTCAGTGAATAACGATTTAGTGGAATCAACTTGGCCAAACTTTACAGCGAATATTACCGGAACAATCATAGAACGATGATGCTCTGGGATTCCATGAAACTCCTGCTTCATGGATAAATCAAAATGAATCGAACTGCCGAAGTCGGAGAAGCAAACACGTTCCAGTTTGATGATGTGCGACAGAGCCACTGACTGAAAACAAAAACTACCGTATTCTATGACCGACAAAATTTTTGTCCAGTACAATGTTAGAAGATCTTGCGGATGTGGTCCCCACCAGGTCCCGGTAATTGTGCAGAGAAAGTTGATCCTCTGCTGGCACTTTCGCTTCAGATACTCTATGTGGGATCTCCAGGTGCACTTAGAATCGACCCCAGACCCCAAGATATTTAAATGACATCCCAAGAAACATCATAGCTGAATAACTGCTTGTTCAAACAAGATTGGAGAAGTTGTTCAGCGTTTTCTTCCTGAAAGCTGAATAACTTCTCCAAATTTGTTTGAACAATCGGTTATTCGACACTAATGTTTGTTGGGATAGAATGAGTTATCGGCTTACCCTAAATTTGAAGCTTCGGTTGTGCAGGGTTATGCTTCCTAGAAAAAACTACCAACTCAGTTTTCTCCGTAGAAAATTCGATACCTCTAGAGCCCAAGTAAACAAATTGTCTAAGCTATCCTGTAAGGGTCCTTGCAGATCGACCCCATCGGGTCCCGTGACAGACACTACGCCGTCATCTGCAGGATGTCTCAACGTACAGTTGTCCCTTAGACAACCGTCAATGTCTTTGACGTGTGTTTGCGTGGAGTTTATCTGAAAGAACTTCTACAGATACTGAATCAAAAGCCCCCTTGATATCCAAGAAACAGAAGCCATTTGCTCATTTTTAGCAAAAGCTAACTCAATCTCTGTGGAAAGCAACGCGAGACAGTCGTTCGTTCCCTCACCCCTACGGAAACCATATTGAGTATCTGAAAGCAGGTTGTTAGTCTCAACCCATTTGTCCAGGCTCCAGGATCATTTTCTCCAACAACTTTCGAATACAAGATAACATCGCGATGGGTCGATAGGAGTTGTGGTCGGACGCAGGTTTACCAGGTTTTTGAATTGCAATAACTCTCACCCGTCTCCAATCATCTAATACAATGTTTAGTTCCAGAAACTGATTAAACAAGTTCAACATGCGCCTCTTAGCGACGTCTGGGAGGTTTTTAAGCAAGTTGAACTTGATCCTGATTTTCCTGAACTTGATTTTCGCTAGTAACCGCGTTTCTTGGCCTTGATGAGGCTCTTAAGTTCACGTTCGAGTGCCGTGTATACTTCGAAGTGCTCATGTGTTCCACGTTTACGGAAAACTTTAAACGCGTCGGACTTTTTACGGTAAATCTCGGTGCATTGCTGATCCCACCATGGAGAAGGAGGTTTCCTGCGAAATGACGTTCCTGGAACTGGCCGAGTTTGAACTTGAAGCGCGCTATCCAAGATCAGGATGGAGAGGAAGTTATAATCCTCCAGCAGTGGAAGCCCTTCTACCGTCGTTACGGCTTCATCTATTGCTGTCTTGAACTTTGTCCAATCGATATTACGAGTTAAGTCATGCGCGACGTTGATGGATTGCGACGGATCGAACCCGGTGGCAACCGAAATTTTAATAGGCAAATGATCACTACCGTGGGAATCCTGGACACATTCCACATGCAGTCCAACGATAATGAATTCGAGCAAAGTGTGAGGTCTAATCTACTGCCAACTGAGGATGGACCAGCCAAACGTGTTACTTCTCCATTGTTGAGAACTGTCATATTGAAGTTGTCACAGAGGTCATATATCAAGGAAGACCGGTTGTCGTCGTACAGTTAGCCCCAGCCTGTACCGTGAGAGTTATAGTCTCCCATGATCTACCGTGGAGTAGGAAGGATCGAACAAATATCTGAAAGTTTTTTTTCGGTTTATTGAGGCTCTAGGAGGAATATACACAGAAGCAATGCAAAGGCTCTTATTTTTAACAACAGCCTGACATGTGGCAACTTCAATACCTGGAATTGGAGGAAAATTCACTCTATAGAAGGAGTAGCACTTTTTGATCCCCAAAAGTACTCCTCCTCCACGTGAATCCTCACGATCAATACGAATAATATTAAAATCATGAAAAAGAAGATCTATTTCCGAAGAGAGCCATGTTTCACAAAGAGCAAATGCATCACAACCGGTATTGTGAGCTAGAAATTGAGCTAAAAAATTCTATCCAGAACAGTGATCAAATCCCCGACCTCATTAGGAAAATTATCCATCGAAGGAAATGATTGCTGCTAGAAGGGGCCACTTTATTGTCAATTGCTTCAAAAAAGTTTTCACTGTGGGAAGCATTGCCAAAACAATGCTCTTGAGAGGGTCAGAAATTTCGAGGTACTTGAAGATTCCTTCGACAATGTCATAAAATGAGAACAGCCCAGTAGAGGAAGGGGCGTCTGTTCTTAAAATCGGGGCATTAGGGGTTTTGGATGTCCCTGGAAGAGATGGAAAGTCCTGGGTGTAGTTAGTACTACGAAAACCAGGAGGAATTGTTTTTTTCCTTTTTTCCCGCTTTCCTTGAAAAGGGCAGGCTGATTTGGGGCTGCTGTTCAGCAACTTCCCGCGGACGGACGCGTCTTCGCTTCCTTGAAGCACCTTCCGGAAAGCTGACTGATGTTCCCTCTTCAGCCAAATCAAAGTCAGACTCGTCATCTGACAGAGGAACAAAGGGATTTGAATTGGCATCGGGTGATGGTGAGGCCTTTTTCACCATTTCGGCGAAAGATTGCCTGGAACGCTGTTTAAGCGAGCGTTCTAATGTTTCCCCGCGTTGTTTGTACGCCGGGCACAACGAGAGAGCATGAGGAGGAGTTCCCTTACAGAAAGCGCATTTTGGTGTGCTGTCTGCGCAGGCGCCATCCTCATGTTTCTCCCCGCAATAAGAGCAGCGTGCCTTATTGCCGCAGTGGGATGCCAGGATCCAGTAAACTGTACTCTCGGGCACGTTTTCGTTTCGAAAGTTTCCATAGTTAAATTGCATCACTTTCAATAAGCTGTAACATTTTGCCCTTTGGTTTGATTTCAACGAAATTTTGGGTGAAATGACCTCAGCGTGTATTGTTTACACTGCGTGAGTTTCATTGTGAAATGTGTCGTAGTTTCGAAAATGGAGTCGAAGGAATAGCAATTGCGCGAGAACATTTTGCACACGCACCTCGACAACCCACTTCTTTCGCACCGAGCCATCGGAAAGATGCTGAATATTCACCAGTCTACAGTGTCTCGTGTCATAAAACGTTTCGGGGAACGTTTAACTGTCGATCGAAAGAAGGTGAGTGGTAGAAAAGGTGTTCCGTACTGTGTGAAGGATCACAAGCGAGTGGTTGCTGCCTTTAAACGCAAACTCAACTGTTCCGTTCGGGGTGTCGCAAAAAGCTGCACTTGACCAAAAGTTTCGTGCAAAAAGCCAAGAAACAAGCCGGGCTCCGTTCATTCAAAGTTCAGAAAGCTCCAAACCGGAATGAAAAACAAAATAGGACAGCTAAAACACGTGCGCGTAAGCTGTACACACAAATGTTGACGAAACCACACTGCTGCATTATGGACGATGAAACACACGTAAAAGCGGACTTTAAACAAACTCCCGGCAACCAGTATGTGACTGCGAAAGATAAGTTCGATGTTCCAGAGTCTCTCTGGAAACAGCAAGTGTCCAAGTTCCCCAAGAAATTCATGATTTGGCAGGGGATTTGTTCGTGTGGTAAACGGAGCAAGCCTTTCGTGACAACTTCAACTGTAAATGGTCAAGTATACATGAATGAATGCCTGAAAAAACGACTGCTACCGTTTCTCAAAACACGCAACGTTCCTTCAATTTTTTGGCCGGACCTAGCCTCTTGTCACTACTCTAAGGATGTTCTGGAGTGGTACAAGACAAATGGTGTAAATTTCGTGCCGAAGGATCTTAATCCCCCAAACTCTCCAGAGTTGCGGCCAATTGAAAAATATTGGCCTAAAATGAAGCACGAACTTTGTAAGCATCCTAAAGTTGTCACTACAGAACAGGAAATGTTGAAGTCATGGTTTAAAGCAGAAAAAAATGTCGGTTCAAGCGTTGTATAAAATCCCATGCGTGGTTTTATGAAGAAAGTTCGGGCTTTTGAATTTGGTAGAGAAATACAGTGAAATAAAAATACCTGAACCAAGATTATACATTGTATTTTATTCCCTGAATATTTCATGACAATCGGTTGAGAGACTTGTTTTTGAGGACGAGTTTAAAGTGATGCAATTTAACTGTGGACACCCTGTAGTTATGTTACATTTCTTAACGTTTATTTCTAGTAAGCTTTTTTTTTGCACCATATGTCAAATAATATTTCGTTTATATAAGTAAAATGATCTTGGTCATTCTTAATTTCCATAAATAGTTTTATGTCGTCTGCATGGATGAGAATTCTGACCTGCTTAAGAATGTAAGAAATATCATTGACAAACAAAATAAAAAGTACAGTAGAGGTCCTAGATGTGAGCCTTGGGGAACTCCAGAAAATACATGAACAAGGTGTGACTTTTTCCCATTAAAACTGACTACCTGTTGCCGATTTATTAAATACGATTGTATCTATTTAAGAAATTTATCCTCAAATCCTATTTTTCCTAACTTGTAGAGTAACAGAGGAATGTCAATACGGTCAAATGCCTTGCTAAAATCAGTATACAGCGTTTCGACATGGTTGCCGTTGTCCATTGCGTTTAATGAATAGTTCACGAATTCTAACAAGTTTGTGGAAGTTGAGCGTCCTTTGAAAAATCCACGCTCCGAATTTGTTATAACATTTTCTACTTGGCTAAACAGTTTTCTATTGACGATTGACGATAGCTTCAAAAAGCTTTGGGATGCTAGACATAAGAGCAATTCCACGGTAATTGCGAATATCGGATTTTTTTCCTGACTTATAAATAGGTATTTGGTATGAGTTTTTCCAATTTTTTGGGAACTGACCTGAATCAAATTAAAGAGCCAAAATAAAAGCGAAGTTAGTTCAAATGCAAGATTTTTCATAAATGCTGGAGGGATGGTTCCGCACCTTTCGCAGCATCAAGATTTTTCAAACCAGCAAGAATGTCTTGAACATGTACCTGACTAACTCTAATGTCATTTGAAGATGCAGGGAAGAATGAAAAATAATCTAGATCGCGATTATCACCTGAAAATGTCGTGTAAATTTCTTGGAAAAACTTTGCAAACAAGTCAAAAATCTCACCAGGGTTTCCAGCGTTTTTGCCATCAAGTGCATTTTTGAAGGGAAGTTGTTTGATTTTAATTTTGTTCTGACATACTTGAAAAACTGTTTAGGACATGATTTGATTTCGGTCTCTGTTTTAAAATTATACTCTTCCAATTTGGAATTTATTGCTGAATTAAGTTTATCCAAGATATTCAGATAATTTTGCATATTGACACTAGTGTTGTAATTTTTGTAATTTTTGTGATCCTTTTGCTTCCGATTTTTCAAATTAATGATATTCCTGTAGAACCATATAGAATATTTGGAGTTAAGTCTGCCTTTTTTTCTTTTAAAAGGTACGATCTCATTAATTATTTAAAATAAAAACCTGTAGAAGACATCAACAGCGCTTTCGATTTGTACTTCATTTCGTATGATTGATTGCCAGTTGATTGAATTTAGCTTAATTTTTATGTTCTCGTAATTAGCTTTGTTGTATTCAAAGATTTCCTCATATTCAAAGTCGTTGGGCCGTGGATTGTAATGAACAAATAAAGAATATTCAATTGCAGTATGAAATTGTTCGTTTTTCCAAAAGGATGTCAGACATTCATTAACACAAAAATCCTCATGAATGTTTGTCAGCAAAAAAAACTAAATAACAATTTTGCTGATTTTTACATGATTAATTTGGTTAAATCCAAGGCTGTCAATTTTGTCAAAAATTAACGGTAATGTCACATTGTCCCCAACGACTGGAAGAACACATGTTCAAACTCCTTAAATTTGGTAGCGGGAATTATTTCAGAATTAAATTCACCTCCAGACCTCCTTTGTGCCATTTGACGGTCGTCTATAAATACACAAAAATCATTCCCAAACATTTCTTCAATTTTAATGCTCTCATTTCAACTAGTCTCTGTACCTTATATGATAGAAAAAGAGGAACTCATTAAATTTTTGTAAATTGTTTTCATCTTGGATGAGCTTTTCATACGATTAAAGTTCTGACAATATATCAGCACTTCAGTTGCATTAGAGAGTGACTTTAGGTTTATGAACTTGTCAGTACTATTATAACTACTTAATTCTTAACATTCTACCTCTTCAGATTGCGTCAGTTCTGTTGAAAACCCGTACGTTGGCAAAAACACGACGAAGAATGGTTTGGAAATGATGTCCATAACAGCGGCCGAAAGGTCCAATTTGACGATGAAGTTGGGCATTCTTGACGTAAATGCTGTTCAGCTGGGTTCACAGTTTCTCCTCGTTGAAACCTAATACCCTGATGCGCAGGAGCCCCTGAGAATCTTTCTTTAGCTGCTGCTAGGAGGTCCTTGTTCAACGGAAAAGAGCTGCAAATGGCACACTGAACGTTTTTGATATCCAGGACTCCATTGTCATTGTTACCATTGTGATTATTATGGGCGTTGCTGCTGCTATTGATTACATCACAGCCAATATCATGATATACATTATGGCTGTTTTTGCGACGTTTTAGAGCTTTTTTCCGCTTGTTGGCCTTCTCTTTTGCTTTTTGCTGTAGTTCCCCGAATATGTTTCCGTTTATCATATTCACGGAAACATATTCGGGAACTAAAATTGACACGAGCTCATGGCCAAATAGCTTTTGTGCTCAACCTTGAACCAGAATGACTGCAAACTTAGAATGGAGAGATAGTCTCCAAGTTGAAGAGCAACTTTGGGATTAAGAGCTCAGCCTTCAAGACGCTCATCGAGTTATTACTGGAAGAGGTGGCAAACGTCATGGTTTTATCCCAGGAGACAGTTATCGAGAAGAGATGAAAAGTGCTCTGATGATCAATTCTGGGATGTGCCAATTACGATCTGATTGTAGAAGGCTACTGGAAACAGGAAATATTGTTGGAAGGTCAGGGTACAAAGGTTTCAGCCACCAGGCTTGGAATGGCAAAGAAAACTAGAAACCAAGCCTAGTGAAGGATAAGAGTTCCTCTATCATCGTATGTTTGATTCTATTGCTGCAAATTTTATGATTTCTCTACACACTAAAAAAAAAACGAGAAGACTGGGTCTGTTCTAAAACGACCTGAACTACATAATTAACTTCACATCTCTACGAGACATATAGAGACAGCATGTCCGATAGCTACAATTGGTTTTCTATAAAATATGAAACTACTAAATAAAATGGCACGAGCTCACCAAGAAGTTGACTGCTGGCAGGAACGTCAGGTCATAGTTTGTTCTGTTGCTGTTTTTTTCCCTTGAATATTGAATTTGAGCCTTTTGTTTGACCTGCAGTTTACAGCTTTTTCTTCATTGTAGGCAATTTGCATCAGCATCATCCTTAGCATGAAAAAAAAAAAAAAAAAAAAAATACGTACCTAATATGTTGTTGATAAGAAACAAAACAACCAACTTTCACAAAATGTTCAGACCCACTATATCGGTATTTTATGAAATGGCTGTACATTGTTGTTATAAATTGGTGAAAATCGACACTCAGCCGTTATTTAAAATTACCTTGTTTGTTTTTTTTTCAAAAAAACGCTATCACACTTTGTAAGTATCCCCAATAGCATTCCTTACCGTCGGTTTAACTCGGTTCAAAGTGGCTAGTAAGAAAATGTTTGTTAGCATAGCATAGCATAGCATAGCATAGCATTTTCCGACCATACACAATCCTGGGTTGGCTGTTGTAGAGACGATGGAAGCGCCAGAAGAGCTGCCTTGGGTATGACAGGCTCTTCATCCATCGATCTCCTGCACAACTGATAGTGTGTTGGGTTTCTTGCGTGAGAGTTTGACTGTCGGTTGGGACATGAGCACTAACTCTTGTCCTAGCCTTTTATGGCTTATGGTTATAGCGCCATTACTCGCTTTTGGCTAGTAAGATAATGTTTGTTTTCCCAATAAACGAAACCACCATCATACTTTGTGAATGGCCACAGCAGTGGCCTTGCTGTGGGTTTTAATCGATTAAAAATCGGATATAAGATCGCATCACTCTCCAAAGTGAATCCAGATCACATATCCACATATCCTCACTAATACAGCATACTTCCTATGCTAACCACGGAGATGCAGAGGTGTATTTGGTCACTAATTAGTAGCAACGGAATTCCAACCAACCATCATTCCCCGATGAACCATGAGGACCTGGCCGGCGCCGTTATTGGCCACATACAGTAAGGAACCCTTGAAACGTGCACATAGATAATGGTGTGAGTATCCCATGCCAAATGTGTGTCTATGTCCATATATGCAGTCATTTAAGCTCAAGCTTCAAATCAGATTATGACACGTCTCGCCAAATTTGAGCTCAGCTCTAAAATTGAAATATGATTCTGTCGTACATGATGTACTCTCGGCTGGATCCTGTCACACTATGGCAGTGGGAATCGTATCATAATTCAAAGGACGTACCTTCCTACCAGAACATCATCTCGTTTCTACGAAACTACTGTGCGGTACTGCAATCCATCAGCCCAGCGAAGCTCAATCATTCCGGACAACGTCCGTCGAATGCATCGATGTGTCATATCATCGTCAAATCATCGGGCAAATGGCCATTCTGCTACAAAACTTAGCATTCTGCATTCGATTGCGGAAAATGTCAGCGTCTGCTGGTTTCAGAAAGCAATAAAAAATTTCTCGCACGTCCCAGCGTTTGTAGGATTGATGCCGTGACATTAGTCAGGTGGAGAAACTCACTTTTCTGGACATCGCAACCGATGATAAAGTAGATTTTTTTCTGGCCGAGCATATCATAGGATACACCACTAAACCAGTTCTTAATCGTCTGATTTATTAACATGGAACACAGAACATGGAACTTTTAATTCTGGTCAGAAACTAAGGGCACTTATATTTAAGTACTCAAACTAATCACAAATACTTAAGGCTAATTCGAGTATTTAATGGCCCTGAGTAAATTGTGGTTTTGTAGTCTTCTGAGACAAGAAAAAATTAGGCGGGAATACCGATTAGACCCCGAACAACAGAAAAATGGCCCATAATTATGTTTGCATTCATGAATAGCGATCTGTTCTGTAGTAGTTATTCTTTGCAGATCATGGCATTTTTAGACTTGTGCAGACAAACACCATTAATCTTATCTAATCTAATACTAATCTAATCTAATACAAACGCAGCCGGCATAAGAAAGTATCCTGGAAATAATTGGGTTAGATGACGTCTATTTTTTTTTCAGTATTGATTCATATCAAAGACATGATATAAACCATCCCAGAAAGAAGAACACACCTTCAGTTTGTTAAAAAAAACATGTGTAAAAGGTGTCCCACATCAAATTGCATCACGGATAAAACGCTGTAGAAAATTACATAGTTGACTGATATTTTTCAAACAATTTTCAGACAATAAAATTTAGCCCATTAGTAAGCTTTTGCCATATTTATTTCATTCAACTTCAATACAATAACCGTACGCTAGCACCTTACGCATAATTCCACTCATTAGGTTCTGCACAACAACTGGTTGCAGCTTTTTCTGTACGGAAATCAACTTTTTCTTCATGTCTTCCTCAGATTTGACCTCCTTGGGATACTTCCGTAGTACCTGCTTCATTATAGCCCAGTATTTTTCGATGGGCCTTAGTTCCAGTGCGTTGGGGGGGGGGAGGGTTCATGCCCTTGGGTATGAAAGTGACCCCGTGAGCTTCGTATCACTCCAGGGCAACATTTGAATAGTGGCAAGAAGCTAGAACCGGCCAGAAGATCGTTGGGCTCTCGTGTTGCTTCAACAGAGGAAGCAGACGCTTCTGTAGACACTCCTTGAGATAGATCTCCTCGTTTGCATTCCCGGTAGTCACGAACGGCGCACTCCGTTTGCCACATTAGCAGATCGCTTTCCAAATCATATATTTCTTGGCAAACTTTGAAAGTTTCTGCTTCCTTCCTTCCTCCGGAACATCAAACTTGTGCTGGGCGGTGAACCTTGACGTAAGTCTCATCATCCATGATGAGACAATGAGGCTTCGTCAGCATCTGGGTGTACAGTTTCCGGGCCCGTGACTTTCCCACCGTATTTACCGCTCGTCACGATTTGGAGCCTTCTGCACTTTGTACGTATGCAGACCCTCCCGGTCCTTCACTCTCTGAACGAGAAACTTGGACAGATTCAACTTTTTGGCCATATCCCTGACCGAAGTATTGAGATTCCGCTTAAACGCTTTCACGACACGCTTGTGCTACTGATCACTAATTTAGAACATCCATTCTGACCGCATTTCTCCTTCCGTTCGATGCTCAGGGTTTTGTAAAAACGTTTAATCACACGACTCACCGTTGACAGCACGATTCCGAGTTGTTTTCCGATGAGAGAGTTGAGGATTTTCCAGGTGCTTGCGCAAAATCAATTCGCGACGTTGTTTTTCGGGTGACGACATTTTTTCCAATTTTTGAAAAACTGACAGCGATAAAAATACAACAAAAAAAAAAACACCCTAAACTACTTCTACCCAAATTTTCCCTCTCGTAGGTCAAATTTGTCACCTTGTCGACGGTGAGAGGGCTTATCTCATGCTATAAACATGCATGTGAGACCAAGAATTTTACCAGTAGTGAAAGTATCACATTTTCTTATCATTTTTTCACAGCCACGTCGTAGAACGTTTATATAAAGGCACTAACATCAGGTGTGATACTAGCGGGCTATGCCGCAATTCACTCTTAGACTTCTTACTATCAATCTAAGGGAAACGACTAAAAGTACACTTTTCATTTTATTGACAACTTATGTTGTTACTCATCCATTTTTTTTTTATGGAATGAATAACCGAAATACCTGATTTGCTCATGGTATAATAACTGAATGTATTGCAACATTTTCGAAAGGGGTGAATGTTTTCATTAGGGTAATTATCTGACTGTTCGAAATGAAGCACATAGTCATAGAAAAGTGTTACTTGAGACTGACGATGACAAGCATGTATATTAGAGATAGGACGTGGAGGGCCCGCTTAGGGAACACCATTGGAAACAATAGAATAAACCTTTCCATGTATGAATCCTGGAAAGTGTGAGCTTTTTAGTGGAATACCTGTAACTGGAAAATTAGAGGAGGAATTGGTAGTTTCCGTTTGATCTCAGCTACATTTGTTGCTTGTCTAGACGGATTTTTCGTCTACGGTGTGCGGACTTCTTCGGTGTCGTGTACTAATATCGACTCTCGAGTATTGGTGCACGACACTGGGGGGGTCTGCGCATTGTGGACGGGATGGGCGTGTCTGTCGGGATAGGCGATGGAGGTGGTTGGGGTTGGATGGGGGTTGCTAGTCTTTCTTCTTATTTTATCGCTACCTTTCCATGTAGTTTATAGCATGTGTCCTCCATACCAGATAATAAATAAATAGAAAAAAAGAAACTAGATAGGAAATAGAACTGTTCTTTTCCAAGTGTCAGATTAGTTAGTCAGTGATTTGAAATATTGTTAAGTTTGGGATGGGGATGGTTACTAGATCCAAAGATAGAGAGTAGGCTAGAATTTAATATGTTGTTGTCTAAATTTAATCCAGTATTTTTTTTTAAATCCTTTTTGATTCAAACATCATGGTTCATGCTGTTCAAGTTTTGTTAGGTAAGGAATTCGGAATTCTTAGTCAGAGAAACGAAAATATCATCGTGAAAATATCACCAATAATCTCTCACCTACGCCCTGCATACCATGAAATACTAACACCCTCTTCTCTCTTTTCTTATTGACTTCATCATCGAGAACGGCTGTGAAATGGATCGATTGAAGTGCGAAGGACCTGCTCAGTCCTAGGCTACATGCGGTTTTGACAAGGAAGTGACCATTTCAAGAAAAAGTACCTGTGGAGCATCCTCGAAAAAATCAAAGACAGCACACAAAGATAAGTATAGGCGAAATCAAAACTGTCAAACTATCAATAACATTCATCTTACTTAAGATGAAATAGTTATATAACAGTCACTACTAGTTTCAAATCACACACAAATTAAACATTTCAGATCATTTTGTAGCAACGCGGCCATCTCAATCCAAAAAACACTACAAACCCCTTACCCCAATCTTATCCTTATCACCACCCATGGCGTTCAAGTAGTCCGCATAGACCAGTTCGCCATTACCCCTTCCTAACCCTCGGCTTTGGATTGACTTGCGCTCTCATTGCCCCACCAAACGCTGAAAAATGAAAATGAAAATGAAACTACTTCTACCCAAATTTTCAAGAGAAAATAACCAATGGGTACAGCATTTTTTCCATGATGCAATTTGATGTAAGACACCCTTTATTTTTATTTATGTCATCTTTTATTCTTACAAATGGCTTCTCAATATTGTTTATCAACAGTTATTGAAAGATTTTTGATGAGTTGTTTATGTATAAGTAAGTTCTCGAACTTTTCCTCTAACCTTCTTCATAAGGTTCTGCACAGGTTCATTAGCAACGATTCAAGAAGCTCTTGTCCAATCTTTTTTGAATTTTTATCAGCTGGCTAAATATGTTTACGGAGATACCTCTTGACCAGAGCCCAACATCGTTCGATGGGACAAATTTCAGGGAAATTTTCCGTTTTCCGATGTGTACCAATACATGATCAACTTAGCGTAAGGACACGAACCATGGTCGGGCCATAATATTACAGGATTGTCATGTTGACGAATCAGCGGCCACAGGTATTTTTTCAAGCATTTATTGATGTAAATATCTGCATTCATTGCTCCATTTACGATGTACGGCTTCGTAAATTTGCCGCAAGAGCAAATTGCCTGCCAGACCATCGCCATTTTGCCAAATTTTTCAGTGAAAACTGAGGTGTCCGCCTTGTCAATCTTCATCTTCAGGAATCGTGTATTATTGCGATCCCGGCAATGCTTTATAGTCCAGTTTCGAATACGTTTTGTCGTCCATCATGATGCAGTAGGTACTTATTCTTGGCGAAAACTGTGTCATATAGTTTCCGCGCCCGTGGTTTCACGCTGGATGCCTGTTTAGGACTGCTTTTTGGCTCGTTGAACGTTGGACTTCGAGGTGTTCAGCTTTTTGGTCAAATCGTGAACTAAGGTCCAGTTTGCCTTAGAAAAAGCTCGTCCGATTTTGTTGTCCAATTTTGGATTCGACGCTCCTTATTTTCGTCCACGTCATGGCAGGTCCGCAAGGAAATATTCCTCCCCGAACTTCCGGATCGCAATACGCACCGCTTTCACACCAACGTTTTCCAGTTTCGTCAACTTTCTTAGTGATAACCCTGGAAACGGAAATCTTAACGTCTGGGTGTAAACGATGAGATGGAGCCGATAGACTACCCGAAAAAAATGTCTATTCAAATGGCAGCGTTAGAAAAGTGTGCCCTGTTTTTTGGGACAGTCTATACAAGCGTCAAAGGTCTACTACACTGAAAATTAATTTTAGTTTATATTACAAAATCAAAGTTAGCACTTACGAATCCATTCGTTGTTTTCTGCAACGAAACTGATTTGTACGTTCTATGAAGCTTCCTTCGTAATTAATGCCACACGCGCTACTGTCAAAAGCACGAAGCATTTGTTGAAACAGAAAGAACATTCGTTCATTGCACAAAAATAATACAAAGAGCTACGAATATTTTACTACAAATTGAAAAGAAAAGTCTTTCTGGTGGGTGCAAGAATGACGGACAGATCTCCTTTATTGACTCGAGATGAAATTGAAAAAAAAAACGTAACCGCGAGGAGTTTTTTTTTTTAATGTTTCAGGCATGGGATTTGATCCCAATTTTTCTAAAGAGCTGTTGTTGACTCACTAGACCATGGTGACACATGAGAAGATCCTTGATTAATGAGTATGAAGTTATAACTCACGGCAGCGCTTTAATTTTGTTGTTGAGATAAATAAATTATTCCCACCCATCCCAGCAGCAACAACAACAGAGAAGCAGCGATTGGCTGGTCTTCACGAAATCCATTTACTGCATTCTACAAAAAGGTGTTATGGTAGCATTTCATCAGATAAAAAGCAATATGAATGTTTCATACAAAATACGAGACATTTGTTCTATGTACAAAATCCATGTTTACGAAACGAGTGAAAACTTTTTTACGAAAATAAATTTTCAGTGTACGTTGCATTAACCGCAAAGATGATTCTGTAAAATGAGTTGGATTCAAATGAATACATTTGAACCACAACGCATTTTTTGAATGTACAGGGGAGGAACGTTGTGGACATATCGTGCTATACGCTCCGAGTTATGTCAAGTTGAATATAATTCCGCAAAAATATTTCGCAGTCTCGGCAGAACTAGAAGCGATGTTTTTCCTGCCTCACCATCCGGCCTTTCCGATGTGTTCGGGTGTTTGAGAAGTGCACCAAAACTCGAATGGCAGTGCAAGTATAAGCGATATCCTATGCGGAAATCTTTTCTTGTTCCAGAATTTACTTTTTTTCGTACCCGACCGTTTGTTTAAAGAACAAATTCTATTAACCCGGAAGTAGGATTTTCCGGGTAACAGGTATCGACCAACCAGAACTGGGTTATAACATTGGCCACGTTATCACACGTGGTATTGTGGTTTTTTCGAGTTCCTGATCAGTATTAGCAGAGCAAGACTCAACTCACGAGCTATCACCCGCTGAGCAGGTACTTTTCACCAAAGGATTTCCGACGAGTGATGCTCTCGTCTTTTTGGATTCCATTGAGCCTCACCATCGTCTTATTTTCCCAGGCGGCCGGCGACACATACTCGCCCTTTTTCACTTCGAAAAGGTATTTCTACGATTTTCACGCTTGCATCCGGCAGAGTTTTATTCGTTCAATAGCAAACTAATATATTAAAGATCTATTTGAAATTCGAGGAAAAAACGCAGTTCTTGTGCAAACAAACACCATTAAGGTATTTAAACAAAAGTGATGCAAAATTTCTAAGATATCCGCTACTCCAACAATTCCAATTTCCATGACAAAAATAAACTTCGTAGAATATCAATGTTATCTTTTGTAAAGTTACGCCCTTGGCGAATTTCACGCCAACTCTTCCAGTGATTGGAAGCACCCTCTCAGAATCCGATTAAACTTTGTGAGTGGGTAGACTATGTTTTTTCAAGCAACTTTTCATACTTTGTTTTTTTTTAAGTTATCTAGACTGCCACTTGAAAAGGGCTTAAGTGTTTTGATCGATTTTTTTTAAATCAACATAACTCAAAAAGTAAAAGACTAACAAAAAAGTGATGCATGAGTGACTTTTAGAAAATCATCGGAACTTTTATGGAAAAAAATGGAAAAATTGTAAAATCGATTCTTACATGCTAGAAAAATATTTTAAAATTTAAAGTCAATTTGCAAAAAATGGCTATCTTAGAATTTTTTTTCTTAATAAGGGCAATGTAATTGTCTAAAAGTTCGCCATACAAAGCAAGATAGGCACTTTTAAGGAAATTTTTTTTTCTAACAACAAATTTTTCATGTCCTATTTTTACCGTGTATCGCGCCAACTCGTCTTATAATTTGGTCCTGAAACCTCACAGAAGCCAATTAAATTTAATTATAATGACAATTTGGATTTTTTAAGGGTCTTTGAATGTTTTAAAAATCAAGGCTACCATTTGGAAAGGGCTTATTTATAAATTATTATTTTCTTTAAACTTTAGTGATAATACAATCAATCCTGTTTATTACCAAAACTTTGAGGTATATTACAAGAAAGACGATAAATTGGAAAACAAAAGCTTTATCATAATATCTGAAGTATTGACCCATGACTCAATAGCAGTTCAGTTTTTTATATCAAAATTGCAAGATTTCATTACACAAAATTCAATATATTGCTGCAACGTCTCATGTGAAAGTTCCATGTGATGCTATTGGTGGTACACTCAAGCAAATGGCAAAGAGAGCAAACCTTGCTCAAAAGTATGGAAACAAAATCAAAACTCCTCTGGAACTATATGACTGGGCAGTTGAACAAACAAATAAAAGTATTACAAAACTGAATTTCTGCTTCATATCAACTGAAAAGTATGCAAAAATGTCAGAAGAACTTGAGGAGTTATATCGCCACGTAAAAACAATACCTGATACACAGGTTCATTGCTTTGTACCTATTTCAGCTAAAAGGTTTTCTGATTCAAACGATAATTCAATGAAATTTACTTTGTATGTGAAAGATTTATAAATAAAATATATGAAGCTATCCCAGTAAACACAAGATCGCATATAATAACGGATATGAGTATAACGTGGAGGCGATATGCGTACATTCAACATGGAGTTAAATGAGCGAATGAACGTATATCGCCTCCACGTTGTACACATATGCGCTATCATATGCGATTTTGCCTTGACTGGGATGTTAATTACTACTACTTGAATATGCACATATCAAAAATAAATAAAATAAAACCCTTACCAAGCAAAAACCTATGAGTTTTCATTGACATAAACAGTATTTCGAAAATTTATATAACGTCATATTTGAATCGCCTTTAATGGATAAGAAATTTCTAATTTGATAAGACTTGATGCATATCCATTTAAAGACGATTCAAATATGACGTCCGCTATTGTTTTAGATTTATCAGCCCCCTCTATCACAATTTTTCCCATACCTTTAACACGCACTGTAACAAATCTTGACCTTCCTTCCAGCTCCCTCCCCCACCCCCAAAGATATACGTAGCCATATTTGGATCGCCCCTAAAAATAGAAATATCCGAACAAGAAGATGAATGACTTTTACTTAAACGTACATGTTTGGTTCTGTTTTACTGATGTAAAGGGAAATATAATGTTTTGGCCCTTTTCAAATGTTAGTCTAGATGATTATTGTTTTTTGCAAAGATGTGCAATACATTCAATTCATTATGACTGTTAAATTTTATTGGATTCTATAGGGGTGTTGATACACGGTAAAAATAGGACATGAAAAAGTTGTTTTTTTCCTTAAAAGTACCCGCCTTGCAATGTATGGCGAGAAAAAATTTCGTCCAATTCTAAGATAGCCATTTTTTGCAAATGGACTTAAAATTTTTTTTTAGCGTGTAAGAATGGATTTTTGAATTTTTACAATTTGTTTCATAAAAGCTAAAACAATTTTCTAGAATTCACTCATACATCACTTTTTTGTAAGTCTTTTCCTTTTTGAGTTATGTTGATTTAAAAAAAAATCGATCAAAAAACTTAAGCCCTTTTCAAGTGGCAGTCTAGATAAATTTTGAAAGAACAAAGTATGCAAAGTTGCTTGAAAAGACATAGTCTACACACCCACAAAGTTTCATTGGATTCTGAGAGGGTGCTGCCCTTCCCAACGAAGTTATGTTCAAATTTATGAAACGAAATTAAGTGTATGTGCTATTATTGCCAGTACTGAAATTTAAAAGAACTAGCCATGGTATCAGGTCGAAGGTTCTAAAGCGACTATGATCAGCAGACCATTCTAGAGCTCATGTTTTCAAAACGGTTAAATAACTCTTGAAAGTGCATGTTTTGTAGGCAAAAATCAGTTAACTAAAATAATTGCCAATAATATTTCGTGTTTAAACAAAGGCCAAATCTCTATAAAAAAAATAACTTTAAAAAAGAAACTACAATTCTTACCCCAAAAACCAGAAAACATGTTTTTTGTGAAAGAGACCCAGCAAACAAAACGTATTTTATGCAAAAATGCTAACACATGCAAATTTCAGCTTCCTCCTCATCGAGTTGATTTGCAATTGAAATGATTGACTCTATAATAACAAATACAATCTGAAGTTTTTGACGACGCAATCCAATTTAGTTTGTGCCAGTACAGTGGAAAATTATGCATCATCTATGAACTTGGGCTTACGCTTAGATGACCGCTAATTATGTAATTGACCGTAATTTACCGGAGCCAACAAAATTACGCACAGATTCAAACGAGTGGAGCCTGTATGGGGCCTGTGGACAGCAACCCACTTTCAATGTACTGTATCGATTTAAAAAAAAAAAAAAAGAATTCACGAAAGTACAAAATAAATTATGGGTGAAAATGTTCCAACCCTGAAAAGTTTCAGACTTTGAAAAATCGTTTAGCTTGACGACTTGAAGTTTCGTATGGTATTTTGAGTATGGGGAAAGTTATATTTTCAGTATTTATTTATCGGGGCACATTTTCATGAAGCATTTGAAACAAACCGTGCATAATTTGAGTTTAAAATAAGAAAGTTATTCCATTTTGAAGTGCTACTTAGTTTTATAGAACGATTTCACACTTTTCACAAAGTGGCATCACTGTCTGAAAGAGGATAGTGGCACACAACTACAGCAATTTCACTTATCAATGCGAGGGGAGGTGCATGTAGCTGATGAAATTAATATAATTTTAACGTGTAATATTCTTGTGATTTCCACCTTACAAGTGCATGGTGCCTTAGGAAAATTTATTGGGAAGGGCAAGGGCGGTTGTGGTGGTTAGTTAATTCAGGATTGGCTCAGTAGACAGCGCTAGCTGGCATGCAAAATGTTTGTATCAATCGGTTCCAACATGGAATATAACAAGATCCTGGTGATATGGAAAGTTACTGTCTTCAGTAAAATTGCTCAGTAGGTGAACTCCTTCCAGTTGGTGGATAGTAGTCCGGGATTCACACGATACGCGGCGCTATGGAATATATGAATATCTTGCACAAGCTGTACCTCGACCTCCTGGCCATCTAGAAAGAAGCCGTCTTCAACAAAGTTGTTCAAGGGGCCACCTAGAGGCCACAAGTCGATGCCTGAATCCATTTTGGAATCCAAGATGGTGCCTTCCGGCTTTAATTACTGTCAAATGCCAAGCAAAAGAGATAATTTTGGATCGGGAACGGCGCATAAAAGTGGAGAATCCAAAATGGCGGCTTCTATTTCATAAAAGAGAGAAATACTGTCAAATACACTGCAACATGGATATTTATGGATCGGGAAAGGCATATATGGGGGTGAAAATTAATGTCCGATGCCCTTTTTCATCCTAGGTAGCGCCTTCTGCTTTCAGGAAAAGTGGCAAATACTGTAAAAAAAACCAACAATGGGGCATCAATGTCTGATGGGGCTTTGGAATCCAAGATGGTGGCTTCTATTTCGTAAAAAGTTTTACTAGTTGCCGTTAGGGTATATACAAACTGTACGTATGTTTTTCAGAGCGCTCAAAATCTTGATGCACTTAATGTAGGTATCTCGAGCTTATCAGCAGCCATGTCCAAACACTGCACTGCACGTCGAGCTACATTTAACCACGCTAGCGCGTGTATTAAATTTACCACTTTGACTTCGTGCTTCCAGACTCACACGCAACGTGGTGGGTACAACACCAATGTCAGTGCTCGTGTTTTGGCTTCGGGCATCGTGTGTGATGTTTCGGCAAAAACCACAGCCGAGTGTTTCCGATAGTGTCCGATTGCGGAATACACGTGTGGTCAATTTTTTTTATTTCTACCCGTGCAGTGCTTGTTAAACTCAATCAACTTATGCGCCCGACAGCCCAACAGCCAAGAAAACAAACCTATAAGTCAAATTATCAAAATTTTGGAATCATCCGACGAGCATTGCTCTATCCGTGGTAACCAGTGTTATACTGGGTATATGTTGAGAGCTTTCTTGTGATCGTAACCACTAGGCTCGGGTATTTTACCAAAAATTGTGTTTTGCAATGGAGTGTTTGCAGTCAAGTTCGGCTCTCGTGCAGAACGGTCTGGTGTTTTTACCAAGGCTGCTTTTCAGCATATAGACACATTTTGTCTCCGGAAAAGTTTTTCAGAAGTAGGGAAGATGTACCTATATTAATCTCATCACTTTGTAATTCATCATACTTGAAATAAAACGATATACACGTGACAGGATTAGTTAGTAATGTTTGTTGTAGTTATTTAACGTGAGCAAACATTATTAGAAAACGAAACCGATCCTTCAACTGCTCAATTGTTTGATTCATCGTAGGATGAATATAGGAACAATGAGATTAATATGGGGGCAGTTACCCTACAAGTGCTTGATAGATGGATTGATGGATGAATATTTCGGCTTTCTTTTTCCCTCTCGAAGCTCTCCTTTATCTCATGCAAAAGGCCGTCATGGGAGACCAAGCATGTGCATCAGCAGTGATAGTATCACACTCTGCTTTCTTGAAATTCCCACGTCGTACTACGTTGTACGCAAGGCACTGAAAGATGTGTGATACTGGCGGGTTTAGCCGCAATTCACTCTTAGACGAAGCTAGGAACAATCTACTAATACTTGATATCAAATAATTTAGGGAAACGACAAAAAGTGCACTTTTCATTTGCTTGACAATTGTTTCATTTTTGTTTATTCTCTAATTGTCATTGATTGAACATCGCATATACCTATACAGTTGGTATCATTAATAATAGTATTGGTCGCTTCATTATCAAGCAGGGTGAGTGTTTTGATCATGATTGTCAACAACTAATAATAGGTCCTGATGTTTAAGGTGCAGAAAATTTTACATTCAAATACATATTATAATTTAAATGTGCGTTCTATACGACAGCCGTGCAAAGCACTAACTCTAACAACATATTATTTAGCTAGGGATCAGTACAAATAAACGATTATTGAAAAAAAAATAGGGATCAGACCGTTCGAATTAAAGAAAGGTCATCGAAAGGTGTTACGCAAGACAGACGCCGACAAAGAATTAAAGGCTAAGGTTCTATGAAAAGAGTAGGACGCGGAGGGCCACAGAATAATTCTTCACTATATCGGTTAGTTTTGCTTTTATAGTCTCTTGAATTAAAGTGACATTCTGACATGGTGGATACGCATGTTTCATATTTTTATTTAATGCCGCGTCACATATCTGGCATTGATACACTGATTTTACAGGTGTGATCCTACGGACGTCCTGTCTGGGAGCCTTGCATGCTGGTGCAGTCTGGTGGGGCTCTTTCCTCAGAAATTGATCTTGGCTGCAACACCTTTCTTATGCGTTCCCTGACATGATAGCCACGCTAAACAGGTATATATTGATAGACAATGATGCATTGGAGATAATTGATTGATGATCGATGTTGCTATGTCCTGTCATTGTATCACCTTCTACTCTAATGAACCATTCATGGGAGAGCCAAAGGTCCAGCCTCACAAAGTAGTGATATCACACTCACTCCTCTTTCTATTTAATAGCCGCGTCGTAGCACGCATGTATACAGGCACTTAAGTTGAGTGTGATATTGGCGGGTTGGGCGGCAAATCACTAAAAATTTAATCATAGATAGATTTATTCAATTTTGAAAACGTTTAACATTCAATTTGGGGTGGAAGTTTGAACTGTGTCCTAGAATTTCCTATGCAGTGGGCTTCCACCGTGGCCATAAGTGTTGTGGTTTTGTGGAATGCGGAAGGCTCGTTTAGGAACTCAGAGTATCGTATCACTGGGGTTTGTCATAGGTGGGTTTGTTCAGAATGAAAGAGGTGTGCTACCGAAGGGCTTCGCCGCAATTTACGCTGAGACGAGGCTAGAAACAGTTTGTAGACGCCTGACATCAAGTAGTTAAGGTACACGACAGGAGGTGCAGTTTTCATTGGCCTATTGTCATTAACTAAACACCAAACATACCTAAATTGCAATTTTTATTCTTATTCTACTATAAATTATAATTTAAATATGTGCAGTATACGACAGCCGACTTTCAAATTATAGCAAATCATAGAGAGAGGTTACTTTGATATAGCAACTTACAACGTAAAAAAAATAGCCTGGTCACATTGACACGAACTACAGGGAATGGCTCTCTCTATCTTTTCGGGATTTGCCGTATATCATTGTAATACGGAATTGTAAATTAACGATTTAATGATCACTTTCACTTTTTTTTTTAATACACTATTTAAAAAAAACCTTTTGAGCCCATTAGTAGAACGATTGTGATTGGGAAGCAGGGAGAATTTGGAATTAACACTTCACTTGATCACTGTTGAAAATTGAAAAAAAAAACATTGAAACACTTTTTTCAAATTATCACTGGTGAGAGCGAGCAAATTTCTTTAAATTCCACTAGAGAAAGCTTATCTTTTGACAGATAGGCCTGTTTCGTCTGCGACTTACAGACTTTTTCAGTGCTCGACTTATGATTTTCTTTTTGCATTGTTTTAATCGGTCCAAAACGCCCTACCTTAACCACCTACCCTAACCTACCCTTGTTCCTTCCCATGGAGTTCATGTGGTCTGAATAGACTAGATCGCCATTACCCCTCCTTCACCATCGGCTTTGGACTGACTTGCGCTCTTATTGCCCCACCAAATGCTGCAAAATGAAAATGAAAATGAAAGATTATTGACATTCGTAGGGAATCGACTGTTGGATTCACTGAGTAAAGACTGTATCGTTAATTATGAGTACACCTAAAAATTGCTGTATTTAAATATGTTTTCTTTATTTTGCAACTCAAATTCATTTACATTGTTTATTGACCATCAAAAAAGCCCATTACAACAGATTTCATTTAGTTTTTCGTAGATCTGGCCAGCTCTCACACCTTCTTCTTGATATTCCTTATAAGGTTTTGCACAACCGTTCCGTCGATGGTTTTGCTTACGTTTACTCAGTCTTTTTTGTATTTGATGATGTCATATGCTTCTCTAGCCTTCTTCCGCAGCTTTCCTTTCATTAAAGCCCAAAATTTCTCAGTGGGCCTTATTTGTGGACAATTTGGAGGATTCATCCCCTTTTCCACAAATTGGCCATTGTTCTCTTCATACCAGTCCAAGATGGCACGCGCATAGTGGCAGGATGCCAAATCAGGCTAAAACAGTATCGAACCTTTGTGTTTTCGGATTAGTGGCAGAATTTGTTTCTGCAGGCATTCCTTCCGGTACATTTCGGCGTTCATATTTGCGGTAGTGAAAAAAGGTGTCGATTTCATACCGCACTGGCAAATTGCTTGCCAAACCAACACCTTTTTTCTAAATGTTTCGCAAAAAATCGATTTCTCCGGATTCGAGACATCCGTTCCACGCTTCACGGTGTAAAACTGTGCCCCTGGAAGTGCACTGTAGTCCAATTTGACGTACGTCTCGTCATCCATGATAATATACATGTAATTTTTTCTCAAAACGTCGTCGTACAGCTTCCGAGCCCGCGTTTTCACGGAATCCGCCTGAATTTGGCTGCGTTTCGGACCTTTTTGTTTCCGGTACTTCTTCAGGGAAATTTGCTCCTATGCGCGTTGGACCATTCCAATCGTCGTTCCACACTTTTTTGCGCAATCTCTGATGGATATCTCCTTTTTTTCCTTCAAAAACTTTGCAAATTTGTTTGTCCAAATTTGGGTTTGACGCACCTGTTTTTCTACCAGGGCCGGGTAAATCCTTCAATGTGTTATGCATAACAAACCGGTTGATCGAATTTTGGACCGCACAGACACTAACACCTTCTTCTTTTGCTAATTTTCTTAGCAACAATCCCTTTTCAGTGCAGTACTTGGTCACAATCGATTTTCGCTTTTCCGACAGAAAAAAACCCGAAAAAACACCGGAGGTCTTATTAATGTTTACACCTCACGACATGAAATCCGTTCAATGTTTGCTTATGCCAGTTCGAATCCGGGACAAACTTCATCGGATCTGTCATTCGAGGCGTAAAAACCTTGATCATGTGTAACGAAGATACATTGAAGACATTTCGGAAGAACTTTTACGCGAACTAAAAATAACATTAGAACTTCGAGCAAAACAAGCAACTTTGATAGCTAAGCAAGAGGAAACAAAATCATTAAGTTGGAATTAAATTTGGCTACATGTAAAGCATGATAGAGGAAGCGGAACGACAGAGACACATAACTAATAGGATTTTTTGCCGGCCCTCTAAGTGTTTTATATGTACTCAATTGAGTACATGTGAAACATATGGCAGCGACAATTATAGGTAGCAATACCAAATCGCGGTTTGATTAAAGCATCACTGAGCAATAGCAAGCAACAACTCTCATGCTAAAGTTGTATCAATCTAATTCTACCTCAAAGAAAGACTGAGACACCTTTCAGATCTGTAGGGTATACTTTTCTATGCGACCTATGATTTGTTAAGCCTGTAACTATTGAAAAACAATAAAAAAAACAATGGTCATTTCATCCCATATACCACTATTCCCAAAATCAGATGTCGTCACAAAGTATCGATTGTTGCTTTAAAATGCCACGGCTTCGAAAGTACAGTCATAGATATGTCAAAAAATATATCAGTTGCACTGATAAGAAGGCGGAAGCGATCCAGCTTGTCATTATTTTGTAGATGGCTTCCATCTACCCACTGCAGCGCCATAGCCAGTGGTTTATCATCGTATTTCAGTTGCCCTCATGGAAACTGATCAACTCCAGCAGCTTTGTTGTTTTTCAAGCACCAATTTCTGCCTTGAATTCCGGGAAGCTTTGGATCAGAAGCCTGACATCTTCCACGCTTGTTCCTATATCTATTTCCGTGTCACCTATGTTTACTGTATCTTCGCCATGCTCGTCAGTGTTCTGCATCCACTGAGATTGGCTTATCCACTTTCATTAAGGGTTGTACGGAATCAAATTGCACTCGAGCTTTTAAATGACTGTAACTTTTTACCCGTTGGGTATTTTCTATTGAAATTTTGGGTGGAATTAGTTCAATGTGTATTTGTTTACGCTGTGTAAGTTTCACTAGCAAATGTGCAATCGTTGCAAAGATGGAGTCAGAAGAACAGCAGCGGTGCAAAGAAATTTTGCGCATCTTTCTCACCGTGCCATCAGCAGGAAGCTGGGAATGGTACATTCTACGGTGACTCGTGTTTTAAATCTGTACCACAAACGTTTGACCATTGATCGGAAAGAAAAAACATGGCAAAAATGGATCTCCGTATAGTGTTAAGGATCACAAGCGGGTAGTTCAAGCTTTCAAGAGGAATCCCAACAGTTCATTTCGACATGTGGCGAAGAAACTGAATCTAACCAAAACTTTCGTGCAAGATGCAAAAAACAACGTGAAAGACTACACTCGTACAAAGTCCAAACGGCGCCTTATCGCGATGAACGGCAGAATACGGTAGGTAAAACACGTGCACGGAAGCTCTACGCCCAGATGTTGACAAACCACATTGCCTTGTTATGGATGATTTATTTATTTATTTTTTTAATCAACTTAGTTCATCGGACTTATTGTCTACATGACACAAACTTAAAACTAAATGATAAGACGTATGTAAAAGCAGACTTCCGGCAGCTTCCGGGGCTCCAGTTTTTCACTGCTCATCATAAATTCGATGTCCTTGAGGACGTTAGAAAGCAGAAGATGTCAAAGTTTGCCAAAAAATATATGATTTGGCAAGCAATTTGCTCGTGTGGAAAGCGGAGCACCCCATTCGTGACAACTGGAACGGTCAATGGGCAGGTGTACCTAAAGGAATGCCTCCAAAAATGTCTACTTCCTCTTCTGAGGTCACACGATGGTCCTAGATTTTCTGGCCGAATTTAGCCTCGTGCCATTACTCGAAAGAGGTTTTGAAGTTGTACAAGGCTAAGGAGGTCAATTTCGTGCCGAAGCATCTCAATCCCCCGATCGCACCGGAACTGCGGCCAATTGAAAAGTACTGGGCCATCATGAAGCAGGCACTTCGGAAGCATCCTAAGGAAATGAAATCGGAGAAAGATATGAAGAAAAAATGGATTGCCACGCAAAAAAAAAGTTGGTGCAAATGTTGTACAGGACCTTATGAGTAGTGCAAAGAAGAAGGTTCGTGCATTTGGATATGGAATTAAAATTGAATAAAACAAACATGAGAAAATATTCATAACATGTTTTATTTTACTCCCTGAAAGTTTGAAGATGATTGGTTGAACGGGTGAATTTTGCCGAATATTCGTGTGTGTCGCAATTTGATTCCGTACACCCTTTAGATGTAATATGTAATCCAATTTGAAAATATCGAACTAATGTATACTTGGTCAAAATCCGGAACCCTCACGGGTAATCAGAGCGGGTTAAAAAGACGGGAACCATCTACAAAGAAATCAATCGATTAAGAAAGAATTTCAGATGTTCGATTCTGTCGGCAGTCGCCAATGGTCGGACTGGTTTTCTATCTGATCATATTCCAGGTCAGTCAGGGGCACCCAAAATCGACTAGAAAGTTGTCACTTAATCCGAAAAATAGTTCACATAATCATTTATATTTGACTATTCTTCAGCCGGTGCCCCCTGCGAATTGTCCCCGTAAGAAAACAATTGACCTCATCCGTAATTCTTCCAGTGGTCCAAAACTCTTCGTTTGAGGCTTGGAAATTTCACACGGAATCGAATGAATTTTATTGCAATTTTGTGAGGAAAACTTGATGGGTACCGAAACAAAACCCAAAAATTTTATGACCTAAAAGTCATTCTAACTAGGGTTTCTAATTCAAATTGGAATAAAAAAATAAGAACAAAAAACTGTTTTTTAAGTACCATCCTAAGAAAGGTTAAAAAAAACTGTTATAAAACGATACGTAGATGAGACAGAAGTTAATATTTTTCAGAAAAGTTTCATTAATTATCTACAATTCTGTATGGTTTTTGAGTAAAAACTTCTCAAAACCATAAGAATTAAAAGTAAGAATTTTTATTTTGAACATTGAAGGACCACCCTAGTCAAAAGCCAAGCAAAACGATATATCTTATATTTCAGATTAAATCATCCAAAGACATAATGTGTCTAAAGTTAATAATTTTCTAGTTATCGTTTTTTGTCGTGAAACTTGGCCATTTGTACCATAGTGCCTCGGAGAGAGAAGGGTTATAATCTTGGGAAGGTCCAAAGAGTCTTACCTGAGGTCGCCTCCCCCGATCATCAGAGGTATTGTTATGTAGATTTGAGTTATTGTTGATTGTCACACTTTTAATAGACATATGAACACTCCCATAAAGGAATCACAATACTCAAGCTCTTAACATAACATTTATCAAACCAAATTAAACATAGGGTCTGGCGGGGCAAGATGGGTCATTGTTTTTTTTTATGCTGAATTAATGCTTTATAGTATGTTCATAATTTAGCAAGAAGAAGAATGCATTTCTACAACTGAGACACATGTTTTCATCACAAATTTTCAAATTGATCATGCTTAAAAAAATAAATATTTGTTCAGCTATGTTCCTCAAACGAAACACGTTGGAAATAAAACGTGTTATCTTATTGTTAAATGTGAGAATCAAACCAAGTTTGTATTTCATAGGCAATAATACTCCTTGTGATGACTAGAGTACATGTATTCACCAAAGTTCATGTATTTATTTATTTTTTCATAATTATTCGTTGTTTTGTTATAAGTTGTTGATCGGGGTAAGATGGGTCACCATCACCGAGGCAGCATGAGCCACTTTAACAGACTATTTTCTTCGTTTACTTTTTGATTTTGAGGTTAGCTATTTGGCGTGGTCGGTGTTCGAACACGAAAAGTAAACCGTAGTTTCCGCGAGTGAAATGGTCCGCAAATACATACGAAAGTCTTCCAGCGGTTCGTGGACGGCAGAAGACTTGGAAACAGCATTGAAGAAGGTGCAAAACGGTGTCGTAATTGTGAGGGAAGCGTCGGCGTCTTACAACATTCCGCGTGAAACACTACGACGCCGAATAGAGCATGTGAAGAATGGTGTTTCCGTACCGAAAAATCTCGGTCGTTTTGGCACTGTTTCCCCCCGGAACTGGAAGATGAACTTGCTAGACATATTATTTTGATGTAGAGCCGATTCTTTGGCATGAAGACATATGATGTGACATATGATTTGCCAAACAACTTCTGCAAGGAAACGGAGCTTGCGGGGATAGATTGGCTGAATGGGTTCATGACGCGTCATCCTGAGTTGTCACATGTTTTGTTTCATTAAACAAGAAAAAAAGGAAGTGTCCAATTTTATTAATTTTAATCCAAATGTTGCAGCTATACACATGTTCCAAGTGTCCAATTGTCGCAAATTACAATTTCAACAGCTGTACAATATGTTTAGTGGTGGTATTCATCACAATTATTGACGCATAATAAATTATGATTTTGATGTCTTAGATAGGTGACCCATCTTGCCCCGTCGTTTTTTAGTGGTTAAAATTTGATACTTTTTTAAAACTTCATGAAAAAATAGAAAAAAAAAATATGTTTATTGTTGTTTTATTGCTCAGACCCAAAGAAAACATTTGAAACTAACTGAGTGCTACAAAAACTTAACTAAAACCAGCATAGACATTGAGATATTGGAGGTTTGTCATAAGTGACCCATCTTGCCCCGTCATACCCTACACTAAAGATGCAGTGCCCTTCAGGCTAGATAATGGAAATGTAAAATTAGATGGAGACATAATCAATGGAAATAAACAACCCTTTAAGTTAAAAATTCAAATCATTTAAGTATAGTTCATCAGTTAGTTGATGGTTCTTAATTTCACTCTGTCTCCCACGCCACGACCGAGCGGACCATGTCGCATAAGGGTGAACAAAGTCCCATCAAACCATCACAGTTTCGTGGCAGCCGCATACACCGTCTCCTCAAGAAGGGCAACGAGGAAGAGCACGTTGGCTGCTGCTGCAGCAGTGATGTAATAACTGGCCACTGAAATCGTTGAGGAAAAGAAACGTCACTCGTGACATCTTGAATACCAGAATCTTTCCACTATAGTGTGCGATCTATAGCTAATAGAAGATGTACAATTTACCACCCGGAGTGAACATAGCAAATGATGATGTCCTACTGTCCAAGAAAAACGGAAAACGTTTTAAATTTCAAACTCAAACCATGCACACCGTCCTTTTCAGGACGATCAATGTAATTTTCCTACTAAAGAGAATGTTTTACTAACATTTTCATGATCGAATCAGAATTACCTTGCATACAAATTCAACTAGCACGGTCGCTGATCTTTAGCAAAGAAAGTGCATATGGCAATGCAACACACAGTTAAACCTAGTCTACGTCAACCACGCGATCGTGTCTTGAGCACTACCCCACCGATTTTCTTTTTCCAAAAGGTATAAATTTGCCGTTTTCCTTTAAAATATGTTAGTATCATCGTTTTGAACATCTTTTCTGAAGGTTTCAAAAATGTTGAGAATATTCTTGAAAAGTCACATAAAAATAGGTGGGGTTGTTTTTGATCTTACGCTTAGTATATCAATAACCTAAACATACTTGAATCTTTAAATGCACACTATTTCCATTTGGCAACATACCTGTTGCTACAGCATAAATAACCCTTTCCATCTATAATCCGTTATAAAATGCACACCGCATTTTTTGCCAAAAATAACATGCCATTAAATGTTACAACCGTTTATTTTTCTTTTCTTTTTAGTTCCCCTAACGTCCCTGAAATTGATTCAGCTGAACCCGGACGTTTAGACATTTCCAAAATCGTACACAATATTGAATCCAGGCAGCTAGAATTGGAAACCAAGCTCCAATTACTCACGGAAGAAATTCGCGAAGCAAAAATCAATACTGCAGTCGATTTAGGTGATGAGGATTTTCCAGCGTTACCAAAAATATTTGACCAGTTAGCTCTTATCGAAGAAAAAACGTCTTCCAAAATAGAGCAAATAGAGCACTTGATTACACGGCTTTTTCAGGAAAAAGCGGACGATGTTGCAATAGAATCTCGTATACGCCAATCCATTCGGTTGACGTCGGATTTTCCCGCTCGAAGCAGTTTTTCTTCATATCAAGTTATATCAAACCAACAACGCATTGATGACGCTATGACTCTGACATTGACGGAGCAGTTGGAATCTCATCAAACCGAACTTAACACTTTACGTCAATATGTAAACACGAAAGCAAACCAGGATGACGTACATTCTTTAGTTGATGATATCAATGCCAAAATACTACAAATCCATCATAAAATCCAAACCGTTGAAGATAGGAACACATCGAAAATAGAGAAGGCCGCCGGAAGCAAATGCAACCCAATAATAAACGTACGGTGCATTTCCTGTGATCGAATCGCTACGCAGGATGCATGCATTGAGATAGTGCCCAAGCCATCGCAAATTAGATCCAGCAGGATACTGAAACCAATCCTTAAGAGACAATTGCACGACGCACGCAGAAGCCTGGAACGGCAGGAAGCGGTTGGTGGAGCTTTGCGAAATATGAATCACTTTGAAAAGATCTATACATCTCTCTTGGCCCGAAAACTCCATAATTGCAATTAAAATCAAGTGTTGAACGTGAGCCCCGACCATAAACTTGTTTTATAGTCATTATTTAAAGTGATGGGTGATAGAATCACTATCCATGTCGGGTATCTTCATAAGTGCATTGTTTTAATTTCCCAATGTTGCCCTAGTGTTGCACTAATCCGTCAATTTAGTAAGTTTTGCCTCGTTGAATTCAGATATGAGCTCAAAATTTTTGGAACACTTAGTTAAAAAAAAACTTAGAATTCAAATAGCAGGAACTTTAATCGGTAGATTAGAAATATATGCATACACTAAGGATTTTTTTCACACGTTTAGACAAAAACACAAAAATGCTAAGATAATATAAATACAGGACATATTCTCAAACGATTGTCGCTCTTAATTGCTAATTTGTAGTTATGATGCTCTTCCACGATTATTAAATTGACATCATCGCATCAAACTTTGTTAAGTTAGATGGAGCTTTTCCCCGGTGCGCCAGTATAGACCGAAGATATATAATTGTACCAACTGCAAAAGGCTGGGACATTCGGCCAGTCATTGCGACAACAAATTTAGTTTCGGCAAGTGTGGTGAAAACCACACAGAGGATTCTTGCTCACAAGCTTCTTGCAGAAGTGTATTTATTGTGGTGAGAATCCTCACCCTGTGCAGGAGTGCCCAGAGAACAAAAAGCAATCCAATAAAGTGCAGCGTTCCATCGCTGGATGCTCCAGGCAGAGTTGTGCAAAAATGCTTTAGTCTGCAACAGCCGTGAAAACCAATTTTCGATTTTGTCAATTGAAAAATCTGACTCTGACTCATCTGATAAAAGTGATTCTATAGTGGTACCCACACCCGGATCCAAAAAAAGGAAATGTTCTTTTCCAAAAGTGTGCCGGAAAAAAACTATAGTACGATTTTCATACGATCGGAACTATGAACCACAAAGCAAGGGTCCAAAACTCATTCCATACGAAATCGTATGAAATGATTATTGTTGCATTGGTCGAGTAAAACATGCCTGTAATACACTTTCAATTGACATCACTTATGAAGCGTGTATAGTCTCGTTGGATTGTGGCTCGTCTCTGGATCCCGAGGTTCATGGTTAGAATCCCCATTGCAACTTTTTTTTCTGTGAGGAAAATTTTCTTACGATCGTCCTATGAACATCTTTCCATTAGAGAATCGTAAGAAATTTGCAATAATGCTTCTAGGGATCAAAAAGTGCTACCCGTTGTACAAAATTTCAAAAAGACAGACTCGACCTATGTTTCTGTTCGAGATTGCTTTGGTCTGTGGAAAGTGGTAGCGAATACTTACCAATCATCATTTCAATTAAGTGTAACCCTCTACGTAGCCCTGTCGATCTGATCTACAAAAGCTCATTTGAAGCAAAGTTCAAGTGCACCCTTCAAAAGGAGACCTGAAACATCTGCATGCACAAAATCATATGAACAAAAATCTCACGTTTTCACAGCTTTTCATAGACACATGACTTGCAAATACTTCGAGGAATATTCAAAGCTTGAAATCAAGCTAGAACAACTAGTCAAAGCTAAAAAAACTCAGTTATTGGCGAAATTATGTCGAGGAGCTCTCACAAAAAACCTCAATGATCACGTTGTGGAAAGTGGCTCGCGACATGCGTAACCGCTCATCTTCTAATGAGAGTGATGAATACTCCAACCGTTGGATATTCGATTTCGCGAAAGTGGTCTGTCCGGTTTCTGTTTCAGCAAAACATTTTTCGAGAAACGTCTCCAAACGGTGGCTCTCTGGACAGACCATTCACAATGCTGGAATTTTCTATGGCTCTTCTTTCAGCAAACAACTCCTCACCCGGATGTGATATGATAAATTTCAATCGACTGAAAAGTCTCCTAGAAAATATGTTTGCTGGACTTATTTAATTCCTTACTTCGATACAGCATTGTACCGCCTGAGTGAAGAGAGGTTAAAGTAACATGTGTAACATAAGTCCTGGGAATACTTTCAGGCGTTTATTTGACAGCATTAACAAACACACAGATGTCAACCAATGTACTTGTCACGTTCATCAGTGTTCCTACTGAACTGTCAAACTCAAATTGCGCAGTAGTTTCCATTAAAAATGTCGTACAAGCTGGATTTACGAGCACAAGTCGCCAATCTTTTTGGACGGCTTAGTACAAGTGAAATTTTGAGCGTGTTCAAAGATGAGCCAATATCATAATCAACAATATACCGTGTTTTGAAAGATTGTCGTGATGGTAAAGAACCGGAAAATAAAAAGAAAAGTGGTCGCCCAACAAAATTGAGTGCCAGAACAACGAAAAAACTGCTGTCAAGCGCTGAAAACAAGGTTGGCCAAACAACACGCAAATTAGCACGAAAATTTCAGGTTTCAAACATGACAGTCCATCGGATTTTGAGAAAACATAACGTAATCTATCGGAAACGTCAGCGTGCACCAAAATATACACAGCAACAACTCGAAAAAATACCAAAATGCTGCCGTGCACTTCGTCGCGAGCATTTTGCAAATGGAAAGGGCATAATTTTGGATGATTAATCTTACTTCACGTTTTCGCACCATGAATTGAGTTGCAACGATGGTTTCTATACTGCTAACATTAAAACAACACCAGACGATGTTAAATATGCCAGCAAATCGAAATATGAGCCAAAGGTGTTAGTGTGGGCAGCCATGTCATCGAAGGGTGTCTCGGCGACTTTTGTTACGCCCAAACAAGGCCAAAGCTGTCAATTCTGACGTGTATATCAGCCAATGCTTGCCGAAATTGAATCAATTCACCAACAAATATCACGCTGACGACGAAATCATGTTTTGGCCGGATCTTGCAAGCTGTCATTACGCGAAAAAAAAAAATTTGGTTGGCTAACTGAGCAAAACATACCATTTGTACCGAAAAAGGACAATCCACCTAACGTGCCCCAGGCTCGTCCAATTGAAATTTTTTGGAGTGTTCTCAAACGTATGGTGTACGACAATCGAAGCTAACAATCAGCAACAATTGGTTAATTGAATCAAGCGGAAGATGAAAGAAATAGACATAGACACCGTCCAGAACCTGATTCAACATGTTCGCCGTACACTGCGTAAAATCGAAGAAAATGGTCCATTGAGCGTACTGTAAATATATTTTTCAACAATTTATTAATAGAATAAAATACCATGAAGAGCATTTTAAAATCCTATTGTTTGATTTCAAGTACCATGCTTTTGAATTTTTCCCAGGACTTATGTTAAATATGTTAATAACTATTCAAAAGCCTGGTAAACTAGCGTGTGATCATGATCATCAACTCATACCGTCTTATTGCTATGCTTTTGTGCTCTCTCGAACTCTGGGTCAAATAAAAAAAAACTTGTTATAAAAAATATTGCTTTCCACAGCTGTGCGCTCAAGAAACAACTGGTGTCAATATTTGATTCAATTTCCATTAAAATCCTGTCAGATAATCTGTAGAGGTGTGAACTTCCCGGAATTTAAAATAATTATTGTCAGAAATTCAGAAATGCTCTTAAGATAAATGGAATGCTACATAATTAAATGAATTGTTATACAATAATAATAAAATAAGAATTGAAAATATGCAATGTGATTTCCAGGTACACGTCACTCAGCGTCACCATGTTTCAGTTAGCAGTCTTTTGTGACCATATGACTCGTTGGGGCGTGAGGTGAGAACTAGTGAGGACCGGAGGTCGGTTGCATCCTCCTTCCAGGTTGTCAACTCATCATGTGAATTCCATGTTTGTTCGCAATGAAACGCATGAAACGCAAGTCATGAAACGCAAGAGTCATAGTCATAATTCTGAGGAAACTGTATGTATGGTATGCGAAAGATGTCTACCCGAGCAGGAGAAAATAGCATATGAATACCTAATTTTGATCTTGATAACTGACCTTGGTATTTAAGAGCACAGCATAAAAGGTAAGATATCTAAACAAAATTCCTAAAAATTGCAAGCAAAATATCTCTCGAATAACAAAACTTGTTCTTTGGGATACCTGGGAATACCTGAGAGGTACTATTTTGGTATTGTCTTACCTCAACTTGGTATTCGCATAAAATTGTGGGAACATTTTTATGGTATTATCCTCAGGTATTTTACCTCTTACGTCATGTTGAGACTTAGAGTTATAGCATGTTATAAGTCGGTTTTCGTGATATAATCGGCCTTCTCCAAAGTGTTCTAAAAAAGCGGTTCATCAAGGTTCAGCACAGCCTTGAAGTTTTATTTGGCATTTGGTTCAGTTGTCAAGTAGATTGCTGTTAATGAAACTGCATCGATTTGTATTTGTTTTGCCGGTTGTTTTGTTTTTGCTGCAGGTTTATATAATTCCAGACCGGATTCAAGAAGTAAAAACGGGATCCGAAAACGAAAAGATCGGGGAAAAAGAATCGGTGGTCGCCTATGCAAATAAATTTATCAATCGAAATCTGGACTGCGAAAATCGACCAGCTAAGAGAAACGCGCCGGAACAGCCACGTTTTCCAAGAAAAAAAAAAGCGGAACCGGAAGCGCATAAGTGTTTTGTGTCCGCTAACGACATTAAAGTGAGGGTCCACAACCTCACTTCCAAATACAGGTAGAACTTAACATTTAATGCATAAGTTAACCGGAAAAATCATTCATTGCTTTTTCTTTTAATCTGTACTGTCGCATCAAGTGTTTCACATGCGCCATACAGTGCACTATATGAGACACTCTGCAATCGTATAGAACGAAAGTAAAATTGATTACCGTGAATTTCTCCAGTTTTCTACTGCGATGTTAATAGTTTCACAATTTTGCATTTGAAAACAAATGCACAGCTACATTCTTTCGTAAATTTTTGATTTATCACATATTTTAGCTTAGTTTTTACGCTAACGGGTATTATTTTACAGGAGTGAAAAAGCTAACATTGGACCGTCAGAAGTGTCTCCTTCGGAATGGCTCTTATTCCATAAAGTTCACGTAATTCTGGGCAAAATTGCTAAGTGGTTAAAGAACGACGACGAAACAAGAACTTCAACCATAACAAGTACAACAACTACAATAACCATAACAACAACAATAACAACAACAACAACAACAACAACAACAATAAAAACTTCAACATCAACATCATCAGCACCGGAACTCTTAGCTGTTGCACGTGTCCAATTTTCCCGCTCGCCAAAAGCAGATGAACTAAAACTTATAAACTTCTAAAAAGGGGAAACAATCGACCCCTATCCGTCTGAAAAATCTATAAAGCATCAGCATCTACTCCTGGACATAATGCGTCCACTCACAGCCAGACTAACGGAACAAGCAGCCAGTGACCATCGCTATATGAAAGCCCGGCTTCGGAATCGAAAAATAATGGACACTGTGAGGACATATCTTTCATTTTTGCACGGCCAATCAGCAACAACAGGTATTCGCGGAATCACCAAAACTAGCGCAACTCTAACATTAACCGCCGAGGGACTACCAACCGACATGCATCAGCTGTTTTTCTGGAGGTCCACGAGGAGCTTGGAATACCACGCAAGGACGCCTTAGCAGACCTGCAGTCCCATCGAACGTTCCTAGCCAGTGAACGCATTCAGCGACTGCAGCATACTAGGGAGGCTGCGCATAAATTTTACAGTGCGCATAATTTTCAATCTCGTTGACGCAACCCTCGGAGGAAATTTTGACAAGAAAAGGAGATATCCTGTCCATTAGCCTGGGACAAAATTTAAATTCCAGTTCCCTAATGATTTTCGGAAGCCTTTTGGACCCTGTAATAACTGTGCAAAATTTCAGCTCGTTTGGTGAAACTATATTTTAGCGCTAGTGGTTTTAATTTTACATAGGATTTTCCATGGGAAAACTTACTTTTACAGATAAAAATCTGGCAAGGTGATCCATTGTCCTTGAAAAATAAATCAATACAACCACTTCCTGTGAAATTTTTCAAGGAAACTTTTCTTCGAAGACCGCAAAGCGATCCGACGTTTGTGGAAAAAGTTATTAAGCTGAAACTGATAGCTATCCAATCAAACGGTTCATTGAACTGTTTTCTCTTGCAGCACTGCCACCTGCAACCTGCTGCTGGCTGCGCGAAGCAACCACTGTGTTTGTTTATGTTCACTCTGCATGGAGGAACTGTGCTGCTAGAAAAAACTGTCCAATGAGCCGTTCAATTGGATAGCAATCAGTTTCAGCTTAATAACTTTTTCCACAAGCGTCGGATCGCTTTGCGGTCTCCTAAGAAAATTTTCCTTGAAAAATTTCCCAGCAAGTTAAGGGATTGATTTATTTTTAGAGGACAACGGGTCACCTCGCCAGATATTTCTTTGAAAAGGTAAGTTTTCCCATATAAAATACTATGGAAAATTAAAACTGCGAGCGCTAAAATATAGTTTCTCCGATCGAGTTGAAATTTTGCACAGTTATTAAAGGAACCAAAAGGCTCCCAAAAATCAATAGGGAACGAAAATAATTTTGTTTCATATATCCGTGTCCCAGGCTACTGTCCATACTTCCACAAGAAAATTCTAGTGTAAGTTTAACGACGCTTTCTTGCACAGAAGGAAATAGTAAAATTTCATCAAATGACGGACTTCCACAAACTTCTTCGCAATTTGAACAGAATGCAACTGAAATTTTGGTGTATTGCCAAAATTTCAATCGCATGAAAAGCCCCGGTCTAAATGATATTCAACAAAAACTTCTCGCTTATTCTTTCAACGTTATTTTAGCAACCGAAACAAGCTAGGATGAAAGCGTCAGAAGCGAAGAAATTTTTGGAAATAACTTTAGTGTATTCCGGCATGATTGTTAGTTGCAACATAGCAATAAAATTACTGGAGTTGGAGTTCTCATTGCCATCAATGCAGACTTTACTTCTCAAGAACAAAGAATTTGAGCATGTCTGGGTTAAAGCACTTATTGCTGGTGAAATACACATTTTTGCATCTGTGTATTTCCCACCCGAACATGCCAATAATTATTTTTCGAATTATTTTTTCAAAATTTCGAAAATATCATGTCATATATGGAACCAGAAGTAAAACTGCATATTTATGGCGACTTTAGTAAACGGAATACGGACTTGATCACTGACATTGAACATGAATCATTTCTACTCCCAGTCGTAGGCGAAGACGAAACATTACAATTTTTATCCGCCAAAATATTTTGGCTTACATCAAATTAATCATATAAAAAATCAGCAAAGTGTAATTTATGTAAAACCGAAATTGAAAAGTAGCATTTTTCCCTCACGAATGCATTTTGATGGAAATGTAGGTGAAAATACTTCTGAAATATGCAAACCTTTTGCAAATTTCTTCCAAGAAGTATATACCACATTCTCCGAAGAAAAAAAAACCGCGATCGCGAATTCTTTGCATTTATTTCCAATTTTTTTAAAATATAGCTGTCAATCAATTCTCCTCACGAAATTCTTATAGCACTAAAAAACTTGGATGCTTCGAAGGGACCAGGACCAGACGGTATTGCACCCAAATTTTTGAAAAATCTTTCAGACTAACTTACCCTTCCTTTAGAACTTCTTTTTAATATGTCTCTGAAAAGAGGAAAATTTCCTAACATTTGGAAATCCGATTTTCAAATCAGGCACGAAATCTGAAATCCGCAACTATCGTGGAATTGCCATTATCTCTTGCATCCCAAAACTTTTTGAATCTCTCGAAAATGAAAATATGCTTTTCAATTTACAGACAAATGCTTATCAATTTACAGACACTCAAGGAACGCCGCGAATTTGCGATGCTTTTCTACATCAATGACATTATGTCACATCGTATAAAATCAGAAGTACTACTCTCGAAATTGAATTTTTATCCTCCTAGCCGGCATCTTAGAACACGGAAATTATTCTTAGAAAAATCATACAGAACAAATAATGCAAATAATGGCCCCATAAATCGAATGATGCGCCAGTATAATCTATATTGCGAAATTATTGGCATCACTTTGTCTAAAGAACAAATAAAATCTCGTCTAAAAGACAATAGAAATAAAGCAGCATGTAAGTCAAACATTGTAATGCTTAACATGCTTGACGAAAATAAATAAATAAATAAATAAATAAATTTGAGTCATTCAGTCGAAAGGAGTAAGTTATCTGGTTGCCTTAAAATTGCATACACTCCCATTCCATTCTACTCAGTGACTGAATAGAATTTTATTCCTTTCTCTTATTCTCACACGGAAATGTACTCAATTTTTGTAAAAAGTGGATCTACTCGAAAATTGAGTTCATCCACTTTTTTACAAAAATTTAGTAACATTTCCGTGTGATAAAAAGAGAAAAGAATACAATTCTACTCAGTCACTGAGTAAAATGAAACGGGGGTGTACAGATTCAACTAGCAAATAAATGCAACACACGGTTTAACGTAGTCTACGTCATCTACGCTGTCGCATGAATGTTTTACTAATTCAACCTAATTCCATAAGTTTCTTCCAGGAAATCTGGTTGGGTGAATGGGACCACAACATTGTTATAGTAGCCCCGATTTTTTACGCTTGATTTCCGTTCGCAGATCTCGCCAGGAGCTTCCATAGCATTAAAGCGCAACATACAACTAAATATAGATCATATACCTAAATACGTAAATATGATGATGAATAAAGCGTCTAGGGGTTGTCTGCCTTCGAATGTGATGCCGGTTGTGTTGTGGTCTCAGCGATACGCAAACACAACCATAGGAACGATTGGAACTGGACCGAACGAACCCGACGGACCGACGATGATGTCATGCTTCGATACTAATGCACAAACACCGGCGTGTCGCTCGCCTAAAAGAAAGTGAGAGGTATTATGCCATGTTGCATAGGTCTCATTTGATACGTCACAATATCGGCAATGCTACACTCACAGACAAATATACTTTGCCCTTAACATAATAAAAAAAACTCTCTTAATAATTACTGAATAACTAATATTTTAGAACTCTTAGCAACTTAGCAAACGAGATTAAAGAGTTCAGAAGAAATTTATTTAATATTGTCAGTATTTGACGTAGGGTGGACATTATCCTGACAGAATGGGATGCAAAAGTATAGAAATTATAGTTCCGCATGAGAACAGTAGTGTGCAAAAAATGTTTTAGACTATGTTTGTAAACGAGCAAATTGCAACTTTACGTTGAAAGTACAATAGAAATTCTGATCTGATTTTTAAAAAAGCAAATGCTACCCTCACTGATAAAAAAAAACAAAGATAATATCTATGTGTCCGACACATTAATTTTTGCAATGCGAAAAACAAATGAAGGATATTTGTAATCACAAATACTTCCTATGTGTACATTGGGCTTCAAATGGTGAGTTGACAACTTCGAAGGAGGGTGCGACCGACCTCTGGTCGTCACAAGTTCCTACCTCACGCCTTCACGAGTCATATGATCACAAAAGACTGCCAGCTGAACATGGAGACGCTGGTTGGCGTAGTCTGGGCAATGTTGTCAATCTGACAATAGCGAAGTGAGGGGGGCGACTGAAGATCGTTTACCTTTAAATCATATTGTATATTTTCCATTCTCATTTTATTAATAATTTCAGCATGCTGTGGAATAATCTTTGTATTCCAAAACCATGTACGACCCTGGAGCAACATAACAAGCATCAAAGGCTCAATTTATTTTTCATAAAATTATAAAATTCATAAAAATAATTTCACAAAATTCATAAAAGGCTGGCATGTGCTTATGAGCAGTATAGGATTATATTTTAATATTTTGTTTAGTGGTATTATGATTGAATAAGCCATTTATTTCAGAAATCATCAAGCTGGACTCTTCGATCACTCGAATTGCTATGTTTGAAATGTTACTAGAACAGTATAAAGAAAAAATATTACAACATGTCTTATAAAATAATATCACTTATTGAAATTTTATCTTAGATATTTGGAATGAACTATACTGTTCCAGCTTTTCCAGGACTAGGAGGATATTAATACATATCTAATTTTTATTTATTTTTCAGTAACAATGCATTGGATGTCAGATATATTTTGTACATACGCATATTATGTTGTCGTAAGAAGGTGGGATCATTCCATAAGCAAAATGCCATTTTTTACTAAATACGACCAGAGCATCGTCCGCTGGCTATTGCCGCGGGTATTGTGGGTTTCCCAGGTACCCGGTTCAAGCTTTAGTTGGTGACGGTGGCTCTTCTTGACCTTCTATTCCTGAGTTGTAAGTGTGAATAAGGGCGTCTATGTAATGTTTTGCTGTACCTGTTGTGGACTCCCAGTACCTCCCATTTCCCCAAAAGCTTTGAGGATAACTTGTCTTGCCTCAAAAGTTCTCTCTTTTATTGTATTGGCCTCCATAACAAAAAGGACACCATTGCAGAGCATATGATTGATCAAATTATTCGCAGTTCTACTCACCCAACGCCCCCGGTACATGAGATTCTTTTATTCCCGCAGGTTTCGTGTAAGTGTGTCTGCTTACGGGCCCCCCCCCCCCTTTGGGCCCTTGGGGGGGGGGTTGTTGTTTTTTTGGGGGGGAAAAAAGGATTTTTTTTTTTTGGGGGGGGGGGGCGGGGGGGGGGGGGCGCCCGGGGGGGGGGGGGCTCCCTCCTTAAATATATAAATAAAATGTATTTTTTTTTTTCTTTCGGTAGGTGGGCATATTTTTTGTTTGTTTACGAAGGCGGGGAGTTAAAAAAAAAAAAAAAAAAAAAAATAAATAGTCAATTTTACCATTATTGGGGGTTAGCATGACTATTGCAGTATAGTGATTTTGAACTATGATCATGGTCAAAACAGCCATTAAAAATAGTTGATTCAACATTTAACATACTGTCGGAATAGTCCTTGTTACCATGATCATAGTCAAGAATGCCATGAACGTGGTTAATTCGTCCATTTTCATGGTTATTGTATCCATTATATGTAATAGTCATCTTGACCTTGATTTAATTGTCGGTATAACAAAAGAAATTTTTCTCAGAGTAGTGACACCTCGACAACTGTTCATCGAAGGTGGTTTTTGGGTATATAACCACATATAACTATCAAAAATAGTTTCATAAGCAGAAGGAAGCTACAATGCAGATTCCGAATATGCAATAACCCTAATAAACCCGTAACTAAGTTGAAATGGATAGAGCATTCTACGAGACGCTTCTGATCAACTGCTTTTCATATTCACGAATGCAATCTGACAGGAGGCAGCGGCCCAACTGCTGTGAAAGCAACATTTCTACTGTCATCTCGTAAAAAGGTTTATAGTTTTAAAATGCCAAGAGGGACGAAGATTACTTGTTTAATTAAGCGAGACCCACCCTGCCAATGCGATCCACCCAGTAGTAAATATTCGATGCAGATGATGTTGCGCAACAAAACAAACATGTCACGTAAGTGATGAGCCATATGAAAATGATCTGATACAAAAACAATGTTCACACACTCACACAAGAGTGCTTGTCGGCGGTTGGTGTGGTGCAGTAATTTTTGTCCATCGTTACTCTTCGACTCCTTTCGCATCGTCGCATCGTATCGGTCCAAATCGGTCTCAGTGGCGATGAAGTGTTCTGGAGCCACCAGCTGTTAGTTTTCGTGTCGACTCCGTCGGAATAAAGACCGTTTTTAGCCACTCTCGAGGTTGTTATTTCTGGCCGTCCATTGCCGTGTGTTTGGCTGGTTCTATTCTTTTTTCACCCGATGTTGTTTGTTACTTCACGATATACTCAGTATGACAAAGTGTTCGTTAAGTGTGCAAAATATTTCATATGGTGCCTTAAGTTCAGTCACTGAAGGTCTGCAAATCAGGATTATGTGCTGAACAGATATCTACAGTTTGCTTGAATCATCTGATAGTACAAAGGCAGAAGCGAATCAATCAAGTTGAAAGGTGAAATGAAATCAATTTGAAAGGTTTCGCCCAAAGTCATTCAATCGGTTTCGGGTGTGTGGCATCGAGTTGGTCAGTCAGCGTTTTTAGAGGTGTGAATATTTACCGTTGTCCGATGTGAAGTGATAATAATACAACAAAAGCCCGAGCTATCTGACGTCGCGTGCAGGAATGTGCGTAATACTTGCACCTTCATTATTCCGAGTAGCATCACAGAGCATACTGGTTATTATACTCAGTAAAATGTTTTGATATCCAATCCCAATGTGTCTTCCCTCGAACGAGTCGATGTGGACGCATCGAGCAAATAACATCGCGACGCTTGCCTTCCAATTCGATTCGGAGTCATTACCTTTGTATTAATTTGATTCGCTCTGTCCATTTTGCGGTCCTCCTCGAACCTGTCTCGTCGGTTGTTGATGGACTTTTTAGGAAAGAAAGAGAAAGAATTGAACTTTCGCGTTGTCACTTAATTCAACAAGTGAACTGCTACTGAATTAATTATTTACTTTCAAGCGATACTCGCAACTAATGACTTCCAAGTCCGAATAAATTGCACCACTGGATTACATTACAAATTCAATTTGTTAACCAATTTCAGTGGGAAAAGTGTAATGTATTTGGTATGTATTGTCTTTACAGAAGAAAGAGTGTATAAGCGAAATAGTGTAAAACTAGGTGAATTGAATTGTGCTGAAAATTTAACCATTCTGTGGATAAGCTGATGATTCATGCCGCTATGTATTACGGTGTATATGTAAAATAGTCCTAACCTTAAAAATAAAACTACACTAAACAGCGATCTTTGCCAGTTGCGCGGTGTTGGAAACCATACGAACAACCATAAGTGAAAAAAAGCATTCAAGAAAAGGCGAAGGCGTGTGATGCCAGGAAAGCAATAATAATAAGAGAAGCAATAACAATAACAACGATGGCACTGCATCAGAACAGTCAGGAGGTCGGCGTGCAAGATTTTGTACTGCTCGATGTAATAACCATGGAAAACTTCATGGCCAACTTGAAGAAAAGGTAAGCACACTTTAGCTGTCTAGTTCATTTTGATGCATATTTTTCTCTTTCCTTATTTAAAAAAGTTACAGGTTTAGTACCAATCGCGACGTAGATCTACAAGCGGTCGTTACCTTATTTGAATCATAAACACGAAACTAAACTTTCATCAGTTGAACTCTAATGTAACACTAATTTATTTTATAAATATTGAGATTTGCAATATTTAACGTACATTTAGTACAAAGCTTTAATTGAAAAGTGTTATATTGGTTGGTTAGTTTAATGCAAAAAAATTTCAAGTTAAAACTTGCAAACATGATGGTTCCATTTTGCTTGTTTTATCATTCACTATTTGGCTTTCACATGCCTAGAAGCATATTGTAGACAATGTGATAGAAGATTTTACAGTATGTCCCGAAAAAAATTGAAAATTTTAATTTTGAGGTACATGTTTTGTGTGAGCGAAGTGGGTGTGCTTCTTTGAACATCATCTGTCAAGTGATGTAAACAATAAAGTTGTGCAATATATGCTGTATCGGTAATATGGGTAACATGTAGGCAAAGGACATAGTGACCAGTTTGCTTCTCACGGAAAAATCTCAAAAGCAAATTTGCGGCTTCTGTACACGCTAGGATGAGAATACCTAAAGATCGTTAAAAAGTACTGATAATCGCTCAAAAGTGCACATACCTAAATTATGCGTAAGCACAGATTACCTAATATTGGGTAATAGTATTGAAGGAAGATAAACGTTAAATATTATTGTTAAATATATTTTTTTATCGTTATATTTAACTAAAACTTGGGTAGTTTTTTTTTGTAGTTTTATTTTACAGAATACTTCAAAAAGACATGCAATTTAACAATTTATCCATTCGGATAAGTATTTCCAATTCTGCACACAAGGAGAACCAAATGTTCAAATGTATTACAGAATTATTATTTTTTTTCAAAAGAAAGCATCAATAAAGAGTATGGATGAATCCAAGTAAAGCTAAAGTGAGATTAATCATAGTATCTAGTCGTAGTTTCTAGAACTGAAATTCATACGAACTTTCTGACTAATTTTTGAACTGTATGGAATTGGTCAGTATCGTCATTATCGACGATTTTCCGCTCTTTTAATCACCAATTATTTTGCTTAAACAGCTCGAAAAATCATTTTCCAAGAACGCCATCGACGACGTTTAACCTCACTTTTGCATTATGATTCCTCCACTACAGAAACATTTTTTCTGCATCGTCCCATCATTGATGCCGAATTGCACCTCGGGATTAACGTTGGTCCACAAAGATCTGTCGGAGATAAAAAAAAAGAATGCTGAAGTTAATGCTTCAAATATATGGACATGAATAAACTATTTATTGGGAGATTAATAAGAAAAATCATTACGTTTTCGCTTGGAAAAAATATGGCGACCACGTTGCTTCAGTGATGAAAAATTTAATCAATTTTGGGTAAAAAATAACGTCCAATATAAGAAAATGAACATAACCCAAATGTCAGTCAAAATTACTGTTTGCTAATTTGGGTATTGTCAACAATACCTAATTTAAGGTAAAATAAATACCTAATTTTAGGTAAAATAAATACCTAATTTTAGGTAAAATAAATACCTAATTTTAGGTAAAATAAATACCTAATTTTAGGTATTCTAATCTTAGCGTGTAGGATACCATCTTGCTACGGTTTACCGCGTGAAACGTTCCCTTCTATTTGGACCATGTCCACGGAAACCGGGTAGTGGACGACCACGGCCTGCACGTACTGCAAAAGTGCTGAAATCGGTCTAAGAGAAAGTGAAGCGAAATCCAGTAAGGTCCGGAAGTTGGCTAATGAAGGAAATATCTCGAGTCATCTATTGATCAAAGATGACTTAAAAGTATCATCCAGAACTCTCCTACCTATTTCTCATACATGACACAATCCGTGATAGTCAAACAGGTTTGCCAGATTGGAAAAATAATAATTTCCTGAAATTGTCATCAGTTAAGGATTTTTCCGAAAAACGGATAATACCTTCTATGCAGTTGAGGGGTTGACTTAAGCAAGCCGTTTGAATCAAATGGCATCAGTGTAGCAAATTTAAATCTGAGATATCTAACAATCAACATACTGAAGTATGATGTAGAAGGAGATGTCCAGTCATCACCATGAGGCACCAAGAGTGGACAGTAATGTTTGCTAGAATGAAAGATATGAAGAGAATGTGTTGAAAGTTCCATCAGTGTACGGTAGGTTGAAAATTGAAATAGAAGTATTGAAATTTGAGCGAAAGGGCATGGGTAAAGTAGTACTCGAACCAAGGACGTTACCATTGCCTAACGTCCCACTGCGGGGTAGGTCAAGGGAATGCAGTGGGATGTTAGGCAATGTAATGGCAGAATCCCAAATCCGGCTAAAATAGCGTCTCGCCTCCGTGAGACCACAGGAAGGGCTGAAGGTTTCTGAAGGCACTCGTCTCGGTAAATTTGTCCATTCATGGTACCCGCCGTGAAGTACCGCTGGCTCATCTCTCCACACCCAGCCACCCTGACCTGCCAAACCAAGAACTTTTTGGCGAATTTGTTCACCTTCTTCTTTCTCGCCTTCTCAGGAACGGCCAGCTGTGATGTGGCAACGTAAAATCCATCACGACGCAACTCAGTTTCGTGAGCCACTCTCGGTGCAGCTTCCTGGCACGGGTTTTGACTGCCGTGTTTTGTTTGTCGTTCCGGTTTGGTGTCTTCCTGACCTTGTGACGTGGCGGCCGGCACGTTTCATCGTTTTTTCGACAAACCATATGGAAACCTTCGCCTTTTTCGCCTTGAACAAATTCAACACCTTCCTTACCTTCACCAGATCAGCTGTCTTCAGTTTTTGCGGACCGGGGCCGGGGCTGGGGAACCGGGGGGGGGGGGGGGGGGGTTTTTGGGGAGAACGGGGTTGGGGGGGGGGAACACAAAAAAAAAAAACCAACCAAAAGAAAAAAACCAAACAAACCACATTGATTGTTGTTTTTGTATTCTCCCAAGCGCGGAAGTAACGATCTTTGATGAAGTTTGTCAGAAGTAGATAATTTATCATCTCCATGCGAAGCGCTAGGAGTGGACGAGTAATTTATTGCTAGAACGAAATAGACATGAAGAGAAAGTGTATTGATAGTTCCGTCTAGGGCAACGGCAGGCTTTGAAAATTGAAAGATCAAGTTTGAAAACGAGCGGAGGGCATTATTGAACGGTAGTATCCGATCAGGCACATAACCCTTTACCATACTACCCCATGCAGGATAGGCAAGAGGAGGAAAGCCCCTTGACTGGTAAAAGGTTATGCAACCGGTCGGGCTCTTATACTACCTATTGCTTTTTTCTAGTTCTAGCGATTTGTCCCTCTCCCAATACTGCCTAACACGGGTGATAAATTATCTCCCGCTGTTGGGTTTATTTTTAGATGCACCGCCTATTTTACACATTTGCTCTTCTCGTGTTTTTTTTAGGGGGGGGGAGAGAGGGGGGGGGGGGGGTCAGACCCCCCCAGAGGGTTTATGGTCGGGTGGGGTGTCATTTTTGTGTTGGTGTTGTGTTCCAGCGGGGGGGGGGGGGGTGGGTGGGGGAGGGGGTGTTCGGGGCGGGCGAGGGGGGAGGTAGGAGAATAAGAAAAAGGGGGGAGGGTGGGTGGCGTGGGGGCTTTTGCTAGACGGAACTATCAATACACTTTCTCTTCATGTCTATTTCGTTCTAGCAATAAATTACTGTCCACTCCTAGCGCTTCGCATGGAGATGATAAATTATCTACTTCTGACAAACATTATGTGTTTAACCATGGCTTTATAGTTAATCCTGTTATAACTGTTATACAGCTTCAAATAGTCGATCTCTAATTCTTCATCAATATTCACCAATTTTTGCAAGAATTTATTAATATTTCCGGTTATTAGTGAAACAAAAAGATATCAAATATGTATCTGATCAAATAGTTACAAGCAAAACATGCAGTCACACAAAAAATGGAAACTGACATCATCTGCATTCATAGTTCTGATTGAGTGTTCTGTTGTTAATGACTTGTTTACTTTTCAATCCTTCAAACTGTGAATGATGAGATGAGATTTTTTTTATTAAATTAACATACTTAACACTCATCGAACCTGACGGTTTTACCCACCGATTTTGACAAACATTAGAGTTGCCTACAAAGAAATCCAACACATTTCAGACCTCCCTTTTTATCCTTCTTACACCAAAAGAAGGGTATTAAGATCGCTTGAAAACTCTAACCGAGTTCCAGAGGGCCGAGTGTCATATACCATTCGGCTCAGCTCGACGAACTGAGCACATGTGTGTGTGTGTGTGTGTGTGTGTGTGTGTGTGTGTGTGTGTGTGTGTGTGTGTGTGTGTGTGTGTGTGTGTGTGTGTGTGTGTGTGTGTGTGTGTGTGTGTGTGTGTGTGTGTGTGTGTGTGTGTGTGTGTGTGTGTGTGTGTGTGTGTGTGTGTGTGTGTGTGTGTGTGTGTGTGTGTGTGTGTGTGTGTGTGTGTGTGTGTGTGTGTTTTAAAAAAAATGTCACATCGGTTTCTCAGCCATTTGTGAACCGATTTCTGTTCTGTTGACGGCAAATGAAAGCTACAACATTCGCATAGAACGCTATTGATTTTTTTTATTCGGACATTTCGTTACGAAGATATGAACGAAACAGTACTTGACGGCTTATTACAATAGTAATCAAACAGTTTAGTCTCCGATTATATACTGAGCTATTTGTGTACCGATTTTAGTTTTGTTATCAAAGCTACAAAACCTCAAATAACTGGTTAAACTTTCATTATGATTGGATAATCCTTCATGGAGATATGACCAAAACAATACCTGAGATCACATAATTGCGAGATGAAAATATACTCGTTGCAGTTCAAACCCGAACAAGACCACTCACCCCAATCGATGCCGCTTGCATTCTATTGTTCCGCATCTGGTACGTTGTATAGCACAAACAGCGGACTAGCCACACCATGCGACTCTATAGAATTAGAGCAAGATCGATTGGCCTGAGTGGTCCGGTTTTGAACTGCAACGAGTATATTCGATAATTACACAAAGTCTCAATTTACTATAACTACATTTTCAACGAACATGTACTTATTAAGCATCTTGAATCCATATCGATAATCAAAATTGACGCTTATAATTCATTCTATGGACTGATTATATGGAATTTCTAATATTTATGTAGTTTCCCCTTTTATATAACTAACATAAACAAGTCTAGAAAATAAGAAGAATGATTAGTAATTTCCATTTAATTCCAACTACCTTTATTGCTTATCTTGACAGATACGCGTATTTCGTCTACAATGTGCAGACTTCTTCAGTGTCGTGTACTAATACTCGTACTAGTACACGACACTGAAGAAGTCTGCACATTGTAGACGAAATACGCGTATCTGTCAAGATAAGCAATAAAGGTAGCTGGAATTAAATGGAAATTACTAATCATTCTTCTTATTTTCTAGTTACAGGTATTCCACTAAACAGCTCACACTCTCCATAATAAACTAGTCGTTAAAGACTATTTATGGCAATATTTTAATCACATCGATGAACGTTTAGGATTGACAAATAATTCATTTTATAAACTGAATGTATGACATATCGAATATTCCTGGATCTTCCTGGAATTTCTGATGAAAATATGTATCCAGTACAATATTGGCCACATTTGAGTTCGTAATTCGGGTGAACTGTAAGAAGGGTTCAAGCTCACCATCGGTGGATTAATTCGTTTTTTTTAAACTAAGATCGAGTCGCTAATCGTTTTGTCATTATATTGAAACAATCACGTTGAAATTTACATGATTACCCCATTCAAATACCCAATAAGGAACTGTCACTGTACGTGAAGATACAACCCCCAATTTACTGTAGAAGCTCGGTCCGTGCAGTTTGCGCCGCCAAACAATCATCGATAACTGTATGTGCGTCAAAGCGATTATTTTGTCTTCTTTTGAAGCCGCATTTTCAAGTTCAGCATATTTTGCTGCATTTTATTTAACGCACGCATTGCGCTGGTATTGTGTAGTGACCCCGTATCTAGCACACCGTTCGACGCAACCATCACCATGCGAGACCATTATGCATTGCCAAAATTGCCTACTGAGGCGTCAAACATGGGTGTACAAATCGAGTCGATTGGTTTGCAATTTTAATTTCACTCTACTCGAAAGCAATTTTTATGCACACGCAAAAACCTAACTCTGGGAACTTTTTTTCAATAGGGCGAATCTAACAATGAGAGATTCTCTCCTCTCGCGCTCTCTTTCATTTATTCATTTAAGGGATTCTTTAGTACAGATCAAAACACAACAGTGCTGGCTAGCATACTCTACAAATAGTAGAATGAAAAACGTAAAGGTGATTGGAATATGAAAGAAAGAGAAAGTAATCAAAGAGAGTCTCTCAATGTTAGATTCGCGCTAATGAAAAAAGTCCCAAGAACTGATAATTTTGAAAAAGTGATTCGATTCCCGGTGCGGTGGAGCTAATCTTTCTGGTTGGTAATTTCGGCTTCCCTGGGCGGGCATAGTATTATTGTGCTTGCGACACAATATGCAAGTTAATGAATTTATAATTAATACACTACTAATTAATTATGTTTTTATTGCGTACAGTACGCCAAATTTAAATTATAATGTTTTGAAATTGGAAATATCTTCTCAACATCATGGGATCCCAGTAGTGAACAGCAGTTTCTGCTAGAACCAAAGATGTGAAGAGAAAGTATTGATAGGTCCGATAGAGCTCGGCAGGGGTAGGTCAAGGCAGGGACGGATCCGCCACCTTGACTGGCCGCAGTGGGATTTTTGGCAAAGATGTCTATGTTTGCTTCGAAATACTGCCAAAACAAAGCCCTACGCTCAATTTCAAACTACTTCTATTCAATTTCATAAGCTGCCAAGCTCTATTGGACCTATCAATACTTTCTCTTCACATCTTTGGTTCTAGCAGAAACTGCTGTTCACTACTGGGATCCCATGATGTTGAGAAGATATTTCTAATTTCAAAACATTATAATTAATATTAATTATTAACTATGGAAGGGCTTCCAGAATATTGAGTTGAGAGCGGGTGAAAAAGCGTCAAAACCAGTTAGAAGAAGATTCGTAACTTTCAAAATGTTCAAATAGTTTTCGTTTAGGGTAAATGCTAAAAAACTTTTGGGACTATAATTGCGGTAAGTTGGCTGCCGTAGGCTATTCTAGTTGCTTACGGAGACCCCATCAACGGCTACTTATTACTTATCGCTTATAACGCTTACATATGTTATTTTATGTTAAGGTCTGTTTTCACTATACAGGTATACCTCGATATAAATCAACTTTATTGTCTCAATATTTTCATGAACTTCTCGCAAGCTACACCTCATTCAAGAAAAGTAGTAAGACCATTGGATAGATGAGACAAATAAAACACAAATTTGTGCATAACTGGAGAACTAATCAAGCAACTGGAACCAAATTTGGCATGTGAGGGTATTTGAGGCAGGATTTTTTTCTATGGTGGTTCGAGACTCCTCCCCTCTCCGGAGGGGGGCTCTCATACAAATGAAACAGAAATTTCAACCAAACATGAGACTTATCCAGGCAACTAAAACACAAAATGTGTATTTCGTGGGGAATGCAGCATGTTCTGATAGAAGTTTGAACCCCTTTTTATTCAAGAATGGGGGATGCATGAGTTACTGTCAGTGCTACATATGCACAAGAAGTTAATCTAAGGTTATGCAAGAGAAAATTCCGTTCAAACTGACACGATACGGCGTAGTTTGAAGATAAATGTTTAGTCAATGAAATTTTTGTCTACACAAAAAGAAAAACCATTGTTGAAACTGAAGATAATTAAAAACACACACCTACGTTTAATTTTGCAGAAATTACACACATTAGGAAACGAAAATATTTGAACAAAACTCATTCCTAAAAAAAAACATTAAAGCGCCAGTTCTATTATATTTTCATTGGGTTCAGCTGGCATACACATAAAAATAAAATGCAACTAATTGTCTCTTCTGCTGAGATGTTAGATGATTGAAACTCTGAAATGGCGAAAATTTCCAAAGTCATACAATGAAAAAAAGTTGATCACCCTAGCAGAAAGAGAAAAAGAAAAATTAAATTTGAACTATCCGATAACTCTTGCTTTCTACTGGGTCCATACATAATTCTTTATATCCGTGCATTAGAAAATGAAGGATCATAAACAATTTAAGTTTTTGAATAATTGAATTTTTTTGGAATTTTTTTTTAGTAGAATTTGACGTATGATCCTTCTAAAAAATCGTTAAAAACCATCCTATCTTTTCAAATACATAGGGTTAGGTGGGCTAAAACTTACGACGATGTATAAATGCGAACCTGAAAATAGCTCTAAAAATATTGTGAAGGGATGTTATAATATAAAATGATAATAACAATTATATTTGTACTGTCTGCATGTCTGTAGACTGATGTCCAGCTATAATTGTAGACGCACTTGCATTATCATTGCCACGAAGGAAACAAATAAATTAAAATTATTAAACTACACTTGGGAATTCCATGGATGATCTGAAATTATATACTGTATAAAGAATACTTCCATTTTTTTTTTTGTGGTAGGGTAAGATTTCAGCATTACCGGGGTCGCGCTTCCTACATCGCATTGGTGGGACTGCCTGCTAAGGTATAGCTGACGCGATACAGCGTTTCTTACTCAGCCGTTGGAGGCCAGGACAGACGCTGTTTGAGCTGTACCTCCTTGGTCGACAGACGCTCAGCACGCACCTCCTCAATCTAGCTGAAGTCAAAAGAACAGCAGTGCCCAGGCTGCTCTACCAGCTAAGTACGCAACCCTTAGCTCGCGATCTTTGTCATCTCTTGACCCGTGGAAGCATGAGGTAGGCACTTGTGAGGACCATAGCTATGTTGCGGGGAGGAACGCTCCATCCCAGTTGTCTACTCACCATTCTGCAGCCCACCTCAAGCCTCCACGAGTCATATGATCATAAAAGACTGCCAGCTGAAACTTGGAGAAGCTGGTTGGCGTAGCCTGGGCAATGGTATCATATTGACAATAGCGAAGTTAGGGGGTGCGACTAAGGATTGTGTACCTATAAATCAAGTTATATATCCATACCTGTAAATCAAATCTTATTATTTTATATTCTAATTTGATTGATAATTTCAGCACGCTTTGGAATCATCTTTGTACTCCAAAACAATTTAAGAGCCTACTCGAGTAGAGTTTGAGATCAAATGGAAAACTTAATATGATGCTGTGATGTTACTGATAATGATTACTCAGGTTGCTGTTGTTTTGGTCGATTGGAAGATCAATATTGATAGCAAAAATTTATTCCTGTGACAATATATTTAAAACTAATCCTGCTATCAGTGAGAGCACATCGAAAAGCCAATTTGCTTGTTGATAGCAGAATGAGTATTTCGCTTGATGTTCTGTCAAGACAACTAAAACAAACCTATTTTTCTCAAAGAAAAGTGAACGCTAATTAAAGCAAGATGAAAACTAAATTTGGTATCAAATTTGACAATTGTGAAGTGAAATCAAATTTTGATTTCAATTTGATGTTTATATCAAAATAAATTTTCAAATTGCTATCTTTATGATGTTAGACATTACTCGGGTAGAGCAACATGACAAGCATCAAAGGCTCAATTTGTTTCTCAGCATTTCAACGTAACATTTAGTGAATCTAAGCTTCGATATAGCCTTGAAATTTCCTACATTTTGTATCTTAACATTTTTTTTTATGAATCATCATTTATGCTAAAAATTTCCACTGTTCCTATAAGAACTACATAACTGGGATTGGGGCGGGATAGCTTAGGGCAGTCGAAGGTTTTGTTGACTGGACAATGGTTCGTGGAGTCGCCAGTCCCTTGTCGTGTGAAGACACGCCGCCTTCTGGCCGTAGTCTTCCGAAGGTCCTCATTGAGATCGATTGGCCCTGCTACAACAAGCCATTACGTAGGCTATTTTCTCGGGACAACCTGCTGAAGATAGTCCTGCAGACATAGGTAATCCTTGCACTGATGGTGGGTTCTTATCACATCACATCACATCACATGGTCAACTATAGCAAAGTTGGTTGAAAAATATAATATATTACAAATAATTGTTAATGAGCTTACTACAGGATGACATTCTATCACTGTGTTATCCAGAATGACAAATCAGTTGTTCTCGGAAAGGACCCATCCAATGAGGTTTTCTGCTTCTGACGTTTGTTATACTGAAATACCCAAAGCAGTTAATCATTAGCTTTGTGCTGTTATCTGCGAAAACTCGATGGTCTGCTATCTTATCGAAATAGCAAACTGGAACAAAAGTGGCTCGAGGGCTATAACAGCACTATCAGCCGATTTTGACATCGCCAAGGAATAGCTAGGCATATAAAGTTCATCATTTGAAATAAATGCCTACATGAGTGCTATTGCAGTTTATAGCCCGCTCGATAGCCGCGTCTTCGAAGCTGTCGGACTCGCCATCGACGGACGGTCGGCGCATTGAAAGGAGGAGAAGCGAGCAATGCACGCGGCAATGCTAATCATCACACACTGATTCAAGGCTCGCGATGAAGGCAATGAGTAAACAGGTGATGTCATTCTGAGTCAATGCAAGATGCCTATATATGTGGATATGGAGGAATGATTCATTTCATGTCGCGAACCAAACACGATAGGGTTGATTCTGTTCATCCCCTTTGAATCCTACATATGTAGGAAAACTACCATTATCTCATTATCGAAAACAACTCAAATTTGTTACTACGAATCATTGACTATGAAATCTTTATTTCAGATATTGTTATTTATCTACGTGTTTAATCTATAAAAATATTAGAAACGATGTTTTTGTTTCATTTAACATGAAACGTCTTGGTAAACTTGTTAAGAAGATTTCTAACGAATTTCACCCCAAAGCAAACGTCAACAAAAGTATGTTTTTGTAAATAATCCATTTTCAAGTCCTTGAAATCATTAACTTGACATGTTATTAAACGAATGTTGCAAATTTCGTAAACCGTTCATGAATGGTGCGGATGAATTAGGGAGCTATTCACAAGGTATTTTCAACACCGTCCACTTCTCGTCACTTTGAAGGCTCGATCGGTTTTCAAACTAATAAATATTTTAGGTTGATATATGGTTAAGCTAGTATTTCAGTTTCATATTACACATACCGTAAATCAATTTCTGCGGTGCGTAGCCGAACCTGCTGTGGCTGAAAGGCTCTAAATGAAGATAAAAAAAAAACAAACACACAATTTCTGAGGTATATTTGACTTTAGTTCTCATAACGTAAAAACCGAACGAAATATTTCGACAATCGGTCTCAGAATTCCTGTTTTACCTGAATAACAGGAATTCTGAGACCGATTGTCGAAATATTTTGGTTTTTACGTTATAAGGTCTAAAGTCAAATATACCTCAGAAATTGTTTGTTTGTTTGTTTAATCTTCATTTAGGAGCCTTTCCGCCACAGCTGGTTCGGCTTCCCACCGCAGAAATTTATTTCGTTCCAAGGCCACTATCACATGCAATAAGTTCCGCATGTAAACACATGTATTACAAGGACGGGTCAATAAGTCCGTCACTTTTTTTAATTTTCCACCTCTTAATTGAAAGGGCAATACTGCTTCTGTCAACAGGCGACTGTCAGTTAACTCCCGAAGATCTTTCGGGTTGGACTTTTTCTGGATTGGATAAAGAGTAGGCATATGTGCATTGGTGTTAGCATCGAACTCAATTAATATCTGTGGAAGTGCATCTTGCATCAACACTTGAGCCTCGATAATACGTTCGCTACAGAATCTTAATAGTCCAAGAAGAAGAAGAAGAAGTTTGTATGTATTCAATTATAGTTCAATCCATTTGGTATGTTTATTGTTCAAATTATATGAGTGAAGAAAAAGGATATGCTTCAAACGAGATTAAATGTTAATCGTCCAGAAAATATGCAGAGGAAATAAACCACTTTAAAACTCGGAACTGCTTCTTTCTAGCAGACCTCAAAACGCGATATGAATTGGATTCGAAATGATCAAATGTAGCTATTGGAAATGATCGAAAGAAGGCTATTTCTACACACAAACATTAATGACCCTTTTTTTTTGAGCTCGCCTGCCATAATAATATCGCGATAATAATACTACCCGTATAATAATACCCCGTCTCGAATGAACTAAAACGTCTACAGCAGACGTACAGTTTAAAGAGACGTACATTCAATAAAGTGACTTAAGAATTCCAATCGTGGATCTTCCCTCACTTTCAACTTCTATTGTACGGTTTTTTTGAGTTAATACAGCCATATTTAAAAACAATTATTTCCATAATTTTCAAAGATTCTGGACACGTTTACGAAAATCAACATAATTCACACGTAGATCAAATTTTACCCTCATAAACAGGCGGTTCTGGTTGCACTTGCTTTGCATTATTCACTTGTATCACAGAATGAATTCCGCTGTTTTTATTGTTTAAAGCGTCTTAATGATCACGTTCCACGTATATCACACAATGTCAAGTTAGTTTTTTTTTTTACTAAACTACATTCTATATCTTATTATATGCATTCTGCAGGTTCCAAGCTGGCAAAATCTACACATACATCGGCGAGGTGTGTATCTCGATGAATCCCTACCGAGAGATGAATATCTACGGCCCGGAACAGGTCAGTCGATACAAAGGCCGAGAGCTGTTCGAAAATATGCCGCACATATTTGCCATCGCCGATGCTGCCTACCGGGTACATAAGCAAAGAAACCAGGATACATGCATAATGATTTCTGGCGAATCCGGTGCTGGAAAAACCGAGGCATCGAAAATCATTATGAAGTACATTGCCGCCGTTACCAACCAGGGCAAGCAGAACGACATCGAACGGTGAGTAGTTCAATATTTCGATCGAAAGTTATGACCCCCCTTTATAATAAGCCTTTCCTATCCAAACACATCAAACGATTGCTTTTCACGAGATTGAATAATATGTTTTTCATTAGCTTTTGAATATTGTGCTCCTTATTTGAATGCGATCCTTCTCTCGTTCATTCAAAGCAAATTGTTCAACTGATTCCAACTCTGCACAATGAAAATCGACTTACCGAATTTCCAAAAAGGGTATCGACTTATCGAATTTACAAAAAGTTCGTCTCCTCGAAAAAAGTTCCCATGCAAAATTTGGGCTCAATCGGACTTCATTAAGTCGACCCCCAGAGCGGTCAAAGTTTGACTTTTTGATCGATGAAAAATCCTAAAATATGGTATATATTTAAAAGTTCCAAAACCGATTTTTTTTTATGTCAAACGTCTTAGAAATACATGAAACATCAAGATGTGGTGCTGCCGGAAACTTTTTTTTTCTTAGTCGGCCTTCTGGGAAGACAATTTTAGAGTTAGGGGAGTGAAGTGATTTTGAAGTGAAGTATTTGAATTCAATTGCTGAGATATTCTTGTCAATAGAATTGAAACATATACTATATCATCGTTGGCAACTGCTAACATATTATTTATCATATTTTTTTAGGGTGGTTCACTTATTTTACATTAAAGTGATCCTATTTAAAAAAATAAAAAGAATTTGAATAGAATATAGGAAATAATAGTATTGAAACATCTTCTATATAACCGTAAGCCATTGCCTGCATTTAATATGTGTTATTTCATTATGTTCCGGCTCACTTATCTTTCATTAGCGAGGTCCTTTTTGTCAAAAATTTAAAAAAAATTAGAATTTGAATATGATATTGAAAACAACAGTATTTTAACACCTCTTTTATCATCATAGGACATTGCCTACATTTGATTCGTGATATTTCATAAGGGTGGCTATTTTTTTACATTAGGATGGTGTCAAAAAACTAGAAGGGACAGCCCAATGGGGTTGTACGCAAAGTTGACGTAGGACTACGTAGTAATGCGTAATGAATGTCGTTATTATTATTAATCATTAATCCCCTATGTACAACTAGGAAGTTCAATTTCTGTACACATGGTCAGTCAGCGGTGTTGCAGTTCGACTCGAATTAACTCCTTATGTTTCGTTTGTTGGTTGTCCAACGTGCTTGTCCACTTACTCCCGTACGCGACGTTTAAAGCTATGCCATGTTAATCCCGGTGCGTGGTAATGTAAATTTGGATGAGCACAAGAGAAACTTCAAATATACTAACTCTTTAGATAGGCAAATTAGTTTGTTCGTCCTGAAAAGGACGGATTTTAGTTGACGGGGAGAACATGGTTCCAATTGAACTTAGGCTTTTCACTCGGTCTTCTTGTGCAGCAGGACAGCCTGAAAAGTACAACACTCTGTGAAATGTTCACACCTGAGAAAAGTTTTATCAGCTCTTCGTCGTTGCGGATGGCCAGGTGCATGTGACGTGGGATGATTTGGTCTACTTGTCACGGGTGGCGTTTCCTGCCAACTCAAGCACTTCAGCAGCCAGGCATTCCATCACTGTAGCGAAGTAGACGGGGGCTTTGGCACCAGCGTGCTCGGCGTGGCGTAGTTACCGTTCTCGAGCAGACGGTGAATGCGACCGAGTGGGAGCTGCAAACCGACTGCAAATTTGTCACGGCCAGACATGTTACTTGGCAATAGAGTCGGTCGATGGTCGACTTGACGGTGCGTAGCCGAGCGCTGACTCAACATCTTCGAGATCGCTGAAAGACTGATGGAAAATTCCAACGTGTCCCCCTTCAATATCTTTTCTTGATGCATAGGAGACGTTCCTTACTCAAACATGAAGTCTGTGCTAGGAAAGTACTGTGTATTTGGTAAATTTACTCTGAAAAATCGGCATTATAAGACATCACCATATACTTGCGTTAATTTCAATAGTAGAATGTTAAAAAGCAATAGATTGGAAAAATATTGGAATTGAAGCGTAGAAAATGTCCCGATCGATTGGTGCAAAAATTTTGGAAATCAATCGTGGAATGACTTAGTTATTAACGTTCAAAACCTATATATTTTTCGTGACGCTCCAAATTTTCGCAATTCGAACTTGTACCCCAGTATTGAAAACACAGACGTAGTCCTACGTCAAAACTGAAAAAAAATCTTAGGATTGCGAATTTCAATGGAATTCTGAAGACAAATTTACATTATACATTATTGTTTGCTAACCACTGTAGAACCGACTTGGCGTGGTGGGAGGAAGCCAAATCCGGCCAAAAGAGAGGAGGAGCCTTATACTCTCTGTACAGTGGCAGCAATATCTTCTTCAAACCTTCTTCCTCGTATACCTTGGTGTTAATTATACCCTTCGTGAAAGAAAAACGACGACCGCAAACCACAGGTACAAATCGCTTGCCAGGGCGTCGCCTTCTGTCCAAACTTTTCCATCGCCACCGTGGTGTCAGCGTCGTCCAGTTCCTGGTCCACCGATTTCGTATACTGCGGCCCAGGCAGCGCTCGCGAATCTTGCTTGGCGTAGGTTTCGTCGTCGATCAGGATGCATCCGTCTTTGTTCTCCAGAATCCGGTTATACAGTTTTCGCGCTCTTGTTTTGTGTTGCCCCAGGAACTTCTTCGGCGCATTCTGTTTCTTGTGCGTTTTCAGGGAGTTCCGAGCTTTGATCCGTTGAATCATCCATAGGGATGCTGGTGTTGAATTGCTTGGCAAAATCCCGCGTCCTTTTGTACTCAACCACTTTCACCTGTTTTTGCAATTTGGTTGTTTGGTTGAACACTTTTCCGGGCACCAAATGTGCAGAATTTTCTTTCGCGTGTCCAGACCAATTCGATTCATCTTTGAAACGATCCACTGTACCGAAACCAATCGATTGCACAACTGTTATTGACATGTAAAAAACATGTCATTGCAAAACACACTAAACAAATTCAAGCCATTTTAGAGTACTGTTTGAATGTTGCTAACTACTTTTCGATACATTCTTTAAGTAAATTATTGTGCAATAAATTTATATACCATTGCATTATGTACGATGGAGGTCAATTTGTAATATTCAAGTCGATGAAACATTACAGGTTTCGTTTTATTGTATTGTTAACATTTGATATATCCAAAAAATATTGCATGTTGTATAACAGCTTATTCGATCAAAAATTAGCTTCTTAAGCCAAAAAATAGCTTATCCATCATTGAATAAACTCAATATACTCGAACACTCGACACTGAAGAAGTCTGTAATAGGCTTATCTGTCAAAGGATAAGCCTTCTATAGTGGAATTTAGCGGAATTTGCTCGCGTTTACTAGTGATAGTTTGAAAAAATCTTTCAGTTTTTTATTTTTTATTTTATTAAAAAAGTGACCAAGTGAAGTGTTAATTTGAATTTTCCTAGTTTTACCATTTCAAACTCAAATTGTGTGTTGGGTATTTCATTATAGTACAGGGCTGGTAGCTGGTCACTTTTTAGTGACTTGGTCACTTTTTTGAGTCTAGTCACTAAAAAGTCACTATTTGCATCCAAAAGTCACTATTTTCATACCGCCGATTGTAAAAAGTTGAAAAAATCTCTTGCGTTTATTGTAAAATAGATCTGGCAACACTTTATAAAAGTTGAGAAATATACACCAGAAAAGTGTTTTTATCATCCCATGTGTAAATCTAATTGAAAGCAGAATAAAGTGAAAAATATTCTGGGCTGTGAATCGTGGTACTATTATTTTGAAATCAGTTGCGTATTAATATTGTTTTCCGCAAAGATAGGTTTGGTTTTTTTTTTTTTGTTTTTTTTTTCCTGGGGGGGGCCCAAGGTTGGGGGGGTGGGGAGCCCCCCCGGGCGGGGGGGGTGGGGGGGCACGCCAATGTTTGGGGGAAAAAATCCTTCCGGCCCCGCCGGCTCTGGCCACCATATTATTTTTGTGGCGGGGGGGCGGGTGTTTTTTTTTTTTTTTTTTGTGTTTGTGTGTTTGTTTTTTTTTTTTTTTTTTTTTTTTTTTTTTTTTTTTTTTTTTATTTTTCCCCGGCGGGCGCCCCCCCCCCCTCCCTCTATTTTTCTTATTTATTAAACACAATTTTGTTTGGTTGCGGGGTCCTCCTTTCTTTTTTTTTTTTCTTATTATTTTTACAATTTTTCAGCTATATAATTACAATTTTTCATATGTCTATACTGATATACCCAGTGAACCCCATGACGAATCTAACGCAGAAAGAATCTTGTAAAACCGTTCATCCGTTATCGAGTTAAATTGTGAAGTACAAAACACCAAACACCGGAGAGTACCCGAGAGCTTTAGATATGGCCGTCTCGGTTGAGCTCCATTTCTGCTAGGGAGCAAGCGATTTGATGTTTGGTAAAGGCCGTTTGACAGAGAATCGATCAACTTTTATCGATTAGCTGTCAAATGAGCTAAGCCAAAAGTCAAATCGTTTGCTCCCTACCAGTAAACGAGTTCAATCTTAGCGGGCATTAGCGCTCGTAAAATGTTGGATTGTGCAAATGTTGATGGGATAGGTAGGAGTAGAAAACTCAAAACGTTTATCCAATATGCAAATAAAATGTCCAATAAAGAACCTACACTAAAGAATCAAATCATTTTTGATTTACACTCACTTTTTTTCAAAAATATTTGGTTAGATTCATTTTCTTTTTCTTAAGCGGACCACTCTTTTGGTATCCAAATAGTCGAGTAAAGTGGGAACGAATTGTAAATCAGATACAGGACTTATTTTCGGTGAACCGCTTAGTAATTCCTACAGTAATTCTGAATCTAAATTCGATTGTTCGTATCCTGACTGTCAAGCGAACTCAATTCGATCATAGGAGAAATGGAAATACACTGCAATTCGACCATTTTATAAATGCGTAATGATTTCAAAGTTGTGTATGTGTGTGTGTGCGCGCGCGCGTCTGTGTGTGTGTGTGTGTGTGTGTGTGTGTGTGGGTCCAATCTAACACCCATCGGCCGGCAATGGTATTATGGAAGAAATCTGTTTACAACAATCATTCAAGTGACCATTGGAAGCAGCTTTAACCAGGGAGCTAGAAAGTGATAGCTCTACTGCAGATCCAGCAGCCCATTTCAGAATGTCTGGAGAGTCACGCCCATTCCGAGGTTACTTTCACATACAATAATCCCCGCATGTAAACATTACCGATATCATTTGGATAAGGGCACTGCTACACACTTCCAGATTTGGACATTTTAAATTTCCAAAACCAGGCACATATTTAGTATTATATGAAAATAAGATTATTGTTATATAGTTATAATCAGATAGATCTCACCCATATCCGCCTCCTCAATCACACTATCTTGTTCATTCGTAAAAATAAAAATACTCGACGTTGATTCGTAATTCGTAATTCAAAACTGCAAATAATCTTCGATTCACTCGCGACAAAGCGAAAAAACACTCTTAACTAATAAATTATGCCCGAGTGTTACAACATTACGACTAATAACCAAAACTAAGCTGATGTAAAACCGACACACACACATTTCGAGAGGGAATCGATTGTATTAACTACGGCTTACACAATGCACGCGGAGATTTTATGATTTCACTGTTAGTTCAAGTTAAATTACGAATTATTGTTTGATTTTTTTTTCGCGAAAACGACGCAGCAAAAACAAAACACGTCAGTTTCAAAGCACGGCTTGCTGCAATCAAAGCGTAATGATTTCAAAGTTGCATTAAAACTCGTACATTAAAATTTTGTATATTTTCTAGGAAACTTCTGAGACAAATATTCTTAGTTTTTTATACAGAAGATCTTATAAATTCATTATTCATCAATTATTTAAGTTTATTTTGACTTTGCTTGACTGCTGTTTAACCGAATATTTGTTTGGCAAAGTGGCAGAACTTTTCAAGTAGAATTTGTTGTAAGAAACTTTGATAAAGTATAAGATCTGTTTATGAGCATACTAATACTATTTGAATGCTATTTTCTAAGTTTTCTTCCAGAGGGAAGAACCACTCATTAGATGTATGTACCCTGTACCCTGATCTACAAAGGTTGGTGCAAACCATCGTCGGTCACGTTCATAAACCCAATGTGTGGCCCGGGAATACTGCACTTCCAGAGGATAGTTTGGACAACATTGATAACTTGCTACCTACCTGCGGAAAAAGTTTTTGTTTTGGTTGAAGCAATGGCAGAGCTGGCCAAATTGAGGGAGATCGACAAACTCCACTTTTTCAACAATGCCAACAAGCATTACGTTGCTGCTGGTAAGCACGTAATCAAAAATTATGGTTTGCAGAACTCGTTTCTAAAATATTGCCAATACCTGAACCAAACAGCCGTTGCTTCCATTGAAAGTTCCGAGTATATTGTGAAAATCGTCAAGTTACTTTCGACTCAGGTCAACTATGATCTTCTTATTGACGAATGGAACTTTTTAAAATGCCAGGTGCTGACCTTCAGTACAGAGTACAGAATTCAGGAGTATTGGAACCAGTTGTTTACGAAGAAAACGGTTGTAGGTGAGCCTAAATACCCTCAACTGACTAAGGCAGTGAAAACAGCTTTAGCTGCATCACATGGGAACGGCTCAAAAAAGGAATCGAGAAGCAGGATATGTTAGAAGTAATTCTAGCACAGGCCGTACGTAAAGAACAGAATTGATAATAGGCTCCTTAACAAAAAAAAACCCAAAAAGTGACACTGCGCCGCAGTATTACTAGTTTTTGCAAAAGTGTGTGTTCACTTAAGGAGTGTATCGAATATAAGCTATCCACAAACTTTCTTTCAAATTATGTTGAAAACCGATATTTTATTCATACAAAAAATTGATCCTTTATTGTACGAGGTTAAACTTGAACATAATGAAGACTGGATGAAATTTAAGTTATTCCTTCGCGAATTTTCGAACTTTGGATCGAATGCTCTTCATCAAGTTCCGGACAAGTGTTGCATCGCATTTTTTGGACGCTTGAGCCCAAATTTTTTTGAACTCCTGCATGTTCCCAGCTGCCTTACCAGTCTTCTTGAAGACCCTTTTCACGATTGCCCAGTAACGTTCGATGGGTCGAAGCTGAGGGCAATTTGGTGGATTGATATTTTTCTCAACGAAATCTATACCCCTTTCCGCAAGCCAATTGAGAGTGGTTTTGGCATAGTGAGCCGACGCTAAATCCGGCCAAAACAGTGGAGGTGTACTATGCTTCTTATATAAAGGCAACAATCTCTTCTGGAGACACTCAGATCGATAGATTTCCGCATTTATAGTTCCGGTAGTGTAAAAAATGATTGACTTCAAACCACTGGAACATATTGCTTGCCATACCAGTACCTTTCGACCGAATTTCTCCACTTGAATCGACCTGTCCGCATCGCTCACATCCTCCCCAACGACGGCAGTAAAGTATTGTGGACCTGGAAGGGTTTTTGAGTCCTCCTTTACATAGGTCTCATCGTGCATTAAAACACATGCATCCGGACGCTGCAAAAGACGCGAATACAATTTCCGGGCCCTTGTTGCTGCTCGCTTCTTCTGTTCTGCACTTTGTTTCGAGATTTTCTGCTTCTTGTAGGTCTTCAGGTGGTTTCGCCTCTTGATACGCTGGATCGTTCCGACACTCGTTCCTGCGTTTTTGGCCAAATCACGTATTGACATTGATTTGTTCTTCATGATTAGAGATACCACTTTCTGCACCAGTTTCGGGTTGGAAGAACCGGATTTTCTGCCTCTTCCTGGTAGCTCATCCAAAGAATAGTGTTCCCCAAACTTATTAATGATGGTTTTAACACTCGCATGATGAATTCCAAACCGCTTCGCCAATTTTCGCATAGTAATACCCTTCTCACTTAGCCATGTGTCCAGAACCTTAATTTTCACTTCCTTTTCAATACGCGGCATTTTGAAAACGCACAGCATGCAGTGTTCAGAGCATAAAAAACCATCACAAATACATGCGTACAACGCAAATGTATGTGAATAGCTTATATTCGATACACTCCTTAGTTCATTTTTACTGTTATTTTACATTTTTACATTTTTTGTATAAAAGATTGAAAAAATTTTTTTTTTTTTGATTTTTTTGTTCTCTTTTGTTTCTTTTTTTTTTTTTTTTTGTTCCAAAAATCCCTTTTTTTTTTCCGGAAACTGCCAGCCGGGCCAGGGGGGGGTTTTTTTTTTTTTTTTATAAATTTTTTTTAATAAAATTTAAAAAAAAAAAACAAAATTTGTGGAAGATTTTTGGTATTTCATCAGGGTGGCTCCTGTATCATCGTAGGACATTGTGTGATATGTGATATTTCATTAGGGCGATTCCCTCATTTTCCATTGCTTTAAGGGCTTACGCTGAAGCATTCTCAAAATTTAGAATTGATATAACTCAGAATCTGTACTAGATATTGGATATTTAATTACATCAGTTTGTATGCTTACTTGCTGTGAACAACCTGATGTAGTCAATTTGAAATAGCGAGGTAAATTTGCGAGAGAGAGAGAGAGAGAGAGAGAGAGAAAGAGAGAGAAAGAGAGAGAAAGAGAGAGAAAGAGAGAGAAAGAGAGAGAGAGAGAGAGAGAGATAAAAGATATAAAAGATAGGAAACAATACACGGAGCAGCAATTCACCTTAAGTTGGAAATTTAAAAAAAAAGTATTTCCAGCACATTTAACCAGCAACATTTTTCGTATGGTTTGAAACAATGATTTCTCGCAAAACTCTCGTTCTCTTCCATTAATCACGGTGGCATAATAATTTCAACCAATTTCTCTCCACAGACCAAAAGATTATTATCTTAGCCTCTCATTGGTAGATTTTTGTCCTTTTGAAAAGTTTTGCGAGATTTTCATTCGGAATGCGATACTTCACTAAGGTGAAACATTTCGGTGTCCTCGTCTCATACAAAATCCTCATACCACCTTGCGATTTCAGATGCACTCAGTTCAGAGATCAAGTATCGAGCATCAGTGAGTTTCTATTTCTGTTGTGAACCATACGTGCCAGCTTAGATTAAAAATTTCTGAGTTTTCGGTCCGATATATACCGAGTATTGTGCCTTCAAAAGCGTGAAGTGAGGAGCCTCCGAACTGTAACCCCGGGGGCCCTTAAGATGCGGAACTGTTAAATTTTGCAATGGTCGTAGTAACAATAAGGCAAGCAACGAAAGGGAGAGGAAAGGAAATATGTATGATATTAACAAAATTCAAGTTGCTATTTTTTGGTACATTACATTGCATACAATGTTCCTCAACTAATTGCAAAATGTACTGTTTCTGATTTTCATCCATTGACAATTTCGAATTATACAGTACTGGAAAAAATAAAGTGCTCACCAAAACGAATAATCTTGAAGAGTGACACCCTTTACACATTCAGAGAAAACCTTGAGCTGTATTCGACATAATTCATTTTATTCTTCCGTTTTATCGTTTCGTGCAAAGAAAATAATAAAAATCTAGGACTGGAAATTTATATCTTAATTTTTATTGAACCTTTTCTGTTATCGACTGGAAAAAATAAAGGGCTCACAAGAGAAATTGTAAAGAAAACACAGTATATAAAGCTTTTAGTACTTAGTATGTCCACCTTTTGCCTGGATCACTGCTTGTAGACGTCGTGGCATGCTTTCGACGAGGTTGTGCAGATATGTTTCATCGATGTTCTGCCACGCTTCATTTAAAGCTTTGAAAAGCTTGGTTTTGTTCGTCACTTCGCCTTTATCCACCTGTCTATCCAAAATCGACCACAAATTTTCAATCGGGTTGAGGTCAGGTGATTGTGGTGGCCATTCCAACAGTTTAATGCGATTTGCTTTGAAGAATGCAGTTGACTTTCGTGCTGTGTGCTTTGGGTCATTGTCCTGCTGGAAAATGAAGCTTTCCTCAAGCCCCATTTTAAGAAGCGATTCCTCCAGATTTTCATTGATTATATCAATGTAACGATCAGCAGTCATGATACCTTCGATTTCTACGAGATTTCCAACGCTGGACCACGAGAAGCACCCCCAAACCATAATACTTCCGCCACCATGTTTTACAGTTTTCTGCACGTTCTGATCCAATAAGCGTTCTCCCGACTTTATCCAAACACGAGGGCGCTGTTTCTTGCCAAACAGTTCAAATTTGCTCTCATCAGACCATACCACTCGTTTCCAGAATTCTACGGGCTGTTCCGCATACTTTTGAGCAAATTTCAATCGTTTGATTCTATTCACTTTTCTGATTAGAGGGCATCGACTTGCATACTTGCTCTTCAATCCAGCTTCTTGCAGCCTGTAGCGAATAATTCTTTCGGATACCTTCAGATTCAAGTTCTCACGTATAGCACGGCTGGTTATTGATGAGCATCTTCTTGCTTCTCGTACGATTCTCGAATCTTCGCGTGGTGACGTAAGCCGCTTTCTCCCACGACCTGATTTGTCTGCCACACTTCCACATTGTTCGAATTTCTTCCATACCTTCCTTACACCAGAGTAGCTTAAAGCATACTTAGCAGCAATCTTCCGGAACGATTCATGGTTCTGGTGGTCTCGAACGATGAGTTTACGGATTTTTAGGGGGATTTGCTTACTTTCCATCTTAAAACACGAATAACGAACAAGTAAAACGGGGAAAAATTGTTCTTGAATATACCGCGCATAAACAACAATAAGAGGATATGTCAATATCAGCGACTGAGAACGAACAAAACACCGTAAAATATTATAAGATAAAAGTGAGCACTTTTTTTCTTCCAGTTCAAAAACAACTTAATTTAAGTAAAAAAAGTTTTTTTTGATTTCAAGAGAATAGCAATTTTTTTTTTCTACAAAAACTGAAAGATAACGCAAATTAAGTCAACTTTGCAGAAGAAAGCTAAATAATATAATCAAATTTGATGAAGTTATGAAGCAATGATATAATTATTTCCGGGTGAGCACTTTATTTCTTCCAGTACTGTATGTTTTGATTAATGCAATACCTTGCTCTGCATTGTCATGTACTACTTCCAAACTCTGAATTCGTTTTTTTTTGCATTTTGCAATTCCACTGCGTATTATTTAGTATTATTTGTTTAGTATCCTGACTGCCTTGTACAAATGAGTGAAGCTGAAAAGTTGGAATGTCGTTTGATTCGATTGTGGATTAAGTAGGTACTATTTTTAGGGTATCTGAAAATCAAAATATTGATAGAAAAATAATATTCTCCGTACAAAAAATTTAACAATTACATGCCTGATCTATGTAAGCCTTCAATAACTATTTTTTTATCTGCGATATCCAACTTTTCGTTAATCAAACACAATCCCATGACATTGCTATCCAAATACTGCAGATGATTAGCCTTTTATAAGCTGATTTTTAATCGTCAACGGCCTCGTAGATTTTAAGCGAATTTATCATATTAAGGTCATTGTTTGCAGACACTGAAGATAGGAAGAGAGACAGTTTCTTAAATAAAGGGTGTACGGAATCAAATTGCGACACACACAAATATTCGGCAAAATTCGCCCGTTCAACCAATCATCTTCAAACTTTCAGGAAGTAAAATAAAACATGTTATGAATATTATCCCATGTTTATTTTATTCAATTTCAATTCCATATCCAAATGCACGAACCTTCTTCTTTACACTACTCATAAGGTCCTGTACAACATTTGGACCAACTTTTTTTTGCGTGGCAATCCATTTTTACTTCATATCTTCCTCCGATTTTACTTCCTTAGGGTGTTTCCGAAGTGCCTGCTTCATGATAGCCCAGTACTTTTCAATTGGCCGCAGTTCCGGTGCGTTCGGGGGGTTGAGATGCTTCGGCACGAAATTGACCTCCTTAGCCTTGTACCACTCCAAAACCTCTTTCGAGTAATGGCACGAGGCTAAATCTGGCCAGAAAATCGTAGGACCATCGTGTGACCTCAGAAGAGGCAGTAAACGCTTTTGGAGGCATCCCTTTAGGTACACCTGCCCATTGACCGTTCCAGTTGTCACGAATGGGGTGCCCCGCTTTCCACACGAGCAAATTGCTTGCCAAATCATACATTTTTTTGGCAAACTTTTACATCTTCTGCTTTCTAACGTCCTCAAGGACATCGAATTTATGATGAGCAGTGAAAAACTGGAGCCCCGGAAGCTGCCGGAAGTCTGCTTTTACATACGTCTCATCGTCCATAACTAGGCAATGTGGTTTCGTCAACATCTGGGTGTAGTGCTTCCGTGCACGTGTTTTACCTACCGTATTTTGCCGTTCATTGCGATAAGGCGCCTTTTGGACTTTGTACGTGTGTTTTCCTTCACGTTTTTTTGCATCTTGCACGAAAGTTTTGGTTAGATTCAGTTTCTTCGCCACATCTCGAACTGAACTGTTGGGATAGCTCTTGAAAGCTTGAACTACCCGCTTGTGATCCTTAGCACTATACGGAGATCCATTTTTTTTCTTTCCGATCGATGGTCAAACGTTCGTGGTACCGATTTAAAACACGAGACACCGTAGAATGTACCATTCCCAGCTTCCTGCTTAAGGCACGATGAGAAAGATCCGGATTTTCGAGGTACGTGCGCAAAATTTCTTTGCGCCGCTACTGTTCTTCCGACTCCATCTTCGCAACGATTACACATCTGCTAGTGAAACTTACACAGCGTAAACAAATACACATTGAACAAATTCCACCCAAAATTTCAGTAGAAAATACCCAACGGGTAAAAAGTTACAGCCATTTAAAAGTGGTGCAATTTGATTCCGTACAACCTTTACAACAAATGTTATGATTTCCTTGCGAAAAGCATGGAAATCCGAAATCGTCACCACAATAGGGGGAACTTTTTCCTGTCTCAATCGAGAAAGTTTATTCAAGTTTTGGTTAGATGATGGATCACTCTCATCATCTGTGAGCATATCAAATTGATTACTCACATTAATATGATTTGAAGGCGAATCAATAGATTGCTCTTTGCGTTTACGTTTATTTGCCATGGTGGCAGAAGAAATTACTCCAAATCGACGTCCAAGGTGATAACTATAAGAATCCGAAGGACCGAAGAGGAATTTTCCAATGCGATATCCAAACCGGGTTACCCGAAGGGCCTAAACAAGGATCGAAAAGAAATAAAAGGAAATCCAAAATTGCAGGTAGTGTTTAGCAATGAGAAGTGATGTTTAAAAATTTGTTACAGTGCTTGGTAGCAATAGCACTTCCTTCAGCAAATAGAAAATAGCACCGCACGGCATGAGAGCACATTGCAAACTGATAAATTTTCCCATGTTTGATAGTAAGAAGTGACGAATTAACAAATATTAAGATGAATAAAGAGAGAAAACTTATTAAGACCAAAAATTAGAGAAAATTGATGAAAGGGGTCGTAAAACCATAGAATTCATTTTGAAAATAATTCGGATTTTGAGATTTTATGGACCTGCATGTTAAGATACCGTTATTATTATTTTTCCCAGTTCTCGCCACTGCTTGTTGCTTATTTTAATCACCATAAATCCTTTCAAATATTAATTATATTGAAAGGACTGGTAACCCGTGAATAAAATGCAGGCACTACTTATAACCATCATTTGGGCCAGTGTACTTTCCGCTATGCAACTCCATTTCCAAGCATTTCACATAGATTCATCTTCTACTCTTTCAGGGTAAAAAATGTTCTCATTCAGAGCAACGCCATCCTGGAATGTTTCGGCAATGCAAAAACCAACCGCAATGACAACAGCAGCCGCTTCGGCAAATACATGGACATCGAGTTTGACTACAAGGGAGATCCTGTAGGTGGTATCATAACGAACTATCTGCTCGAAAAATCACGTGTCATCCAACAGCATCCGGGCGAGCGTAACTTCCACTGTTTCTATCAGGTAAGGAAAACCACACCTAGTTTTAAATTTAAGAGAATTTAAGAATATATAAGAAGCAACGTTTCTAGGAAGGTTTCTACGTTTAAGGAAGCAACATTCTAATGACTGTCTTTCTACAACACGATGTCCCTATTCAAATATGAAAAAACACTTTTCTGTTCTTACTTTTAGCATCTTTAATTTTGATTGGCAGTTCAAACCTTCTCGCGCACAATGAAAATTAACTGTGAAACAACTGGTCGTTTTGGCCTCAGATAGCCTAGTCGATAAGGGCACAGTACAAACAAGCTAGAATCGGCGGGTTCGATTCTCCGAGTGATCGAGCGGGTCGAGGGAATCTTTCGGGTTGGACATTTTCTCGACTTTCCTAGGTATAGAGTATCATTGTGTTTGCCACACAATTTACAATTTCTAAGCTTGATATAAGCATTGAAAGCTCTCAATCGATGACTGCAGAAGTTAATAACATTTGGAATAGTAAGTTGAGAGCAACCAATAAGCTTGAAATGTTAACAAAGAAGAACAAACCGGCTGCTTAGCCACCGCCGGCTTTCAACTGGTTCACACCGGACAGCAGTTCCTCAGCTGGCTGTCAACTGAAAATAATATACATACAGGGTGCGGCAGAAAATAATGCGAAAATTTGTACTATATCTTTCAAATCACATTTTCAACTAATTCAAGCAATAATATCAACATTTTCGAGTGCAGTTATCTTTATAAAGTCCTTTTAAACAAATTTATTCAATGTGTCCTCCATTTTTATTAATAACATCGTCGAGCCGACGCCGGAAGCCAGAGCATGCCTTTCGGACGTAGTCCTCCGACATTGACTGCCATGTGCGTGTTATGGTTCACTTCAGGGGTTTCACACTAGGGTGTGATGTTTTGCAGGCTTGTGCTTCAACATATGCCCAAATCGAATAATCCAAGATCTGGACTGCTAGGGGGCCACAAATCCTTCGGCCAAAACTTCATGTTATCGTTCAACCATTGTTGGGTTCGAGTGGACGTGTGACACGGCGCTTCATCCTACTGTAGGACAACGTTTTGGTCCTCGGAGCAGTTGGCCTTCTATCAGGGAAGCACTTGGTCCTTTAAAATACCTATATACACTTCGGTATTGATTTTAACTCCAGCGTCAATGAAAACAGGCGGCATTTTCAAACCGTTGGACGCCATCAAGCCAAACATCATGACATCAGCCGGATGTTTGATTTGAAATTTGAATTTCACTTTTTCCGGAACGTTCTCCATTTTCTGCGGTGAAATGAACCGGTCCGTGCGGCTGTTGGCCACAGCATCGATGCTGAAAAGCTTTTCATCGGAGAACAGGATTATCATTTTTTCCTTCTTCAACAAGGAAAGCAATCTCTTGGAACGAGTCACTCGTAGTTCCTTGACCCGGTCCGTAATCAAGTGGCGTTTCACTCTGGCTCTGGAAGATGCATGCAGGTCTTCTTTGATGATTCTCCGCATGGATTTCTCCGAAATATTGGCTTCCTTATCAAGTTTTCTTATGGAACGCACCGGGTTGCGAGCAATTTTTGCACGGACCGATTTGATCACGTTCGGCGTGCGTGCAAAGCGCGGACGTTCGCTTCCCGGCTTTCGCTGCTTAGGACCATCCTGCAGGGACTTTTTTATGCGGTAAACTGTTGCCAAATGGCACCCTACCACCTTGGCAATCCCTTTCGGCTTCTTCTGGGCGAGCAACAAACTGGTGATCACTTCTTTCGCGAACATTTTGACGAATTTGCAATAAAACAAATAGATTGTTTGGATGCAGCACTTGAAATAAAACATAAACAAATACACTTTCGACAGAAATTAGTCACTAGCTACACGAATTAACCCAATACTCAAGTTTGAACATTTTCGCATTATTTTCTGCCGCACCCTGTATATCGCGAGATGTTAGAGAAATTTCAATTTTTTTATCTGGGGAAATTGATGTTGGGTTTATTGGGTTTGATCCATAAGTTGGGTTTTTGTGACATCCAGAAGGACGGCCTGGATTAATTTAACTCCTCGTCGTTGAGCCTTCCCAGCTGCTGAAAGTAAATTATCGATGCAAGCATTTGATTTTTCACACGCGATTGACATTCCGAAAAGGAATTTTACTCCTCAAACAACTCTTAAAAAATAAACCAGTGGTCCTAAAAAGAGCCGTTTAGTTTCAATCCGTGGTCGAAGTCTTATTACTGGTTGCTTTTCCGGTTAACTGCCTATCCGCCTCTCAGAACAATTCTTTTGCAACGGTAATTGAGACGAGTTCAAAAGAAATGTCCAGCAAACAAACTGTTTAGTTGGCAAAGTGGGTCGCTCTGAGAAAGACGATTTTTGCACGGTGAACAACTGGCGCGGTCCCGGCTGGTTGCTAATTAACCGCAAATTTTGATTTCAAGGCAGCCTAGCAACCGACTGTCAATTAGCTCTCACCGAACAGCATTTAAGCAACTATTTAACCATTGTGCGTTATCAACTGATCGCAAACTAACCGATGGACACTGTACAGCAGTCTGAATAATCATCGTTGGGCCTTACCAGATGATGGTTGCCATATGAATGGGACAGCTGTTTATTCCGCTTCTCATCGCGGAGCCATCGACTGCTTAGCCACATCGGTTGCTCAGCCATCGTCCGCACCGCTAGAACAGTAACAAAGTAATGAGCCTACTACTGCTTAGGGAGTGTATTTCGTCGTTTGTGTTAGGAATATACTTTGCATTTGGTGAATCTAGTATGCAAAACGAAATGTTAAGACAACATCTTTCATTTATGTTATTTTCAATAGTTTACTATCAAAAATAGTATTATTCGTCATATCTGAGGATGCACCGAGAAAAATTTCCCATCGATTGGTGCCCTCAAAATGAAAATTTATTCATTACGAACAGATTTTTTTTATTCGTTTATTTTCCGATGGCCTATTTCCTCACAACGTGGTGACAACCAACGGCTTTACTTCCTTTCCGAAGGAAGACGTGGCCAGATTTTTTCGCTTCAGAAAAACCACCGACCTCGACTGGGATTGAACCCAGACCCACTGGGGTGCCAAGTGGCAGTCACGCTTACCACTACACCACCGGCGCCGGCTACGAACAGAATTATAAGCGTTAAAAATTCGACAACTTTTCATGACGCGACTGGTTTTTATAATTGTACCCCAGTATAGAAAACCTAGACGTCCTACGTCCCATTCCTATATCATAAAGTGAGATATGATTTCAACAAAAATAAATTTTCACCCTCGTTTTCATTTAAATTGATAGCAAAGGCGTCACTTTTAGGTACAACTTAGTAAAAGATCATTTTCCTCTGAAAATTCAAACTTAGGCTGTAAATGTATGTATCCGTCAAAATCCGCATTCTTGACCACTGTGCATTGTGCCAAGACATACCTATCTTCTTATAAATCAAGCCTGTCCATGTCGGGAAAGTTATCGAGCCAAGGCAATAGACCCGTTATCTTTATATACCTTACCTTCAGTTAATTTTAATTACACTGCCCATGAAGATAATATTTGCTTACGATAAATGACAATATATCGCCACTATCAATGTCACCACTTGTTAGTCACTGTATCATAAAGCACTCGTTGCAATGAATTGTCGAGTAATTTTATCACGAGCTTAACTCGTGACAAAACAACCGAAGTATATATTCAATACATTTTATCAGGAGGCGCCATGATTTTGTGAATTGTGTTGTTTGAACCACACAAATAATATTAGGGTGAAATGGGTGAAAATTCATAAAAAAATATTCTTTTGCTTAACAAAGGACATACAAAGCTGGTCGCTAAAGTTTGATTTTTAGTCGAATTTACTTCAATTTTTCAAGTGATACTACAGTATTAGGGTTAGGTTTCTACTTCATTGGTTTATTAGGTCTCCTCTCCATGACAGAATGCCCCAACTTTTCCCTTGACACCACTCCACTATGGGGCGGCTCCATACAAAGTGGTGGCCAAAAATATTTTTTTTGTTTTTCCGCCTTTTTGATAGTATTCTAGTAAGTGTAGCATAAAATTAGTCATAATTATGTATTTTCATCGCATCCGAAAGGTGTAACTAGTATTTAACCCAGTAATGAGCTATGTATTCCTGAACAATAAACTTGAACGTTTGTTTTTAATTTTAGGGGCACTTCAAATGCAAATCAAAGCAAGAATAAGGTGGCTGTGCATAAGATTAAATAGGAGAGGTGGAGGTGGAAGCCCTCCCCCCTCCTAGCCAAGATCTGAATCAAATGCAAATCAAAGCAAGAATAAGGTGGCTGTGCATAAGATTAAATAGGAGAGGTGGAGGTGGAAGCCCTCCCCCCCCCCCCCCCCCATTTTTTTTAATATGTTGTATAAGAGTATTGTTTTATCAATCAGGTGTTTTGGTGAAGAATTATTGGTCTACCAAACCTCCCCCTCCTAAACTTATCTGTCCTCCCCCCCCCTCCGGGAAATATTTTTTTGCGTACAAATAAATCAATCAAACTAGTCGAAAGGATTATTTTTTAATATGTTTCCATTATTTTTAATGTACACATATCAACATCTTTAACTAAGTTGATGATTTGTCTCAATTTTTTATACTACATTGCCTTCAGTGTTTAAATTTTCAGGGCCAGTTGACATTTAAGGTGTTTCTGCGATGTACTCTGCAAGTTCCAAATGACCGTCGAGCCAGTCCTTATTGTATTTCTCAAAGTACTCTTGTTTGCGGTGAGCCTTTTGCCACGCATTGTAAAAATGTTGTGCTACGTACTTCAACTTTTTAAGTAGTCGTTCTTCTTTTGCAAGATCAATATTATATTTTGCCTTGATATATTCAAATGCTTTTGTTGCATTCACTATTTGAGATTCTTTTGGATCAAAAAGTAACACGATGCTCCTGTGTTCCATATTATCACAAACAATTCTTTTCGGTTTTTTTTCGATTTAATAACTACTGCACAATATACACGTTGTTAGTGTTAAAGCCGAAAACAAACTCATGATTTGAAAATATTGTCCTCGTCTTTTGAATGGAAGTAGGTAGTATGTAGTGGGTAGTAGGTAGATAATAGTTTTTAGGGAAATAAATATACCTGAGTATAGTTGGTAGAAATTGTAAAATGGCACACGTACAGAGAATTTCCTTTAGAATATATAAACAAGGTTATCGTGTAAACACTGAAAACTTTTTAGTCCAGTTGGGTAGATACAGTTTCTATATGGAATGATAATTTTCGGTCTGTTTTTACCCATTTTTAACAAAAATAATAATTAAACGTGTAACGGTTTTAAGACTAAATTTGACATTTAACAGTTCCACCTTTCAAGGAGTGTTTAATTTGTACGATTTTTTTTTGGTTTATGCTCGCATAATCGATAATCGTAAGTAAAAAAAAAAAACTAAAATAAATATCCATTTTTTGTGCCAAAATGACGCTTATCCACAGCTATTCGCAGCTGGATTCTCGTTCCGCAGATAGTATAGACCCCAAACTAAACTGTGGTGGTGGTTTCTTGAGACTGCTCGGCCCTGCTCGTTAGATATAGTCCAACTTAGGCAAAAAAAAACATTTTCTTCAATAATACAAGACACGTCATTCAAAGCAAGTCATTTTTTTCGATTTTTGGCCACCACCTTTCCCCTTATGGAATTATTAAAATAATGAAAATATTGATTTTTGTATTTTTTTTTCATCCTCTCTCTTTTTTTTTTTTTTTTTTTTTTTTATTTATGGGGGGGGGGGTGGGGGAGAAAAAAAACAGCACAATCAAAAAAAAAAAATTTTTTAGTATTAATATTTTTATTTTGTGGGGGTGAGGTATGTTTTTTTTATTTTGTTGTTTTTAAAATGAATGGAAAAAAGGAAAAAAAAAAAAAAAAAATTTTTTAATAAAATTTTTATATATTTTGGGATGTTAACCATGATCATAGTCAAGAATGTCATGAACGGTTTCATGGTTATTTTAGCCATTATATGCGATAGCCATCCTGACCATGATTTAATTTTCGGTTTAACGATAGATTTTTTTTTCAGAGTATGGAAAATTTTCCTAGGAATCGAATGCAGGTGGTTGCATCCACCGTACAAGTCGTTAAAGGAAGATATTGCTGATTTTACCCCGCTTCTCCCTGTATTTTAGAAAGCTCCCAGATATTTGTGTTCATGCTGGCACAAGATGGATAAAATAAGCCTAATTCAATGCAAAATTTTCCGAGTTAACGAATGAATCCACCGTACGATTCGGTGAACGAAGTTATTGCTGATTTTACCCTATTTTCCCATAAAATTACGTATATCTACCGTAAGAGTGGTATTCCTTAAAAAATTCAAGGAATTTGGTACAAACAAATCAATGTTGTGGCGTGTGGAACCCTCCCTATTCGATTCGACAGAAATTTTTACATAAGAAATGATATTTTTCAATAATTTCGTGTTACTCGAAGCTGAAATATTATATCCTTCCGTGATTCATGTTCTTTTTCCCATTGTGCACTGTTTCTTCTAAGTTTGCTCGTTCTCGAATACTTAAGGTGTTTTACGAATTTTGGCCTCCATGATGGCCCAATACATCTCAATCGGACGAAATTCCGGCGAGTTCGGTGGGTTGAATTCCTTTGGTACAAAAATTGTTATCTCTGTATCAGTCTAACACCGAGCACGCGTAGTGGCAGGATGCCAAGTGTTGAGTTGAGACCGCAGGAAGGGCAGCAGGCGCTTCAGGAGGCGCTCGTATCGGTAAATTTGCCCATTCATGGATGGCTGCTTCATCTCTCCACACCCACCGATAGCCTGCCAAACCAAGAACTTTTTGGCGAATTTAGTCATCTTCTTCTTTCTAACCTCCTCAAGAACGGCCAACCGTGATAGGGCAACGTAAAACTCCTGCCCCGGCAATTGCAATTGCAATTGCTTTGTGTCCGCCTTGATGTGGCCATCGCAATGCACTTCGGTTTCGTCTGCCACTCTTGGTACATTTCATGGCGTGGATTTTGGCTACCGTGTATTGTTTGTCGTTCCAGTTTGGTGCCTTCCTGACCTTGTAGACGTGAAGGCCGGCACGTTTCATCGTTTTTCCGACATACCAGATGGAAACCTTTGCCTTCTTCGCCACATCGTGGATCTAAAGGTTCGGTCGACGCTTGAACAGATTCAACCCCTTCCTTGTCTTCACCGGATCAGCTGTCTTCGGTTTTCTGCCGCTGGGTCGTCTTGGTCTCCTTGAATGACTTCACTATAGTCGACTGAATTCCAGGTGTTTTTTTTCCATCTATGGAACGCAGACGGATTTTCCACGACGGTGCACATATTTTTTTTGGCGGATCTGCAATTGTTCCGATACCATCCGGATAACTATTTGACAAATTGTGATGACATTTTGCCAACATAAACATTACACGCTAAGCTAATTTCAGTCAAAATTTCATGAATCAATTTCATCAATCACGCTAGAAAGTCTTAATTTTTCGAGTAGTCTTTAGACAGAACTTATTACGGAAAGGGTTGGTGGGGGGAAAAAGATTGGGGCCTCCTTATATATATATATATTTTGTGGGGGGGGCCCGGGGGGGAGGGGTAAGGGGGGGGGCAAAAAATTGGTGAAAGAGAAAAATTCGTTGCAACCACCGCCCTCGCGGGGGGAGAGGGGGGGAAGTGTATTCTTTTTTTTTTTTTTTTTTCGCGGGGGGGGGGTTTGTTGTGTGTGTGAAAAATTTTTTGGTGTGGTGAAATTTGTTTTTGGGGGGCGGGGGTGAATGATGATGATGATGATGATGTAATACTACCATCTATTGCAGCAAGGAAACATTCCATAGCAGTGGAATAATCTGAAAAACGATTTGATCAGGATTCTATTATTGTTTGTGATCATCAAGCTCCTGTATGAAGGGCCAAAAACGTTTGGGCGGGCCCGTAAGCAGAGACACTTACGCGAAACCCGCGAATATAGGGAAGAGAATCTCCTTCCAAAAGCAAGTTCACACTCACAGCACTAGAATCGAGCCCTCGATTGACAGAATAAACCCAATAGATGGGGTCGAAGAGCCCGCCCTCGTTCCACGAAATGTTAACAATAGGGAGGAGGCAGTCCCATGCTCCCTATCCAAATCGTTTTACTTGGGTGCCCTGATGGTCCCTACCTTTCCCCGTTATATGTTATTTAATATGTAATATATTTTGTACACAACAAATTAAGATATCATTATAGACAAAAATGCTAATTTATTAAAATTTCAAACTTGAATGGATTGTTACTGAAAAATAAATAAAAGCTAGATATGTATCAATATCCTACTAGTCCTGGGAAAGCTGAAAACAGAATAGATCATTCGATATATAAAAGATAAAATTTCAATAAAAGATATTATTTTGTAAGACACTGTAATATTTGTAATATTTTTCTTTATACTGTTCTAGCAACATTTCAAAGATAGCAATTGGAGAGTCCGGTTGGATATTTTCTGAAAGAAATGGCTTATCTTACCATAATACCACAAACACAACATTAAAATATAATCCTACATTACGTATAAGCACATGCCAGCCTTTTATGAATATAATAGTTGAAGTTCAGAAGTGCAATTTTAAATAAAATGGTATGCTGAAATGCTGAGATACAAATTCCGCCTTTGATGCCTGGCATGTTGCTCCCGGCTCTTACATAGTTTTGGAATGCAAAGATGATTCCAAAGCGTGCTGAAATTATTAGTAAAATGAGAATAGAAAATATAGAATATGATTTAAAGGTATAAGATCTTCGGTCGCACCCCCTCACTTCGCTATTGTCAGATTGACAACATTGCCCAGGCTACGCCAACCAGCGTCTCCATGTTTCAGCTGGCAGTCTTTTGTGATCATATGACTCGTGGAGGCGTGAGGTAGGAACTTGTGAGGACGAGAGGTCGGTCGCACCCTCCTTCGAAGTTGTCAACTCACCATTTGAAGCCCCCCAGCGTTTGAAAGTTAATGTGGCGAAAAATCAATTACCTCAGTTAAATTCACTATAAATGACCCTTGTTCCGGGGGGGAAATCCTTCTGTTCATTTTTTTTTTTTTTTGTTTTTTTCCCAATTTCATTTTTTATAATAAACTTTTGAACCTTTTTTTTTTTTTTGGATCTATGCGCGTATATAGATAGGTTTAGTTTTTTTTTTTTTCTCTCGGGGGCGGTGTTTTTTTTTTTTTTTTTTTTTTTTTTTTTTGGGGGGGGGGGGCGCCCCTGATCTTTTTTTAATGTTGGTGGGGGGGGGGGGGGAAAAAAGAAAAAAATTTGCGTTGGGGGGGGGGGGGGGGGAATTTGTTGTGGTGGTTATGGTTGTGGGGGGAATAACTTACTTTTGGGTAGAATTTCACCCAAAAGTAAGTTATTTATACACAACGGGTACGTTAACACAACTATACCCAAAATTGGCTTCCCACACGCAACTGCTCAAATGGGTTCTTTTTTTCTTCCGTGTGGTAGCAACGTAGCATAGTAAGAGCACCCCATTCGGCCTTCTGCTGTCTGTGTACGACGTGTACCGCCATTTTATCATTCGTAAGTGAGAACTCGATGTATAAACATTTCGTTAATAAAGTTATAATTATTTTGTGTAATTATCAGTGAAACTTAGCCTTTCATTCCACTGGAACCTCAGTCCAAGAGGTTATAAGCCCAGTTATCGTTGAAAGTGCGTGAGTTTTGTTGTTATTTTCGGCGAGGAAGTTGATTTTTTTCACTGGTGAAAGTCGTGTTTGTTTTCGGATCCGAACTTTAAAAGTGAGCCGGGTGTGCTTGTGGAAAACAAAATGGCGGACGCAACAGTGACGATCGAGAAGTTGACCGACGGAAATTGCACGGTGTGGAAGTTTAAAATGCGGTTCCTTTTGACGAAGGAAAAGCTGCTGAAAGTGGTGATCGATCCGAGGTCGGCGACCGTGGATGCGACCTGGACTTCAAATGATGAGAAGGCGCAAGCGGTTATTGGCCTGGCTTTGGAAGACACGCAGCTGATCCATGTCATCGAGAAGAAGATGGTGAAGGAGATGAAGATTACCACGAGCGCGCATCCCCCTCCAGCATAATCCACGTGGTGCGTCATTTAGTTACCATCGGAATGCACGAAAATGGCAGTATGTCGGAACATTTGAAAGAGATGGCTGTTCTTCGACTCCGGATACTGGCGCTAGAGGAAGAAGTGAAGGACAACTGGTTTGATGCCCTGATGTTGTCCAGTTTTCCCTCAAATCGTACGATGGGTTGATCTTGGCACTGGAAAGTCGGCAAGATGCAAACCTCACAGTGAACATTGTGAAGGGGAAACTTCTTGACGAGGGTCGACCTCGTGCTTATGGTGCTAGTGATAGTTGGTGAAAAAGCACTAGTGATGAACACCGCCAAACCGAAAAGTGCAACTAAGTCCAACGTGAAGAAAGAACAGTTGTGTCATTACTGCAAGAAGGAGGGACATTTTCGGCGGGATTGCCGGAAATCAGCTCCGGAAAAGCGTGAGAAGGAGAAGTCGTATGGTCAGAAGGCGAGTAGGGCCATCAAATCTACTGCTAGATTCGAAGTGTGTTTGGCGACTGGCGCTACCAGTGGTACTGGTTTCCGGTACCTGGATTCTGATGCAACGCTTATATGACGAGCGTCGCGTCGATGTTGGATGGTGTGTATAAAACCAAATCAACTGCGGTCTGTCTGGCGGACGGAAAGTCCATCAAATCAGCAGGAAGCGACGGTAAGCTTATCTCTTTCAACGGAAGCATAATCCGGACGAATGTGAGGTTTGACAACGTCTTACACGTCCCATATCTAGCCGGTAACCTGCTGTGAGTAGAATCACAGATTTGGAGTTTTGGGTGCTGTTTTGGCACTCCATATCCTGAAAGGAGAAGAAACGATGCTAGTTGGGCAGCGCAAATGAGGGCTGTACCACTTGAAGCAAGCTCCGGAGAAGGCGTTCTGTCTGGCTAAGAATTGTATGGTCATTTGTGGCATCGTTGTTTCAGACATCGTGACGTGCAGGCTGTGGACAAAATTGTGCATGAAGACCTGGGATACGGGTTGAAAGTGGAAGCTTGTGAGGTTCATTCTGTGTGTGGTCCGAGATCCGAGATCGAGAATCTTTTCCGAAAGTGTCGGACAGTAAATCCAGCGCGATGGGTGATCTAGTGCACACAGACTTGGGCGGCCCTATGGAAGAAGAAACGCCAAGCGGCAATTGGTTTTACATCGTGTTGGTGGACGACTATACTGCCGTTATAAGAACATAGGGAGCCCCATGGAACATGGGACAATTATGCGTATAACGGCAGTATAATCGTTACACGATATTACATTTGTTGCAACGGAAATCGGACGCTGAAGAGAAGATTCGGGACTTTTGCAATCTGGAGAAGAATCAGTTCGGGTATTTTCCCAAAAAGATTTGTTCTGACGCGACTCGTTAAGAAAATTTTTCGCGGAGTGTGGAATAATTCACGAGCTGATGGCCCTGTATTCACCACAGCAAAACGGTGTGACCGCGCGGAAGAACCCTTATCTTGTTAAGATGCTGCGGAATACGTTTGGAGTCACGGTTGAGCAAAAACTCCTGAGGCAAAGCCATCGTCTACGGTATGCAAGACACCGTTCGAGCTCTGGTATGGCAAGAAACCTCCCTACGCTCATCTGAGGATCTTCGGATCGGAAGCATACGTGCATATTCCCAAGGTAATGCGGCGCAAGCTGGATCTCAAGGCGAAAATGCTGGTGTTCGTAGGATATAGAGACGGTCGTAAGGCGTATCGTTTCTTGAACCCTGAAACGGATATGATAATGATTAGCAGGGATGCAAAATTTTTTGAGCTGTGCGATACGAAGAAAGCTGTTCGGAGCCAGGGCATGGAAACAGGAGAAGTCCTGAAAATGAGCCTGGAAGTACCACTGATGTCACCATCAGAAAATTGAGATGCAGCTAGTGTGGCCTTATCGTCGTCGGAAGGAAACTCGGAGCTGGTAGAAAAAGTTTTGGACCCAGTGAATGACGACCGGAATCCACACGGAACATTCTACGACATTGCTTCGGAGGTTGACCAATCGTTCCATGGTTTTCCTCTGGACGAAATAACTCGGCGATCGGGAAGATCAACGAAAGGTGTCGCTCTTCGCAGGCTGATCGAAGAGATTTTCGCTGTGAAGTCCCTGGATACGGAGGTAGTTGAGCCAAGATTCTTCAAGGAGGCAAATACCTGTAGGGAAAAAGAAAGCTGGAAGGCAGCAATGGCCGACTAGTTGAAATCCCACGAGCAAAATAACACGTGGGAGCTTTACAACTTACCTGCTGGTCGAAACCCGGTTTTATGTCACTTGGTCTACAAACTAAAGAGGAACGCAGCTTGAGACATCACCAAGTTAAAGGCTCGTCTGGTCGCTCAGGTATATTCCCAAAAGTACGGAGTGGACTATGACGAAATTTTCGCACCGTTGTCCAGCCACGCACCAGCCTTGAAAAAGGAAATCATTATAAAGCAGCCACCTGGATAGGCAGTAAAAGGGAAGCAAAACATGGTGTGTCGTCTGCGAAAAAGCACTTACGGGCTCAAACAGTCTGCACGATGCTGAAACCAACAATTGCACCGTGTCCTTCTGGAGATGGGCTTCAAGTAAAGCAACGCTGATCCGTGCCTGATATTTTGGTCGGTTGCGAGGGTGAAGCGAAAATCGAATCAGTGTACAAGGTGCTGAAGCAGTACTTGGAAATCACCAATCTGGGAGAGCTCAGTTACTTCTTGGGGCTCGAGATCGGGAACGAGGATGGAAGGTCCCGTATTTCGGTGCAAGGATATATTGATCGTGTTGCGAAGAAGTTTGGACTCCGTGATATGAAGCGGGCGAAGACGCCAATGGAAGAAGGTTTTCTGAGCACTGAGGATAAGAGTCTTCTGCTGGCTGATAGGACGGACTATCGGAGTCTCATTGGAGCGCTCCTCTACATTTCCGTGTGTGCTAAGCCGGATCGGGGAGGGGGCTATTGTGCTTGTTGAGCACCCACTATGTCTAACTACTTAGGACTTTAGTAGTTAGGTGGTCCTCGCGACCTGCCGGACAATCTGGGAGGCTGCTATCCAAGACCGGGACATCTGGGACGCGGTATGCATAGCAGCCTCCCAGATTGTCCTTGATCTCCCACAAAAATGGCGAAACGACCAACGGCAGGTCGCTGGGACCACCTAACTACTAAAGACCTAAGTAGTTAAACATAGTGGGTGCTTAACAAGCACAATATCCCCCTCCCCGAAGTAATACCGAAAGGTGGTCCCGGGGAGGGTTCAAGGCTTAAGACACGGGTGGGTTTTTAGTGGGTCGAGGAGTTAGCACCCCCCTCATCCCCACACCCTGAGTTCGTCAGGAGTCTGTTTGAAGATTTTCCATCCCGCCTTAAAAAACAAAAAAAAAGGCCGGATGTAGCACCGAGCGAGGCGATATTGGGCTGGAAGGTGAGTTCGTCATCGGAGGCGGTTTGGATAGCGGCAAAACGTTTTGTCCGTTATTTAAAGTCAACAAAGGAGTGGAGATTGGTGTTTGGCAAGACTGCGGGAATTCTGATCGGGTATGATGCTACTACGAGAAGATCTACGGCTGGGTTCGTCTTTCACTATGCCGGTGGAACGATATCGTGGGTTAGTCGAAGGCAAAGTTGCGTCACACTGCCTTTGATGGAATTGGAATACGTAGCGCTGAGTGAAGCTAGTCAATAGCTGATTAGGTTTCGAAACTTGCTGATGGACATGGGCGAACAGCTGAGCGATCCTGTCCAGGTAATAGAGGATAATCAACGCTGTATTCAGTTCATCGCTTCAGAGCGGAAGAATCGTCGACCCAAGCACATCGGGATGCGGGGACATTTTGTTAAGCAACTGTGCGAGGATGGTTGCGTTTAGCTGCAATACTGTCCTACTGAAGCAATTGAAGTTTGCACGGATGTTGGGATTCTCGCCAAAGGATGGCAATGTTCGTTGAGCAGGAGAGTTGAGTGTACAACGATCTCGCCACCCTATATATACACATCTTGTGTGTGCGCTACCCTATGTGAGTGTAGTAGCAGCGTAGCATAGTAAGAGCACCCGAGCATTCGACCTTCTGCTGTGTGTGTGCGGTATGTGCCGCCATTTTATCATTCGTTAGTGAGAACGTTTCGTTAATAAAGTTATAATTATTTTGTGTAATTAACAGTGAAACTTGGCCTTTCATTCCACTGGAACTTCAGTCCAAGAAGACTTAGGTAACTCGGCGTGTGAGTATTTTGAGTTCAAGCGATGTTCCAGCAAAATTTTGATGTGTTGCTCTTTATGCTTGGACGCTATGTTGATAAAAGAAGAGCAAATGTAAAAATCAAAATGAGGAATCATTCTGCTCGTAAAAATCTACAAAATGAGGGATGTTTAATTAAAAGTATCCAAAATTTAATTTTCCTTTTTAGGTCTCCATTTTAGCTAAATTTTTTCCCGTTTCACCCTTTATCGTCAACGAAAAACTTATTTGCTTTTATTTATTTCAGTTGCTGCGTGGTGCCTCCGATGCCGAACTGAAACAATTCCACCTAGTAAGAGACCCGGCTCAGTATTACTACACCAACCAGGGCAGCGTAGAGGTTCTGTCGGAGAAGGCGGACTATCGTGCAACAACCGCTGGCCTGAAGGCACTCGGCTTCAGCAGCGATGAACTTACGATGGTATGGCGAATCGTGGCCGCCGTTTTGCATCTGGGCAACATCAAGTTTAAAAGTAGGTCCAAATAATTTTATTTTGACCAGTTCTGTAGGTTGCGTGAAAAATTGCAAAATTCTAGATGAACAACTCGAAAGATCGAAGTTTAAACCTCTCCGGCAAGCCCAATCGATAGATGAGTGAACGATAGCATTGATAGGATTCACAAATTTTAAATTTTATTTTCATATTTTTGACGGCATGAAGCTCAGAATCTGTCCAAAATTACCGTAGTATCATTCATTAACGGATTCCATCGAACTTGACCTTATGAAGCTACAGAATTGAGCAGATTCTCCATAAAAATTCTAGTTTAAACGCATTTTAATATAACGTTCGTGAATAAATTGAAAACCAAAGCTTTACGAAAACGAACAGGAGTCAAATTACTTATCAAAATATGCTTTAAAAGATGTCCTTTAGTTACTTTACATCGCATTTACATCAATAACTGCATATACTTCTAGAGCAAAATCGTTGAGTAGACGTACATACAACTGAATAATTGCCGCATTGATTCTTGGGAAGTGCCTGAAACTCGATTAGAAAAAAAAAAAAAGTGGTCTCTTAAGTTTATCGATAAGCTCATATGCGAGTGAAAGTTGCAATAATAGCGTATTTGTTCAAAATTTTTAGTTTAACTGATATATTCACAATAATATATTACTAATAATTTGTTTTCCACACCGGCCGGTCTCAGCTCAAGAGGACCAGGTTCAAATTGCAACCAGCAAACCACTGAACACGGCAGCGCAGCTACTGCACGTTACCGAAGAGGAAATGCAGCGCTCGCTAACGGAACGCGTGATTGCAGCCCGAGGTGAGATCATGACCAAAACCCATGACATCCAGCAGGCCGAGTTCGGACGGGATGCGTTGGCAAAGGCCGTTTACGATCGCCTATTTACGTGGATCATTCAAAGGATTAACAAGGCCATCGTGGTACCCGGTGGAAATACTCAGAAACGACACAACCGGGTCATTGGAGTGCTGGACATCTACGGGTTCGAGGTTTTCGACCAGAACAGTTTCGAACAGTTTTGTATCAACTATTGCAACGAGAAACTGCAGCAGTTGTTTATCGAGTTAGTTCTTAAACAGGAACAGGAGGAATACCGCCGGGAGGGTATCGAGTGGACCAATGTAGAGTACTTCAATAATCAGGTATGTCTCAGACATTGCGTAAGGAGACCCATACGATGGATAATGTTATATTTTTATAAATTTCAGATCATCTGCGAACTCGTAGAGCAGCCTCACAAGGGTGTGATATCGATCATGGACGAGGCTTGCCTAAATGTTGGGAAAATCACAGATGAAATGCTATTGGACGCACTGGATAAGAAGCTATCGCATCATCCACATTACAGTAGCCGCCAGCTGAAGCCCATGGACAAAGAGTTGAAGCATCGCGAAGACTTCCGTATCACGCACTATGCCGGTGATGTCATCTACTGCATCAACGGTTTCATTGAGAAGAATCGGGACACTCTATTTCAGGATTTCAAACGCTTGCTTTTCCATTCGAATGATCGATTGATGAGTTCCATGTGGCCCGAGGGAGCACAGGATATATCCAAAACAACAAAGAGACCCCTGACAGCGGGGACCTTGTTCCAGCGATCGATGGCAGAACTGGTATCAACTTTGTTGAAAAAGGAGCCTTTCTACGTTCGGTGTATAAAGCCGAATGACATAAAGAGCGCTTCCGTTTTCGATGACGTTCGTGTAGAACATCAGGTGCGCTATCTGGGTTTGCTGGAGAACGTCCGGGTCCGTAGAGCAGGTTTCGTCCATCGACAGAGGTACGATAAATTCCTTCTGCGATACAAGATGATTTCGCAGTATACGTGGCCAAACTTTCGCGGAGGTTCAGACAGGGATGGCGTTAAGGTGCTGATCAACGAGAAGAATTTCAGCCACGACGTTAAATTCGGCAAGACGAAAATCTTCATTCGCTCGCCACAAACGTTGTTTTCGTTAGAAAAGCAACGCAACGAGATGATCCCGCACATTGTAACCTTACTTCAAAAGCAAGTCCGTGGCTGGATCTGCCGACAGCAGTATAAGAAAATGAAGGCTGCTCTCGTTATTATGCGTCACTATCGCAAATATAAGCTGAAGAGCTACGTCCAGGACCTAGCCATGCGCTTCCGTAATGCTCGCCAGATGCGAGACTACGGCAAAGGCATCCAATGGCCACAGCCTCCGCTAGTGGGTCGCGAAGCGGAGAAACAATTGAGGATGTTATTCTCCCGCTGGCGAGCAACAATGATTTTGCGGAAGTATCCACGGGAAGAGTGGCCCCAACTACGGTTGCAGATCATTGCAGCAAGTGCGTTCCGTAAGCGGCGCAAGTTTTGGGGCCACGATCGTCGTTGGTTGGGAAATTATCTCTCTAACACAGCGGAAAACTCCAACTATTCCTCGTACAATGCCAGCATTAATAACATTAAAAACACAGACAACTTCCGGGTGGTGCTATTTTCGTCTTTTGTCAAAAAATTTAACAAGTGCAATAAATCAGCAGACCGTGCAATTATAGTGACCGACGGGGCAATATACAAATTGGATGGTCCAAAAAACAAATTCCGCAACATGAAGCGCACCGTTGCCATTAAGGAGGTGAGTTTTGTGTCCTCGTCGTTTCCAGAGAAGAGCTGAGGTCCACTAATGGTTCCATTCATTTACAGATTACATCCATCAGTGTGAGCCCCGGCAGAGATCAGTTGGTAGTATTTCATTCTCATCACAACAATGACCTGGTGATAGCGCTCCAGGGAGAGCAGCATCCTCTGAAAGAAGACCGAATTGGGGAAATCGTGGCCCATGTGTCCAAGCGGTACTACGAGTAAGTATCATGGGCTGGGATTTGTAGCTTGTTGATTGTTCAATAGAATGTCAGGGTTGTTACAATTGCGCGGATTTTGCGCGAATGTGGCGCATCCTCTAAGATGGATTTTGCGGAAAGCTTACAAGTTTAATAACATTATTACATTAATATTTTCAATAATTTTTTTTTAGTTATTCTAAATATTGATGTTTCACACATAAGAGAATTTTTTAGAACTTGTTATAAAAGGCCAGCTGTTGACGTACTTAAATAGCAATAATTTAATCGCGCCAAAACAATCGGGATATCGTGAAGGTCATTCTTGTGAAGAGCGTTAAATTTAGTGTTAGCAGAATGGAAAGAATGCTTTGAGCCTAACCATACGATTGTTGCTGTTTGTTTTTAATACGCTTTTGAAACGATTTCTTGACTTTTGATGTAAGCGCTTTGGTTTATCGGGTTCTGCACATTGATGGTTCGAAAGCTGTTTGTCTGAGATCTAAACGGACTGCTTTTTATGATAATGTTTCGAGGGAGTGCATTAGGGTCCATTGTATTCATTCTACAAATTGATGACATGCGACGAGTTTTGCGGTTTTGTGATATTATTTTTGCGTATGATACCGTGCGTTATTCTATGCAGCTAAAAGCTTAGTGAAGCCGTTATACATTTGAAAGTAGATTTACATTTTCTAAGTATATAGTCGAAGTGAAGGACATTGGTATTTTCTTCGTACGACTCGAGTTCTTCAATCTCAAGTCATACGTCAATCTTTGAATCAACGTCCGGTCGTGCATCTGTTTGAATCTTGTAAACATTCTACTTTTTCGTTAATAATTTCAAATTTTGCAGCAACAAGTCTGAACGCGCTGACCATCATATCCCTATTTCTTTGTTATTACCATCATTCCCCTATTTCTTTGCTTTTCAAATTTTTTCGAAAATTTCTCCATATTGTGGAATAATTAAATTAGGTATATAACCGAAAATGATTTAGACGAATATGAAAGGGAATTCCAGAGAAGTTCTGAGAGGAATCCCAAAGGAATTATGAGGGAAATTCCAGAGTAATGCTGGAGAAATTCCAGCGGAATTTTGAGAGGAATTCCAGAGGAATTCTGGTGAGAATTTAAGAAGAATCCTGAGGAGAATACTTGAGAAATTCTAGTAAGAATTCCTGAGAAATTCTGAGAAGAATTCCAGTGGACTTCTGGAGAATTCCGCAGGACTTCTGAAGACAGTTTGAGTGGAATTTTGAGAATTTCAGTGTAAATCCAAGATTAATTTCACAGGAATTCTGATGAGAATTGCAGAAGAACTCTGAGGAGAACTCCAGAGGAATTCTGAGAAGAACTCCGAATGAATTATAGGGAGAATTCCAGAAAAAATCCTATGAAGAATTGCAACTGAATTCTGAGGAGAATTCTAGTGGAATTCTAAAAAAAAATTCTAAGGGAATTCTGAGATTTCTAGAGAAATTCGAAGGGGATAGTAATTCTGAGGGAAATTCCACAGAAGTTCTGAGAGGAATTACAGCGGTAAATTGAGGAGAATTCCAAGGGAATTCTGAGAATATGCCCACAGAAGTTTTGAGAATCAATTATACACACACATTCAAGTCTTTAGGTTTAGAAAAACATTTGGAACTGCTGCTGAAGAGAGGGTATGTTTGTTATATATTTTCCCAAGAGAAAAAATTATAACTGACACATAAAATGAATCTAGAACTACAACACTCCTGGAGATGCTCTAATAACGTAACTCACACCAACACACCCTCAAATATATTGTGTCAAAATAACATAGCGAATCAAAACAAAAACAAAGATACTAGTACCGAAAGGTACCGAAAAGCGCAAGAATGTATTGCAAAGTGTAGACTGCAAGGTGTGCTTCAGACCTAGGCGTTCTACAACAGTGAACCAATTTCAAATCGCTAGTTTCATATTGATTGTTGATATAAGGTTCGTGGAGGAGTGAAAAAGTGTTATTTTTCTACGGAATTGAGTCGTGATCGCATACAAACAGAGTCAAATATGTTGCACAGTGGAGGTAAAACGTCTACGTAGTTTATGAATAGTCCCTTTATGAAAAATCTTGTGATCTCCCTCCAAATCGACCTGTGAACTTCTTTTTTATTTGGCTTGGCGCGAATGGTGTGCACTTAAAATCGGGCTTTCTGTTACAACCTTTGTTAGCAATCACATTAAAAATTAATCCTTATTCCTTGTCTTCAGTTACTTGCTCAATCCAGTCTAATCCCATTTTTTCGGTTCTTTTTCAGACTGTGCAATCAGGATCTTCCGGTAAGCGTATCGCCGACGTTCCAGCTTCGCCTGGGCAACAAGATGCGCACGCTGAGTGTTGAAGCCGTCGCAGGCGTCGAGACGCCCGCCTTCGAACATTCCGGTGCTGTAATCGTGTTTAAGGTTCCTTCCTCGTACGGTAGTGCGATATAATGTTAGCCGTGTTTTGTTTTCTTTCGTTCGTTTGATTGTTTGTGTGTGCGCTCGGGCTTTATGTATGATAATAAGTTAATTTTCAATGGGGATTCAAACGTACGTGTACTGAAACAGTATCAGTATTGCTTTAGATTGTACAATACATAACCGGATATGATCCATTTAGTCGATTAGTTACTGGACTTATACACTCACACAAGTGCTTAGTTAGCAATAGGGATTACTATGATTTGGCACAACTTCAAACGATGTGTACGTACTTGATAATATTTTATTATAATATTGTTTAAACATCGGCATGCGAAGTCATGAATCGTGTTTCTTGAACAGCAAAAAAAAACAAGTGCCATTGTACTGTAATAAAGCAAGGTATGTGGGGAATTCGGTGCCTCCAGATTCGTGTTGTTTAGCGTTAACGTCTAACACCAGGTTCGTTAATTTAAAAGTTAACGATTGAACACCTCAGTTGAGACGAATTCAGTGCCAACATTTCATTGGAGCAATTTATTATGTCAGTCTGGTGAAGCGCATTTTTTCTACCTAATGATGTAATTTTATGTACTCGTACTTTTATGTGCTAGGTTCTTTACTTTTGCCTGTTTCTTGTGAGGATAGGACTGGCAAAACGATCTTAAGTAATGATGATACTGATGAAATTGAAAGATGAAAATGTAATTATCCGCGTTTCAATATTTAAAAATACCTTACCTCAAATTTGATCGCCAATATAGTTTGACAATTACGGTTACAGCCCGGTATGTTTCCACACCCACCAGAACAAATGGAGCACCAGTGCCATTATTCCTCTATAGTTGATTGTCTCTTTTACTTGCGTTTATTCGTTAGTAATCCACAAATCTAAAGCCATTATTATCTAAAGATTGAAAAAAAAGAAATGTCCGTATGAAATGTTGGCACTGATATGTGGAAGAGAAATTTGTTTGTGATACTTTTGACATAGAAATGGGAAGAAAAGAATGGTCGTTATAGAATGACAGGGAATTAATGCATTTTAGTCAATTCGCGTCATAAAAAACGCATATACCTAGGTATTATATTTTCATTGTTTTATTTTTTTATTCATTGGTAAACGAAAACAGGCTGACGAAGCATTTTTTTTTACATGTAATATATTTTATACATATTAGTTTTAGCTGTGCCTTTTACTAAGCGCGTTTCCAATCAAAATAAATTTACTTATACATTTGACTATCACTGTATTGAATTTTGACTTTTAATAAAACCTGCAATTGTACTTTCTTTGACGTTTTGTCTTAAGTATGTGACGCATACATTTTCATTCGAACTGTACCCTCCGAAAACAAAAACAATAAACTGTTCAAACGCAAGCGAGAATACGTGCAAATAGGTATATGGGTTACTGTTTTTGTTGTGTTCAAATGATATTCAGGATGTCGTGCTCAACTGGCTCATGTACTTCTTAAGCTGGAAAATAACTACTTTCCGAGATATTGCACCATTCATACAATGGTGCTACATTTTTGTTGGACCGAGCGGCTTGGTGAACACATCAGCCACATTTGCTTCGTAGAGCAATAGCGTAGCTTAATCTCTCCCCGAGCGCAGAGGTCCTTCGCATGGTTATACAGTTTGCCGCAGAGTATTGGGTTAATTCGTGTAGCTAGTGACTAATTTCTGTCGAAAGTGTATTTGTTTTTTTTTTTTTTCATGTGCTGCATCCAAACATTCTATTTGTTTTATTGCAAATTCGTCAAAATGTTCGCGAAAGAAGTGATCACCAGTTTGTTGCCCGGCCAGAAGAAGCCGAAAGAGATTATGGGGAGGGTGGGCTGTTTAGTGGAATACCTGTAACTAGAAAATAAGAAGAATGATTAGTAATTTCCATTTAATTCCAACTACCTTTATTGCTTATCTTGACAGATACGCGTATTTCGTATACAATGTGCAGACTTCTTCAGTGTCGTGTACTAATACTCGACTGAAAGAAAACCTTCGCCACCTGCCGTATTTATCCTATTTTATAAAAATCAAACACTTGTACCTACAGCTAACATTGTTGTACCTAACCTATCCTGAGTCCAAAACAAATATTATGCTTGATATCTACTACCTCGCCTTTTCCTTATACCTAACCTGATTATTCCGCAGCAGCGGGTCGACGCAGTGGAACACCCGCTGCTACGGAATAATCAGGTTAGGTATAAGGAAAAGGCGAGGTAGATATCAAGCCAATATTTCCAGAGCCAGAGTGAAACGCCACTTGATTACGGACCGGGTCAAGGAACTACGAGTGACTCGTCCCAAGAGATTGCTTTCCTTGTTGAATCGGTATTTTAAAGGGCCAATGCGCGCCTTGAAACGCACTGTGCGCCCGCTCGAGTCCTTTTTCTTTTTATACACCCATTTCGACACAATCGAATGTCGTCCCAGTGGTAACGGAACCAGTGTCCACGTCTTATTAGACAATTCTTCTTCGTCCATCGCTTTTACCCACTCTTTCTTGTTAACACTTTTCATCGCTTCCTTATAGCTATTCGGATCGCACTCATCCAACTTAGCTATGCCCACGACGAAATCACTTAGCTTCTTCGGTAGAATACCTGCATTGGCTCGCTGCGATTTTTATGGACTCAGTCCTTCACCGGCACCATCGTCTTCTTCACCATGATACAAAGCTTGATCTTCAAGTTCGTGGTAATCTTCAGTGTCTACGTCAGAGAATCCACGAAAATCTGGATCAGAATCACTATCACTCACTTGATCTTCTTCTTTTTCTTCACTTTCCACATCGATGAACTGGAACTCCACCCGCTCTTCCGAAGAAACTGCTTCCCGTTGATACGTTGAATCTTCGTCACAAGCTTCGGCCCTCTTCTTCGGACTGTTTCCGGACTCCTCCTGAAACTTCGCTCCAAGCTCGAGAAATTTTGCATCTCTGCTGATGGTTCATTTTCCCGTCGTCTTGTTAAGAAATCGGTACGCCTTCGATCCGCAAGCATATCCGACGAAGATCAACTTTTCAGCCCTGCTCTACGTACGTTGTACGTTGACGGACGCTTCGCATCCGAACACTTTCAGGTGGCTTAAGTCCGGTTTCTCGCCACACTATAACTCCATTGGTGTCTTCTATACCACCCGCGACGGAAGGCGATTCTGGATGTAGGCGGCTGCCGCAATTGCTTCACCCCAGTACCGTTTGGCGAGCCCGGCATCAAGTAGCATGCACACCGCCATCTCTTGAAGGTACCGGTTCCGGCGTTCGGCGACGCCATTTTGTTGCGGCGAGTACCCCGCGGTGTCAGCTGCATCTCTATTACCTCGTCTCGATAAAACTCTTCAAGCTCCTGATTGACGAATTCGGCAGCACGATCGGAACGGATGATCCCTGGCTTCCAACCGACCTTATTCTAGACGAGCCGCACGTAGCTTTTGTTGCACTGGTCCAACACTATATGGTCCCGGTGCCCAAATCTCCGATGAGAAAATTGAAAAAAATAGTTAGCAGGAAAAACACGTCTTTATTCTTGTTATAATAAGCTTCATTATACTTATGACAGATATACAACGCTGACCGTTGTACGAACTGTCAAATACTTGATTCCAGTACCAAAAAACACGTACTAAACTAAAGGAGTACAACGCTGTGCGTTATATGTCTGTCCCAGGCATTAGACAATCTTTGTTGTTTACTCTTTCTCACAAGCTCTCGTGACTGAACTCGTTTTGTTAGTGTATCAGCGCCCATGAACTGAATATACCGACAGTGACCGCCGATAACGGCCCCAGCAGAGAGAAACAAAGGCGCATTATGGCTGGCGATTGTGCCTAATTTGGACTCAAAGCACCTAGGATCGAATATACTTCGTCGAATCACCAAACTACTTCGAACTACACGAACTACGAAGTTACATCTACAAGACACTAATTAGACCGGTAGTCCTCTACGGCCAAACGCGACAAACGCGCCCTTGGTGTCTTTCGAATGGAAGGTGTTGCGTACGATCTACGGTGGAGTGCAGATGGAAGACGAAAGTAGCAGGAAGAAAAAACCAAAAAAAAACAAAAAAAGAACAAAGAAAGACAAGAAATGAAATGAATGGAGACAAGACCTGTACTACATTTATAGAAAAATAACTATACCCCGATAGGATTCGTTCTCCTTCACGACTTGAAAATCGATCAACTGTCATTTGCTCAGTTGTCAGATGTTGTCTTCTTTTCTAAATTTTAATGTTTTGTTTTTCTTTTCAACCGGTCAGCGTTTGCCGCAACTGCATCCAATAACGTCTATCGAAATGAGAGCAGAGGCCGAAATTGTCGATCGCTTAATTTATGTTCTTGATCCGAGCGAAGTGATAGAAAAAAGTGGTTTCCTACATTCAGACCATCGGTTAGCTGCCTCCGGAGGTTCAGCTTGACAAAAATCATCCGGTTTACAAACGCAAACAGTAATATGTGTACTGTCTTGTACGATGAACTGCCGCTGAAGGTACAGGACCAGGTGGAAAAGACTAAAATTGCACCCCAGCTCGATCGCTCGATGTAACAGTCAGTCCTTGTGGCACTGATCTTCGATACGGAACATGTACAAACTGTGAGAAAAAAGTAATTCCTAAACATTAGTTCCGATTCTTAACTAAAAACCGTCTACTTTCAGCCGTATCTTGCCCTCCTAACGGGTAACTCATTGTGAAGGTTGCGTCGACCAGTCAGTCACGTTCAAGATTCAACGCGAGTATCGCATTAGTAGACAGTGCAACCTTTCTAACCCGCATATACGATCCTGTTGCACTGGCCTCCGGAAGAGGTGGCCAACGTTTTCAAAAGAATGGATTTATATAAATTATTAAAAAAAAGTTTAAGCAAAATTAATTATATGTAAACAATTATCCGAAGTCCATTTGACTTAAACAGTTCTAGTACAATCCTAGTTCAAAGATGAACTTCAAATGTACATCAACCAACTGCCAAAATTTGAAATGAACCGCTAGCTATTTTGACATTTCAAGTCCATCGTTTGTAACATCTGAAGTGCAATTGAAGTACGATTGTACTAGGACGGGAAGTACGATGGACGAATCCAGGTTGAAAAAAGGAGAAGACACCAAGTGGTGATAAATCTGACAGCTCCCATGTTAAAGTATAGGACGAAACTTTTAAAATGCTTCTAGAAAATTCAAATGAAATTCTAATTAAAAGCGGTTTGTTGTATGATGTAAGAAAAATCCAAAACTACTCAATGAAGACATTTTCAGAAAAATAAAAATAAAATTCAAATAATACCCCTATGGTGCAGTTTTGGATTTTTCTTACATCATACAACGAACCGCTTTTAATTAGAATTTCATTTGAATTTTCTAGAAGCATTTTAAAATTTTCGTCCCATACTTTAACATGGGAGCTGTCAGATTTATCACCACTCGGTGTCTTCTTCTTTTTTCAAGTTGGATTCCTCTATTGAAGTAGGAAAGGGGACTTGGCTACTTCAATCGTACTTCAATTGTACTAGGCTCCGCTATCTGGGCTACTTTGAAGTCATAATTGCATACGTCAGATTTACCGTGCACGGTTTTTATTGCCCCAAACACAATTCATACGGTAAAACAATCACTGAATACGGTAAGCACTTTACCGAACAAAACGTAAAACGAACTCTGAATTACCGAAGCCCGGTAAAGTATTATTAACAATCAAACTGTCGGTAATTTTCTATGAAGTTTTGAGGTTCCAATGATCGGTGTGTTCCATAAGGTGGTTTAGAAAGTTTTAGTTTAAAAAGTTTTCATCTCGTGGTCGAAGCCCGCAATCAACGGTGATGGTGCGGGTATACCAGCAGCATCCAAAATATATTTTCTTCATTGTATCCATCTACAGGTAGAAGACAACTTCACTAACCATCATGCGATGCTGCCAACACTCATTGTTCGTGGTCCCTTCTTAACGTATTCCGTATTGAATAAATAAGTAAATAAATAAATAACAACAATTATAATATTGTTTGATAAATCAATAACATCCGAATATTTTGGTGTTAAACGGTGGTGTTACTGCAAAAATAAATTTCATGAAATGGAGATTAGAAAGAAGTTGGGGGGAATGTTAGATTAAAAAAAAAATTTTTTGGAAAATTTTTGGGGGTATTTTGAAAAAAAAAAAAAAAGGAAATTGGGGGAATTTGGGTGGGGGGGGGGGTTTTTGGGGACTTCCGGCAGGCATTTCGTACTATAAATTTCCCCGTTCACGCCCGCATAATCACAAACCATTCCTGGACCATTTCCCATATTGTTGACGACCGTTTCCGTTACTGTTACGACATTTACCTTTATAGTTGACAACTATAAACTAACAATCTCTTATATAGTTTCAACAATATGTCAGATGGTAAAAGACCAAATAACAATATGCTGAATAGGCGGTTAAGTTAGGTTACCATAAAAAAATGTCAATTTTCACGAATAAAATTTTTGCTGTACTCTATGCCAAAAAGTTGGTGCCAAAAAGACCGAGTGCAGACAATAAAAAACATTTCAATGGTGCATACATTAACAATATGTGTTAATGTAGAGGTTGTATGATGAAAGCGAGATTAAACTATTTGATAACAGTAACATAAAATGTGATAATATATCTTAAATCCGAAATAATTTTGACTATATAGCAAATTGTTTTTCGTTATGCGGGCGGCCAGTCCGGAGCGAAAGAAGAGCAGCTTTGACATCCCCTTCTCGCTGATTGTCAGCCACAGCAGCACCTTCTTGGGGAACTTGGTGTGTGAAATGAACTTCACCTCGGAGCTCACTTACTTCGTAGGGGAAGTAAAATACGAAGTGCCCTGCCAGTCGTTGCCATCCAGGGTGAGAAGGGTCTCGTCATCCATCACCACCGCCACGTCGCGATTCGCCGGAATAATCCAGTTGACCATTTTATTCAGCCGCTGCCGCTGCATCATTGCCTGCCGCTCCGAAACCAGTGGACGTGCCTTCCGCTTCCTGACATGTATGTTCATGTTCGCCAGGTACTTTTTCACTGTTTGGCTGGTTGAACCGACCTCCCGGCCAAGCGCACGCGGCGATGTAGCCACTTTTCCCTCGGTCTTCCTCTTCAGCATCCTTTGGAGCTTCTTGTCGCTTAGGGGCGTCGGCCGTCCGAAACCGGGCTTTCTTTCGATGCTCTGATTGTTGTCTAATAGTGCCAAGATGTTGTAGATGCCGGAACGGGCGTATCCGGCGTCCACAAAGTTCCGTTTTCGACGGCCTTTAGTCGATACTGGCCTTTACGGAATAATCGAGCAGAATGTTGTTCCGACAGTAAAAGCAACAATCAATATCAGCTAGCGATCGTACAAGAGCCGGTTTGGATGTTTACTGGCTTTGAACGACGTGTATCTTTCCCTGGCAAGGATGTTCCGCACCGTTTGATTGTTGACGTTGTACCGTTGTACCTTCTGGCCACATCTTAAATCGAAAGACCTGGTTTGGCTTTGACGCACCTCAACACCTTTTTGCGCAGCTGCCGATCCCTGGTTCTGGTAGGTTCGCTGATTCCTTTCCACACTCAGTTTTTTTTTGTAGGTTTTTAGTATCGACAAACTGTTATTTTCGGCATCTTCAGCACTTGGAACCGGATGCCAGCTTGGAACCGGATCACTCCGGATTTTACAGGTGATTGTGCACAGCAGTTTTTCTTCTTTCGAGTTCCATTTGAAGTTATTTCTGAACGCGATCGACTACTTTGATCAAACTTGCACCAGTTGTTCTCCATAGAAAAGTAAACAAATCACTGTCAAAGATTTTCGATTCCCAACACTAGAGGCGCGCGAGGGGTGTACTAATTTACTTTTAGTCAGCCTTCAATGATGGTAACATACACTTAAAACCACTAACTTCAAAGCCTTAACTAATTTTAAAGCCCGCAAAAGTTAAACGAGAAGCTGTTTAGCGTAATGGCATCCTTAACATTACACTATCGCGGAACGCTCGTAGTAGAACGTTGATAATCATTTGCTCCAAAATGGCACTGCTAACGATTCGGCCCTGTAAGTTGACTGCGCCAAAGAGAGCGCTAGATGTGTTCCGACGAATCCGAAGGGATTCCAAGTCGATCAGCTGACAACGGCTCTCGTAACGTTGGCGGATGCAACGGATCCCACCACGGCAACCTTCGCAAAACGAAACGTAGAATCCTGCGTTGAACTGATTCGGCTCTTTTGGTGTAAATATGGTTGGGCAATATTCCAAAATAGACCGCGCGCACCTGGGAGCAATACAAAGACTTCAGCAATAAGTATCGGAGAAGTCGTTGCTCATCCGAAATATAAAGACTAGTGCTTTGGAAGCCTTGTTTACTATGTACAAAATGTGTAGCTTGTACGTCAACCGGGTATTCAGAATAACTACAATGTTTTATACGTAAGTTTATTGTTTAATTTTCGGGTCTCTGGGCTTGTACAGGGTGCGGCAGAAAAAAATGCGAAAATTTGTTCTATATCTTTCAAATCCCATTTTCAACTAATTCAAGCAATAATATCAACATTTTCGAGTGCAGTTATCTTTATAAAGTCCTTTTAAACAAATTTATTCAATGTGTCCTCCATCTTTATTAATAACATCCTCGAGCCGACGCCGGAAGCCAGAGCATACCTTTCGGACGTAGTCCTCCGACATTGACTGCCATGTGCGTGTTATGGTTGACTTCAGAGTTTTCACACTAGGGTGTGATGTTTTACAGGCTCGTGCTTCAACATATGCCCATCCAGTTGATTAATTGTGCAATTTCACTGATTCGGATCAATCACGGAGTAGCAACCAGTCAAGCTAAGCTAAGCTAAAATAATCGGTCCTAAATAACTTTCTTGAAGTATCCTAAGAAAACATCGGACATGCAATCGCCACCGGCGACTATATGTTAAAAACGAAACCATGAGTTCCGTGAAATTCAAACCTTTGTAGCTTTGCGATATCAATCGAGTGGCTGAGCTTTGCACTCTCAGCTTTAAGTTTGGTAATTTACGAGGTTAGACACAATAAATTAGTGGTAGTGGAGCGTCCCCCCATCAATCCATGTTCCGTGCTGATAGTGAGAAAGAAGAGGTCAATGATAACTAGTTCGAATAGTTTCAATACCACACTAAGTGACGAAACGCCCCGGTACTTATCCATGTCTTGTTATCTGCCTTTTTCATGATCCGAAAACATGTATGCTACTCTCCAACTGAATGTAGACAATATTTGAAGAAGCCGAAACAGTGGGTACATCAGGCTGGAAATATGTTTCTTTAAGAATACTGACGTTACTCTATCTGGGCCATGACTGAAAGGCGACTTCATCGATCATTGATCTGCCGGTCGCATGCAATTTTAATGTTCTTTTACCATACTAACGTTTTCATTTTCGAAAACCAAATTTGTTTCGGCAGCAATAGTTTGTAGATGTATTTGGATGCCCACTTTTACTGTAGAATATGATAGTGAAGGTTGGCGTTTCCTATGAAGTGTAAATCCGAACTCCACACCTTTAACCATTGGATGTAACCGTATTGCTCACTTAATAACTTACTTATGCTAACCCAAGGTCACATAAGGACCGCACATACGTTACAATGTTTCGCCACGATACTCGGTTGAGGGCTGCTAATCTCCAGTTCTTCGAGTGTCCATACTTTCAAGATCTTGTTTCATTTGGTCTAACTGGTCTAACCATCTTGCTTCCTGCATGCCTCTGCTCCTTGTTCCAGTCGAAACTCGTGCAGCTTTAACGACTTTAAAAATACTCTGTTTGCAATAGAGTTGCGCTCGTGGTTTATTATTTTCATCCATACGTCCTAGTGCTTGCAAGTCCTCCTCGAGCATTGTCCACATCTCTTGCCCGTTGAGAACTACCTGTCTTATCAGCGTCTTGTACATGGTCCACTAAGTACGGAGGCGAAGTTTTCAAGACCTCTGGGTCTAGTGGTAAATAGTAGTAAGCACAATCATGCGTCTCCCAATTTCTCTGCCGCAGTTGTCCGACGATCCGAGGTACTCAAATTCATCCATCACCTCAAACTCATTTCCATCGATTGTTCGCCTATGCGAGCTCACGCTCGGTACCCCTTTTCAACCGATACTTATTCTTGGACGTATTCACTTTTAATCTATCAGTTTGCGCCTCTCGTTTCCGCACTGATTAGCAGCCGCCTGGAACGTTCTTCCGAGAGTGTCCACGTCGTCAGCGAAACAGATGAGTTCAAATGCAGCTTTAGAAGGGTGGAATGAAAATCTTAGGGTAAACGCACCCCTAGTTGATGTAATACCAGCGAAGGAAGCGAAGACCCAATCAAGGTTGTCCCGTTGGTGATAAAAATGCGGATTTGGCTTCCACGAACTTCATCTCGTTCAAAATTGGGATAGACGTTAACTATTGGGATGTTGCTCTAGATCCGGCTTCGGGGCCCAACGGGATTGTGTTCAGAGAATTTGAGGATGTAAGCACAAATAAATTTTGTGCGCCGACCTAGACTCGCATAACTGGTTTAACACCACAAATCGAGTAAACTCCTGCCTCCGGCGTGAATCAGTCAACAAGTTTTTTATCACCAACTTCGGACATGGGCACGCCATCAATGGACTCCTCGTAGACTCATCGCCATCAGTCATCCCAGAACGCGCTGCCTGCCGCACTATAGGAGACCCCAAGCCACTCGGCCCAGTCGCGCTAGCCGTTTCCTTCCATCAAAGTCGTTCTGCGGTTGAGTTCGGTGGGCGGATCTCCCAACCTCTTCGTTCAGGCAAGTATGCATTCGTTTTTGACAATTCTCTGCTCAATCATCCTCAGTGTTCTAGTGCCTGCAATCGACATCCATTAAGTAAGTCAACTACGACTATGTTTTGCAAACTGGACACCGGGACGCACAATTGCCACAAGCTCTATGAAAGCCCCTAGTCCACTCAACGCAGCCGAGCCCCACCTGCCAGCGACCAACTGCCATCCCGGTCCTGTGTTTGAGTTGAGAGACGGGGACTTCCGGACCTCTACTTCAGGCAAGTACACTGCATTTTCGGAAAACTCGTTCCCTGAATCGATTGTTGTTTCCAGTCCATCTGCAACAAGACATCGATCTATCTCTGCAAACCGGACATTAAGCCGATCGAGACTGAACGTTGCAAACGATAATAAAGGCCCTGCAGTGAAACGCCATTGACAAGACCTCACAGCGGCTTTCTCTATCCAGACCCAACACGCTCTGTATTTCACACAGGGTCAGTTAGTCTTCTTGATAACTATAGTGCAGCCACGCTATCTCAAATCAATCACGTTGTAAACGAGAACAACCGAAGCTTAGACCTCTGCTTTGTAAGCGCTCATGACACCGCTCCATTCATCTCTACGGCTCCAACTTTCTGCGATGGTTTCGCTCATATCTGACCGATCGACAGCTGATGGTCACCATTGGGAACTGCCAAGCCTTTTACGGGTACCGTAAAAGATTTCAACGACGCTTTCTTCGATTTGCTCTAAGGAACCTGCCGTGGAGGGACCCGTTTCATCTGCCCAGCTATGAAAATCGTTGCGAGCTGATCGATCTGGAGCTACTCCGTACCAGAAGAGAAACCTCGAGGACGCTTTTTATTGCAGATACATTACAAGGCAGAATAGACTGCTCTGCAATCCTGGAGCAAATAAATGTTAACGTTCATCCTAGAACGCTAAGACTACCTCTCCGCCGTGCCAACTATAGCATGAACGGTGCCATCTGTGGATTACAGCGAGTATTCAACCGGGCCTCTTATCTGTTCGACTTTCACCTTTCACGGCAGATGCTGCGTCGGCGTTTTACTACGTTTTTCAATGGTGCTTCTGGTGTTGAATAACTACAGTCCATCGCAAAATTGAGTGCACACACCTGCTAGGTCACATTTTTCTAACATTTCCAAGACAAATATCACTATGCATGAAAATTTGCCATGGAGTTCAATAAATTAATCTTGTAGCTAGTGATGGGTGCACACATAACATGCAAACTTTTACTCAGTTTTTTAGAATAGGGGGTTTTGGTTTAAAAAAAATCATGGTTTTTTCCATCCGCATCGATGATGGGCGTTCTTCCTAGCACAAACATATTTTTTATGAATCTCAACTATTTTTTCTCGATTTTTAAACAAGAAAAATCTAATCATTTTTATTTTCACAAACTGACATGCAGTTTCACAAAGTGACATTTATACAAATTGACAGCACTTAATTTTCAGTAACGAGGGCTCCCATTATGACATATATGTCAACTTATGTATGCTAGAAATCAATGGTTTGTTCGTTGGTTTAAGTAGTCTGTTTTTTGTAGCGTGTTTCATGGTGAAATAGGATGGTATTGTCTTGCAATCATTATTTTTTGAAATTGTTTTTTTCAATAGTTTCGCTTGTCAAAATTAAAAAATAAATTAAATGCCGGTATATTATTATATTTATTATCGAACAATGTTATAATCCACATACCCCTAAAATACCCTATTGTCGAAAATATGATAAATGAGCCATTTTCAATGTCGCAAAATTGAGTGTCCACTTTTGTGTTCGTCAACATATTTCATTTTATGTATTTATCAATTGAAAATTTCCGTGATGTTTTATAACAGTGTCACTATGAGCATCTGTCAGCTGCTAGCAGAGTGGTCAAATTCATTGTTTACTGCAATTCAACTGAGTTCTAATCGAAATGGCTACAAAAAGAAAGGAAACGGATAATAATACGCGAACTCAGGTAATAAGTCTGTGCTGCCGTGGAAAATCATTGCGGGAAATTGCTGAAATCATTGGTAGACCACATTCGACAGTATTCAAAATTATCAAAAAGTGGAAATGCGAAGGGACTGTGAAAAATCTTGCTGGTAGAGGGCGAAAGCGTATTCTAACACCTGGAGATGAACGGCAAATTGTGAGAACATTACGAAAAAATCCTAGAACAAGCATTCCGAAATTGGCTGTGGAGGTTGCTGACAACATTAAAAGACCCGTTAGTGCCGATACCATCAGACGCGCGGCGCACAGACATAATATGCATGGCCGAGTTGCTAGGAAAAAACCACTTCTCTCAAAAGCAAACATCAAAAAGTGGCTGGAATTTGCAAAAGAACATGTGGACAAACCTCAGGATTTCTGGAACACAGTAATTTTCACCGATGAGACGAAAGTGAACTTGTTTGGATCGAATGGAAGGCAAATGGTGTGGAGAAAGCCAAGATCGGAGCTGCAATCACAAAATTTGTGCCCAACCGTTAAGCATGGAGGAGGAAGCGTAATGATGTGGGGCTCGATGGCGGCTAGTGGAACCGGCACTGTGGAGTTTATAGAAACGACCATGGATAAAATGGGTTATCTCAACATCCTGAAACGAAATCTTCAACCTTCGGTGCAAAAATTGGGATTACCACGGGTTTATTACTTCCAGCAAGATAATGATCCCAAGCATACCTCCTACGTAGTACGTGAGTGGTTGCTCTATAATGTCCCGAAACAACTCAAAACTCCTCCCCAATCACCTGATTTAAATCCTATTGAGCATTTGTGGTGTGAGGTTAAGAATCGACTAAAAAATGTTAACCCAACAAATAAGAAGGATCTCAAATCGGCGATTCAGAACATTTGGGAGAATATTCCATCATCGGTGACTAAGAAGCTAGTGGAGTCGATGCCGCGTCGCTTACAAGCCGTGCTGGAGGCCAAGGGAGGACACACCAAATATTAAATAATTTGTTTTTTTTTATGTCTACGGGCATTTAAACTTGTTTTTATTAATAAAAAATTGACTGTGCACTCAATTTTGCCAGGTGAGAATTGATGTTTTTTTTCTTTTTAATTTTTTTTGTAATGAATTCATTTGTTATTGTTTTTATTTTGCCCACCAATCATATGGAAGAGAAATAAAGTTATTGTTAAACTATGATTGATGTCATTTAATTTCTTTTAATCCCTGAAAAACGTTACATTACTAATGAAACTATAGGTGTGCACTCAATTTTGCGACTGACTGTATATGACCGCATTTATGTACATGTATTTTATTATTTGACCCTACGCTTCAACTTAATTTATTCTCAACATCATTGGGGCCACATTGAGCTGCTGATGAAGACAACAAATAAATAAATGAATAGGTTTCATTGCGATCTCATGAAGGATATGATTGATTTTTTTATTATTCCTTGTCGGGTATTTTCTACACTGCGACCATTTTTTAGATCTATTGTGATATATCCCCTTTTATAGCTCTGTCCAGGTGACGTATCCCTATTGTTAGGAGTGGTCGTCAACGCTTGACTTAGAGCATTATCCCAGCACGGTATTGCACTTCGAATGAATTGCATTACAGTACTGGGCTTTGTTTTCCAAATATCAAAAGGTTCTATTAGCCCTTTGTCGAAGAACTGACTTCTTTTAATGAAAATTGCCGGACAGTGGCATAATTGATATGATTGATACACTAGGTGATATTTTTGATTGTTTTACTAGACACACAAGATTTGCTCAAAAGAAACCATTGAATACAATTCCCTACAATAGTTTCCTCCTTTGCACCTATAGTGGCGGTGCTGACACTATAGCGGGGTGTCTTATAAAAAATCAAAGGATTGCGCTACTGTAAGAATTAACGTTATAACCCACATAATAAACGTTATCAATTTTATTTTACTTATTTAAAAAGGAAGACCCTAATACCTGCTCTCTAAAATAAAATAAAAACCTTTACTTAGGAATCAACTTTATTAGAAACAAAAAGAATATTAATATTATACCGCTACTGTGTTCCAGTGGACCCGAAGCCACCACTGCCCCGTTCCGTTTCTGTCAAGTTGCTTACTTCCTCCAGTTCTGGATAAAAGATTCTCTCACAGATGAACTGCGCGACACGATCCCCCCGAGCAACCTTGAACTCTGTGTCGGAATGGTTAAACAGAACTACACCGAGATTGCCCCGGTAGTCCTCATCAACCACACCAGCACCAACGTCGATGAAATTCTTTACCGCCAAACCGGACCGAGGGGCAACACGCCCATAACAACCTTCCGGAAGCTGGACTTGGATATCGGTCATCACCAATTGCTTGCCACGAGCCGGAACCACATAATCATAAGCACTAATGAGAGAATTGGGCCGCTATAGCAATTACAACATACAAAACAAAATAACCGGAAAATTTACTTTGGAACGGTGTTGGGGTTTGGGGGGGGGGTGGTGGGAAAGGGGAAAAGAAGAAGGTTTTTTTTTTTTTTTTTTTTTAAAAAAGGGGGGAGGGGGAAAAAAGGGGGGGGGGGGGAAAAAAAAAAAAATGAGCCTGTGCACGCTATAAAAAATTTGACTTTTACTGTGAGCCATGTTTTCAAGCGTCCTGTGAGAGTGAGTGAGACAACACCAAAACACGGCTCACAGTAAAAGTCAAAAAGACAAAAGATTTATAGCAGCGTGCACAGGCTCATGAGCTTGTACACGCTATAAAAAAAAATTACTTTTACTGTGAGCCATGTTTCCAAGCGTCCTGTGAGAGTGAGTGAGACAACACCAAAACACTGCTCACAGTAAAAGTCAAAAAGACAAAAGATTTATGGCTGCGCACACAGGCATTCATTCTCGACAACTTATTCAAAACGACGTATCTGATTTAGTATATAAGGAGATAAACAAAGATTCAAACGTAAATTTCTCAGTGAAGCGCACGCGTTTAGTCAGAAGCGTTCACTTAATAACTGAAATTTATAAAAATGGCGTCATATAGAATGTTGAATTAGCAAGCCGGAAACTGAGAGTTTTCTATATATTGATGATATCTCTAAGAGCACCGAGTTTTTTTTTCTGAAACCGAGGTTATTCGGTTATTTAGTACAGATCAAAACACAACAGTGCTGGCTACTCGGCTGGCTATGGAGGCATCCAACTTGAAAAAACAAGAAGACACCGAGTGGTGATAAATCTGACAGCTCCCATGTTAAAGCATAGGACGAAAATTTTAAAATGCTTGTAGAAATTTTAAATGAAATTTAAATTAAAAGCGGTTTGTTGTATGATGTAAGAAAAATAGGTGGCTAGGTTCATTTGCCATAAAAAAATTGCAATTTTCACGAACAAAATGTTTGCTGTACTCTACACTCAGCGAAATAAACTTTCGATATTCATAAGATTGCATCACTGAGAAAAAAGATTGGTAAACGCAAACATATTCTAGTTTCTTGCGTTCATATAATCATATAAGTTTGATTTGACTTCCTACGGTGGTTAAAACAAACTAAAATTTTGAGTAATGGTTTCAGGAATTAAGCAGTTAAGTTCAACTGACAACCGTTTGAATTTACTATTATGCTGGTTGTTTCGTTATGACAGCTTCTAAAACAAACAGCTTTGTTAGTTGGTTCTACCAACGCTTATGGTTTGCTTCAAACAAATTTGAGTATGATTTAAACTGAAATGCTGTTTGAAACAGTCGGACGAAAACGGTTGAAACAACAAACATTTCCGTTCACTTACATTTCTTTTGTAATAATTTCAATAATATTTATTTGATTAAAAGGCTAACAAACATTAGAAAAGCGCACATTTACATTTATAGACCTCTCTCAGTCTGAAAGAAATCAACCAATGTTAATGCTAGCCTTTATACTATTTTCAGGTTTTCATTAAATTCAATACATTAAATTTTCACCTGCGTTGAAAACTTACGCGAATAGAGCATGCAGCGGGATCGGACGGAAAATGTAATAATCCAAAAAAATAGTTTGTTTCCAACTAAACTTTTAGTTGCTTTTTCTCCAAATAATATATCAGTTTGATTTAACGCCGCTTTGGTTGAATCAATCTAAAATTTTAAATTGTTTCCCTGAGTCAACGCAACCTGTGTTTTGGTAATAATTAACCTCTTGCAAGGTGGAAACAACAAATATGTTAGTATAGAACAACCATTTTTTGTGTTATTTTGTGGTAATATCTTTAGATAGAAACAACCATCCTGCCTGTTTGTTTCAAAACAGAATCGTTAGTTTAAAACAACAAAACGGATTTTTAAAACAACATTTTATTTTAGTTTGGATTTTAACAAACGAGTTTGTTATTTCAAAAAGGACTGTTTTTTTTCGTGATTATGATTATTTGCTATAAGAGAACAGTATGAATTTCATAGATTTGCCTAATGAAATATAACGATGTTGAAAAAATGAAAATATGGAGCAACCTAGATTCGAAACTTGAACGTTGAGGTTATGAGTCGAGTGACTTGACCACTATAGTATATCCCAACACTTGTAAATAAGAAAACTTAAAGGCGAACAAGAGCAACGTCGTGTAAAACAACATCCATTCATAAGTCAACCTTAAGAAATATAAACCATCGCTCATAAGTTGAACCTTATATGAAATACTTAAGATGCTGAGTGTATGCCAAAAACTTGATATATAATCCAAACCTCGTATAAATTCATATTTAACAATAAAATCAGCAATAAATATTATCGAGCTGAAATTATGGATTTAAGTGTGTAAAGTGTTGTGTGTTAAACGTCGGTGTGTTTGTCAAATGTTCTTATATCCAAATGCGCAAAAATGTATTGCAAGGTGCACTTGGGATGGACGGGTTCTACGCCAGTGAGTCAATTTTTTAGCGTTAAGCTTGTAGTACACTGTTTGTCCAATAGCCAAATATTTGGCATAGGCAGCTAGACAGCTGACAGATATCATAGATGTTTGTCAGATGCCTATCTGCCTATGACAAATATTTGGCTATTGGACAAACAGTGTAATACAAGCTTTACACGGGAAATAATCCACACATATATATTGGTAAAAATTGATGTGAAATTCCCAGGGGGAAAGTCACTCGGCCACCATGTGTTGATACCCTCAAAATCCGCCTCACTTCAAACACCTCACCGCCACATGAAAGAATAAAATCATTTCTGGCACCTCTGTCATGAATCGAATGTTTGTTTTCCTAGTGATTTGTTTCCATCTCGCTTGCGCTGATGTTAGTCAGATGATGCATATGTGTGCGTGAATTACGCGTCCAAAACAACTATGGTTGCCAATAAGCATAAATTTTCGAGTATAGTTTTGACAGATATGTTGAAACACAGAAACACCTTCTGCCACCTTCCAACACCCCGAAACACGATCAACACAAACGCAACGTTGCAGAGTGACTGTTCCCCTGGAAATTCCAAATAATAATCATTTGTTAACACAGATGTGATAAAGAAACGCTCAATCGCAGACAGCCGTTTAAGCAAGTACATAATCAACCGATACCTTTGCGTAAATTTTCAAGTTAAGTTGGCAATCGCTTGCTCACTTGTGCCGCCAGCATAATCGCAAACCATTCCTGGACCATTTCCATTATTGTTGACTACCGTTTCTGTTATTGCTACGACATTTACCTTATAGTTGACAACTATAAACTAACAATCTCCTATAAAGTTTTAACAATATGTCAGAAGGTAAAAGGCCAAATAAAAATATGCTGAATAAGCGGTTGAGTTAGGTTACGACCGAAATTTCATGGTAGTTTTAAAGATAGGCATAGTCGGGTAAAATGGTAGTTTTTACTACAAGATTTTTTTCTGTGTACGTTATACCTAATGTCAGAAGTAGTGCGCTGTATGGCGCATCAGATGCGTTATACAGCGCGCTACTTCGGACATTAGGTTCAACGTATGGATCGACAGTAAAGTCGATTGTCGCTAGTCGATAAATTCGGTTTTCAACTGAAACGACAAAATATATCTGATAGCACTGGACTACTCTCTCTCTCTCTGACGATTTTATTCGCTCAGTTTGTTGTTTTTCTATTCCTCTTCTGTCAGACGTGTCAAACTGTCAAAACTGAAAACCGGGCTGAATATTTTTCAACCGCAGCGTCTCTTTGCCGAAAACAGTTTCGTTGTAAAACTTTCGTATTGTGAAGAAGATTTGTTATAGTGATTGATTAAACCTAATCGGAAATGAGAAAGGAAAATCTTAAGCGCAAAGGCGTCGATGATGCCGAAAATGCATCTGATAATGGTGAGCAAGAGTCAGTGCCGGTCGCTGACAAGGCGGAAGATGCAGAAGTTGAAAACTCAAACGATAACACCGAAGAAAATGGTGACTCGAAAGAGCCCGGCACCGATGACGATTTTGAGGATGCTGAAACCGGCGACGATGTGGATTCGAAGGGTAAAGGTAAAGTGAAGACCAACGGCAATGATGTAGAAAAGGCGAAGGAAGATGAAGAAGAGGACGATGTTCCATTGAAAAAGTCAGGTCGTTCCAAGGCGAAGCCGGCCAAGAAGGCTACCTCGGAGGGTAACGGGGATGTGAAGGCCAATGGCGATGAAGAGGATGCAGAGGATGCTGAAAAGGAGGCCACCGAGGATAAAAATGACGACGGTTCCGATAATGAGTCTGGATCGAAGAAGGGCAAGAAGGGTGCAGCAGGTTAGTTCCAGCAGATGGTTTAAGCAAATTCATTTAAATTATCTTACTTATTTTGACAATTTTATGAGTTCACGTCCTTTTGAGCGGTAGTTATTCATTTGAATATTGATTTTTTTTTTAGGAAAACGTACGTCCCCAAAGAAAAAGGACGTGAAAGAAGTTAAACCAAAACCTGCTAAGAAATCCAAGAAGCAAGAGATTGAAGAGGAAGACGAGGAGGAGGAAGAAGAAGAATACGAAGTCGAGGATATCGTTGATCACCGCAAGGAGCGTGGTGGTAAAATGGTTTATCGCATTCGTTGGAAGAATTTTGGGGCAAACGACGATACATGGGAACCGGAAGCTACACTGTCCTGTCCGGATATTATCAAACGCTATAAAGCAAAGCTGGAAAAAGAAGAATCAGCTCCACCTGCAAAAAAGGGTAAGGTCGCACCAAAATCGGCTGCTGGCCGAAAGACTGTCGCTGCCAAAAAAGGTAGACCGAAAGCATCACCCAAGAAACGAGCTGCCAAAGATGAAGAACCAAATGACGAGGATGAGGAAGAAGACGAAACCGAATATGAGGTCGAAAAGATTATTGAGGTCCATTTCAAGCGCAACGGAATGCGAGACTATTTGGTTCGATGGAAGGGATTCACCTCCAAAGATGACACATGGGAGCCCGAAGAGCACCTGAACTGTAAGGATCTGATTGCCAAGTTCAATGAAAAGCTCGACAAAACCAAGAACGCAACCGTTAAGGAATTGCGCATCAATAGAAAACCTACCGAGCGACTCAAGCTGGTAGAAATTGGTCGCAAGTCATCCAGACGTAATGCTGCTAAGGTTCGAGTAAACTACTACGATGGGGAATAAATTCCAGTCAAACTAAAATTAGCACAGACGCCACCCTTCCTTGGATGGACAGATAAGGAGGAATTGATTCAATCAAGGATTCTTTGCTGGTGTAACGTGTTAGATTTTTAAGAGCGTAACTACAATATTGAATGCATTTCACCTTCGTATTAAGACACTGTCGATTGGTGTTTAGGATAAGATTTTTGTTTTGTTTTTGGTTTTATTCTAACGTATTTACTATCTATCAGTGTAGAGTAAAGAAATGCCAATAAGAGAGAAACAAAATAGAACTTCAATCCCAAAAGAAGAATTTAATTTGGCAAAAACATTTGTAATAATAAACCTATCATAAATAATAATCTGTCATAGAATAACATGACGTTGTTTTTATTTTCTCTGCACACCTTGAAGACGTCTAAAACGTGGGAAACAACTTACTTGGATTTTCAGAGACTTGGGAAATGTAGAAACCCGCCATTAGTCGGTAAAATTACTATTCCAGATGGAAGTTACTGACCCATGCATTCATGTAGCGGACATTATGCGCTGATGAATGAGAGAAGACAGTAGCAACAATATGTTTATGCACCACTCTGTACCTTCTACGAGTTCCCACAGGTTATAATGATAGGTTTACGCAAGGCTGCGATTTTTATTAACAGGTTTTGACAGATAATGATAAGCTTTGAACTTCAGAATTTCAAACATGGGCACTAAACTGGCCCAGCGTTTATGGAAAAAAATGAAAAATTTTGAATTCCAAGCCGGTTGACTTAAGTTTTGTATTGGAAATTATCACAAATTGCATGAATAAACGTGTCAGTTACGGATTTTTGGTTCCAGGAGGCGCTCCAACCGGAACATTTCTTTCGTAAAGAACTTTCTTGTAACTAAGAAGCGTATCCTGAATCGCTAATAAAACTAAATGCTATTATCGCTTGAATTTGGGGGAATCTAAACCCCCGGACATCTTTTTAGATGAGCATAGTTTCACGTACCATGACATGTCCTATTACCGTGAGGTTAGTGACGCTGCAAGTTAAAAAAAAACAACGATTTGTATTTCTTCGCTCGTCATTTGATTATTATTATTATTTATTAAAGACACTTTACCATTTATGTGGCATTCGTGTCTGGTAGAGTAGATATTGAGTTACAGAGTATTAGATTTCACTATACAGGTTAGTTTCTCTGATGAATTGTAGGATCGCTATTTCCTTATCCACGTTGTGCGCCAAGACGTCAGCTATTGTTCCAGTGATTCCACATTTGGTCCGTATATCAGCGTTGGATTGTGAGTTGTACGCCGCAACTATTACATACAGGTGATGAGTTCCGCTTAAGTATATACGAGTGTGTAAGGCGGGTGTGTCCAATTCTAAGCCGTGTTAACATGCGTTGTTCGGAGGCACATTTGCGATCCTCGTATTTTACGGGAAGTCGTTTGATTTGTCTCAGATGTCCCCGAGTTTGATGCCATTCTGTTTCCCATGATGCCCAAATTTTCTCCTTTATGGAGTGTATCGCGTCTTGGGATGGTACAGGAATATCTTCCAAAGGGTTGTTTCGCCCTTGCTTTGCTAAAGTATCCGCTAGTTCGTTTCCGGTGATACCGGCATGACCAGGGATCCAGCTGAAAGTGACGTTCTGGTTTTCAATGATTTTTTTCCACCGATTGGATCCATGGATGTTTTGATCGACCGCCCTGTAGAGCGTTGATACAGCTAGCAGAGTCGGTCAAGATGATGACGTTTTGTTGTGCATGAAGCTGTGATACGGCAGCGTTAAGGGCGAAAGCTTCAGCAGAGAATACACTGCAAGTGCTTGGTAGTCGGTAGCTGGAGTATGTGATTATGTATGGTATACATTATGAAGCAAAATATGATTTACGTTGCTTCATAAAACTGAAACAAAAAAATGTGTAAATAGTTCAACATGCATTTGCCTTATTCCGCGCACTTCAAGAATGGAGTTCGGGAGATAGGTACTGGATAGATTTTCAAGATGTTAACATCAATCGGTTGGAAATTTTCCCGCGTATCAATTCAACTTTCCTATCACAGATTTCAAATGAGAGCAAGGGAGGTCTCATATGCAGCAGTCAACGATATAAAATGGGTACACCTTCGCCAATTTCTCATTCATCCCAGTTTGGCTAGCTGTTATTGCGTACGGACGCTTTTTACACCAGTGCGAACGAGTACAGTCGTGAATGTTCTCGTGCGTCGCAGGCCGAAAAGTAATTAGGAAAAAGTGAGGCATTAATTGCGTGTGATTCCTTTTTTTTGCGTTTGATTTATTTAGATCGTTTTATATACGATACTAGTGTGAGAACTAAATTGTAGAGAAGACTTTTAGTGACATTGTCACGATGGCGGAAAACTCAGGGTGGGCCCTGGGAGGCCCATCGCAGCTCAACGGATCCTGATTGGATTAATTCCGGTGGTTTTGGTCGTGTTCAGATTCTATTGCTGCAAGGTGAAGAAAGTGAGAAGAAACTAAATCCTTTCATCGTCGGGAAATCGATGACGGATCTCGTTGGAGAAATCGATGGCACTACAACCATAACTGAAGGAAACGGAACCCGTTATGTGCTACGAGTTCGTAGCGCCGAACAAACAAGGAAGCTGCTAGCAATGACAAAATTGTGTGATGGATCTGTTGTGTCCGTGGTCCCTCATCCCAGACTAATAGATGTCGTTGTGTGTTTTCCTGTGGTGAAACGCAGGAAATGACGGAAGAAGAACTGGTTGCCGGACTGAAGGAAATGGGCGTTATCGAGGTAAAGCGCATTTTCCGCACCGAAAATGAAAAGAAAATTAACACGCCAACAGTCATCGTTACGCTCAATGGAACAGTGGCCCCCGAAGACATTCGAGTCGGCCCATTGCGCATTAAGCCTCGTGTATACGTTCCCAACCCCACTATCTGTTACCGATGCTACAGTTATGGACACACCAAGTTTCGATGCAAGTCGGAGGCGAAATGCAGGAACTGCTCAAAAGTTCACAATTTGAAAGACGAATGCTCTGCATCTGCTTTTTGCTTCCACTGTAATGGTAACCACGCACCATCCAGCCGAAACTGACCAACTTACACTATGGCCAACAATCAATATGCAACTAGCGATTTGAAATTGGTTCACTGTTGTAGAACCCCTTGGTCCGAAGTACACCTTGAAGCCAGCACCTAACTATACATATTTGCGCCTTTGTTTTGATTTGCTGTGTAATTTTGACAGAATATTTGAGAGTGTGTTCGTGTGAGTTCATTATTATAAATTATTATAAAGTTTGGGACCGAGCTTGGGATCGATGTGCTAGTACTGACTGAGCCAAGAAAAAAATCGTATTTGTTCGGGACCTACTGGTCTTAGAGTTAGTCTATGCTATGGCGAAGGAAGTGTTGCGACTGCGGTATACCAAAGGTATAACAGAGGATGAAGCCATCCGAAAAACTCAGGCTGGCGGCGGCTCCTATGCTGCTGTTAGCAAAGTACAGCAAAGAATGAAAGTAGCCCGCGAAACCACCACCGAATCTAAACTGCTTAAAGAGAAGGACGATACAATCAAGTAGCTCATGGAAACAATTGAGAAACTGTCTCACAGGATCGACGAATTGGAACGAAAGCAAAAGGTGAAGAAGAACAAGAAGCGAAGCAAGAAGGTTCTGGCTATGGAAAAAGCCAACTACTCGGACATGGAAACCGATTCAAGCGCCCATCTTCCGGCATCCGAACAAACAGCAGCTAAACAAATGGTGGAACTGACTTCCTCGAAGGTAAGTGCAGCTCCCCTTAGGTCAGGCGCTCAGAATTTACATAAACGGCACTACACCACCGAAATCCATCCCCGGATTACAAAAAAGGCCCCAGCTACTACCAACAAAACCGTTGAACAAACGCAAAGCCTAAATGACTCGACTCTGAATTCACTCCCTAAACAATTTAACCATGGCCCCCACCACAAACCCAACAAATGATCAGCTCTCCCCTAATCAACTTCTGCTCGGTATTCATCTGGCTCTGCAATGGAATCTCTTAGGTTTAAGCGCAAGACTATCTGAATTGCAACTTCTAATTTCCCAATTTATTCCTATTGTCCTATCCTTACAGGAAACAATGGCCCCTGAATCCAAAATACCCTCAAATTTCATAAAAGGTTATGAATTATTTATTTGCGAAAACTCAAATAACCCCTATAAAACCGGTACAGCAATTGCAATTAGAAATGATGTCCCTCACCGTAGAATCAGTTTTTCCTCCCAATTAGAAGCTGTTGGAGTTGAAATAGACTTTCCAATTAAAATGGTTTTACTTTCATTGTATCTCTCCCCATCAAATGAAACTAACGCTTCCAACCTGACCCTTATATTCCAGCTATCCTCAATATTGGACGATATAAAATCCCCAGTGCTTTTGATGGGCGATTTCAATGGACATTCAACTTTCTGGGGAAGTTCTTCAAACGACCCCAGAGGACATTTAGTTCAACAACTTATTGACGAGTATGGTTTAGCTCTCTTAAACGACTGCAGCCATACTCGTATAGATCCCACTTCCGGCAAAACTTCAGCTCTGGATTTGTCAATTTGTCAACACAGCCTGGAAAGTGCACAACGATTGTTGTGGAAGTGATCATTTCCCTCTTGTCATTTCCTTGAATCGAGCACCTTCAGTTTCTTCTTGTCGTCCACGATAATCTCGCCGATTGGCCAAATTACGAATGTGATGTCTTTGACAGTTTCATTTTCATGGACAACCTACCGTCTTGTCCTGACGAGTTTGTGGTGCGTCTGTTAGATATTGCTAAGCACCATATTCCAATAACCAGCGATTCTCCAGGGAAGAAGTTGAGTTATCATATGAGGCATTGGATTGGGCTCTGCACAAAGTGCATGGCTCATCCGCAGGACCAGATGACGTTGGCTATCTGCTTAAAAATCTTCCTCAGATTGGTAAATCCATCATGCTAAATCTTTTCAACAACATATGGGATCAAGGAAAAATCCCCAATTCCTGGAAGGAGGGTCTCGTTATTCCTATCCCCAAACAGGACAAGGATAGGAATAATGCTGACAGTTTGACAATCGCCCTATAATGACTCATATGGAAGCTCAAGGTTTACTCGACAATAGACAATTCGCTTTCCGTCCTAATTCATCCACAGATGACTATCTAACTGAACTTGAGGATATCATTGACTCTCATCTGGAGAGGGGAATGCATGGTGACGCTGTCTCTCTCGATCTGTCGAAAGCATATGACCGTGCGTGGCGATTTCCCATCCTTAAGCCCTTGAGGAATGGGGAATCAAAGGTCGCATGGGTCGCTATGTACAAAGCTTTCTGACGGATCGAAGATTCAGGGTCAGCATTGGCAATAACCGATCTGAGCTGAGATGTCAAGAAAAGGGTATTCCTCAAGAATCGGTGATTGCTCCTACACTCTTTCTTATCTGCATGCAATCAATCTTCAAAAACATTCCCTCTAACGTCTTTATTCTCATTTATGCAGATGATATCACGATTCTTGTTTTCCATCCCTATAAATCTCTTGCTAGAAAAACTATGCAATCCGCTGTCAATGTAGTCTCCGAATGGGCTGATAAACATGGTTTTATTTTATCCCCTGAAAAATCACAACTCCTCCACATCAGCCATAATTTAAGAAAAGCTAGTAAACTACCCGACATTATTCTCAAAAATTCCATCATCAAACCAGCACAATCCCTCAAAATTCTCGGTATCCACATTGATCGGACTCTTAGCTTTAGACACCATGTAAACCTGGCACGCAAAACAATTGATAGCCGCTTACGGCTGATTAAAGTGATTGGTTCAAGAATACCGTGCGCTCATAGAACAACCATTATCCGCATAATTAAAAGCTGGGTCCTGCCGAAAATGTTCTACGGAGTTGGACTTTTCAGCAGAGCTGGTGATCTGATCAATAACAAACTGAGCCCCAAATACAATACAGCTTTTCGATATGCCTCCGGTGCATTTGTAACCAGTCCAATCCCATCTTTGATAGCCGAATGTGGCCAAATTCCGTTTGACCATCATCTTACAATATGCGTGGTGTCTAAGGCTATCCGTTGGCTTAACCTGGGTGGCCGAAATGATGTTCCTCTGGTTAACAGAGCAATCAGACTGTTCCAATCCCTTACCAATCAAGACATACCTACAATAGCTAAACTCCCTAGATCCGCAATTAGACCCTGGAAACAACATCCTCCAAAAATAGACATTTCCCTCCTTCAGCAAGTGAAAGCTCGTGATGCTTCATCCGTTATACAAGCCCATTTCTACAAACTCCTTTCAGAAAAATATGCTAATCATCAACACATATACACCGATGGCTCATTATTAAACAACAAAGTAGGTTTTGGTATAATCAGTGGCTTACTCTGCCTGGGGTTTTTGCGCAAACTTGGAGGAAGTTCTATCACCACCGTTTGAACAAATGCTGCTAAAGTTTCTAAAGGACACCGAATTGCTTGATAAGATCTGATCTACCCGGGATAATGGACGAATGACCAATTGGTTAAAGTCCCTCCCAAAACTACACAACAACAACAACTCGCTGCGAGAAACATGGCTGCTGAAACCTACGAGTTGGCGGGAAATGCCGCCCGTGACATCAACGAGACAAGAATTATCCCACGTCACCTGCAGATGGCCATCCGTAACGACGAGGAGATGAACCAAGAAGACCAAGAAGAAAGCCCAAGTTCAATCGCGAACCATGTTTCTCCCCCGTCATCTAAATCCGTCCTTTTCAGGACGACCAAATCAGTTTGCCAACTAAAGAGTTTGTTTGGTTGAATTTTTCTCTTGTGCTGTTTGACATTTCCATCACGCGCTCCGGCTGAACATGGCATTGCTTTAAACGCTGCGTCCCGAAGTAACTGACAGAGCGCGTTTTACAACCAACAAATGAAAATCTATAACGGATAATTCGAGCCGAACTGCAACACGTCTGACCGACCATGACACGTGTACCGACCATCTATAGTATAGAGGGTAGGTTGAGTTTGTTGTAGTTCCCAGTAGTGCATAGGGGATTAGTTGCTGGCGGTATATAATAAATATTTCATAAAATGGTTCAGTATTGAACATAACCAATAACTAAATAACTTGTTTGAAGTTTCCTTTTTCCAATCGCTGCCCGCTGTTTGCTGGCATGTGATGATTTCCCTATCACGGTCTTCATTCTCTTATAACTAGTTGTATAATGCTGGTAATGTTCTCTTCAAATTCCAATCAGTGCTTGAAAGTGTTTCGTACGTTCTAGTGCCTTGGATGGAGTCCCTACCATTCGATAGGAATCAAATAATTTTGAGAAAGTCTAAGTGAAATGTCCCAGCATGTGGCTGCAAAGTATGTGCGTGAATTGCTCAGGCGTTCAAAGGAGCAGCAATCAGAGCGTCCGCCCAAGCAGCCAAGAACCGCTGCCGAGAGAGCTCGCTGTTATCGGGCGATAAGGAAAGCGGCCGAAGGTAATGCGTCGCCTACTGGTTGGTTGGCTCAGGAAGTAGCAGCACATCGGTCCCAAGCTTGGTCCCAGGCTTAATGATTCGCCCCTAAGACCGAAACTCACATGAAAACAATCTTACATAATCTTTTAAAATAACACAGCGAATCAAAACAATTTCAAGGTGCAAACTGCAAGGTGTACTTGGGACCAAGGGGTTCTACAACAGTGAACCAATTTCAAATCGCTAGTTTCATATTGATTGTTGATAGCTGTCAGATAATTCCCATAAAAGCACCTAGAACTACGACAATTGGGCTTTTGAACCTCTCCGATTTTCAGGGCGGCTGAACGATTCGGGACCAGCATATTTCGGCACAAAAAACAACAACGCGTTTTTGTTTGTTTGTTTGTGTTTTGTTTAGTTTATGTAAAGTAAATATGTTTTTAATAAAAGTTTTAAGTTCTGTAAAGTGATACATCTTAGCTAGTATATATTGTATTCTGTTGTTTTTTTTTTGGTTTAATTCATACTTTCATGAATTTAGTTCCACCAATTTTTCTTCTTTTTACCATTGTTCACGCTACGCAATATAATTTTGAAGTAGTACATTTTTTTCTGCATTAATTTCCTTTGTTTTTTGTTTTCTTCTTTTATCTCTTCGTGTGAGTCGGTGTTGTGTGTGTATCAATATGTGTCGCATGTGTATTAGTGTTATTCATAGAAAATAAACTTCAGAGAGAAGAAGAGTGTGTAGCTTGCTTTATTTTTTGTCTTTTCTTTCATTTTTTCCCCCTTAATAAATAGAAGTAGAGAACAACAATAGTCTTAGGATCTTAAATTCACGTTTGTTTGTTTGCATTTTTGCCTTTTGTTTTAATAATCATAGAAAATAGTTTGATAGCGCCTTTTTTTCTTAGGATAATTTTTTGCATTTTTTTTATAGTAGTGGGTACTAATTAGTCGTAAGGAGTAAATAAGAGCTTTTCGCGTTCACATTTGTTTGTG